>JAIVEN010000034.1:4084990-5446654 GCA_026686845.1 Adenanthera pavonina | reverse complement strand
CCCTAAACCCTAAACCCTAAACCCTAAACCCTAAACCCTAAACCCTAAACCCTAAACCCTAAACCCTAAACCCTAAACCCTAAACCCTAAACCCTAAACCCTAAACCCTAAACCCTAAACCCTAAACCCTAAACCCTAAACCCTAAACCCTAAACCCTAAACCCTAAACCCTAAACCCTAAACCCTAAACCCTAAACCCTAAACCCTAAACCCTAAACCCTAAACCCTAAACCCTAAACCCTAAACCCTAAACCCTAAACCCTAAACCCTAAACCCTAAACCCTAAACCCTAAACCCTAAACCCTAAACCCTAAACCCTAAACCCTAAACCCTAAACCCTAAACCCTAAACCCTAAACCCTAAACCCTAAACCCTAAACCCTAAACCCTAAACCCTAAACCCTAAACCCTAAACCCTAAACCCTAAACCCTAAACCCTAAACCCTAAACCCTAAACCCTAAACCCTAAACCCTAAACCCTAAACCCTAAACCCTAAACCCTAAACCCTAAACCCTAAACCCTAAACCCTAAACCCTAAACCCTAAACCCTAAACCCTAAACCCTAAACCCTAAACCCTAAACCCTAAACCCTAAACCCTAAACCCTAAACCCTAAACCCTAAACCCTAAACCCTAAACCCTAAACCCTAAACCCTAAACCCTAAACCCTAAACCCTAAACCCTAAACCCTAAACCCTAAACCCTAAACCCTAAACCCTAAACCCTAAACCCTAAACCCTAAACCCTAAACCCTAAACCCTAAACCCTAAACCCTAAACCCTAAACCCTAAACCCTAAACCCTAAACCCTAAACCCTAAACCCTAAACCCTAAACCCTAAACCCTAAACCCTAAACCCTAAACCCTAAACCCTAAACCCTAAACCCTAAACCCTAAACCCTAAACCCTAAACCCTAAACCCTAAACCCTAAACCCTAAACCCTAAACCCTAAACCCTAAACCCTAAACCCTAAACCCTAAACCCTAAACCCTAAACCCTAAACCCTAAACCCTAAACCCTAAACCCTAAACCCTAAACCCTAAACCCTAAACCCTAAACCCTAAACCCTAAACCCTAAACCCTAAACCCTAAACCCTAAACCCTAAACCCTAAACCCTAAACCCTAAACCCTAAACCCTAAACCCTAAACCCTAAACCCTAAACCCTAAACCCTAAACCCTAAACCCTAAACCCTAAACCCTAAACCCTAAACCCTAAACCCTAAACCCTAAACCCTAAACCCTAAACCCTAAACCCTAAACCCTAAACCCTAAACCCTAAACCCTAAACCCTAAACCCTAAACCCTAAACCCTAAACCCTAAACCCTAAACCCTAAACCCTAAACCCTAAACCCTAAACCCTAAACCCTAAACCCTAAACCCTAAACCCTAAACCCTAAACCCTAAACCCTAAACCCTAAACCCTAAACCCTAAACCCTAAACCCTAAACCCTAAACCCTAAACCCTAAACCCTAAACCCTAAACCCTAAACCCTAAACCCTAAACCCTAAACCCTAAACCCTAAACCCTAAACCCTAAACCCTAAACCCTAAACCCTAAACCCTAAACCCTAAACCCTAAACCCTAAACCCTAAACCCTAAACCCTAAACCCTAAACCCTAAACCCTAAACCCTAAACCCTAAACCCTAAACCCTAAACCCTAAACCCTAAACCCTAAACCCTAAACCCTAAACCCTAAACCCTAAACCCTAAACCCTAAACCCTAAACCCTAAACCCTAAACCCTAAACCCTAAACCCTAAACCCTAAACCCTAAACCCTAAACCCTAAACCCTAAACCCTAAACCCTAAACCCTAAACCCTAAACCCTAAACCCTAAACCCTAAACCCTAAACCCTAAACCCTAAACCCTAAACCCTAAACCCTAAACCCTAAACCCTAAACCCTAAACCCTAAACCCTAAACCCTAAACCCTAAACCCTAAACCCTAAACCCTAAACCCTAAACCCTAAACCCTAAACCCTAAACCCTAAACCCTAAACCCTAAACCCTAAACCCTAAACCCTAAACCCTAAACCCTAAACCCTAAACCCTAAACCCTAAACCCTAAACCCTAAACCCTAAACCCTAAACCCTAAACCCTAAACCCTAAACCCTAAACCCTAAACCCTAAACCCTAAACCCTAAACCCTAAACCCTAAACCCTAAACCCTAAACCCTAAACCCTAAACCCTAAACCCTAAACCCTAAACCCTAAACCCTAAACCCTAAACCCTAAACCCTAAACCCTAAACCCTAAACCCTAAACCCTAAACCCTAAACCCTAAACCCTAAACCCTAAACCCTAAACCCTAAACCCTAAACCCTAAACCCTAAACCCTAAACCCTAAACCCTAAACCCTAAACCCTAAACCCTAAACCCTAAACCCTAAACCCTAAACCCTAAACCCTAAACCCTAAACCCTAAACCCTAAACCCTAAACCCTAAACCCTAAACCCTAAACCCTAAACCCTAAACCCTAAACCCTAAACCCTAAACCCTAAACCCTAAACCCTAAACCCTAAACCCTAAACCCTAAACCCTAAACCCTAAACCCTAAACCCTAAACCCTAAACCCTAAACCCTAAACCCTAAACCCTAAACCCTAAACCCTAAACCCTAAACCCTAAACCCTAAACCCTAAACCCTAAACCCTAAACCCTAAACCCTAAACCCTAAACCCTAAACCCTAAACCCTAAACCCTAAACCCTAAACCCTAAACCCTAAACCCTAAACCCTAAACCCTAAACCCTAAACCCTAAACCCTAAACCCTAAACCCTAAACCCTAAACCCTAAACCCTAAACCCTAAACCCTAAACCCTAAACCCTAAACCCTAAACCCTAAACCCTAAACCCTAAACCCTAAACCCTAAACCCTAAACCCTAAACCCTAAACCCTAAACCCTAAACCCTAAACCCTAAACCCTAAACCCTAAACCCTAAACCCTAAACCCTAAACCCTAAACCCTAAACCCTAAACCCTAAACCCTAAACCCTAAACCCTAAACCCTAAACCCTAAACCCTAAACCCTAAACCCTAAACCCTAAACCCTAAACCCTAAACCCTAAACCCTAAACCCTAAACCCTAAACCCTAAACCCTAAACCCTAAACCCTAAACCCTAAACCCTAAACCCTAAACCCTAAACCCTAAACCCTAAACCCTAAACCCTAAACCCTAAACCCTAAACCCTAAACCCTAAACCCTAAACCCTAAACCCTAAACCCTAAACCCTAAACCCTAAACCCTAAACCCTAAACCCTAAACCCTAAACCCTAAACCCTAAACCCTAAACCCTAAACCCTAAACCCTAAACCCTAAACCCTAAACCCTAAACCCTAAACCCTAAACCCTAAACCCTAAACCCTAAACCCTAAACCCTAAACCCTAAACCCTAAACCCTAAACCCTAAACCCTAAACCCTAAACCCTAAACCCTAAACCCTAAACCCTAAACCCTAAACCCTAAACCCTAAACCCTAAACCCTAAACCCTAAACCCTAAACCCTAAACCCTAAACCCTAAACCCTAAACCCTAAACCCTAAACCCTAAACCCTAAACCCTAAACCCTAAACCCTAAACCCTAAACCCTAAACCCTAAACCCTAAACCCTAAACCCTAAACCCTAAACCCTAAACCCTAAACCCTAAACCCTAAACCCTAAACCCTAAACCCTAAACCCTAAACCCTAAACCCTAAACCCTAAACCCTAAACCCTAAACCCTAAACCCTAAACCCTAAACCCTAAACCCTAAACCCTAAACCCTAAACCCTAAACCCTAAACCCTAAACCCTAAACCCTAAACCCTAAACCCTAAACCCTAAACCCTAAACCCTAAACCCTAAACCCTAAACCCTAAACCCTAAACCCTAAACCCTAAACCCTAAACCCTAAACCCTAAACCCTAAACCCTAAACCCTAAACCCTAAACCCTAAACCCTAAACCCTAAACCCTAAACCCTAAACCCTAAACCCTAAACCCTAAACCCTAAACCCTAAACCCTAAACCCTAAACCCTAAACCCTAAACCCTAAACCCTAAACCCTAAACCCTAAACCCTAAACCCTAAACCCTAAACCCTAAACCCTAAACCCTAAACCCTAAACCCTAAACCCTAAACCCTAAACCCTAAACCCTAAACCCTAAACCCTAAACCCTAAACCCTAAACCCTAAACCCTAAACCCTAAACCCTAAACCCTAAACCCTAAACCCTAAACCCTAAACCCTAAACCCTAAACCCTAAACCCTAAACCCTAAACCCTAAACCCTAAACCCTAAACCCTAAACCCTAAACCCTAAACCCTAAACCCTAAACCCTAAACCCTAAACCCTAAACCCTAAACCCTAAACCCTAAACCCTAAACCCTAAACCCTAAACCCTAAACCCTAAACCCTAAACCCTAAACCCTAAACCCTAAACCCTAAACCCTAAACCCTAAACCCTAAACCCTAAACCCTAAACCCTAAACCCTAAACCCTAAACCCTAAACCCTAAACCCTAAACCCTAAACCCTAAACCCTAAACCCTAAACCCTAAACCCTAAACCCTAAACCCTAAACCCTAAACCCTAAACCCTAAACCCTAAACCCTAAACCCTAAACCCTAAACCCTAAACCCTAAACCCTAAACCCTAAACCCTAAACCCTAAACCCTAAACCCTAAACCCTAAACCCTAAACCCTAAACCCTAAACCCTAAACCCTAAACCCTAAACCCTAAACCCTAAACCCTAAACCCTAAACCCTAAACCCTAAACCCTAAACCCTAAACCCTAAACCCTAAACCCTAAACCCTAAACCCTAAACCCTAAACCCTAAACCCTAAACCCTAAACCCTAAACCCTAAACCCTAAACCCTAAACCCTAAACCCTAAACCCTAAACCCTAAACCCTAAACCCTAAACCCTAAACCCTAAACCCTAAACCCTAAACCCTAAACCCTAAACCCTAAACCCTAAACCCTAAACCCTAAACCCTAAACCCTAAACCCTAAACCCTAAACCCTAAACCCTAAACCCTAAACCCTAAACCCTAAACCCTAAACCCTAAACCCTAAACCCTAAACCCTAAACCCTAAACCCTAAACCCTAAACCCTAAACCCTAAACCCTAAACCCTAAACCCTAAACCCTAAACCCTAAACCCTAAACCCTAAACCCTAAACCCTAAACCCTAAACCCTAAACCCTAAACCCTAAACCCTAAACCCTAAACCCTAAACCCTAAACCCTAAACCCTAAACCCTAAACCCTAAACCCTAAACCCTAAACCCTAAACCCTAAACCCTAAACCCTAAACCCTAAACCCTAAACCCTAAACCCTAAACCCTAAACCCTAAACCCTAAACCCTAAACCCTAAACCCTAAACCCTAAACCCTAAACCCTAAACCCTAAACCCTAAACCCTAAACCCTAAACCCTAAACCCTAAACCCTAAACCCTAAACCCTAAACCCTAAACCCTAAACCCTAAACCCTAAACCCTAAACCCTAAACCCTAAACCCTAAACCCTAAACCCTAAACCCTAAACCCTAAACCCTAAACCCTAAACCCTAAACCCTAAACCCTAAACCCTAAACCCTAAACCCTAAACCCTAAACCCTAAACCCTAAACCCTAAACCCTAAACCCTAAACCCTAAACCCTAAACCCTAAACCCTAAACCCTAAACCCTAAACCCTAAACCCTAAACCCTAAACCCTAAACCCTAAACCCTAAACCCTAAACCCTAAACCCTAAACCCTAAACCCTAAACCCTAAACCCTAAACCCTAAACCCTAAACCCTAAACCCTAAACCCTAAACCCTAAACCCTAAACCCTAAACCCTAAACCCTAAACCCTAAACCCTAAACCCTAAACCCTAAACCCTAAACCCTAAACCCTAAACCCTAAACCCTAAACCCTAAACCCTAAACCCTAAACCCTAAACCCTAAACCCTAAACCCTAAACCCTAAACCCTAAACCCTAAACCCTAAACCCTAAACCCTAAACCCTAAACCCTAAACCCTAAACCCTAAACCCTAAACCCTAAACCCTAAACCCTAAACCCTAAACCCTAAACCCTAAACCCTAAACCCTAAACCCTAAACCCTAAACCCTAAACCCTAAACCCTAAACCCTAAACCCTAAACCCTAAACCCTAAACCCTAAACCCTAAACCCTAAACCCTAAACCCTAAACCCTAAACCCTAAACCCTAAACCCTAAACCCTAAACCCTAAACCCTAAACCCTAAACCCTAAACCCTAAACCCTAAACCCTAAACCCTAAACCCTAAACCCTAAACCCTAAACCCTAAACCCTAAACCCTAAACCCTAAACCCTAAACCCTAAACCCTAAACCCTAAACCCTAAACCCTAAACCCTAAACCCTAAACCCTAAACCCTAAACCCTAAACCCTAAACCCTAAACCCTAAACCCTAAACCCTAAACCCTAAACCCTAAACCCTAAACCCTAAACCCTAAACCCTAAACCCTAAACCCTAAACCCTAAACCCTAAACCCTAAACCCTAAACCCTAAACCCTAAACCCTAAACCCTAAACCCTAAACCCTAAACCCTAAACCCTAAACCCTAAACCCTAAACCCTAAACCCTAAACCCTAAACCCTAAACCCTAAACCCTAAACCCTAAACCCTAAACCCTAAACCCTAAACCCTAAACCCTAAACCCTAAACCCTAAACCCTAAACCCTAAACCCTAAACCCTAAACCCTAAACCCTAAACCCTAAACCCTAAACCCTAAACCCTAAACCCTAAACCCTAAACCCTAAACCCTAAACCCTAAACCCTAAACCCTAAACCCTAAACCCTAAACCCTAAACCCTAAACCCTAAACCCTAAACCCTAAACCCTAAACCCTAAACCCTAAACCCTAAACCCTAAACCCTAAACCCTAAACCCTAAACCCTAAACCCTAAACCCTAAACCCTAAACCCTAAACCCTAAACCCTAAACCCTAAACCCTAAACCCTAAACCCTAAACCCTAAACCCTAAACCCTAAACCCTAAACCCTAAACCCTAAACCCTAAACCCTAAACCCTAAACCCTAAACCCTAAACCCTAAACCCTAAACCCTAAACCCTAAACCCTAAACCCTAAACCCTAAACCCTAAACCCTAAACCCTAAACCCTAAACCCTAAACCCTAAACCCTAAACCCTAAACCCTAAACCCTAAACCCTAAACCCTAAACCCTAAACCCTAAACCCTAAACCCTAAACCCTAAACCCTAAACCCTAAACCCTAAACCCTAAACCCTAAACCCTAAACCCTAAACCCTAAACCCTAAACCCTAAACCCTAAACCCTAAACCCTAAACCCTAAACCCTAAACCCTAAACCCTAAACCCTAAACCCTAAACCCTAAACCCTAAACCCTAAACCCTAAACCCTAAACCCTAAACCCTAAACCCTAAACCCTAAACCCTAAACCCTAAACCCTAAACCCTAAACCCTAAACCCTAAACCCTAAACCCTAAACCCTAAACCCTAAACCCTAAACCCTAAACCCTAAACCCTAAACCCTAAACCCTAAACCCTAAACCCTAAACCCTAAACCCTAAACCCTAAACCCTAAACCCTAAACCCTAAACCCTAAACCCTAAACCCTAAACCCTAAACCCTAAACCCTAAACCCTAAACCCTAAACCCTAAACCCTAAACCCTAAACCCTAAACCCTAAACCCTAAACCCTAAACCCTAAACCCTAAACCCTAAACCCTAAACCCTAAACCCTAAACCCTAAACCCTAAACCCTAAACCCTAAACCCTAAACCCTAAACCCTAAACCCTAAACCCTAAACCCTAAACCCTAAACCCTAAACCCTAAACCCTAAACCCTAAACCCTAAACCCTAAACCCTAAACCCTAAACCCTAAACCCTAAACCCTAAACCCTAAACCCTAAACCCTAAACCCTAAACCCTAAACCCTAAACCCTAAACCCTAAACCCTAAACCCTAAACCCTAAACCCTAAACCCTAAACCCTAAACCCTAAACCCTAAACCCTAAACCCTAAACCCTAAACCCTAAACCCTAAACCCTAAACCCTAAACCCTAAACCCTAAACCCTAAACCCTAAACCCTAAACCCTAAACCCTAAACCCTAAACCCTAAACCCTAAACCCTAAACCCTAAACCCTAAACCCTAAACCCTAAACCCTAAACCCTAAACCCTAAACCCTAAACCCTAAACCCTAAACCCTAAACCCTAAACCCTAAACCCTAAACCCTAAACCCTAAACCCTAAACCCTAAACCCTAAACCCTAAACCCTAAACCCTAAACCCTAAACCCTAAACCCTAAACCCTAAACCCTAAACCCTAAACCCTAAACCCTAAACCCTAAACCCTAAACCCTAAACCCTAAACCCTAAACCCTAAACCCTAAACCCTAAACCCTAAACCCTAAACCCTAAACCCTAAACCCTAAACCCTAAACCCTAAACCCTAAACCCTAAACCCTAAACCCTAAACCCTAAACCCTAAACCCTAAACCCTAAACCCTAAACCCTAAACCCTAAACCCTAAACCCTAAACCCTAAACCCTAAACCCTAAACCCTAAACCCTAAACCCTAAACCCTAAACCCTAAACCCTAAACCCTAAACCCTAAACCCTAAACCCTAAACCCTAAACCCTAAACCCTAAACCCTAAACCCTAAACCCTAAACCCTAAACCCTAAACCCTAAACCCTAAACCCTAAACCCTAAACCCTAAACCCTAAACCCTAAACCCTAAACCCTAAACCCTAAACCCTAAACCCTAAACCCTAAACCCTAAACCCTAAACCCTAAACCCTAAACCCTAAACCCTAAACCCTAAACCCTAAACCCTAAACCCTAAACCCTAAACCCTAAACCCTAAACCCTAAACCCTAAACCCTAAACCCTAAACCCTAAACCCTAAACCCTAAACCCTAAACCCTAAACCCTAAACCCTAAACCCTAAACCCTAAACCCTAAACCCTAAACCCTAAACCCTAAACCCTAAACCCTAAACCCTAAACCCTAAACCCTAAACCCTAAACCCTAAACCCTAAACCCTAAACCCTAAACCCTAAACCCTAAACCCTAAACCCTAAACCCTAAACCCTAAACCCTAAACCCTAAACCCTAAACCCTAAACCCTAAACCCTAAACCCTAAACCCTAAACCCTAAACCCTAAACCCTAAACCCTAAACCCTAAACCCTAAACCCTAAACCCTAAACCCTAAACCCTAAACCCTAAACCCTAAACCCTAAACCCTAAACCCTAAACCCTAAACCCTAAACCCTAAACCCTAAACCCTAAACCCTAAACCCTAAACCCTAAACCCTAAACCCTAAACCCTAAACCCTAAACCCTAAACCCTAAACCCTAAACCCTAAACCCTAAACCCTAAACCCTAAACCCTAAACCCTAAACCCTAAACCCTAAACCCTAAACCCTAAACCCTAAACCCTAAACCCTAAACCCTAAACCCTAAACCCTAAACCCTAAACCCTAAACCCTAAACCCTAAACCCTAAACCCTAAACCCTAAACCCTAAACCCTAAACCCTAAACCCTAAACCCTAAACCCTAAACCCTAAACCCTAAACCCTAAACCCTAAACCCTAAACCCTAAACCCTAAACCCTAAACCCTAAACCCTAAACCCTAAACCCTAAACCCTAAACCCTAAACCCTAAACCCTAAACCCTAAACCCTAAACCCTAAACCCTAAACCCTAAACCCTAAACCCTAAACCCTAAACCCTAAACCCTAAACCCTAAACCCTAAACCCTAAACCCTAAACCCTAAACCCTAAACCCTAAACCCTAAACCCTAAACCCTAAACCCTAAACCCTAAACCCTAAACCCTAAACCCTAAACCCTAAACCCTAAACCCTAAACCCTAAACCCTAAACCCTAAACCCTAAACCCTAAACCCTAAACCCTAAACCCTAAACCCTAAACCCTAAACCCTAAACCCTAAACCCTAAACCCTAAACCCTAAACCCTAAACCCTAAACCCTAAACCCTAAACCCTAAACCCTAAACCCTAAACCCTAAACCCTAAACCCTAAACCCTAAACCCTAAACCCTAAACCCTAAACCCTAAACCCTAAACCCTAAACCCTAAACCCTAAACCCTAAACCCTAAACCCTAAACCCTAAACCCTAAACCCTAAACCCTAAACCCTAAACCCTAAACCCTAAACCCTAAACCCTAAACCCTAAACCCTAAACCCTAAACCCTAAACCCTAAACCCTAAACCCTAAACCCTAAACCCTAAACCCTAAACCCTAAACCCTAAACCCTAAACCCTAAACCCTAAACCCTAAACCCTAAACCCTAAACCCTAAACCCTAAACCCTAAACCCTAAACCCTAAACCCTAAACCCTAAACCCTAAACCCTAAACCCTAAACCCTAAACCCTAAACCCTAAACCCTAAACCCTAAACCCTAAACCCTAAACCCTAAACCCTAAACCCTAAACCCTAAACCCTAAACCCTAAACCCTAAACCCTAAACCCTAAACCCTAAACCCTAAACCCTAAACCCTAAACCCTAAACCCTAAACCCTAAACCCTAAACCCTAAACCCTAAACCCTAAACCCTAAACCCTAAACCCTAAACCCTAAACCCTAAACCCTAAACCCTAAACCCTAAACCCTAAACCCTAAACCCTAAACCCTAAACCCTAAACCCTAAACCCTAAACCCTAAACCCTAAACCCTAAACCCTAAACCCTAAACCCTAAACCCTAAACCCTAAACCCTAAACCCTAAACCCTAAACCCTAAACCCTAAACCCTAAACCCTAAACCCTAAACCCTAAACCCTAAACCCTAAACCCTAAACCCTAAACCCTAAACCCTAAACCCTAAACCCTAAACCCTAAACCCTAAACCCTAAACCCTAAACCCTAAACCCTAAACCCTAAACCCTAAACCCTAAACCCTAAACCCTAAACCCTAAACCCTAAACCCTAAACCCTAAACCCTAAACCCTAAACCCTAAACCCTAAACCCTAAACCCTAAACCCTAAACCCTAAACCCTAAACCCTAAACCCTAAACCCTAAACCCTAAACCCTAAACCCTAAACCCTAAACCCTAAACCCTAAACCCTAAACCCTAAACCCTAAACCCTAAACCCTAAACCCTAAACCCTAAACCCTAAACCCTAAACCCTAAACCCTAAACCCTAAACCCTAAACCCTAAACCCTAAACCCTAAACCCTAAACCCTAAACCCTAAACCCTAAACCCTAAACCCTAAACCCTAAACCCTAAACCCTAAACCCTAAACCCTAAACCCTAAACCCTAAACCCTAAACCCTAAACCCTAAACCCTAAACCCTAAACCCTAAACCCTAAACCCTAAACCCTAAACCCTAAACCCTAAACCCTAAACCCTAAACCCTAAACCCTAAACCCTAAACCCTAAACCCTAAACCCTAAACCCTAAACCCTAAACCCTAAACCCTAAACCCTAAACCCTAAACCCTAAACCCTAAACCCTAAACCCTAAACCCTAAACCCTAAACCCTAAACCCTAAACCCTAAACCCTAAACCCTAAACCCTAAACCCTAAACCCTAAACCCTAAACCCTAAACCCTAAACCCTAAACCCTAAACCCTAAACCCTAAACCCTAAACCCTAAACCCTAAACCCTAAACCCTAAACCCTAAACCCTAAACCCTAAACCCTAAACCCTAAACCCTAAACCCTAAACCCTAAACCCTAAACCCTAAACCCTAAACCCTAAACCCTAAACCCTAAACCCTAAACCCTAAACCCTAAACCCTAAACCCTAAACCCTAAACCCTAAACCCTAAACCCTAAACCCTAAACCCTAAACCCTAAACCCTAAACCCTAAACCCTAAACCCTAAACCCTAAACCCTAAACCCTAAACCCTAAACCCTAAACCCTAAACCCTAAACCCTAAACCCTAAACCCTAAACCCTAAACCCTAAACCCTAAACCCTAAACCCTAAACCCTAAACCCTAAACCCTAAACCCTAAACCCTAAACCCTAAACCCTAAACCCTAAACCCTAAACCCTAAACCCTAAACCCTAAACCCTAAACCCTAAACCCTAAACCCTAAACCCTAAACCCTAAACCCTAAACCCTAAACCCTAAACCCTAAACCCTAAACCCTAAACCCTAAACCCTAAACCCTAAACCCTAAACCCTAAACCCTAAACCCTAAACCCTAAACCCTAAACCCTAAACCCTAAACCCTAAACCCTAAACCCTAAACCCTAAACCCTAAACCCTAAACCCTAAACCCTAAACCCTAAACCCTAAACCCTAAACCCTAAACCCTAAACCCTAAACCCTAAACCCTAAACCCTAAACCCTAAACCCTAAACCCTAAACCCTAAACCCTAAACCCTAAACCCTAAACCCTAAACCCTAAACCCTAAACCCTAAACCCTAAACCCTAAACCCTAAACCCTAAACCCTAAACCCTAAACCCTAAACCCTAAACCCTAAACCCTAAACCCTAAACCCTAAACCCTAAACCCTAAACCCTAAACCCTAAACCCTAAACCCTAAACCCTAAACCCTAAACCCTAAACCCTAAACCCTAAACCCTAAACCCTAAACCCTAAACCCTAAACCCTAAACCCTAAACCCTAAACCCTAAACCCTAAACCCTAAACCCTAAACCCTAAACCCTAAACCCTAAACCCTAAACCCTAAACCCTAAACCCTAAACCCTAAACCCTAAACCCTAAACCCTAAACCCTAAACCCTAAACCCTAAACCCTAAACCCTAAACCCTAAACCCTAAACCCTAAACCCTAAACCCTAAACCCTAAACCCTAAACCCTAAACCCTAAACCCTAAACCCTAAACCCTAAACCCTAAACCCTAAACCCTAAACCCTAAACCCTAAACCCTAAACCCTAAACCCTAAACCCTAAACCCTAAACCCTAAACCCTAAACCCTAAACCCTAAACCCTAAACCCTAAACCCTAAACCCTAAACCCTAAACCCTAAACCCTAAACCCTAAACCCTAAACCCTAAACCCTAAACCCTAAACCCTAAACCCTAAACCCTAAACCCTAAACCCTAAACCCTAAACCCTAAACCCTAAACCCTAAACCCTAAACCCTAAACCCTAAACCCTAAACCCTAAACCCTAAACCCTAAACCCTAAACCCTAAACCCTAAACCCTAAACCCTAAACCCTAAACCCTAAACCCTAAACCCTAAACCCTAAACCCTAAACCCTAAACCCTAAACCCTAAACCCTAAACCCTAAACCCTAAACCCTAAACCCTAAACCCTAAACCCTAAACCCTAAACCCTAAACCCTAAACCCTAAACCCTAAACCCTAAACCCTAAACCCTAAACCCTAAACCCTAAACCCTAAACCCTAAACCCTAAACCCTAAACCCTAAACCCTAAACCCTAAACCCTAAACCCTAAACCCTAAACCCTAAACCCTAAACCCTAAACCCTAAACCCTAAACCCTAAACCCTAAACCCTAAACCCTAAACCCTAAACCCTAAACCCTAAACCCTAAACCCTAAACCCTAAACCCTAAACCCTAAACCCTAAACCCTAAACCCTAAACCCTAAACCCTAAACCCTAAACCCTAAACCCTAAACCCTAAACCCTAAACCCTAAACCCTAAACCCTAAACCCTAAACCCTAAACCCTAAACCCTAAACCCTAAACCCTAAACCCTAAACCCTAAACCCTAAACCCTAAACCCTAAACCCTAAACCCTAAACCCTAAACCCTAAACCCTAAACCCTAAACCCTAAACCCTAAACCCTAAACCCTAAACCCTAAACCCTAAACCCTAAACCCTAAACCCTAAACCCTAAACCCTAAACCCTAAACCCTAAACCCTAAACCCTAAACCCTAAACCCTAAACCCTAAACCCTAAACCCTAAACCCTAAACCCTAAACCCTAAACCCTAAACCCTAAACCCTAAACCCTAAACCCTAAACCCTAAACCCTAAACCCTAAACCCTAAACCCTAAACCCTAAACCCTAAACCCTAAACCCTAAACCCTAAACCCTAAACCCTAAACCCTAAACCCTAAACCCTAAACCCTAAACCCTAAACCCTAAACCCTAAACCCTAAACCCTAAACCCTAAACCCTAAACCCTAAACCCTAAACCCTAAACCCTAAACCCTAAACCCTAAACCCTAAACCCTAAACCCTAAACCCTAAACCCTAAACCCTAAACCCTAAACCCTAAACCCTAAACCCTAAACCCTAAACCCTAAACCCTAAACCCTAAACCCTAAACCCTAAACCCTAAACCCTAAACCCTAAACCCTAAACCCTAAACCCTAAACCCTAAACCCTAAACCCTAAACCCTAAACCCTAAACCCTAAACCCTAAACCCTAAACCCTAAACCCTAAACCCTAAACCCTAAACCCCCTAAACCCCCTAAACCCCCTAAACCCCCTAAACCCCTAAAACCCCTAAAACCCCTAAAACCCCTAAAACCCCTAAAACCCCTAAACCCTAAACCCTAAACCCTAAACCCTAAACCCTAAACCCTAAACCCTAAACCCTAAACCCTAACCCCTAAACCCTAAACCCTAAACCCTAAACCCTAAACCCTAAGCCCTAAGCCCTAAGCCCTAAGCCCTAAACCCTAAACCCAATACCCTAAATCCCTAAACCCTTAAACCCTAAAACCCTATACTCTAAACCCTAAACCCTAAATCCTAAGCCCTAAAACCCTAAACCCTGAATCCTAAACCCTAAAGCCTAAGCCCTAAACCCTAAAGCCTAAAACCCTATACCCTAAACCCTAAACCCTATACCCTAAACCCTAAACCCTAAAACCCTAAACCCTAAACCCTAAAACCCTAAACCCTAATTAACTAAATTTAGTTAATTATTTTCTTCTAAAGGAATAATAGCTAATTCTAAAGATTCTAACTTTCCTTTTTCATGAATCTTTATTTTGATACCAAAAATGTCATATCTTACTTTTATATATTATTTTTCATGTATTATAGTACATCTAATATCCAAATAAACCATTTTAGAGGCTTGAATTATCCAAGGAACCAAAATATACACCCACGTATAGAACTAGTACATTTGAAGATTCGATCAAAAAAAAAAGAAGTGGTACTTTGTTGGAGTATTTTATGTTTTAAATATCGACCTATGTCGAAAAAGCAAACTGAGTATTCCAAACTATTCATTAGGACTAGAATCATCTAAAATGTTCAATATATAAAGTCAAAAGTTGAAAATGTAATGGGAATGTACAAAATAGATGTACTCCCACACAATAGTACTTTGTGTGAGTATTTTACATTTTAAACATTATCCTTGACCTAGAAAGCAAATTTGGGGATTCAAGACTATCCATTAGGATTGAAATAATTTAAGATGCTCAATATTTGAAGTTAGGAGTAAAAAATGTAAAGAGAAAATTCAAAATAGATGTATTTACAAAAAAAAAGCACTAGTATGTTTGAAGGGATACTTTATGTAAGTTTTTTTTCCATTTTAAAGATCATCCTATGCCTTAAAAGGAAAGTAGGCATTCTAAAACTATTCGTTAAGACTGATATCATCTAAAATACTCAATATTTGAAGTTAGGTGTTGAAAATGTAAAAGAAAAGTTCAAAATATTCACACAAAGTATTTTGAACTTTGTTAGCAAACCAAACAGTCCATCTTGGAATAGAATCTAGATTCTCATTCTTAAGCAACTAGGGAATCGAACTAAATGGCCCTTAAAGATTACGTACAAACCAAATCAATAACTGTCTTAGTGAAGAAAATAAAAATGATCTCTCCGAGACAAAAACAAAGAGACTTGAACATGAAAATTAGGAGAACAAAGAAGATTGAAATTCAAATTAGTACCCAAATGTTTGGTAAAAAAAATTAGTACCCAGCTAATGATAATTGAGTTAAGCAACAAGGAACTCAAGATCTTTTAAGTAATATTTTTAGTTTGTGTTTTGTGAATAAAAAATAATACTAAGAAAGCTGCTCAATTTGAGCTTGATAATACTCAAATTTAATCCGGTTATGCTGAATATTAAATAATTATATATAAAATATTAGTACCCAAATGCCCTCCAATCTTATATACAAGCCCAATAAGTAAACAAACATGAAATCTGATCTTCTTCGAAAGCAATTTATATCATTAGAACAAGAAAATGTCAATAATTCTTTAACTACATTAAGGTATTAATTTTTATACTAGCTTTAGGTTTTTTTTTTGGTCTAATTCAACTCCACTTTTATTTGTAGTTGATACAGTAAAAAAACATGTTTCTAACGTAGCCTGACCAATAAAGTTTTTTTGGTTTTTATGTTCAAAAAATATTGAGTAAATCTAGTATTGTAAAAATTGGATCGAATTAACTGATACCAAAAACCGGCATCATGTCCGATTTGGTATGAGGGGGGTTGGGGGTTCTTGGTGATTCGGTTAGTCCATGCAATTAGCTTTGTGTTTTTAATTGAAAAAACAATAGTAGGAAAAACCGGACCGGACCGAACCAGCAATTCTACCAGTCCAACTGGGAATCGGCGCCTAATCTGATCCAGTCACAAATGAAAATTGGGACTTTTCAAAATCAATACAAAACCAGTTTTAACCGACTTGGTCTTTTTTTTATTTTTTATTTTAAAAATAAAATAATATTATTTTTAATACTAAGTAGCATTATTTTTTGTATAATTTTTTACTTTCTATATTATAATATTATATAAGTATCATTATGATACATAATTATTAATAATGATAAATTTACTTTACAAATAATATAAAAATATAATATTAATTGACTATTTTAAATTCAAAATATAATTATATGTGAATAGTAACTTATTTAAATTTTAATATTATATTATAAAATTTATTAATAATATTTTTAATTTTCTATATGATATACAAAATTAAAAAAGTCATTAAATTTTATAATCATTGATAAATATTTTTATATTTTTCATCTACATTATTTAAAATATATCAATTTATTCACAACCGGATTGACTATTAAATTAAATAAGATAACGATTCAAGATTCAATAGTTAGATCAGTCTAATATTTAATACCCTAAAAAAAATATCTCCAAACAAAAGTCCTTTAATAAAGTGGTCTCAAGTTCAAGTCCTAGAAATGCAGCCGTGCAAGTAGTCAAGAGGTGTCCACTCTTATGATATCTAACAGATTTCTATCTAAATTAGTTTAGATCATGTTAAAATTCTCACAACTTATAAATCCTTTGGTGTAGCATTTTATTTTATTTTTAAATAGAAAGGACTAAACGACGTGGTTTGGTCCTCTTTTTTTTATCATTTATCAAAATTAAACCTGAGTTTTGCGAGATCACACGAGACAATCGTCCGGACTCCTCTCTCCGTGATCAATTCTCCCCAATTTCGAACCCTAACTCATCGCTTCCTCCTCCTTCGCCAATCGTCCTTCGCCGACGTAGCACTTGCTTCCTTCGTCAATTTTGCTCGATTTCAGATTTGATCGAAGATCCAACTGGTCCGAAGCGGTGGTGCTCGTCGATTGCTCGTCTGTTACTCGCCGCCGTGGTCATCTGTGAGTTCCCTTTGCCTTTATCCTGCGTTCTCTGTTCTCTCTGTGTTGTTGCCGTGGCCTGTTCCTGCTCTGTTGTTGTGTTGTTCGGTATGCCGCCATAAATTCTTAAAGCTAAGTTATCAACTTATTAGATGCTGGATGGTTTTTGTTGTTGCGGTTCAGTTTTGAGGTTCTCTTGCTCTTTGTTTCGTTGTTGAACTCCTGTATTCTTTGTTTTTTTTAATAAATTTCTGCAGTTTTCTCCAAAAAGAAAATCTTAACGCCAAAGCTATTTAATCCCATTTGGTTCTACGCTTTTTTGTTTCAAACATTATGGAAGAGTTACCTCTATGCATATATATATACAGCTCAAGCTCCCGATTCCCTTTCTTGCCAAGAAGGTTATAAAATGAAGGATTTGATATTAATGAATTCAATGATATTTGACTATTTGTGATGGAGAACAGTTTGATATCTAAGCATTGTTTAGCTGAAGACTTCAATTAAGACATGAAATTTGTTTATATTTGTGTTATTAATGTCTTGGAGATGTGTTTTTTTTTTATTCCATTTCATGCTTATTATTTTTAATATATAGCTCCATTTTATTCATTGTCACATTAGAAACTTTAATTATGAAAAAAACAAAAGGGAAAGCTTAAAGGTGCATGACTTAACTTTCTTTCATTATATATATATATATATTATTTAAAATATATTATTTTAATCACTATCAGTTCGACATCAGATGAATCATTAAACCTTGAATCAATGTCAGTCCGGTTCAATATCTGGTCCAGTTATGGCAATATTGAGTAAATATGTTAAAGCCACCCGACACTAGTTGACTTAGTCCAGTTTTATTTATTTTAAAATAATATTTTTTGAGAATTTATTTGACTCAGGCATAACACTCCATGGCTGCAACTACAACCCTCTTGCTTCCCAATCTGTTCAAATTTCAAAGCCCTAAATCTGTTTATTCTCACCTTGCAAAATTCACATGTGCTTCTTCTGTCAAAAACCAAGCACAATCTGCCAAACAGGATCTTCTGAGCCTCATTGCAGACCAGGACCGTGGCCTTAAGACCCAGAGTGACCCAAAAAAACAATCTCAAATTGTTAAAGTGATTGATGCAATGGCTGCCATGGCTGCTGGTTCAGTCACCACTGGTGATTCCCTTTCGGCCACATGGAGGTTGCTTTGGACCACGGAGAAAGAGCAGCTCTTCATAATTCAGAAGGCACACTTATTTGGCACCCAAGCCGGTGATGTTTTGCAGGTCATTGATGTTCAAAATAGAACTTTGAAAAATTTGATCACTTTTCCTCCAGATGGGGTTTTCTTTGTTCGATCCAACATCAAGATTGTGTCACCACAGAGAGTGAATTTCAGGTGCATAACGAGTATTCATGTTGTTTTGTTTAGCATTGACTCTGAAACAATTAGCTATTTTTAATATTTGGCCTACCATTTAATTTAAGCACACTGAGATAGCAATTTGATCTATAACATCACCATTATAGCTGAAAATTTTAAAATTTCTGGCAAAGTATCCTATTAATTGTCCCAATCATAATATAGTTTAAATATAAAACTGCTTTTACATTTTCCATAACAACCATGCATATTTGTATAACCATACTATTTGTTACAATATCAAGTAACATAAACCTATTTCTCTGTAGAAGTTAATGAAATGTCATTGTTGCATATACAAATCATAACTAAGGGTGGAAACAAAATAGGCCGGGTCTTGCCTAAACAAACCAGGCTTGCATGGCAAGTCTTAAGCCTGAGCCTGGCCTATTGGCCTTTATCAAGCCTTTATTTAGGTTCAGGTCTGTGCCTTTGAAAGATTTAGCCTGACCTGAAGTCTATTTAAAAGCCTAATAAACTAGTAGGCCTCTAAATAGGTTTGAAGGCTTAGGTCTTGTAGGCTTTAAGTAGGCTAAAGGCCTTAAAGCCTACATCATTCAATTACTCCAAGAAAAACAAATGTTCTTTTAAACTTCACCCAATATCCAACTTCAAATCTAAATACAATCTGAAATAAACATGTTATAATACATAATACTCAAATAAGAGTAGACAACATATATCATTCCCCCAAAATAAAAAATAATAGCAGAAAAAGATGACTTTCTCGTACATTGTAGGAGATAGATGAACACCTTTATTGTCTAGTGCCTCCATTAGATCTTCAGAAAAAGATGACTTCTTGGGGAAGGGCCTCTAAGATGTCACACTCTTGCCACTGTTATGAAAATAACATATGAGTGATGGTAGTGCATTGGAGCTCAATGTGGTTAAGATGTTAATTGATACAATCATTAGTGGTTAAAAAGTGTCACTTATACAATATCTGACAAGTTCTTTGCATTTATCTATTTGTGTGTCTGTGTTCGTATGCATACATACATCATATATAAATATAAAATGAAAAAGGAAGTGTGTTTCACAACTACTTCCCTATGGCTTCTCACTTCAACATCAGTATCAGGATTTCTTAGCATAACAATGAGCCAATCAAGATTTTCACCAATCATTTTTGCTGTCTCTGCGGCTATATGGAAAGCATTGTCACCATCATCATCCTGATAAAAACAATCAGTATTAGAATCTGCAATCACAAATATAATAGCAAGGGTTTCCTTCCAAAAGACTGGAGGCCGTCAATCCTCAAATATTTCTAGAATGAAAAATCAAGTTTAAAGCTTAAGGAAAATTTCACTCCAACACCTATATTAGTAAAGAATTAAAGAATTATAGGGAAGACAAAGATCAAAATAAATTAAAAAAACAATGCTTCCTTTAGTAAAGTGTCAAATTTGTGCTAAACAGTAAGCAATAAACTCCAGATATATCCATAGATCACATAACTCACAGTCCACTCCTAAGTAGAAGTGTGACGTATTATTAACAAAGAGAAAAGGATTTGATATCCCATTACATGTCTCTTTAAGCATATTCTACCCTTTTGAATCCTTGTAGGGAATCATGTTCCTTATTTTTGTCAGATATTCAACCACCTTTAAGGTTGAAAAAAACCATTACACTACTTGTAAAATATCATTACACCAAAATACCTCCCATGAGAAACCTGATGAATACCTCCCATGAAGTGAGACAAGAACAACGAGGCCTCAATTATATAAACAGGCTTTAAACAAAGCCTTTATCTAGCGTATTTCCTAAATAGGTCAGACTAGGTTAGGCCTTAAATAGGCCAAGTTGTAGGCCGCCTGAAAGAGGTCTAGCCTATTTCCACCCCTAATCATAACACATTATTTATTAGAATATACATCTAAACTAACTATACAAATTTACTACTTATTCAATATCTTGGAGTCTCGACGGTAATTCTTTCATCTTCTTTCCACTAGCTTCACCTTTAAGGGTCAATGCAAAATATTAGGTGAGATTTACTCAACTCAGAGGGGGGTCTGAAGCTACCTCTCGAAGATCTGGTTGCATAATGCAGACCAAATTCAGAAATTCATAAAATATTCTGTATAGCTCCAAAAATTATCATGTTTGGTTCAAATCAAACTTCATTATGTCCTCTAAATGCATGTCAAATTTCAGGCCTAAACTCAGTCTTTAAGGCCTTAAAGTGCAATTGTACATCTTATTGTTCATTTGATCTGATTTTTTAGCACTTCAAGTTCTCAATTTCCCATTTCTTGGAACATCTTTATTTTGAGCAGATTTCTTACTACTCGACCATCATGTAAACTTGGTTCAACATATAAAATATGGTTTGCATCCTAAATTGGCTACTCCAGTTGCTTTATCTACATGGGTCCCCTTGGTCATTTTAGGTTCACTATGATCACTTTGCACTATAACTTGAGTTCTTACTTTCTCATGATCGTAACATCATTTCTAATACCCCAGCCAACTTTTGGAACTGTTACTATATCATTGGATTCATCGTATGCAAGTCTTAATATAAACTTGCATTAGCCCTTACCTTGGAGTCAAAATGTAGACTTTCAAATAATTAGCTTTTTAACATAACTCTTGCTTTCTAAATTCTCTATAATTTCCCAACATCATACTTTAACCATTAAACCGGAACTCATGCATTTACATAGTTATCCATCTTAAATCCCCTTCCTTGGCTTATTTTATAAATTTAGCTATTATTAAGGGCTATTGAATTTTTCTTGATTCTTAGCTCATCTTTAATTCTTATACATCATTTATAAATCATAATAAACTCACTTGGGCAGTCACCATACCTAAGACAATAGGCCTCGTCATTTTGCACATTCACACATACAAAGGGTTATATTGCAAATTAAGTATACCCATCACATTTTCTCATCATATGAGCTTTTAATTGTCCTTAATTAACCTCTCAAAGCCATTAATCTCATCTAAATGCAGAATTATATCATAAACCATAATAGACCCTTCTTGGTTGTTTAACATGCATAAAAGGAGGAATACGGAGTTTTCATCAATGCCCACTTTCAATATCATCGTAAACCCATGTTTTGCCTCTTAAATTTGCATTAAAACACATGAAATCTCCATTAAAGGAGAAGCACCAGGGCTGGACGAAACAAGGGAGGCTTAGGATAGGAAGAATACTTTAACATAGGCTATGAAACCCGTATGGAAATGCTTACAATTTAACCTTCTTTCACTTCCCTAATCTAGAGTTCCAAGAATCCATTCCCAAGCCTTATGGTCAACCCCCAAGTGTACATATTCCAGCACATGAAAACCACCAAAAGAGAGCTGAAAAGAAAGACAAGAAGTTTGCTAACTAGAGAGAAGGCTAAAGGTGTAGAAATCATACCACTTTCATAATTTCTTTTTCATCAAGTCCTGCAAATATACAGGGTCTTTCATAGTAATAAAAAAACTTGAGTATTCTAGAAGTGTACCCAAGGGAGGTTATGATATCTACTAGTCCACAAATTTTAATCTCAATAGTAAATAACAATTCAATTGAGAAAATCAAATTGAAAAGGAAGGGAATAGCAAACAAACACAATGTGTAAGTATAATTCAATCACTAGAAGTGTCAAGGGTTCAAGATTCACTTACTGAGATAACTCAATTCAATTTCTTGATAAGATTATACAATTATAGTGACATTTGTTTCTATTATGTCCTAATTACCTCTCAGCATATTAGTTCGTGTTTAATTAGAGCCAAATTCGCTTTTGCGCAACCCACATATCTAACTAAACAATAAAATTACAACCTAAGTCACCGTAAATTTCTAGATCTATCTCTAGTCTAATTGTCTATGTCTATCTTCCTAAGTCTAGACTCGTTCTTCTCCTCTCGGTTCTTGAAACTTACCCACAAATTAAATTTTATGGTGGCCAGTCGCAAAATCAATAGTAAAGCAAGGAAGATAAATATAATTGAAGAAAATATAAAGAGCAAATATATATTTAACGCTCAAATCCCATAGTCATAATCAAAAACATAAAAATGAGTTCATTCTAGTCAGGCTACATTCCTATTCCTAATTGGGAATTTAGCAATCAATAGAAATAATCATCTCAACAAATAAGAATCTCAAATCATCAAGCAAAAGTTACAAAAGAGAAAGGTAAAAAAGAAAAAACTCAAAGGTTTATCTAGAACTCCCTCAATTCTTTGCTCTCTCTACCTTTTGATCGCTTCTAGTTGCTCTAAAAGCCTTAGAATGGTCTCTAGCCTTCAAATGCTCAATGAATGTCTTAGGACATTAGAGGGCTTCCCTATTTATAATAATTAAAGAAACTTGCCCTCTAAGTCAATTTTACGCGTTAAAAATGCTTTTTTTTGGGCCTTCTGATGCTTGACCTGGCACCAGGTGACCCAGGGACCACAAGAGATGGTGTCAAGTGGTTTTGGGAGGTTTAAAATAACCGTGTGTGAATTGACCCAGCGCTGGCTAAGTTTGACCCAATGCCAAGTGGTGTTTGGTACACAATACTACTTTCGTTCAGCCTCCTACAAGTCACCAACTTGTGCACACATTTCAAACCTAATTTTCACTATGATAACGTTGGAATTTGGAGAAATTCAAAACATGAAAATTCTAGCTTTATGTCTTAGCTTCCCAATGCATCTTGAATTACCTCAATCAAAGTTCATATGAGAGAGTTATGATCAAAATATTAAAGTGTCAAAATTTTTCAACGCGGACAATTTGTAACATTTTTATTTTAAATACCCCCAAATGAGCCAATAATACCACAAAACACTAAACTATGTAAAATCATGCAAAAATAAACCAATGTAATCATATTTATATGCAAATAGGAGCATAAATGTGGGTATTTTATATAATAAAATAGACACATCACTTTTCACCCTCTTTCAATTTCTTCTTCTCCGTTCTTGCCTCTAGTTTTCCCCTGTTTCTTAGCTACAAAAGTCGGTCCTCAATGGAGAGGAAGGCTAAAGTATTATATTTAAGAAGTTACATTTTTCAAAATACTAATTTTGCCCCTTGTTGAACTTTTCCTTCTGTATGATCTTGTTTTTGGGTCTTTTTCCAAGTCTAACTACTCCATATAAAATTATGAATTCTTTTCTTCATAAAAAAAATATAAATCCCAGGCCTACAGTCACTTAAAACATTTTAAAATGACTCTAAGTCAAAATTTTGCCGCTAATTAGCTCTTTGCAATCTACAAGGATTCTAACAATTATAACCCCTTCTGGTTAATCTGCGTATACTCTTTTATCATATACGGGTGATAAATCTCTCAATCTCTCATGTTACAAACAACTTCCATTTCAAAAGAAGACAATCTACCTTGGCCATCGCAGATTTCTCAAACGAAATCATATATATCGTAGATTGAAAAAGGATTTCAATGGCTTACGAAAAGATCAAAATGCTCCGGCAAACTCATAAAAGGAATAGGCATGGCACACAATTGAAGGATTTGACCCTTGGTCATGGTGGTAAGTAAATGATACATATTAACCTTGATCAGAGTGGGAAGCCTATTAGGCCTAATGGAATCCGGTTTAAAAGTTTCGTTGCCCTACTTGGATGCAATAAGGCAAGCATCTTGGTGGAAGATTGGCCTCATGTATCCAAAAAAAGAGTGAAGGGTAATATTTGGAAAAGTATCATGGTATACTTCACTATATACTTACCTATTTTTGAAACTATTATATTAATCTATATCACTAACTTCCTTGCTTACATGTATATTATAGCTAACTTACGATATTAGTCCCGATAATCATGTGTTGAAGAAAAAGATGATTAACTATGTAGGGGTACGTTGGAAGTCCTTTAAGAGTAATCTCACTTGTAGATACATCTTTGGTGACTTGAAAGGATGCAATCCCTGTGATGATTATTAGTTTCTTGATGAAGAGGCATGACAAGCTTTTGTCAAAAGTCAAGGAAATTCTACATTTCTAGTTAGTAAATCAAGAATGAGAAAATAAATTGATATTTTTTACTGATTTTTAGTTAGTAAACCTTGCATATATATTGTTGACAAGGGAAAAGAGAGAAAGCTCAAGAGATATGAGCTCAAAATGTGTACCCCTATCTATTGTCTCGGGGGGGTTATGACAAGCTTGATGAATAGATAATGTAAAAGAAGTGGCAACTTCAACAAGAAGCCACTCAATTTGACCCATCTATTATTATTAATCCTCCATCTCCAGCCATTCGCCATGAGAAATGGAAGAGAGTACATGTAAAGAAGAAAGGCGAACATGTCATCGAGAAGGCTCATGCTGTTGCTGAGAAAATTGTAAGTAATTTAAGATTCATTAATTGACTTTAGTAATTAATGCATGTGCTAGTTTTGTTTATTATTTGTATGTTACATAAGATAAGCTTCAAGAAAAGTACTCATACGGGAGCTATACTCCCATTGGAAGAAAGGACATCTTAGCTATTACTTTAGGGAATGAGGAGCATGGAGGTCGTGTTAGGGGAGTTGAAGGAGGAGTTGGCATTAATGAGTATTTTGGAGCACCTTCACGCCATCAATCAAGAGTAATGACGAGGAAGGAGATAGAGTTGATGTTGACCACCATCAAAGAGCAAACAAAAGCACAAGTGGAAGCGAAGATAGAAGCCCAGATGGAAGCTTGGAAGAAGCAAGTGATATCCATGTTAGGCATAATGAGGATGTCTTTACAAATGAATAAACCTCTCGAGATGACCAGCTCTCCTTTACTTTATAGCACAAAAGGGAGTTATACACCTATACTAGCACTGAAGAATCCTCACACAAAGGATACTAGAGATCCATATTGTGAGCTATATTTGGAGGATCATCATAGGCATTTAGTAACATATGGAAAAGTTCACAACTTGGGACAACTAATCCACAACCAACAAATGAAAGATACAACTAAGGGTGGTAGTTTAATAGGTTGTAGTTATAGATGCACCCCTCTCATTCCCTATTGATGAGGTTATAACAATAGGGCAAGCCCCCAATAATTTTATTTTATGGCAAAAAAAAAAAAAACTGGTCCATGTGGTTTCTTTTAAGGTACAAAAAATCTTATTATTATTTTACATTTTCCTCATATATCATGTTTGATATGGTATGTAATTTTTATCAATAATTGATTATTTAGAAAATTGCCTCATAAATGCCCCTATCCCAACCCCAACTAGATCCATTGCCACATTTGCTTGTAAAGGCAATGGATATCAAGTGGCATGTAAAAGTTTATACGGATCAAATGATTGTGTCTAATTTGAAGGGCTATACCTTTTACATTTATTAGAAGGATATAATAGAGTTCTTGATGAATGAAAAGTTAAACATGTCGATTCTACAATTATTTATGATGTAAGTATATTTTAATTTTTATATGATGTCTAAGCATTCAACACTTAAAACTCACATATTTTGTAATATATAGGTATCTCCATCACTTTTGTAACTTGTCGAGAAAAAGGTGATAAGTTTGGATTCCTTTTCCCATATCACATCCAATCTGTAGGGAACAAGCCAGGTGACATAAAATCATATATCACATCTAGGCTTCAAGAAGGTAATAAAAGCAATGTTTCTTAGCACTATATTATCAAGGGTAAGACAAAGTTTGTAATTGTTATGATGTTGTGACTTTGTGTTATTCCTTCATTGTTTTGTAAGGACCATTGGTAGTTGGCGGTTGATTGTCCTAAGCAAAATGTTGTCACTTGGTTCTACTTTGCATGGGGTGAGCCAAAAGAGGATTTCTTGAAGAAGATTGAGACGTAGCTATGTTTGTGTAAAATTTTGATTTGTGATATTGATTAGTCTATAATATAATTCCTTGCATATATTTGATCTTAAAAGCTTTAGAAATTTACATTTCATGAAGGGTAAGCGCCGACATCAAGTCAAGGTTGCCTGGGTGTCCCCAAAGGTAAATAGTTTGAACATGATATCTTTATGGAACTGTCATTCCCTTTTTTTTTATTTTGGCAATTCTTTATTCATTGTAGTGTCAGAAACAAAAGGGGAGCATAGAATGTGGATACTATGTTATGAAACATATGCTTGATATCATTACTTTTGGCGCTATTAATATTGATTCATTCAAAGAGGCAATTATATTTTTCACAATTTATTTTTTTCCCTTTGTGAATTGTTCATGTTTTGATGGGTTTTGAACTTGCAAAGGTTTGATGATAGGGAGCGCTTTTTTTTTAAGAGCAAATTAAAGACATTCGAAGCCATTTGACAAACTATTTTATGCAAGTCACTTTGTATTAATGGTAAGGTTATACATGCAAGTATTTCTCTTTACAAGAGATGATGATATAACTATCTTAGTATTTCCCTTTATATTATTCTCTGATCTTCATGCTTGCTCTATCTGTTATATATATATGGTTGCCAATTTCTGAATTATCTTGTCCATTTTTAGGAACTCACTTCTCGTCCCCATCTATAGACACACCTTTCATTCCTCTTTCTTGCTCCTTTATGTGTAATCTATTTTAGGGATAAAAGTTGTTACATATTGACTCCTACTTGTGCATAAAATCTTTGGATCAAATTGTTGTTAGTGTTTATGAATGTCATGGATTGAGAAGATTGCATATGCTTAAGTTTTCTGTGCAATGTGCTTATGAATATGATCTTGACCTCATATTTTATTTAGGTGTGTGACATCCGGGCGCTGACTAGGGCGAGGAGTGATCGTCGGTGCAAGAAAAAGTAGGGGTCAAATAAAGTGATGAGGTACGGATAAGGAGTGACTCCTGACAGACTTCTAAGCGGGAGGGGTATATGAATGAATCGAATACATACCGGAACGAGAGGAATCCAGAGATTGTATAGGTATGGGACTATACGGTTAAAGGATAGTTTAAAGGAATTAATAGGTATTACCTATACTAACAAGGTGTACTTATCTTTTCAATAGTCTATCCCTTAAGAACTCCTCAGTTAAGCGTGCTTGACTTAGAGCAATTATGATAAGGGTGACCTCCTGGGAAGGAGGTGTGTGAGTGAGGACAAAGCACACCAAAAGGGCCTGTGTTGGTTTTTGGGGATAGTCATCAATCCCAAAGAAGCAGTCGGACGTTACAGTTGGTATCAGAGCCCAACCTCTCTCAGTACGGTATGGTTCGATGACGAACCAAGCATAAGCTAGTGGGCATGTGACATCCAGGAGCTGACGAGGGCATGGAGTAATCATCGGTGTAAAAAAAAGTAGGGGTCAGATAAAGTGATGAGGCACAAACAAGGAGCGGCTCCTAACAGGCTTCTAAACGGGAGGAGCATATGAATAAATCGAATACATACCAGAACGAGAAGGATCCAGAGATTGTATAGGTATAGGACTATACAGTTAAAAGATAGCTTAAAGGAATTGATAGGTATTACCTATATCAACAATGTGTACTTATCTTTTCGATAGTCTATCCCTTAAGAACTCCTTAGTTAAGCGTGCTTGACCTAGAGTAATTATGGGATGGGTGACCTCCTGGGAAGGAGGTGTGTGAGTGAAGATAAAGCACACCAAAGGGCTTGTGTTGGTTTGTGGGGATAGTCGTCAATCCCAAAGAAGCGGTCGGACGTTACAAGGTGTATTATGATCTTGCACATGGTTCTATTAGCTTTAAGAGTGTTTTCATTTTATTAATTGTTCCTTGAGTTAGGAAGGTTGCTATTGTGAGGGATGGAGTTTGTTGAGTATGGTAGGTGAAGTATGCATTATTATGTTATTATTAGTGTTTTTATTGTTTATGAATGTCATGGGTTGAGAAGATTGTATATACTCAAGTTTTCTATATAAGGTGCTTATGAATATGATCTTAATCTCATATTTTATTTGGGTGTATTATGATCTTGTAAAATGTTTTAATTAGCTTTAAGAGTGTTTTAATTTTGATGTTTGTTCCTTGAGCTAGGAAGAATGCTATTGTGAGGGAGGGAGTTTGCTAAGTCTGGTAGGTGTAGTAAGTACTAGTATGGTATTATGAGTGTTTTCATTTTGTTTTTTGTTTTGTTTTGTTGTTTTCTCAATGATAAGAGGATCATAATAGATTGTTTTAATAATATGAAGTTGCATTGGTTTTGTGATAATTAAAGTTATGTTACTAACTTCAACTAAAATCATTTTTTAGAGGATGATACATGGATGGTATAAGTTGTTAAGTTGATCTCTCCAATGTGGTCTAAGAGTATTTATGTTTCATCCTCTTCAAGGTTAATCCCAATATATATATGTTAGATGATGAATATATGTTGATAGAAGTGTATGACTATTTTGGGAATTTACAACCTCAATATGATAGTAAATTGGGATATCTAGAAAGCTTTGAATATGTGGCCATAGAACATAATGTATACTCCCATTTAAAAAGCCACAAAATGGTAGAATTTTATTACAACTAAACAGTGCATGATTCTCTTTCTACATTAACCTTTTTATTATAGCTAATCATTTGTGTGGGCTTTCAATATGTCTGATACCCCTTATTTTGTAACTTTTTTTGGTTCATGGGAAAGTTCACTATATAATTTGGTGTGATTGTAAAATTTGATAATAGGGTAATTTGGTTCCTAACTAATATAATATAATTATAATTTTAAAAGAATGATTATTTTCTATGATGATTGAGTTTATATTTATCCTAAAAAGACAGTTTTTAGGACGGTTACACTAACAACCGTTCCAATAAGTTTACTTATTAGGATTACCACGATTAATACCTATCTTAGAAAGTGACTATATTTTTGTGTTTTATAAGATGGTGCTCCTTTTCACCATTTTAGAAAGTATTTTCTAGGACTATTTATCAATTATCTTAAAAAGCTTAACTTGTTATGACCCCTAATTCTATCATTCCATAGCAACCATCCTAAAAAGTCATTTTAAACTGTTTTATAAGATCTTTCATGTACTAGTGTCATAGTCATATACATCTATATATCATAATAGTCATCAATAATTAGATATAATTGTATCATCATCATAATATACATTATGAGCAGCATAAGTCCTATCATCTTAGATTCTTATTGACTATGAATTTCTAAACAATATCACAATGCGAGTTATACATACTATGATTGTGTTCAAATTGACATCAACATATTAGGGAATAAGGTGAAAATTTAATGTCATGTTGTATAACAAAATATATATCATGTTATGATAAAAAGTTAACCTGGTTGCCTCAACCTAGCCAAAAATAGAACTGACACTGTGGTAAGTCTTGCAAGTGATCTAAGCTACACATAGTCATAAGGGACAAACAAATGAAAATCCAACACAAGCCCAAACATGCTTCCAATCACATAATTCAAACCAAAAGGCCATCAACAACCAATTTAACTTGCTAAGTTCTATGATCTAATTTTTCATATAATACGCCCAAATTCACAACTTCACAAGAGCTTCACTTACCAATGATTGAAATGGCTTCCCACACATCACAAAGTGTAAATAACTTCAATGAAGCTGATCAATCACCCAATGCAACCATTTTCTAATCACATGCTTCAAAACATAGACAAAGTTACCAAAACTTAGTCCATCATTTAGTAGGAATCCCAAAAACATGAATTCTACTTGCTCGGCTATTCCAACACAATATTCACAACTCAACAAGCTCCAAAGGGTTATCGAAGTCTCCAAAGAACTTTTATCTTCTTAAAAACATGTCAAAGAAACTATATTAAGTTAAAACTCTAAGTTAGCACTTCATGGAACCAAACACTACCAAATATCACAAGACTTCGCGTAGTTCATTATTTATAACCATAAAGGCTTAATATGAAGTTTCATAACTCGACTATAACAATTTCCAACCCTACCTAATTTTATATATTATCGACAACTTTTTTGAATTACATATTTTGAGTAAGTTGTTTATGTATTAAATCAACTTCAAATTTTACCAAACTTGACATACACAGTCTTCATAGTTCAAAGAAGGACATCATAAAAGTTTTATGGTCCATTATCATGCATTTTGGATTTTCCAAGTCACCTAACTAGGGTTCCATAGAATTTCAAATTTCTCATTCATAGACATCAAAATCCATCTATATAAACATACACATAGCTTTAGAAAGCTTCTTCCCATGATTTCTAATCAAACCTCTCAAGAGATTTTGAGCTAAACCTTAGCCATTCCATCAAACCATCACAAACTCCCAAAATCTAAAGCTTATTTGTGAAATAGAAGAGGGAAGCAAGAGATTCTCATTTACCTTGATGATTTTAACTTGAAGATTGATGGAGAAACATGCCCTAGATGCCTAGAAACACATCTCAAGAAGCCACAACTTGAAACACTATTTCCCTTTTTGAAAATATGATAGCTTTAGCATTTTTTAAAAGTCTACTTGTGACTTTCGTGATTGCAAAATCCCTTTTTGTTTTTAAGTCACATGTTTTGCATGTGATTTCAATCTTAAAACTTTATAAGTTGAGTTACTAATGTTGAAAAATAGCAAATAAGGATTTTTTGGAAAATTTGAAATGTCTATATTCCAATACAAAAGGTCTTACTCCAGAACAATGTCATACCAAAATAACTAATTTCAAAAGTTGTTCAATTTTTGTAAAAAAAAAAAGTTATATTATGATTTTTGCCCCAATTAAACTATTTCAAAATATTATTATTTTTTTTATAACAAAGTTTAATATATGAGATGTTATTAGGATTTACTCGACCATACACCACACTTCTTTAAATCAAATTTTAACCTTTTGAATTTCCCAATTTTTCCTTTATAAATAAATCCTACAACTACTTGAATTTTTCTAAAACCATTCAAATTAATTCTTTCAATTCTATATTAGTACTTGATTATTCTTTAATCAACCTTTTAATCATGTAAGATGATGTACAATCTAATTGGTTGAATAATGAAAACTGTAATCTAGTGGCATTTCTAGTTCTATGTCCAATTCAGGTATCAAGATATTTGTTTTAATGAAAAAGAGGGTAGAGAAGCCGTTTTAATGATTTCATATATATGTTGAATTGGAGGAAATATATTTTAATGATTTCTTGCTTGTGTCAAAAGAGTAGGAGATGGAAGCTAATTATAAATTACTATTACATCCTTATATATAATTTTAATTCTTTTTATATTTTTTCTCTTTTTATGAAATAATGTATATATTAAAATCTATTAATTTTATAATTTTTAATCTCAAAATATTTTATCTTACTTATCTATGATAATTTTCTTAATATGCCTTTGAAAACATTAGTTTGGTTAATTTTAACATATTATCTCATTATGAAATTTAACATCAACTTAGAAATTTTTATTACAAAAATTAATTTAATAGTAATGTATTAATTAGGGGTGATCATGGGTCGGGCCGGGTCGGGTTTGACCCCGGCCCGATGCCCGGCCCGAAATATTTCGGGACAGTTTCGGGCCAAGTACCGGGCTGGCCCGATACTATATATCTTTTTTTTTTTAAATTAAAAAATAAAAAACTTATTTAATAATAAAAAATATATTTATTTATACTTAAAAATAGATTTTCTTAAAAAATAATCTTAGAAAAAAATAAAATTGTTCAAAATTTATGAATATTTAACCATTATACATTATTTTTACATAAATATTAAGTTAAAAAATTAATTCAAAATTTTAAAAAAAATTTGAAACATTAAAATCTTAAAAAGTTTTCGTAATATTTACATAGTAAATGTATTATATTAGATACATAAAGAAAAAAATTCTACAAAAATTAATTAAAATATATAAAAAATTAGAAAAAAATTTAAAAAAAATATATATATATAGATCGGGCCGGGCTAGAGTTAGAGTGCTTGACCCTAACCCTAACCCGGCCAGATTGGCCCGAAGTGGTCAGGCTGGATCGGGTCAATCGGGTTTTGGACAGGAATGTTCAGCCCTAGTATTAATAATGTCCAAAAGGAGAGAGAGTGTGAAATTGACAAAGAGTTTGAATGCAAAATAGAAACATAAAAGATTTTTCATATTATTCAAATTAATGAAAATAATATAGTCCATATGTTTTAAAATTATATTTCTCATTTCCAAAAAAAAAAATCCAACTTGAAGGGAAGAAGGAAAAAAGATAAATGTTATCTCCCCAGGCTTCCAGTAAACCCGACCAAATAAGGAGGAAGCTCCCCTCCCCTTCTCATAAAAAAAAACCCGACCAGATAGTGTCTCAGGAGATGCCAGCGCAGGTTAAAAGACACGAGATGAACAGTTCGGTTGGGTCCACGGGGATTAGGATATTTTTGTAAAAAAATTATAGTTAGGAATACTTGAAGGAAAAATTATAAAAAAAAACTCGAGAATTAGAATTTATTTTTAAGGAAAATGAAACTTCTCAAGCCAGTTTGCCGGGAGCTCATTTGGGGCGGGTTGATCCTGGGCCCACGAGAGCTGAAATGACGAAGAAAACCCTGCTCAGACACCACCACTTTTCTCCACGCAAAACCTCACCGTGCACAAAATTCTTCTCTGCTTCGAAACCCTACTCTTGTTATAATCAAGTCGGTTGCTAATTTTCCTCCATCGTTGCTCCTGAAAACCCTACAGTGCAATCTGTGGCCATCATGACGAATTTTTCATCCCTAATTTCGAATCAGATTCGATTCCTGCTTCAGAGTTCGAACGAAGTCAACTTCGACTCTATTTTCCGGGAACTTTGTCAGGTACCCTTTTCGTATGTGGGATTGGATTGCATTTTCGCTGATTGATTTGCCTTTTTTGCTCATTACTTTCGATGACTTACTTATGTTGGTTGTTTTTTGACGTTACCCTGTAATCTTGGTCTCCATTCTGTAGAAATGGCAAAGTTTCTGTCTGTTAGTGTGGGGCTTAAAAAAACATGGTCCTGCAACGTTGAAATTTAAGTGTGTTGCAACATGCGAATATGGTGAAACAAAAATATAGTTAGTCCTTGTCCGGAAAGGTTTGTGTTTCTTCTGGTGAAAGGCCAAGTGTCTACACAAGCTGATATGTAGGCGGGTTGTTTGGCTTAATGTTGATCTTGTTCTGCACAGTAGAATTGTTTCTGCGGCAATTAGTTCACGTGAACAAGGCATTGCTACTTGCGTTTTCTTTACCACTCTCAAGTTCATCGAAGTGTAGTTAGCATAAGCAACTGCTCTAGGCAAATATTCAAAATATGTTTATCTATGTCTGTCCGATTCCTATTATGTTTTAAGATACCTTTTTTTACATGCTTTATTGTATACTTTGATCTTGATGTGGAAAGGAGAAGCAATCTAGGGTTTCATAAAGATCTTTCGTTTGATGAAATGTAGAAGGTAATGTTTAAATCACTAGTTATGTGTTAGAGAGGCAGCTAGCCTTGAACTGTATGGACCAGAGTTTTTTATTCGTTTAATTTGCTGTTGTGTGTTTAATGGATTTTGAAGAGGAGGGGAAGTAAATCCTTAACGTGAAGGAGTTATTAACTAGATTTTAGCTGCAAGAGTTAGACTAGTGAGACCTTTTGATAATTTATTAAGGAAATAACCGGGGGACTAAGGCTTAAAAGTTAGTTCTGCATGCTCAGAGGGGAATGTTGAAGTTAAGTTTCTGTGTGACTCTGTTGAGTGGTTTGTCAATAGAGTTAACTATGGAAGATCTGGAGGTTTTACTCTTTGAATTCACGGCTGCTTTACCAGGGGGTAAATTAAGGTTTCTGCTATACTTGGTATACCATGATGAAGGACATCCTTGATGATGTTCTTCACCAATCACCTTCTTATTTATTTTAATTTTAAGCATGATTAGTGCGCCATGCATTCTTTTAATCTCCTGTTGGGTTCTGTTATAAATCTTTTGTTTTCCCTTTAAAATACTCTTCTTGTGGAATAAAAGGGAATAGAATTGCTTCCTTTCTCCCCCTTTTCTTTTCTATTTGTATTTTGATTAAACCATCTGACTAGATCTATTCTTTATAATGCTGTTTCTTACTGTCAGTTTACTGAATTTGGAACCGATGGAAGCATTTTACTCCTAGAAACATGCTTGGATCACCTGAGTTTTGTCAGAAGTGATCTGAAGGACATTCATCACTTGCCTATTCTTGGGGCAGTCGTCAAGTACCTCTTGGACAAACCAAACTTCAGTACAGTGTTTTCCAAGTCACTGATGACTATAGAAATCAGTGAAAGCTTCCTAGAGAAATTTTCTGTTGGATCGCAGTTGTCTTTATTGGAGAAAATAATCATCGGTCTTGCTTTATCTGATTCTGAAAATGTTGACACTAGGCTTTGTGGTAAGTATGAAGTTAATATCTATTGTGGTATTCTGCTTAGTTTTTCCTTTGCACATTTTACTTGTAAAATGGCAGGAATCTTTTGGCAATATTCGTTTGATGGCCATTTTCTTTTTCTACCATTTGTTGTGTTAATATCTGTTATCTTGCTTTTGTTCAGGCAAGAACTTTTGCATGGCTCAAATTGAGGAACTGTGTGCCAATCCTAGCTCGTTGAGTTGTTCTGAGCAAATTCAAAATGTTGTCATGTTCCTCAATCACACTGAGGGCCTTTCCAAGCATGTGGATTCCTTTATGCAGATGTTATCATTGATGCAGTTAAAAGAAACACCACCTTTTGTTTTGACTCCGTTGCTGCCTGATGAGGTGCATGAGGCCAATTTCTTAAGGTGATAACCTATTTAGTTATCTTTTGCTTCAAGCTCTTGATGATGATGATGATGATGATGATACTACGTTTGCTATTGGTGTATATAAATACATGTCTGCTTAATAGCTTCCCTTGTATTTTTCAGGAATATGGAGCTATTCCATAAGTCTGAAGAGAATGACTTTGATGCTATTTTAGCAGACATACAGAGGGAAATGAACATGGGAGATATTGTGAAGGAACTGGGATATGGGTGCACTGTTAGCATTTCACAATGCAGGGAAATTTTCTCGCTTTTCTTACCGTTAACTGAGGATACCCTTGCTAAATTACTTGGTTCTATTGCTCGTGCCCATGTTGGGTTGGAGGACAATCAGAGCACATTCTTAAATTTTAGCATGGCCCTTGGTTACAGCACTTTGTCTGAGTTGCCACCACTGAGTTCTTGGAATATTGATGTGCTGATAGATACAATCAAGCATCTGGTGAATAACTATGCTTCTTCTCTGTATCGTTTATTTTAATCTTTGGTGTGTGAATTAATGAAGTCAAATATTTTTCTGCATCTGTGCTTACTGCATACAGGCACCTGGAATTAATTGGACAAGTATTGTTGAGAATCTTGATCATGAAGGATTTTTTGTTCCTAGTGAAGAAGCTTTCTCCTTTCTCATGTCTGTATATAGACATGCCTGTAAGGTATGTTATCGAAATGTGTACAAGTGGTTGCAATTTACCCCCTAGTTGTCAACTTTCAGCATGCAAAATCTTTCACGTGGCAATCTGACTGTTTAAATTTGAGTCTTGCAGGAGCCGTTTCCTCTTCATGCCATCTGTGGGTCTGTCTGGAAGAATACTGAGGGCCAGCTATCTTTCCTTAAATTTGCTGTGTCAGCACCACCTGAAGTATTTACCTTTTCCCACTCTGTCAGGCAGCTGGTATGATGCTCTGTCTACTAGGTTTTTGTCTCTTGTTTCTATCTAATCAGATTACTAAGAGTAACAGATTTTAAAGCAGGAATTTATTGATGCAATTCATGGCAACAAGCTTCAATCTGGACAGGCAAATCATGCATGGTTGTGCCTTGACTTGTTGGGTGTGTTCTGCCAGTTAGCTGAAAGGGGTCATGCTAGTTCTGTTCGACCAATCCTTGATTATCCTCTTAAACACTGTCCTGAAATCTTACTTCTTGGGATGGCACATATTAATGTACAATTTACTGGATTTTGTTCTTCTGGTTTGTATAATGCTCTATTGCATGTGTCTCTTGTTGGTGTTAAGTTTGTATTTCTTGTTGCAGACTACATACAATCTCCTCCAACATGAAGTATCTCTGATCGTTTTCCCCATGATGTTAAAAAGTGCTGTAGGCAGTGGTATGATTCTGCACCTTTGGCATGTTAATCCCAATCTGGTATTGAGGGGGATTATAGATGCTCAAAACAATGATGTAGAGAGCTCTACAAGAATTGTGGACATCTGCCAAGAGCTAAAGGTAGGTATTGGTGTTTCACATTGCTTGTTTTGATGAGCTGCAAAGTAGATTGACATGTGATTTATCTTAGGCCCCGTTTGGTTACTAGAGAGTATGGTAATGGAATGGAGTGATGATCACCTTGAGTCTCTTTGGTATGCTGTTAAAAATGTTGGAATCAAATTTATTTTCAACATAAATTAAATACAAATGAAAAATAAAAGGACAAAAATGCCCTTAGCAAAAATACAATTTCCCCACCCCTTCCTCCTTCAACCTTCGACCATAGCATCCCCATCCCTCACTAGCATTCCACACCTGACGGCAGCTTCATGCTTCCTCCTCCCTTCACCAACCCTAATCCTTGCACACCACCAGATCTAGTACCAAAAGAAAAGAAATAGATAAAAAAGGGGGAAAAAAAAAAGCAACCAAGCAATCCATAAGCAAATCAATCCTGATGCAAATCTACAGCAAAAGTGTGGTCAATGGTGACAGGTTGTGTGATGAAGATGAAGACAGTGGGGTTAGTGGAGGACAAAGACGAGCTGTGCGATGGAGGTGGTTGATATAGATTTGTAGCAACGTGGGTTGTGCGACGGCAGCAGATTGTGCGACAAAATGAAGACAACAAAACCAGTGGAGGATGAAGATGAAGAAGGCATAGTCAGTAGAGGATGAAGATGGGCTGTGTGATGAGGAAGATGCATAAGATAGAGCATTGGTGAGGTCAATTGGGAAGACATGGTCGTGTGCAAAGGTTGAAGGTGAAGTTTATTTCTGGAAGCCATGCCAAGGACTGCTCGGTTGTCTGGATACTTTCAATTTTGTGGAGGAATTGAGATGGCTACATTTGTGGGAGTTATTATTATGTAGGAATGAAGATGACAGTAACCAAACATGCTACCTGATGGAATTCCGTACAGGATTCCATCCCTTTCCCACTGAATGCCAGCAACCAAATGGGACCTGGGATTTCAGTTTTATAATCTGATCAAAAGCCAAATTTTGTTTCCCTTGAGAAGTTTTAATTTTGAATGCTAATCTGCGGCTCTGCTATTTTTGTTAATTATTATTTGTTTTGTAGATTCTATCATCAATATTGGAGATCATCCCTTCTTTTTCTAGTATAAGGTTGGCAGCCCTGGCCTCCAGAAAAGAATTTCTTGATCTTGAGAAGTGGTTGATTAACAATCTAACTATTTACAAAGAAGTCTTTTTTGAGGTAATATTGCCCCCTCCCACTGTCACCCACACCAACAACCCCCCCCCCCCCCAAAAAAAAAAAAGAAAAAAAGATTCTGCTTTATTAAGACTATCAGTACTATTTTATGCTGTCTTTGTTCATGTGCTTTTAATTTGTTATTGCATGAAATTAATTAATGTAAAAGGAAAGGGCTCAATAAGTAGGTTTATTTTTCAGGAGTGCCTCAAATTCTTAAAAGATACCCATTTCAGTGGATCACAGAACTTGTCTAGCCAACCTTTTCATCAGTCTACTGCTGTTCCAAATCTTTATGCTGAGACGACAACTACCTTCTTGAAGGTTCTACTTCAGTTATTTGGATTTTCTTTGTTTCCTTGCCTTATTTAATTCTAACAAGCATGGAATCTGACTAAGTCCACATGCAGGTTCTTAAAACTCATAATGGCTTGGTCACCTCTAGTCAACTTTCCGAGGAGCTAGAAAGGTTGCATGCATCGATTATGGACTTGAATCCAAGGCTGCAAAGCAGTGGGGCTGCTGATTCATCTTCTGATGGATATGCAGATGACATTGAGGCAGAAGCAAACTCCTACTTTCATCAAATGTTTTCTAGTCAGTTAACCATTGATGCAATGGTGCAGATGCTTGCACGATTCAAAGAATCTTCTGTAAAGAGGTGATGTCTGTTAATGATATGACATATGGTTAATCTGGCACTGGTACTATTGCATTTTTTGGATTTCATTGATTCAGATAATATTTGGGGAAAGAATTTCATTGCTTAGTTTTGGGGGAATATTTTTTGGGGAGTTTGCTTATCATTGCTTTTTTATTTGGTGTATAATATATCTTTTTAACCTTTATTCAAGGAAGAAGAAACTTCTAGATTTCAAATTTGAATTTATTCCCTTCTCTTCACTTAAAATTTTCCATTGTGAATTGCTTCTCCAGTATCCTCTATGATAAAACTGTGAATATTTTTGTTAACTTCGCCATCAACTAGAAGTGGTATATATTGCTTGTTCATTGTTGTGGAGCTCATAAATTTACATCAAATGAATTTTTTGAAATAAAAATTACCTCTTGATAAAAAAAAAAAAAGAATACTCCCTCTTGTCTATATTATAAGGTGTTTTGTATAACTAGTTTCTGGTACAAAATATAGGGTGTTAGATATTTTTTTTCTCATTTTACCCCCATTTTCAATTCTTTTTTACTCCTCATTTATAGTCCTACAATGATAATAATAAAATGGAGTATTTAATAAGGGTAAAACGGGAAATGCTAGTACTTTTTGCATTGATTTCAGGTGAAAAATGATTTTCTTAATATGCATGTAATTGATACAAAATACCTTATATTGTAAACTGGAGGGAGTATGCTTGTATTTGCAATTCTTATTGATTTCAAGGATTTAAGCATACCATGAAAATTCTTTTAAGTAAACTGAATTTGTCTGTGGAGCTACAATCTGCAAATTATTTTTTTGATGCCATTTATTTGATGTTGAAATATTATTTGGTCAATGGTTAATCACTAATTGCCAGAACACTTGCGTGAATTAACAGGGAGCAATCAATTTTTGAGTGTATGATAGCTAACTTGTTTGAGGAGTATAGGTTTTTCCCAAAGTATCCTGAGAGGCAGCTCAGAATTGCAGCAGTTCTCTTTGGTGAGTATTGCTTTTGATGTTGCATGTGATGAATGACTCATGTCTACTCACTAAGGATTTAAAGATCACAATTATCAATAGTATTTGTGTTTGTATGGTACTTGACAAGTTTAGCATTTATTCATAATTTGCATTTTACAGATAAAATATTTGATCTGATTTTTTCCTGTGACAGTTGTTATTGCTGCTTATAATGCCTTTGTTTTACGGTTGCTTGAATCATTTTTGAGGTGCTATTATTAACCATGGTGTCTGGTTATTATTAATAGCATATTTATGCATATATATATTTATACTGAGAGAGAAGGCAAGTGAGACAGCTGGGGTGCGGGGTAAGTAAATAAACGGGAATGCTTTGGTTATACTCCTTCTAAGTGAAAATGACTAAGAGTTTTCGGTACTCCGTGATGATTTTATTGATCTGAATAATCTGATGTACACTGTTCTAAAGCAACAAGCTTGCCTAATCTAGCCCAAAAATAAGGGAATCATAACAGAAAAATAAACTGGATAAAATCCCCTGAATCAAGAATGAACTGTTAGGAAGAGAATTTCTTTCTCTTTCTTTTTTCTTTTTGAGGAAAAGGGCGGGGGGGCGTGTGATAGAAGAGACAAGAAGAATATTAATTTATCAACAGTCATGACAGTCCAGACTCATGCTATTCATAGAAGCTACCAACTAATCCTTCCTGCCTCGTCGTTAATGTCCCACCCTAATGGCCAAGTAACTAACCCAATATATTAGCTAGAGAATTACTTATTCATTTATTTGAACACTAACCAACAGAAAATAAATCATCACAACTACACAACTGAACGAATCTAAAAACAGAAAATAGAATCAGTAAGATAGAGAATAAAAGCAGCAAGGATCACGTTCAGGAATGACAGGATTTCCAACACCTTTTCTCAAGTTGGGGTGTAGATGTTTTAACCATTCCTAGCTTGGATTTCAACTCTTCAAATTGTACTTATTGCTATATGGCCTTGGTTAATAGGTCAGATATCTGAGAGTTTGTAGGTGCATAGGACACCCCTACTAAGTTTGATTCAATCTTTTCTTTAATGAAGTGGCGATCAGTTTCTACATATTTGGTTCCATCACGGTGTATTGGATTTTTGGCTATACTAATGGTTGCCATGTTTTGTCTAAGAGCCTTAATGGGTCTCCCAACAACAATTTTCTGCTCCTTTATCTGTCTGTTCAGACAAATACCTTCACAAATTCCTAGAGCAAGGCCTGAAAGTCTGCTTCAGCACTGCTTCGGGTCACCATTGGTTGTTTTTTGCTTCTCCAATGCAGTGTGTACTTTCTCGTGTATTCTACTTCCTTTAACCTTGCTACTTGCATTCCTCGGAAATATCTCGAGTTACCTAGGTCTTTCACTTCAAATTTTGTTGCAAGCAGCTTCTTCAACTTCTGTCTCCTTCAAGTTATCTCCTATAAGTACTATATCATCAACATAAACAATTAGCGTAGTACTTTATCATTAGGGGCATGTTTCACAAACAATATATGATCTGTTTGGCATTGGCTATATCCATTTCCCTTATAATAACCCTTGTGAATCTATCAAACCGAGCCCAAGGTGATTGCTTCAGCCCATGTAATGACTTGTACAACCTGCAAACTATATTGTGATTCTTGCATGATTCAAATTTAGGAGGGATATCCATATCTGAATTTCCATTTAAGAGGGCATATTTTGCATTAAATTGAAATAATGGCCAGCCATGATTAGATGGGCCAAAGGCCTGAAACCAATGCCTCATGGATTTCCAATGGTTACAGTAGATTCATTTGAGGGTGCAAAAGCATGCATAAGGCTAAATTTCTTCCGAACTATGTGTTTCTTGTTTTATATTTAGTTTTGTCGTTTTATTCAAGGACTTTGATCATGATCAGGTTCTGTGATCAAGCATCAACTTGTAACTCATCTCACCCTTGGGATTGCTCTTCGTTGTGTACTTGATGCATTGCGGAAGCCTGCCGATTCAAAGGTTTGTATAGAGTTGATGAGTGATGTATGCTGGTTTTCATTTGATCTCAGAATTGCAAGTCTTTATATGCAGATGTTTCTATTTGGAAGTCTGGCCTTGGAGCAGTTTGTGGATCGTCTGATTGAGTGGCCGCAGTACTGCAACCATATTCTGCAAATCTCTCATTTGCGTAGTACACATGCAGAAATAGTAGCTTTCATTGAGCAGGCTCTTGCCAGAATTTCATCAGGTCATGCGGACATAGATGGGATCAGCCATCCTTCTACTAATCATAATTCTGTTCCGTCTACCTCAGGTCATGTGGAGGTAAGCAGTAAATTCCTCTCTCTCCCCCTCTCTTTTGGTTGGTTGTGGACACTTTTCTTCATCTGGTTCATTTGGTGGCCAATTGTTCATATCTTTACTTTGCGAAAATCAGTGGATATGCTTGTGGTGGGATACTCAAGGGTGGGTGTGTGTGTGTGTGTGTGGATATGCTTGTGGGTGGTATACTCAAGTGTGTGTGTGTGAATTATACTGAAATTTCGTTCAATATAAATCTGTTAAAATAAAACAAAGCTTTAGCTAAAGAAATAGGGAACTCTGTTGGCAGAGACACTAGATAGAGGGTCCAAGAAAGGAAAGAAAACAACACTAATTACTAGGAATAAAAGTAGCAATGGATAGAAACATTGAGGTTCAAACTCAACATGACTTTTGTCATTTCAGAGATTGATCATACATTGAGAGCATTCATTTATTCTTTAACTGGTTGCCTCCACTCCTTGTGCCTTAAAGCTTTATGTAAATCTTCTGGGATTTTCGCATTTGAAGAATTAATTGTAAAGGTTTTATAGGTGGGGAGATAATTTTTCAAGTGGGACATTGTAATTGGATGTTGAGTGCATTATCTTGTATATCTAAGTCCAAGTTTTTAGCAATTCTTAGACTTGGACTAGAGATGTCAGGTGCTGTTCAAGATATGAAGGGGAAGTGGATACCTCATGAGTTTTCTTTCTTGAGTAGACTTGGGGACAAGCGTAGTTTGCTTGAGTAGACTTAAATATTTCTAATTCTATTTTAATTGAAAATAAAGCAAGATAACAACTTATTCTTTTTTATAGCATGCATAATCCTTTGATATAAGCTCTTTTGTTCTGTTTGCTCTGTTATAACTGAACCAATATAACCCAAAGTGAAAACCGAATTGGACCGCTTTTCTTTTGATTTTGGTGGTTTCAATTGGTTTGGTTTGGTTTTGAATACCCCCAGTGACTTAGGTTGTTGTCCCCTGTACAGACTGTTAAGCTAATCTGATTTATTGTGTGGTCTGAGAATTTGGGTCTGGTTGTCTTGATTGTAGCTTTATGAGGTGAGTTTGATTGCTATCTGCTACAATTAGATTGTGTCCTTATTATGACGGGAATGTTGTTGGTTTATTATTATTGACAATAAATGAGTGATGTTAGTTTAGTGGACTTCTCAGTTCTTCAAAGTGTGATCAGGCTAAGCTGTTCTCACCACCTGGGTTAGCAGTCATGTGCTTGGGGGGGGGGGGGGAGGTGGATGGTCAGTGTCTTAATTTTACATTGCCTTTGTTTGCCATTTATGCCTGATAGCTTCTGTGACAGGTTAATTAAATGCTTAGTTGGTACAAACCTATTTATGCCTGATAGCTTCTGTGATAGCTTCCTTGGATTTGGGTCCTTGGCATTTAACTAGTAAATGTGTTATGTGTATTTAGAGAGAGAGAGATAGAAAATAAGGAGTGTGTAGAAGGAGAAAAAATGGACCCCATACGCACCTGACTCTCTTAGGTCTCTCTCCTGAATGTATGGTAGATTACTGCTTAGGATTGTAATCCATGTCGATATATTAGTTAAATAGCTTGTTGATAGGATTATAGAAGAAGTTCAATAGGTGATTATGTAAATGTTACTTTAGAATAAAGATGTTTGCTTCTCCTTCCAACAATTTCCAATCTCTTTATACCGGTTATGGTGACATTTTTCTATGCTGTGTCTTTGTACCAGTTTAATGGGTCTAGTGGAATCCAGCCTGGACAGCAACTTGCTTTGCAGCAGCTTCAACAAAGACGAGAGATTGCCTTAGATGATCGTCATAAAGCCTCCTCTGTTTCATCTAATGATATGAAACCACTGTTATCTTCTGTAGGCCAATCTTCAGTTGTTACACCTGGTGATACTTCTAGTGCTAATAAGGTACCACCCTTTTATCCACTGTTTGTATTTTTAAATTGCATGTGAGTGTTGTGATATGTCATTAGGTATCTGTTATTTTATTTTTGGTGAAAGTATCTGTTATTGTCACTCTGGTTTGTTTTATTCCTATATTTGCAGATACATAACACAGTCAGCACCCCATCACTTCTATCATTGTCTCCTGGTTTTGTTCGCCCCTCACGCGGAGCTACATCTACCAGTATATTTCTGTTACTTGTGAATGGCTTAAGCTTTTCAGTGTGAATATTATAATCTGTTCTTATTCTTAGAGTTTATGATTTGTTCCTCTGATTACCTTATGATGTAGGGTTTGGCTCTGCTTTGAACATTGAGACTCTTGTTGCTGCAGCTGAGAAAAGGGAAACCCCCATTGAGGTGCTCTACACTATTGCTTATGCCTTTTATGGAAAGTTGTTGACAGTGGCTGCTCTTTCTGAGTTTTGCATTGAGATATATCATTCATTTAGATACTTGAATATCCCTCTGTCTGACTGTGAGGATTGTCATATTTTCATGTTTTCTTCCCACTCTCTGCTTTAATTTTTATTTAATAGATTTAGGTTTGGGATTTTATTTCGTTTTCCTTTGTTTAGTCATTGTTTGTATTTTCTGTTATCAGGCTCCAGGATCAGAGGTTCAGGACAAGATATCATTTATAATCAACAATATTTCTTCTGCTAATATTGAAGCCAAAGCAAAAGAATTTACTGAAATTTTTAAAGAGCAGTATTATCCCTGGTTTGCCCAATATATGGTTATGAAAAGGTCAGCATACTTCATAAATCCACATTATGCAATTGTCTAACCCTTTGTATGTTTTCAATGTGCATGGATATTAGGTGTAGATAGAAACAATATACTTGAGTTAACAGACGTGATACAGCCTGGTAATATAAATTAGATTTTTGTATTTGTTGATAGTATAGTCGGTTTAATGGTGTCTATTTTCAAGGATATAAGAGTACACTATCTGAAGTTACCATTTCATCCCACTTGCTGTCCTATTTCATGAGAAGATAATTGAATATGTAACTAAATTGGAGGAGAGAAATAATTTTCTAAAATCCAGATGTGGTTGCTTTGGTAAAGGGTTGAGGCAGGACTACGGAGGTTTCCATTGATTTTGTCCTTGTGTTGGGCACCCCTTTTTCTGGGTATCTCTAATCATTTATGAGCATTTTATAGATACTGTATTTTGCTTATCATATTTGTATTTGTAATATGTTTACTTATATCATTTCCCACTAACATCTTGACAGAGCAAGCATTGAGCCAAATTTCCATGACTTATACCTGAAATTCTTGGACAAAGTTAATTCAAAGGCTCTGAATAAAGAAATTGTCCAAGCAACTTATGAAAACTGCAAGGTTTAAGCTATTACTATTTTCTTTTTTCTTGAAAGTAAAGATGCATTGATAAGTTAAACTGATAATGGGCGTTTATGTCCTCCTCAGGTTCTGCTGGGGTCAGAGCTTATAAAGTCAAGTTCAGAAGAACGCTCTTTGCTGAAAAATCTGGGGAGCTGGCTCGGAAAGCTAACAATTGGCAGGAATCAAGTTTTGAGGGCTCGTGAAATAGACCCTAAGTCTTTGATTATAGAGGTAACATCTATATTATGCAATTACCAGCATCTGATGGTACTTCAGTTGACTATTTGCTTCTCTTTTTTGGAATATTGAGGTTGAAATTACCTACATGCTATCATTTTTTTTTTCACTGAATTATTTTCCAATTTTGTAGGCGTATGAGAAGGGGCTGATGATTGCAGTAATTCCATTTACTTCAAAGGTAAATTTTATGGGTTTTTTAAGCCAAATATTTATGGTTATTAATGATGGTGGTTAGATTCAGTCTTTTGTTATTTTCTGTTCAATTGGATGCCATAGATCCTGGAGCCATGCCAAAGCAGTCTTGCATATCAGCCTCCTAATCCTTGGACCATGGGAATTCTGGGATTACTTGCTGAGATATATTCAATGCCAAACTTGAAAATGAACCTCAAGTTTGATATCGAGGTAGATATGGTGTTCGTTTATGGTCATAGAGGATTGTTCATTAGCATGAATTTCTCTGTCATATACATACTCAAATTGTTGTGGTATACAGGTTTTATTAAAAAATCTTGGTGTAGATATGAAGGATATCACGCCAACTTCTCTCCTGAAGGATCGTAAAAGAGAAGTTGAAGGAAATCCTGATTTCTCTAACAAAGATGTGGGGGCATCGCAAACACAAATAATGACTGATCTTAAATCAGGCCATGTACCCCCCGTAAATCAAGTTGAACTGCCACTTGAAGTCACCAATCCATCTAATACTGTGGGGCATACCCATTTGTTGTCACAGGTTTGTTCTTAGTATTCTCTGGTGTTTGGCAGTTCAATAGTATTTTTAACATTTTCTGTCTAATTTTAATAATTGTTTTTTTTTTCTGGGTGGAATAGTATGCTGCGCCTCTTCATCTCTCTACGGGTTCGTTGATGGAAGAAGAGAAGGTAGCAGCTTTGGGCTTGTCTGATCAACTTCCTGTTGCACAAGGACTGTCTTCGTCATCAATGCCTTTCTCCATTAGTCAGGTTTGGAACCACTGAATTAGGGTGTAGGATGTATTTCCCTTTTATCTTATACCATGTATAACTGCACAGTATACTACTTTTGTGCACGAATGACCTCATTAACTGCTTCTTGTGTTTATAGGTTCCAACAGCAATACCTAATATTGGCACTCATGTTGTTATCAATCAGAAGCTCAGCGGTTTGGGCTTGCAAATGCATTTTCAGAGGTTTGGCTTTCTCAGTGCACAAGTTTGCTTCTTCTGTGATTCTCAGAAGATCTGACCTTCTATATATTACAGAGTGGTTCCAATTGCAATGGATAGAGCTATCAAAGAAATAGTGTCTGGTATTGTGCAGCGCAGTGTTTCCATAGCAACACAAACAACAAAGGAGCTTGTTTTAAAGGTTGGTATCTCAATGAGCCTTAATGCTGACTTCTTGGTTTTGAAATTCGCTGCTATTATTAGTATTAACTAGTTACTGTTTTACACCTTGCATATGTTTTATCTGATTCTTGTTATTTACTCCTGTCACCTCTAAATGCCTATTTTTTTATATGAAATATGAAATTTATATAAGCAATTTCGTTTTGAAGTTGGGAAGCAGCAATATACGCTGGATGTTGGTGGATGTTTATTAACCATTTTGGAGGAAGAAACAATGCAAACATAAAATAAATAAGATGCAATTAGTCTTATAAAAGGAGCATGGCACAGACTTTTATCCTCTACTAGATTCACATAGACAGTTGCCGGAGCTTAAAATTTTTTCTTTTTTTTCCTAATCTTGTGCTGGAGACCCTATCTTGTTTTATCTTTGGTCATTGCCTCATTATGTTGGAAACCAACAACTGTATTCTCTCTGTTCCTTGGAGATCCTTCTTTCAAGTAAATTTCATTAATCTGGCACGCACTTAGATTCTGTACCCTCAAGGGAAAAAGTGGTCAATGACTTTAAAGAAAGATACCTACCTTTAAAGTGTGAGAAGATGGGAGGGTGAGAAACAATCATTTGAAAGCCTTGAAGATGATATTGAACAAGAAGATTTGTCTAAAATATTGGGGAGAGAAAAATATTAGAACAACTTAGAAATGTTATAAGGGCTGTATTTGTCTTAGAATATGGGGACCTCACTTAGTGGGATAAGGTAAATGTTGTTGTTGTTCTTGATGTGGTTTCCCCAATCTCATGAAACTCAACTTTTGTGAAAGCTGTGCAATGGTTGGAAGGTTTCAACGTTATGAAGGAGTGTGGGAAAATAGGCAGAAACCGATGATTCTTATTCATGAAACAGGGGTGTACATATAGTGATAAGAGACTGGTAGAAAGAATCCCATCAGATCTCTTATCTTGGCGTTAAATCAGGGAATTTTAAAAAATACATATCTGATGATATATGACAGCTAATACATAACAAAACAGTGAGAGAATAAATTAGAGATAAAATAGAATAAATGGGCTTAGGGTTTTTGGCCCATTCCAAGAAGGAGCTACAATATATGTGGAGAAATTGATAGAGTGGAATAGAATGTCTCTTGGGAAGATGTATTCATGAGGGATGTTTTTCTGAGACATATCGATGCTTTGTGTGAGCTATAAGAGGAGAATCTTTCTGTAGACTTATGCTTGTGAGGGTTGGAAGAGTGATTTTGAAGAGTTCTTACTCAATTAGGTAACTTTTTGGAGTAGAACATCTAGATTGCAATATGCTAAGGATTTGGATGCTTATACTAAACTTTTATGCAAAATGGCTACTGGTGTCAAGAGTTTGTGATTAAGAAGTTAAAACTTGATAATGGTATCTAGATGAGAGATATTGTAAATAATGTATGGGAAATCAATAACATTTTTGACTTTTTGTGAAGCAACATGGTTGGGTTCCTGTCTCTGAAGATAATTCCATTTTGCTGTCAATACCCTTTTGAAAAGAGGAGATTGAGAAGGGCCTTTAGAGAGCGTATAGTTCCATTTTGCTGGGCTTAATTATTTTATTATGGCTTTTTCTTTCCCCAAAATTTTAGGGTGGTAAAGGATTATATAATATTTCTCTCCTCCAAGTTGATGGAGGTATTAATAGAGTGGATAAACATTTAAATGGACTAAAAAAAATCGTCTCTGTTGTACTAGGGTTATACACATGAAGGACATAGAATAATGAGAACGCCACTCCTGTTATTATACCTACAAAGAGGAGAGGAATCGGAGGAATTAAAATCTAGGTACGTAGCTGCATTAAATACTTGTTGGGAAAGCTTTGCCGCTTTTGTGGTTTTACTTGGCTTGACCTAGATTAGTCAAAGTCTAAAGTGGCTATCGCATACCATGTGGTTCAATAAAGAAAAAAAACTAGGGTAGTGATACAGGTAAAGACCAAATAAAATTTGATTTTACTATGTACATGTTGTAAAGCTATATAAATATGTCAGGTGTCCAGTAAGTTAGTTATAATTTAAAGAGAGTTATTTATGATTCAAATGTTGGTTGGTGGAATATAGCCATTGGAGGGGCAACGACTATATAAGGGATAGTAATGTAAGTTATTAGGTGGCTTTTGATGTTAATGTAATTTAGTTCAGAAAATTCTCTCTTCCTCCCTTCTCTCATTCATCTCTCTTCTTCTCTTCTACTCTCTCTTTCTCTCCTCTTCTCTTCTCCTGCCCTCTTTTTCTTCACACCACGTAACAGTACATCTTGAGTGAACCTGGAGTTGTGAAATAGCTGCCAGTTCATTCAAATAACTATGCCTTATTTGGTTCGTCGGAGTGTTTTTGAAGGAAGTAGAAATGGAAGTGGAAGTGCGGTTTAAAAGTGTATTTGGTATGCCATGGAACTGAAATATTATTTATATTTGATATTAGTGTTTATACTGTGAAAATACCAAAATACCCTCCGTAGAGGCTGCCACCAGGCACAACCATAGGAAACATCCATAGCTGTCATGGATCATCAATAGAGAAATAGATTCAGATATATATAAAAAAAAAAAACTCAGATCTATCTTCACCAGAGCAACCTTGAATCTTCGAGCCTTTGAAGAAACAGAGCATTCCAAATCGAACCTTCAACCCTAGATCTGTGACCATGTCCCCATATCTACAAACCAGATCTACCTACAGAGCAACCCCCATATTTGTTGAATACAAAACCTTTGAACAATCTTGCATCGAGCTTGGTGACGGTGAAGGAGATTGTTGTGGAACAATTTTGCAACCACTAGAGACAACATCGTCGTTGTGGAAGGGGAAGGAGGACGATAGGTCAATACCCATGCCGTCGATGATGGTGATGATGATGGACACTACAAGTGACTTGATGCTAAATTAATCATTGCAGATAGTTGTCGGAGGGGGAGGTATGCTTGTAGATTTAGGTGATGAATTGTTTCTAATGGTTTCTTGATTGACGTTCCTTCAGTGATAAATCATTGTAGTCTTGCATATGGTTGCTGAAGGGGGGTATGTCATTGGTGGTTGCGAAAGAATGCCGTCCGGGGAGGTATGTTGTTGGTGGTTGCTGAAGGAATGCTGTTGGGGTTGGGAGAAAAGAGCGATGAATAGAAGATAATTGGGGGTATAATGGTTGGAAAAAGACACTTTCATGGAACTCCAGCCACTTCCTTGGTCCACCTAATTGAAGCCGGTTCCCGCTATCTTGATGGAAGTGGGTTTCTTGGGGAACACACTTCCAACACACCAAACAATCAAAATTTGAAGTTCCACTTCCATTTCTACCTCCATCTCTTCAATTCCAGTGAACCAAATGGGGCACTAGTCATTTCAGCCTTAGATTCCCCTGCTTAGAAGCTCTCAGGTTCATGTTTTGTAGGATAGGGGAAGGAGCCTAGGTTTTCTTTCACCAGAGAGGGTTCCCAAAACTGATATTTTCCCTCATTACTTGTTGGTTTCTCCTCCAGATTATTGGTTTTTAGCCAATATGAAACTTATTCAAAGGTTACATCAAAAGTGTTGTAAACATTCTTTCTAGTTGGGGAGTAACGACATTAACCTTTTTGATGTGTAGCATATCAAAGGAAGATGCATTCAAGGGATTTGGAATCAAGTTTGCTTCTTCACGATGAAGGAATTTGATCATAAGCTGAATTTGTAAAAACTTATAAACGTAGGTTGGACCAAATTAATTTTTAGAGCCAATCAACCTATTCTTCAGCAAAGAAGGATAGTTCAGCGGCTGCCTTGGTGGTTCCTTTTGAATCAGCAGCATATCCATTGCTGTCCAGCTCCCTTGATGGCTTCAAATCATCTGGTTTGCAACGATACTTCTTGCAATTTTTCCCTAGTATGACCAGCACAAAACTAGAAAACAGATGGTACAATTGACACAACAGTTCAGAACCTAGCAAAGGAGATGAACAATAGGACCTATATACTAACAAACACATACGACAAGCACACCAAAACAGTACTACTCCCTCAAGATCATACTAGTTTGGCAACTTTCGAGAGGTTGACTCTCTCCACTCAAATCCTAACCAAAGTTCTTCTCCCCTCTTCCATTCCTCCTCAGCTTTTCTCTTTATAATCCCCTACCAACAACTCTTTTAACTTCTCTGGCCTGCTTTCACATCTAATACCTTGAATTTTGGATCCTTTTTTATCTAGATGAGGCATCCCACCTATTAAATACTAATCCTTTTCCTTTCTAGAGGCATTGAGCCCATTTTAGATAATTGGGACCATTTGATATATGCCCTGTAGTGAGAGGAAGGGTCCCATCTATTTCAACAGGAGTGGGAGTGGTTGATCCGGAGGATACCTTGACAATGCTGTTGTTTTCAGCAGCCATAAAGGTGCAGCAACTAGGGAGAAAGGTGCAAAACAGAGGGGGCTGTGATTGGCTGAGAAAAAAGGATTTGGACTAGGAATTTGAGAGGTGCAAAACAGAATGGGAAGTGCAACAAGTTGAGAAGTGGCTTTAACCTCCTCTCTATTGAAATCCCTCCCCTCCCCCCTGGTTTGAACCAAACACTATTTTAGGGTCAAGGATTTACCCTGATACATAATAGAAAAAAGAAGGAATTGACCAAAACTGTGTTTGTGCATTCCTTGATGAATTTCATACAATCATTACACACACACATGAATGACTAAATTCAATAGGGAGCAGATCACTCCAGATCTCCAGCTAGCAAAGAGAAGACAACGGCAATAATACCAACATTACTCTTATCCCACTAAGTAAGGTCAGCTATATGGATCATACGGCACTACGGAGCTCTATCAAAAACCATTTTTTTAGATAAATCATTTATCAAGAAATCCTGCCTTATAACCTTTAAAATAAAATCGGATCTGACTATTTACACAAACTCAAATATTAAACTCATTCCTTTGTGAGAGAGCTCCTCTCGTATGGGCCCAACTATAGTTCAATCCGAATTAGTCGAAGCCCAAAGTGGTAACCGGTTACCGGATGTTTATTACCAAAAAATATTAGACTCATTCCTTTGTGAGAAATCAGGGATTCACACTAGTTTATAATTTCTTACATTTCTTTAGATTGTAGTTGGTTCTTGTGGTGAGGGAAGGAAAAAATGCTATTTGGAAGTGAGGAAAATGTCCAGTAAAACAATTCTCTCATTAATTCAGAGAAGAGGTACATTAGGTTTATTTAATCTGGAGGCAAGAAACTTGCCTCTTACTCCTGAGATTGTTGGGATATTCTAAAAGGATAGAAACAGAACAGATTCATGATAAAATGTCAACAAAAACAACCAGTTAACTAACAAAGTAAATAACTAATTAAATAAATCTAAAAGTAGCAAATCTCGCCAACAGGAAGCAACTAAATTTCTTCTTCCTTTATGTCCCTTGCAGTCAATGGATAAATTTTTTTTTTTTAAGAAAAAGAAGCTATTTTGGTCTTTTTTAAATTGGAAGACTTTTGTCAGCAAACCTTGTTCTGACTTATTATCTGTTTTCATTTTACGAAATTCACTCAATTGTAGGATTATGCCATGGAATCAGATGAGACACGTATATTAAATGCTGCACACCTGATGGTCGCTAGTTTGGCTGGGAGTCTGGCTCATGTCACATGCAAGGTAAAGCTCAGAAATGTTACTATTTATTTTATCATGCAAACCAATGTAAAATATAAGCAATTTCTTTAAGATGACATTCTTTTATGTTCCATGATTTTATTGTTACATATCGATACTCTTGTTTCTTTAAGGAACCTTTACGCGCATCAATATCAAGTCAACTGAGGACTTCACTTCAGGGTTTAAATATTGCAAATGAAATTCTGGAACAAGCAGTACAACTTGTTACCAATGATAACCTTGATCTTGGTTGTGCTGTCATAGAACAGGCTGCCACTGATAAGGTTAGTTCTACTAATTGTACAGTTTATGTGGTACTTATACTTAACATCGAAATATGTTCTTGGCTCTTCAAGGGTTGACTATAGCGACTTTGTTGTGTTTTCTGTTTTGGCCAATGGCATCTTTGTTATATTTTATTTGTTTATTTGTAAATATAAAATGCTATCTGAAAGAACAGATGTTCTATGATGATTTAGGCAATGTTTCAGTTGTGTAACTATGGAATGCCTGAACCAGCAATCTTCTGATGTGTTCCTGGATTAACTGAATGGTTTGTTGGGTTTTTGTTAACAAATAATTCTGGATTTCGTGGTTGGATGTGACATTGTTGTTGTGCTTTTGTTCTTATCTGTATATATTAATTTTGTCAGCTATTTTGATTTACTTTTTAATCTTTCAATCTGGCGTAAAGGTTGTATTATCTTAGAGACTAATAGTAGTATTTATGATGAAATCTTCTAACTTGGATGATAAATATCTGACTATCTTAAAATTACTGTTTCGTACCAAAATGGTTATGACTTACAATTCAATGCTGTGTAGTGCATACATCTTCATTTAAAAAAATAGTTAAAATGATAGAGCTAGAGACTAGTTATTTGTTTTTTAATCTATTTCAAGAAATCATTTTAAACAATTGTATTATATTTACTTATTGTTACCCGAGGCTTTACTTGCAAAGTCATAATCTTAGCAGGATGGTTCTGTTTTGAATATTCAAGTTTAGATTGTATAAAAATAAAAAAACTCAACGTTATAAGTGAAACTTGTTTAAGGTTGGGGTGAAGTGTACTATAACCTTTAGAAGATTAAAAAATTATGGTGCAACACCCCTGTGCTTTGTTTGGAAATGTCATACTTTTGATGTGTATTATTTGTTTTTGGGAGTGTTGATAAATAGTATAACTTAATCAAATGTGTAAGAGAAACAACACAATGATTAGTGGTGGACATAGATCTAGATAATAAGCCTTCTCTATTTGAGTTAAAGGCTTTTGTTTTCTATGATGCAAATTTTAACTGTCTTTCGTGAACTGTTGGAGTTTTGGCTGCTGGATTCAAGTTTTGTAACAGGTTTAGTTCCTATGATTTCAATCTCGCTTGTCGTTTGAAATCTTTGGTGAAGGTCTTACCATCTTAGTGTAGAATAGTTGTTTTGTATACTTTAAAATTTTTTTCAAGCTGATGTATACTGGTTTGTGGGCTTTTGGTGGTATACACTATTCTGTAGGCAATAAGCACCATTGATACAGAGATCGGTCAACAGCTTTCTCTGAGAAGGAAGCATCGAGAGGGTATGGGTCCAACATTTTTTGATGCAAACTTGTATACACAAGGTTCTATGGGTGTTGTGCCAGAGCCGCTTCGGCCAAAACCTGGTCAATTGTCCCTATCACAACAGCGTGTTTATGAGGTAATTAACTCACTATTTTCTGAATTGATGGTAGATTGGTTGTATCAGTTATTACGATTACTTTTACTGAATTTCCATTTTGTGTATTATAATTATATTAGGACTTTGTTCGGCTGCCATGGCAAAATCAGTCTAGTCAGAGCTCTCATTCTATGCCTGCTGGTGTTGGTGTTCAATCTGGCAGTGCTGGACTCACTGGAACCTATGGTCATGGATCAGGACAGGTTAACCCAGGTTACTCTGTGGGCCCTGGAAGTACCGGATATGAAGCAGTCTCTCGATTGTCAGATGATGTAGCAGAACCTAGTTTGGCTTCACACTTTAGGTTCTTATTTGTTATTTATTTTGTTGATTTCTTTGATATTCTTTTATTCTAAATTGTTGTTTGTATGGTAATTCTGTTGTATGTTTCAGTGCTTCATCAATTCATCTTAGAGCAGCTGATGGTGTTCCCCAGCATAGTGTGGAGAATGATTCTGTTACTGCCTCATTTCCTTCAACTGCATCCACCCCAGAGTTGCATGACTCTGCTGATGTTGGGAAAGTAAGAAATTTATTTTACCATCTTTCCTTAATATTCTTTTTGATATATATAACATTTAGATATCTAAATGTTCTTTTGATCTGTTACAAGGAATCTGGAGCATCTTCACAGCCACAAACTTCATCAGTTGTTGAACGCCTTGGAAATAGTGTCTCTGAGCCTTCTCTTAGTACAAGGGATGCCCTTGATAAATACCAAGTTGTTGCGCAAAAGGTTGTGATTGACCTTTACTTATTTTTATTGCATGTCTCATTCAGGTTAATTTAACCTCATAGTATCTTTTGGACCTACAAATAATGGGCCGGGGGACTTCATGGGCATTTTAAGGTGGGAAGTGTGTGAGGTGTGAGAGAGATAGAGTTAGCTGGTGTAGAGAATATTTATGTGGTAATCGATTAAAGTGGGGGGCTAGGCAATTAGTGAGCAAGTTGTTGGCAGAGTAGCCTCTTGAATGCTAGTGTGCTTGTTTTCTGCTATTTTCCCTTGTAGTCCGCTAGTTAGACCTACACTCTGCCAAATTAGCTATTTTTAATATCATTTAGAGTTTATTTTCATCATTTGGTATCCGAGTAGTTTAATGCATGGGAGTTTTCAGTGAGAAACTAGAAAGAAAGATTGCAATTTGGAAGGTTGAGAGATGTCTCAAAGCTACAGAAGAGGCTATGGAAACATTGAAAGAGATGAAAGAAGATATTAGTGACATAAAGGATGAGTTAAGAAAAATGAAGGAGGAAGTAAGACCTGTTGTTGAAGAGGAGATAGTTGAAACAGATGTGGAAGAAAAGGAAGAGCTTACTCAAGGACTGCTATTTGGTGGTGATGCTTCAGTAGAATTAGAAGCAGAGTATGAAAAAATTGCTGACAAATTGGATGAATGCAATGTTAGTGTATACAGTTGAAGTAGGCGATTGTGATAACAAAACTGTAGAAAAGTTGATGAAGTTGGCAACCATGGAATATCTTGAACCCATAAATCTATTACGGGTTGAAGTTTCATCATCAATCAAAGAAACTCGAAGAGAGGATGGAGAGATATCGGTTCCTTTCACAATTTCATTGTATCAAAAATTCTGAGTTCTTATCTTCCAACTGACATCAGACAAGCCGAAGAAGAAGAGTGGAGGCATGGTGGTAAAGCACAAAGGACTTAGGCAAAGCCTTGGGAAAAGAGACGATGGCAAGTTTCAGTGATAGGCGATGATGAAGATGGCATAGAGGAAGGGGATAATGACCTCAAAGTAATGAGTATGTGGGTTTTGGATCAAGTAGGTGAAATAAAGTGGGGCAAGAGTCTAATAGTGAATTGGCTAGACAAAACGCATGGGCTTTATATCAATTCCTTTGACTTGGACGGATACACCTAAGCCGTGAGACTAGAGCATACCAAAACGCAAAATTTTGTGAGGAAGAGGGTGATTTTGCTTTTACTTGCAACATTGAGCAAGCTCGAGGAGGAGCAAAAGCAGTTGACATTTAGAGTAGAGGCATCAAGAGGCATCAGGATGATGTGGATTATTGTGTTGCATCTGGGCTACCATATTTTTTGGGCATTGCACAAGAGGAGGACCAGACGTGTGTGATTTGCGGCAGAAACATTGAACAGAATAGAACTGGAGATTTTGGACAATAATTTATACCCTATTGGGATGTCGACGCCAAACCATATAAACCTAGGATGAATAACTAACGGGGGATGCTGTGCATTGACTCTTAGTGACAGTGACCTTGTTAAGCATTTCGTTGCTGACTGAAGCAAACAAAACAACATTTTTATTTCTGATGGTCCTTCTGAACCTCCTGACCCTTACTATGGGATATTAGCAATATTGGATATTGACCCAACAGATTTGAGAGCAACAAATGGTGTGAATTCCTGTAATTTGATGAGTCTTAAACTGGTTCTCTTAGGAGACAAGTGGCAAGGTGTGTTTAGCAGTCACATGCTCATCAGCTTTGATTCCATCCTTAGAGAATGTGATGAGCAAGCCTCTTGGCTAAATGATTACAGATATATTGAACTGTGCATCACATGTAGACCTCATAAACTTGTGATCCAGGAAATTGCAACAAACTGGAAAGATCTTTCGGATGTACAATTTAGAGGTTATTGTAAACATCTTGAGTGGCACAATCTGCTTTGCTCTTTTGAGATATATTTGCAATATGGCCAGTTAACGTATCTTTTACAATGATTGACAGTGGACATCTGGTTCAAGCTATTGAAGGTGAGGTTTTAATCAATATTTCTGTATTGATAGGTCATAACATTGAAGATCTCAAATTGACGTTTCTACCTTGCAATATGAAAAAAGTTGATAATGATAATATTGTTCAGAAGTTCTAGACATCACATGCCCTTGATGCTAGAGATGTTCTGGTGAAGTTAATTTAAGTTTATCTCTTCGACTGGTTAATTGAGCAAATTAACAAAGCACTTGCTGTTGGCAAAATGAATCCAGGAAGATCTGTTAATATGCTAGATATTTATGGCTTTGAATCATTTGGTGGAAATAGTCTTGATGCAATTCAGTGTCACTAATGCAAATCAAGGGTGGCAGCAATATTTCAATTATCATCTATTCAAGCCAGAACAGAAGGAATTTTTGCTAGATGGCATTGATTGGATGAAAGTTGAGGATTACAAAGACTACCTTAATCTTTTAAAAGTGAATGACAAAGTATATTTCAATTGCTGGAGAATTGATTGTGGTCTACAAATTGTGGCATTTTCTTATTTACCCAGATTCTGACTGCTTATCTAGCTTATCTGAGCACACATATACTGGGCTATTTAGCCATGGGTCTTAACTTCTAATTCTCACCTTGAGGGCAAGGTGAAACTTCGATGGCCAGAAAATGTTGGACCTATAAATAATGGGCCTGGAGACTTTATGAGCTTTGTAAGGTGGGAAATGTGTGAGGTGTGGGAGAAATAAAGTAAGCTGGTGTAGGGAATATTTATATGGTAGTCGGTTAGAGCTGGGGGATTAGGCAATTAATGAGTAAGTTGTTGGGAGAATACTGGCCTCTTGAATACTAGTGTGCTTATTTTCTGCTATTTTCCCTTGTAGTCCACTGGTTAGACCTACACTCTGCTAGATTATAGCTAATTTGATATCATTTCAAGTTGAGTTTTATCAGTATCCCTTTAATAGACTAGTGGATGTCATTCATTTTTATATCTCATGTGTGATGGTACTTTGTCATCTCCTGGGCATTAGAAATTCTAAGAAAATAAAACGCGCAAAGCAGATAAATAATTATCCCGGTTACCAATAACTATTATCCAAACAACACAAAAATAAAATCGCTTACTATAAACCTGATTCCAAATTTAAAATTCTCAACTTCGATGGCTCATCTAACAACTAATGCTGAAGTTTCTGCATCACCTGTTCTTAATAATTTAATGCACTTTTACATGTCATTAATTCTTTCCTGTTCTGTGCCAATGGTGCTCTGTTCAGTTTTAGTGAAAAATGGAATACAAGTGCAATTGAAATGGGTATTCTAGCTGTAAACCTTGGTTTAGTTGGTCAGCAGCTCAGTGTTATTCCTATTAGTTTAAGCTGTTAAAATAATCTATAATGGCAAATGCTTGGGCAAGATATTGCTTATGTTGAAGATGGAATTACCTATGGGAATGATGTAGTTCTATATATAGATTTGTCAAGTCAAACTCATAGGAATTGTGATTGCTTTTCTTTCGACTTTTTATTAAGTTTCTATAATAGGAGAGGGCTGTCTGAAAATTGCAATCACTGAAGGGCCTGCAATGCTATGCATTGTTTTCTTATTCCCTTTCTGTACTATTATCACTCTTCAAACCTTATTCTGGATGTTTATTGATGCCCTGCATGTAATTGTTTTCAGTTGGAAGCTTTGATCAGTAATGATTCTGGAGAAGCAGAAATCCAGGTATATTTTTCTGGCTCACTTGACTTTCTAAATTATGCAGTCTCTCTGCTGTTACGCCAAATATGAGTTGATATCATTCCTTTGTGTTTGCTTTTTCCACACTAATAGCATTCCTTCAAACTTTTCTTTCCTCCATGTGGTAATATTTTTCATTGGGTTTCCACTTTGGTATAGGGAGTCATTTCTGAGGTTCCTGAAATCATTCTGAGATGTGTTAGTCGAGATGAGGCAGCCTTAGCTGTGGCTCAAAAGGTCTGCTGTCTTTTACCGAGATTATTGTTCATGAATTTTACACAGTGTTTACTGGATTTTTTTTTTTTTGTAGTTTCCTGAAATCATTCTGCCTGATGTATGATAACTTTAACTTGATTTGAAGAAAAATGAGCATGCATAGTTGGCAGGGTGTTTTCTGTGTTTGAAATAAGGTTTTTTTTTTTTTTTTAAAACAGGTTTTTAAAGGTTTATATGATAATGCATCAAACAACATTCACGTGGGTGCTCATCTTGCTATTCTGACTGCTATTCGAGATGTTTGCAAGCTTGCTGTGAAGGAACTTACTAGTTGGGTATGATTTACTGGACCTACAATGTAACTTAGATATATGCTGGCCTTGACATGTATTCTGTCAAGCTTGGTCTCGATTTATTACTCCTATTTTTGAGGGGAAAAAACTGACTCTAGTTAAATGAGAAAGAAAAATCAAACGATTCCATATATTTTTGGAATTGAATTATTGACACTATTTTTGTACTTATTAGCATGTTCCGTGTTTTTTCTTGGAAATAAAACTTGATGTGTGACTTGTATAATTGGATTTCCTTTCATGCTGATGATTATTATAACATCTTGTATTTTACCCTTACCTTAAAACAGGCTTTTCTCTTTTCTTTTTCTTTCTTTTATTAAACACTAATCACAGGAGATATCTCTTATTTGTGTTACTTTTGGTGTTTTGAAATTCTGTTTTGTTTGTTTCATAATTTTTTATTGTGTAATTTGTTGCAGGTAATTTATTCAGAAGAAGAAAGGAAATTTAACAAAGATATTACTATAGGTCTTATTCGTAGTGAACTGCTAAACCTTGCTGAATACAATGTTCATATGGCTAAACTGATTGATGGGGGCAGGAACAGTATGTTGACAGAATGTACCTTTTTGTCTTAAATATAATGTTTTATTTAATGCAACTGATGCATTGGATGATGCGCAGAGGCTGCAATGGATTTTTCTATTTCTCTTCTTCAAACCTTGGTCATTGAGGAACCCAAAGTTATTTCGGAATTTCACAATCTAGTTGATGCTTTGGCAAAGGTTTGTTTGTTTTTGTATTGGTGTCTAGATTGTTCAGTGTCTCAGGTCTTTACCATTTCATGTTTTGCAGCTTTCTACAAAGCCTGGATCACCTGAATCATTACAACAGTTGGTTGAGATGATCAAGAATCCAGCTGCTAATGCTGCTTCATTATCTGCTATTGGTACTGGAAAGGAGGACAAAAATAAACAATCAAGAGACAAAAAGGTTATAGGAAACACATAGTTTAACTGTTATTGTTGTTTTATTGATAAAAACCTTTATTGCTACTTACTAACTGTCCTGAACCTGTCTTTTCATTCCCTTTTGAAAAACAGAGTCCTGGTACACTTGCAGCAAGCAGGGAGGAATTTAACTGTGTTGAATCTGTTGAACCAGATCCTGCTGGATTCCGTGAGCAGGCATGTTTTCATTTAATTTTCTCGATTATTTTGTATTCTGTATTTCTGTTGCTTGGCTATATGGCTCAGATCAGGTGCTTGTTTGGATCAACATTATATTAAAAAAAGAAAAAGAATGCACACATCTTGACTTAGCTGAAGCAGAGTCCAAAGTTTTGTTTTTTGATTTATTTGATAAGGTTAATGTTGTTGTTGTTGTTGACCTCACTTAATTAGATAAGACTATTGTTATTGTTGTTGTTTGGATTTTCTAAAAGTTTGTTTTTTTTAACCCAGATTTTCTAAAAGTTGAAATGCATGACTTTATTATTTTCTTTCTTTTTTTTTTTTTTTAAATCCTTTAGTTGATTCAAAGTTATCTAAAATAGGTGTAGGATATCAACTTGTTATTGCTTTTGGTGACTACGAAGTTCTTTTTTTATGCTTGCACTAATTAAAATCACCTTGACCTTGGTTTATTTTTTATTTGGCAATATCTGACATTAGTTTATTATGGGTTACCTTAAGTTTAATTGAATGGAACTGTTAACGTACCTGCTAAAGTAACTGGTTGTATGACATTGAAGGTTTAAATTTAGGTTTAGCCTTAGGGAATAGGGTATGAACAAGATGTGTAAAGGGATAATGTGTTATTTTTTGTGGAGTAAACTTGCCTCAAGGTGTATTTGTTACATGACTCACATCTCAATTTAAATAGTTGACAGACTAATGGGTTATTATGTAGTGAATATTTCCTTGTTGAAATTTATAATAAACAGAAATATGATGAACACCTCTCATTCTCGTTTTTCATTTATAATGAGTTATCTGACATTGTTTCTTTTTCCTCTGTGCGTGTAGTAGGTTGAAATGTGTCAAAATTTTAGCTTTTGAGTGGGATTCTTGTGAAAATTGTGTAGGTGTACCTTAATGAATTAGGAGTTTATTATAATTTAGGAGGCTTAGTTATCCTGGTAGTTAATATTTATTTTCAAATTATATAGATAAAAGAAGAGAGGAGCTGCGTCAGGGTGGGTGAGAGGTTCACTTGTGTGCAGGTCTCATCAATAATCATATTCCTATTCTTATCCTAAAGTTTACATATAGCAGAATAGGAAATATAATTTGTATTTTAATTGTATATTAATCAGGGAATGTTATTTGAAATGAATTATATTCTATATTTTGTTGATGGTGATTTTGATTTGCTCTGGTGGGCAACATCAATTTGTGATTGGGTGGAATAAGTGATGAATTTGGAATTTTAGAATAGCATAGGTGCTTTAACAGTATTTTCACACTGCTGATTTGCTGTCAAATTTATTGTAGGTATCCATGTTGTTTAAAGAATGGTACAGGATATGTGACCTTCCTGGTGCCAATGATGCAACTTCTGCCCATTTCATCGTACAATTACATCAGAATGGTCTGCTAAAGGGCGATGATATAACTGATCGTTTTTTCAGGCTCTTGATGGTGGCATCTCATTCTTCATGCTGTCTACATCTTCCCAAGTGAGAGTTGTAATTAATTCTCTCTCATTTTTCCTTTTTCTTTTTTCAGGAACTAGCGGTTGCACATTGCCTATCTTCTGAGGTGATTAATTCGGGGGCACTGCAATCTCCTCAACAAATGCACACAATGTCGTTTCTTGCAATTGATATTTTTGCTAAGCTTGTCTGTTCAATCTTAAAGGTGACAACTGCGTCCCTTGTCCTTTTCTTGTTATAAAGTTATTATAAACTATTGAGTAATTTGACTGTCCTATGAAGCAGGGATCAAGCAAAGTCCTTCTTTCCAAGGTTTGTAACCGATAAAAATTTCCATCTTATCCTTCATCCTCCTTGAGTATTCATTTTTAAAAGGTGGTTTCTTAATTTTCCATGGTCTGTTGCAGATTTTAGCAGTGACTGTTCGTTTCATTCGAAAAGATGCAGAGGAAAAGAAGGCATCTTTCAATGCTAGGCCTTTTTTCAGATTGTTCATTGATTGGCTTCATGACCTTGGTTCACTTGAGCCTGTTACTGATGGTGCTAACCTTCAGGTATTTGTCATTTTTTTTTTGGGGGCCTTGTGGATTAGTTTATATATTATTTTCTGCAAAACATATGTAAAAAATAGGAGGGGCAAATAAAATGATTTATCAAATAAATCTGAACTGTTTATATTTTAGATATTTATTTAAAAGAAGTGCATTGATTAATCTAAATTTTTAATTAAGAAACACCGTGCTTCAATGATGTACTGTGTTTGCAAGGGATTATTGGTTAAGGGGTGAAGTTGGGTGAATTATGTGTTGAATGAGTGGAGGAGTGGGTAAGCACGTGTCATATTATGATAGGTGATAGGACTCTAGGAGTTGGTTCTGGTGGAGGGTAGAATTTAATTTAGTTTCTTTTTCTATTATGTGTTTTATTATTATAAATAGGGATGTAATGTAGGAGTAGAGCAAGAGTTGTATTTTTGTGTTGAACCTGGAGATTCTCTACTTCTTTTTGGATTCTTAGAGTGTCATGTTTTTAAGATTCTTGCTCCCACTGCTCTAATATTATTCATGGCTTGATTAGTTTTATGAGTTAGGTTCTAGCTCATATCATCTAGTAAAGATTATTTCCTTTCTTTTCTCTTTACCTATCTTGGATTCTATCATTCTCTGTTTGAAGGATTTCACAGAAGCTATTTTAAGTGAAATGAGAAATGAAGTTCAGAATTAAATTATTTTAGGCCAATGTTTGTCTTAAACTAAATTGAGTGACAATAACTAATCTTCTATCCTGTGAATTATGATATACTTATGTTTTTCTTGTTTCTAAATATTGTGACATAATGGCAATAAATAGAATGGACATTAGAAAGAATTTTGGTTAGTGGGGAAGGAATGCACGAGATAAATAAGTAGTCTTTCAGGATAGAGATCATGGATTTTTTTGTTTCTGGTGTTATATTATGTGGGCTACTTTTTCAGTTTGTTTGAAGCACTCAATCAACTTTTTATTAGCAAAGGATTTTAAACAAAGCTTAGCTGGCACAATCTTTGTGACTTTGGTTGTACTCTCCTTTGGTTGTTGCTTTGATTAGGTGGGCAGATTGTCATGTTGCAGTTTTTAACTGCTAAGTCATACCCAGGATTATTTTCAAAGCAATTATGCATGTTTGACTGATCCTGTTTTGCTTACTGCAGATTTTGACTGCTTTTGCCAATGCATGTCATGCTTTGCAGCCCCTGAACGTTCCTGGGTTCAGGTTTGACTTAGATTTTGTTAATTATCAGTTGATGGAAGAGTTTTAGTCATGAAATATTATTTGCTTGTATGCATATCATTTTTTCTGCATTATGTTTTTATTTACTTGTGATTTTCTCACTGAGTTATCATTAAAATTTGCTATTTCTTAATTGATGATTATTCAGTAAGTATTTGTTTTTGTTTGGAACAAATGCCTGTTAAAAGTTCTTGATTTTCTTTTTCTTTCTTTCTTTTGTTTTCCCCCCCTTCTTTGGTAAAGGCTAAAAGTAACCTTTGACCTTCTATTCCTTTTTCACCTTCTAAATTCTTTTAGTACCATATTGTGATGGTATATTTGCAATATAATTTCTTTTTTAAACTTTTCATCAGCTTTGTATGGCTTGAGTTGATAAGTCATAGGAGTTTCCTGCCGAAGATGCTGACTGGTAATGGTCAGAAAGGTTGGCCTTATATTCAGAGGTTGCTTGTAGATTTGTTCCAATTCATGGAGCCTTTTTTGAGGCATGCTGAACTTGGTGGGCCGGTTTGTCACTGTATCCTTGTCTTATTCCTGTGCTTCCAATAGGGTGAATGTATGATAGTGCTTCTCACTCGTATATATTTTCTGTCGTCTCTTCCCCTCATGTTATCAGGTTCATTTTCTCTATAAAGGCACACTTAGGGTGCTCCTAGTGCTCCTTCACGACTTCCCAGAGTTCTTGTGTGATTATCATTTTACCTTCTGTGATGTTATTCCTCCTAGTTGCATACAAATGCGAAATATTATTCTAAGTGCATTTCCCCGTAATATGAGGCTACCAGATCCATCCACGCCTAATCTGAAGGTCCTTGGAATCTCTTATCATTTACTTATTTTTTGTCATGGATAATGAATATTGGTGTGATAAAGCTACCTTTCTGCTTTCCTTGGCAGATTGATTTGCTTCAAGAAATAACTTTAGCCCCTCGAATCTTTTCGGAGGTTGATGCGGCACTTAAAGCTAAGCAGATAAAGTCTGACGTAGATGAATATTTGAAGGTATTTTATTCCCACGTTGCGATTTTATATCATGATTAATTGATGATTATAATCTTATAATTCTGAGCTAATTGCATTTGTGTGCTTTACTAATAGTATTTTCTAGTCTGTTAATATTTGTTTTGTTTAAGAATTTCTTCCTTCTAGATATTTATATTATAGTCTGTTCCCTCTAGTCCACTGCTTCGTATGGCATTGTGCTTTCTTCACTCCTCCCCTCTCCCCTAGGTTTTCAAAATTATTTATGCTCTATGTTCACAGCCCTCATTTCTTCAAACTATGTAATTCATGATTAATCAATATATCAATATATATGATAAAATCTGTAGTTGATGAAGACTTAGATAGTGTGTGATGCCTAAGTGTTTGTTTGGCAGTTTAATTTTGAATGGAATGGAATGGAGTTGAATGGCTAATGGATTTTGGCCATTGTCTGGAAGAATTTTTTTAAAAGGAGTGGGATGGCTTTCCAAGCCACCTTTGGCCATCATAAATTCAATTTTTCCTAACCTCCCAAATTGGGAGGCAAGGATAGAATGATCTGAGGTTAATATTATAATTACAAAATTATTAATATCTTTATAAAAACATGTATCGCACCTTTCGCTCTCATCTTATTCCTTCCAATAAATCAACCTCTCTCCTCTCACTATCTCTATTGCATCAAGCTTGCTTTCTATTCTCTTTACTATGTCAATGTATGATTTTATTTCTCATCTATTTTATGCAGAATTTTGCTTACCTCTGCAACCCAAGTTGTTTCATCTCTTAATTAATGTTTCTTCACAAATTCACTTGATAACTAAATTTTCTTTTATTGGAAATGAATATTTGATAACTTGAAAGTAAATTTATGTTTTCTCAAACTAATAATCACTAATTCTTTTATTAATTAATTCATAGGAGTAATATTGGAATAAAAAGGTTATAATCAATTCCATTCAATTTATTTTATGATAACTCCAAAAAATGGTTAAACAAAATCGCTCCTTCCCCTTGTAAAACTTCCAAACAATGGAACATTAGGTCCCGTACTCCTGTTCCATTCCACTCCACACCATTCCATCCTAAGCTCCCAAATGTACCGTAAGTCCCACTCCCACATGGAGTAGTTTGAGATGATATATGAGATATTTAAGTAGGTTGGTTCTCACATCTCAATAGTTAGCTTTCAGGCATTCCCATTCCACTAGAGTACTCATCAAGTAGCATTGAGTTTATTGTTTTCCCCTAGCTTTTGCAGGAGGATTCCCATTCCACTTGACTACCTTTCAATTGGTATCCAAATTTGAGAAAAACTTGGATATAATGATGTATTATCAGGCTATGTGACTGGTTACACCTCCTTACTATGAAATGGATAGAAATCACAATAACAACCAAGTACACTTAGCTACAGCTGAGACACACTGAAAAGAACACTGAAATACAAAAATAATGCAGAAGAAAATTTAGACACCTACCACCTGACTTTTGAGACATCATGCCTGTCCTCACCGAAACAAGAACCTGCCTACCTCCTTCTCCCACTCACTCTCACTCATAAAAAAAAGAAAAGACAATTAAGTGCCCTCAGGGTGTCCTCCCGTGTTGTCTAGTAAGAAATGTTTAGGGAGTCAGATTTATTGAGTGTATATAGACTATACAATTAATTTTGTAAATTGCATCCTACTGATAAAGAGAACAAATAAAGAAAATACACTCACGTGTCATGTGCATCTTTCTACAACTAGCCATAATTTAAAAATACTAAATACACCTGTACACTTATCTTGAACATTTTTACTCCGTCATACTGGAGGCTGCATAACAGAATCCAGGTTTTTCTCTTGAATGCCAGAACGGTGAATGAGATAAAGCTTTAGTGTACTTATTCTCAAGTTGCTCAACTGAAGGAATTACTGAATTGCCTACTTTTTAGCCAACATTTGATCCCTCACATAATTATCTAACTCAATATGTTTGGTCTGAGCATGCATCACTGGATTCAATGCCAAAGCTATAGGACTCACGTCATCACACCAAATAATTGGTGTTAGTCATATCTCCAGGAAGAGCAATTGAAGCCACGCTTGTTCAGTTGCAAGGAGAGGAAGCACTCTATGTTCTAATCCTATACTCTATATTCTAATTCTATTCTTGAACTGGCGATGGCTTTCTGCTTCTTAGATCCCCACAAAAATTACCCAGAAATAAACAATGTACAGCTATAGAGGCATGCAACCCAATCCGCATTATAAAATCTATTCAAAGATAGGATAGAACTTGTTTTAATATGTAACCCAAGCTTCAAGATGCCTTCGAGATACCTAAATAGTCTTTTCACAGCATGCCAATGCACATTTGTAGGATTACTTAGAAATGGACTGAGCTTGTTTACAACATAGTTGATACTAGGCCTTGTATGAAGTATTAAGATATTGTAAACATCCAACAGTTTTACGATAGATTTGAGCATCTTCTTGTGGCTTTCCATCGTTTTTAGACAATGTTTTCTCTGCTGCCATTGGTGTAGCTGATGGAGAGGCATTTAACATATCAAACTTTGTCAACAAATCAGTAATATACTTCTGCTGCACAAATACAAACCAGAAATGTCTCTGAAGGCTTCTATTCCAAGAGAATAAAGTAAATCCTGCACAAACTTCTCTAGACTTGATGAATTGTTTCCAGTCACAAAAATGCCGTACGCCAACTTGATGAACATACACCAACACAAAAGTAGTTAATGAGCCATTTCTGAAATTGAACAGTGACGTATCTGCTTTAGAATTTACCAAAACCCAAGCCACAAGTACATGTATCAGTCTATCAAACTAAGTTTTTGAAGCTTGTTTGAGATCATAAATTGCGTTCTTCAACTTACATAAGTAGTGTGGTTTTTTCAGATTTTCAAATCCTTCAGGCTGCACTATATAGACATTTTCTTTTAGCACTCCATTGAGGAATGCATTATTAATGTCTAGTTTCTCATAGTCCACCCAGCTGTTGTCAAGATAGTTCTAATGGTTGCAGCCTTTGCAACTGGATTGAAGGTTTTCCCAAAATCTATCTCTAGGTTTTGTTGAAACCCCTTAGCAACCAGCCTCGCCTTATGTCTTTGTATAGTGCCATCAGAATTAGACTTAAGTTTAAAAACCCACTTGTATCCCACAGGCTTCTTATTGGGATTGGGTTCATATTTTTATCCACTTTTAAAATGCAGCCCCAAGTTCGTCCGTCCTTAGATTGATCTCTGCATCAGATAATTGTTGGCTTCCTTGGCTGCAACTACTGCTTGTGCCTGCTGTTAGTAGTACTTTATAGGAATGGTAATGGTGACCTTGCTACCTGAACTTTTTGATACCTCCACCTCTTTACTTTCTACTCGTTTCTTCCCTGAGGAACTATACACCATCTTGGGTGCTTCTAATAGGATGGAGAAGCAAGAAATGTTCGGTTTGAGTTCACTCCACTTTACTCCTCGAGGAGACCTTCCTCGTTCTGTTCTCCTTTCTTCCTTCGCCTTCAAAATGAAATTCCTCCCCTTTACTTGGAAAAGCATAGTCCAACAATTGCTTAAGTGATTTTGGCTACAATAATCTCACTTCTACTCTTATTTCCTCTACTAAACCATTCTTGAAAATGCCCATTAATACTTTTCAGGCACATGACCCAGCAGAGCTGACTTAGTTTGACTTCTCCCTTCATTTTGCGATTGCTCTCTTGTTTTAGACCCACCAAACCTTTGATTTAGTGCCAGTGGGTGGTAAAGTTGCATTGTTACCTATTCCATTAAGAGCTGAGGATTTTTTTGGTCCACCATATTCTTGCATTTATGATTCATGTACATACTATGACTGACTAGTACTACGATGATTTGTTTAAATATGGTAGAGAAAGAATAGAAACATGCACGGGGCTTTTTGTAATTTTTTGAGCTTTGATGCCAATTGATGGGTACTAAATTGAAATGGGGTACCTTTATCTAAAAGCTAGCTATTAAGTTGGGAGAACTGGCCCACTCAAATACCCTATAAAGCATCCTATGCTATTCAATTTGTGACTTAAACATCCAATTCTACTTAAGTCTCCATTAGGAGCAAGCCTCTTGATTCACTGGCCTTAGTTGTTTAATCTATTCCTTGGACTCTATATAATGCACAGGGAAAATGAATTTAATTTTTTTAAAACTAGATAAGACAGCAAGGTTCTATATTCATGGCTCTCATTCACGGGGTTTCAAAATTTTTAATTTTCTATATTCACGGTTTCTCATTTCTTTAAACAATGTAATGCATGATAAATTTATCAAATTTTTTTGCAGACAAGGCAGCAGGGTTCTCAATTTTTGTCTGAACTAAAGCAGAAGGTGCTCCTCTCACCAAATGAAGCTGCCTCAGCAGGGACCCGTTACAATGTTCCATTGATAAACTCTCTTGTGCTGTATGTTGGAATGCAGGTACTTTGTTTTTTAAAATTTCCATTTGTATAGTTGCTTTTTGTATTCATGAATTTATGAATAACCAGTTAACTACCTGTTATCAACATGATGTTGAATTGTTTTCATGTTGAGCTTTCAAGAGTACCCAAAATTTTGTTCAAAGCATCTTCAAATGCTTAATTGTTTAATACTCAAAAACTTAATCGAGATTTGCGCTGTTTGGATTTTTTCACTTTGGTTTTTTATTTATAATATTTTAATAAATTGATCTGTGTAATGTATTAAAACAAAAAACGAAATTTATTTTTGCAACTTTATATGACGTTTATATTTATGCAGGACACTGAGGCTGTGAACTTTATGAGCTAGTGAGGGAAAGGATTAGATATTTGAAAATGATAATAACAGGGTGGACCTAGTATAGGATTTTCCCCTTAAAAAGTATAAGAAAATTCTAAAAGGTTTAAAATCAGAAATTTTTAGATTTTCTAATGTAAATCAGTTACGGCTTTAAATAATTTCTTATTTCTTTCTTTCTGGGCTATATTACCTTACAGGCCATCCAGCAATTGCAGGGACGAGCTCCCCATGCACAATCAGCTGCAGGGGCCTTGCCTTTGTCTGTATTTTCTGTCGGTGCTGCATTGGATATTTTTCAGACACTAATTGTGGACTTGGACACTGAGGGGCGCTACCTCTTCCTAAATGCTATTGCCAATCAACTACGTTACCCAAATACTCATACGCACTACTTTTCTTTCATCCTTCTGTATTTATTTGCTGAATCAAATCAGGTAGGCATAAACTTCTGACGCCTTCTATATATGTTCAACTTAATTGAGTTCAAATCCTTTGGACAAACTGCTTAAGGTATAGGTGCCGTCAATTGCCATGTTGAAAGTCTGGGACCTTCACTTGGGTTGTGATGCAGATGGTGGTCATAGAACTACAATCGCTTAGGATTCTTTTATATACCTCTCTTCCAGTTTAGTTCATCATCTATCTGCCCTATGGTCGGGTAAAACTACGGTTTTGCCCTCTTGATTTTAAAGTTACCAGCATTAATGTTTCAGGGAACCATTCCTTTGTGCCTCACCTGTCAAGATTTCTATGGTAGCTGATGTTAGTTTTGAAATTTTTCTTATACAATGTTTCCTTTTTCCTCATCTGTCGAGATGTATTGAATTGATGTTTAATTTTGATATTATTCTCGTCATTGTCTTCTTTACTTATGCAACTGCAATATCTCAATAGAAGAGTCGACTTTTTCTTTTGTGAAATGGTCATATATCTAAGTATATATATATATGTACACACACACACCCAAATCTAGCCTAGTGTCTTAATTTTTGGTTTTCCTTTTCTATTCGCCCTTGAAAAGCTGTTGTATTGGCAAATAATGCTTGTGTTAAAATAAGTATGTTCAGATTGTAAATGGTTAGACCTTAAAAAATTTCTAATTAGAGTGTTGCTTTTTTTTTTTTTTGGTGCTTATTTAACTGAATATTTTATGCTTTGACATGGCAGGAAATTATTCAAGAACAAATTACGAGAGTCTTGTTAGAACGCCTTATCGTTAATCGACCCCATCCATGGGGCCTGCTCATTACTTTCATTGAGCTGATCAAGGTATTCTTTCCTTTCTGTTATTTTTTCATATACTCATTCCACTATGATGGCCTAAAAAATTGAATTTGCACCTGCTTTCATATCCAGAACCCGAGGTATAATTTCTGGAATCGATCCTTCATAAGATGTGCCCCAGAAATTGAAAAACTTTTCGACTCCGTTTCAAGGTCTTGCGGTGGTCCGAAACCAGTGGATGATGGTATTGTCTCGGGCTGGGTTTCTGACAGTTCACATTGAGTTTTTCCTCCTTGCTTCTCGGTTATGTAAATACTTATCTCGGTTATGTAAATACTTATCTTGTAGGCTCTACTATTTCATCTGGCCCTTATGGAACCAGTTGCACCCTTGATAATGTAACATTTTCTTTTTCTTCTTTTGTTAATGAAAGATAATGCAACATTTTATGTTCTGTTTCCTTTCTTCTTGTAAATGTCTTCTGTGGACAGATGTTTATCACCAGAATGTTGTAATGGCCCAATTCTAAGTGACGCATGCATTTTTAATATTAAATTGTAGACGTGCGTTGAGGATAAGTCTTTGAACCCTCCGATTGAATAATGAATTTTCTGTAAATCTACATGTTACTGGGAGAAATTTAACATTATATAAATGAGAAATAGCTATTTCAATTATAATAATCATTCATGATAGATTTTATGTTTATTTTGTAAATTACACTTGTATAAAATAAATTTTATTTTTATTTAGTAAATTACACTTGTATAAAATAAAAAAGTATTTGTACTAATCTCTTTTTGAATGGAATATAAATTTTAATTAGATCAGCTTTATCGATTTTTATAATATGTAGTACTCATCCACTGGCCAGTCTAAGGGAAGCTGCTTCCGGCGGGGTTTTGACGATGTTCCTAAATTGGATCTCTCGAGACACCGGATTACTTGTGAAATACAAAATCTAGAATGTTTTGTTAAAAGCTGTCCGAAAGATATTTTGATCGTCTGAAAAAGACACACCAAGTCCCACCAAGCGAGCTTCATTTATTCAAGTATTTGCTTGGGTGAACGTATTTCTCAGAAATTTATTTTATATTTTGAAGAGAACTTGGATCATTATAATCTAGATGGATTAGAAGCTTATCTTTATCATAAACTGAAGATGCAATTTCCCATGAATTGTTATCAGTTTGCATCTTCATCTTTGAAGAGCAGAGCACAATTTGAAAGAGGACTTAAAGATAAAGGGGAAGAAAGGGTTTGGGGGTTAGAAAATCTACAGTTAGGTTTGGCATAAATGAAGAGTGTTTCATAAAAGGGAGAATTTGAAAGAAATTTTTATAGGATATGTTTGGCATATATTATTCAAGCTTACTACTATGAATAAAAAATAAAAATTACTCTTTTTTGCCAAATATGGCCTAATATTGCCGTTGCCTCTTGTTCGTTTGGCAAAGCACCATTTATTCGCCGAGACAATGTTGGGATCAAATATAGGTCTAAAAGCCACAATAAATCACTACTAGCTTGTGTGTCTGAAACAATGTAGGGGTGATAGAAACACAATGTGAACCTATTAGGAGTAACCCAGAAAATATAAAATAATAAAAGAACTTGATTCTAAAAATTTAGAAGATAATCCGTTAAAACGTTAGAGGAACTCGTCTCTAAAACTCTAACTATAACAATGCCCATAAAATTATCATTTTTTACAGTAGGTCAGATGAGGAAAAAAGAAAAAGAGCTATATAGAGGCCTTTATATAGGCAAAACAAGAAAAACCTAATACTAAAACAACTAGGAATATTTGGACTCAAATAATCCTATTAAATTTAAAAAATATAAAAGTCATATCTAGTTATAAAAAAATTTAAATAATAAAAATGAAAATTTAAATAAAATTAATATTTTAATCCTAATAATATTAGATAATTCCTTAATTTAAATTTAAGAAATCTCTTAGAAGATATCTAATAAATTTTATTTTTTCTAATTTAAATTTAACTAATACTTTGACCCAAACGAAATACAAATTAAAAGTTAATAAAATAAATAAATAAACAAAATTATTTTAAAAAAAGACTTTGAAATTCCTTGAGAGGGATCAAAAGTACTTGAGAATCTTTGACGTGCCTCCTTGATCCCTATCATTCCCCATTTCCTCGAAAAGATTCATCTTCGAATCTTTGCCATCTTATGATTAACTTGAAGGCACTTCTTTTGCTTTAGTTTTTTCTTTTCAATGCACTCTTTTTTTATTTTTGATAACTTCACTAACACAAATGGAAGAAGGCAAGGATAACAAGATGTGGAGATAGAGAAAGTGGTGAGATGATAAGAAGTAACACAAGACAAAACACAAGAAGGTGGAAAACAAAGAAGATGAAGATGGATGCAAGAGAAGAACAACAAAAAAGAAGATGGAATAATACAAAACACAAAAATAAACCTGAATTTCAGAATCGAGCTCTAATGTCAATTGATATAGACTCTTTAAAGATCTGCCCTAAATAAAGTAGAAAAGACTGAGTAATGAGGAAAAAGGAGAGATATAGAAAACAAGATGGAGAAAAGAAATAACTCAGTAAATATTTACTGAACAGATAATAATATTATTCCATTTTTCTCCGAAAAAATGCATTACATAGAGGCTTTATATAGGCAAAATAAGAACAAACATAATATTAAAGCAACTAGGAATATTTATGGTTCAAATAATCCTATTAGATCTAGGAAATCTAAAAGTCATATCTAATTATAAGAAAATCCTAATAAAAAAATGAAAATCCAAATAAAATTAATATTTTAATCCTAACACTATTAGATAATCTCCTTAATTTAAATTTAGAAAATTTCTTAAAAATATATAATAGATTTTATTTATTCTAATTTAAAACTAACTAATAATTTTAGCTGAAAGAAAATACAAATTGGAAGCTAATATAATAAATAAATAAATAAATAAATATACAAACAAAATTATCTAAAAAAAGATTTAAAAATTCCTTGAGAAGGATCATGTGAGTAGCATTTGAGAATTTTTGACACGTCTTCTTGATCTCTATCAAGGGGCCTGTTTATTTCATTTTTTTAATGAAAAAAATCACTTTTTTATATAAAAAATCTCTTCTAAAATTTTTAAGCTATTTATTTTAACTTTTGAAAATAGTCAGAATCTGAAAAAAAAAAAAGCTTTCTGATTATTTTGAAAAGTTATTCTAAGTAAGTTTTAAAAAGAAATTGTTGCAGTAGATGAAATAAAATGAGAAAGAGGCGGACATGTCAAAATTTAGCTTTAGAAAATTATAAAATTAATAAGATTTCCCCCCAAGAGAATATTACAATACAATTCCCACACTTTCTCTTTCAATTTAAAAAGTTTTTTTTTTATTTTAACTAAACACAAAATAATTTCAACTTTTTATAAAATCTCTAGACGATTAATTACATTTTTAAACAATATGAAAATCACATTTTTAAAAAGTTTAAACAAACGGTTAATCTTCTGAATTCTTCTCATTGTTGATAGCCTAAACTTATCTTTTGCATCTTCACTTTTTCCCTCAGTAAGCACATTTTTTATGGGTTTTGGCAAAAACCAGTAGTTGTTTTCTCTCCAAGTTGTTCTGCTGATATAAAAGAATATTTAAGTTTAACAAAAAGAGGTAGCTGTCTGTTACATTTTTATGCGTGTTTTATGTTAATCAAACAAAAAGAAAAATTGAAAAAGTTATGCAATCATGCATTTGAATTAGCATTAACACACATCTTTGATGTATTGATCTCTTATTGGTGTCCTCGGCTATTATGGAATCACAAGAGAGGAGATAAAGGTGGGGCAGAGACCCAGATCCCTTCTAGTCATTGGAAGGAATCCATTATTGCTTCTCGATAAGTTCCATACTTTCTTTCCCTTGCTCTCCAATGGAATGGATCCAATCCGTTCTCTAGAGGTTCATTATTGTGCTAACTTGAGACACTGACATTAATTTGAATATAATACAGTAAACCATCACAACCAAATTATGAAGCACCAATACTTCAAATTTCTTTATGTATGTATTTGAAAAATATCAAATTATTTATTAAAAACAAAAATTAATCTTCGACACATATATGATATTTATAGGATTCAAGTTGATAGAGGCATTTTTTTAAGAAATTAAAATAAATATTATGTTTACTTAATAAAAAATATAAATAAATTTATTTTATCATAAAAACTACTCCAAGAAATATTATATTATAATTTCTTTTATCATGAAAAATAGATTTTTTTATCTACTCCAAGAAATATAATTGTTAGTGTTTCTAGTGATTGGTCAATTCAATGAAAAGAAATAAGTTGTATCCAAAAAGGGCAAAAATTTTGGTTTATATTCATACTGACTTGAGATTTTTTGCTAGAAAAGTAAACATGATGGCCAAGAAGAAGATGAGATTAATATTATTCCTAATAGTATTTAATAGGCACTTATAGTAGTAAATGTATGATGACATTAGTGTAATTCTCAGGTGAAAAATTGACAATGATTTTGGATTTTGGATTTTGGATTTTTTATTTTCAATTGCAATTATATTTCTTGTATGTTTTTATAATTTTTTTATAAATATATATATATTTCTTTGATGCAATATATCTTATATTTTTAGATTTGATAGTATCCACATATTATATTCAATACTCATATCATATCAATATATCATAGCAACCAAAAATAAAAATTGATGCATACATAATGCATCAATATCAAATCATCAATATATTTTTGAAAAAAAAAAATCATCAATATATATATCCCATTGGAAACCACGCCCTTTGGGCTACTGTTCATTATCTCACAAATCTCTATTTATCTGTGATTTTCCTTGAACTATTCATCATCTCACTATTGGAATAAAATTAATATGGGGCCACACATGTAAATATTAAAAGTGTATGGTCATTATTTAAATAAGTCCAATTGAAGTGGTCTGTTTGGAATTAAAGTTTTAGAACTTAAAGGTATAATTTTTATGGAATTAATGTGTAGAGACCAGAGTGATATTTCTAATTTGTTGAGGGGTCGAATTGTAAATATCACATAATGTTTCTCTATAAATAGAGGGTCATGGTCTCCAAATTGTTATGTCATTAAACTTAGTTCTCTCACTCCCTTAGAGAAAACGATCAAGAAAGTTCTGATATATATTCAATCTAAAAGATTATAGCATACCCTTCTATGAATTTGAATAGATTTTTCATGCGATAAATTCTGGTACGCTTACTTCCACTCACATGTTCTAATTCTTTAGATTTGATGTGGGTATTGAATTTGTTAACAAATGAATTGTTAAGCATGAGGGTTTGGTTGTTAACAAATTGTTTGATTAAGTATAACCAAAATTATGCAACAAGTGGCATCAGAGCCTTCCCATCATCAAATCTTTGGAACAATATTCATGTTTATATGACTTAATTTTATGATTTTATGTGGTTTTATAGAATTTGAAACTTTTGTTTTTGTAATGAACTCCTGAATAAATTCCTTGTTTAAATTTCTTCAATAATTGTTATGAATGTTAATATGCAATTAAAGTTATCTTTCTCTACTTTGAGATATATTTCTTTGACACTTCGGCATTGTTTCTTGCATCTTTGATATTTGGGGTTCATCACTTGGCACAGATTCATTACTTTAGAAACTCAGAAGAAAAGAAATCACAGTCCTATATATCACGACTAATACATTTAATTGGGTTTTCTCCAATTTCATGTTTCGGGGCATGATATTTGAGATATATAAAAGTGAAAATTCTTGTCATCTTCTGGGTTTACTATAGTTTTAGTTGCTGAAATTTTCATAATAAAATTAAAATATATATTCAGGGTGTTATTCGAAACATCAGCTCTAGCGAAAATTCCTGGAGTTATTTTTCTACCATCAGTTACTAGTGAGAAGAGTCACCAGTTATTGATTGGCGAAACTCATCAAGGATGGTGGTCTTCAGCCACTGCCAGAACTGTGTGGGTGTGGGCAGTCATACAGTGCATGACACCAAGTACATGCTGTTGTGTTTGGTCTCTAACAACATGAGATCCATTGTTGTTGTCGGAATCTAAATGGTTGCAAGAGTTTTGTCTACCTGTTCATTTTCTGTCATGTCGCTTGGGGATTGGTCACACTATATCGTTTTTCATCTTTGACCATTAGCAATGCTATTTTTGTTTTAGCCACCGGTTATACTCTTTAACCAATGGTTATGTTGTTTCAAGTTTAGGAGAATTTAAAATAAAAAAAAAAAGGGTCACGTGGGTTCAGGACGAACAATATAATGTTTAATATAATTATATATATATAAAGGTGTTTTACCAGGAACCTGTAGTGTTATGTGGGTTGTGTATTTAGTATATTATATATATATATATATATGTATTGACTACTTAGTATGCTATGTTAAATTTCAGAAAATTTTCAGCAATTAAATTCAAATAATTATATTAAGTTATATTGTAAATGCCCTTGTCTATTATTTTAAGTGAATTAATTGACACATGAATATCACCAAAGTGGCTTCTCTTGTGATTTTTTTTTTCATGAAGAATAATAAATATTTTGTGGGTGTATAATGTCATGCATATCTCTTAACCGACCCAAAGGAATGTTGATATTTGGCCGAATTATATGCACACATGTGATGATAAATATGTGACAATTATATATGTATATATATTTTATAAGTGAATAATAATTTGATCCAAAGATAATTTATTGTTTGATAGTAATTATTGTTAGTATTTGATCATTGCAACAAGATTACCACTTACAATTAATATTATTGTCCAAAGACTTAATATTAATGTTGTACCGGTAACTTGTCTTGGGTTTTAATTATTTGAATTTATTACTGTCAGTTTATATTTGTTGTGAGTATACTTATTGTATTCTATTCTTTTCTTTTAGCTGCTGTTTCATCTATATCTGCCAATTTGAGTTCTATTCCCATTTTAAATGGTACTAATTTCAAGGAATGGAAAGACAACATACAGATTATGTTGGGTTGCATGGATTTGGATCTTGCACTAAGGATTAAGCAACACCTTCCTCTTACAGCTACAAGTTCCTTTGATGAAAAGAGGTACTTTGAGAAGTGGGATCGCTTAAACTGCATGAATCTAATGATCATCAAGCGTGACATTCCCAAATCTTTTAGAGGTGCGGCGTCAGATGAGATTACCAATGCTAAGGATTTTCTTACTGAAATTGAGAAATGCTTTGTAAAAGGCGATAAGGCAGAAACAAATACGCTTTTGCAACGCTTGATTTCTATGAAGTATAAAGGCAAAGGAAATATTAGGGAATATATCATGGAGATGTCTCACATGGCTGCTAAGCTTAAGGAACTAAAGTTTGAGCTAACTGAGGATTTATCGGTGCATTTGGTACTCATATCTCTTCCTATGCAATACAGTCACTTTAAGGTCAGTTATAACTGCCAGAAGGATAAATGGATTCTTAATGAGCTCATTGCTTATCTTGTGCAAGAGGAAGAGAGGCTAAAGCAAGATAGCATTGAAAGTGTTAATCTAGCAACCACCTCTAAAGGCAAAGGTAAAAAGAGAAAGAGATCTGAGGCTACTAAGGGTTTAGATCAGAAGAAACATGTTCAGGACAAGGATAAATGTTTCTTTTGTAAGAAAACTGGACATCAGAAAAAGGATTGTACCAAGTATCACGCATGGCGTGTAAAGAAAGGTATGTCTCTTACTTTGGTTTGTTTTGAGGTTAATTTAGCTTAAGTACCTAGAAACACATGGTGGTTAGATTTTGGCACTACTATTCCATTAAGTGTTTCTATGCAGGGTTGCCTGAGCTACCAAAAGCCAACTGATGCTGAAAGATGCATTTATGTGGGAGATGGTGAGTTAGTAGATGTAGAAGCAATTGGTCATTTTAGGTTATTATTAGGAACTGGTCATTATTTTGATTTGATACACACTTTTGTTGTACCGTCATTTAGATGAAATTTGGTTTCTGTTTATGAATTGAACAAATCTGGTTACTTTTGTACATTTGGAGACAATAAGGTTGTAATATCTATTAATTCAAATATTGTTGGACATGGTTTTTTGATATTTTATGATAATTTATATTTACTTGACACGATTGAATCTTATCAAGAAGCCTTGCATGCGTCATCACGCAGTACTAAGCATAAAATTAACCAGGAAAACTTGGGGTCATTATGGCACAAGCGATTAGGTCATATTTCTAAACCAAGAATTGAACGTCTTGTGTCTAATGGCATTTTGAGCAATATAAACTTTATAGACTTTGATGTTTGTATTGACTGTATTAAAGGTAAATAAACTAAAGTTAAAAGAGTAGGTGCCTATAGAAGTTTAGATATCTTAGAATTGATACATACGGACGTTTGTGGACCATTTCCTAAACCTTTGTGGAATGATCAACAATATGTTGTATCATTCATAGATAACTATTCCAGATATGGGTATCTGTATTTAATTCATGAAAAATCAGAGGTCTTAGATATATTCAAAATCTTTAAGGCTAAAGTTGAAAATCAACTCAATAAAAGAATTAAGAGCATTAGATCTGATCTTGGTGGTGAATACTATGATAGATATGACGGATCAGGTGAACAATATCCAGGACCATTTGCTAGATTCCTAGAGGAATAGGGCATCATCCCACAGTACACTATGCCAAGATCAACTAGAATGAACGGTGTAGCTGAGAGATGAAACCGGACTCTTCAGGATATGGTAAGGAGTATGATTAGTCATTCCATCTTGCCAGAATCACTCTGGGGAGAAATACTTAAGACAACAGCCTACATTTTGAATAGAGTACCAACTAAATCAACTACTAAAATACCTTATAAGCTTTCACATTTGGGGATGCCCAGCTGAAGCACACCCTTATAGGCCTCAAGAAAAGAAGTTGGACTCTAAAACAATTAGTAGTTACTTTATTGGCTACTCTAAACGGTCTAGGGGCTATAAGTTTTATGATCCCATGCTTAAGACAATATTTAAGATGGGAACTGCACAGCTTTTTGAGGATGTTGAGTTTCGGGGGAGAAATAAGGTAAGAGACATTACCTTTGAGGAAGAATTGGACTCAATTTTTGAACCAATTATCGCAATTACTTCTGAACATATACAGGTTACCATACCTATTGTTGTTCAAGAAGTGAATTCGAAACCTCAACAGGATAATGTTGATCAAAACCACATTCAAGATGAGGTGTTTGTTCCTATGGAACAAACTCAAGAGCCTATGGAACTAACTTAACAGGCTCAACAACCCTTTTCATTGTGTAGATCTACTAGAGAAAGAAGAAAAGCAATTTCGGATGACTTCGTTGTGTTCCTTCAAGAACATGATGGAGAAAATTATATGGTGGATGATGATCCAATCAATGTCCATCAAGCCATGCAAGACCCTAACTCTCTAAAGTGGATTGAAGCAATGAATGATGAGTATAAGTCCATGCAAGACAATAAAGTTTAGGAACTTGTCCCATTACTAGAAGGTGTAAAACCCATTAGTTGCAAATGGATATTTAAAATCAAACGAGATGCAAACGGTAATGTGGAAAGATATAAGGCTCATCTTGTGGCAAAAGGCTTACTCAAAAGGAAGGGATTGACTATAAAGAGACTTTCTTTCCAGTTACTTCGAAAGACTCTTTTAAGACAATCATGACATTAGTTGCATATTTTGATCTTGAGCTTCATCAGAGGGATGTAAAAACATCATTTCTTAATGGTGACATTGATGAAACAATATATATGGTGTAACCAGAAAACTTTGAATTAGGGAACTCAAACAAGATGGTTTGCAAATTGAAGAAATCCATCTATGGACTCAAACAAGCTTCCCAACAATGGTATCATAAATTTCACCAAGTAATTACCTCATTTGACTTCAAGGTAAACACTTTTGATAATTGTGTGTATCAAAAATTTAGTGGGAGTAAGTTTATGTTCCTAGTTTTGTATATGGATGACATACTGCTTGCTACTAATGATATGGGCATATTGAATGAAACCAAGAGATTTCGGTTAAAGAATTCCGAGATGAAAGATCTTGGTGAAGCCTCCTTTATATTAGGAATCCAAATACATCGAGATCGCTCTCGAGGTATTGTTGAATTATCTCAAAGGAATTATATTGATAAAGTCCTCAAGAGATTTGGCATGCAGGATTGCAAATCACTTAATACACCTATTGCTAAAGGTGATAAGTTCAGCCTTAGTCAGTGCCCTAAAAGTAATCTTGAAATTGAAGAAATGAAAAAGATTCCCTATACATTAGCAATTGGGAGTCTAATGTATGCTCAGGTTTGTACACGTCTAGATATTACGTACATTATAGGTATGCTTGGTAGTTATTTAAGTAATCCTAAAATAGATCATTGGAAAGTAGCCAAACGGGTTATGCGCTATTTGAAAAGAACAAAGGATTACATGCTCACATATTATAGATTAGATCAGTTGGAGATCAAAGGGTATTCTAATTCTGACTATGTTGGATGCAAGATAGTAGGGGATCCATATCAAGCTACATCTTTCTATTGGCTGGTGGAGCTATTTCTTGGAAGAGGGCTAAACAAACACTTATAGCTTCTTCTACTATGGAAGCGAAATTTGTCTCATGTTATGAGGCATCCAATCTAGGAATCTGGCTGTGGAATTTTGTCACTAAGCTGCGCATTTTAGGAAATATAGAAAAACCATTGAAGTTATATTGTGACAACAAGTTTGCAGTTTTATATTCTAATAACAACAGGAGTTCGTCTAAATAAAAACACATAGACATCAAGTTTCTAGTTGTAAAAGAAAGAGTGCAGAGTGGACCAATATCCATTGAACATATTAGGACAAACTCTATGATAGCAGATCCGCTTACGAAAGCATTACCACCCATGGTCTTTCGTGAGCATACCACTCATATGGGTGTTATTATATTTGAGGATATCTCAATATAGTGGGAGTATGTAATGTTTGATATAAGACTTTTATGTACTGAAATGTATTTTCTGATCAGAAATAAAGTTATTTAGTTATTGGGTTTCACTCTGTTATATTATATTAAAGTATTGATCTCACTAAAGTAAGGAGGATCAGTTGAAAATAGACATGTATAGATCCCATTGCATATAATTTTCTATGCTACACATCCATGATTGATCTATGTCATTTGGTTGTGTCAATATATGTGACCATTGTTGGGTCTAGTCATGATAAATATGACATACGCCTCTTTGATCCTATATTAATGCAATTATTGGACCTGATTGTTTATACCATGTGAATAAAATGATAAAAGTTTTTGAGCTCATATAGAAAAACACTTTTTATAAGGTTTACATATGTGACCCAGTGGGAGATTGTTGGAATAAAATTAATATGGGGCCACACATGTAAATATTAAAAGTGTATGATCATTATTTAAATAAGCCTAATTGAAGTGACCTATTTGGAATTAAAGTTTTGGGGCTTAAGGGTATAATTGTTATGGAATTAATGTATAGAGACCAAAGTGATATTTATAATTTGTTGAGGGGTCGAATTGTAAATATCACATAATGCTTCTCTATAAATAGAGGGTCATGGTCCCTAGATTGTTATGTCATTGAACTTAGTTCTCTCACTCCCTTAGAGAAAATGATCAAGAAAGTTCTGATATATATATTCAATCTGGAAGATCATAGCATACTCGTTTGTGAATTTGAAGAGACTTCTCATGTGATGGATTCTGGTACGCTCACTTCTGCTCTCGTGTTCTAATTCTTTAGATTTGATATAGGTATTAAATTTGTTAACAAATGAATTGTTAAACATAAGGGTTTGGTTGTTAACAAATTGTTTAATTAAGTATAACCAAAATTATGCAACACTCACATTCTATTATTTGTCATGGTTACACCTCCCTCTCTAGTGCGACTTGTTTATCCTCTCTCAAATTTTTATTCATCCACTGTTCAAAGTTCTATTCATCCACTATTTGCACAGGACGCCTTGTATCATTTCTTACCTTTTCACTATAAGCTTCACTTCAACACACAAGGAAGGCGACCATAAGGTAGGAGGTTTTCTCTCTCTATCTCTTATTCTCAACTCAGTTGCACTTCCTCCCTTCTCTCCCTATGCGCTATCCTTCTCCCACTCCTTCTTGCTGTCCAATGTCGGTGGTCTCTGTGTGTGTTTGATTGGGTCCACACCAATAAGGCAACAAACCACTTCAACAACCATAAGAGATGAGGGTTCTCTCTCTCTCTCTTATTATTGAATCTTCTTCTTCTTTAACCCAAAATCAGCTAGATCTTCTTCCTTCTTTCTCTCCCTACTCTGCTTTTTCCTTCTCCCCCTCCTCCTTGCTGCCTGATATTAGTGGTCTTTGTGTATGTTCAATTGAGGTTACAAGAAATGTTCTACCTCTTGATCTCTTTTTTTGTTTTGTAAGACCTCTTGATCATTTTTGCTAATTGATATTCTATTGCATACTTTTGCTCTTTGATTTCTTCGCATTAGAAGTCTAACCTGTTGCTAGGAGGAAATTTTTTTAAGCAATCATAGAATAGTATTTGTGCAAAAGTGAATGAAATAGATGATAATATGAGCATAGTGTATATGATAAAAGTTTATCCGATGATAGTTACAAAGTAATCATATATAAAGCTCCATTTTGTTTTTTTTTTTCTGTTCACACGTATTTTGCTTATATACTTTATTTTTTTCCTTGAGATATGAATCATGAATATTTAGTTATTTTAATTCACAGGTAGGAGACAGAGTGAGATCGAGAGAGATAGAGAGATGAGAACTTAAGAGGCTTTTCCGAGCTCATTGATCTCAAGCAAGCATTATGTGCTGCTAATGTAAACAGTGTCTATGCTCACTCAGTTTATCCTTTCTCTGTTTAGCGTTAACTTAGATTTCCCTTTGAAGCTTACGAAGTTAGATACGTTCATTTCTCTGCTTCCTTTGCATTCTGTCACCAAGCTTGATGTTTTGTTAATGCCTTGAGGTTCACATTTGGGCTGTACACTTGATTTAAATATGAATATGAGAGGGTTCAAAAGCGTGATGGTCTTGATTATGTAACAAGATGTAATGAAGTGGGTAGCTAAGAGTTGAACTTTGAATCGTCAAATTTAAGGTCATTAATCTCTTACCGCTTGGGTGATATGCTTGCTTGTGAGTTCAACTTGATCAAATTATTTAGTAATCTATTTCATCAATGGTCATGATCACTTGGTCCAGGTTTATTAGTAAGAGGTCTATCTTTGCTGTTGTAAATACTTTATAACAAACCTAAGCTAAAAGATACACTCATTGGCCTTGTGTATGTATGAGGAAGCCAATTTAGCTGTTAGAAACGCATGGATACTAATTTATTCTCAAGACATGATCATTCGTGCTTTGGTTTTGTGTGAAATTTTTATCTTTGATATTGCCAACGCATAAGGACAAAAAAGGACAGGTTTAAGCTAAGAAATACCTACTTTGACTTTGGTTTTGCATGAGAAAGTAGTTTTAGGTGTTGTATTTGTCATGATTCTGCTTCAAGCTCCCAGAGATGCTTATTTGTTTTTGATTTTCCCCTACTAACAAAAGACTTTGGTTTAGCTACTAGATAAAAATTCTCTTGGTTTAATGGGGGCAATTCATGTTACATCTTAGAAATATTTTCCCATGAAAACTACTCATTTGATGTATAAAAACATTCTTAGAAAAAACTCAAATCAATTAAAACTTTAAAATTAAACAAAACCATTTTTATTGGTCCACAGCTCATTGTGTAGTGATTTTTCAAAAATTATAACTAAATGTAGAAAAATTATTTTTCAATGATTTAAGTCTCTAAAAATTTTACACATCTTGAATTTTCATGGAAATATAAGAAAACTAGAAATGAACGCAGAGATTTGTACAGTTTATTGCATAAATTTACTATTCATTTTCATGTCCCTATTTCTATCTGAAAACTGAAGCTTAAATTTGAAAATTTATTTCTCTTAGTATACGGATTCATTTGGTGCATACTTAGCATATTTTAAAAGCTCTATGTATCTATTTTCTAACCATATTTTGTTTGTACATTTATGCTACTTCCACTGGTTAAAGCATCAATATATATCATTAGAGGTCAGATACAACTATTACTACAATAGTCCTAGTAAATCATGCATAACTATCATTGTATAAATTCAAATACAACCAAACCAGTGCCATTATGTTTATGAGACATAGATTTATCTATGTATATAAATTAAAAAAATTTTGGATACATATTTGAATTTATACAATGCATCAAAGTAGACAGCAAAAAAATAGAGTAATTCAATTTTATACTTCAATCTTCTTCCTCCATCCTCATTGCTAAATTCTTTCCTTTAGCATTACTTGGCCCTATCATTAGGAAACATGAGATGAGATGGGAGACATCTTAGTAGCAACATAACTCAAGTTTATCACATTATTACATTAGCTTAAACTTGCATAAACATTACATAATCACAATACTTTCATAATATGCTTTTGGAAAAACAATTAGCACTATAAGTTGCAGTAGAAATTTTGGCAGCATAACGACTTAGCAAATAAGCATATCAGGGCTTTGCCCTTAACATAAAACAGCCAAACCAATCGTAAAAGGTAGCCAAACATCATAGCAACACTTTTAAAATATAAGCATAATATATAAATGTAAAAGTTTAAAATAAGAGTTACCACCTTAGAGCTTTAATCCTTTAATCTTGAATTCTCTATTCCTTGAATCACTCCTTTATCTTGATTAAAGCCTATTAGTATCATTTAACCTCACTTAATAATGTCATATTATCATATAAATTCAACTAAACCATGAATCATAAATTTTTCCCTCAAAATCATGCCTTGATCCAAAAAGATGAGCAAGAAGGGGGAAGAAAATGGTTTAAACTCTAACTAATCTTAAACTAAATAAATGAAGAAGAAATTTAGAAAAGATTTGGAGTAGAAACTTACCTTAAAAGACCTCTACTTACCTTTCCTTTCTTCCTCCTTCCTTGTTTTTTCTTTTCCTTCTTTTTTCTTCTTTTTCTTCTTTTCTCTTGACTCACTTACACCTCTCCTCTCTCTCTCTCACTTACACCTCTCTCTGTCACTTACTTAGTGCAAGTGTGTGTGAATGGCAAAGGGAAATTAGGGGGTATTTATAGGAAAAACTGGGGATTGTAGACCATTAGATCAGGATTTAATCCAAGGGCTTACAATTATTCTCACATTTTATATACCAACTACCTATTATACCTCTAGATACTTTTTGGCTTGTGAGAGAGTAGGAAAGGGTAAAAATGTTCAACTTTTCTCTCCTAAATTTTAGTCACATAAGGAAAAATATACTTTTTACTTTTTCAAATAAATTTGACTCTAGTTTTAGTACTTTTTTATTCGTGTTTTCTATTACACTCTATATCATTTTTATTTACTTTATCTATGAGACTCATTACTTTTCTCTTTTACTTTTTCATATAGGGTCCACCTGTCTTGCTTATTTTTTACTATTCATTTCCTCCAGTATTTACTATTTACGTTAGACCCGCTTTTTATCGGATTTATATTTTTTCCACTCAGGGCTCACATAACCAGTATCATTTATACTTTTAGCCTATACTGGAGTATTAAAATATTATTTTCTCTCTCTTATTATAAATGACAATTTTGCTCTTTTTAAGCCATTTTTTATATTTTTAGGAAATTTTGGGCTTTAAAATTATTTAATTAAATATCCAGGCTTCTCCAATTGTCATAAGTTAATCCAAAACACTTTAATATTATTTATAACATGATTTGGTCATAAAACACATATATAAAAATTGGGATGTTACATTTCTCTCCCCTAAATAAAATTTCGTTCTCAAAATTTCCAAAACATATACTTTAACAAAAAAGTTCTGAATACTTTTGCTTCATGCTTGATTCCAGTTCCTATGTTGCCTCCTCTATGGATAAACCTTTCTAGACTAACTTCACAAGAGGGATCTTCTTGCTTCTTAGCTGCTTGACCTAATGGTCGATATTCTTTTCAAGTTTGATCTCATAACATAAATTATCCTGCAGCTCGATACTTTGATATTCTATATCATGTGATGGGTCTTATTGATACTTTTTCAATTGAGAGACATGGAAAACATTATGAATTTGGCTTAGATTTGGGGGAAGGGCTATTTTGTAAGCTACAGGTCTAGCTTTTGAAAGAATTTCAAATGGTCCGACATACTTTGGACTAAGCTTTTTGGTCTTCATTGATTGACTAGCTCCAGTCATAGGAGATATCTTGAGAAATACATGATCTTCTACTTCAAACTCCAACAGCTTTCTCCTCTTATTGGCATAACTCTTTTGCCTATTTTGAGCTGTTAGAAGCTTCCTTTGGGTCATCTCAACTTGCCTAGAAGTTTGATCTTCCAACTTAGAACCTAAAAGCTTCCTTTCACTCAACTCCGTCCAACATAGCAAGGACCTGTACTTTTTCCCATAAAGGGCCTTATATGGTGCCATCTATATACTAGAATGGTAACTATTATTGTATGCAATTCTGCCAATGGCAAATACACATCCCAGTTTCCTTTAAGCTCAAGCACACAGGCTTTCAGCATATCCTCTAACGTTTGCATTGTTGTTTCCATTTGTCCATTTGTTTGAGGATGATATGCTGTGCTAAATCTAGCTTCATACCTAAGGCTTGTTGCAATGCTATCCAAAAATTAGAGGTAAACCTTGGATCTCTATTTGACACTATGTTATTTGGTACACTATGGAGCCTTACAATCTCTTTCAGGTGCACCTGGGCTAACTTATCTAGGGTGTACATTGATTGTATTGCTATAAAGTGTGCGGACTTTGCTAACCTGTCAACTACTACCCATATTGCATCATATCCTAAGGAGGTCCTTGGCAATCCTATTACGAAATCCATCGAAATGCCATCCTATTTCCATTTAGGGATTTTGAGAGGCTAGAGCATACCGATTGGCTTTTGGTGTTCAATCTTTACTCTTTAGCACACAAGACATTTAGCCACATACCAAGTAAAATCACTCTTCATTCCAAGCCACCAAAACAACTTTTTCAGATTATAATACATTTTTGTAATGTCTGGATGAATTGTATATTTACTTTAATGGGCTTCTGTTAAAACTTTTTCTCTCAGCTCAGTCAATAGAGGTAGATAAACCCTCTTTTTAAATCATAATAATCCATCACCAAACATATTAAAATCTTTTACTCTTCCCTGTGTTACTCTTTCCTTAATTCCCTTTGCAAACAAATCATCTTGTTTGGCCTTTATTAATTCTTGTTGGAACTCATTACCAACCTTTGTCTCATGCAATCCAAGAGACAAATGTAAGTCTCTATAATCCTTAATTAACTTCATTTCACATATGATTATGTGGGCTACATGAATGGCTTTTCTGCTCAGAGCATCAACCACAACATTTTCTTTTCTTGGATGGTACTTTATTGAATGCTTATAATCTTTTAGTAATTCCATCCATTGTCGTTGCCTCACGTTTAACTCTTTTTGATCTTCTAAATACTTGAGGCTTTTATGGTCACAATAGATCTCAATGGTAGCACCATAGAGATAATGCCTCCATATCTTTAAGGCGTGCACTATAGCCGCGAGTTCTAAATCATGCGTGGGATAGTTTTTTTCATTGTGGTTTTAATTATCTAGAAATATAGGCTACCACCCTTCCTTCTTGCATTAACATGCAGCCCAATCTATGCTTGCTAGCATCTGTGCAAACCACATAAGGTTTCTGGGGATCAAATGGGATTAATACAAGTGAAGAAGTCAGCTTAAATTTTAGTTCTTGAAAGCTCTTTTCGCAATCTCTATCCCACATGAATGTTTTTTCTTTTCTTGTTAGTCTCATAAGCAGCAAGGCAATCAAAGAAAAGTCCTTAATAAATCTTCTATAATAGCCTGCTAAACCCATAAAACTTCTTATCTCTATGACAGTTTTTGGCCTCTCCCACTTCAGGACTGCATCTACTTTGTTAGGATCTACTGTGACCCCGTCTTTAGAGATAGCACCTCTGTGAGCCAAAACTCACGCTTACTGAGTTTGGCATAAAGGCTCTTTTCTTTTAAAACTGTTAGGACGATTCTCAAATACCCTTCGTGCTCCACTAAAGATTTAGAGTATACTAAAATATCATGTATAAAGACCACGATGAATCTATCTAAATAGGGCCTGAAAATCCAATTCATGTAGTCCATAGAGATTGTGGGTGTATTAGTGAGACTGAATGACATAACTAGAAACTCGTAATGCCCGTATTTGGTTCGGAAGGCAGTCTTTGGAACATCCTCTGCTTTGACCCTTAACTGATGGTACCCAGATCTTACATCAATCTTAGAAAATACACAAGTTCCAACCAATTGGTCTAGCAAGTCATCAATCTTGGGTAATGGGTGCTTGTTCTTTATGGTCACTTTGTTCAACTCTCTATAGTCTATGCAGAGTCAGAGACTCCTGTCTTTCTTCTTAACAAATAATATAGGAGCACCCGAGGGAGATACACTTGATCTGATGAAGTTTTTCTCTAGTAACTCCTCAATAGTGTAAGGTGGGATAGGGTTCAACTACAAGACTACCAAAGATGAAGTTATGATTGCGAGTTGGGAGAGTGCCGACGGTGAGAGCGAAAGCTAAAATAGGTGATGCGCGAGGTGAGAGCGAGAGCAAAAATATTGAATGAAATACCTCTATACTGAATACATGGTAAAAAAAATAAAACATAAGAGCATGGTTCAAACGTCTATCTGTCCTTGAAAAATATTTTGCTTCAACATAAGATGACCATTCCAAATACACCCGTTTTTGAAAAATCTTTGAAAATTCTTAAGTGGATGGCTCCTATAGCAACTGTCCTCTTAGCTTAAAAACTTAATATCTAATTTAAAAAAATATGATCGGTACATTTTCTATAAAATGTTTCTCATACAACCGTCCTTTATGTTGTCTTAAAATAACTTTTTTGTCCTAGAGCATTTGTCTTATTAACCTTGGGCCGTATAGGCATTACAAAGGAATGTGCATTTTGAATTGTTATTTTCATGATTGACTTGGTTTCTTTGTTTTACTTAATAATAATGGTTGGGTAATGTTTGTTGGGATTTTAGCACATAAATGCAACAAAAATTTAAAACTTTTAATCCAAAATTTCTTTCAAGAATCTATTGGTTTTGCTTAAACTAAAGAGAAATGTAAGAAACGTACATTTGACAAATTCAAAACTCAACCTTTATGCTTTCTCCGTCGATTGATTAATTGGATCAAGATGAACAACTCTCATGAACAGCCACCCAGAACTCAACGAATGGTGTGCTAGTATCTCAAACCTTGAATGTTTCATGTTCTTATCCTCAATGAAAGATTGCCTTTTTAATTTTAATATAAAAAGGCTCTCTAGGTGGTATGTAAAATAAAAGACAAGAGAAGTAGTGAATGGAATGAAGAATGGAATATGAAATGTTTTGGAGACTTTAGTCCTCTCTATTTATAGAGGTAGGTAGCTTAGCTTTGCAAGGTAGTTATATTTAATTTAAATACATTATTTAAATTAAATATTATTTTATTTCCAAACTAGTTTAAATTAAATTAATTTAAATATTATTTTAAATACTTTATTTAAATTAATTTATCCACAAACTTATCCATTAATTTAAATATATATAATTCAAATTAGATGATATCTAATTTAAATTAATTCACATATTTGTTTAATTTAACATTTAAATTAAATCAGACAACATCTTCATTTAATTTAAATACATTATTTAAATCAAAAGAGATATATATCTCCTTTATTAATTTAAATATATATTTTGAATTAAATCATATTTAATTCAAATATATTATTTAAATTAATGCCAATATTTATTTTATTTAAATCTACCATTTAAATGAAATCAAACATTATCTTTATTTAATTTAAAGAACACATATTTAAACTAAATCAAATATATACATCACATATATATATATCAAAATTAATAATATATATCTTATATATATGTATTAATTTATCTTACAACTTTCTAAAAACAAATAAACTCCGATTTTATTATTCAACAAAATAATATCCTCCTAATCAAATTAGAAAATCTTCTAGAATATTCATATTATTAATAGAATATTATTTTCTTATTCTAAATAAGAGAATTTATAGAATATTCTATTTTAAAATAAAAAATATAGAGAGATACATTAAATGAAGACATTTTTCTAGATTCAATAAATTTAAACATTCTAGTTTGTATCATATCCATTTTTATGTACGATCCTATAGATTCATATAATTTTAGTAGTAGGTGCAAAATTTCTTTTGGTCTACATGTCATAAAAGATCTCTAACAAAACATTACGACTACCCAAATTATATGAAGATCGATGATCCAATGCAACATGTCTTGTAATACGTCTCATGTCCTTTTTCTCACACGATATCTAGGTTAAGCATGAAATATGGAACCATCATCCTCATATTGCTTAATTATGATTTCACAATCTCGAGCTCAACTGACTAAACAAATGAAAACTCCTTTTAATTTGAATATGGCAATGCATTTCTCAGTCTTATTCTATCATGGGGCCCGGAGATATCTCTCTTGTATTAAGAGGGACAAATTCCATCTTGATCACTCAACATCCACCACATAGATCCTACTATATCTGAACATAATCTACATTATTACTTAGTTAAAGAGTGGCTTCTAATTATCCTAAGACACAATATTTATCATGTATGAATCTATGGAAATCTTAGATTTGAAGGTTAAATGACACAACAATATATGAGATACACTGATGACCTAATCCATGTAACTATTTCATAGCGGGTTAGTCTAGTACATTGGTCTCTAACAACGTGCCTATGATCTTGATTTGTATCACCATACATGATCATCAATCAATATATTAGTTTTAATTCATCATTGTTCTCACAATGATGATTGCGAGGGACATTTAAAATAACTATTATATAATTATTCATAATTCCTATTATAAAAAAAAGCATGCAAATAATATGATAGACATAACAAAATAATCTTTTAACAAAGATAATGTTTGCATCCAAACGATAAGAAATTTTATAATGTGTTACATCTTACATTTTAAGACTTTTCCCATGAAAACTATTTGGTTTTAATATAATAAAACAATCTTAGAAAACTTGAACCAATTAAAACTTTAAAACTTCCTAAAATTGTCTCTCGCAGCTTTTTAGCTCACTGTGCAGCAATTTTTCAAAAATCATAATTAAATGTAAAAAAAATCATTTCTTAGTGGGTCAAGTATCTAAAAATTGTTCCCATCTTGAATTTTCAGGAAGAAATCATAAACTGAGAAATAAACACACCAATTTGTACAGTTTATTATATACATATTACTGTTCATTTCCAAGTCCCTGTTTCTTTCTGAAAAATAAACCTTAAATTTGAAAATTCATTTCTCTTAATATACAAAGTCATTTGGTATATACTTAGTATCATTGGAAAGCTTTACTTGTCTATTTTCTAACCATATTTTTTTCTACATTTATTCTACTCCTACTCGTCAAGGAATCAATATATATCATCAAAAGTTAAAAATAATGTCTACTGGAGCAGTTTTGGTAAAATAGGAATAACTACCATTATATAGCTCCAAATATAGCCAAACCAATGTCATGTTATTCCTAAGACATACATCTATCTATACATGTAGACCAATAAATTTTTGGAGATATGTACGAATTTATATAGTAACTAGAAGTAGACAGTAGATAAACATAACATTAACAACTTTCAGCAAGGTTCCATCACCATTGTTCTTCATGCTCCACATGTTTTCCTTTGTCATGACTTGACCCTAACATTGGTTACTATGAGGTGAGATTGGGAAATCTCAGTAGTCAACTTACACATGTCATTATGTCATCACAAAAACATTTGAAAACATAACATAATTTCATTAAATTATCAAAACTTCCATATTGTCTAACGAAATTTCGGCAGCATAATGGCTTAATAAATGAGTATTCCGGGGCTTAGTCCTTAACATAAAACATCCACCAAGCATAGAAAAGTATTAATAACAGCAACATGACATTATTTACAAATCATTATAACATATAAAACATTTATAAGCAATAACATTAAATAAGGGCAAGAGGCTCAGAATAATTGCTTTTCCACACACACACAAGAAAGGAAGAGGGAGCGTGAGAAAGAGAGTGGGAGCGTGAGGGAGAGGAGGAAGAAAAGAAGGAAGAAAGAGGAAGAAAAAAAGGAGAAAAATGACTGAGGAAGAAAGAAAAGGCAAGTATGGATCTTATGTGGTAAGCTCCTACTCTAGATCTCTTCTAGATTTCCTCTTTATTTATAGGAAGGCCTGAGGATTATGGACCATCAGATCAAGATTTAATCTGAGGGCTCACAATTATTCTCACGTTTAATATACCAATTACCCATTATACCCCTAGATATTTTTGGGCATGTGAGAGAATAGGGAAGAGCAAAAATATCCAACTTTTCCCTCTTTACTTTATATCAAATCAAGAAAAGCAGATAGTGTACTTTTTACTTTTGCAAATAAATTTAGCTCTGCTTTGAGTACTTTTTGAACCGGATTTTCTAGTATACTCAGTGTTCTTTCTATTACTTTATCTAAGGGACCCATTATCTTTCTCTTTTGCTTTTTCATGTATGGTCTACCTATCTTACTTACTTTTTACTATTTATCTCCTCCGGTATTTATTAATTATGTGGGACCCCTTCTTTCACTGGATTTATACTTTTTTTTCTCTTATGGCCCACATAATCAGTATCACTTGTACTTTTAACTTGCATCGGAGTATTTAAAATATTATTTTCTTTGTCTTATTGTAAATAATAACTTTACCCTTTTTAAACCCCTTTTTTATATTTTAGGATATTTTGGGTCTTAAACTAATTTAATTAAATATACAGACTTCTCCAATCATCATAAATTAATTCAGAACAAATTAATATCATTTGTAATATTATCTGGACATAATATTCATATATGAAAAATTGGAATACTAAATAATGCATTTTATTTAGTGTCTCACCATTAACAACTACGATAAAGGATATGTTTGTCGTTTTCTCAAACTAATTAACAAAAATTAAGAAAGGTGAGGATAGGGTGTTACATTTATTCGGAGCATACATTGATGTGTATTAGAGCGTTTACACGGTGTAGATTGCATTATCGGAGTTGGGACCTAGTTTATATCTACACCTGATAATTCCTCACATATATTTACAAAAAGTATAGAGAAGAGAGGAAGATAGCTTAGGATAGCTGTGTGTTTCTAAGGTTTTAAACTCTCCTGTTTATAGATAAAAAATATTTTTTTTTTCAATCTCCACATTTATAAGTTAGATTTGATTTACTATCAAATCATATTAATAAAGGAGAATATACTTAAAGAAAAAAAATTATTTTCTCACAAATATCCAAAAAGATAATAGACTTTATGAAAAGAAATTGACTCATCAAAAGCGGATTTCAGATAAGTCCAAGAAATATATACTAAACTAAAGAGTAAAATCTGTTTGGAATGCTAATTAAAATCCTGTTGTTTTCTTCCCTTGTCCAGCATTATTGTGTATATCTTTATTAGGGAAAAAATTTAGTGGTTGTTATTTCATCTCTACACATTGTGGAATGATATGATTGACAAGCGGTGCAGATGCTCAGAAATTTATTCATTTCTGAAGTAAGTTTTATTTTTTGTTTTTTAATATTGCACTATATTTTATTTAGTATATATTATATGTTCATAAAGTAGTTGAAGTGAACTTCAATCTGTCCTATTGCATGCAATTTTTCAGTAGCTAAATCTACAAATTGCAACTAAAGATATCACTAAATTGAAGGGGGTTTTGTGCGAAATTGAAATGCAATAAAATGACAATATGTTGTAAATTTTGTTTTTCAGTGTGAAGCCTTGGCAGTGAAAGAGCTCATAGTAGATTGAAGTCTTTGAATACTCCTGATTTGCTTGTGGAATCTGATTGCAAAAGTCTCATTGACGTGATTAATGGGACAGTGGTGTGTCCGGATTGGAGAGCAATGACTACCATGGAGAATGTCCAGTTTCTTATATCCAGCAGATTTCTTTCTCTTGGGTTAGTCATTCTTGTAATTTGGTGGTTAATTTGCTAGCCAAATATTGTTGCAAGGGGATGGAACCATTGGGTTTAGATGGAACCATTGCGCGGGAGAATGTTTTAGTTATTATCATATTAAAATAAATAAATAAGTAATGAAATCGTTTATACAGAAAGGAAGGGTCTTGTTGCTTCTCCCTAGTTTGCTGGAATAAAAGTGGTTCAGTTTCTGTCAAAAAAACAAAAATTCTTCTATTTTGAATGTAATTAACCATTGATATGAATGGAATTAAGGGAGTGTGTGTGTGTGTGTGTGATAATTGAGAATTGTTCGTGGAATGATCTAATTTTTATGGTTTCAGACCATAAAATGTGTAACTTGAAATGCAAGTCGAACTCACCAAATTTAGGTAGAGCATTGACAATTTTTTTTCTGGAAACAACATGAACAACAAATCGAATACTAAGTTCTACCATCCTTTTTCGTCTAATTCTTAAAAACTTGCCATGGCTGCTTTCTTACTTTGGATTTCAATCAGGATATACATGCACAATAAGTAGTACTTGCACACAATTATTTTCTTTTTTCTTAAGCTAAATTGCTGTGTCTTCTTAAAGTGATCAAATATTATTGCAAGATGAGGGTGATTAAACCTCGGAAGGTTCCTTAGTAAAGAATGGTGTGAGAATTCTTTAACTTGGCCCAACCCCCGTTTTAATTCATAAGAAGAAAATTAATTGACTATTAGTTCCTATTAGTTTACACTTGACACTCATTTTAAATAGGTCCCTATCTTTTGAAAACTTATAAAGAGCTCTTTATAATTTCCGCTGTTAATAAAGTTAGTCCTCAAAGCTTATGATATTTTTTTAAAAAAAACAAGTTCACTAGATAAGCCACGTGGCATAATGGTGTTAAATTTATAAAACGAAATCAATACAAAATACATAGTTAATTAGAATTAACCCATGCAAAATAACCTCACATTTTTACATAAAAAACATACTTTTACCTTTTGTGAATTACAACTAACTTGGAAAATAGATTAATTCATCATACTTGACGAAAGAATTGCTAGCTCTTTTTTTTTTTCAGACATTACTAATATATATGTAGTCATAGATGCATTCATTCTTTATCATTATAATCATACAAAGAAAAATCGTAAATGTACATTTTTTTTCGTCACACATTAAATTGATTTTTTGATATGACAATACTACTCCTTAAGACATAATATGCGCACATGTGAGAAATCAAGATCTTGACAGATAATAAATGTTGGTTGGAACCACTTAATCTTATTTTCTAAAAAAAAAATAACATGGAGAGTTGATTGAAGTTAGCGAAGAAGATTGGGGAAGAATTTAAAAGCTTGAAACTAATTGGGTGATGATAAAGTTAGTTTAAAAGAAGAATCACGTGGGCTTACAGAGGGAAGGAGGGAAATAAGACAAGTATTTTTCACAAAAACAAAGAAGCAGCAGAGTGCAGATTGAAATAAGAGTCGCTTGCAGACAGTCGAAAGCAACGCAAGAGAGTGCGTATGAAAGAGGGAAAAGGTGAGAGAAATGAACTTTGACGGTGTCTTTATATTTTATTATTGTTGAAAACATTGTTGTAAAACTATTTTTAAGAATAAATTTTAAAAATAATAAAATAAAATAATTTATTTAAATAATTGTTCTCAGAATCATAACTAGTAAGTGATAAATGAGTTATTCAAAATTTATAATTTCACCATTAATTAATGAGATAGATGTTTTTCACATTTTCTTATATTTTTCAGAATAAAAATTACAAAACACCTTGTTCTGAGTTTTCTATTCTTTTATTTTTTTTATTTTTCAGAATATTTTTTAAAAAATAATTTTTTTTTTCTATTTTTAAAAATAAAAAAAATTATTTTTAAAAACTCTGCAAAATAGGTGGAAATAATGCAAAACATGAGAATGAGATCCACAAATATAATCATGACCATCTCTGCGCTGCCCTTGGGCCATAGATCAAGTCCACTTAAAAAGAACAGATCGTGGGCCCTCCAATTTAATGGCATTATCCCCACCCCCACCCCTCCCTCCTTCTCTTCTCCTTCCCCTGCCTTTCAGCGTCACTGCACAAAAATAAAACAACACTCACTCGTGTTTACTTTTCCTTTTTTACTATGTTCTCAACGTGGTTCCACAAGATCAACTGGTGAATCGATCCTAATTCATTTTAAATTTTTTTCAAAATTTTATTTTATTTTTCAAAAACTAATAAAAAATCAATAAAATCCAATTAAAAATCCATAAAAACTACTCTTATATTCATGCATATATGTAATTAAAAACATATTAATTTAATTATAGTCAATCTACCTGATAAAATTTAAATTAATACTTTCATAAATTTAAGAAAAATTGCTTTAAAGGACCTAAACGTACTAGTATTAAAGAAAAATTACAATGAATTACGTTTGAGCATTTAATTACGATAGAATAGAATAAAATTATTATTAATGGAATTGAATGAAATTGAGCAGAATGAAATAGACCATTATTTGAGAGTTTTATGAGGAACAAACAATCCTATTTAACTATTATTTAGAAATTATTATAAAATAAATGAAATAGTATGAGTTATAGCCATTATAATATTATCTTTGACTTAATTTAATTGGAACAACAAGAATAAGTTCTTATTTTAAAGACAATTAATAATCAATAATGTTTAAAATGTTTGCTATTGTACATTGGAAAATAAACAATTAGAATATTTATTAAACAGAAAATAAATTAAATAACTCCACATGTATTATTACCAAATCTTTATACGTTTTGTTTAAATTGAATTTTTCACAAAATGCTCATAAATACCACATGCATAAATCTTTCATCAATATTTCTTCTCCTCAATCACCCCCATTAAATTACAACTACCAAGCAATAAGAAACTCGTGATCCCAAATCCTTGTTGAAGTATTATATCATTAACTAACGGAAATTTTACTAGTACAACATTATATCATCAACAGACAATGAGGGGCAAACTATAGCTATTAGTTTGAGAAAAATTAAATTTATTTTTAAGTTACAATCAGATTTTTATCATAATAAAAGAAAATTCAATCATTAATTGAATTGTTTAATATTAATCAACAGAGGATGCATGCAACTGCCTATAAAAAAAATACCCAAAAAAAAAAAGAAGAAGAAACAACTTGGGTTGAAGAGAGAATGAGATTATACATAAAATAGATGTGAGAAAGAAAATTATACATTGAGGTGTTGGAATCCCTATATTTTGATGATAATAAAACTAGAGAAAATTTTTTTTGCAAGACTTAAAACCTAATCATAAGGCAACCTAAAGCAATAGATAGAAGAAGCATCAAAATGAAAGAACTAGGAATTCTAATTAGGTCTCTTTAAGTGGATGAGTGTGTTTAATCTTAAAAATGGTTTTTCAACATTATAGAACAACTTCTAAATAATTTAGAAGATTTAAATTCCATCGCTTTAATCCTGAGCTCCATTTCGTTGTCCAAATACTCCCAATTTCAACTCAGTATCATTCTTTGATTGACTAATCTTCTTTCTGATTGATTGATATTTTTTATTGATCAATTCATTCTTGATTCAATCGATCATAGCAGATAAAAACCTATCAATTTTGAACTTTTCTGCTTTCATCGAACAACCGCTTCTCAATTTGATCGATTAATATTATTTAAATCTGACAGCTCTCTATTTGCCAGTCTAATCGATCAATTTGTTCTTGTTTTGGTTATTCAACCCTATTAGTTGATCAATCTCTTCTTTGACTGATCGATGAATCCTAGAACTCACATTGTCTATCTCTCAATTTTGATTCTTAATCAATCACTTTATTTTTTATCAATCACATCATTGTTCTAATCAATAATTACCTTATTTATCTGATCAATCAACCTGCGTGAATCTCAATTAAGCTATGCTTCAACTTCTCATTCATTTATAATCGATGATTCAATGGCTCAGTTAATCGATGGACATATTTCTTCTTAGCTATTAAACATCTCTTTAATTAACATATTTGTGGCTCAATCCGTAATTGTGGAAAAGTTACACTGAGATAGCCAAAGAACCACATTGATCGATCGATCTCTCCTTAAGCTGATTGACCAACCTATCTTAGACATATTTAATATGGTAGTTTAATGGCTAGTTCTTTTGAGTAACTATAAATTAATTGTGCCTAACAGCTAATTAATTTCTCCTTTATATAAATAAAGCTTCATTTAAGTTGAGAAAAAGAGAGATTGTTGTTCTAAAACATTTAAATTCTTGTGTTATTTACATTAAACGCTTGAAACCACCTATGTTCTTCATTGTAACATTCTACTCATTTGAGTGAGGAAAGCTTAAATCTTTTTATTTTTTTCTAGAGTTGACTCAAGATTGTAGGAATTTTGAGTGGGTGTTAGAAATCTCTTATAAAAAGTGTATTGCTCAAGTCAGAGCAAGGAAATTATACTAAGACTCACAAGTGATCAATTCAAACTTATGGAGACAGTAGAAAATTTCAAATGGCAACTGAAAAATTGAACGTAGATCAAGTAGTTGGAGGTTGAACTAGGACAAATTCTTTGTGCCATTTCTCTCTTTCTTTCACTCTTCATTATTTTTCTATTGCTTCATTTAAGTTGCTTTGTTTATCTCTATATTCCGTGCTATCACTATTTTGTTCATTTATTTGCAATTATTATGAAAATTTTTCAACATCCAATTCACCCTCTCTTAGGTGTCCAGCCTCAATAACATGTACCGGAGAGAAAGGGAAGAGAGCTCAATGAAATAATGCAGAGAACAAGAGAAGAGCTCACCATAATGGAGTAAACTAGAGAAGAAAGATTGAAAAAGTGGGAAAAAAATGAGAGGAGAGTTGGGGGTGCAATACATGCTTTCATAAAATTGGGATAATTTTGTAATTGTGTTGTTAACTTTAAGTCTGTTCATCATTGACCTTCCAATTGAGAGGATAGGAAAAAAATAGATTTATGATGAATAATGATAGCTTGAGAGATCATCATGTCTTATCATTTCACTTTATTCTTAAAAAAAATTTCCAAACAATAGTTTGAACCCCTTAGGTTCCTTCATTATAAATGTTAGTGCATTTAGATCTTTCACATTAAGTTTTCCTAAATTACATGTGCTCCAATTCAATTTTTAAAAATGGTTCTCTTTTTTTAATTACAGTTCGGTTTCATATGGATTTGGATTGGCAGGTTGTTTGAGCTATGTTGTTTGGTTTTTTTTTTTTATAAATTGAGTAAAAATTATTTTATTGTTAAATAATACTTTACAAAAATATTATAACCAAAATATCAAATCTCTCTAAGAGAAATGTACAAGTCTAGCAGGATGAATGCAATTTAGGTAACAAATGTCTTGAGTGCTTTAGCTTTTTAATATTTAGTCTAAAATTATTATAAAATCATATGACATATAAATAAAATATAGTCCAAACAGTACAACTTAATATTGATAATTATCATTATAAATGATATTTATTTTTGGTGAAATTCGGATAGAAGATATGATAGAATTTCTATAATTTAGCATGTATTATTTGATTATTATATAATATTTGTTGTACAACTGTAAGACATAATAATAAAATAATAAATAATTTTATTTATTATTACAAAAAAATTACTTTAGTAATATGTCTTTTACCAATAGATTCTTAAATAAAAAGAATTAATTAGAAAAACTATAGAAGAAACTTATTTAAGGTGATAGACTCCTCGCAAGAATCATACAACATCGATAAGAAATAATATAAGATGAGTAAAAAATAGTCCATCTCCCTAAATAAATTTCTTGCATAGACCTTCTAATTAATGCAACCTTTACAGTATTGACACTGTCAACATCTCACGCACCATTGGCCTTATTTTATTTTGTATTCCAAACAGTTTTGTAGATATACTTTTATTAAAAAATGTATGTTAGTATTTAAGTAAGATGCAAGTAGCTAAGGTAATACTTGCTGTGTGGGAGTCACGAATGTTGTATTTTCAAGTGTTTAATCCAAAAGTAGTATAGAGCTATTTAACATATAAATAAAAGATAATTTTAACTACAAATTAATTTTTTAATCATTGCAAGTAATATTTTGTTTTGATTAGGTTGTGCATCAGCCGGACCGAGCCCGCATGTGGCATAACCCGTGGCCCAGTCTAGCTAATGATTAGGTTCTACCCGGTTTGTCTGGGTTTTACATAGGTTGGCCTGTGGGTCACATTGCAGAAGGGCAGCAGAAAAACTGAGAAATCACACCAAACCAAAGACAAGGAAAAGAAACAAAGATTGACTCAAAAGGAAGATAGCAATGAGAATATTGAAAAAAAAATTCAAATATCCAAATCTCAGAAAAAATACCAATAAATCAAACAAAATTAATCATAAAAGATTAAATAGGAAAAAGATATAAATCTACAAAATTATATCACAAAATCACCAATCTAATGGATCCCAAGGTTTGAGGAGTATCATTGATGGATGCTTGCAACAGATCTGAGAGAACAATGCTAGATGGTTTCAACAGATTTGAGATGGATGGCTTGTGACGAATATGAGAGAACAAATTCGCAATCTCCGATGAAATGAAGGCACTGTGCAATTGGTTGTTTAAAGTCAAAGAGGGGGAGTATGGAATGCTACACGATGCTTGTTAATGGCGACTTTCTCAGGCACAAGATGAAGCTACGAGCTTTGCATGATCTGAGAGATTGGGGCATGGCTTTGATCTGTGCAGATTATTTCGCGGCTGTGAACGATGGAGATTGAAGCGTGAATTTGTGGTCTACGTCTCAGGGGAGGAGAAGAAACGTGTTATTGAGAAGGGCAGAAAGAAAGACACATGTTTGCTATGCCAATGACAATCAACGCATTTTTCTTTAAAGTTTATGCTCAACCCCAGTTTTAAAGAAATATATATATAGCTGTATGGGTTAATGAAAGTCAGTTTGTTAATCAAGGGTTAAAAGAAAAGTAGGTAGAGTTGGGCTACGGTTTTCTAATGAGTTAGGATTTTTTTAACCCAATCCTTCAAAAGTGTCATACAAAATTGGATAAGATGAGAATAACAGAGATAAGAATGTTAAGATGGATGTATGGTTATACAAAATTAGATAAGATATGAAATGATTGTATACTAAACAAAGTCAGAGTAGTACCTATCAAGGAGAAAATGGTAAAAAATCATTTAAGGTGGTTTGGCATGTACAAAAAAGAGGACAGGAGGAGCCAGTGAGAAAAGTTGATCAAATGGCTTGGTACCCTACAAAAGGTATAGAGGAAGATAAAAAAGGATATAAAGGGAAGTTATAAGGAATGACCTCTTAGAAAATGATTTGTTTGAGGAAATGGTGTTTGATAAATTTCAATAGTGTCGCATGATCCATGTAACTGATATCACATTAGTAGGATATGACTAATGTTGTTATTGTATCATTCAAAAGTGGTTGATGAGTTATATGAAATAACCTACAAATTCACACTACTATAAAAATAAGTTTTCTAGGCATATAAAAGTGGGCAATTATTTAAAAAAAAACACAAAAAATTAAGCAGAGACATTTATAGGCAGTTATTTATATAATAACATATAAAAACATATTTTTATAGGCGATTATTTAAACAACCACCTATAAATATACAACAAAAAAAGTTTTAAAAAAAGAAAAGAAACGTAGGCAGTTTTAAATATAATCCCCTACTTTTCTCCAACAAAAAAAAATAGAGGAAAAGTAGGCCGCTTTTAGATACAACCACTTACTTTTCCATCGATATTAGAAAAAAAATAAAAGTAACATTTTAAATCTTCTTTTTATTCAAAATTGCACGAAGCCGCATCTTAGAAACCCTTGTGCATTCTCTTAAACTATTCCTCTCCATTGTCTCTTTGTTTCCATTCTCGCTCTGACCAAGTTCGGGCCATTACCTCCAAGCCATTGTTCACATTCTTGGTTCAACGAGCTTCGCCATGGTCCTCTTCTTCCACCATGCTCCTTCCATTCAGGTCATCGCTCTCTCTTCATGTTCTCCCTCCTTACTCGCTCACTTCTGGGTACTCCTCCTCCATTGTTCTCCATTACGTGCTTCTATCTTCGGCTACCATGTAATCTAACTCTAATTCCCGATTTAAATTTCTACTAGCACCCCACCTCCTTTTTTTTCTTTCCCATCAATTTCTCCTTCCATCCCCCTACCCCACTCATGATTCGAGGTGTGCTACTAATGACAAGTCATGCTATGAATTTTGAATCAGATAACAAAGTTATCATTTTATATTGGAATAATTTGGGCAAAAGGACTGATTTGGTACTCTCTCATCTCAATATTGAATTTGTTCCCTCATATGGACATAATATAACTACTTGGCAAATTCCCTGTACTATGATACAAGAAAACTATCATGACAATTTAAAGAATTTATGCCATTTGATTGTATAAGGAAATCACCTACTTGGCATATTATCTTGTATATGCATTTTAGCTCAAGACGTGATGTGGCCCCTTTAGGATCAATGCCCTAGAAACCCAGAAAATCGAATCGTCGGTAAAGCAAAAGCACGAATCAAAAGAGAAATGATGATTAAAACTTTAAAACCCAATAGAATATAGGAATTCTAAAAACTGCAAAAGGGAACACCACAAGAGAGAGATCAATTCTCTTGATAAGTCGAAACTTGTATTCTAAAAAAAACACAAAGAACTAGTGAAATTTACTATAGAAAAAATTCAAAAATATTATTGATCTATAAAAAAGTAGTGCTACATAGGTTTATAAATAAGAAAAGAAAATTAAATTTTAATAAATCCTCTAAAACCTATTAGATAAAGATAAACTTTATCTAGTAGAATTCAAACTAAATTAAATTAAATCTAAACATATAATTGGTCCCTTAAAATACAAATAGGAAATCATAAAATTATCCTAATTTTAATTTAAATCAAATCAATTAAAATAAAAATAAAATAAATCTAAAATTTTATCCTAAAAAATAATTAATTGAGATCCCATTAAATAAGCTCTTCTATTATTGAACATTGATTCGTGAATTCGGTCTCACTTACAACTTAGACCTGAATCAGAATTAATTATTCATTTTTTAACAATGGGCTTAAAAGTATCCTACCCCTTAAACATGGACCTATCTTCATGTAATTTTTGGATCAAACTTTGTAATGCTTTCTTCATAACTTTAGTTTCAGCTCGAGTCATTAAATCTCCATTATTGGACTTATAAATTATGGCTTGGATGGTCTCCATCATTTCATCCCTCCTGGAAAGGATTCGCCCTCGAATTTACAACATCATATAAAGATAGATCTGCAATATTGAAAATAGCACTAATATTCCCATAAGAGCCTGGAAGATCAAGTTTGTAAGCATTGTCGTTGACTCACTCCAAGACTTGAAAAGGTCTATTTCCACGTTGCTATAGCTTTGATTTTCTTTGTTCAGGAAATCTTTCATTTCTCAGATATACCCAAACCTAAACCCAATCACCGGGTTCAAATATAACTTCTCTATGACCATTGGCATATTCTACATTCTTCTTTTCAATGTTATATTTTACTTTAGCATGCAGATTCTGCATAAACTCAGCTTTCCTCTTACCATCAAGGTTAGCTTTCTCATTACAAGATAGAGACAAAATATCAAGATGAGTCATAGGGTTGAAACCATATATAATCTCAAAAAGAGAATATAATGTAGTTGAATCCATAGCCCTGTTATATGCAAATTTTATTTGAGGCAAACAACATTCCCAGTTATTCAAATTTTTTTGAATTATGGTATGCAATAATGTAGTGAGTGTCATATTTACTACTTTAGTTTGACCATCAATTTGTGGATGGGCAATAGAGGAAAACAAAAGTTTAGTTCTTAATTTACCCCATAAAGTGCGCTAAAAATGACTTATAAACATAATATCTATATCACTCATAATTGTTCTAGGAATGTCATGCAATCTCACAACTTCTTTGAAAAATAAATTAGCAATATATATGGCATCATGAGTTTTTTAACATGAAATAAAGTGTGTCATCTTGCTGAATCTATCAACCACAACAAAAATATTATCCTTACCACTGGGAGAACGTGGTAATCCCAATACAAAATCCATAAAAATATCAGTTCAAGGTTATTCGGGAACGGGTAAGGAGTATACAATCCATGTGCATTAACTCTAGATTTTGCATGCTTGCAAGTAACACATCTTTTACACATAAAAACAACATCTCGCTTCATAGAAGGCCAGTAAAAGTGTTCATGTAAAATTTCTAAAGTCTTATGAATTCCAAAATGTTCCATTACCCCACCACTATCAATTTCTTTAACAAGTAATTCACGCATAGAATAATAAGGAATACATATTTTTCTTAAAGAAAAATCTATCAAATCTATAGAAATCTTGGAACCCATGCTTTTTATATAATTTCCAAATTTCTGCAAAATCTGAATCAGAAGCATACAATCCTTTAATTAATTCAAAACTAAACAATTTAACATGTAAAGAAGTTAAAAGAGAATACCTTTGTGAAAGTGCATCAACCATAACATTATTTTTATCTTGCCTATGCTTAAGGATGTATGGGAATGTATCAATGAATTCCATCCATTGTGCATGTTTCTTCTTCAATTTATTTTGTGACTTCAAGTCCTTTAAACTCTCATGATCTGAGTAAATAATAAACTCCTTTGTCCATAGATAGTGTTACCATATTTATAAGGCTCTTTTCAATACATAGAGATTTTTTTTCATAAGTAGAGTAATTTAAAGTTGGTCCACTAAGTTTCTCACTAAAGTAAGCTATAAGTCTTTTGTCTTGCATAAAAACAGACCTTATTCCTACTCCGGATGCATCACATTCAATTTCAAACATTTTATTGAAATTTGGAAGTGCAAGGAGTGGTGCATTGGTGAGTTTGCATTTTAAAGTGTTGAATGCTTTCTCATGTACCTCACCCCACATAAAGGTTACATCCTTCTTAACTAGATCATTGAGAGATGCTGCTATGGAAGAAAAATTTTAACAAATCTTTGATAAAACTACCTAAGCCATGAAAACTCCTTACCTCATTTATATTCCTCAGGGTTGGCCACTCTCAAATTACTTTCACCTTGTCTTCATCTACTCAGATTCCTTAAGCTCCTACAACAAAACCATGGAAGACAATCGAATCCAAGCAAAATGAGCATTTTTCTAGATTTGCAAAGAGTCTGTTTTCCTAAAAATTATGAAAACTTCACATAAATACATAACATAATCTTCTAGACTCCTACTATACACTAAGATATCATTTAAATAAACTAAAAAAAATTTTCAATGAATGAATGGAAAATATGATTCATAAGACTTTCAAAGGTACTAGGAGCATTAGTCAAACCAAAAGGCATAACTAACCATTCATAAAGTTCAAACTTAGTTTTAAAAGCAACTTTCCATTCATCACCTTCTTTCTTTCTAGTTTGGTGATATCTACTCCTAAGATCAATTTTAGAAAACAATGATGCACCATGTAATTCTTCTAACATATCATCCAACCTAGAGATAGGATGGTGAAATTTTACCATTATTTTGTTGATAGCTCTACAATCCACATACATATTTGCCATTTGCCATCTTTCTTTGTTATTAGAATCACTGATACTATACAAGGACTCAAACTTTCTCTTATGAATCCCTTTCTCTTGACTTCTTCAACTTGGCATTGAATTTCTTTTGTTTCCTTTGGATTTGCTCTGTATGTTGAACGGTTGGGAATGATAACTTAAGGCATGAAATCAATGCAATGTTCTATTCCTCTTATGGGAGATAGCCCATCGAGTACTTCTTCTGGAAAGAGTTCTCCAAATTCCTATAATAGAGAAGAAACACTAGGAGGCATAGAGGAATCAAGTTGGTTATATGATAAGCAAACATCCTTGTACATAAGTACAAAAATTTCTTACCTCGCACATAATGCTCTTTTTACCTCTTCTTTTTATGCTAACAAGCTCACATTTTTTTCTTACTTTATTCTCTCTTTTTCCACACTTTTTCACTTTTCTCTCTTTTTTCATTTTTTTGTAATTTTACTAATTTTTCTGGATTTTTCATCTCATTCTTATGTTTTTTTCTCTTATTTTGATCTTTTGATTTGTACTCATTCTGAATTGTCAATTAGTCCTTGTACGCTTCAAAAGGAAGTAGACGAGTAAGTGCAACTTGCTTTCCATGGAACTTAAAGTAGTAGAAGTTCTTGCGCCTATCATGATTGACATATCTGTCATATTGCCATGAATGACCAAGTAACAAATGTCTAACAAACATAGGGGCAACATCACATAGCACCTTATCTGTGTACTTCCCAACAGTAAAAGTAACAAGAACTTGCTTACAAACTTTAACTTCACCACAATTAGTCAACCATTGCAACTTATATGGCCTAGGATGCTTAATGACAGGTAAATTCAATTTTTTACAATGTACTAGCAACATTAGTACAACTACCACCATCAATGACTAGACTACATACGTTATCTTGGATGAAGCACCTAGAATGGAAGAACAGTTCCCTTTGTTCGTCATTATGCTCTTCTTTTGGTTGAATGCTAAGAACTCGCCTTATTACACAAATGTCTCTACCAATGGGATGATTATATTCATCTTCTGAGACATCAAATAGAGGAGGGGTTTTGAGGCCATCATTTTTTCTTCTTCATAATCATTGGATCTTGCATATTTCATATTTCCACTATCAAGTAGTAAGACTTTCTTCTAGTTTGGACATTGGGCAGCGATGTGTCCAAATCCTTGACACCTAAAGCAACTAGTGCCTCAAGGTTTAGTTTAGAAGACATGGGAGTATCAATGTTGCTCTTTGAAGGAGCAAATTTGGTTTTGTAATCATCTTTGGACTGCATAGCAGATTTAGCCTTTGGAAGCTTTTCTTTTATTCTAGCTTCTTTTACTTTGTAAATAGGATTATTTTTCCAATAGGTAGATGAGTTAGACTTCTTATTCTTTAATTGCCTCTCAATGTGGATTGCCTTATAAAGTAATTCCTCCATAGTAACATAGTTTTCAACCTCAATTTTATCTCTGATTTCATATCTTAATCCATTAATAAAGCGGGTCATAGTTTGCTCAATATCTTCTTGAACATCAGCTCGACTCATAAATAGCTCCATCTCTTTGTAATAATCATCAACAGACATAAATCCCTGTTCAAGAGCTTGTAATTTAATGTGTACATCATGAAAATAATAGTTAAGGATATACCTCTTTTACATAAGAGTTTTCATATCGTGCCATGTGTTAACGAGCTCTTCACCATATCTTTTTCTATTTCGTTGTAATTGATCCCACTAGACACTTGCATATTCTATGAATTCAATGGTTGCAAGTTTCACCTTCTTTTCTTTTGAGTATTCATGGCATTCAAATACCATCTCCACTTTTCTTTTCCATTTGAGATATACATCAGGATCACACCTTCTTTAGAAAGAAGGAATTTTTAGCTTGATGTTGACAAAATTATTATCTCATTTGGAGAAGATTTGTTTCTGAAGGAGGAACCTTGTTCTAAACTTACTTTATCTTCTTCAAAGAGTTCAGATCTCATGCTTTCCATGTCAACTCTCATCTGCTTGAATTGATCATACAAGGCTTTGAGGGTAACTTTCAAATCTGGATCACGTTCTGTTTCACTTTTGGACATATTTACCAACCTATAAAAAAGTAAGCGAAAATACATGTGAAAGAAAACTCACTCACTCTTTTCACGTGTTTCACTAAATTCTTGTGTAAAATTCATTTATGTTTACACTCTTTTTTTGACTTTTTCTGATAATGAACTCACACACTCTCTTACCCTTTACTACTCACACTAGTATCTTATAGTGCTCTTAGTAGAATCAAGAGACCCAATCTAGAGAATTTTATGTAATTGGCAATCAATATATAATTTGAAGTTCAAAGCAACCAAGACAAAACTAGGAATCAAGTTAAAGCAAATCCTTAACTTGACAACCAAGAGAACAAAGATAGCAAGATTAGAGGAAAAAATTTTCACCAAGTAAACAAATATCACGCCAATAATATAAGGATGCTAACTTTATATAATTTGGCTCTTTTTTTTTTTCTGGCCTTTCTCTTTCTCTTTTTTTTTTCTTTCTTTTTTTTCAGAATTTAATTCCAGCAAGGAATCACATTTTGGCACAAGAAATTCCCAACAAAAGACAATTTTGAAGCAACCAATATGTAATGAAGAAAGATTTCCAGAAAATTAATATGGATAGCATGATTATGGTGTGATGTTATATGGAATGAGATGAATGTCAAGATAGATATAGAAATTTGGTGAGATTATGCAAATCTGGACAGGAATTAGAAGATGAATTCAAGGAAGAGAATGATTAGAAGACACAATCAGATGGATGGAGAATAAACAGAAGGAACGATATTACCAAGAATTGATGATAAGCAACTAAAATTGAGACAGCAAGGAGTCTTCAGCATATTTGAGAAGCCTTGATGAAGGAAGGTGAACTTTTAACTCGTGAATCAGGAGACCTAGAAGGACGAACAATTCTATTTGATGTTCACGGGACGGCGTGTTTGGAAGGTTTGTGATCAGTTCTGGAATTTTGGAAGGAGTGGCGTGTTTGGCTAGATGAATAAGTTTGGGGATGATGTGTTAATGACTTGGAAGAAGGTTGATGATGTGTTGTAACCTCTAAACTCCACCTAAACTCTGATGCCAATTGATGTGAACCCTCTAGGATTAATATCCTAGAAATCCAGAAAATTATATTGTCTATAAAGTGAAAACAAAACCCAAAGGGAAGTAATGATCAAAACTCTAAAACCTAATAGAATATGGGGATTCTAATAACTCTAGAGGGAGACACTACAAGAGAGAAATCAATTCTCTTGATAAGTCAAAACTTGTATTTTAAAAAGAATATCAAGAACTAGTGAAACTCACTATATGAAAGAACTCAAAAATATTATTGATCTGTAAAAAAATGACACTACAAAGGTCTATTAATAGAAAAAGAAAACTAAAACCTAATAAATCCTCTAAAGCCTATTCAATAAAGATAAGCTCTATCTAATAGAATTCAAACTAAATTAAATTAAATCTAAACCTATAATTAGTCTCTTTGAATATAAATAGAAAATCACAAAATTATCCTAATTATAATTTAAATCAAATACAATCAATTAAAATTAAAATAAAATAAATCTAAAAAATTATCCTAAAACATAATTAATTGAAATGCCCCATTAAGTAAGTTCTTCTATTATTGGGCCTTAATTTAGGAATTAGGCCTCACTTGCAACTTGGGCCTAAATCAGAATTATTATTTATTTTTTCACAATGGGTTTAGAAGCCTCTTGCCTCTCAAACATGGGCTTATCTTCATGTAATTTTTGAATTAAACTTTATAATACTTCCTTCATAACTTAGTTCGACGTTGAGTCATTGGACCTCTAATAACTTATAATGAATTCTTTTAAATATTTGGTCTCCATTATTGAATTTATAGGTTATAGACATTTCAGTATATATAAGATGTATTATCCCATACTAACATACGGGAAGGAAATCGAAGAGAACAAAGGGAGTTAACTTTATGCCTACTTTTCCCTATTGCATCTACTAATTGGAGAAGTCTTAGTCTAGCATTGCTCGTTTAATTTTATAATATTGTTGACTGCCCAACTAGAGGTTTTACACTAAGCATGTCAATGGTGTCCTAGTATTTTTGATGCAGTCATAATTAATCATTCATAGAAAACTTGGTTGCTAAATGTTTATTCTTTGATATAGTTGTTTTTTCGGCTCAGAGTCTGCTTTGGTGCTGTCTGGGGATGTAAATAATTTCTGGAAATTATAAAGCTGTCATAGCCCAACAGTATATCGAATAACTTTGTTCTGCAGCTTTCATATCAAGTTTCTTTGGGACTATCTTTCCCATAATTGGTAGTCATCTTCAGCTGATGCTGCAAACCTGCCCTTATTACATTCAAGTCTTATGCTTCTTTTATGAGTATGTCTTGTACAGATTTTAAATTTGGCTCTTATTTCATGAAAATGATTTTAAATTTGTTAGTGAGATAAAATTACATTTTTCTTCTCTGTTAGGCTGTATGTTAGGTATTTTTCTTGATTGTTTAGATTGTATCTTAGACTTTATTTTTTCTGTTTTTTGTTCTTATTAATTAATGTGTGTAATTTCTTTGATTTATTAATAAAGTTGATATAAATCCATGAATATTTTTAATATAACAATTTTTTTCAATAAGTTTAATAGGTTGCATATATTTTATCCCGTATCAAAGTTTTTTTTTTAAAAACAAAAAAGTGGATACCCTTTATAGGCAGTTATTCAAATAACCGCTTATAAAAGGGGCCCTTTGTAGCAATTGATAACCGTCTACAAAAGTTACCCCCTTCTCTTAGCACTATAATAGTAAACAATAAGAAAGGTAAAAAATAAATGTATAGAAAACTCATTTATGTAATAATATTACATGTATATTTACTTTTATGTAAATGTATAAAAATTTTTACAAGTGTAATTAAATCATAATACCTACTACAACCCACCATAACCCATTTAACCCAACATCCAATTTCAATTTTTCACAAACTTAAAAAAATTATCATCTCCATAAATCATCATTAATAAACAATGAAATTGATTTCTCAATTCATCAAATAAAACACCAGAGTTTTTTTATATCATTTATTATTAATAAATATTTATAAAACAAGGAATTAGAACAAAATAAATAAGGACAAGAATTCAAAGATAGAAAAAGTTTAATTAAAAAAGGATAAAAGGTGGGTTGGTCCACTTATCAAGTGGGCCAGCCCATGTAACAAATGAACCAAACGAGTCGACTTAATTTTGACCCATTTTAAAATGAACTAAATTGTTTTAACCCAACCCGATCTTTTGTGGTTTGTATGAATCAACCGACAGGCCCATATTTTTAAATCTACCATTAATAAATATTTATGAACCATATAACTTTTCATTGGTGTGCAAAACTGAACTAAACTAAATTAAGTTCAATTTATTTAGTTTGATTTATTTAATTGTTTAATTTAGTTTGTTAATTCTTTTGAAAATTTCAGTTATTGAGGTTCGATTCAGTCCATAATATGAAAAACCTAAATAAACCAAATCGAACTAAATTTTCTATTTTTTCTATTTTTATTTTTATTGAGTTTTTAACGTATTATAACGTCATGCTTTTGGAGGTTTTTTATGTGAGATTAAGATGTAGTATTTTTAATTTTCCTTCTAATTTTCTTAGTTTTTTATAATAGATTTGGATTTAGATTTCTTAATCTTATTTTTCAAATGAATGTTATGAATATTATTATAAACGATGTTATAATTGAGGTCAATATAATTATGGACTTTTTTGTATTTTTTATATAGGAATTTTTTCAATGTTATTTAAATGGAATATTTGAATATATATGGTTCAAATTTTTTTAATTTTTTGTAGGTATTTGCATTTTTTTGAATGTTATGAAAGTTTTTAGATCTTTTTCACAATTTGTGCTATTTTATTTTAACCAAAGTTCAAACCTGAATTGTAAAAACCAAATCTAATCAAAATATTTTTGTTCGGTTCTCTCAAATATTTCGACTCAATTTAGCTATTTTTTTAATTTTATTGTTCACAAAACTTATTCTAGAAAATACTTTTACAAAATTATTTTAAAAACATTAAAGCCTTAATTTACTCTTTTGAATTTTTTGGACATAAAAAATATATATTTATTGCTGCAACTAGTTAGAGCGGGCAAAACGAATCAGCCCATCAGGGACTGAGCTCAAAAGCCCATCAGGGACTGAGCTGAAAAGCCCAGTTACTAAAACAGGCTTGACTTTATAAGCCCAAGCTTGTATGGAGTGGGCCCATGGGCCTATATTTTTTAAGATTGTTTTATGTTTTTTTTCTAATTTTATATAATTATTTAAATTAATACAACTAATTATTACTGTGATTCACCTAGAATTAGCCTAATATTTAAATTTTATAATTTAAGTATAATTAATTAATTAATATATATTTTTTAATATTTTAAATTAAAAAAAAAAGTTAAACGAGCTGACTTATGATTTGCTCATTTTCTATTTAAACTCTAATTTTTAAAACTCATTTTCTATTTAAACTCTAATTTTTAAAACCCATCTCATTTATTTTATTGAGTTAAAATGGACGGGCATGTTGGCTTGCTGAACATCAATGAGTGACCCTCCTCCACTTGGTTTTTTCTTTTTTTTAATATTTCTCCGTGTCTTGGGGTGTGGGGGCGCGAAACTACGTGGTTATTGTCGCAATATGCAAATTTTCCTTCAGTTAAAATGGTAATTTCAACATCTTCACAGTCCACTTCACTACCAATGCCCTCTTTCTGCACAAGCCGCCTCATAACTCAGTTTCCCTCACACTCACACGCACACACCCACCCACCCATCAAAAGAGAAAGAGAAGGGGACAAAAGAGTTCAGCTTTTAGAGGGCGAAAGTGAGATCTTTAAAACACACACTCTTACATCCATCTACTACTACACAGCAGCAAGATAGAAAGGAAAAGGAATAAGACTTAATGTGCACGCCATTCCGGTGTTTTCAAGCTCCTGCAATAAGAGCTTTGATAAAGCCTTTGCTAGTGCCTGGAAATTAGGGTTTTCCATATTTCTGATCCTATCCTGCTTCTTCTTCCTGAACTTGATAGGTCTGTGCTTTGAAACCCACCATTGTTTAGCTATAAAGACTCCGACTTTACTGGGCTAGCTAGGTTAATTTGTGTCGTTTCACTTACAGCTCACAACGGCGTCGTGTTAGGCCTGAGTAGAAAGGGAGAGATGTTGGATTATGAATGGGGGAATCCGTCGACTATAATGCTCACCGGGAACGAAGAAGCAGCTGCAGCCACTGCCCCAGACTCCGATCAAACGCACCGGCAAATCTTCGACCACTACGTCTCCCACCCGTTCTTACCCGACCACCTCATTTCTCAAGCTCCACCGGGACCCACACCGTCCTCCACCTCTGATTTCTCTCTTGTTCACCTCCATCAACAATTTCCCCCGCAACCCCATCACCATGTCCACCACCACCAACATTATCTGTTCGATCCACGCGCCTTCCCTGCAGCGTCGCCATCCCATTTCCCTCCACCACAACCACAACATCCACCGCCGCAGCCGCCACATACCATGTTCTCCCTTGACCCGCTCCCTCCAGTCAACGCCAGCAACTGTGGGCCTGGTGGGATTCTGGTTGTGCCCAAGGCCCCGGATGTGGGTCGGCCCTTGGACTTCTCGGCGTCTCGAATTGGACTCAACCTGGGCGGCCGTACGTACTTCTCCTCCTCTGAAAACGACTTCGTGAGCCGGCTCTACCGCCGGTCCAGGCCGTCAGAAACAGGCTCGACGACGCCGTTGAACAACAACTCACCGAGATGCCAAGCAGAGGGATGCAATGCCGATCTCTCCCACGCGAAGCACTACCACCGCCGGCACAAGGTCTGCGAGTTTCACTCGAAGGCTGCCACCGTCATCGCCGCTGGCTTGACTCAGCGATTCTGCCAGCAGTGTAGCAGGTTGTTACTGTGCAAAATTGACGGAAATGCCCTTGGGCTCTGTCCCCTCCTCTCACTGCCAATCATTTGTGTTGTGCCTCCACCGTACAAGGGTTGATCCCGAGGGCATTTACGTCCAGAGGAAATTTCCCCTACTTGTCTTACCTCTCGTACTCTTTGCCCTTTTGCTTCTTACGGTAGCTTCATCAGAATTAAACTTAATAAACTTGGTTTAATAAACTAACCACTTTTTTATTTCTAAGAAATCATTACTGGTACCGAAATGACAAGAAAAACCCTCACTTCAACTTGTAATTTCACCACCATGGGCCTTCTCTCTCACACTCAAGCGATGGAATGCACAAGATGATGGTTGTATCGGTGATCTCAAAGACGAAAATGCCCTTAAGGGACTAGCTAAGCCAGTGAATGATGTGGAAATCCCGAGGGCATTTCGGTCTCTCTAAATTTCTAAAATCTTCTCCACTTTCTTTCAGTTTTTTTTTTTCCGAAACACCTTCTTTCAGTTTACAGTTGCACATTTTTTCGGCAGAATCAAAATGTCTAATATCAGCTGCATTATTAATCTTCACCATTCGTTATTATATATCTTAATATGTGAATAATTATTTCCTTTTTGCAGGTTTCATCTTCTTTCGGAGTTTGATAACGGAAAACGAAGCTGCAGGAAAAGATTGGCAGATCATAATCGTCGCCGGAGAAAAACTCAACATCCACCTCAAGAAACCCAGAAATCTCACCTCGAAAATGCTCGCAATTCTACTTTGGACAGTGTTGCCAGTAAGAACCTCTCCTCTTTCCTTTCTTAATCTCTTATACGGCATAAACACATAATCATTGGTTACAGCAATTATTCTATATGTTCAATACCAGAAATGAAATCATTCATTTCGCGGGTAAATTCTTCATGAATCGATATTGCAGGCCTCCTTTATATGTAAATTCTTCAATGATCTCTATTATTTTGAAGGGTCCCCAACTGATTCCGGATTTCAGTCATCCTCATCGGTGACGGTGGCAGTGTCTCCACCGGATTATTTCCGGCAAAGGCCATATCAAAACACAAGCTCTTCCACGACATCAAGCACACTGTTTTACTCAAGTGGGTAGCAAATCGCTTGTGAGAGAACTATCTATGAATTTGGTCGCATGGACTACCCGGTTGGGAATCAAATAATAGTGAACTTCTACTTGTAACTTTCTCTCCAAATTTAATTCCAAAGCTATAATCTAGTGTTTTATTAAGATCATATATATATGTTACTTTTTTAATTTCTTGTACATTAAATTTCCTTGGGGATACACATACATAACTTGTTGGGTGCTAGCTGCAGCTAGCATGTCTACTTTATGCTTTTCAGGCCTCACCGTGTGTAATTAAATTTCAGTAGCTAGTGATAACGTAAACTACGGATAGAAGGGAAAATTTGATTCCTTCGCTTGGATTTTCCCGGAAATGGTGCCTGTGAGGATTTCAGAGAGAAAGTTGTAGCAGACACTTAAGCTCCTCAGGCTATACTTTCAAATTGCGGGCTGTCTGGTCCTGCAATTTTGCCGGGAAAATGAAGAAATCATACATAAAAGTAAAATATATGTTATGTTGATCAGAACGAAATTATGTATAATGGAACTCGATCTTTCACTCTAGAGAGCAGATCGCATAATTTTAATTGCATTTCATCACATATTTTTATTTAAATTGTTAATTGTCATCTGAATTAATATCTTAATAATTGTTGTATTTTCAAAGATTAATGAATAATAAAAATAACGAAAATTATATATTTCGCAAAAAATTTGGGTACCATCAGTGTAAATATATCTATTAATCAGCTTTAATCTATATTTGTGAGATTCTATAAAGCAATCAAATATACGTAAGAATTTTTTTCCATTTACTTAAATTTTGAGAGTAACTTAATTAATATAGGAACCGATTAGTTTTTAATTAAGATGGTAAAATAGAACAGGTGGGGTTGAAAAAAAATAAGGGACCAGATGGGAGGCTTTTAGTAATAAAAAACAAAACTTGAGTTTCACGCTCGAATAATGAATAATGCATGGGGAGTCCTAAATATTGTTTATGGAATCAAAATATATAAATGTGAAAACGTATAAAAAATATGAATATCAAATATTTTTTATAAATTATAATTGTAAAACTACCATAAAGAAAAAAAAAATCATCACACAAATTTTTCATAAAACAACACATAGATATAAATCAATATGTCAATATCCATGACTCATTTTATATACAAAAATTATTTATGCAATAAATTGATGAAAACTTTCCTATATATCACATTTGATATTGTGTCTGTTAGAATGTCATTATGATTAATAATAAAAATTGTCTAGATCCTAATATTTGAATTAATTATATTATTGAATACATATATAAATACATGATTTAAAATTTTTATTATATCAGTTTAATCAAAAGTCTTGAATTCAAGTCTTGAAAATACAGTTATATTAAATACTTATTGGTGATAGAACTTGCCACAAAAAATAGTCTTATCTAATTTAAGCCAAATTAATTTGGATCCCAATAAATTCTCTAGTTAAAGTTGAGTAAGTCCGGTATACCGAATGCATATGCAAAAAAAAATTATAAAATTAATTATTGCTATCGAAATTTAATTCAAAAATTTGATCATTTTTTTATTAGATAAGAGAGGTTTAAACCTTTGAGCTGTACTCCCATCCTACCCCAACCTTACAATTTCTTGCAACCAATCAATTTTTATTCTTCAAATTTATTAAAAATTTTAATAAAATTTCAAAATGATTAAATTGATTTTGAAATTTATTGATTCATTACAACTTATAAAAATATTTTATTAATTTGGGAAGTATTTAATGCAAGCTCGATTCATTACGAATCTACATATTAAAATTGAATTCAAAATTAATGATAACATCTAAGTTAAATTCAAACATAATGTTTAGATAAAATAAAATTATTTAATGACTTTATAATATTTAGTTAATTCAAAATATATAGATATCATTTAAGATGGAATACCTGATTTACGGTTTCGATATCAAGAGAGTACATGAATCTTAGAGAATGCTTACTATCTTTCATGAGCGCCATTTCATAGGAGAAGGGGGTAAACCTTCGATATGTTGGTGTCAACTTTGTCCACACTAAAGTAAAAAGAGATAAATCTCAGCCAAGACAATGGAACTGAAGAATGCAAACGGAGAAGGAGAAGAAAATGTAAATCGTGTGCTTCAAACAAAAATCAATATAAAATTGTAGTTGATTTTGTATAATAAATACAAATGATCATCATCTTTTTAAAATTCAAATTAAATAGTAAGAAATCATGCATGGTCTTGAAAAATCATATATTAGGCATGAGGATAATTGATCGGGCTATCACAAAGATACTTTTATATATAAAAATAAAAACGTGATTTTTTTTCATATCATTATATAGAATTTAAAAAAATAAAACCAAATACATATATGAGGAAATAAAAATTATTTGGAATATGTGGGGTTAGATTCTTTCATAGTCAACTTAATAATGTGGAGATCTATCGTACTTTCAATCTCTACTTTATAATATATAATAGAGAAATTTAGGAATATAATATAAGAAATGTTAATTTTAAATAAATTTTAAAGAAATTTAATACTTCCTCCAGTCTCAAATATAAACAAATTTAAAACAGAAAGGTTAATTCAAAATATAAGAGAAAAAATATTGATTTCTATAATAATAAATGGGGTATTCCCAAAATACACTTAATCAAATCAATAAGCATTAATTACTCTAATATAAAAAGAAACAATATTAATTGAGGAAAATTTTGAAAAAAATAAGTATATTTTACTACAAAAGTACAAATTAAATGACTCTAACTAATCTCATTATCATGTGGGAAGCAATTTCTGTTTCTACTTATTTGAGACCCAAGGAGTAGATGAGTGTGTTTTTTAAGCATATTATCCTAGATTTAATCACTGACCGTATGATTGGAAAAAACTTTGTTAAGAGAGATAAAAGTCACTTCAATAATTTCTATACGTCTCAAAAAAATTAGTTTTTGGTTATTGGTTAGAAATGCCCTTAGTACTCACAATAAAAAAACAGCAAAAAGCAAAATTTTCTTGTTTGGTGGATGGTAAGTCCGTCAAACAGTCTACTCTTCAAATGCCATGACTATACTACTCAACTCAACCCTTCTTCTTCTTCTTATTATTATAATTCACTATCTTATATTCAATACTAATAATTAATTCAAATTTAAGCATTATTTAGTTTTAATGAGGATAGTACTCTAAACATAAGTTTTTCTATTTATAAAGTTTAAATTTGTAACCTTAATTTTGGCAAAAATAAATTTATAACCTTAATTAAGAAGTGCTAAGTTTTTTTTGAGCTATTTTTTTGGTACTGCCATAAAATATTTGTTACTAATGAATAATCTAAATTCAAGAATTCTTGCTCCAAAAAAAGGACAAGAGCTTAATGAAATAAATTATCATTGAGTATGCGGCCAAAAAAAATAATTAACATGGAGTAATTCTGAGCAATCTTTGGAATGGAACGCTGTCCTGTTGACTATAGAGAGCAGCTTTTCTGAGTTCGGAAAGGAGTTTATCTATTTTTATTAAGTTGTGATGTGAGTTAGCTTGTGAGAAAAATTCTAAGTTGTGAGGAAGAGTATATCTATTTTCAATAAGTTGTGACGTACGCAGTGAATCTGAACTAGAATAAATTTTTTATGTGATTTTTTTTCCTATTTCACTATTATTAATTTGTTTTATGTGTGTGCTGATAATTTCAATTTTAGTTAGCTAATTACGATTGTAGACTAAATTTTTGTTATTCCACGATTTACTATTTGAGATTTTAGTTTCTACACAATCACCTAATCACTCCTCTACATGATATTTTCAATTTAATAAGTTGGTAACTTTGCTTAAACAATAAAGTATTAGTATTTCATGTAAGCGTAAAATTTTTATTTCAGTAATATATTCGTATTTTCAGGCCCAAAAAAAAGTATTTCATATAAGCTACTGCACATCTTGGCTGATAAGGATGGGTTAGAATTACCTTAATATAGTGGAAAAGGTTGAAATACTGCAGTGCACTCGAAAAAAAAAATCTTTTATATAATATATATTTTATTCATATATGAATTTATTAAGTGCTGTAATTAAATATAAGATTTTATTTACTGCTTAACGTTCATCAAATACTTTGGTAAAAATTTTCTTATATTAACACATATTATGTTATATTTGTGATTTATTCGGGGATAATTAATTTTGTTGTTTCAAAATCCAAACTTGTCAAATATAAGAAAGAGTGTTTTAAAGTCTTATATTTATGCAATAACGATGAAAACTGGAAATGTTATCGGTTGGCTAAAAAGAGACTAAGAAAGCAGTGAGCGAGGCTAGATCTAAAGCTTTTGAGGAATTCTACCAGGATTTAGGAACAAAGAATGATGAAGATAAGATTTACAAAATTGCCAAGAGAAGGGAAAGAAAGTCAAGAGATTTGGACCAAGTAAGATGCATTAAGGATGAAGAAGGAAAAATTTTAGTTGCAGATGATGATATCAAAGAAAGATGGGGGAGCTACTTTTATAAACTTTTCAATAATGATTGGATATGACTATTGATACTGAAGGACCAACAACCCATGAAGATGATCTCAATTTGAATTTCTATAGTATAATTCGGGTTGGAGAGGTGAAAGAAGCTCTTAAGAGAATAGATAATGGTAAAGCCATTGGTCCCGATGGTATTCCTATCGAAGTTTAGAAGTGCTTAGGAGAGAAGGGGGTTTGGTGGCTCACTAAGTTATTTAACGAGATTTTAAGGTCAAAGAAAATGCCAGAGGAATGGAGAAAGAGCACTCTAGTGCCCATATACAAGAACAAGGGGGATATTCAAAATTGTGCTAATTATCGGGGGATAAACTTATGAGTCACACCATGAAACTTTGGGAAAGAGTGATCGAATATAGACTCAGAAAAAAGTCTCATATTTCAAAAAACCAATTTGAATTTATGCAATGACAGTCTACAACAGAGGCTATTTATTTATTAAGGGGTTTGATTGAAAGATACCGGAATAAAGAGAGGGACTTGCATATGGTTTTCATTGATTTGGAAAAAGCCTATGATAGAGTACTAAGAGATGTATTGTGGAAAGCAATGGAGAAGAAAAGTGTCCGTGTGGCTTATATTCGAGCCATAAAAGATATGTATGAGGGGGCAATAACAAATGTGAGAACCCCTGGAGGTGTGACAAAAGACTTCTCTATAACAATAGTCTTACATCAAGGATCTTCTTTGAGTCCATACCTGTTTGATCTGGTTTTAGATGTTCTTACAGAACATATACAAGATGAAATCTCAAAGTATAAGCTCTTCACGGATGATATAGTTTTAATTGAGGACTCAAGAGAAGAAGTCAACTTTAAACTTGAATTATGGAGACATACTTTGGAATCAAAAGGTTTCCGTCTGAGTAGAAGTAAGACGGAATATATGCATTGCAAATTTAATAAGAGGCCAATTAGAAATAATTCAGAGGTAAAAATTGGTGAGCAAATCATCCCTAAGGTATCAAAGTTTAAATATTTGGGGTCGATTTTACAGAATAATGGTGAAATTGATGGGGATGTTATGCATAGGATACAAGCTAGGTGGTTAAAGTGAAGGAAAGTAACAGGAGTTATTTGTGACCGTAAGGTGCCTACTAAGCTTAAAGGAAAATTTTACAGAACAGCTATAAGGCCAGCAATGCTATATAGTAGTAAATGTTGGGCTTTGAAAGGACAATAAGAGCATAAAATGGGAGTAGCAGAGATGAGAATGTTGAGATGGATGTGTGGTCATACAAAATTGGATAAGATACGAAATGACTGTATACGAAGAAAAGTTGGGGTAGCACCTATCGAGAGAAAATGGTGGAAAATCGTTTAAGGTGGTTTGGGCATGTATAAAGAAGATGGCAAGAGGAGCCAGTGAAGAGAGTTGATCAAATGGCCTGGAGCCCGATCAAAAGGTGTAGAAGAAGACCAAAAAGGACGTTAAGGAAAGTTATAAGAAATGACCTTTTGAGAAATGATCTATCTGAGGAGATGGTGTTTGATAGAGCTCATTGGCGTTGTTTGATCCATGTAACCTACCTCACATAGTGGGATAAGGCTATTATTGGTGTTGGTGTTGTTTCAAAACCCAAACTTGTTCAATTTTTTTGGGGAAAAAATAATATATACTTTTGGTCTTTGAAATTTCATTCAATTTTCAATTTGATTCTTTTGGTTTGAATATATTTAGCAGAGTCCTTGGTATATATTGTATTTTTGTCAATATTTTAATATGTAAAAGTTAATTTTGTTTCATTATCGATATTTTCATCATATTCATTGTCATAAATTTTTTATATTTAGAGTATTAAGATAATATATAAGTAATCATATCAACGAAATTTAACGAGAACACGTAAAATTTAAGGGAAATACGTTAAAGATTCTGTAAAATTTAATGACTCAATTGGAATTTTTAAATTATCAACAAAATTCAATAAAGTAACATATGATTACTTATATCCGTTGATGACCAAAAAAAATATATGTTATTACTTGTATCAATAAAATGCAAGACTGTGAATACTTTGGCTTGCTCCTGGGGCCAATCGGTCTAGCATTATAAATTATATACAAAATATTTAATTTGATTTTAATAGAATAATAAAATTAATTATTTATTTTTTATATAATAAAATAAGAATACCATTTTTCTTGTACGAAAAGTCAATTTTTGATGGATTTTCTTTTCTTTCTCACACACACCATTCCATTGCGATGGTTTTCTTGGAACCAAATTGAGGCTAATTATGAATTTATTATTTTTTTTAACAATATATAGCGTATAAATTTTATTAAAAAACTCAATTATATAATAGATTTGAAGCAAACAATTATAATATTTTTACTATATATCCAATAACTAAAACATAAAATTCTTCTTAAGCTAGAGTGAATCATATGCATTTATAGCATTTTATATTGATGATTCTTCTTTGACTTATACTTCCTCTCTTTCTTATTATAAATCATATTTATCTACTTCACACATATTTAGAAAATTAGTTGAAAATATTAATATTTTAAAAAATTACTCTAATTTTTTAAAATTACTTTTATTAAATTATAACTCATCTTAAATATATCTATCATAATCTCTCTCCACTATAATTTTTTTGGGTATTCTCAAAAATAGTAAAAATGGAAAATAAATTTTAAATGATACATATATTTCATAAAATGACTTATATTTTGAAACATTAATTCTCCAAAAATATGTCTTATAATATACAACAGAAGGAGTATTAAATATGTGTTTGCAAATGTAAACACATATTTATAAAAAAAAAAAAAAAAGAAATGGGGCGGGGTGGGGTGGGGTGGGGTGGGGTGGGCTAGGGGTGGGGATCAATGATTCAAACATATATATATATATATATATATATATAAACAAAAAATGTGTTTGTATTTGGTATTAAAAAAATAAAAAAAGGAAATATGGGTGATTGGATGTGTTAGTTCGCACACGGATAATTTTTTCCCCAAATAATGAGAAGCATCGTTGCACCTTCCTGGAAATTGAAATGGTGGGCCATTGTTTGGTATGTTCATCGCTCATATAATTGTTTGCATTGATGTTTTAACAAGAATTAAAATGCTTCAGATTATAAAAAAGAAAAAAAGAATTAAAATGCTTCATTTCATTTTGTCCTTGACCGTTTCAATTAGAGTTAGATAAAAGTGATTTTTTTTGCATAAAATTGATTTAATCAATTTTGACTAAAAGTAATTTTAGTTAATTGTGATATGTGTTTTGAAATTTTGTTTAAAAAGTGATTTTGAAAGAATTTATTTTATATGGATATTATTTATCAAGATCACTTTTGTATTTAAAATATTTGGAATAAAATTACTTTTGGAGAATAGGCTTTTCAATTAAATACTTAAAATTGGTAAACGTCATTAGTTCAACTAAAAAACAAGAAATTTTTGCATAGTGTAACTGTAAAATGCCAGTACACTATAATTTTCTAAAACTTATCCAAATAATTTCTTAATGTTACAACTGTAATTATAATTAATTCCGCAAAAACACTTTTCACGGCTTCCATTGCTTATCCAAACCTATACAAACCAGCAGCGGAAAATAATGCCAACAACCAAAACCTGTGAGACATGTAATATCCTCAGACACTTTTATCCTCAAAAAGTTTTCAAAGAGGGGATAAATGTAGTTATTTGCCCCGAAGCTTCCTACGAAATTCAAGGCAGGCTGTTGTGTCACATTGATAGCTTTAGATTTTTTTTTTTTTTGTGTAAAGGATGTCTTTAGATTTTTGTGATAATATTATTGTTCTCAAAATCAACCATGTTTTTGTTGGAGAGAAGACTAAATCCAGTTGTTATAGAATCAATTTCCGTGTCTGTTCAAGAAACAGAATTTGATTACACGTGTTACTTCCTCTCTCATACTTCTATCTAAAATAGAAGTCACATTTAACTAATTATACAAGATCAATAAATATAGTTTTATTCATAAAATTTATAAAAAAAATATATTATTTTTTAATAATATTCTTATTTAATTCATTATATTTAAAGTCTATTATATCTTTTACATTTAATAGTAAATAAGAGTAAAATAGAAAAAAAACATTTAATACCCTAGAAATTATCAAATGAAACTTATATTTTAGACCAAAAAAACTTTTGAAAGAAGACTTATATTTTAGACCAGATAGAGTATATTTTTTCTTTCTTTTCTTTCTTTTTTTTTTTTGGCCATAAACTAGTCTCAACTTCCATACAAATGTATAATTCAAAAACAAGTAAATAATTGTAATGATAAATAATAAAACAACATTATTCTCTATTTATCAATATAAAATTTAAAATATGTATCAATTTTATAAATGTTAACCAGTATTACTCATTTCTTAGACCCTGTAAAATATATAGGGTCCACATTTAGTTTTTATGTATAATAAAAATAAAAATAAAATATTATGACCTTCCTTCTATTTTGCATTAATTATAGAGACCTCTCTTTATTTTGAAAATCTACACTTTAGTCTAATGTATTAACACTTTCAAAAAAATTTTAAAATATTATTTATTAATTAACATTTATAATAACATAAATCATATTTATTAGTTTATCCCTCATTTTGTTAAATCATAATAATTAAAAATTATTATTTTTCAATAAATAAGTTTAAATAAATGTAACTAAAAATTTTAAAATTTATAATGTAACAAAAAAAGTCTAAAAATATATTTATTTAAAATAGTTTCGGCTAACATAAATATTTAAACAATTCTTAATTAAATATTAATTATTTATTTTAAATAGAGGTATTTTGGTAAACAAAAAGTTTAATAATCAAATTTAATAGTCAATTAACGTTTTAGTGGATGGAAATGGAATCTTTAAAATAGAGGAGAAGATAACTTTTAATTTTAGAATATGCCTATATAAATTTTCAAAATAAAAGGGAGATCTCTACAATTAAGGCAAATTAAATAGTAGAGATGTCATAGTATTTTCAACTTTATACTTAAACTTTATATATAAATATATTTTTTGCTTTTTAATTATATTTTATATTTGAGATTTCAGATGGTTTTATCACTTTGCATTACTTCTAATTCAATTTTCTATCCTTTTGATACATTTTTTCCAATTTAACATTTTCGTTGGCATTTCTATCATATCATATCTATCATATCCTATTTATTTTAAAATGACTATCGGAAACCGCTCTGAAATGATTTAAACAAAATTTAACTTGTGACATGGAGGAAAATTAAACTTTTCAAGAACTAGGCCAACTACACTTGCTTAATTTATTTAAAAAAAGAAGAAGAAGAAGAAGAAAATTCCGAAAAGTTAGCAGCCCAACTTCATTGATACCTCAGGAAATAGCTCATTAATTCAAGATAATTAAGTTCTATCCCCAATATTTTATATAACTTCTTTCCAAAATTGTCTTTACTCCTTAAACCTTTCAATACAACGACGTACGTCTTTTGGGATTCGCCTTCAGCCCTATCGTTCTCTACTCCAACATTTCCTTGCACCGTTATCTATTTGCATGTCCAACGTCTTCAGCATCTTCTCCGGTTTACTTCTGCTTGAAGATATTTAATCCTATTATTATTCCTAATTATATGATCGATCTGCAGTTTAAATATTTCATTTCAACCTTTTTCCAAGATACAATAGAGCCTCTTAGACCCAAAATAGATAACTCTGTGAAGAATTTTCACAGCCCATAGAATGTGTTGGATTTTACGTTAGTCCATATGAATGCATGTTACTTTAATTTTAGTCATATATTTTCATATGATTTGTGAAAGATGTGAATATTGACATATCGTTGTTAACCCGATTATTTGCTCAAGGCCTCCTTTATATAATTAGGAGATGAAAGCAAGCAACTTCATCTATAAATATTAAAATTTGGGTTGGAATTCCTGCTGCCTCCTCTCTAATGTCCTTCTACATATCCTTTGTATTGGAGCCAAAAATACCAGTACCCTCACTCTTTTCTTTTTTTAAGGTTTTGTAAAATTTGGTTTGTGACAATATTAGAGGATATATAGCATTATGGGAAGGAGCTGCAGAGACACTCCATCCTTAAAAATTAGACTAAATTATACAAACTATACATGAACTTTAAATCATGTACATATTAATCTCTTTAATCTTAATTTAAAACTTGGCAGGGCACATACGCCCATAAACTGCCAAGTTTGTACAAATAATTCCGTTGCCATTAATTAGTCTGTTATTTCACTAATGGAGCATAATGCTTTACCGACCATGTACCTTCTTAAACTTTATTTTTTTGTGCACACATAACCCCTTCTAACTTCAAGTTACGTAAATATAACCTTCTAAACTTTAAATCATGTGCAAATAAACCCTCTATCATATCTTATGTTGCTTTTCTTTTTTTGTTTTGAGATTGTCAAGTGTTATATCCCATTAGTGACATAGCATACAAATTAATAATTAGGGAGTTATCTACATAGATATAAACTCCTAGCTTATATTGTACAATATTGATACATTTAAACCATCTAAATGTAATTGGAATTTAAATTTTATCGTGTTTAATTTTATTTCTAATAATCATTTTTTAAAATCATAATTTAAAGATTATTTTTATTGTGTTTAATTTTTAAATATAAAATATTAAAATTAAAAAAGTATATGTAAAATTTGAACTATCCAAATTAAATCTAAATAAGTCTGAAAAATTATATATAAAATATATGTAACCGAAGAAGCACTTCATATTTGCGTGTGTATCAACTAATATAATATTATTGGCCCCAAATTAAAAAAATAATATAAGATTTGAAAATTTTAATTATATATATAAATGTACACTTTTAGATTTTAAGATATATTATAATTTTTTTTTAAAAAAAAAAGCATGGATCATTGATCAAATCCAGAAGCGTTGGAGTATAGATTGATTAGACTAATTCGATTATGGTCATTTTAACTGGATTGATTAATCAATTAGTCATTTTTGTCGACAGACTTAGCTGGTTAAGTTAGATAAAGTATCCAAATTAATCCAAATCAAACGTTAGTGACATTTTGGAGTCAGACGTGAGAAAACATTGATGACATTTTAAAAAAAGATGACACGAAAACTATTCGGAAGTCAAAGAAGGAAAAAGAAATGTGAAACTTGGAAAGAAATTAAGTGATAAAAAATACGCATTTTAACCGCAATTAGTATTTTAATTATCATGTTATTTTCTCTGTAGCAATTTTACATAAATTTCCGATATCCTAGTAGGTAAAGCAGCAAGCTTTCAAGATGGTTATAATGCATCGATCTGTTGACTTTGATTCAGATAATTACATATTAAATGGTAAAATGTAAGTCTGTTTTTTTTAGAGGGATTATTTTTTTTATGAAAGGCTAGAAAAATCCTATAAGTTACACCACAAAGTTGATAGAAGAGTTCTCCCCTCTATCACTAAGATGTGCATGAATGTGTCGGTGATTGATTAAGGATGATAAAATCTCTATTGATTCCATGTGCCTTTTGAGCAAACAAAATATCGCATTCATTAGCTTCTCTAAATATATGTTTGAAGGAAATGCTACAATTTCTTACAACGAGCTCCTCTCTTTAAGACCGATTTCATTTGAAAGGGTAGATTTAATATGAACTAAATAGAGATTATTTAAAATTTTCCCTTTTTTTAAAAAAATTTTTACCCACTAAATTTAGTAAATGTATTCTTAAGGCTAAAGAAAAGTACACTATAACCAATATTGAATGAATTTTTCTCATGTCAAGTGCGTTGTTTTTTTTTAACAATTAATTGCAATTCAATATTAATGGGTTAGATTCAAATATGAAATTTAAATAGCGAATAACTTTTCCTCTTAACATAACTTTTTATTCACAAAATTCGAATGATGACCTTTTTAAGTATTTTTTATCCAATAGCTTATGAGACGTTCATCAACAACCATATGTATGGTATCTAAATCCGAAATTTTATGATTAGCTGGCAAGTGTCATGTACATGAAAATTGGGCACTCGAATTTCTATCCTTACAAAAACAAATGTCCAGATGTTGAAAAATAATTCGTACACTGATATTCATTATCGATATTTATATTCTTAAATTATATGGCAATGCGGAGTTCAAGAGGTTCTCCATTTTCCTGAAAAATAAGCACTTATAGGAGCATATAAGTGATTATATGGAGAAATTAGTAAGTGCAAATTGCTTTTCAATAAGCACTTATCTCTTGAATAAGTGCTTATTAAAGAAGCTAATTTTTTCTTTTTATGATAATTACTTATCTTACCATAATAACTTATTTCATTTTTCCTTCTCATTATCTAACAAATAATCACTTAAAAACCCAATACCCAAACACATTTCCTTTCTCAAAATTACTTATGGGATAAAAATATTCAAACACAAATCACTTTTGATATAATCACTTAGTGTCTGTTTGGTTCTTCTTTTTTAAAAAGAAACCATGATTTTTAATCATGGTTTTCTATGAAAATGTGTTTAACTAAATACAAACTGCCTTTTTAAAAAATGAAAAGTGAGTTAAATTGTGATTTTGGAAAATGAGAGGAAAAATTACTTTTCCTTTAACAAAACATGGGTTTTGGAAAAAGAATAGGCAAATTTACTCTATATTATACATCTAAAAGTACTTTTAACCCTTATCATCCAAACAGATTTTTTATTAAACTTACTTTTACAAAAAGAATATCCAAACATAACAACTTATAACAAACTTACTTTATCGAAATTTCATTTTTACAAACTTCATTTATCTTAACTTAATTTTACAAAACTGAGAACCAAACGGACCCTTATTCTCATAATCTATTATGAATAAAATACTTATTCTCATAATCACTTATATATAATACAATCCAAACACACTTTGAGAACTCGTTGGATTCTTTGTTGAGGGGAGGGGATAACTAAATTGAGCACATTGAGCTCTTTTATTTTTTTTCTATAGTTTTTTTCTTATATATTTATTTAACTTAATCAAATTCGAGCATTGTTGAGATTCAAATGAGAATAGCTCTCCCAATATATTTTTTTCCATTCATAAAGCTGGAACTTCATTTCTTTAATATCTTAATTTCTTTTAAATTCTAATACTTTTACTTAAAAAATAAAAATAAAAATAATTTTTTTTAATTTTAAAGTAAGGATAAAGGATCTTTTGGTCCTTAAAGTTTTACTTTACTTCAAATTAGTTTCTATAATTTCAATTTTGTTGAATAACTCTTGTTGGAGAGTTAATCCTTAAATTATTCAAATTGAACCCCTCCCCTATCTAACATGGCTGAAATCTTTCAAATTATTGCTGATTTGTCCGAGAAAATTAAGATAAGTTGGCATGATACAGATTAAAATTACATGATAACAATAAAATCTATGAACAATAACATAAGATGATCAACAATGAAATATGTCAATTTCATGGCAGGCTGTAACAAACCTTAAAGAAAAAAGTCCAGTCATGTCACTACATCTATGTGTACATCTAATTCATCTCACTGTTCATCTAAACTTTAACGAAGTTGATGTGAAGTTGAAAAAAGTAAGGTAATTAAATTTGTAAGATCTTGAAAATTTAAGGATCAACTATCTAACAATGGAAAACCATAAGGAGTGATTAAATCAAATTGAAACCATATGGACCAATATGAAATTGAGTAAAACTTTGAGAATCAAATGTTCCTTTATCCCTAAACTCAAAAAATTGATAATTTATATTTAAAAAATTACATTTAAATCTATATCAAAATTAAATGATATGAAAATTAAAAATGATCACAACATCTCTTAATTACTAGAAAATCCGTAGGAAATTCTGGACTCCTCAAACTTATCACGTTATACAGTTATAAAAATACAAATATACTTATTATGTTTGAGTTTTGAATATTCAACTGCATTAATATTAAATATTTGTTGGGAGAACTTTATTGTTTTTATGGTCCTACCTGACTTGACTCACATTAATTAGTTGGAGTTCAATATAACTTAGGGATAACAGATAATTTGATACCAAAATATATAAATATAAGGCTGGGTTAATTCTTCTTACCATATAAAACACGGGTCAATTTTCTTACGTAGATAACGTAACAATTTAAAAATGTAGGTATACCAAATGCTTGTGCAGCCTGTTTTGTTTTGTGGCTACTTTGTACTCTGGTTTCTTTTGAATGAATTCTCCTTTTCCACTAAGGAAAAAAAATGTAGGTACACCAAATGTTTGTTAAGCCAGATACAAATATACCCAAATTAAATAGTTAAGCTTCAAATGAAACTTGCCCGATTATTAACTTATGAAAGAGACCATAAGTCATAACATCTTAATTACAACATGCGGGTTGTGTACAAGCCTGAATAATGACTTGCTTAATTCATAATGCATGAGGAAAAACACTATATGGAACAATATTTTATTCTCTTGCTGAGCTTGTTTTTCTTTTTTCAATTTAATTTGGTTAATTTAACCATGAATAAGAATCAAAGAGTGGCAAGTTCTGAAGGACCACAGAGATGATACAATTATCCAATCTCCAATACTATTAGATCATATTCAAACATTATTTTTTTATTCCAATTAGGGGTAGCTCTTAAAATGTAATTTTTCCCATCCATAAAATTTAAGCCCTTGTACATGCTTTGAGCTTCCAAAGACAAAAAGTCTGATAAGATGTCCTTTTGCATAGCCAAGGATTGTGAGGCAAAAAAATCCTGAGTGACCCAAAACAGAATCTCTCCTCAGAAATCTCTAGTACAAGGTAGGAGAAGAGTCCCTTTCCCTTTATTTTTATTTTCCTTTACTCAATCATCTTCCCGTTCCTTGGCAGGGAAACCCATTTAATTGAGATCAAACCGTGCATGTATGCTGTTCTTTTTATATATATCGACTACCATATTTACTTTGAGCATCATTAGTGCGGATTAAATTGGAAAGTTCCAAGTCAAAACTCATTATATACTTGCTCTGTACTTGAGAAAAATCATCACAAAAGAAAATGGATTAGTTATGGACTCGGATTAAAATAACTATTATACTAAACTAATTACAAATTGACAAATATATATATTAAATATAAATTTTAAATAAGTCACATCTCAGTATATTTATCGATGATTTACTCGCTATTTAAAATTAAGGTAGGACGAGTTTTTCTGTTTATGAATCAGAGCAAGAAAGGTTTTGTACACTTCAGTCAAATATGGATTTGTTTGCAGTTGCAATTTCATTATACATGATACGGTTAGAGTATAAAAAAAGAGAGAATAAAGTACAGAAAGGTAAAATAAACTTTATGAATAAGCGAGCAGCTTGATTGATACGGGTTGTTTTAATTTACGTACCTAACATTTGTTGTGCTGACGTCAATTATGATTTTTCTTTTAAACTTATGCATATAATTAAGAAAAGGAATTTTATTTTAATTATAAATTTCAGCTAAAAAAATTATAAATTGATTGGTGTAATTTTGTAAGTATACATAATTGATTGTAGTATTGTAGAACTAAACTTAAAGGAGACAATGTATTGCCATGCTAATTAATTCCAACCTAGAGTATAATTGAAAAATGGTTCAAGAGAGCAAATAATAATGTAACTCAAAATGATAAATAAAATAGGGATGATCCAATTAACAAGTGTTAGGGGATTATGGTTTATATCTAGGATAACTAAATCTTATTGTTTGAATTAGTTTTTTTTAATTATAATAATGGTTTTTTCTAATGTGTTCTAACTATTTTTGGTTAAATAGACGGTGTTCAATTAGATGTGAATTTGCCCTAGTACAAACAACTAATCTAACCAAACCATGATACTATAATCTAATTAAGCATCTGTATAGCTTAGTTATTTGTGTCTATGTTTCTAAATTAATTTAGACTGATTTTTCACCTCATGGTCCATCAAACTTAGCATGGAATCCACATGAAAACAACAAAAATAAATATAATTGTAGTTGAAATTCATTTAATTGAATCCCAACACAGAAACCATCAAAAAGTTCAAAATATTTAATCCCAATAAGATTACTTATTTATCCTTGAGAGATTTAACAACTCATGAAAAATGAAACATATCAAAACACTAGTAATATCCCAAATCATAAGGAGAAAAAAAAGTAAAGGAAAAGAGTTCTTAGTATAGAAAGATGAAACCCGTTTCACCTCATTTAGCGAGAGATAAGTGATCTCTTGCTAAATTTAATTTTTCTAATAGTGTATTATTTAAGTTTTCTTGAAATATGATTTTTTTAAAGTTTCTTATTAATATATTTTCTATTTGATAGAAAACTACTCCCTCTAGTCCCAAATATAAATAAATTTTGGAGAGAAAAGTTGGTTCAAAACATAAGAAAAGAAAATATGGGGGGTTGTTTGGATGTAGTTTGTATTTTAATGTTTTTAAAATAGTTTTATAAAATTGTTTTTCAGAACGAATTTTGAGAATAAGAAAATAAAAAAATCTATTTAAATAATTATTACCAAAATTATAACTAGTAAGTATTAGATAAGTTATTCAAAATTTATAACTTTTGTTATTAATGAGATAGGTTTTTTTCTTCTTTTTCTTGTATTTTCCAGAATAAAAATGTAGTACACCTTAAAGATGTTATGTATTTTATATTCTTTTATTTTTCTATTTTTTATAATATTTTATAAAGAACAAGCTTCTCAAAATAAGTTTTTTTTATTTTCAAAAATAAAAAAAAACTGTACTGACAAGTACCAATATATGTGGGATTCCCAAAATTGTCTTTATCAAATCAATGAGTATTAATTAATTTAACACTTCCTCTAATCCCTTTTATAAAAAAAAATCACTCCTAGAGTATTAAGAAAGAGTTAAAATTAGTTAAAAATAATTAATTTGTCTCATATTTTCAATTTTTTTAAAAATTACCCTTACTTAATTAATTTCTCTCTCTCAATTTCTTCCAAAAATGCATCTCGTGACTCTTAATAATGTTAATGAGGAGAGTAGTTTTGGTAAAAAAAATTAATATAATATTAACTCATTTTTTCCCTTATAAATAAGACCGAAGGGGGTATAAAAGAAAAGACTATTAATTGAAGATAATTTTTGAAAAAAATTTTATTCAACTACAAATTAAATTATCTTAATTAACCTCATTACTACGTGTAAAGTAGTTTTAACTTATGTTTAAGACTGGAGAAAATATTAACTAATGAAAAGAGTAAACGTTTTTGACAATCAAACCCTTTTCTATGGGTGTATACATTTCATACACAAACTTACATACACACACACTTATGTTTTTATTACTCATCTCTTGGCTCATTGATGCCCATACATCCAATTGATGTCACTGGGTTTTTTTTTTTTGAGCCAAAATGTCATTGGGTTCAGATATTACTCTCTCCGGTTTTAAATATAAAATATTTTAACTTAGTTCTATATATAGGATTTTTTTCAAAATATAATGTAATATAAGAGAGAGAAAGAGAAAGAAATTTAATAAGGATAGTTTTGGAAAATTGTTGTGATTTTTTAAAAAATTAAGGCAATTAACTAATTTTAACTATCATTCTTAATTCACGTGATTCAATTAAAAATGTCTTATATTAATGATAAAAGAGAGTACTATCTCTGTTTCTTTTATGTGTCGTTTAATGCTTTAGTACATAGATCATTAATAAATACAATTAACACATTAAAATATATTTTAAATTTCTTAACATGCCCTTCAATAAAAAGATATATAAGAAAGAACAATTAATAATATCTTTGATTTTTAAAAGGATAAATAAAGGTATAATTGAAAAATAATAATTAATGTTATCTTAAAATTTGAAAAAAATAGATAAATAGAAATAAAACTTTTCTTTAAAAATGGAAAATAAAATAAAACAAAGGGAGTAACTAGGTTCATCAATTGAACTTGCAAGTTGCAATTGAATCGTAGGATTCTATTCATTAATTAAGTCTGATTCTATGCACATTGGGATAATTATACGATTTAGTTTATACTTCCTCTGTTTCAAAATATATGTCCCTTATAGAAGTAAATTTTTGTTTCATTTTATATACCCATTTAAAAGTTCAATGCAACATTTATTGATGTTTTCCCATTATCCCCCTTTCTTACTCAATAATTTTACTTGTCTTTTTAAAAGTTCAATGTAACATTTATTCAAGACAAATTTGAACAGATAAAAAAAAATCTCAGATATTAATTACATTTTCTAATCCATGTTGCAAAATCTTAAATGAATAGATATTTTGAAATGGAGGGACTACATATATATATATAGTGCCAAATAGATTAGAAAAAAGGTGCAGATGTTTCATAAAAATGCATCTAAATTTATTGAATACTAAATACATCATGTGATGCTTCCTTGTTTGGTTGATCGAGCTTAATAGACTAGATTCAGCTTCTTAAGTGACTGAAGGATGGTCAGCCAAAATTGGGGTTTTGTGTGGCAAAAAGATTATAGAAAAGTTCAAAACATTAGGCACAAGTCTTGAAACAATCGGGATTCGCTTTCCATAATGAAGATGAAGAAGAACCAGCTCTCCATGCTCCTGGTTCTTCCATTACTCTCTTATTCTCCTCATCCCATCACCCCTTGGGTTTTGTTGACACTCAATAGTTAGTGGTTATTAAAAAAAACGGCCTATAAAAACCACTGCCATGTTGGCACTTAAATAGTAGACAGTTTAGAACAACTAACAAAAGAAAAAATAAAAGTCAACAAAAGTCAATTCTGATATAGTGTTAATTCTTGTCTATTCCGTCATTTTTTGCTTCAATTTTTTTTTAATTTACAATGTTAATCAATATGCAAATTAGTAGTAAACCAGTGAGAGATGAAGCATTTTAAGGCCATGGAAAAGCAGATTTTTAGACTATAGACAAAAGAGAGGTATGATAGGAATTAGCTTTTATTTCCAAATTCTGCCATTTGTGCGTCTAATGTGGCCACATATTTTTTACAAAAAAAATTCTGAAAATTTTTGGAATTTATTTTTTATACGTATGTGTGTAGATTTATTTTTGTTAAAATTTTAATTATTTTTCATAATTTTTATTCATATTATCTATATACAATGACGTGTAAAAATATAGTATTAAAAATTTAAGATTTTTATTTATTCTTCACAAAATTTAATATATTAAATATATTATTTTATTTTCATATGTTGTTGTTTTTTAAATTTTTATATTATTATACATAATTTATTATACGAAGAACAAAATCTTATGTTATAAATGAATTTTTTCATTTTTCATAAATTAAAGATAAAATATTAAAATCATATTAAATCGTGTTTTTAAGATACAAAAATAACAAAGTTGAATAAAAAATTATAAATTATTTAAATTTAAATGAAATAAATAATATATATATATATATATCTCATAGAGATATGCTTAATTCGAACCTTCAGCCCAGAATTTTTTTTTTTATAAAAGAAAAGATGGTAAGAAGGAGAGGCATCCTTAATCTCAACAACTTTGTTAGTTAGCAAAAGGGAAAGAAAAGAATTTTAACAACTGTAGGGAATGTTTGGTAGGATGAAAAGGAGGGGAGAGAAGAGGAAGGATAAAAGGAAGGGAAAGGATTTTAATAATTTCATATTTGATTTAAAAAAAAATGTGAGGAGTTAATAATAAGTTATCTATTTTTCCTCTATGAATAAAGTTCTTTTTTATTCTTCTTTTGATTTAATAATTGTTTTCTTTTATTAATTTCTTATTTTAAAAATGTCAAATCCTTCATTTCACACAGTAAAAATTTTTCTTAATATATTGTTTTGAGAAAAAATATTTCTTTAATTTCACTATTTAATATCATTATCAAGGTTAATAATAACTTAATTTTTTTTATTATGGATCAAATGACAAGAAAATAAAGTAATATGAATATTTTAATTAGTATTATATTGATATTGATCATGATATAGAAATGAAGAAATTGTGCAAGAATGAGAAATGAGGTAATGAAAAAAGAGACAAAAAACAAAAGGAAATTAGTTTTGTGGGCATTTAAGTCAAAACAAAGAAAAAAATATACCCCCTCTCCTTCCCTCCAATAACCTTCACATTTGGAGGGGAGGGATAGAAAGGAAGTTGCTCCCCTCCCCCTCCCCCTCCCCCTCCCCCTCCCCATCTTAGCCAAGTGATGATCCAAACAAGGGTAGGGAGCAACTCTCCTCCTCTCTCCTTAAAAAACCAGTCCCCTCTACTAAATAAGGAGTTAGTTATAAAGGAATATCTCTAAAAATAAATGCTATTAAGTAGATTTTTAAATAGTCTCAACAAATTTGAACTCACACCCAATGAGAATTTTTGGGGGGTTTTTAAAACTATTTGAGTCAACTCATTAAAATCTTAAGCATGCACGGTCTCAAATGACAATAAATTAAAATATATACTCATTCTAATCCTTTTTATAAAGGACATTTCATAAGTTTTTTCTGTCTCTTTTTATAAAAGACCTTGTAATGTTTTGTAAAATTTTTTCTATTTTATCTTCATCATTTATTTCTTCTTTTAAATTATTATTAGATTTTTTTGATGAAAGAGATACTCTCAATTAGTCAAATGATATTTAATGTAGATTGTATTATTATATTAAATAGTGGTAAAAAATGAATGTTTAATTTTTTTTTTAGTATTTTAAGAAAATAACTAATTTTCTTAATCTAGATAAAGTAGTTAGAAGTTCCTTATAAAAAGGATAAGAGGAAGTATTTGGAGTGGTGATCAAAATCTAAGTTCTGGCCTAAAAAATATAAGCAATATTTTGCTACTCCTGTCAAAATCTAAGTTTTGATATGGGTTTACGGCCACCTCCAAACAGACTAAAAGTTGTATGGTACGATGGTGGTGGCATGGAAAAGCAAGTGGAAACCCACATTGTTAATGTAAAAAGGGGAGAAGGAAAAGAGGGTAAAAAAAGTGGGAAGCCATACCCCTTTCAAGTAAAAAGCAATCTTTCTGAACCTTTCAAGTTGCAGCCATTCAATTTGTGAAAGCAACACATAATGAATGAAGGAGGAGAGGACCACTTCTCTTAATTTGACGGACGTGCATGCCTATGCCAAATTCTAGTGCCTGCCTGCCTGCCTTAACTTGCTTTCCGTCATTTTTGACATTATTCATCCATTCACTCATTCTTTATGCTTATGTAGTGTGTATCTCTCCTTATTTTTTTACAAAAATTAAGTTTAAAAATTGACATTTAAATATTTAAATAAAGTATTCATTAATTATATTTAAAAGCTTAAATATCAAATTTTTTTTGTGAATGACCAAAATTATCACTAATTTTTTTAATATTTTAATTAATTCATCTCAAATCTCCAACTTCTTGATATACAAGATTTATAAATTTGATAAGTATAAGTGCTTACTCTATAAAAAAAAAAAAACCCATAATAACTTTCAGAAGTACCATAAGGTCTTTGACAAATAATTCCTATCAAGCAACAAAACATAATATAATGCATGTATGATAGCCTCTATTACAATTTCTGCCTTAGATTGATGATGTACATTGATATTATTTAAATCGTGAAAGCACGTGAATATATACATGTATTTGAGAAGTATATAATATTTTAATGCATGAAAATATTGTTTGACTTTTTTTTTATTTATAAATATTGTTTGACTTTGAACTAAACCAACCAGCTCTCTTTTCTTAGATGCATTTTTTTAAGACTAACCTATAAGATAAATATTAATGGGTTTATTTACATTCATAGGTCTGAGTTTGTTTGTATTTGTCCAAAACCACTCAGTATATGGGCTATACGAGTTGATTTACCTGCCGAACCCATTTTGACAGCACTCATTTTTTCAATTAAAAGGTCTTCTTCTTCCCTAAGGTGAATTTATTCGAACTATTTTAAATCTGAAAGTGATTTTGATAAATAATATCCAGACAAAATAAATTTTTTCAAAACCACTTTTATTTTAAAAAAATGGTTTCCAAATAGAAATCATAATCAACCAAAATTACTATTAATCAAAAACAATTTTCAAAATCACTTTTATCTAACTCTAATTTAAACAGTAAATTAAACTTCCATAATTCATTATCCTTTAATAATAACAAAATCATTTTTGTGTAATCCAACTTATTACGATTTGCATACAATCAATATAAACCGAATCCATTTTTTGGGCTTAGTATTGAAAACAAAAATGACAACTCAATTAAGTTTGGAATATCCAACCAATCAATTAATGTTAATCCATAACAAAATTGATTAAATTAATCAGAAAAAGGAATTGCATCGAAATGATAAAATGATTGCTCATAGGTTGTTTCAACATGGAATGGGTGTTTTGGTTGTGAAACTATTGATTTAAGAAATATAGACATTATCAGAACACATGCACGTATATTAGAAAAGAATCTAAAGATATTGATACAGCAATTTAACTGTCCATATATAAGTTTCTTTTTATAAAATGTGTTCATATATAATTTAAAAGGAGGTTCCTATAACACATTAATCATTATGCACGCAAATTTTTTAGCATCTGCTTCGTGGGAAGAGAGATTAAAATAGCACGGAAGTGTTGGATTTAATGAAGGATGTATACTTTACATGCTCCAATGGTATAGGTAGTTAGCATAACGAAATTGAATTATGCTCCCTGCTCTTTATGTAAATTTTTTTAATTAAATTACGTAAATTAAAAATAAAAATTAAAATTAATTAATTACCTTAATCTTTTAAAATTTTACATTATCTTTTTAAAATTATTCTTATTGAATCTATATTTCTTTCTCTCATGTTAAATAGGAATTTTTTTTTATAATGCATAATAAATACCGTCTTGTATTCTAAAGATGACCCTATATTTAAAACCATAATAAAAATCCTATTTTTAGGATCAAAGAAAGTATTAAACACTTTAGTTTCAGAGAAGCTGAAATGCAAAGAAACAAATTGAATAGTAATGACCTTTATCTGAGTGGAGTCATTTCCAAAATCAGAAGATTCATACTAATTTCAATTGGATTTAAAGTTAGCCTCTAACAAAAAAAAGAAAAATAATGATTCATATTATTAAATACAATTTCCACAAAGTCACTGAATATACAACGTAATCACAATAAGAATGAATCATACTTGACTTATCACCCCCTAATTAACATCAATCAAGCAAAAGACAGCACTTGTGCTACTGGCTCTCCATCCTCATCCCTCTTATTTCTGTTTCCTTTGATAGATGCCAAGCTTTCCAGGCCAAGTTTTGGGCTCACTCATGTGTATCCCATGATACGTTACATGCCTTAATTACCCAATCCAATTTTACATAAAGATAATAGATCAAACCAATCATTGAAACACATACACACAAACAAACAAGTCAAACTGGTCGAACTTGGATACTCTTTTCTCTCCCCCCTTTTCAGTTCTTGTCACTAATTCCGAAAAAGAGAAATTAAATAGAATATGTGGACTTTATCACTCAAGTGAGTCCCATACAATCAGTGTTAATCTCTCTTCAAAATTGACAAGAAAAGTGGGGAAAACAAAAAGTGTAGATCCAAATCCATAGAGGTCTCAGTAAGTGAATTGTGTTAAACATGCTTAAATATGGGTCTCTTTATATATGAAAGAGGGGTTTTAAAACCTATCTTTTTTTCGAGATAGGGTTTAGTGAAGAATTTTGCCACTTATATTAAGTAAATTACCAACAATTTGTCTAGGGAAAAATCTGGTGGTGTTGAGAGAAACTGTTATTGGATTGAAGTTGGATCTCCTTATTATGGTCATCATCATCTTGTTGGTGGTGGTGGTGGTGTGGGTGCCAATCTCTTTCTAAAATGATTTGCTTAGCCATGATGGCTGCTCGGTTTTCAGCTATGAGTTCTCGAAGGGCGGCGCTGCATCTTGCAGAGAGATCAGCAGGAGAAAGCCATGAATGGTCACTCTTAGACGATGACAGAAGAGAGAGAGCACACCCTGATGATGGTGGGGGTGATGACAAGTATGGAAACCCTCCAACCAGCAACTTATTTTCTGTCAATACATAAACTAATTCATCCACACAGTTATGATGATGAGCATTAATTAAGTGATTCATTTGCTAGCTGGCTCTATATATAGTGTTTAACAAGCCCAAACATTCATACAAACACAACAAAATATAAAGTAATTTGAAAAGTTGTCATATCTTAAGCAGATATTTTGACTCGTGCCATATATATATCCAAAGGACAAGGACACTTTTTAGATGCGTGCATGCTTTGGTTTGATATATACACTGATGTCTTAATTAAGGGTGAGAACAGCTCAGAAACTACCGCATTATTAACGAACTTAATTAGAGGTGATTATATTTGTGATTCTGTTAAAGACTTTGTGAACTTTTTGAGCTGCCTCACCCTCAACAGCACTAGTAGCTAGTTCTTGAGCATAACATATGTTGGTTTCATTATCAATAATGAACTTATTTAAATTTCATTTGTAATAAGCTTCCTTGTACCAATATCTCCGATATAATATACAAACCAATTCCCCAATGTGTGAATGTACATTCCTTGAATTGATTGCTATATCACACATGTAAAAAATTGTGATATGTAATATTCTTATATATCAAAATATCTTATAATGAAATAGATATCTAATACTACAACTTAAGATCAGTTTCAATATTCCAAAGGAAGGTGCGGAATGAATGGGACAACTAAAAGTTCCTTAGAAACGTAATAGAACCATAGTGAGCTGTGAGCAGAAATTAAACTCCGTTCATCTCATAAATGATTGGGAATTAATTAGTAATTAAATATTTTCATCATAAACTCCCTAAATTATTATGGCAAAGACGCAATGAACCGGTATTGGACTCTTCTTTCTTTTATAATAATATTAAGATTGAATATATAAATCAGATTGTCAAGGATCTTCAAAATTTATTTTTAAATAGTGCCTGTATCTCCCCTTAATTCTTCTGATTATTCATTACGAAGTGATTGTTCCACCAGAGTCAAGTGGGTGAGGAAACACCATGCATAACACTGGTTTAAAACTTGGTGAATACGAGTATCCGTAAAAATTGAGTGTGAATTAATATACTATATATGAATCGATGTAGGGAGCTAAACGCAACAAGTAATCGCAATTCAGGGAAGAGAGATAATGAAATTGCAGATTTCGATTTTCATATATATATATATATATACTGTGACAGATTGACTATTAGGAAGGGATTAAGAATTAATTATGGATCAGCTTACCTTGAGAGGAGGAATTCCTAGTGACGGAATCATGGAAGCTCTTTCTTCTTCGTTCATTGTGGCCAGCCAATCTCCTCCTACAACTCCTCTTGGAATCATCGAACTCCGATACCACATGAAACCTGTCCCCAGTAATTACTCCATTTTCTTCTTAAAATATCTCAAAGTAGTATATATCATAAAATAATTTAAGAAACGATATTCAATAATAGAAAGAAAGAGATTATAATTATATACAGGATCACCTGCTACACTGTTGACAAAATCTTTGCTCCAACCCTAATACCACAACCATGGGTGCCTTGGAATGCATCTCACAAACTTTGTGCCTCCTATGGTACTCCTTCGCGTTCACCAGCGCCACGTGGCACCCCTCCACCTGACACCTTGGCACCGTTGCCGCCGCCGCTGTCAACGTCGACGCCGTCTTCACACCGCCTCCATAGTACCCTCTCCCTCTCTTTCCCGCCAAAGCAAGGCTGCCGCCGCCGCCACTACCAAGAGGAGCATTAGCGTCCTCAAAATAATGCCTCTTCCCGAGCTTCAAGCACGTGAGATGTGGGTCCAGATGCACGTGCGCCCCGTCGCCGGAGTACAGAGCCTGCGGCTGCCGCTGCTGATGGCCGTGGTCAACGCTGTCGTGGTCACGATCAGCTGCAGTACTAGCCTGAGGAAGAAACATGAGCGCGTTTGCAAGGCTGGCCTCGTGGCGAGCGGGCGCAGCGGCGGTCGAGGTCTCCGCCGCATCGGCGGTGTAGAAAGTGTTAATGAGGGTAGAATTGTTAGAAGAGGGTGCTTCCCATAAATCCCAAGAGAAATTGGTACAGTTATTACTATTACCACCACCGTTTTGCTCTCTGTTAGCGTTGCTCAAGCAGAACATATTCCCTTCAAAGTCCATGTCTCTCTCTGTAGAAATGGAGGCAGAGGTATCAAAAATGGTAGCAGGTAGCTTACTATTCTAGCAATGGGGTTTGCCGCAGAGAGAGAGAGAAGAGGATGCTTTTTGCTTGTATAAAAGAGGAAACAAAGAGAGAGAGAAACAAGTGCAGAAGAGAGTGCAGGTTTCTGTGTTTGTACTAGTCCAATGGGGAAGAAGGGGTGTTATTAAATTAATAGTAGGGGTAAAAGCTGCAAGGCTACACCCTCCAAGAGAGTAGTGTGAGAGAGAACAGTGGCACGTGAGAATGGATGGTTCGTCCAAAACCCGCACGTGGGAAGACATCGGTTACTTTTTTTCAATAAGTCGCTTTTAATTATTTTATTAAAATTAAAAAAATTTATTATATTATTAAAATTATTTTATAATTAATATTTTTTATTTTTATTTTTTAATAAATACTATAAATTAAAATAATTTATTTTTTATCTTATAATTAAATAAAAATATTTTAAAATAAAATAATTAATATTTTAAAAATTAAAAATTAAGATAATTTACATTTAGAATCATTAAAAATTTTTAGAACGTGAAGGAGCGGAGAGAGTATTATAATTGGATTCTTCTTCACTGGAGAGAGAGGAAGGAACAAAACCTGATAAGATGGGTGGGAGAGAGGACAGACACGGGTCAGAAAAGCGGTTCTTTTCTAAATTGATCATCTTTTAAGTATGATTATTATAGTTGTAATAATTATAATTTATTTAAAAAAATTATATTTAGGAGCCATAAGAAGGAAAATCCCATTTAAAGACCTCAAAATTTTGAAATTAAACAAAACAAAATACTTGGAGAGAAAAACAAAATTTCAGCAGACAAAAATTTCCAATCCATATTTTCTATTTTTTTATAATAAATCTTTCAATTTTCAATAATCAAAATATTCCAAATTCAATCTTAAATACTTGGAGAGAAAAAATATTTCTCAGCAGACAAAAATTTCCAATCTATATTTTTTATTTTTTTTATAAAAAATTTTTCAATTTTCAATAATCAAAATATTCCAAATCCAATCTTTCAGTATTTAATAGTAAACCTATGAATTTTTAATAGTCAAAATATTCTAACCCGTCCTTTTCATTCTGTATGATAAATAGGAGTATATCAGTTTTTCAATAGTTTAATTTTGAAAATATTTGTCCATACAAATATATTTTTCCCTCCAAGGAGCTTGGCCTTTTGAAGAATTTTAAAATTTAGTGGTCCTTAACAGTAACTTTTCCTAATTTATAAATATGAACTTATAAATTTTCAAAAGGGAAAAAGAGAGTTGTAGAAAAAAAATATTTTTTAACTAGGACCCAATTTAAAAATTTTCAAGCTATATAAACTGAATCATCAATTAAGTCATATTGAATTTTTAATTGAAATTATATATTTAAAAATACCTTTTATTATAAGTCCTAAACTGTTTTCTCTCCTTTTCAAAAATTTGATGAAGTTCATGCACAACACAAGGTGTGGCATTATTTATAATTTATAACAGAGCAATATACTTTTTTAAACGAATTCATATTTTTATATTGAAATTTGATATTAATCCTTGTTATTATACTTTATCAATATTTTTATATGTGTGAGTTAATTTTATTTTTTTTAGTTATGCGTTCATCCTCTTTTTTCTTTTTGTTGTGGTTAATTTTTACAAGTTACGTTGAGTCAAACTAATTATGAACAACTTTCAATCACAATCTTTTCTATTTATGACACTCAACATTAAGATTTTATTTAAAAGTATTGGGCACCAAACCATATAAACCAATTACTAGTGGTATCAATTTTATTCTTATAAATTATATATAATCAAAAAAATTTAAAAATATTTTAAAAAATAGCAAATAAATTAAAATTTTTAAAATTATAAGGCTTTGATTATAAATTTTTAAATTATAAAGACTAATTTAAAATTAAATACATTAGAAGTATTAAAATATAATTTTCTTATATTTTAATTATTTTATTCTTTTTTTAATTAATTTTGATATGGATAGTTACAATGAAAGATCAAAATATAATTCCAATCTTATTTTAAAATTACAAATAGTATTAAGAGCAATGAGTGTAATGTCAATGGTTCCCACCGCGGCCATAAGGTAACCCTCTATCTGTGGCGGTTGAGGCACCACCGTTGCTAAATATTGAAGTAATTGTAACAATTGTGACGTTGTGACAACCACCACTAAACTCTACTAGAACAAAACAAATAACAACTATTTTTACAATTGAAAACAATTGTCGAAATGGATCACATGGCAATTGTTCAAAAGCGATTAGACCTTTGAAAAAAAAAAAGATTACATCAACCGCTTCTATAATTTTATATATTAAGCTGTTGTAATACACTAATACGGTAATGCTCAAAACCATCCGTTACAATTATTAATTTGTTTTATTTCAAATATGTTTTAAAAAGTTCTCCATGGCGGAGCTAGGACCTTAGTTTAGTGGGTGGGTGAATTTTTTTTTTTTGGAAAATGGCCAAAAAATTTTAAATTATAATTAACAATTATAATTTTATTTTATTTATAAATAATATGTTTGTTGTTGTTGAAAATTTTGATTCTTAAGATGCATCTAATGATAATTTTGTCTTTAAAAACCCTTTCATTTTTAATTTAAGATCTAGATAAATTGAAATTATTATAAATTATAAATATTTTAGAGAATAAAAAAAAAAGAAAGAATATTTCTCAATTACTTTAAGAACATCACAAAAAAGCTATAAATTAAATTAAGTGTATATATCTAAAAACCTATAAAAATGACCTCTATTTTTGTTTTACTAAATAATATATATTTACTAGTTAAACAGATAAGTATAGTGTAGAAAACTGAAAAAAGAAAATCAAATGGTGGTAGAAATAACACCTCACTATAGAGGATCATTGGTGGTGTATATAGAAAAAAATTTGTTGAGAGAGACAAAACCCATATTGATGATCTCTATGTTTCAAAGGGATTAGTTTTCACCTATCGGTTATGGATATATTCTTAGTGCTCACAACAAGAAAAAAGAAATAGCATCAATGGACAAAAAATAATATTATTTTATTGATACAATAGACAAATTTAATTAAAACAATAAAAATTATAACTTAAAATACTGTAACAAAGTGAACGAAATAGCACCAAAAATACTATAAAGCATTGTCTCATATTTTGGTGATTAAAAATTTAAGATAGTTTTATTTAAGTTAAAAAATAAAATACTAAAATGATTTTATAAAAGTTATATAAGAGTCGGACTTTAATAGGTTCAATTTAAATGTTATTAGACTTAAATTAAAATATCAAAGTTTCTAAACAAATTTTTTTTAGCCCAAAAATATATGAAGAATTTAGGGGTCCAAAATATTAGGATCAGGGAGTGCAAAATATCAAAATATAGTATTCATACATGCCATTTCTTCCAAAGTGAGTGCACACCCTCAAATGTATGTGGCGTTCTCCCATTTTTACTAATTAGTATGTACCCTGTGCGCGATGTATGGATCAATAAAATTATCTATATTTTTAGACATGTTTAATGATAAAATTATATATATAATTAGAGAATAAAATAACATTATAAAGTATTTAATGTATTTATAATAAGTGATTATAAATGAAATAATAATGCAAAACTATCAATTAAAATTATTAAACACTATTTTGTACATAATATTTGAAGTTGTGTCACTTAAATTACCATCTTTATCTAAAATTATTATCTTTAATCCACTTTTAGATCGTACACACAATACAACAATATAGAGTTAATTGTGTATAAATACAGGTTTTGGCAAGTACAAACTCATGCTGCATAAACCTTACCCCTGACTCTTGTTTATGGTCATAGTAAAAGCTAACATTACAAGAAATTACCGTCCTTTCATACTGAATCTGATGGAATCATAGATATTTTGAGTATGCAAACTTTCAACCGTTCATGCATATGATCCATACATAACTTTAACTTGAAATATATACTTGCTAGTTTGTGTAACAATAAAATGAATATTATTACAAAAATCAATGATTTGTCAATATTTCTCATGAAATTAATAAGTGCTCCAACATTTAACCTAATTTCATGATTTGCTCTGATATGGAAATTGAATTCAGTAATTTAGTGGAATACAGATTATTAACAAAATCCATATTGTCATTTTCCTTTAATATATTATCAAAACCATATTACATCATATCTTCATATGGTAATAAAGATAACATGTATTTATTAACATTATTAAACAGACAAAGTATGGACTAATATAGCTCTATCTCATAAATAAGATGAAATATTTAATTTCTCACAGAGATTTGAATATGGTCCCTACAATTAATATGATATGATTGTTTGAGATGTTTAATAAAAAATCATAAGGAATCTTAATATCAGTGATCTTATTATTAGAATCAGTAATTATTCTATCACCTATAGAAAGAATCCCATGAGCAAACTCTTGTATTTCTTTAGTGACATAAGATAAATTTATTGGAAGGAATTTTATATTTCTTGTAAGAATGAGGAATTACATTAATTCCAGGCGTAAGATAAATTAATAGTAGCAAAAACCATATCTTTGTAAGTCCTTTTTGGTATTACAGGTAAAATTTGTCTAAAATTTTCACCAAATACAACTACTTTACCTTTAAAAGGAATGTTTATAGTCGAAGAATTAAATAGTTTTAAGATATATCTAAGACTCTAATCGTGAGCTTCAAAGTAAAATTTGTTGGCAATAGGTGTATAATGCCATATAATTAATGAAGTATGAATTGACAGCTCAACAATATGACTACACTGCTTTATATTGCATATAGTATCTTCATAAACATTAAGAGATATGTAGAATTGTGAATGTACAATTCTTCCACTTGGCAATAATAAATAAGAAATATCATTTGATGCTACATTAAGAACAATTTTATCTTTAGATCTAAAAGAGGTTAAAAGAGTATTTCATACATATATTTTACCAGTGATTTCATATCTATAAACAAAAAGTACTACTCCTTTCCCATAAATATGTAATAGGAAAGTATAAAAACTTTTCTACATCCCCTGAAGGCGCATGTCAAATAACTATACACAATATAGCATTATATAATAATAGTATAAATCAAATACATGAACTATATGAAAAAATATAAAAAAAATCTCTAATGAATATTTGAGAGCAATATTCTATTAAACAAATGTTCTCAACACATTCAATATATATGAACTTGGATGAAATCTTTCAATCAGAGTAACAATAGCTATCGATTATGCATAAAATAGGTTGTAGAATTAATTGGAAATATCCTCCACATTAGAATGTAAGCTACATTTTTTTCAAATCCTCTTTTCTACAATTTTATTAGAGATCATATTGATCTTCTAGCAATATTTTGTAAAGCATTTACGCAGTGTTTATTTTCAAGAAACGTATTTACAATTTAAATATATATGTGTAAAAAACTTTGATAACAGAAGAATGATTTTTTCAGAAAATTAAACAATATAATTCCAAATATGTAAATATTATGCGATGATAAATTAAATATACACATACAGATATATGTGTGTATGTACATAAAAATCATAAAAAAATAAATAGAAAATGGATATTAAAAATCATCAGAGTTTGGTTACATAAAAAGTTAGATAATTATTATTAAACAAATTAAGATAATCCGATTATAATCCATCTAAAAGAAATTAGATGACTAACCTTAAAATTACATATACTCACATTCATAAATAATTTGATTGTAGTCATTAACTAAATACATATAGAAGAAACATTAATAATAGACTAAATTAAACACAGTAAAAGATGATTCTCCCAACACGATGTAGGAAGAATTACAATAGATAAAAAAAAAAGTCAATTAAATATGATGAAAGACAACCACGTTAGTTCATTTTGAATTGATACAATTATTTATAAAATAGAAAGATAACATATCAGTTTTAATATTAATTCAATGATAAATCTACAAATATCAAATAGAATATTGTAGATAGATAAAATATTATTTTACATATCTAAATCTTTTAAAATTCTTAAATTAAATCATTTACAAATAATAATGAAAAACTGTTTTAATTGAAATATAACTATTAATTAAATTTAACAAATGGTTTAATATATATATATACGTGTATATAAAGTATTTGGATAATAGTATAATTTAAATTTAAATTTAAATAATAGCATAAATATCATGAATAAGTCAAAGATAATAATATATTATCCTTTAAGATTTTATACATTTTTTATTTATGATTTTAAATCTATTATCTTTTTATATTTTCTATTTTTTATATTTTACTGAGTTTAAAATTAATTGATTTTCCTATTTTGACTGAAATATATTTTTGATGATATATTTGTAAATGTATTTATAGACAAAAATTCATAATTCAATTAATAAAAATAATTTAATTTTGATTGTAATCATATACTATCATAATAGCTTCTTATAAATGGTATTTTTGGATAAAAATAAATCATTCACAACTAATTTAAAAATTATAAATTTAATATATAATCATGTAAAATATTTGAAAATTAAGAAAAATATAAGCATAATTTATTTTCTCACCCTCAATTAAAGATATGTTGATTTTACTATTATTTTTTTATTTTTTGCTAGTTTGATTTTATTATCTGTAACAAAAATGATATTCATTAAAATTACTTTTTCAAACTGTGAATTCGCATATATTAATTCTTATTTGAAGATAATAGTAAATAAAAAATAAATAATATAACAATATCAAATTTAAGATAGGTGATAATTAATTTATACAAACTTAATAAATTAATTAGAAATCTCAATTAATATTGAAAGTGGTTGAAAAAAAATTAACACATAACCCTTAAAATTCAGAATTTTTTATTTTTTTCAAAAGACTGACATGGTAGCATATGCTTCTAGCTTTTAGTTATATTTTTTTATATATAATATGTTGCAAAAGTAATATTTAAATGAAAAAAATTTAATAAAATATCTGTAGGAGCTAAATTGTGTTATTCATAAAAAATTTTTTAAAAAATTATAAAGAGTTTCTTTGATAATTATAATTTTTTTTAAGATGTATGAATAAAATCAAATCTAAATAAATAAAAAATATATTGTACAATCATGAATAACCATCAATCTATATCAAATCACTTTTTTTTAAATTATAGATTTTATTGAAGTTATAGACTTTGTTTTCCTTGATTTTTATTTAGTTTGAAATGATAATTTAATTATATGGATTCTTAAATTTTAAAAATTGAACTCAAATTGTCACATATTAAGTAATCAATCTTTACCCTTAATACTTAGGATACTACACAAAAAAATCTATTCACAGAATTGATTTTTATGGTTTAAGATTGATCTGTATCAATTTACTTATGTATTTAATATTTGATGTGAAAAAACATTTATTAGAAACATCATAATCTATAAAATTGAATTAAGTTGAAATCTAAAATTACATTAAATACAAATTAATTTGTTAAAGATAGTTTAATTTTAATATATTCTTTCAAATATAATTGAAAAAAATTAAAGCACCTAATTACCGAACAAAATTAATGGTCATTAGTTGTGTTTTTATTCAAATTTATCAAATAATTATTGATTTAAAATTTCATTTAAATTTCTATAAAAAAATTCCATTTAAATTATTAAGTCAATCTTAACTAAAATATTATTAATCTGATTAGTTTGACAATTAAACAATTTAATATCGATTTGAAAATTCATATTAATTAGGAAATTTGTTGAATTATATGATTTAATGTTGATTAAGATTAGAGTAATTTATTATAATTTTCATATATAACTTTTTGATTAAATAAATTATCCAATCTATTATATATACAAAATCAATGAATTGAACACATCATTGATAAAAATATATTATATTATATTAATTATATAATTTATTAATTAAAAATTTTAAGTTGTTTAACTTGAAAATTGGTAGTTAACCATCTTAACTCCCATTTATCTTAATGGCATGTTGATATGAAGGTGAAAAATAATAATAATCATAACCCATTAATCTATTTCTACTAATTTGTTACCACAAAATCTGCTAATATCATCTGTTAAAAGAATAATATTATTATTGATTGATTAAGCGATATTTATGACTACTAAATTTCTACCATATCTCAATAATTCTTTCTATTTAAAATTCTATAGTAATAAAAATTAATGATTATATGAAAAATAAAACCAAAAGTCATCTTGATCAACCATATCTAATTAATTTTATCATTTTAATGATTGAACGTATCTAAATAAAAAATTAATAAAGAAACTCAAAAGATCCGTGTATTTTATATCTTGCAAAATTCTATCATTTAAATATTTATCATATAAAAAAAACTTAGCAATTTTTATATAATAGATATATACTACCAAGAAATTTACAATATCATATATAATATTAAATAATAAAAAAACTACTTTTATATATATTAAATTTAGGAATATTTTTATAATAAACTTTTCAAATTCTTGAAAAATCTCAACTATTTAAAATTAATATTTTTTTTATTTTATCACTTAAGTGATTATAATATAATTAAACATTCAAATGATACGTTCAATAAAAAGCAAATGAATATATATAAAGAAGATATATATGGTTAATTATTAATAATAAAATAAAATGATACATTTCAATAACAACTTTAAACACACATACTCATTATCTTCAATTATTATCTCCACCTTCTTTTGTTGCTTGTCATCCTTTATGGGCTGCTCAATTCCTCTAATCCTACTTAACTTGCCAATTATATCTATAATAAATTGGTTAGTAATAAATGAATTTATACATATTACAAACTAACATATAAAATTGAATATAATTAAAATTATTCATATCAACTAAGAAATGATCATTTGAATTCCTTGATAGGATTCCATTAAAAGAAGTAAACAAAAAATTATGGATGTATATCTCCATTATCAATATGTAATTCTACATAGGTTGAATATTAGAAATGTAATTTGAATTCATGGTAAGTGGTGCAGTATGAACCAGTATTATTTTCAACACCAAATGTTTTTATAATGTATACTTTGCCCTCCTTCAATATATCCTTAAACTTGAAGAAGAACACATTTTTTATCATTCCATAAATATGATCACCCTAATTTAACATAAAAAATAAAAAAGGTAGAGACAATAATATAACCAGTATAGGACAATATATATATATATATTATACATTAAAAACTTACATTAATATCTTGCAAAACTAACTCAAATAACCGTATAACCCTAATTTTAATTCGCCAATTATGTTTCAGAAGATTGATAGCCTCACAGCATCATAAGACACCTCTCGAACATTCCTCAACATGAAGAAACAATGAAAAAAAAATTATGACAACAATTACTTGAGGTACGACAAAAATTGTGGTATGAAATCAAATATGAATGCTGATTTTATAGAAAAAAAATACCACATCACAATAATAAAAAAAGAATCAATTTCGATTTCAATCATATCATAACAACATTTCCCAAATATCACTCAACAAATAAAAATAACTTAAAAACAAATAGTTTAACCATTATACATTATAAATAAAACAAACAATAGGATAAAACACAAAAAAAATAAATATAATACGTTCATAAATAAATATATGTCAACTAAAAGAAGAAAAGATTGTCATAACAATTTCTAAATCGCATATCTTAACTACTATTAAGATATAATAATAAATAACTAACAATATAATCTCACAGATTGATTTATGAATAAATATAAACTATTAATTTATAATAATATCTAAAAGTGTAAATCCTGATATCTTAACTGCTCTAAAGATATAATACTAAATAACTAATATAAAATCTCAAAAATAATGACTTAGATTTTACTAATTTTTTTTCAAAATACCTACGTGGAAGCCTGAGGTTCCGGCTTTTGATTCTACTTTTATATATATAATAGATTATGTTAACACCTTTTGGTTCTACTCTCACTCATTTTACATTATATATTATGTTAACACCTTTTGGTTCTACTCTCACTCATTTTACATCATTTTATGTCCAGGACTTGAAGAGAGCGGAGATGCACGAATAAGAAATGACAAATATGCAGAGAAAAGGACCACCGGAGTAGGATTGTCGCTGGATCGATCCATTAGTAGGAGGCACAATCAATTACACACACACACACACACACACACATTCAGTCCCTTAACATTAATTATTGGAGGTAATTTTGAACAACTAAAGGAGGCTCTTGGAGGAAAGATAGCTAGAGAACTTGCTCGTTTGAGAGGAATCTCATCATAATACTCCATTCACTCTGTTCTTTCCTTGCCTCTTCCATGCGTGGATTCTACATTTTGCTTTGTGATTGATTGATTTGTTTTCTTTTGAATTTATGTTTGGCTAATATATATATATGGTGATGCTTAGGCTTAATGATTGATTGTATTCATAGTTTAATTTATACATTCAATTTAGTTTTTATTTTTGTTTCACTTTTCTGACCAACTTGTGAAATGTGTTGAGGTATATATTTTGATGACACTTGGACAGAAGAGGATTTCAAAATAGACATTGAATTATATATATAGAGTGGGCCGGATTGAAATTTAGTTTCAATTTATGCCTAATAAACCTGTGTACGTACGTTGTCTTATATAACAAATTATGTAAAACGTTATTAAGAGTTAGTTGATTGAAGGAATTAAAAAATCAGCTTCTTATAGCTGTGGGGGTGGATCGAAATGCATTCAGTGTTTTAATTAAATTGGTTATCTGATTTGTTGGACTTAAAAAACAAATTTACTCAATATGTTCAACTAGTGCATGCAGCAAATCCTCAGTGAGAACAACATATATTCTTACTCACTCTGCCACTCAGTACAGCCCACTTGCAGTTTAACATTTTGTATATCGGCTCGCTATCATCATTTTCTTCTGGTGAAATGTTAGATTCATGATCAATCTAACATTCTAGAAAAGAAATAAACATCATTGGGTATTATTACCTTCTTTATGGTGGTTTGTATATATTAATATATATATTGTTTAAGTATAATTTTAGGGATATTATATTTGGCCTTATAGTAACGGTGAAAGTTGATTCTCAAGGTAAAAGAGAGAGATTAGTAAGAAAGTAAGTCATTAATTATTTTCCGATTTTCTAACAATAATAAAGATAAGTAGATAATTCTTTGAGCTAGGCAGATCTTGGTCGATAATGAGACGTCCATGAAGTACAGGAGTGGTCTTAATTTAGTGTGAAGCCCGAGATTTTTTTGTTTTTAAAGTTTTGTCTATTCTGGGTACAAATTCATAATATCCCATGGGAGGCCACGAATCATGAGAATACTAATCGGTTGTTATTGTTGTGAGAGAGACACTGCAATGCGGGCAAATTCCTTGTTTGGAAGTAGCATATATATTATGTAGACTTATTTAATCACCAGTTATTGTGGACTTGCAGCGACCTCTAGTAGTAGTGGCAGACTATGGCATAATGCATGCTTTTTTGTAGTATTGGCCATTGTTTATTTGTCCTTGTCTCAAAAAAAAAAAAAAAGGAGGTAAATTTCATTCTCTTCTACGAAAGAGGAACCATGTTGATTTTGTTATGCTCCAATCGTCCTCTTTCTTTCTGTTTTCTTGTTTTGTTTTTGCCTATCCTCTTTCATGTCATGTAATATGCGACTAAATATAATCATTATTAATTAAATTAAAATATATAAAAGAAAACATTTTTTTGTGCGTAAAATTTAAATTATGATTATTTAACTGATAATATTTTCCAAACATGCGAACAATAAGTATATCTGTTTTCTCTTGCGATTTGTTGTTTTTTATTTGAATAAATAAATAATAGATATGATGAAAATGTTAGTATATGAATGGGTTAAATATTAGCACAATCATACTAGGTTGCCTTCGAAAAATGATGACAAAGTGATCCATGTTAAAAGCGTGATGAGGGAGTTGAGTTTGGGAATTCAGGGAGGGAGGGATAGATAGGATGGGGCCATGAGCCATTGAATTGAATGCAAAGTGTATGAATGATGCAGCACAGACTGTAAAGTAAAGTGAAAGATGCAGGCAGGCAGGCAGGCAGGCAGGCAGGCTTTAATAAGGGATAAGGATAGGCCACACACGTGTCCTTTTGGGGCTCCACCTCAATCTCAAATATCATCGCTTGCTGACCATGACTTGACTACTCATTCTTTTCTTTTTTTTTATTTACCCATGCCCTCCCTCAAATGTTAGTTAGTAATTAATATACTACTATTAAGTATTATCACAAACTCAACTCTAGGCAAAATTAACCCCATCTTCTTTTTAAATTAAATAAAAAAAACACACAGTGGCAGTATATAATTATTATTATGAGCACCTGCAGGGCAGAGAGGGATGGAAGATATTCCAACAATCCATCAAATGGGAATGCAAAGCCCAGGAGGCCAAAGTTGGGTACAGCTCCTACTCTTATGGATGGATGGTTGGGACAGAATTCAGAAATAAGATTATACTATCTGAGAATGTCATCAATGTAAAGTGCAAGCTGATAAACAGGACCCTGATACAACTGGGCATCCAAAGGTCCATATGTGGGACCCCTACCCTTCCTTCGGTGTATATAAAATGTTGGCTGCCTCAGATTTCCCCACGTGTACGGTCCATATCATACTTCCCCTTGCCATGTGATTTGTGCGCAGGCACCCAGAGCCGCAGAGCACCACTGTAGTACAGTATCACGGAAAATTATATCTCTCTCATCTCATCTGATCTTTTTAAGGCCAAATCTTAAAATAATAATAAAACATTCATCTTTTCCCAAAAAGTTAAAATTTCTATAAAAATTGTTGCGAATTTTTTAATTCAAAATAAAATATTTAGATTGCTTTTTTTTCCCCATAAAAAATTCGTTATTGTTGAGTTCTTTTCAGAATTAGAACAAGTACAATCAGGGAATTGCTTTCATAATTTTATATCACATAGGTTTTCGGAAAGTTAAACTCACATTCTTCGTAATTAAGGGAAAAAAATAATGATGCTCGAAACAATGTCTTCACCATTTTAATTTAATGATTAAAATCTTATGTTAAAAATATTAAATTGAATAATTCAGTTAGTTTTTGTAGAGTACTAGTATGGTTTTTGGGCTGAGATTAATTCCATGTAATTCGGCTCCGAACAAATGGGGAATAGGTTGGTGACACGTGGAGGCTGGGTCTACGGGGAACAAGTCGGAGATTTAAGAGACATTGGAGGGTTTGTTTCTTGCAACGTAACATACTCATTGCAGAGAAAGTGTGAGTAACTTATATTGGGGGGGGACCATTATTCTCTTGTCCACATAAATCCTTTGTGTTGGAGAAATTACTTACAATTGCATTGAGTTATTATTAATTTATTTTTTATTATTGATTATTGATGGATGAAGAGGGGACCATTTTGAAGTTGAGTTCTTTGTATCTACGGCCTTCTCATTATGATTTTGCAATCAACATTGGAAGAATCTGAGATACCTAGGATTACACAGAACAAGGCTGCATCCTCCATGATCAAAAGATTGTCCATCATTTCTTCAATTCTTTTTTCCAACAAAATGTTGCCTTTTTCCCTTTTAATTTGGTCATTATTTAAACAAAATTAATATTTTTTCTCCTTCATTCAATTCTCAATTCAATCCTTATAATTTTAAAATTTATTACTAAATTACTATAATTTTTAAATCCATTAAGTTAGTCCTTATTATAGTTATTAAACTTTATTGTCATGATTAATTATATTTTATAACTAGTATATGATTATATGATAGTAAAAATAATAAAAATATAAATAATAAACCAAAATTAATTTACATATATTATGACAAAATATTCAAAAAATATAATAATAATAATAATAATAATAATAATAATAATAATAATAATAATAATAATAATAATAATAATAATAATAATAATAATAATAATAATAATAATAATAATAATAATAATAATAATAATAATAATAATAATAATAATAATAATAATAATAATAATAATAATAATAATAATAATAATAATAATAATAATAATAATAATAATAATAATAATAATAATAATAATAATAATAATAATAATAATAATAATAATAATAATAATAATAATAATAATAATAATAATAATAATAATAATAATAATAATAATAATAATAATAATAATAATAATAATAATAATAATAATAATAATAATAATACTACTAGTAAAATCTTCTGGTCACCCTTGTATTTTGCTTAAATTATATAGACTTTCCCTCTATTTTAAAAACTTATACACTTTTGTTGAAATTAAAATTTATATTACACAAATCTCACATTTATTTTAAAATTATATTTTCATCCACCCAACCATTAATAAAATGTTTAATGCACTAAATTTAACTTTTTTTATTTACAAAATATTCCTCCTAAACATACATATTTATTTAGAAATATGTTTAACACTTTTTGTTTTCAATTTTTAACTTTCAATTAGAATGAGTTTTTGTGTATTTACATTGAATCTAAGATGAGTCGCATTATTCATGATTTGTAAACATAACATCATACTTTTGTTTTTATGTTTTATATTGATGGATTTGATATATTTCTATTTTATTAATTTTAATTTTACATTTTCAAATGTATTTCTTTAAATATTACTGTAACAAATTATTTAAAATTACTTAATAAATATCTTAAATTTTTAATGTCAAATCAATCGAAAAATATGATCATAAATTTTTACATAAATATTTCAAATTTATTTAGATTTTATTGGATAGCAATTAGATATGTTAGATTATAAGGGTAAATTAATAATTTTAAGTTATTTTACTATAAATGTTAATTTATAAAAAATGTATTATGTAGTCTTTATTGGAATATTATTAACAGTGTTAAAAATTGGACTTAAATGCATATTTTGAAAATAGAAGAGAGATCTCTATAATTCCAATAATATTGAAGAGAAATAAATGTTTTTTACTCTAATAATAAAGAAGGAGTTGAAAACTGAAAGGAATGATATGGACTAAAATATATTTTTTCTTAAATTATTTCCATATATTTAGTTCTATTGATTCTAATTCAACGTCTCAAATTGTTGGAAAATTAATATCGTAATAAATCTTGAACCGAAGAATATGTTTAACTGTTTATACCAAGAGTAAATAACACAGTCTATGTTAATTTTTGTTGGTAATATTATTTTTTCTCAATAATATAAATGAGGGATAATATAAATAATTAGAATGTTTCAAAAACTATCACGGTAGCTAGTAATTGAATGTAAAGTATTATTATTATTTTACATCACTTGCTTACTTTCACACAACCCAATTATATCCAATTAGTTAATTGGTATGCGTTGGCTCTCTTTACGAAATATATCTAGACGTAACGTGAGCCTGAATACACTTGAATTTCAAGGACTCAAACGAGGAGTATAACAAAAAAAAGAAAAGTAAAGTCGATGGAGAGGGATACAATGGTGCCGTGGGGCTGGAGTTCACCGGAGCAATGTGTGTAGTGTTAGAAATATGTTAATATGTTATACGAGCTCTGTTGTTTGTGTCAAATGTTTATCTGTGTGTCGCTATCAACCTTTGCTTCTATTTATAAGTTGCTGGGTCGATGAAGTTGGTCACTTCCTTGGTGCAAACCACCATATCATAATCAGAGATCATTGAATGCTCCCATAACTAGTATCGTCATCGTGCCTTGAATTCTCGTGAACGAGCAAAATGTGTGGAGGTTTATTGAGTATTTCTTGGACGAGTGTGCAGCCTTATTGGGCCGAGCCCAATGTGCTAATTTAGTCCAAAGAGCATAATAAAAAAAATATAGAAGCCTAACTAACTAATACTTAAGACAATGGAAGGAAAAACCCCAAAAAATATTATCCTTTATATAATATTTTAATACGTAAAATCAAATCATATTAATTTCATAAAAGCCAATTCAATCCTGTTCTGAATATGGATCCAATGATGATTTTCCATTCTTATTTTTTATATGCACACTAAATATAGCTTAGAATTAGAATTGAAAGCAAGTTAAGAAAAAACTTGAAAATGAGATATTGAGAATAAAAATCAAGGAAGAATATTTTGGAGACATCAAAGGCAAAGATCAACCACAAATATGAAATATCCCACAAAACACCAAAGAGAAAAAGAGAGCACAAATACTCCAGAAAGAAGCATGAAAAACGAGACAAGGCTTGACAGGTTCCCATCAAATTGATTCAAGTTGATTCTACACACAAATGGATATTAAACATTATGTTAACTTATATGATTTCTTCAATTTTTAAATTATTTGTGAATAATTCTCTAATACTTAGGCTCCTTTGGTATAATTAATGGAGAAGAATTCCTTTTATATTGCTTGCAAATCGAGATATGAAATATGTATTATATTTCTCTTGTCATTGCTTAACAATAATTGTCTCTTTTTATTATCTTTCTTATCATAATAACCCTAAATTCTTCTAGACTTTTTTTTTTGGCGTATAACTGCACTTAGTTTTGTGTTACATTACATACAAAAAAAACTATGTTATATTTCATTAATGAAATGATAGATTAACCATTAATAAATGAGTTGTATATAAAAGTTTTAAAGTTAATAGGAATTTATTTACGAACCATAACGATCAATGAAACGAAATTATCAGCACAAGAATAATTTTCAAACTAATCAACATCAATTTTAATATAAAATAAAAAATTTTGCGCAAACTGCAAATTTTATAAATTGTGAATAGTGAACTTTATTTTTCAGACTTCATATGATATGAACCCAAAAAACCTACTTATAAATGAGTGACAATAATTCAATTCAAATGATATAGCTGTCCACAGATAAATTAGATAAAGAGAAATATTATAGATGAAATATTTAAAGCTTTTTCCTCACATTTTTCGGGCCACCAAAATTTTTCCTAACACTAACAATCACTTTGTATTACAAATATTGATTTTCATATTAGGCTACCCGTAAAATATTTTTATGGATAAACCAATCGCTTTATTAGTTGCTTGTGGACTTCATTAATAATTGAATTAAAACCAATAAAAATAAAATAATATAACATGTTGGCCTTAAAAAAAATTGTGCCTTAATTTAATCCTTGAAGAATAACTGAGATGAAATTAATCTAAATAAATCTTTTAAAAGATATATGAATTTAGATTGGTAACTTGTGGAGGATGAATTTGGTGTTTTATATCTTTTCCCATCACCTATAAATAAATTAACGATCTGATAGATTCTTCATTTATATTATTCCAATCTTTCGGGTGAACTCTTATTTGGATCATTCATTTAAAGTTGAAATTTCACATCACTTGACTTTTCAAATGGACTAAAAAGAAAAGGTATGCCTTTTTTCCCATGACCATTATGTCTGCATGGGGTTATTATTTGCTGCTTTTAATACAACTTAGGTTGTGGGATGAGTCATATTTATTACTATTTTAAGATGAGCCATATTTATTTATGACTTACGGCGATTTCAGTTTTTTATAAAATATATATATATATAAATTTTTAGTGTTGTTGTAATAATTATAAGGCGATTCGCGATATTCATGCATGGTTATGATTATGAATAATGCAGTTTGTTGTGAATATTATATTAATATATTTATTTTACAATATTTCTCAGGCTTATTTTTCAATTTTACAAAATGATCAAAATTTTCGTTTAATAAATTCCTAAAATGAATATGATTTTATTAGTTTTTGTAAGAATAGAATAGTGGGAAAAAAAAGAATGAGTTAATTGTTATATTAATATCAATATATTAATGCCATCAAAATAAATTATAAAATTTACTACAAGATATACTATTTATGAATCATGAATAATATGATTTATTTTTTAAATTTTGTAGAATATATCAGAAAGAGTGTTTATATAATATAAAATTACAATATGTTCAAGCTATTATAAGGAAAAAATAATGAAAGTCATTACTCTAAATTTAATTTATAAGAAAACATATTTAATTTTTTCTTAGAAAAACGAAGAAAGAAAATTTGTGGCTTTCAAAGCCAAACCTATTTACATGAGAGAGAGCCCATTACATGATAGAACACCCATACGAATTAGTCCAAGGGCCCGATTATCGAATAATCGACGGCTTTTAATAACTCTTTTTCCCTAATAGTTTTTTTACTAAACCAAACAATTGACATTACGCCAATTTCTAATAAATCATTTAAATTGTAGAATGATATAGAAATCATGATATTTTTTTTTCAAGCAAGTTATTCGCAGTTGATTTTTTTTCATGATATTATAAATTAGTACTCTTTTTATATTAAACAACAAAAAAGGATTTTTTTTTTGTTTTGGTTATATTTATTGCTCTCTCCCGAACTAGGATTTTCCAATGAAAACGACTAATAGCAGTAATAATAAGTAAATATATATATTTGGCCTAAATTTGTAGTACCCAAGCCTAAAGAATATATGAGGCCCAATTTATAATTTTTAGATCTTAAATTAATTAGAGTTTATGATTTTTAATGATAATTGAGCAAAGAAAAATGTGGCTTTATTGAGTTAGTCAAGTGTAGGGCTACTATTGAGGGAATAGTGAACGTGGGCAAGAGACGCATTATGCACACTGAACTTTAATAAATGGGATGCCTAATATGAGTTGATCACGGAAAAACATAGGCACAATTTACTGAGGAGCCAAGAATATGGATAAATGACACATAAATATAGGCACGATTAGGAGATGGGGGTCGAGGAACTGCTATTCTAACATCTATAAATTAATATTTTAAAAATCAGATCAGACGTTGAACCGGAAATGTCACTGGGTCACGGTTTTTATGGTTCAACCGGTTAGACCGGCGGTCGAACTAGTGACGTAATAATTAAGTAAAAATAATATTATATATAATAATATATGTATAAAAATAGAATATCAAATTGTTAAGAGAAAAAATTTAAGTAGTTTAAGTTTATAATAAGTTAATAAACTCATATAGTAATAATATATATTAAATCATTAAAAGTAATTTTAAAATATTTTAACATGATAACACTATATGAGCATAATATTATAAAATGACTATACTCCCTTCGTCCCCAATTATAAAAAACAAATAATTACTTCATATGTATCAAAGATAAAATAGTTTTGGTAGTTTAATTCACTAATTGTACTATAATTTCAATTTTTTTCTAAAATTGTTCTGCATTAAAAGTCTGAAGTAAGACTAATTAATTATTAGTAATTATTAGTACAATCTTAATTACTCAAGGGTATAAAAAGAAAATTATATTAATTATTCCACAAATTTTATTCATATCTTTTATATTTTGGGATAAATAAAGAGTCTCAAAATTCTTTTATAATTTGGGACGGAGAGAGAATAATACAATGAAATTTTTCATTTTTATAATTAGTAATTTTAAAATAAAAAGGGAAATAGTGTTCTACTCTCTAATAATTTTTATAATTAATAATTTTGGCAAATAAATTTAAATTTAAGTTAAATTTTACCCAATTTAAAAAACTATCAAATTCTCTAAAAATCGCTTCGATTTCCAGCTCAACCCCGGTTTCTGGCTCAAAAGTCGGTTCAATTCGGTCTAACTCCTAAAATGATTTAAAGCTGAAAATCGAACCGTTTTTTACTCTGGGTGATGGTCCAACCGGTCCAACCATTTGATCCAGACTGATTCTCGTAACATTGCTATAAATAGAGCCACACATAGCTAAGGAAGGGGACAAACTCTGGCAGACAAATATTCAACACTCAATTACTTCATCATATTTCTTTATTGCTATCAACCCTTCGGTTAAATTCTATAGCTTTCTTTCTTTTTTTTTTTTTGACAAAATTCTATAGCTTTCTTTAATTTCCAAGTTTTGTAGACTTTAGCATTGTTATTATTTCCAATCATATTCAATTTCTTTGAAAGTTTAGCAATGTTTTTTGTTATATTTCATCTTAAATTTCAAACCTCTAAATTCATATTAAATTCTATTATGTTACTTGCATCCAGAAAAATTGTGACAAAGGACCTTTGAGACTTACACTTGTTTTGATTAAAAGTCAGGATTTTCCCACACTTTGAGGTTCACACCTCTAACATTGCCAGAATATATTTTCTCAAATTTATTGTGAACAATATATATATATATATATATATGGGTGAAGTGATGGAATGGAAGACAAAAATGTACCAATGTATGAGATGATATATGGTGCAGGGGGGGGGGTGTTGAGGGGAACAAGCTTAATTGTTGTGAAGGTGAAAAGCAAGGGAAAAATCAGAAACCACGGAGAATTTACTCAAAGGTTTGTACGAGGATAAGGAGAAAGAACCCCATTAATTCGTGAGATGCTTTGAGTCAAACCATCATACATTTAGTGTATATATACAGGATCATCCCCAAAGAACAAAATGAAATACCCAACGTAACAATCAACAAAAACAGGGATGCTTGAGAAGATATATATATATATATATATAGCCTTTACTTTGTCACGCACCCAAACCATCTTATTGCATGATGAACCAATGCTATTCTCTCCTTCCTTGTCCTTTAATTTGGAATGAGGGAAAAATAGGGAGAAGGGAATATTAAGAGGAGAAAAAAGAAATAATCTAAATAAGAAAGTATTTAAATTCTCCCTTATTTTCCCATTTTCCTTTTCCTCTTGTTTTCTCCTCATCCAAATAGAGGATAAAGAAATATGGCAATTAACTAATAAGTAAACTTCACATACATGATCTTAACTCTTAAAGACAAACTTAAAAAAATGGTTTAGTAGTGGTTATTTTTTGCGTTGGTAGCGATTATAATTGCTACAATAAACAATGGCAGCAGTTAAAGGAACCACCACCATCACGAGCGATATGACTAATATAGCAGCGATTACCAACTGCAGGTAATTAGCAACAGGTAATTGATTCATCACTAACACCCACTGCAGTAAGGACTATATCAACAACATTGATGATCATTGCACCAACCGCTGTTAACATTTTGCAGCAGTTATGTGGCTATTGTGGTGGTTAAAGCAACTTGTCACGGCCTCGGAACTTTCACGCCTAGAACCGTGCCGGCCATAGCTTGATCAACCCTCTTGATCCCTCGCTAAGTCAGCCGAACCCTCGAGTAGGCAAAGACAAACGAACTAGAGAATAAGAGAACACTCAAGAGAACGCTCACACAAGAGAGAGTTTGAGAGAATGAGGAAATGCACTCAAATGCTTTGAGTCTTCGATTCTTCGATTGATGTTACAAATGAAGTGGGAGGGAGTATTTATAGGCCTCCCAAGGTTTCTAGAAGTTTCCCACCTCCTTAATGGACGGTGGAGATCGTTTCGATCTAACGGCCTACAATGAATTTCTAGATTCTTCCACTAGATATTTACAAAGGATTATCTAGAATGTACAAGCCTACAATGTTCTAGAATTATCTACAATGTACAAGGGAAACAAAGCCTCTTCAAGATGTCTCCGGAAGGTTCTGGAGGCTTTTGGTCAAACCTCACGAAAAATTCGTGACATTCTCCCCCACCTAATCCGGTGGCGTCCTCGTCACTGTTTCATCCTTGTACCGGCGTAGGTGGTCTTCAAACTGCCAAAGATCTTCTTGTGGTTCCCAAGTTGCCTCGCTCTCTGGCAGTCCCTTCCATTTCACCAAGTATTGGGTACTTGGTGGTACTCCCCTTCGTCGCACGACCCTGTGAGCCAGTATCTCCTCAACCTGTCTATCGTAAGACTTAGTTGTCACAGGTGGTGCTCTGGTGGAGATTCCTCGACCAGGCTCATCCTTGTCTTCATGGAATGGCTTCAACATACTCACGTGGAAGACAGGATGAATCTTCAAGTTAGGTGGCAAATCCACCTTGTAGGAGACCTTCCCAACCTTCTTCAATACCTTGTAGGGACCCTCGTATTTCCGAATGAGGCCCTTATGCACCGTCCTGAAGGCCTTGAATTGTTGTGGGAGGAGTTTCACCATCACCAAGTCTCCCACTTGGAACTCAGTCGCTCGCCTCCTCCTGTCAGCGAACTTCTTCATCCTCTTGGCTGCCTTGACAAGGAAGGATCTAGTCTCGTCAGCTTGCTCCTGCCAAGACTTAGCCATATGGAAGGCTCCTGGACTCTTGCCCTTGTATGTCGTGGCAAGGGCGTGAGGTGTCAGAGGTTGTTGTCCCATCACCACTTCAAAGGGACTCTTTCCTGTGGACTCGCTCCGCTGCAAGTTGTAAGAGAATTGGGCCACATCCATCAACTTAGCCCAATCCTTTTGGTTGGCACTCACAAAGTGTCGGAGGTAACACTCCAACAAAGCATTCACCCGTTCTGTCTGCCCATCAGTCTGAGGATGAAAGCTAGTAGAGAAGTGTAACTCTGTCCCCAGTAGCTTGAAAAGCTCAGTCCACAGCTTGCCCGTAAATCGGGGATCTCGATCACTAACAATAGTCTTGGGCAATCCCCAAAACTTCACCACATTCTTAAAGAATAGGCGAGCTGCTTCCTCCGCTGTACAGTCCGTCGGGGCTGGAATGAAGGTCCCATACTTAGAGAAGCGATCCACCACTACCATGATGGAACCAAACCCCTCGGACTTAGGTAAGGCCGAGATGAAATCCATGGAGACACTCTCCCATGGTTGGCTTGGAGCAGGTAACGGCTCCAACAATCCTGCGGGAAGTTGGTTGTCTACCTTGTCCTGTTGGCATACAAGACAAGTCTTCACATAGGCCTCCACGTCATCCCTCATGTGAGGCCAGTAGTAGGCAGCTTCCAACAATGCCAACGTTCGCCTCTGTCCTGGATGACCAGCCCATTTGGAGTCATGACACTCCCTGATCAACTCCTTCCTCAAGTTGTCCCACTTAGGAACAAAGAGTCTGCTTCCCACAGTATGGAGGAGTTCATCCTCGACCCAAAACCTCTTGGTCTTACCCTCCTTAGCCAACTCCACAAGCTGCTGGGCTAGGGGGTCTTGCGTAATGCCTTGCTTGATCTTGGTGATCAAGTCCCCGCTGGCTTGGCTGATGGCAGCTAGCTCAGCCTTCCTACTCAAGGCATCAGCAACAACATTGGCTGTCCCTGGTTTATACTCCAATACATAATCAAACTCAGCCAGGAAATCTTGCCATCTCGCTTGCTTAGGGGAGAGCTTCTTCTGCCTCTGGAAGTAGCTGGTGGCGACATTATCAGTCTTGATCACAAACCGTGCCCCTAGCAAGTAATGTCTCCAAGTCCGCAAGCAATGAACCACGGCCGTCATCTCCTTCTCTTGGACCGTGTACCGCCTCTCGGTATCATTGAGCTTGCGACTTTCAAAAGCAATCGGATGCCTCTCTTGCATTAGGACCCCTCCGATAGCGAAGTCAGAGGCATCGGTGTGCACCTCAAAGGGTTTAGTGAAGTCCGGGAGAGCCAACACAGGTTCTTCAGTCACTGCCATCTTTAGCTCCTCAAAAGCTTGCTGGCATTCCTCAGTCCACACCCATGGCTTGTTCTTCTTCAGCAACTCAGTGAGAGGGGCCGCTCTAGCAGAGTAGCCCTTGATGAACCGCCTATAGTAGTTAACCAACCCAAGGAAAGATCTCAATTCTGTCACTCGAGTTGGAGGCTCCCACTCCTTGATAGCTTGGACTTTCCTCCCGTCCATGCGCAAGGTCCCTTGGGCTATGATGTGCCCGAGGAAGTTCACTTCTTCCCTCGCGAAGGAACACTTCTCCTTCTTCACGTATAATTCGTTCTCACGTAGGGTCTTGAACACGGCTCGCAGGTGTTCGGCATGTTCCTCCAATGAGTTGCTATAGACCACAATGTCATCCAAGTACACTACCACGAACCGATCAAGATATGGATGGAATATCTTGTTCATGAGAGTGCAGAATGTGGCCGGTGCATTGGTCAACCCAAAAGGCATCACCAACCACTCGAAAGACCCATATCGTGTAACACAAGTAGTCTTGGGTTCATCTCCTTCGGCAATCCGAACTTGATGATACCCCGACCTTAAGTCCAACTTGGAGAAGTACCTTGCTTTCCCTAATCGGTCAAACAAGTCAGCTATCAAAGGGATAGGATACTTGTTCTTGATAGTTACCTTATTGAGAGCCCGATAGTCGATGCACAACCGTAGAGATCCATCTTGTTTCTTCTGGAACAAGACCGGTGCTCCATAAGGTGCCTTGGATGGTTGGATAGATCCAGCATCAACCAACTCCTTTAGTTGCTTTCGCAACTCTTCCAACTCAGGCGGTGCCATCCTGTAAGGTGCCATGGCGGGTGGCTTAGCTCCCGGTTCCAACTCGATCCTGTGGTCTACCTCCCGACGAGGTGGGAGCTTCTTTGGTAGCTCTGGTGGCATCATATCATGGTTCTCCTCAAGAACCTTCTGGATGACCAAGGGAAGATCTTCACGCATCTCCTCCCCAAGATCTACCTCCTTCAGCGCAGCCAGGTATGTAACTTCTCCCCTCTTGAAGCCCTTCTTCACTTGCATGGCTGACAATTGATTCCTGCTAGGTCCACTTGTTGCAGGTATCATGGCAGCAACTCCTTGGTCTAGGACACACAAGGCATTGTAGTGAGGCATAGGGAAGATGTTATGCTTCCTCATGAATTCCTGGCCAAGAACGACTTTGTAGTCATCCATGGGAGCGACAGTGAGATCCGTCTTGCCACTCCATGATCCCAAGCACAACTCGACCCCTCGAGCTATGCCATGAATCGGTTTAGGAGGAGAGTTGACAGCCTTCATCATACCTCCTCCGGTCACAACCTTGAGACCAATCCTCTTGGCCTCCTCAGGAGTAATGAAGTTGTTGCCTGCCCCTGTATCCACCATGGTTGAGACATGTTTCCCATTCAACTTTGCCTCAACGTACATCAACCCCGTGGTCTTGGTAGGCGTGGGCGATGGCTTGAACTTCAAGGCATTGAGTAGTCGGAGAGAACCCAACTCCGTACTTTCCTCTGCCTGGGCCTCTTGCTCCTCCACTATGGCTGCCAAGCTCCCTAGCTTTGGGCAGTCCTTCATGCGGTGAGGACCCTTGCACACAAAGCAACTGATGTTGGTGTTGGAGTTCTTCTTCTGATCATCATACTTCTTGTGCGGTGGCTTGTTGTCTCCACCCTTGTTCACTCCTTTGCCCTTGTCTCCCCCACCTTTGCCCTGGTTGTTAGGTTTGGAAGACTTAGGCTTGGAAGATTCACTCTTCTCCTTCTGGTAGTCAGTGAGACTTTCGGCCACAGCAATAGCTTCATCAACATCCTTCACGTCTCGGCGCTGCAACTCATGCTTGGCCCAGTTTTGAAGGCCATCAATGAAGTGGAATAGAAGATCCTCGCTGCTCAAGTTCGGAATCTGGAGCATCAAGGTAGTGAACTCCTTCACATAATCTGAGATGGTGGTCTTGTGCTTGAGCTCCCTCAGCTTCTTGCGCGCCTCATAGACCACGTTCTCTGGGAAGAATTGCCTCTTCAATTCTTTCTTGAAGTCTTCCCAAGTGCTAATGGTGCAAAGACCTTTCTCCATGTCCGCATGTTTTCTACGCCACCATAGCATAGCATTGTCAGTGAGGAACAAAGAAGCAGTGCGTACCTTGGCTTGGTTGTCACTCACCCCCAAGCCTTCAGCATAGCGCTCCATCTGCCATAGGAAGTTCTCCACCTCCTTAGCATCACGAACGCCTTTGAACTCCTTCGGTCTGGGAAGATCCAACTTCACTTCCCTCACTCCACTAGTTCCAGCCACTAGGGAGTTTCTCCCTTGGTTCTCCAAGGAAGTCTTGAGTGCATCCAACTGTCGCTGCATCATTGTGATGGCATCCATCACGTTTCCCTCCAGCGTCCTCATCGATTCAGCACGCTGATCCTCAGAGTTCTGGATATTCTCCACAGTAGCCTTGAGACCTTCGAGCTCATCCAATGTATGCGACTCAAGGATTGTGAAGTCGCTCTCCAGCTTGTTCACCTTGTTAGTTACCTCCAACAAGGCGTCCTCTAAATGACCAACTTGAATCGAAAGAGAAGAAAAGTCTTCAGCACTTACCTTGCTAGTGCTTCGACCCCTCTTGCTCCCTTGGTGAGAAGCTTGGGTCTCCTTGCCGCGTACCTCCGCGTTGAGTACTCCCGTCTCGTCCGACATTCTTGCCCACGAACAAAGCTTCAACAAGGCTCCCTCGAACCTAAGCTCTGATACCACGTTGTCACGGCCTCGGAACTTTCACGCCTAGAACCGTGCCGGCCTTAGCTTGATCAACCCTCTTGATCCCTCGCTAAGTCAGCCGAACCCTCGAGTAGGCAAAGACAAACGAACTAGAGAACAAGAGAACACTCAAGAGAACGCTCACACAAGAGAGAGTTTGAGAGAATGAGGAAATGCACTCAAATGCTTTGAGTCTTCGATTCTTCGATTGATGTTACAAATGAAGTGGGAGGGAGTATTTATAGGCCTCCCAAGGTTTCTAGAAGTTTCCCACCTCCTTAATGGACGGTGGAGATCGTTTCGATCTAACGGCCTACAATGAATTTCTAGATTCTTCCACTAGATATTTACAAAGGATTATCTAGAATGTACAAGCCTACAATGTTCTAGAATTATCTACAATGTACAAGGGAAACAAAGCCTCTTCAAGATGTCTCCGGAAGGTTCTGGAGGCTTCTGGTCAAACCTCACGAAAAATTCGTGACAAACTGCTCTGATATAAAGAAAATAAATTTCAATCTTTCCTGCTCAAGTTAAATTTGAAATTGGTGGTAATTTTTTGACGGAACATTATTCGTCTCTATAGTGAAAATTAAATCACAAGCTAACTTTTCTCACGGTCATAGTCGCGGTGGCTATCCATATAATTGGAAAAGTAATTATTTTATCCCTTTATTGTCCCTTACTCTCATCGCATATATTATATTAAACCACCTCCTATCTATTTCTTTTATTTCTTTCTTTGCTCCCTCATTGATTAACCCCACTACCCATTTCTTTTCTGTTTCTTAGCTGATGGTATTTTCACTTAATGTGTAACCTTGAGGAGTCATGGTTTTGAAATTTTCAGATAAAAACGTCTCTTCTTTTGCAATTTTTTTTTGAGTAAACAACTATGTTTGGTTTTCAGCCTTGTGTATTATCTTCTGGCTTGTATCGTTGCCTCGAAACTCTTCCCGCCTTATTTGCTTTCTTTTAAAGTATATTTTATATTAAATGTTTCTCTACCTTAATTGTTCCAAAAGAGTTCCTGAAGATCATATCTTTACGTTTCAAGAAAAAATTGGTAAATCTTGAAATTCCTTCTTTATTTTAATTCCATGACTTCATAGGGTAATTTCTACACTTATTTAACAACTAAGAATGATATAGGTTTTATACTAGTGATAATAAAAGGAATTTAAAGCAAAGAAAAACAATATTTTGATATCTTTAGATGCATTCAATCAATGATAGTGGTTGAATTTGAATACTTATAATAATGATTTTATGTTGGGAATAATTTTAGGTGATACTATTGGAACTTTGATATCAGGGATTGAGTTTGAAGTGGAAGGAAAAAAAAAATATCTATATTATCAGTTCTAGTTGGTGAGTATTTAAATAGCAATGTGGCATTATTCTTTTTCACCTTTACTATACCTTCTAGTCTCAAGTATTTTTAATGGTTTTTCTTTTCCCCTTCTACCTTGAGAATCAAGTTCAAAGCTTTCTTTCATTTTTTTTTTACATGGACTCTTCAATATCTTAGGGATCAATGGACAAGCTTAAACTTTTGGCAACTGTAAATGCTCCTTTCATAGTCATTAAAGACTCTTGATTTTAAAGCTAATATGAGGATGATGGTTGTTAGTGTTGTGATTATTTTCGCATCAACATTACGTATTATGCTATGTTTTTTCTTACGCAACATTAATTTTAGTTATTATGATGTTATAGTTGACTATTACTTATATTCATTTAGGATAAATATTTTTGAGATACGGCCACATTTATATATTTTTTTAAAAAACAACTTAATATTATCTACTTTAAAAAATTATTTGTTCAATAAAGAAATTGTTTATTTAGAAACTTGATTAAATTTTATAAGTATTATCTATCCTGCATGCTATTCAATGGCATGAATATATTATGTTATTTGATATGTGTTGAGTTTGGTCCCCATATATTATAAGATGTGGTAGGTTGAGTTTGATTCTCATGTATTATGTTATTTGATATGGGTTGAGTTTAGTCTTCAAATATTATTAGGTGTAACAGGTTGAGTTTGATTCCCATGTGTTGTGATATTTCAATGAGTTGAGTTTGATTCTCATATATTATGAGGCATAGCGGGTTGAGTATGATTATCGTATATTATGGTATGTAGGGGGTTGAGTTGGTTTCCGTGAACTAATTAAATTTCTATGACTTCTACAATTGTGCAATCAACTAATTAAATTCTTTTATTAATCATGTTTTATTTGCTTTTTTTTTTCTTGAGTTTGGATGCTTTTAAGGTATGGCGGTTATCGAAATTTTTTTTTCCGGAGTCATCTTAACATTGTTGTTTGTGAAAAGCTTTTGTGCAAGTCTTACTTCTCTTTTGCACACTTTGTTATTTATGTCTCATTAAGTTAATGATAGACTTACCCCCTCATTTCATCATTTTTCAGATCAATAAGCATTTAAGTAAAGTGTTTTGAGTGAGTTGATCTTTCTGGACACATAGGTAGGATTTAGTAAGACCAATGACAATGTTGGGTCTTGTGATACGTGACTACTATGTGGGGTTTAGATGGAAATTTCATATTAACTTGAAGTAGACTTTGACTATTTGTTTATTATTATTTTTTTGTTGTTGCCTAACTTTTGAAATCAGAACTTAGTGGGATTGTGAATTATAATAGATGTTTGTTTATTTATTTTGAACAAGTTCAATATTTTTTTCTTCTCTATTTAGTTAATTGTTGCTACTACTTTTAAGCTTACTAGACTAAATATAGTTGAATTGCCTTAGCTTACGCGCCAATCATGACTTGATTTTTGGGTAGAATAGAGAGCACACCCAAATACAAAGACAAGAGGAAAATGTGTATTTATAGAGTTGTGACAATAATAGCGTTACAATAGCAGTCATACTTAACCACTGCAATATCAATAATAGTAGCGGTTATGATAGTGGTTGCGGTTATGATAGTGATTACTCACCGCTGCTAAATGAAACTATTGTAGAGGCTATAGAATAATAGCCACTATAACCACTTCCATTAGTTTATATTCTTGAATTTGTTAATTTATATTATTTTCATTTAGTTTTTAGTTGAAATTATTTAAAAATAAGTAAAATTCTACATGGTTTAAAGATAATTAAAAATTGAGAAATTTTTAGTTGAAATTATATCTAAATTAAAATAAAATTATTATTAAATTTGTAAAATAAATTAAAATAACTAACAAAAACTAAATGAAAATTCATAAATAAAATGTAAAATTTTAAAAACTAAATTGTAAGTCCTAAATTAAAATAAAATATCCATAAAAAATCCACAAATATCTACAACTATCCATAAAATATAATGTAAGTCGTAAAAAATGTCCTACTAGTGCTCAGACTGATTTGGTGCATGCCGGCTCCTCATAATCCTGGTGCTCTAAGCTGGTAGACAGTGCTGGGAGGGATCAAACGTTGGCTGGAAGGGAGGTATCATGATCTGCAGGATCTGAATGTTCAAAGGGATGCCATGAGGAAAGAGGTGGCCGACTATCTGCTGGACAGCCATAATTTGTAGGGTAGGGCTGCCTTTGGGAGAAGCTACAGGAAGGAGTTTGTTGTTATTTTCCTTTCCACAGGCCCCTAATGATCTGGGATGGTTGAATTTGTTTTTGTTTTGAACGTTTGATTCATATATACACTTTAATTTTACCAATTTTTAATTACGTCTCGATTTTCTTTTTACAATCACCTGGCACCACCAAGGCTACTGATGGGTCCATGTTCATTATTAGGCTGAAAGTTATAGTTTACTATATTAATGTTAATTGGAGAATGATAAAAAATTCTTTAGTTCTATCTAGGCTAAGCACTTGGAAGAATTGTATTCTATATCTCATATATATATATGCCGAAGGCGTGTCTGAAGATTAATTTGTTGTTGATGCCATATACTCAAGGTTCCAGGTGATATATGCTGAATGAGTTACAGGCGTTGATGGCTACCTTCTTATCAGATTATATATATATATATATATATATATTCATTTCACAGGGTGGATTGATAAACTCAGAGGATTGACTGGTCGCCTTGAGATGAACTTCAAGGAGTCGGATGCACTTTACCAACAAGTGATGAATGAACACCTTGGTCCTCAAAATATTAATTTATTTTCTCATCTCTGTTATGATTTTATCTGGACGTACGGTGTAAATTAAGGGAAATATTTAGTCGTGGACAAAATATTTGTGCGGTTTGTATCTTTATGGGCTTGTCATGTAATTTAATTAAGTAATATTAATGTTTCTGCTACGATAATGCATAATTCTCTTGTAAGTAATTGCCATGTTCAATGTGTATTTTTTTTCTTCTCACATTTCCATTAATTTCAATTTTTCCTCCTTTTATGATTTTGATATTAAATCAAAATTTACTTATTATACGGACAAAAAAAAACAGAGAGATAAAGCTATTTGTCTACTCAGGAAAGAACATTTGTCTCATTCAAATTAACTTAGAAATTATAGGTCTCGAGTTAATATCGTTGAGCTAATATTTAACTTTTTTAATTATTTTCAATGAAATGAAACATTTTATCATTGTACAACATGTGCACATTTTTGTGGCAAAAAAAAAAACGTGTGCACATTTTTCAAACACATAACGTATATAAATGTTTATTTTACTCGGCTGTGACAATGCGTTATTTACATATCATTCAATATATAAAACATCACAAAATATGATTTTCTCCTTGTATCATCAATCAAATCAATATATTGTACGAAAGAAAAGACTTAAATATTTAACTTATATATTTTAAACGGCTCCTTTGTCCAATTAACTTGAAACATGTGGTTTTAAACTTACAAATAACTATATTATTGGTGTTGATAAAAAGAGTTAATTATAAAATGGGTGATGTGTAAAAAAAAAATTCACTTATTATGATTCAATTAGAATAAAATAAATTAGTACTGTTACTCTTTATTGATGTGATAATTAATTCATTTTTTAAATAATTTTTTTAAAATTTAAATAATTTCAAAAGGATTCTAAATCCCATGGTAATTACATGAGACTTAAGGCTAATTATAAAATTATAATTATATTGAAAATTTGTTTTTGATAATAACGGTTTGGTATTTGGTTATCATTTTATGTTTTGACTAATTTGAATCGAGTTGTAGTCTAACCCCATTTGGGAGAAATTTTTTCAAAGATATTTTCTGTATTCATATGATTTCAAATATAAGATATCTTACTTAAATGACCCTAACATTTTTCACCTAGACCAACGTCCTATTGGTCATATTAGAAAATCCGTTTCCATTTAGCATTAATTATTTTTAGAAAAATAAGAACATTTAACATAAGAAAAAGTTTCACATGAAAATTGAGTTACCGCTCGAAATCAATTATCAGGCTGAAATGATCAGGAATTCCGTTCCACGCCTCATGCATGGTATGTTTGGCTGAGTCTTAAGCCCTCTCCCCTTCATTTATTTACTTTCTAATTATTCACTTCAAAAATAAATAGTTAATAATAGAAAAACTTGAATTGAGTTTTATATTCAACCTCATCCCACAATCATTGTATTAAAGAATGTCACTAAAGTAAGAAGCATTATGTTATTGACGTGCTAGTAGTAAATGCAAGCAAAGGGTGCAAACCAAAGACATTCTTCTGTAACAAAGCCACAAGATGAACTTGCATAATTTTTTTTTCAAATTGAGATACCTTGCACCGTAAAATAACCTCATTCGTTTAGTGCGATGTAGATGGGGATAAAACTTCTTTTATGTTCACGAAACTAATTTATTAATTCTTATTATTCCTAATTATCAGTTTTCTAAGAAAAGATAACTCCATTGAGGCATGATTTCGCCAGTTGTTTCTCCTCAATCAACTCTTGGGCTGTTTTATCCATCTTTTCCCTTGAGAACTCATCGATCTTGAGGCCTGCCAATGCATCAAATAGGTTTTTCAGTGGCCAAAATTAAATCACTTTGAGAACAAAAGATGGGAAATGGGAATATTTTATATATAAGAGAAATCTTTAGGTAAACAAAGATCAAGTCAATAAAATAAATAAATTTGTAAGCATGTCAAGATAAATAAACGCTATCTACCAAATACAGCTAAACTTAGACCAATCCATTTTGACATTAATTTGCTTCATCTAATTATCTTTGGCAAATTAAATCCAGTATTGAATTTCTCATGTTAATAGAAAATTCTTGATGCATCCCTGGTATTGTGAGTCTGACTGTTTTCACCCTTTCCCAACAAAAAAAAAAAACGTGATATGATTACTAAAGTTTGTCAATTTTTGGTGTCAAAATCACTTTGGATATCAGGAAACAAATGAAAGGAACACAAATTCCTGCAGGCATGCCATCAATATATGCAAATAGATAAATCTTGAAGTCAATATAATTTACAAGGCTAAAAATGCACCTTGAACAATCTTCCATTCTCCTTTTTCACATGTGACGGGGAATGAGTAAATGAGGCCAGGTTGGATACCATAAGACCCGTCAGAATACACTCCCATTGACACCCATGTTCCCTGAAGTAAAAGCAAATGCAAAATTAACAAATAGAGCAGCAAGAAGCAACAACATCTAGAGGATTAAATGGTGAAGAGAACCAACCTTGGGAGTCCCAAGAACCCAATCACGTATGTGATCACAAGCAGCACTTGCTGCGGATAATGCACTGGACAGCTTCCTGGCTTTGATAATGGCTGCACCACGCTGCTGAACGATGGTGATGAACTCATTGTTCAGCCTAGGACAAATGAAGCAGAAAGGTATCATCACAGTGGTGGAGACGTTGCTTTGGGATGCTTGGAATAAAGAGATACTAGTTTACCAAGCTGCAAAATGAATGCTTAATGATGCATTACTTACTCCCAGCCACAATTGATTGAATCATGATAGATTTAGGTTGCATGTGGAAAGTCGATCATCTATACAATTATCCATGTTTCTGCCACAATTTGGGGTCTCGGTGCCTTTGGAACTAGTTATTTCAAGTCACCTCATGAAATTCCAATATTGGTACCACCAGCAGTTGTGGTCAATTCTTACTTCCCAACTTGTTTCAATTGTCTGCAGTTACATTCAACTAAAGGCACGCAAAAAAATTTATCCTCTTCCTCCTTACAGTTTGCTTCAAGTAGTTGTGTTCTTAGCCACTACGGTTACTGGTTTTTGCAGGATTGTGGAGTATTTGGTTAGAACAAAATACTGAGTTTTAAATCAGAACTTTTTCCTCCCATCTTTGGGAAAAAATTACCTTTATGGGCTCCTTTTGGGTTTCAATTTTGGGATCAGACACTTGCGGATTTACAAGGGGATTGGAAAGTTCGTTTTGAGTGGTTTTTTCCTTCAGTTTTCTTTTTCTTTTGGTTGACGAGGATTTCTGGTATTCTGTTTTATATTATTCTCTATTCATTTCAATAAAGTTTTTTTTCATAGAGATGAAAAGGGAATAGTGAAAAGGTGCTTTCTTTCCTATTTTCCAATATGGATCACTCTACATGAACCCAATACCCAAACATGCCAATGGTCTAACTATCTCCAATTATATTATCTATTTTATCAAGAAGATACACTAACAGAGGTAATCCAAAACTTACCAGCACAAAAAGGTAAAAGGAAGCAGATTGAGAAGGTTTGAAACATGCATACCAGTTATCATCAGCCACAGCTTGCCTGACAGACTTCTCCCTGCTGCTGATGGTGACAGTAGCATGGTTGACATCTGGATATTGGGTTGAAGAGTGATTGCCCCAGATGATGACATTCCTTACATCACCAACATGAACATTGAGCTTCTCAGAGATTTGCCCTAATGCTCTATTATGATCAAGTCGAGTAAGACAGGTGATATTTTTTTCGGATATTGAAGGAGCATATTCCTTCAAGACGAGAGCATTGGTGTTCGCTGGGTTGGCAACCACTAGCACCTGAAGTTAAGAAGAATTGAAAAGCCATCAACCTAAAGAAGCAACATGATCATTTCATCTCTCATGAGAAGCTCAAATGACATATCCTAAATAGTTAATGTAAACATCCCGCAGGCATATTTTTACATTGAAACTCTGACTTTTTTTCATCAATGAGGCATTTTCTGGGAATCACAATTGCCAAAATTCCCAATGAAGTATTAAAGCTTATTAAATTTACAGTCATTGTATATTTATGTGGCTATCTATAGGTGAATCCAGAACTACAAAAGCAAGAAAGATGAGCTACAGGTCAACTAATGAGGGGGAAATTTGGCCTTTTCTAGTTCCATCCTTATTGTGCTCTTCACTGAGTGAAGTGTTTTAGACTTGGACAGTTTCAGATCATTACTATGTAGTGTCATTGACAGTAATATGATGTCAGTTACTCCCAAACTTAAAAGTAGGACGTAGGCCATAAATGTAGATCTAACACACTTCAAAACTGAGGCTGTCAAAGTAATTGCTTACCCTACAGTCCGCAGCAGCATGCTGCTCCAGAGCTGAAGCTTGAGCCTTGTAAATTGATACATTTTTAGACATCACGTCTTTCCTTTCCATTCCTTCTTTCCTAGGAAATCCACCCACCATAACAGCAATGTTCACATCCTTGCAAGCTTCAACAACATCAGTGGTAGCAACAACACCTGTTGTATTTATATATATGGACAAACCAAATTTTGAGATCTCAACAATAAGAACAACCATGTGATAATTATATTTATGTCAGGATTGAAGATAATATGCATGCCTTTAAGAAGTGGAAAAGCAGCATCAATCAGTTCCATCTTCACCCCTTTCAAGGCCTCTGCTGCTGGTTCAATATCAAGCAGGTGAAGAATTATAGGCTGATCTGGACCAAGCATCACCCCCCTTCCAATCATTGGAGCAAGGGCATAGCCAATTTGCCCTATTGTGGAATCAAATCAGAGTTAAAACGTAAATGCTCAGATAGAGGAACCACTGACTTCAACAATAGTGAAATTTAATATATTTTCTCCTTCAATAGGAAGCTCAGTCAAGCATTCTTTCCATGAAAGTTTTGTTCTCCCAAGTTTCCAACAATAACACGACCTCACATGGCCATACGGTACGAATGTACTCCATATATGATGATTATAAAAACTCGAACAGCACAGACAAGTATAGGACATAAAGTATGCTAAAAACAACCAACAAATAAAGCATAAGTATTTGCAGTTTGTTGATAACTCACACGACAGGTCAAACTGTCAAATTGAAACAGAGAGTTCAAAGAACAGATCATAAGCTGATGATTTGACAGGAAAATAATTCAGTTTTATCCGAATGTCGATATGGATTACTGGTCAATCACTAATAATGAGATTAGTCTCGTGCTTGAATTTAATTTTACCTTTTCAAACTACAACTGCTGGCTGGATTTTAATGGGATAAAGATTAGCAAAACCAAGGAATGAAACATATCTATATTATGAACGGTAGAAATGAGCCATGGATTCAAAAAGCTAAAGCTTTTGAAGAATAAATGTTAAGGAGAACAACGTGTGCTTTGCAATCAAAATTGAGATAAGGCTACCAAAAATTCCTGCATGATGCCAAAAATTTTATTATGACAAATGATCATCCATGTTATATTAAGCTAAAATGTGAATGCCCAGTGGATAAAAACTACAGCAATAAGCCTCCACTAATCTATTAATGGAGAAATAAAAGAAATCAAAGAAACTAAATTGAGCATGCCTGCAGCACCCGTGACCAATACTGTGACAGGTTCCTTCCCTACTTTCAGAAGGCTGCACATATATCTAATGATCTTCCAAAACAAAGAGAAACAAATCAAAACAACAAGACATTTTTGAAGAAGCTCCCAAGTAATTATTTCCATAATCAGTTTTCCTGACGGGATCCAGGGCAAACAATCTACTCCATTATCTGGATATATATTATATCCATGTGAAAGAATCTAGACGTAGTCCTCATTGCAAGGCAATCATATACCAAAGCAATGCTGATAAGAAATGCAGGTGCACGAGGGTCACCTTAACAACAGAGAAAAGAATCTTCCAAGTAAACTAAGAGAGGAAACTGAAATATAAAATCAATTTTAGAATCTTGTCGCTCGTAGATTGGTACCCACTTCAATGAATTCAATCCCTCCTTTGCGTAGGTACCTTATAAAGAGTTCAATATTTTTCAAGAGTTTGAGCTCTTTTATCATTAAACATTCTCACTATTAATTTACTAACTAACAATTAAAGTGTGAATAAATACATCTAATTATAAAAATGTTTAACCTATCATAGAGGCAGAGGATGGAATACCGATCCTGTTTTCTATTTCAAGAGAAACAACTGAGAAGGCAAAATGTCTCAGCTCTGATCTTTCCCACATTTTCTCATTCCGTGAACACATACCACGTAAGGAACTTAAGTAATAACGCAGGATTTGGCATAGAAATTCATATTACCAGCAGCGCCGGTGACAATAACTCTAACTGGATCTCTCGCCGCCATTGTTGCAAAGAGTAGTTCTAGCGAGCGATACAAACAGAGTGACAGAAGTATGTCAGGGAAACCTTGGCTCCATAAACACACGAGACGAAGAGGGAGGAAAGAAGGGGAAAACAATGCGGTGACGGCGCAGAAGTAGGATTGAAGGATGACGGTCGTGGAGGACAGATATGATAACTAACGCTTTAAGGATGCTGGCGCCGAAACTGCTCACGAAATCGCGAGCGTACGTGAGAATGCAAAAGAACGAGAGCACACGGTGCTATGCTCATCAGAAACCGTACGTTTAGATTTGATTATATTTTATTATTATATTTTTAATACATTTTTATTTTATTTAATAAAAAATTTAAAATAAATACAATTTTATAATTATCATTTTAAAAAAAAATATTATTATTATATAAAAAAATTGAAATAATAAACTGCAAATTTGAACCGTCTAAATTAAAATTGGACGATTGAAATTTAATTATAATAATGAGCATTTGATACTCCTCACAATGGACACTCAACGTGGATTTGCAAAAGAACAGGTCCTCTTCACATGATGTTCACGCTTCCCGCTTCCCGCTTCGCTTCATTCTTCCTCAATTTAATAAACCAATACAATATTGTGTTTTATGTAAGTTAGTATTAGCTTATTAATTACAATATAGGTGAATATATTAAAAGTGATTTATATTTAAATATTTTTAATTTATAAATATTTTTAATAAAAATTATGTTTAAATTTTGATAGTTTAAGTATTTATTGGATGAATAATGAGAATGAAGAGTGAAATAAATGATTATGGGATGATAAATTATTATCATAAATATAAAAAATCAATTTATCGCATAATTACTTATTTGAGGTATAAGTGCTTATTAAAAAGTTAGTGTGTTTAACAACTTTATAAAATAAGTAATTATACTTTTCCATAAGTGATTATATCATTTCATAATACATGTTATACTAGTTTATCTTCTTTAGAAAAAACTTATACAGTAAAACTCAATTTTTTATTTTTTATTTTTTTATATTGTCTTCAAAATACTTATTTAAAACTCAACTTTTTTTTATATTTTTTACTTTTATATGTTACATTGTGGAATATATACATAATTATATCTATATATATACAATACATGTATTCTAAAATTTTAAATTTTATTGTATTCAATCTATCATACTGAATTATTCCCGATACTTGTATGCAATGTTGTCAGAACTGGACCAGATATTGAATCGGACAAGGCACTGATTCAAGGTTCAATGGTTTAACCGAGATCGAATCAGGGTCGGACTGGTAGTAATTAAAATAATATATTTAAAACAAATAATATAAGTTTAAACAAATTTTATAACTTAATTAAAGTCTCAAACTAAATAATATTAAATTATCAATCTAATATTTATCACAAACAAATTATTAATAAAATTTATAACTCAATATTTAAATCTAAATAAGTTAATATTCATCTATAATCATATTTGAATTCAAAATAATAAATTAATAATCTATTATTATATTATTTATCAAGCAAATATATCATTTTTAATAGTTATATATCATAATAATGCATATATAATATTATAATATATAAAAAATATATTTTATATTAAAAATGATGTTATTTTATCTTAAAAAAAACATAGAACCAGTTCAGAACGGGTTCTACCGGTTCAAGGCCGTTTGACCGGTTCTTAACCGGTTTTCATCAGTTCTGAGTAGTACCGGTTATATAGCATGATCGAACCGAACCAGACACTAATTCCCGGTCCGACATGTCGAACCAGCTGGTCCGGTCTGGTTTTTACAACATTGCCTGTATGTATATTTGTAAATTATAGATAGATTTCATTTTAATTTAATTTGATTATTGTGTTTAAGAAACTGCTCAACTATTTTTCTTTTAATTTAACAATATAAAATTACATCGATAAAAGAAGTCTTGTGTGGCCCATTATAAATTAAACAAGAAAAACACAATTAGATTAGAGAAAATTAAATAAAAATAAAATTAATAGACAAACATAAATTCTAAAATAAATTTAATGAATCAAATTAGAATCAAATAAAATAAAACAGTAAGAGTAATACTTTGAATAAAATTAAGAGATGGAATTGTAAATTTTTTTTTTGGCCGATGAATTGTAATTATGCAATAAAGTTAAAAGATGACAATAAAATTTGAGATAAAATTAAATAACTAAATTAAAAATTAATCAAGCCAAAAGATTATAATAAAATTTAAAATAAAATTAAAAGATCACAAATACTTTTTAGCCGAAACAAAACTATACTTTTTAAAAGGAAAAAAATATTACTTACATGTGCAACATGTTCTCATTCAATTAAATTAAATTAACAAAAAAAAAAGTTCCGTGAAAGTGATAGTGTCAAACAAGAGTCCTGTCCTGTGACATAAATCTTTACCGAACGTTTCGAAATGTTTTGCTGGGTGTTACTGCTGGACATTTATTTGAGAGTAATGTATACCATCATCATGTTAGATCTATTAGTTGGATGACTCTATCAAGGTGGGTTTTTCCCCCATCAAACTGAACAATACATAAGCAAAAGTCATACAAATGGCAATTATCAAGTGAACAACCTGCAAATATCAACAACCACCTAAAAAACACAAACCAAATAGTCCAAAATAACCTCGCATTTGCATATTATCCCCAATTTAATGGCCATACTAATTTCTTTTCGTGACTCATTCATTTTAACTAACTGTGCTTATTCAACTCAAGTGGCAACTTATTTTTCTAGACTCTCTCCATTGTGAGAGCTGTGTGACTCTCTCCTCCGTGAGATTTGTGTTTCTCCACCTAGTGTGTGAGTTTCTTTCTGATTGGCAGTGAAGCATCAGCATGAGTGGTGATCAAGAAGGTGAGGAGGTGATTTCTAATCCTCTTATATGGAATTTGAGTAATGGCGATGATTCTACAAAGTGTAGATTGGTTGCAAAGTTGCTGACAATAAAGAACCTAAATCATGCAACAGTGATTCCGATGATCGGAAAAGCATGGAGCCTTCATGAAGGCTTAGATGGGATTGAAGTAGAGAATTACTCGTATATGTGTACTTTTTATTCAGATGAAGAATGCCAACGAGTTTTGCGAGGAAGGCCATGGTCTATTTTGGCCAAATGTTGAATGTGCAACAATGCAAGAATGGAAATAGTATGGTGTTTTCAGTGAATTAAAGTTTGATCGTACACCGTTTTGGATCCAGTTGCATAATTTGCTGATAGAAGCGATGAATGTGAGTAATGGAATTATGTTAGGTGGATATTTCGATGAAGTAGTAATGCTAGAAAATCCAATTCTTAATCGAAGAATGCTTCGATACTGTATAAGGATCCATGTGAATGTGGATCTAAATAAACCTATTGTAATTGGATTCTGGATTCCTCATCCTGATGGTAGCAAAACCTGGATCTCTACAAAATATGAGAAGCTACAAGACTTTTGTGTGGCTGTATCAGTCATGAGCCAAGAGGATGTGGAAGAAAGAGATAGATGAAAATAGATGAATTGAGTTTGCCAAAATATGGAGCATGGTTGTCAACTTTGGCAGTTTGTAATTAGGAAGAAGCTATTGTTTTTGTGAAGAAGGACTGAAAAGAAGTTGATGGTGGTAAGAAGAAAGACAATAATGTAAAGAGTCTTGAAACTAGTAGATTGAATCGAGCTGGTGGTATACAAATTGATAAGGCTCGAGCAATTGAAATGAGAGAATTAGCTAGAGATAAGGAGGTTGTTAGCATTAAAGATGATGATGAATTGGAAATGAGAGGTAAGGAGTCTCGATTGGTGAATGCTCTAATGTGAAAAAAGAAAGTAATGTGGATGTTTGCTATGAGAATAAAGATTCTCAATATACAAGGACCATGATAATATGGTTCATATTGAGTTAAATAATTTGAACTTGATGGCTTCTATGTTAGGATAGGACGTGGATTTGGCAATTGTCTAATACATGAAGAAAGAGTTGCGAGAGGTTACAACAAAGCTGCAGCAAATTAATCTAAAGAGGCTAATGGAAGATGAATTGGTCAATGAGGTAATAAAAAGAAGGAAAATCTAGGAAGAACCTTTAAGTTTAAAGGCTAAGCTTTCCGTTTATGCTGATAATTTGAAGAAAAGTAAGTTGAAGGTGTCAAAAGTGAAGGGGAAAAGAATTTTTGCTATTAAAAGAGAAATAAGGGTGGGAAAGAAGATTAAAGAATTGCAAGAAGTAAATAGTGTGATACAAACATGTTGCTGTGATGAATTTTGCATTCGCAATAGCTAATAATGATACAAAATTAGTGAAGTTGACTGAAGATGCTGGTGGTTGGCCTTGAACAACCACTAAGGCGCCATGAGAGTTTTATTTTGGAATTGTCAATAGAGCTAGCAATATGGGTTAGGCCTGATGGGCCAGCCCGATTAACCCAACAAAATGGGCGGGCTAGGCTTTTAAATTAAGAACCCAAAGGAAAAAAGGACATTTTGGGCCTTGCCCATAGCGAGCCAACCCAATTGGCCTGTTTTCCTCGTTTTTTTTTTAAATATTAAAAAATATATCATTTTATTAATTAGTTATATGTAAATTGTAAAATTTAAATATTATGTTATTTTTTAAGTAAATTATAGTGATAATTAGTTGTAATAATTTAAAAAATTATATGAAAAAATTAAAAAAAATGAAAAATATTTTTTTAAATAAATACGAGCCCATGGGCTTGTGCCGTATGGGCTCGAGCTTTACAAGCCGAGCCCACTTGGCAATCTGGGCTTTTTGACCCTACCTAAGGTGGGCTGGCTTGGATTGCCAACTCTAATTGTCAAGGCCTTGAGGTGGCCTTGATAGTAAAGAACCTAAAGAAGGTAATTAAAAAACATACACTTGCTTTAGTGTTCTTGATGGAGACTAAGATGGTAGATGCTAGAATGGAAAGGGTTAGAAGAAGGATGGAGGGTATGCAATGTAGTTGCTATGTTAATCCAGATAGGTGGAAGGTGGCTTGACTTTATGGTGGGGGAAAGATGTTAAGGTGGAGATTTTATTTCGGTCCAAAAATATCATTCATACTTTGTTGATTTATGATAAGGATGGTGATTTTTTCTATGCCTCATTTATATTTGGACCTACAAATGAGGGGCAAAAGAGAGTGGTTTAGGATAAGTTGAAAAGACTAGGATCTAGATTTCATGAAGCATGAATCTATATGGGTGACTTTAATAACTTGCTCAATCAATACAAGAAGTTTGGGGGAAGGCTAAGAGCTACAAGAAAGGTCGATTTCTTTCCAGGTTTGTTGGATGATTGTTGTCTTATGGATATGAGTTATGAAGGTGCTTGCTTTACCTGGTGTAATAGAAGAACGAGGGAAGCTCATATTAAAGAGAGAATTGGTAGAGTGCTTTGTAATAATGCGTTGAGGATGAAATTTCCAAAAGCACAAGTCTTTCACATTGAACCTATGGCTTCAGATACTCGTATTTCGCTTATAGACTTGGAGTTCAATAATGGAAGCTCGCCTCGAGAATTCATATTTGAAGCTAACTGGATTGAGTATAAGGATTTCTTGGATATTGTGAGAAGTAATTGGGGTATGGGAATTGAAGTAGAAGAGACAATAGTGACAAATATTATTAGAAGGTGATAACTTATAAATTTTCATTATTCTTATCACCAATATTTAGTGGTTTTAATGATTAATTTCAGCCAATTTTAGATATTTAGATGATTTTCATGCTTTTAGTCGAATTTTGGATTTATGAGAATTTTAGGATAATTTTTGGAAATTAAGCTTCAATTTAATTATTTTTTATCTTCCAAATTATTCCAATAATTTAATTCTTTCTATTTTATTCTATTTAACAATTTTCAATGTGATTATGGGTCACTAGCACTTTAATTATGATTAAAGAAATGATTAAGAATTGACCCATGTAAGGGTAAAATTGTCAAAAAGTTTTAGAAATATATTTTTAGTATTTTATTTCCCTTATTTTTTTTATCATTTTGACACATAATTTTTTTCAAAATTGAGTTTAAATTTTATCTCATAATTAATTTAATTTTCTTGGACTAAAATTTAATCTGCATTTATTTAACTGGAAACATAATCTATCTAATGTAATATTTTCTTGCAAGTCATAGTCTATGGAGATTAAAATTTTGAAGAGACATTTTAGTTATTAAAATGGAGAAATTTTATGAAAATTTTATTTTCCAAATTTTCCCTTTTCTTCTCATTGTTGTTTGTCCATTTCTATTCAACTATATTTTGAGTAGTTTATATTTCTCTCTCTTACTCCATTTTCAGTCAACCAAATGTGGCCCTTGTTTTTTCCTTGTTTATTTTCCAACCCTTCTTCTCAATTCGGAAAGAAGCCTCCACTCCTTCCTCCTTGACCTTTTCTTCTTCAATCCTCCTTTAGCTCCCTCCATTTTTTCCACCACTTTCCTTTATTTTCTCACAATTTCCGACCCACCCACACCTATTTTCCTTTGTCTCTCATCATTCTCCATCTCATTCTTCCATTATGTTGAGATTTCATCCATAAGTCTTCAAGCATAGCTTTAGCTGTGAATTTCTTCCATTTCCTCCATCAAATTTGTGACTCTTCCACTATTTTCTCCATCAAACTTCATCAACTCGCCCAGCACTCATCCTTTTCTCCATCTTCACTGCATAAATGTGGCTGCCATGGGAGAGCTTGGGTGAGCTCGTGCTAATGGAAGGGTGAAGCTTGGTGGTGACTTAGAGCAATTTGGAGGAGCTACAATGAGCAACAGACTTCAATTTTAGTTTGGGCTAATTATTCCTTTCTCTTTCACTTTTCTATTTCAATTTTTAAGTTGAATTAGGATAGGGTCTTGAATATTTTGACTTGAAATTGATGTTTAATTGGTTAATTGTTAATGGAAATTGATGGATTGTATTGGGACCAATTGGAATTGTGGATTAGAAGCTTGTTTGGTTGCTTATCTTGTTAATATGAGACTATATTATTTATAACCAAATTTATACCTTGTCACATTTTGCCTTAATTTTGAATTTGGTTGCTTAATCTAGCATTGTAGCATTGTAGGTGTTAATTATGTAACTTGATTCTTGATTGATGCATTAGGAATGTTAATATTGATTTTGGTTTACTGACTTAAAAGTTTGAGCCTCATTATGGATCTCATTGTGCAAGCTATACACACATAATCATTTGTCACAATATTTTTCCATGTTATGTGCTTGATAAATTGCCTAAATGAGTTGCCATCTTAGGGACTTTGTTGACCATCCAACTCTTGGAAAAGTAATGGTCTTAAATGGTTGTGACAAAGTCATCATGATAATTGTCCAAGCTAAATACATTAATTGAGCCCAAATTAAACCCTCTCCAAGTTGTGCTAAGTCATTACTTTTTTATCATTGCATTTTTCATATCATTTCATCTCATTTTTGCATAATCAACTCTCTTTAAGTGTGTGTTAGTTAGTGTTTGCTTTACTTCTTATTTACCTTTTCAAGTCATAAACCCCTCTAAACTTGTAATTAGATAGTTTGCATATAGGTTAAGGTTACTTTCATTGCATTTAGTTTAGTACATAATTAGGCAATTTTGGACTTAGACTAGTACACACTATCCATACACTCACACTTCTATACACTTCCATATATAACCCATACTTTTCACAACATTTTCCATACTCATACACTTGTTCATATTTTCCATACATTTGCATACATATGTCCACATATCTTTACATACTAGTTTTGGTCTCTTAGTTTAGTTTTTAGTTAGTTTACATTTTTGTATTCTTAATTGCTTAATTTTCTCTCCTAAATAGGGTTTAATCTAATTACTCCAGTGTGAAATGACATAGGTTTGTGCTTTATACTTCATTATTTCTTTAAACCTAGTTTTAAATTAGAATTCCCTATAACAGGGTCTTTCAGAAGGCTTGATAATTGTAGGAAGGCTTTAATTAAATAGAGTAAACTGGAGTTTCCTAACTATCATAAATAGATTGAAGAGTTGACTACTAAGCTAGCTGAGTGTAAAAGTGAAGTATGGACAAAAGCTACAATAAAGGATGTGAAGGAATTGTGCAAAAAATTGAAGAACAATAGAGAAGGGAGGAACGATACTGGGGGTAGAGATCTAGAGTCAATTGGTTGAGGTTTGGTGATAGAAATACTAAGCATTTTCATTCTGTGACTGTATGTAAAAGATAGATTAATAAAATACTTAGATTCAAAAATGAAGATGGTTCATCGATGGAGGATGAAAGGGAGATTGGTGGAACTTTTGCTAAGTTCTATCAAAATTTATTTTCATCTAGTGGGGATTGGAGGATGGAAGATATATTGAGATTTGTCCAAAAAGAAATTACAAAAATGCATTATATGAATTTGATGCTTCTAGTGACTAATGAGGAAGTGAAGCAAGCTATTTTTTAGTTGGGTGCTTTGAAGGCACTAAGTCCCAGTGGCTATTGTGGTTTATTTTTTTAGAAGTCATGGGCAGTGGTTGGGAAGGAGGTGGTGAATCTAGTGAAGGATTACTTTGAGAAAGGTAGTTTTGTTCAAGAGTTAAATAGAACTAATATGATTTTAATTCCAAAACTTAGCAGGGTAGAAAAGGTCACATAATATAGGCCAATTAGCTTGTGTAATTTCATATATAAAGCAATTTCAAAGGTAAAGGTGAATTGGATGAAAGGCTTATCAAAAAAGATTATTTCACTAACTTAGTGTGCTTTTGTTGCTGATAGAGTAATTCATGATGTCTTTGTAGCTCATAAGGTGTTTAACTACTTGTTAAGAAAGACGAAGGGTTGTAAAAGGGAATTTACATTAAAGGTGGATATGAGTAAAACCTATGATAGGCTTGAATGAGATTTCTTGGAGTTGGTGATGAAGAGTTTTGGTTTTTGTGATGACTAGTAGAGAGGTTATGGGTTGTGTGAAAACTATCATGTTCAATATTAAGATTGCTGGTAAGAATGTGGCATGTGTGACACCTAAAACAAGGGTAAGACAAGGGGACCCTCTCTCCCCATATCTTTTCATTTTGGCTGTAGAGATATTGTCTAGAATGGTGAATTGGCATATTGATGTTGCTGAATTGAAGGGAGTAAAAGTGGCTAGAGGGTCACTAGTATTGTCTCATTGTTTTTTTTTTACAGATGATGCATTGTTCTTTATGAATGTTGTTGTGAAAGATTGTTTCAAGTTTAAGGAGATATTGAGCTTGTATTGCACTATGTCAAGTTAGGAAGCTAATCTTGATAAATCTTGCATTTACTTTTCTACAAATACTCCAATAGATATTATGCAAAGAATTGTTGATTTAATTGGAGTTAAAGAAACTGATGACCCTAGTTTATATTTGGGAATGCCTATATTATGGGGGAGATCTAAGATTCATGTACCAACATACATTAAAGAGAAGCTAAACAAAAACATTATGGGGTTGAAAAATCATACTTTGTCCTAAGTTGGCATGGAAGTGTTGTTTAATGTAATGGTAGGTGTTGTACCTGTATATCCTATGGCATGCTTTAAGATACCAAAGAATGTGTATGAAGACTTAAATAAAGCCTATGCGAAATTTTGGTGGGGTAAGGCTGATGTTTTGAAAGGTATACATTGGAAAGAGAGAAGACATACCACATCAAGTAAACAGGAAGGTGGTTTGGGTTTTAGAGAATTTAATGCTTTTAATTTAGCTCTGTTAGCCAAAAGTACGTAGAGGTTATTAATAGACCCTAATAGTTTGTGGGCAAGAGTAATTAATGGCATATATTTTCCTAATACTGATTTTGTACAAGCTAAGGAGGGATATAAAGCATCTTGGGTGTAGGCAAGTTTACTTGAAGGAAGGAAGGAATCAATGAAAGGATTATGTTTGGTTTTAGGAAATGGTAATTCTATAAAGGTGTAGGAGGATAAGTGGGTTCCAACAATTGAGAGGAATATGTTGAGATGGGATGGTGGTGAGGTAGAGGAGATAAGAGAAATGCTAGTGCATGAATTAATAGCGATAGTAGGTGGAAATTGGAGGCCATTAAAGGTTTGCTTTTTGTGGAAGAGAATAATGCTATTATGAAAATACCTATACTAGTTATGGAAAGAGAAGATAGAATTTGTTGGACACATTGTAAGGATGACAATTATTCACTAAAGTCTAGTTATAATTTAGTAATAAAAGCTGAAGTAGTACGGAATATGAAAAAAAGATTCTTGTTCATATGTGCCTACTTGAGGGTATTGGAAGGTTGTATGGAAAGTTGTTGTTTCTTTAAAGGGCTTCTAATGCAGTAATGGCAACTAGAGAGAAGCTTTATCGAAGGAAGTATGCAATAGATCCTTCGTGTCCTATATGTAGGAAATAACTAGAAACAGTTGAGCATATGTTATTACAATGTGATTGGGTGGGTAAGGTGTGGTTTGGTTGTTTTTGAACTGCTAATAAGAGTCTGAAACAAAATAGGGTAGATGATTAGCTATGGGAATTGTTTTCTAACCAGTCACAATTGACTGAATTTAAGGAGGGGTTGGTTGCTTACATATGTTGGAAGATATGGAAAGATAGATGCAACTTTGTGTTTAAGGGATTTGAAATAAATATAGTGTAGGTGCTTAATTGTGTGCTTGTTGCATAAAGGGGAGGCACCATTTTGGTGGTACATTTGATGCATAGTAGCTTAATTGGATACCATACTCATTGCCACATGCAAAGTAGCCGTTTTGTTTGCTTTGAGTTTTTATGGAGTGTAGACAAGATCAATAGTCTTCCTTCCACTTTATTTATCTTTTTGACAGAAGATTTTCATTGAGAAAATGATGGATAAATATCCTAGTACCAAAATATTTTTTAAAACATACTTACAACTTGCCTAATTACTATTAGATACTTAAGTATCAAACTTGAGTTAAAATTAGATATGAAATGGTGAAACTACCCTTCTCCTAAAAATTAAAGAAAAACTTAGGGTTCTTTTTCTTTCCTCCTACCTTTTCATTCTTCCTTTTTTCCTTTCTTGGCATTGCTGGCCTCTCCCTTAATGTCAACCTTCCTCTCCAACCTTGTCATCACCTTCTCTTCCTCCTCTCCACCTTATTCTCCTCCTATATATCCATATTTCCTCTTCCTCCTCTACATTGAAAATGCAAATATGTGACCACAAATGAGTTCGATGATAAGATTGGAGTCCATGTGCTTTTGCCCCCAATTGTGATAGTATTGGCAAAATTTAGAAGTTTGATCAGCAATCCTTGATAAACTCCATGAAAGAGAGATCAAAAGCATTAGAGCACCCAAACAAGATATGATCGTAGAGTTGTCATTAGATTAGGAAGAGTGTTCGCTTAGGAAGAGTATTCTGAGAGCAACATTGGAAGCTTTAATCCACCTTTCAATCTCATCTTTGAGGTCCTACCATGACATCTTGTGAGCATCTTCGATGTTAAGCTTCTGCAACCCTAACCTCAAAAAGCTCAATGGGCAGACATTGTATGAGTTTTGAGAGCATTTCAACCATTTGCTCGTATCTTGTCTTTATCATAATATTCCAATGAATCTTTTGATAAAGTGTTTTCATGAGGGTCTACTTCTACTTGAGAGAAATTTCATTGATTTAGCGACTGGAGGAGCTTTGACATATCTGATTCCTCAAACTGCTTGGAATTTATTAGAAAAGATAGCAAACAATATATAGCAATTTGGGGTTAGATAATTGATAACTCATAGATTTTCACTTTTTTTATCCCCAATGTTTAATGGTTTTAATAATTAATCTCGGCTAATTTTGGATTTTTAGATGATTTTCATATTTTAGACAAATTTTGGATTTATGAGAATTTTGGGATAATTTGTAAAATTAAAGTTTAATTGTTATTATTTTTACCTTCCAAATTATTCTAATGATTTAATTCTTCCATTTTATTTTATTTATTAATTCTCAATGTGATTATGTGTCATTTGTAGTTTAATTATAATTAAAGAAATGATTAAGAATTAACCCATCTAGGGGCAAAATTGTCAAAGAGTTTTAGAAATTTATTTCTTAGGTTTTTATTTCCTTTTTTTATCATTCTGTTTCATAATTTTCCTCCAAAATAAAGTTTAAATTTTATCCCATGATTAATTTAATTTCCTTTGACTACAATTTAATCTACATTTAATTAATTAGGAATATAATCTATTGGATATAATATTTTTTTGCAGGTTATGATCCATGAAGATTAAAATTTTGAAGGGACATTTTGATCATCACATAGGTGAAATTTTATGAAAATTTTATTTTCTTAACTTTCCTATTTTTCCTCATTTTTACTTGTCCATTTGTATGTGGCTATTTTAATTATTACACCTCACTTTTCTTGCACCATTTTCTTGAAGCCAAACAATCCCTTAGCTTACTTTTCTTCCTAACTCATGAAACCCTTCCTTTTTCTTTCTTTTCAATATCAGTAGCCAACGGCACTCCCTCCCTTCTCTACTCTTTCTTTCAGTCTCACTCTCTTCTCCTTTTTGTCCATGGATTTTCACTAAAATCCTCCATTCCACCCCTAAATTCCTTCACTCTTTCATCATTACCCTACTTCCTACCATCATTTCTTCACATACCCACCATCAAACTCATCACCCATTCATCCCTTCTTCCATTCCTTTTCTTGGCCTAATTGACCACTTTCTCCATCAAGCAAGGAGTGCTTCAAAGCTTCAAAGGGCACAAGCCATGGTCCCATCTTCATCATTCGTCATCATCAAGCTAGGATTTCATCTCTCATCTTATCTTTCCTCTCTTGGCCATGGTATCACCTATGGATTCAAGTGGAGAAAATTTTGTAATGTTAGCTATGGAGGGGTGAGTTGGTGGTTGTGATTTAGCACAACTTGGAGAGGATTTTGCAAGGGTTATAGACTACAATGACACTTGAGCTTGGGATAATTATTTTTCTTCCCTTTTCCTTATCTTTTTATAGTTGTCTTAGGCTAAATTAGGATAGGTTATTGAATAATTTAGAGAGATTGATGTATGGATTGGTCAATTGTTGATGAAGTATTGGTTTGTGTGGTAACCACTTGAGATTTTGAATTGGGAACTTTGTATGGTTGCTAATTTGTTATGCAAGAACTTTTTGAAATTTTGACTATTTGCATATTAGAATTCCTTGTCTAAATTTTGAATTGGGTTGCTTGAATTAACATTGTAGGTGATTTAGTTCTTGATTGAGTATTGGAATTGTTGAATTGATGATGATTGATGGGCTGTAATTTTTGGCTATGTATGGAATCATTGTACAAATCATACACACTTAATCATTTGTCACATAATCTTGCATGTTAGATGTTTGATAAAATGTCTAGGTGTGTTATCATTCTAGGTATTTGTTTGGCATTTTACATTCTGGATCTAATGGTTTTAATAGCATGTGACATTTTGATTATGTTAATTATCTAAATTCAATTAATCATGTGAGCCCAAAACAAATTCATCCCTCTCTAAGTTGTTGCTAGATCATCACTCTTATTACATTGCATTTTTATCACCTCATTTTAGCACTAGTTAGCTCTCCTTACTTAATTAGCATTTTCTTAGTTTAGTTGTTAGTTAAGTTTGTTATCCTTCTCATTTACCTATTCAAATCATACACACCCCTAGAACTTGTAATTAGTTAGTTTGCATTTATGATAGGAATGCTTGCATTGCATTTAGTTTAGACTTGATACATAGTTTTCATAAACTCATCTAATTGCATAATTATGAATATCCAGAACTTTTGCATTTTTAAATTTGCATTATAAGTTACATTTAGTCTAGTACATATTTAGGAAATTTTGAACTTAGACTAGTATACATCATCTATACACTCAAACTCTTATACACTTCCATACATATATCCACACATGTTTCCATATTAGTTTTGGTTTCTTAGTTAGTTTAGTTTTCATAGGCTTATTTAGTTGCATTAGCATAGTTTTAGTCTAGTTTTTGCAAATTCATAAAAAAAAAATTTCACATACATAATTCATACATTCATAGACATACTTGCACACTTTTCTTGCATTTTAGTTTTCAATTAGATTGTATTTGCTTTCTTAATTGCTAAAATTTCTCTCCTAAGTAGGATTTAATCTAGTTACTCTAATGTGAAATGACCTAGATTTGTACCCTATACTGCATTATTTCTTTGAACGTAGTTTTTAATTGAAATTCCCTACATCAAGGTCTTTTAACAATTGGTGAATGTGAATGAAGTGTGTATTTCTTCTATGGAATCTAAGTTAGATACCAAGCTGGATAGGATGAATTCTATGCTTGAGAAGATGGCAATGTTGCAGTTTCAGAGTTCCTTAATTTCATCAATCTTTATGCCTCCTCAATCCTTCTCTCAGAGCACTTACTCTCCTTAATCCACTTCTATGGCTTTTGTTGGCTTGTACTGCTTTATTTGCTCTTTGACTACCCATTTGACTGATAATTGTCCATTTATAAATGATCAGGCAGAAGGTCATGCTATATATCTGATGAAGCCTGTGAATCAGGGAGGACAAAAGTATAATCCCTACTCTCCTACCTACAATCCGGATGGAGGATCATCCAAACTTAAGATATGGTAGTGGTAATTAGATGTCTCAAGCACCAATGAAGCAAGTGGTACCTATCCAAAAGGAGTCAAAAAGAGATGATGATATATAAGCCATGATGAAAATGTTAATGGATAGTTGCCAAGATAATTGACAAGATAGATCATAATGAGAAAAAGTACAATCTTGAGATAGCTCAACAAAAGCAGGAATTGCAACATATGTTAGAACAAAAAGATCTCCAACATAGACAAGAAATGCAAGCTCTTCAAAATCAATTGGGCCAGTTAGCTACTTCTTTGAGTAATATTCAGAGTCAGGGTTTATGGAAGCTTCCATCATAGATAATGCTTAATCCTAATGTAAGAGCTCCATCCAATCCTAATTATAGTGTTAATGTCATCTCATTGAAGAGTGGCAGAGAAGTTCGAAATGAGGAGCAATTGACATCTAAGAGGAAGGAAGTACAAGTTGAAAATCCTGCACCTAGCCAATAAATGCCAGTTGAGAGACCTTCTTCTGCATCTTCCGTTAAGTCTACACTTTCTACTTCTCCTTCTTCAGCTAGTGAGCAGGGTAAGTTAGCTTTATCAAAGCCTCACCGAAAGAGCCTAAGGGTAAGAAAGAGGATCTTACCTTTTCTTAGTTGATCAACTATTGAGAACAAGTAGAAGTAGAAGCAAGCAAGTAACCAGCAAGAGATCTTAGAAATGTTCAATAAAGTTGAAGTCAATGTGCCACTCTTAGACTTGATTTAACAATTTCTGAAGCGTATTGAATTTTTGAAGGAGCCTTGCAACATTAAGCAAAAGTTGAGGAATGAAGACAAAGTTGAATTGAATACAAGTGTCTTAGCATTATACCAGCTTCCTATGCCAGAGAAATGTAAAGACCCTGGAAGTTTTACCATTCCTCGTGTAATTGGCAATCTAAACCTTGCTGATGCTTTAGCAAACTTGAGAGCGACTATAAATGTCATGCTTAAATCAGTGTTTGCTCACTTGCAAGGAGCAAAGTTGAAACCTACTAGATTGGTTGCCCAGCTTACTGATAGGAGAGTTGTGATACCATAAGAGTTTTAGAAGATGTGCTAGTCAAGTTAAATGATATCATGTCTTAAATATGGAAGATGAGAGATTTCCTAGTAATGATCAATCTAGCTTGATTTTGGTGTGTTGTCTAAGTAGTTTGCTGGCACTATTATTAAGTTTGATATCTTTGATTCTAAAAAGAAACCTAATGAGTTTATTGGGATTAATGTGATTAGTATGTTGGCTAATAATACTGGTGACTTGCTGATTAATGATTCCACTAGTTCTAATGATTCTTCACTATGTTTGTGTGATGGATTGTATACTTGTGATACTCATAGAGACTTGCTAGCATGTCTTGGCACTAATGATACTACTGATTCCACTTCATTTTCTAATGATCATTTACGTGATGAGTCTATTGTTGATATTTCCATTAAGCATATTACTTGTAGTGAGACTGAGCATGATTAGAGTACTGAGGTGGTAAATGATAGTGGCATGTTTGATAAATTTTTAGATATAATTGATGTTGATGATGACATATCTTGTATTGATGATGATTCAAATGTTAGAGTTGACTTGTTCTTGCATGAGCTTGAGGATTATTTACACCCACATACTACTAAGATATCTGCTACCATTATTGATGAGTTGCATGATGATTCTGTTAAGAGTGATTTGTCTGATGATAGTGTAGTTGATGAGTGTGGGGGTAATCCCAATTTGAGCATGTATGTTGAGGATAATTTGATGCATGATACTATTCCACATGTTGAGTTTGTATTTTTAGATTCTCATATTGAGCATGCTGTAAACATATCTATTGTTATGGTAGTGTTATTGATGGTATTAATGAGGTTGATTTAGTTGGTGATATATGCATGAGGATTTATTTGATTTGATTGATTTTGGTAAGACATTACTGTGTATAGGAGATGATGCATGTAGTTGTCTGAACTATGCCGTGAGTGATTCCTTTCTTAGTTACCTTGACAGCAACCTCACATTTGATCCTAAGGGATGTGTTGACATTTAAGATCATTCTCTTGATCTAGCTACCATTTGTCATGATTATTTAGGAGATTGAAAAGACAGAGAGCACTACATTAGTTGTTCAATCATGCATGATTTTCTTTGCTTTACTACCTGTCATGGTGTTGATCTTGATGATGATCTTGTTGGTGCATTGCATGACTTTCTTGATTGCATTGATCATTATAATTTTGTTAATGTTAGCATGTCAGGGCATTCAGATATTGATTCTAGAACACTCACACCTCACTTATCTACTTATACTTGTGATTTTATTATTGATAACCGTACTTGTTTTGATGATAGAAAAGTAAATAAGTGTGAGGGAATCCAGAAATTGGTTTTACATGTTGATGTGAGTTGTATTGACTTTGTTGGTGTTTCTCGTTTCTTGTCCTATAAGTTATTAGATGATATATTTCTAGGACAAGATACTACTGTAATGTTTGATGTGTTGCAGGACCACGATATACATACCTCTCCACTCACTTTGACCTAAGTGGTAGAGGTTGTTGAGCTTAGTAGTACACGTGAGAGAGGTTCACTATTGGTTTTGTCTTGTGACCTCCAACTATATAAAGGGAGAGGACTAGATTACATATTTTTGCTGGATGATTGTTATGTTGATATCAAGTCGTATTCTTTCCTTTTTCTTTTACTTTATTCCTATTGTTCCACTAGACTGGGTGCTAAACTTGCATTAAGGACAATGCAAGGGATAAGTATAGGGGAGGGATACATTTTTCATCTGTGGGGATTCGCGTGTTTGCATGTATGCTGTTTCATGCTTTGGTTTTTTGTTTTGTTTTTAGGAAGCGTAAGAGATATCTTGTTGATGTTTATGGTCTTTGAAAATGATTTAAAAGAATCCAAAAAAATTGATTTTTTTTTCTTAAATTAGAAAAATTGTTAGGATTTTGGTTTAAATTTTACAAGTTTGAGATAATCTTTGTCTTAAAATGATTAGTCTTGATGGGTAATTTAATATAAATTAAGTTGTTTGAACTAAATAGCAAATTGTCTAGTTTAAGATTTGACAAGTGAATGGCCTATGAACCTAGTGAGGATTTGATCCTTAAATGAAGGTTTCTTTCATGTGTGTACCTCTATATATTCTTTAATCTAAAACTTAGTTTAGATCTTATTTGAGGCTACATTTGTATTCATTTGCATGATAGTGTGATGATTAAGGCATTCATTTTCATTCACGATTTCCATTTAGCCATTCCTTTTGTAACTTAAGTCATTGCTTTTCTACCCTTTTTTAACCATTTGCTCTTTAATGCCTAACCTTTTATAATTAAGGTCAAAACCAATAAAACTCATTTCTAATTGCATCTTAGGAATTTGAGAGCATCTTACTTGCATTACATTTGTGTGTTGCATTACTTTGAGACAAAGAAAATGATGACAAAATCAAGAAAAGAAAAAATTTTGAAAAAAAAAATAGTGAATAAGAGGGTTGAGATAGAGCATAAAACACACTCAACTGCAAGAGAAATGTAAAAAAGAAGAAGAAGAAGAAGAAGAAGAAGAAGAAGAAGAAAGAAAGAAAAATGGAAGAATAAGTCCCAAGGTTTATATTCTTTGCATTGTCATTCATATATGTTTCTTTGGTGTTTCTTGAATTCTTAATGATTTGTTTGTTCTACCATTCTATTCTATTCCATTGCATCCTTTCTCATGTCATTCCATTTTATCCCTCTTTGCTATGTCTTTTTCATCCATCTTTAAGGCTAATAAAAGTCCTTTTAATCATTATTATGCATTTGATTTGTGAGTAGTAGAGAACTTAAATATTTGTCAAGCCTATAACAAGAAGTTTAGATATGGATGTTATGAGTGTAAATACAAACCTAGACACTGAGTGGAGAGAGCTATACACTATACCTAAAGAGAGGCAATTTGCTTTGAAAATGCTTAGGTTAACAATTTTGCCATGAGGTTTGGAAACTTGATTTGTGTTGGATCACTTTGATACATTAAGCATGGATAGACTTAAGTTAATTCTTGCTTGTGAAATCTTATGCATTTCTTAGTTTTTATTTGTTTCTCTTTTGTTTTCCCTTGGTTCTTTGATTTGTTTTGCCTAGGAGTGCAAAAGTTTGAGTATAAGGGGAAATTGATAATTATGAAGTTTTACCATTTTTATTTCTCTTATTTGAGCATTTTTAGTATTGAATTTTGGTTAATTTTGTGTTATTTAGATAATATTTATGTAATTAGCCTTAATTTGGAATAAATGAGAATTTTTGGAAATTAAAATTTAATTTTGATTATTTTTATCTTTCAAATTATTCTAATAATTTAATTTTTCCTATTTTATTTTATTTAATAATTCTCAGTATAATTATGGGTCATTTGTGGTTTAATTATGATTAAAAAAATAATTAAGAATTGACCTATGAAGGGGCAAAATTGTTGAAGAGTTTTGGAAATTTTTTTTAGTATTTTATTTCTTTTATTTTTATCATTCTAGCTTATAATTTTCTTCCAAATTAAATTTAAAATTTATCTTATAATTAATTTAATTTCCTTGGATCAAAATTTACTCTAACCTATGTTACTTTTATTTTATTGAGAACATAATATATCTGATGTAACATTTTTCTTTCTATGGAGATTGAAATTTTGAAGGGGTATTTTGGTTATTAGATTGGAGGAATTTTATGGAAATTTTATTTTCCCAACTTTCCTATGTTTCCTCATTTTTAGTTATTTATTTGTATTTGAATTTATTTTTATTGATCCACCTCACCTTTTTTACACCTTATTTCCCTCAACCAAACATGGCCTTAGTTCTTTTTCCTTTATTATGCAGAACCCTTCGTTTAGATTGAAAGCAAGGAGCCACCTCCTTTGTCTTCTTCACCAACTTTTCCTATCGTCTTCTCTCTCAATACTTAACTTCCTTTTCATTTTTCTTCATTTCCTTCTAATCTTCTTCCATTTTTTCCTTCTCTTTTCTATACTCATACCAATTTCGGTCCTTCTTCCATATTTCCTACCTCCCTTTCACCCATTTCATGTTTTCTTTCACTTGAACTGTGCTTGTCCGCGGGAAGAACACCATGGAAGACTAAGGAAGCTTGAAGCCATAGGAATTATAGTCATTCTGCACTCCATTGAGCTCATGGGTCATCATTCTCTCCATCCTCTTGCCATGGCTGAACCTTCCTCCTCTTTCCTTGGTGTGCTCTTCATTTCTATAAGAGGCTAGGGAGCTTGGTGGTCAACTATAGAGGAGACAAATGGGAGTTGAGCTTGGAGCTTAAATTGATGTTTGAGATTTTTTTCTAAACTTTCCTATTTTTATTCTTGCAATTTTCATTCAAATTTAACCTAGGTTTTAGCTTGAATTTGTTGGAATTCGTATTGGATCATTTTTGGATTGTTGAGGCTTGTTGAATTGGCACTGTATATATCATTTTGGATAAATGAATGTTGATTTGAGTATATTTACCTTGCTATCTAGACTTATTATGTTTGAATTTATGGCCTAATTTGATGTTATTTTGGTGAGTTCAAAGGTAGTTAAATTAATCCAAATGATGTTAAGTTAAGTGGATCATTATTAGTACTTAAATTGCTTAATTGGATTTAATTGAGTGATTAATTCTTATATTTCAGGTCTAATCATTAAACTCATCAATATCCTAATTAAGTTAATTTATTGATTTAAACAAGTTTAGGTGGATTAAGTAGCACTAGGGTAGCCATGGTTAATTAATCATTTAAATTAAACTTAGTTGGTAAGTGCTTAATCAATTAGTTAATTTAATTAATCACATCCCATACATAATTAAGAATTTAGATTGAGTTAGGAAGAGCTTAATTACCCTTTATCAAGTCCATAATTGATTGCCTATCAATTCACACATCTTTCCAAATTTCTTAGTTTTCTAGTATTTATTTTATTTTAAGTAATTGTTTATTTCAATTTAAATTTAAAAAAAAACCCCAATTCTTAGTTGGTGATTGACATTTACATATTAAATAGTTTGCATTGCATTTCATAAAAAAAGAAAAATATATATAATTGCATTTGCGTTAGTTTGTTAGCATTTTAATTTAGTAGTAATTAGTTTGAATTTTTAATTGCATTTAGGTAGTTTAGTTTGCATTTCATTTCATTTAGGACTAGTTTATGATTAGCATTTTATTTGCATTATAATTTAATAAGTTGCATTAATTTATTACATTTTAATTTAGTTAATTTCACTTGGATTTAATTTTATCAATTGCATTTTTAAAAAAGAAATCATTTAGGTGCATTATTTAGCTTAGAAATTTGCATACACTTACTTGCACATTTATTGTTGTCTCTATGAGAACATGACCTAGGTTGCCCCTATACTGCAAATCTTTTCTCACATAGTATTAAATTATATAGCATTCGACATGGCTCATCAGTGCTTCATCCAAAAAGAAATATTCGAAAGAGCCTCTCGCATGCCTCGAGTGCAAGAAAGTTGGACACATCAAATAAGAATGTCCTTAGTACTTGAAGAAGCAAGAGAACAAGTAGAAGAAGGATAAAGGCAAAAAGAGAAAAGTCTTCATCTCTTTTATATTTGGAGATAACTCAGATGAGGAAGCTGAAGAAGAAGAAATACCAACCTGTGTCTCATGGCTGAGGCATTAGAGGAAAAAGAGCAAGCTAAGCAAAAGGAGACCGAGGTAAATGCTTTTTGAACTTTCATATAGTGAGTTACAGGCTGTATTTCATGACTTGCATGATGAATGCATTAAAATCGCCAAAGATCTTTTCAAAGCTAAAAAGAAAGTTTTGCTTTTAGAAATACTCAAAGAAGAAAATAATTTGAGAAAAGAAGCTCAAAACAAAATCAAAGATTTTGAAAATGAGAAACTTAACTCTTGTATGTCCTATGAAGGTAATGAATGATGATCTATATAACACACTTGCTAAATTCACTAGAAGCAAAGAGATTTTAAGTATCATGTTAGGTAAACAAATATGTGTGTAGAACAAGGCTGGCATTGGCTATGATCCTAGCAATAATAAATCTAATTCACAAGCAAGAAAACCTAAAAGTGGTGAAAGATATTACATGTAGTACTTTGTTCTATCTATATTAACTAGTAGCCCTTTCTTTACTTGCAACTATTGTAATAAGAAGGGTCACAATTCTAGTTCTTATTTGTATAAGAAGAAAGGAATTAGCAATGAGATGAAGTGGGTTCCCAAAGGTACTTCAGTACTAAAGGGAGTTGGAACTAACATAAAAGGACCCAAGAAAATATAGGTACCTTAAAATAAGACTTGATCTTATATTTTACATATATGCCTTAAAGCAAAGAAAAGCAATAAGTGGTACGTGGATAGTACTTGTTCAATGCATATGAATGGAGACAAAGAAAAGTTCATTATGCTCTTTGGAGGAGATCAAAAAGGGAAAATTGTTGGCATTGACATTATGGGAAAGAATCCTAAAACCTCAATGGAAGAAGCGCTATTTGTGATTGGTCTTAACCATAATCTTCTAAGTATAAGTCAAACATGTGACAAAGGCAATTAGATGCTATTTAGTTCCAAGGAATGCCTAGTCATAAGAAAAAGTGACAAGAAGATCATTCTCCAGGCTCAAAAGCATGGTAATTGCTATATTATTAACTTAGATGAACTTTCTCCCTTAGATTTTAACTATTTAATTAGTAAAAATAATGAATCTTAGTTATGGCATAAGAGATTATCTCATGTTAATATAAATCAACTTAATAAGCTAGTTAAAAATGAACTAGTTATTGGTTTGCCTAATATTTCTTTTGAAAAAAATATAGAATGTGATGCTTGTCTTCAAGGAAAGCAAATTAAGTCATCATTTAAGCCTAAGGATATAGTCTTTACGTCAAGACCATTATAGTTACTCCATATAGATTTAATTGGTTCATCTCGTGTTAAGAGTTTTGGTGGAAATCTGTATGTTCTTGTTATAGTTTATGATTATTCTAGATTTACATGAACTATATTTCTTCCATTAAAATATAAGGTGTATGCTGTGTTTGTAATCTTAGCAAAGTGCAAAATAAGATAGGTTGTTCCATTATAGCTATCAAGTCAAATCAATAAGGTGAATTTAAGAATTCAAGCTTCTTGAAATTATGTGAAGAAAATGGAATAGAGCACAACTTTTCATCTCCAAGAACTCCATAACAAAATAGTGTTACTGAAAGAAAGAACAAAACACTTGAAGAAATGACTTGTGCAATGCTTAATGAGAAGAAATTGCGAAAATATTTTTAAACTAATGCAGTTAGTACAGCTTGCTACATCATTAGTCAAGCATATGTGGGGCCTCTACTCAACAAAACTATACAAAGGAAAAAAGTCTAACCTCTCACATATTCATGTTTTTGGTTGCAAGTGTTACATTCACAACAATGGTAAGGATAACCTGGGTAAGTTTGACTCTAAATCTAATGAAGGTAGTTTTCTTGATTGTTCAAATAGAAGTAAAGCATATAGAGTCTATAATAAAATAATCCAAGTAATTGAAGAGTCAGTGCATGTAGTGTTTATGGAAATTGAAACTCTAGTTGAATCCTCTAATAAAGATGAAGGAGACTTAATAATCAACTTGAATAATCTAAATTCGAATGAAAAGGAACCTCCAAAGATATCAGACTTTATGCAAATAAAAAATGTTCATGAGCAAGATAATAATGAAGAAAATCATGAACTGCCCAGTCTTGGAGATATCATGGGAGCCATTTTATTGATCAAATGATTTGTGAAGTTCATAATCAAGTAAGAATAAGAAATCAATTAAGATATCAAATTAATCATTGTGCATTCATATCTCAAACTGAATCTAATAACAAAAAGGATGTATTAAAAGATGAATATTGGGTGATGGTCATGCTAGAGGAGCTCAATCAATTTGAGAGGAACTAGATTTCATATTTAATACCTAGGCCAATTGATAGACCAATCATTGGCACCAAATGAGTATTCAGAAATAAACTTGATAAATTTAGAATAATTGTGCAAAACAAAGCAAGGTTTGTTGCCAAAGGCTATAATCAAGAAAATGACATAGACTTTGAGGAGACTTATACTCTTGTTACAAGATTGGAAGTCATAAGAATGTTTTTTGTTAGTTAGGCTGGCTTCCCAAGAGTGGGGTGAGTTGGGAAGCTTGAAAATTTTCTGCACAATGTCAAGAAAGTGAAGAAAGCAAAGTATAGAAGGTAAAACAGAGTATGAGTAAATAAACTGAAAAGTTGCAGTAAAGAGAAGAAAACTCAGATATTTATCCTGGTTCGGTCTCTCCACTTGACCTACGTCCAGCCCCCAAGTCACCACTTGAGATTTTCCACTATTCTGCAATAATTCAGTGGACTTCTTACAAATGCCTCAGTACAAAGATATTGCTCTATTTCTAGAGCTTCACTCAATCACTCTACGCACTCTTACAAAGTGCTTCCCAATCCCTTGTGATATCCCTTCACAAGAAAATCTATCTTCCAGATAAAGATAAGATTGTTTACAAGGATTAAACTCTCTTAAACAGAATAAATATGAAAGTTGGAGTACAAAATATTGAAGTGAGAGAGTAAGAGACTTTAAGTAAATGATTTGGTAGAGTTTCAGTATATACAATGTTAAAATCATTTACCACAACTTTAAATGATATTATATTTATAGATTTAGGTCTCAAATATCTGTTAGAGACAAAATCTATCCGTTGGAGAAGTTATCCAACGGTTACTCTGAAAAACTATCCGTTAACCAACCACATTTAATGCTTCTGACATACTGAAATTCAAATTTCTGTTGGTCAACAGACGAATTTCAAAGAAACTGAAGGTTAACAGCTTCAACGTTGAATGCCCAAAGTTCGTCTGTTATGAAGTGAAATTTGAATTTTGATATTTGGAAAATATTTCTATGTTGTGACATATGAATTTTCAAGTAGAAAGTTTTTTTGTTAAGTGTGAATTGTATTTTCAATTTGCTACAGTGCCTTCGAAATTCGAATTTTGGAACCTCAAAATTTGTCTGTCCGTAGTTGGGGTCTATAAGGCACAGTAGTTCATTTACTTCAAAATTCGAATTTCAAAGGGCAAAGTTCGTCTGTCAGAGAGACCTCCTTTCAGACTTACTTCAAAATTTGAATTTATTAATACTGTCATTCGTATGTCAACATATCATTGTAACAGACTCACAAGCTTAGTTTCTGAAATTCGAATTTTCATGTTCAAAGTTTATCTATCAGTGAGCAATTTTGAAACCCAATCTTAACTTGGTTTCAGATGAACTTTTACACAATTTCAGACGAATTTCTTTAGTTTTCATAAGTTTTATTTTCTCTGAAATTCGAATTTTCAAAACCCAAAGTTCGTCTATTGCTTAAAGCTCCTTTCAGACACTTATCAAAATTCAAATTTTCCCAAGTCAAAATTCGTCTGTCAAAGAAGCATCTCCTCAGACTTATTCAGTTTTAATACTAAATTTGAATTTCCAAAGCCAAAGTTCGAATTTCCAAGATGACAGTTCAATATAAATCTTTCAAACTTCTTCTGTTGGTGGGTGTTTTTCAAATATTCCATGATTTAATATAGAATCATGGTTTTCAAACATCTTTTCACCAAATCAAAGTCTTTTACTCAAATTAAAACACAACTAAACATCCTACATCTATTCTTGCACAAATCTCTCAAGAATTTCTTCACTTGAAACCTTTTGGATACCTTTGATATCTTTATTCAAAGCTCTTAAGGGTTGGTTTGGAATCATCAAAACTCTGGATTCAACACTTTTAGCCTTTGCATGCATAAAAAAACTTTAAGCTATATAAAATGGATGTTAAGAATGTTTTCTTAATGAATATATCATGGAAGAGGTGTATGTTAATCAACCTCCAAGTTTTAAGAACTTAACAAAACCAAATCATGTACATAAACCTAAGAAAGCCCCATATGGACTAAAACAAGCATCTAGAGAATGATATGAAAGATCAAGTAACTTCTTAATTGAAAAAGGATTCTCTAAAGGAAAAGCAAAATACAACACTTTTCACTAAAAGGAAAAATAATTATCTATTTATTATGCAAATTTATGTTGATGATATTATATTTGATACTACTAATAAAAGTTTATGCAAAGATTTTGCAAAGTTAATACAGGAAAAATTTGAAATATCCATGATGGGAAAACTCACATTCTTTTTGGGACTTCAAATGAAACAAAGCAAGAATGGCATTTTCCTAAGCTAGACAAAGTATTTGAGGGAGCTTCTAAAGAGGTTTGGGATGCAAGATGCAAAGTAAATTGGTACTCCAATGAAAACTGCAACAAAGCTTGACATTGATGAAAATGGAAAACCATGTTACATCACTAAGTATGGAGAAATGATTGGATCTTTGCTCTACTTAACTCCTAGTAGGCTGACATCATGTTTATTATTTACATGTATGCAAGATTCCAATCTTGTCCTAAGGAGTTTCATGTTGTAGCAGTAAAGAAGATTCTTAGATATCTTTATGGGACTACCCAAATTGGGTTTTAGTATCCCAAAGGCAACTTAGAAGAGCTAATTGGTTACACAAACGCTAATTTTGATGGATCCAAAATTGATAAAAAGAATACAAGTGGAACATGACAACTCTTTGGAGGATCACTTGTCTCATGGTATGGCAAAAAGCAAAATAGTGTGACTCTTTCAGCAACAGAAGCAAAGCACATAGCAGTTGGAAGTTGTTGTGCATAAATTCGTTGGATGAAGCAACAACTAAATGACTTTGGTGTATTGTGAATGAAGTACCAATCAAGTGTGACAACTTCTGTGCAATCAATATCACCAAGAATCCTATAGTGAACTCAAAGACCAAACATATTGAGATCAAACATCACTTTATACGTGATCATGTGCTAAAGAAAGATGTTCAACTTGAGTTTGTTCCAACTGAGTTCCAGTTAGCTAACATCTTCACCAAACCACTTGCTGAAGATAGATTTTGCTACATAAGAAAAGAATTGGGAATAGTACATCCCAATGAGTTTTAAGAATTTCCTAACTCAATCTTTAATTCATGTATTATGTTAATTCTCGTACTACCTTAAGCATCGGAGCTTGTTTAAAAGTTTTTGCAAGTATTCCCTTTAGCTTGAAAGGACAAAAATTGCAAAATGTTGGAGTATCTGATACTTGAATGATTATTGGAAAGCTCTTGAACATTTATCGTGCAAGTTTTGTAAGTTTTTAAAGCTTTTATGAAAACTCGAACGTTTATCTTTTTCATTTTGAACATTTATTGTGCTTTTGTGGCTTATATGAATATTCTATTTCTCAAATTATATGTTTAAATGTTTCACAATGAACGTATTTAAGTGTTTCTAGAAATGGTGGATCATACTGAAACTAAACTTAAACGATCATTGAATACATCTTAAACGTACAAGATGAACCTTTGTGTGAAGCATGTTTCTGTGTGGTATCTTGAACATTCAAGAAGAAACACTTGAACATATTTTGTCTGCTTGTGTTTCTATGCTTCTCTTTCCAAAACAACTTGAACAATCAAGAGGAATAAACTTGAATGATCAAGTTTCTGGAAAAAGTTCTCCAGGAGAACACTTAAATGATCATATTAAACACTGAACATTTAAGTATTCTTTTTTTCTTTGTCTTCTCCTCTCTATCTCCCAACTTGAGCTTTCAAGAGTAACAAATTGAATGATCATCACATGACTATAAATGATGGGTTCCTATTTCATGGCTCATTTCATTTGTTTATCCTAAACCCTAACTCTGTATTTTCTCTCATCTCTCTGTACCCGAATTTCTTCCCAATCAAAATTACACAATTTAATTGCCTTAAAATAATCCATAAACTCTTTTTTGACCCTTTCCTATCAATTTAAACACATTTAACTGAGGATTTGCTCATTGCCAAGGGTAAGGAAACCAAAGAACAAAGACCCAAAAGGAGCTCCAAATCTTAGTACACAAGCAATGAGCCTCAAAAACAGAAAAAGAAAGGAGAATTGAGCAGAAGGAAGCAAGGTAAATCCTCAAAGAATCCTACTCAATCTCTTCCCATGAAGAAGCAAAGAACTTAGAGAAGACCCGAAGCTTTTTCAACCCAAGGAGTGGAAATTAATAAAGATGAACTGATTTAGAATGCATAACTTGAGGAAGCATATGTAAGGAAATTTGCACTTAGAACAGTAACAAATAGCCATTTTGTTAAGTTTGAAAGCTTTATCTTGAAGTACAACTTTGCTTTTGAGAATTTGTTGCTACCTTATAAAAATTTCCTGGAGATTGATGATGCATATTCACCTGCTGTTATCAAAGTTTAGTATAATTCATTGAAGTATAACTTTAGAATGCAAAGATATGAAGTAAAGATCGGAGGACAACTAAAATACTTCACTGAAAAATCAATTTGTAGGCTATTAGAAGTGGATGCATATGAAGGTGTTAAAGTGAATATGGCTAGTTTTGAAGACAAGTGTCATGATAAGGAAAGTAAGGAAGAAAAGGGCGATCAAAATCCTAATGATCTCCCTTTCACATGGGAAGAGATTTGCTTTACTTTGCTTAAAAGAAAAAGGGACTTGGGAAAAATAGGATCCATAATTCCCTCAAGAATGCACTTAGACTACAAGATTCTACATTACATTATGTTAAGAGTCTTTTTCAACAAGCCAAGAAGTTATGGGCACATGACTAAAGGGGACTATAAACATTGGTCCTTTTGATCAAGAATGTAAAGATTAATTTGGGATACATCATTATTGAGAGGATTAGGAGAGCTAAGACATGCAGAGCTGGATTTGCATTGTCTTTTGCCTCTCTCATTACTTGGATCATCAAACTTCACAACATTAGGCATATATATCTAGGTGAAAAGGTGAATCCTAAGCCTATATTTGACCTAAGCTTGACTAAGATGGGATGTACTTTGAAGAATAATGTGTGGTTGGAAGATAAGATGAAGAAGGGAAAAGGAAAAGGGAATAAGAAATCAGAGAGTGTGGCTACCCCAAATGATAGTAAGAAAACCCTTTCAGCTAAGCAACCTCTAAGCTCCTCTTTAACCTCCAGTTCCTCTTTGCCACCTGATTCCATACCTAAACCACCTCGAACCTGTATCCCTATTTGCTGACCTGAACACTAAAATCGATAAAGGGTTTCAAAAAGTCAACTCCAAACTTGCTCTCAATACCAACAAGCTAAGGAAAGTTATGGTGGTAGTTGACAAGTTGAATACTCACTTCTTTCTTGATGCTTCTCCCCTTACCTCACTTGAGCCACATGATCATAGAATACCAATTAGAACTCATAAGCCTACTGATTCAGTGTATGGCTAATCCATCAATAGGAGGTGATGCTTTCCAAGTTAAGAGTCACTTCCCTTCTCCACTTGCTGTACAAGAAGGTGCCTCAGCTAAGGTTATTGCTCCAAAGCCAACACAAACTAAGGATAGGCAACAAGAAGCTATCAAGACTCCAGTAGTTGAGAATCCACTAGTTACATCAACTATGCCTGCTATTCCAATAATTGGAACTGATCCTTAGGATACAGCTGAGCAGTCTGTTGTTATTGGTAGGATTATGGTGTTAGGTCCAGTGACCAACATGATTAGTTTTAATGATGTAAAATAGTAGAGCAAAAAATTTGCATGATATGGCTATTTGATGTTATTTATATTTTTTATATCATGCTTATTATTTGAAGAAGAATTTGACTAACTACTAGACTTAATATGGATTTTTTATGTAGTTAAGTCAAGAAGAAGAATATAATTATGAAATCAAATTGTAGAGTAAAGACTTTTCAAGAAAAAGAAGAGAGCTTTGGAGAAGAAGAACTTGGAAGCTTAAATTGGAAAAATCAAGGTTCAAGCTCTTAATCTTTAAGTTTGGATGTAAGTAGTTGAGAATGCTTGAGTTTAAAAGGTTTTTTCAACAATTTTAGAACATTTCTTTTAATATTCTTGAAGATTTTAAGTCCAAAAATCAAATTGAGTCTTGATTCCTTTATTCCTGTGAGTTTTCAAAATGTCAAAAAAAGTAACTGATTACCTCTAACTATCTAACCTGTTACACCTGCAAATCTTCTCAATTTCGTTGTTCTTCACTAGTATAACCGATTACCTCTCCAGACATGATCAATTATCATGTCTTGTTCCTCTCTTAGTGTGCTTCAGTTTTGCAACTTATTCGATTATTGTTACCTTCTATTCAATTATATAACTTCATATAATCTATTACATCCTTATATAATCAATTACCTTTCTTGCTCCTCAATATAACCTATTATATTGAATGATGTAACAGGTTATCTTTCAAGCCCCTCAAAATATATATCTTGATAACTTGTTACGCATGTCTTTGTAACCTGTTAGCAAGGCATTCTTTCTTATTCCTTTCATCTTAGCTTTCAATAATAGGTTACCATAGCCAATATAATAGGTTACTATCTTCAAAGTAAAATGTTATGCTTTGAAATGTAATCTACTACCTTATAATTCTTTTCTAAAATCACTTGTATTCAAATACAATCTGTTATATCTTCAAATGTAACATGTTGTCCTTGTATTTCTCATTCATTCTATTCTTTGATAACATGTTACTTCTTTAAATATAATTGGTTATGTTTCCTAACCTTTCAAATTCCTTATTAACTAATTATTCTGGACCTAGTTGATTAATGAACTTGCTTTCTTTTTTGTTATTAAACTCAATCAATTGACTTAAACTAATCTCAATTTATTATTGTGAATATATTACTAGAAATAGCCTTGAATCACTCTATAATTGATTAGACTCTCATTGTATGATCGATTAACTAAGTAAATTGCTTGCAACTGTTAATTCCTCATAGTAATGATTAGTTAATTGTGTCTAAAGGATAATTAACTACTTCCACCTATAAATAGAGCTTTATTTAAGTTGAAAAAAGAGAGATGATATTTTGAAACTATTTTATTAAATCAATAGGTTTATTTCTTTATCAAACACTCTCAACTACATTATGTGAGTTTCATGATAATTTTTCTACTCTTTGAGGAAGCATTTATTTGTATTGATATTTTCTCTATGAGAGAATTCTTTAGGTGATCTGAAGGGGTTAATTAAAGAAAGATTTCCTTAAGGGGAATTTGTAATAATACTAGGGAAGGTGTGAGAGAGAGACAGACTCAAAAAAGGAGTCTAGGTTGTACTGTGACTTCACATGGGTCCGGATCAAACTTGTGGTTATAGTGGAAAATTTCGAGCAGGTTGCTTAGGGATTGGATGTAGACCAAGTGGTTAAACTGAACCAAGATAAATTTTTATGTTTTTCTCTTTATCCTTTATATCTCTTAATTTTGCATAAAGTGCTCTATTTGCCCTTATTCTTCATGCTTCTCTAAGATGTTGGGTTGTGCTTCAAAAAAATAAAAAATTTGCATCACCCAATTCACCCCCTTGGATGACCAGACAAATCAATATATGGTACTAGAGACTTCCTAAGAACCCACAAAGTTAGATCCCTCAATGCCTAGTGTGGACTCTGTGGTTCACAATATTCTTGTTAGTGTTGAGATAACTCAAGATCAACCTATTCCTTCACAATACACTAGGAAGAAATCTGTGGCCAAAAAGAGGATTATAACTAGGGCAGAAATTGAGGCCTTTGGATCCGGACAAGGAAGTGAAGAAGAAGAAGATGATTCTGATATATCTCTTATTGCTGATGACAAAAAAGAAGAGTAGTATAAGAAGAAAATAGAATTTTTTTTTTGCTTTAGCTGTTTGTCCTTTTTATCCATAGGTTGTGTATGAATGCTCTATATGTAGTAAGTTAGCTTTTGTATGCAAATATCTTTGGTTGTACTATTTTTCTATGTTAATATATGTGAACTTCTACACTTTTCAGTATTCATGCTTTTCTTTAAGTTCATTTACTTATGCTTAATTTGAAAGGGAGCTTTCACAAGCAATCCCTAGTACTAATGTCTTTATTGAAGTGCTTTCTTATCATCAAAAAGTGAAAGAATGTTGGAGTATATATGAATTTTGATAATCACAAAATAAGAGGAGAGAAGAAAAGCAAGTTTCATGAAGCAAGATGCAAATCTAAACTGGAGAAGACTAAGTTTTGATTTTGTGTTAATTTTATAGGATCTTATAAGGTGATTGGATGTAAATGCTCTAATCTCATTAAATCATGTCTTAACATATTTCTCACTTGATCAAAAGAGAGTCCATGTTTCTCAAAGTGTTCTTTGAACCTTTCTGACTCTTAAACATTCATGAGAATCATCTTAAATGTTTAAGGTTCTAGGTTTCTGATGACCTTTCTCGTTGGTGACAGCTTGAACATTCATGCTTAAACCTCTTAAACTTATTTAGGCTTGTTGGATAATATGTGGAAGTTCTATGCTGACACTTGAATGACCACATTGTTCCTCTTAAACGTTAAAGGTAACAGGCAGAATGAAGTGTCTCTTCTGAAGCACTCTTAAACAATCAAGTTATTCAACTTGAACATTCATCATGCCTCACAAGTTCCACTTTCATTCATTGCTCACAAAATGATAGTTTAAGATTATTTCTCTTAAATGTTCAAGTGTTGTTTTGAAAATCTCTTGTTTTCTCTCTACACATCTTGAACGATCATGATGTTTACTTTAAACGTTCAAGTTTTTGTTTGTATCTTGATACTTTTAAATGTTCAAGTTATATATCTTGATAGTTCATCGTATCTAGACTTCCTTTTGGCCATCTTGAGATAACATGATAAACGATCAAGATGAAACTCTTGAACGTTCATTAAGGTTCTATACCTTAGAAACTTATGATAGCCAACTAGCTTAAACGTTCAAGCTGTTTATCTTGAACGATCAAGTTCTGACAAAGTGCATTAAATGCGGTTGGTAAACAGCTAGTTCTTCTGAGTAATGGCTATAATCTATTTCTAACAACTAGATTAAACTTGGAAATCTATAAATAGAACCTCATTAAGACTAGTAGGTAATGAAATTAAGGATCATAAGTGCTAGAGTGTTGTTTCTCTTATTTTTGAATATTCAAACCCTCACCTGCCTCTCTAATTAAGTCTATACAAAGCTTCATTGTTTCCATTCAATCTTTGAGAGATTAATTAAGTTGTAAACTCCTTCTTTACCTTTACGTAGTTGTGTCTTAGTATGGGAAACACTAAGAGATCTGTAACACACTATGTAAGGGTATGAGAAGAGAGAATTATGTCTTTAGTTTGAGTTAAGATTTGTACTGTGATTTTTGCAAGAACCCACTTGAATTTTGCAAGGATGGTAGACAAATTTCAAGTGGTAGCTTGAGGACTGGATATAAACCAAGTGTAAGAGCTGAACCATGATAAATTTTTGCCTTTGATTCTCTCTAACTCTTTATAATGTGCAGCCACTTCTTTAGGATTGACAACTGTCCCCACAAACCAACACAAGCCATTTTGGTGTGCTTTGTCCTCACTCACACACCTCCTTCCCAAGAGGTCACCAATCCCAGAATTGTTCAAAGTTAAGCACGCTTAATTGAGGAGTTTTTAAGGGATTAGCTACCGAAAAGGTAGATGCATCTTGTTGGTATAGGTAGTACCTATCAATTCCTTTAAGCTATCGCCGTATAGTCCCATACCTATACAGTTTCTGGATCCCTTTCGTTCCGATATGCATTCTATTCATTCATATGCCCCCTCCACTTAGAAGTCTGCCAGGAGCCGATCCTTGTCCTTGTCTTATCACTATTTATCTCACACCCCTTTAGTGTAACACCCCTCATGATATTTTTCTTGACTTTGTGTGCAGGACCAGAGGAAACAGGACCGAGGAAGGTTCAAATGGAGTCTGAAAGAGCTCTACACCGCGGCGAGAAGTAGAGTCGTCATGGCGAGAGCGTGTCTAGTGGCATTGTTTCAGCTGAATCTGGTGGAGTCACGGCGAGGATCGGGAATTTTGTTTAAATCCGGATCATTTCGGACGATCGGAAAGGAAAGAAAATGGAGGAGAACCGAGGGAGCTCTAATAGGGCTTGCTAGATTCGGCCATTAGGAGTGATTTTTGAACCTTAAGAGCTTGGATTCAAGTGGGTAAGTGTTCTCTAGTCCTCCCTCTCCATTTTCTTCGGTTGCAATTGAGGTTTTTCGGTTTTAAGATAGGATTTCCGGTTTGGGACAAAATCCACCAATTGAAATGGATGAAATGGGGTTAATGAAGTGTGTTGTAGTGTTCTAGTTGCTTGGGTGTGAGTTTTGAAGGGATTATTTGTGTTTAAAGCTTAACCTTAGGTTGTTCTTGGTTGAAAGTATGAGGAATCCGAGTTGCATGGAATTGTGTCATGTTTGAATAATCCCTAAGAGCTTTTTGATGCATGAAAGGGGTGTTGGAACCTTGGGTTAGGCTAAAGTAATTGAATTGTGGAATTTGGATATTTGGTATGTTATGTTAATCGAGGTATTATGATATTGTAAGGTTGTTTGACTACTCGGAGAAGGCTAGTCATGGGATTGGCATTCAAGAAAGCTTGTGGAACTCGTGTGAGCGTGGTATTGACAACCTGAGGTAACCGGGTATTTGTTTGTGTTGTTTTGTTTGTATTGTATGATAATACGTACATCTATATATATATATGCATGTTTCTTTTATACCATGATATTGATGTGTTTGTGTGTACTGTTTTTTATATATCGTGATATGCACATAGCCAGATGATGTTTATGATTATGATGATGATATTGACATGACATGACATGATGCATACATGATATTGTGATATGATGATACATGAGCATCACCACATGACATTGTGAGACTATGATATATGGCGGATCGGGTGGTGATGACGATATGATATATGATAATATATGTTAGGGAGGATAAGGATGGAATATATATGTTAAGGAGGATAAGGATGGGATCCCTGCGGCTAAATCGCCTCCTATGGCTAGGAGGGGAAAGGCGCGCAGTGGACTGTACCTTCCGTAAATCGCTGCCAATTCGTGTTGGGAAAGGGGAAGGAGAGCCACAATCCGAATATTAGTGTTACCTTTGGCTAGGTGCACTAATGGGAGGTAAGCTTAGTGATGTCCCGCAATTAGTCTTCATCGACTGTTGGAAGGGAATTACCTATATAAGATGTCCTGTTATGATGATAGCCCGTGGTTCTAGCTGTGTGCGAGGGAGACATGCATACCATTCATTGCACATTGCATTCATGAGTCGCATGAGATATATGTATATATACGTGTGTGGTTGTCCCCGGTTACTGAGGCATTGTCTCACATCCCTCTCCCATGAACTAACCTTTCAGGTGACAGTTTTGGCACTAGTTTGGAGAAGACACAGGAGTAGCTACGTACGTGGGAATAGTTTATGTAGTATTTGTAAATTGGATAATGTATCTTATGCCAAGTAGGATAGAATGGTTTGTAATAAATGTATGGTTATGGATATGGATTGTTATGGATGGATGTATGTATAGTTATGTATATTATGTGTTATGTGTGATGAAAGTTAGAATTGAGCCTGATTGGTGTGTTTTAGGGCCTGTAGCCTGTTTGTTATGTAGGGGTTCCAAGAGGTCAAATCTCAGAGGAGTGGTTCCTTTGGGGTGAAACCTCTTTGGACAAGTTGGTTTGGGGGTTTTGGACTTGTGGGAATGGTCTTTAAGTGACCATTTGCCTTTGGTGGCAATTGGAGGTGGTGAGTTGTGAGTTTTGGTTAATAAGTGGTCAAAACGGTGTCAAGATTCCAGAATCTCCATACAGAGTTGGATTGAAGTGAAAGTGGTGTTTATGGATAGATTGAGACTAGATTGACTTGTAGGAGTTGAAATCAAGTCAATCGAAGGTCGGAGCATAAAATTATGCGTGTCGGAAGTCTGCCCCAGGTGTTGAGTTTTGCTGGTGTGGAAACTAGCATGGGGTGTCGCAGCTCCAGAGTCCAAGCCACAGTACCAGTGATGGCAAAAGCGAGTGCAAAACAAGGGAGGTCGAAGCCGCAGCGGTACTGTAACAACTGCGGCCCCAGCCCAGTTTTTGGTGTTTTTGGGTTTGTTTCTACTGTTCTGAAGTTTGGAATAGTTGTTTTGAGATGTTTGGATTGCGTTTAGTTGTAGATTGAAGGTTTTTGTCAAGTGAGATGGTGTCAGAAGGCAGGGTGTTACACTCTTCTCTATTTATATTTAAGTTCTTGATCTGTTTTTAGTTAAGTTTTGGTACTGTTATATTATTTTTGTGTTGCAGAAAATTTCAAAGCCCAATTCACCCCTCTTGGCAATCCAGTTACTAACAATTCTCACTTCTTTTCTAGGTGATTATTGACCATTGCTACAACAATTGACAGAAAAGTTGCCACCATCCAAAAAGTCACTAGGAAGGTCACCGTTGTCAAAAAAAATTTTCAGAAAACTCACTAGGAAGGTTGTTAGAAAAGCTGCCATCACCAAAAAAGACGTCACCACCGAAAAAGTTACCAAAGGTAGGAGGGAAGGGAAAGGAGGAAGAAAAGGAAAGAATGACATTTTTCAATATCAATAATGCAAGTAAAGGCAAAATGGACATTTACCATTGTTTTTAATCCCAATAAGATGCTCAGGTATATGATGGTAATAAAGCAAATTGTAGGTATATTTTTATAAATATTTTGACGTCGGGGTATTTATCTATCTTTTTTTCCATTTTCATTTTGGTTTAATTAGTAGAATCCTTGTTGAAATGATTGTAGGCTTGCTTCTTGCTTCATTGGGCTTACCTTGTTTATGCCCAATGGAGCATGTTAGTGCTATTGTTTGGGACAGCTTCCTCCGTCCTTTGGAAAAAACTAATAATAAATTTTTTTATATAATGCCTTGCCAGTATTCCATAATTGTTGGAAAAGACATAATTATGGTTAAAGAATAGGAAATCAATGAACCAAATGAAATAATGGACTTGATATATCTTCAACTCAATGTTTTGATAATGAAGGCATTTTTAAGGTTCTTGTCAAGTAGACCCTCCTCCTTATGTTATAACCCATGGGCAAGGCTTTTAGGGGCTATATTATTTTTCTCGCTAGTGTTGGGTAAGGAGCCCATAGATGATGTGGCTTGCTTCAGACAAATGGAAACTTATTTTCTAAAATATTTATGACTTTCTATCCAAGAAAAAAAACTTTTGTGCCTAAATTAGGTTTTTATGACTAAACTAGGTACTTAAATAGATTTTAAGAAACTCTATTCAAAGCTGCTATTCCTCAAAGTAATTCTTAAAGTTTGTGAAATCCAATAGTGAACAGAAGTAAATCAGGTTGATAGGTGAAGGGTGACGCTCTATCAAAGTGAAATTCGTAGGATTTGCGGCAATACATAAAGTTGCTGCTAAAAAGGATACTTACACCAATGATTCAACGTTGCAATCTCCTTTTAATGTTAACTTTTTATAAAATGCAAACTAATGATGTTTTTCACTTTTGTTGCCATTAAATGTTATTTCTATTAATTTTTATTGTCACCAAGGAATTTTGCTACGGGAGTTTTAGTGTTTCCTCACTAAAAGTGTTCAGTAATAACTTCTGAACTTTCTTATCAGTGCTAAAAGCAATTTTTTGTTATGTGAAGACTTGAGATCTTGATGCCATTCGACATAGGCTCTCGTTTCCTTTTGAGGAGGAGCTTGAACAAAATTCTCAAGCATATTCTTTGGTTATTTTCGTATTTATTGTTCTTATTACAATCTATCACAAATTAATTGTAATACCTTTGCAAGGATATTTATTGATTAAGCAAGTAATTTGTTTTAGTTCTATTCATGTTTTGACATTGCCAGAACATATCAAATCGTCCTTTCACAAACAATGTGAAGTTGGTTTTTGTAGTATACATTGCCAAATTATTTGTAGTTAGTATTCTTTTTGCAAATAAAAATGTATAAAATTTTCTGTCATTTTTTGCCGCTTTGATTCAATTATAAGGGGTAGTTAATATAATATGATGTAGTATAATGTAGTGATGATTATATATAAGTTTGTTTGATTTGATACTGGGGGTATAGAAAATAAATTTATTTTTTATATTTAATTAAATATAAATAATTAGAAAAAGTTTAAATTGTCTCAAAAGTGGTGATGCTCAGTGTTGATGGAGATGCCAATAGTGGTAGTGGAGTCACCAACAATGGTGGTGCTTGGCTGGGGACTGGCAGTGATAGTGGCCAATGACCGGCAACTAGTGAACATTAGTAGTGGTTGCGGCTGGTGAGAGAATGGGTATTTTTTATTTTGTGAGTGATAGTTTGCTCTTTTTACAATTAATTATAGTTATGTTATTTCCATCACATAGCCTTTTAAGAGTGAATGAGATAATATGATTTGAGGTAATGATGTAATCATCATTTCTTGAGTTTTGCATAACTGAGTGCATCCAATCATGTAATGCAATGAGAATTACATCACATATCCCCTCTCGTAACCCAACCAAATGTGCTGTTGGTAATAATATAATTTTCATTTCCTGAGTTTTACGTAACCAAACATGTCCAATCATGTAATGTAATGAGGATTACATCATATATCTCCTCCCGTAACCAAACCAAATGTGCCGTTGGTATATGATATTCACATTTCCATAGGAGTGAACTTCCATCAAATTTGATAAAATCGAGATTCATGCTTCCATTGAACTCTTTTGCCCTCAAGATTTGGCAATGTCTTTGAGCTTCTCCTTCCCTCACCTCTAAGCATCTTCAATATCCAACCCCTTCTCGCTTCTATTAATGGTGATGACAATGGCAAGACGTCAACTAGGACAATGGAGGATGTGATGATGATATTTGAACTTCTTTGATCTTTGAGCTTTCGACATAGATCCAAATGTTTGGATTTGTGATCATCTTCTGGCTGCCATCCCTTGCCCTCCATCATTGTTGTCCTGGCTTGCCACTTGTCCCAGCCCAAGCTTTAGGGCTTTGACTTGATTCTTCTTAAAAAATATTAGGGTCCAATTGATATTTTCTTTCCAATTTCAATTTTTTTTTCTAAAATTTCCAATTTCAATTATTATTTGATGGTTTTTTCTATAGATATCTTTTTTTTTTCCACATTTTGAAAGGGCATTTTGTTCTTTTTAGATTATAAATACAAATATTAAATAAAAGTTATATAAAAATTTCATGTAAATATTAAACATATTTTTAAATTTCATTTTCATTTATTTTTCTATCCTACTTCCACTTTCTTTAAAACCTTTTGTAAGATGGCTTATGAATTTGACTTCATCTCTCTTTCCACTTCTAAGCTGCATAATCTTTTCGTTTTTAAATTAAACATTTGATTGTTTTAACTATAATTTTTGTGTCATCAAAAATTACTGTTGTCAATACCGGACCGAACATTGAACCAGGTAGGACATTGATTTGAGGTTCATTAGTTCAACCATTATCAAATTAGAGTTGGATCGGTAGTAACTAAAATAATATATTTTAAACAAATAATATAAGTTTAAACAAATTTTATGATTTAATTAAATTCTCAAACTTAATAATACTAAATTATTAATCTATTATCCACTACAAACAAATTATTAATAGGATTCATAACTCAATATTTAAATTTAAATAAGTTAATATTCATTTATAATCATATTTTGATTTTAAAATAGTCAACTAATATTCCATTATTATATTATTTGTTAAATAAATTTATAATTTTTAATAATTATATACTATAATAATATTTATATAATATTATAATATAAAAAAATGTTTTATACTAAGATAATATTATTTTATTTTAAAAATTAAAAAAATAAAATTGGGATCAATTCAAACCGATTACAAACCAGTTTAGTCGATTCAAGACCAATTCTTGACCGGTTCACATCATTTTTTGAATCTATCAATTATACTCTATAATCATATTAGATTTGATCTAGTCAAACTGACCGGTCTAATCCAGTTTTCCTTGCATTACCACCAAAAACTATAAAATAAAAGGTAACAAAAAATAAATAAATAAATGAGTGAGGAAAATATTAAAAAAAAAAAGAAGACTTTTCCGTGTATATATGGGGCCAAATTATCGGGAGATTGGAAGAATTGAGTTGTTGGAGAGTGATGATGACGAGTTCCAGGGCAGCTTCGTTACTGAGGCAAGGCCTTAACAGCTCGCGCATCCTCACTTGCTACCGAAGCCTCTGCACTCTCCCGGAGAGTGCCGTGAATGATAATGTTGCTAATGAAGTGAGCTCTTCAGTCTTCAACCTCTCTGTGTTTTTGTTGTGTCAGTGGTTCACGAAATTCTTACTCTCATCTCTTTTCTCCAGGTGCTTGTTGAAGGAAAAGCAGCTTCTAGAATGACGGTTCTCAATAGACCCTCTGTTCTCAACGCTGTCAATAGCGTAACGGTGTGTTTCATTAATTTACGTTCGTATCATCTTTTGGTATATTTATTCATCTGCTACTGTTTCAAGTACATGGGGTCTTTGTGTGTGTGTTTTTGGTTGTTGGGTTGAAACCCTGTTTGTAAAACTGTTCATCTTGGATGTTCCTTTAGACTGAGTTAACCCAGATATTGTCGTCTTACATTATGTATACGGTTGTGATGTTTGTGAAAAATTTGCCATGGATAAACAGGCCAACCCCCCGTACTAATTTTTTTATCCTTTATTTAGTTAAGTTGATTTTATTTGTTGAACTGCAGGGTATTGTTTTTATGGTGCTTTGTTGACATTTATATTGTTTTATCGTGTTGGACAAGTAAGTCAATTATTGTGCTTGAGAACGGTGAACATGGGAAGGATTGGAATTCAGAATATATGGCTTGGTCACGGTAGAGTGAAAAAGGAGAGAATGAACATTAAACTCAGCCATTTTTTCACTTGACCTATGACAATTTTTTGTTCCCCTACTAGACAAGAGGATTGAAATCATCTTTCAAATTTTTCCTCTTCCACCTTATTTATATCAATCACCTAAAGTGGGAACTAAAACTTTTTCCATTCCTCTAAAGTATTACACCCTTTCTATTTTCATCCCTCATATTGTCAATTTAGTCTTCGGCTCTCCTAGCACAGCTTTATTCAACAATTCTATATTAACTTAAAGCTCACATCTTTCCAATTCATTAAAATGTTTTATTTTAATCTTTCAAAAAGATGTTTTATTTAATGATTTTGTTATAATTTAACACCTACTAGGGAGTGACATGGTTTTAGATATCCTTTTGGTTTTCAGGCAGCTAGTCTGCATAAACTTTACAGAAGTTGGGAAGACAATCCTGATATTGGCTTTGTGATGGTGAAGGTAATAAATATTTTCCACTATTGGTCTTCTGTCTACCTAGCATATTATGGATAAAATGATGACATAGGTTGTGTTCATTCACATACCTAGCTATGTGCCACTTACACAGTCTTTTGAATTTTTAAAGGGTAGGGGGCGGGCATTTTCAGCTGGTGGAGATATTGTTGCTCTTTACCATTTGCTAAATCAAGGTGAAAGATAAAAGGTTTTACTTTTAGGTTGAATGATGAAAGTCTATGCTTAATTTTATTAGTTTGATGATGTTATTCGTTGCTTCCAAAATGTGTGTTTATTTATTGACCATCCAAGGGGGGACATAGGTATAATGAGATGCTTTGTGAGGCATTTAAGTGGGGTGGTTCTCTTTCCTCAATAGCTAGTAAATTGGAGGATTCTAATTGACAAGAAGTCGAGTAAAGTGTCATTGATTGAAGTGTCGTAGAGTGCAATCATCGTTTCGTCAGCTCTCCAAGGGGAGTCAATTGATGGGGATTTAGGTATTATAGGATGCTTAAGTCCCACGTTGATATGGGAGGAAGAGAGCAGAGTTTTTAACTCTTAATCTGTTTCTACAATATTTAGGGGCAAGCTACACCAAGGATTTTCTTAATTTGTGCTTTTACAGCTGAAGGAAGTTTAAGAGAAATTAGTTTCTACTGTTATTTATGCAACTTGGTTATGCTAGGATGCTTTTTCTTTCTTTTTTTTTTCAATTTTTACCCTTCAAATTTTGTTTTAGTCATATCAACTGTCTGTTTGTTGTTAAAAAGGTATTTAATTATTGCTTTCAATTTATGCAGGGAACTTGGAAGCCTGTAAGGAATTTTTTAGAACGATATATAGCTTTATATACCTGCTTGGTACATATTTGAAGCCACATGTGAGTACATCATTTGAAGGCCTTAACAATAGACTTTTATCTTCTTACTTCATTAGATATGTCATTGTGATCTAAACCTGTCTATGCTTTTACTTATGAATAATAATTGGGCTAGAACTTGAATTTGGAACTCTTGGCATAGAATAATCTGTTAGAATAGGTGACTAATCTAAGATTTAAATGAGATTATTATCTCTCTAATAAAGGGGTTCAAAAAGGTGATTAGAATTTCCTTACTTGGAGAGAATCATATCTCATTTAATTTGATGATTAGCCAACAGTCTTTTTCCTTTTTTCCCTCTATCTTTATTTCCTTTTTCCTTCTTTTGATTGTTGGGAGTTATTTGGGGTGTTATTAGGTGTAAATTGCTTTCCTTTTCTTCTCCTAAGAGGAGCCTCTTCCTCCTCTATAAATTGTACTGTTTTCTGCCTCATTTGTACCAATTCATTCAGTGACAGTAATATTTGCAGTTTCAGTACACATGAAACTTTGTTCATAATCCAAGGGTTATTAAACAAGATTCAAAGCATGTTTAACGTGATAAACATGTTGACTTAATCATTCGTTTGTTGAAGTTCCTAAATAGGTAATTTTCTTCAAGTGATCCTGAATCATAATTCTTCCAATAATTTTTACTATTTATACATTTGAGTGTTGATTCATCAAAATCATTGAAATACAGATATTTTCCTTTAACAAAAGTGCCTATTAGCTAGTTTCTGTTTAATATCTTATCCCAAGCTTGAAAAAATCTAGGGTCATATAATAACTGGTGATGTAGCATTAGTGGCATTGGATACTCAATAGAAAATCGTGATTCTGTGCTTAGTTATGTCTGGTAGAAAAGTATTGTTAATATTATAAAAGACTTGTGGAGAGGGAAAAGAACACAGAGAGAGGGAGTATCAAGAGTTACTCTTTAGGAAAGAAAGCTTGCCGAGAGTTCTTTTCCTAGCTAAAATTCCAAAAATCTGCAATGTTGACAGTAGAGCCCCTTGAAGGGTGTAATTTTCAGAGTCTTACAACTTAAGGACGACAATTAATCTGCTATTAGCAGCTCATGTAAAGCAAATGGAGGGAGGGTGAAAAGGTAGAGAAAAAAGTGTACACAAATATATCTGCTGAAAGGCTGAAGAAGGCTTACAATATAGTGACCATCAAGACTGTATTTATGCATTACACTTATTTCCTTTACTTTGACTGCAGTACAAGTAACTACTTGCCTAATCTCATACTTCTTTCAGTTCTTAATATAAGTCATTTTTAACTATCTCACTAAAACTAAGAAAAATTAGTTACATCAATAAAATTGTCTAAAATTTACTTTGGTTTTCATCTTTACCCCTAATAAATACCATAACTAATGGGATATTGTCCTCTTTAAAGTAATTAATGCTCCATAAAGCAATTTTCAAGAAGACTTATATTCCACAAATTCTTATAAAGTGACTTATATTTGGGACCATAAAATCCTTTTAAAATGTGACTTATATAAAGGACTAGAAGGAGCATCATTTTCCCGAATTCCTCAACATTCTTCTTTTCTTTGTAATAGGTAATTGTTTCACAAATTTCAGTACAAAACCTAGTAAGAGGGGAAAGTAAACTTAAGCTTAGAGTTCAAACGGATTAGACATTCTAAAAGAGAAAAGGGTCGTGGACTGCCTGAATTTAGTATTGTTATCAATTTATCATAGCTGAAAATTTCATACTAATTGATGACACTGACAATATAAGCAACAGCATTATTTTTTTTTTCTGGTGTACAGCTGCATCATTATTAAATATATTCTTTTCTTTTCTTTTTCTATATACAAAGGGGAGTTTTGCTGCACAGTGAATTGACCACCTGCTCTTAAACCTTTTTTATTCTATGGCATTCATTATTTAAGTTTCTTATTTCAGTTGTGGACTCCCTTTTTGGATGCTGTCTTATCCTCCTCTCTCGTAATTCTCTTTATTTCGAATAAAACTTCTTTTTCTATGCCAAGAAAAATATGACATACAACCGTATGGAATCATACTTTTATAAGTTGTAAGCAGTTTTTATTAAAAGCGTTAAAATAGGTGGCTGTTGGGAATAGTGCTTGTTGGAAAAAAAGTGAGAGCAAAGGTTAGAGAAAAAGGAATTGGGTACCAAGCAAATATAGGATTTAAATTCTTATAAAGTGACTTATATTTGGGATCATAATATCATTTTTAAATGTGACTTATATAAAGGACTAGAAGGAGCATCATTGTCCTGAATTCCTCAACATTCTTCTTTTCTTTGTAATAGGTAATTGTTTCACAAATTTCAATACAAAACCTAGTAAGAGGGGAAAGTAAACTTATGCTTAGAGTTCAAACGGATTAGACATTCTAAAAGGGAAAAGGGTCGTGGACTGCCTGAATTTAGTATTGTTATCAATTTATCGTAGCTGAAAATTTCATACTAATTGATGACACTGACAATATAAGCAACAGCATTATTTTTTTTTCTGGTGTACAGCAGCATCATTATTAAATATATTCTTTTCTTTTCTTTTTCTATATACAAAGGGGAGTTTTGCTGCATAGTGAATTGATCACCTGCTCTTGAACCTTTCTTATTCTTTGGCATTCATTATTTAAGTTTCTTATTTCAGTTGGACTCCCTTTTTGGATGCTGTCTTATCCTCCTCTCTCGTAATTCTCTTTATTTCAAATAAAACTTCTTTTTTGATGCCAAGAAAAATATGACATACAACCGTATGGAATCATACTTTTATAAGTTGTAAGCAGTTTTTATTAAAAGCGTTAAAATAGGTGGCCGTTGGGAATAGTGCTTGTTGAGAAAATAGTGAGAGCAAAGGTTAGAGAAAAAGGAATTGGGTACCAAGCAAATATAGGATTACTGAAAGACTTATTTACTGTGTATATAACACTGACCTCTCAACCTCTATTTATACTGTTATTGTAGCCACACAAGGACACATATTTTTTTTTGCGGTTTGGATGCAGTACAAGTAATTATTTCCTGAGCTTGCAAGACCTTTTGAAATTCCTAACTCCTCTTAATAGGATTACTCTTCTCACCTTACTAGACTTTCCTAATATCTCATAACATTGCTCTACAAATAAAATTTTATATTTATTATTATGTTGACTTTTCACCTTAAACTTCAACTATCATTTGATAAAATATTTTATTCACACATATACAATAAAATAAAATTTATACGGACAAGCTATTAATACATTCATCACATGGGCTGTTCATATGTTGTTTAAACAATTTCAAAACCAAGGTTCAAGTTTTTTGTTATATGAGCTAGATGCCAACGAAACAGCGTGGTAATTTTTTTTCAGGTGGCTCTTCTAAATGGTATTACCATGGGTGGTGGAGCAGGAATTTCAATACCTGGGACATTTCGGGTTGCAACAGACAAAACTGTATGTAACAGAGCATTTCTCAGAATATTTACCAACTTAAACTAATTGAATTGTCCATCCTTAAGATTGTTTCATTATTGAACATTCTATATTTGTTAGCAAACAATTTCAATTAGTTTTACAACTATGAGAACAGAAAAGGTCTTGTTATAAAACTTCATCTGTTCTTTGGACTTAGCATAAGAGCTTGATGCTTAACTCCTCAAATATTCTCTTGACTTATTCTTCAAAAGCTTGGTAACCTTTTGAAAATTACATATTATATATATGCAGGCAAAATTGTGACAACGTATTCAACTACTACCTTTCATATTTATCTCGCGGGCATTGAGCACTATTGCATCATTGTGCTCAGTAACTCCATTTAATATCTGTGCTCGTACATCACACACATTTGGGAATCCTAATTTACTAAATGTTTCATTTTTCTTTCCAGTGACATACGCATATACAATTGAGTGCATATGCTGAGCTCCATTGTAACTTTATCCCACTTTGCAGATTTTTGCTACTCCAGAAACTCTTATTGGATTTCATCCTGATGCTGGAGCATCCTTTTATCTTTCACATCTACCAGGTCATTTAGGTAAGATGATGGTTATATCATGTATTTTCCATCACTGTATTTCAAGCTACTGAAGTATATGGATGGAGCACATGATCCATTTAAATGAAGATAAACCCAGAAGATATTAGAAGTTCTACTTGTGACTCTACTATTAAACTTTTCAATAGCAGCTAGTTGTTAGGATGGTGTTTTTCTCATATCAGGCTGCTCTTGTTCAAGGTAAAGCTCTTGTTGGCTGAGTGATAAAAAGGATTTTGTTGGTAAAAATATAACTATGACAATCAGAATTGAGTGGGGATTATATTATGTGGATGTATGTTGCTCATACATCTGTAATCTGGAACTCCGGCTGTTATGAGAGTCAGAATTTAATTGGGAATTATATTATGTGGGTGTAGATTGCAGACTTTTGCAATTTGGAACTGCAGCTTTTAGATGTTGGTGGTTTTGGCCAAATTTCAATTTTCATTTGAGCTGTTGTTGGTGATCTATGTTCCATTATTTGAAAGTTTCACAAAGAGAAGGAATGATTTTGTTTGAGTACTATTTAAAAGTTAATATAAAATGGACGGAACGTGAATTATAACCTTTTTGTTCCACTACTACCCTTGTGAATTAATTTAGATAAAAAAATAGTGGCTATTAGTTTAAGAAAAAAAAATTATTTTTAAGTTATAATCAAATTGATATGGACATAATAAGAACTTGTCTCAAAGTACCCAAAAAATAGAGTAGTAAAAAAACTTAACTCAAAAGATTATGAAGATAATCAGTTAGAATCCTAGAGGAATTCGTCTTTAGATCCCTAACTATAATGTCGCCTACAAGGTTGATCACGGCTCACCGTAGATCGGATGAAGAAAAAGGAGAGAGATAGAAAACCTGGGGGAAAAAGGAAATAACACAATAAATCTTTGCCGAACAAATAATAATATTGTTCCATTCTTCTCTAGAAATATGCATTATATAGAGGCCTTTATATAGACAAAATAAGAAAAACCTAATCTCAAAGCAACTAGGAATATTTGGGGTTCAAATAATCCTATTAAATCTAAGAAATCTAAAAGATATATTTAATTATAAGAAGTCATAATAATAAAAACGAAAATCCAAATAAAATTAATATTTTTAATCCAAATACTATTAGATAATCTCTTTAAATCTAGGAAATCTCCTAACTCTAAGAATCAAGCTTATCTATTTGTCTCTAAGGAAATACAAATTGGAAAGCAATAAAATAAATAAATAAACAAAATTATCTAAATATATATATATAAATTCATTGTAAAATATTATGTGAATAGCTCTTAAGGATCTTTGAAACGCCTCTTTAATCTCAATCATTTTCCTTTTTCTCAAAAAGATTCATCGAATCTTTGTCAAGATAGAGTTAATTTAAGCATATTTCGATCTCCACATATACTTTTGCTTCATCATATATTTGAAGATAAAAATACATATATATTTTTTTACTTTTTTTTTTTCAATAACTTAACAAAAACAATAGCAAAAAATAATAAGAATAAGATGTGAAAATGGAGAAGGAGAAGGTGGTGAGATGGTAAGAAGCAACACAAAATTAACAAGACACAAGAAAGGAAGAAGGAAAAAAAAAGATAGGAGATGAAAGAAAAGAACACGAGGGGATAGAATAAACTTGAATCCTTTATCCAAAGCTCTGATATCAATTGATATGGATACAATGAGAACCTGTCTCAAGGCACTTGATTCAAAAGATTCAGAAGATGATCAATTAGAACCTTAGAAGAACTCGTCTCTAGATTCCTAACTATAACGACACTCACAAAGTTAATCACTCCTTACGGTAAGTCGAATGAGGAAAAATGAGAGATAGAAAACAAGAGGGAGAAAAAAAAATAACTCAGTAAATTATTACTAAACACATAATAATATTATTCCATTCTTCTCTAAAAAATTAGATTACATAGAGTCCTTTATATAGACAAAATAAGAAAAACATAATCTTAAAGCAACCAGGAATATTTGGGTTCAAATAATCCTATTAAATCTAGGAAACCTAAAAGGTATATCTAATTATAAAAAGTCCTAATAATAAAAACAAAAATCCAAATAAAAATAATAAAATTAATATTTTTAATCTTAATACTATTAGATAATCTCTTTAAATTTAGGAAATCTCCTAAATCTAAGAATCAAGCTTATCTAATGGATTTAATTTTCCGTAATTTAAATCTAAAATGATTTTAGCTTCAAGGAAATACAAATTGGAAAACAATAAAATAAATAAATAAATAAACAAAATTATCTAAAAATATATATATATAAATTTATTGTAAGGTATTATATGGATAGCTCTTGAGAATCTTTGAAACGCCTCTTTGTTCGCCATCATAAATATTTATAACAACAAAAAAGTCAGCTATCAAATAAATTTGTAGACATACATTAATTAAAGGATAAATAACTTGAGTTGAAAAGAGAAATAAGATTATACATAAAATAGATATTAGAAAAAAAATTCAACATGGTATGGAGAATAAGAAGCAAGTATGATGTAATGGAGAGAATGAGAGAAGAGAGGTTAATATGGGAACGAGAAGAGAGTGAAATGTGTGATACATGTTTATATGGAGATGAGATAATTTTGTAATTATGATATTAAATTGAGGCCATTTCATCCTTAATCCCCCAATTTGGAAGGATAGAAAAAATTTTTATGATGACTAGGGATGACTTAGGAAGCTATCACTTGCCATCTTGCTTCTTTATAAGAAAAATTCTTCCAAACAATGGTCAAGGTCCATTAGCCATCTCACTCCATTCCATTTCATCCAAAAAAAAACTTCCATACATATACTTAGATTGTAATTTATAATTTAGAATTCCTGAACTTGATATTTGATCCATTTTTGGGAAATTGGGCATGTGAGTGCTTTTTTCATTGTCCAATTTTGCAGGAAAAAATTTCAAATTCTTTTTATATGCCAAGTTTGGGCATGTGAGGCACATATGAAATATGAAAATTGAACTTGAGATGCAAAGTTTCAATCCCATCCCTACATCGATCCAAAATCAAATTTTATATGCCAAATATTACCTTAGGGTCCTCTTGGTTAAGATGCCAAGTTTAGAAATTGAACATGGAATTGTTGGTGTAGGATGTTGGAAACGAAAGGGAGAGAGTAGGGGTGAGCATTCGGTTTTTTGGTTGGGTTTCATTTAAAAACCAAATAAATCGAAATGTTGTTAGAAAAATAACCGAATCGACTAGCAATGCTTGAAAGAACCGAAAGCTTATAACAATTGTTACGAATAATGTAAATCTAAGCAACCTTTCCATCGAAGGAGATAGCAGTGGATAGGACCATCTTGTGAAATACAATCTGGTCATCCATGATCATATCAATTGCTTCAACATGCTATGCTACACACGAGAATGACGGAACAGGAGCATGATGAGTCTAGATGCCTACAGAATCATTGGAGAGCAATAGGGGAGGTTAAAAGTGCCCCGGTAAGGAACTAGGCTCTCTACATTAAATATTGGACTAATGGCCATATCTAGGGGTAATTCAAGCAAGTAAGCATCGGGTCCAATTTTCTTAATGATGTACAAACGCCTAGTAGCTTGGGCATGCAACTTTTTAAATGAGTTCTTTGGATAACACTCTTGACAAACAAGGGCCATAACACACTCACCTTCATTAAAATTTTGAAAGCAATAATGAGCATCAGCAAATAACTTATATTGTTCATTACTCAATATAAGTTATGCTTAATCTCAACATGGACTTAATAAAGGAGATGGGCAAAGGATTCTACGGATTAAGAGGTGTGAGATGTAAAAGGAATGGGCATAAGGTCAATAGCTTGTCTTGGGCTATAACCTTAAACAGTCTAAAAAGGGCTCTTGCTTGTGGACCAATTAACTGAATTATTGTAAGCAGACTTAGCTCTGGGTAACATTTTTCAAGTTTGTCCTCAACTAAGCTCTTTAGCATGCCACCTAAACTATGGTTCATAACCTCAATTCGTCCATTAGTCCCGGGTGAAAGGCATAAGAGAACTTCAGTTGGGTACCGAAAAGCTTCTAAAGGATTTTCCAAAAATAACTAACAAGCTTAACATTCTCTATCTAACATAATAGCAACGGGCAACCTATATATATGCACAACCTCTCCAAAGAAAAAAATTGGCTGGGCGGGAGGCTTTGTAGTTTTGCTACAAGGAATTAGGTGGGCCATCTTGGAAAACATATCCATAACAACTAAGATAGAGTCATGTTCTCGAGCCAAGCATGGTAGACCTAAAAAAAGTCCATACTGATCCTTCCATGGTGCCAGAGGAATGAGCGAAGGAGTGAACCAAACTTTATTCTGTTTCTCAACCTTGGATGTTTGACTGATATTTACTTGCATTTCAACGACATTTGGAGACTATTTATAATATTGAGAGGCTCCTACAAAATAAATGCTAATAATTAGGAATAAAAAAAATCCTTGATTCTAGGCTAACTGCTATGATCCTATACTAATTACAAATCAATACAGATTAATACAAAATATTCTCAGCACCTAGCAACATCACACTTAAGACAAGGTTAATAATATCTATCCTCAACTAAGGCTATGGCTTTATCTCTATCAAAATGTCTGGCTTAACCCCTAACATGCAATTCCCAAAGAAGAAAATCCCTCATGGATGTCTACAAAATACATAACTTAGTTCCAGAGAAGAGATAACTATCTTTTATGAGGAAGTTAACATGGTCATAATGATTTCCTTCACTAAATTCCTAATAAGTGATTCCATAGTTAGGGCATGTTGCATACTCATCCTTTAATCTATCAAAGCCCATGATGCTAACAATCATCGTGTGCAAAATGTTGAGCCTTCGACTTCGAACGCCTACAACCTTATTCTCTACTCTCGAACAATGCTTAACAGCAGAAGTAAATTCTTGAATGAACTCTACCCATTTGGCATGCTTAGAGTTCAATTACTTTTGAGAGCTGAGAAACTTAAAAGCTTGATGGTTTGAGTACAGAACAAACTATTGGGGGAGGATATAGTGCTTCCGGTGCTCAAGGGATCTAACAGTAGCATAGAAATTCCTTGGTGGAGTACTTTTGTTTTGCATCATTAAGTTTCTCATTGATGAAAACCACTGGATGGCATTCTTGAAACAGGACACCTCCAATTCCTGCTCCAGAAGTATCACAAGCAATCTCAAAACTCCTAGCAAAGTCAGGTAATAATAGAACAGGTGCCTCAAAAAGTTTATGCTTAATGGCTTGAAAGGCCTCTGAGGCTGCAGATGTCCATTTATACTTGTCTTTTTTCATATAGTATGTGATGGGGGTCATAATGGTGCTAAAATCCCTGATAAAGTGTCTATGGAAGGATGCTAGACCATGAAAGCTATGCACTTCCTGAAGTGACCTAGGTTCAGGCCACTCTTGAATGGCACTGGCTTTTGCAGGGTTGGCTGCTAATTTTCTTTTGGAGACAATGATCCCAAGGATAATAACTTGGTTTTGGAGGAACAAACGCTTGGGGAGGTTGACAAAAAATTTCCCCTGCTGCAAGATAAGAAAGAGAGCAATTAACTGGAGCAAAATCCATCAGTTCAGACTATCAGACACATGCAAATGTCTTCAGATTGAAAATTGTAAATTTGATTGATCAACTTTTTTTCAGTCATTCTTTGTTTTACAGGTTGTCCTTGTTTTCAGGCGAGTACTTGGGTTTAACTGGGGAAAAACTTGATGGAGTAGAGATGATTAACTGTGGGCTTGCGACACATTATACTCTAGTTCAGTACCCTGCTTTCTTGTTATTTATTTCCATTATGCTCAACTTTTCAGTTATAGAACATCAAAAGCATTGTTTCTTTTGATCTACAGAGGCTTCCATTAATTGAGGAACAGCTGGGGAAATTGGTTACTGATGATCCCTCTGTCATTGAAACCACTCTAGAAAAGTATGGCGACCTTGTCCACCCAGCTAGGAGAAGTGCACTTCAAAGGTTTGTCCTGTCTCACACAACAATGCTATCTGGTGACAGCCTTTTTTTCATCATTGATAAAGAAGAATTTTTACAAAGAAATCCTCCTATATCAATAAAATAAAAATAAATTAAAAATGAAAATTACACTAGCTGATAAGCTCCCTCCATTCCCGCTATATCAGACAACAAAATCCCAAAAGATGGCTGCTAGCATAAGCCCACAAGAAGCTAAGACATTTCTGTTAAAAACTATGTTGTCTTGGATGCTCACTGACAGCTGTTTTGGGATTTGTTTGGTAATGCTTCACGGGCTTTTTGACAGGAAAAGCCATAAATTTATGGGAAAATGACTGTTAAGGACCGTGTAAGAAGAAAATTCCATTTAAGGACCTAAAAATTTTAAAATCCCTGAAAAGGACTAAGGTCCTTGGAGGGAAAAATATTTTTCACTGGAAAAGAATTTCCAACCCAACCTTTCTGTTTTGAGTGGTAAACCTTTCAGTTTTCGGTAGTCAATATTTTCAACCCAACTTTTCAGTCTTCAGTAGTAAACATATCAGTTCTCATTAGTTCAATTTTGAAAATTTTGGTACTTGTATGCTTGAAATAACTATTTTCTCATTGCTAAAAATAGGAGAGAACCTTATGATAATAACTATTTTGTGTAACATTTCTGCATTGATTATACTAAATTATAAATTAAGTACAAGTATCACTTGATTATACAAATATAAATTATATTAGTAAATTTATTGAACAAAGTGTGTTTTAGCATGAAATTTCAATCTATATCTATATTTATATCTATATCTTAGTCTATAGTTGTGTGTGTGTATGTGTTGATGACAGGACAAAAAGCCTAAAACATATAAGGGTATATATTGAAATATAAGTAAAATAGAAACGTCACTTTCGGCATTTTAAAAGTTTGCACTTTTGAAAGCAAACTTTGTTAGATTTTTTACCAAACTATACACATGGTCTAAAGCTTTTCCACATCATCAACTTTTAAAAAGTCAGAGAAGTATCAAACTTGTCATAATAAACTAGAGCTTTCAGTTACTTTGTTTCGCATATATTATGCTATTTACGTGGAAAGTAAGCCTTATTAATTAATTTATTTACTTCAGGATTGAAACTATAGATAAATGCTTTTGCCATGACACAGTTGAAGAGATTGTTGATGCTTTGGTAAGATTTGCATCTTCTTTTGTATTTGAGAATCTTGCAAACTAAATATGAAAATTTTCACAGAAGTATATTAATTTATAAGTGCTTCAGATATTGTGTAAATTGCAAAATAGGATCTCAGCTATTAAGTTCTGTGCTTACATCAAAACACCTTTGGTATGTTAGAAAAAGGAGATAGAATCATATTGCTTTCAAGCAAAGCACCAAGTTTCCTCATCTAAATAAGAGGCTTCCTCTCTCCCTTACATGAGAGAAACAGTGTTTTCCAAGGAAACTTTACTGACACATACCAAAAGTGTTTTCCAAGGAAACTTTACTAACACATAGCAAAGACGAGAAAATCTCTTTCCCTTTGCCATTCTCCTTCCTTGTTCATCTTTTCCTCCTCCTAGCCTTAATTGAATTATTTAATTTTTTTATAACTTCCATCAAGGACTACTTGTATTTTATTTTTATAACATTTTTGTGCAATTGGAACTAGTTTAAATGGGATAGGGTTATTCTATTTTGATTAGAATAAGATTGTTTTGAATATTTTGTTTAGATAAACTTTACCAGTTAGTTACTTGAGAGTGTGGACCTTTCTCTTTTATTATCTATGAATGTAACATTGCATCCATCTAATAAAATAAGTGGAAAATTAAACCTTGAGTTTCTGCAAAAAGAATTAGTCATGAAAGTAAATCAAGAGAATGAATTTGATGAAAACTCTTGGTAACTACAAAGTTAGTTGAGGGGAAACCATTACTTATCAGTTGTTTTGAGTGATGCAGGGAAAACCCTGAGCTCCTTCAGTGATACATAGGACTTTCCTACTCTTGATTCATCTGTCTTTTGCTATATAGTAATTCAATTTTGTTGCAAAGTCCAGATTCTACAAAGGGGCTAACACTGCCTTGCTTAATTTCTATTTTTAGAAGTACATGGTGTGTGTGTGTGTGTGTGTGTGTGTGTGAGGATGATTAAAATGCCATGAATAGCGTACCCAAATTTGGAGATATAAGACTGATGTTAAATCAAATGAAGATCAATATATCAATTCATTTTTCACAAAGATTTTAAAAGGCTTTGACACTCAAGTCTATTAAGATTTTGTTAGGGGAAAAGAAATTGTTGCATCCCAATCTTCATGCCTTCACATTATTTCATAGATCAAAGGGAGAAAGAAATTATAATTTGATGGACACCAATGTGAGATGGAAAACTTCTCCCGAAAGTTAACTATTGAGATAGAAGAATCAATCCACTCATCACATAGAGCATTTCATACTATTCAATATGAAATTTAGACAAATCATACTAACTTGGTCTCCATCAATTGGCTTTCTTGGGAGAGCCAATGTCCTAGCGATTACATTTTGCGACATTACACTCACTGATGCTTCACTCAACTTTCTTGCTGGTCAAAATCCTCCACTAATTTGAACCATTTATAGGTAGCTCTTTATGAAACTGTGAATTACTAGCTCCAATACCAATTGATAGTCACCCAAATGGGATGTAGAGCTGCTAGTCAAAATCCTCCACTAATTCGAACCCTTAATAGGTAGCTCTTTATGAAACTGCCAATGACTAGCTCCAATACCACTTGATAGGCACCCAAATGGGATGTAGAACTGTCACCTAAAGATTAGTTATTGAGATGGAAGAATCAAGCACACTTAAGTATCCCATAAAGCAACTCATACTACTTAATATGGGGTTTAGGCATCTTATACTAACTTGTTTCCACCATACTGTTAAAAAACGTGTAATTGCATTTGTTTCCTTTTCTCTTTCTTATCATCATCATCATTAGCGTCAAAGAAGTGTAATTGTATTTGTTTCCTCTTACACAATTTTTTATGTTTTGGTATCTCTTCAGCATAATTTATTTTACTCTTTTAATTTTCCTTAGCTTTTATGAGTGTGATACTATACCTCTTTGGTATGATTTTGTTTTTGCTCTCATTAGTCCTTAATTTCTTTTAGGCCAGTGAGGCAGGTCAAACAAACGATGCCTGGTGCATAGCTACCCTAAATAGATTTAAAGAAGCTTCTCCATTGAGCTTAAAGGTTGCCTTGAGATCTGTGAGTTTCTTTTCCATATATAAACCCTTTGAATTTTTTTGTTTTGTCTGCTGGATTCTTTTCTGATGAGAAATCCAGCGACTATTATGAATTATGATGCAATCGATCTTTTAACTGGTGTAGATACGAGAAGGTAGATTTCAGACCCTTGATCAGTGCTTGTCACGTGAGTACCACATGTCATTACAAGGAATATCTAAGCAGATATCTTGTGACTTTTATGAGGTATAAAACCTTTTATTTTCTTGCAAATGCTACAAAGTCATAGTTTTTTTGCTATAAAATGATTTGAAATTCTTGTTAGGGTGTGCGGGCACGCATGGTGGACAAGGACATGGCACCAAAGGTACTATTGTTTGCATGATATTCTAGAGTGAGAATTTGGCTTTGTTACCAATATGTTATTGTTAGAAATTGCAGTGGAACTAATCCTGGGCCTGCTCACTAAACTTTTAAGCTTTTGGGTTAAAATAATCTTTGACATGGTATTAGGAACTCTATAAGTGGTCAAGAGTTAAATCATTATCATTTTCATTACCTTAATTAAAATACGTGTGCTTTGTCCATACTTCATGCCAAAATGAATTCCTGTTGGGGATGTATTGCTTATATTAGTGAAACCAATATTGAGTCTTGACTTTACAACCTAAACTCGAGTTAAAGTCGTCCTTAATAATTATCTACTAACATCTTTTTTCATTCTATTACAAACTATGCCAAATGTGGAAATTACTGGCAGTAAAACAATTCTTTTTGTGCCAACAGCAATAAAGCAATTTCTTTAAAATTGAAATTTGATCAGTTTTTGCTTTCCAGTTTATCTTAGTGAAATTCCATTATTTGCTGTGATTGTCTATTCAAAATATGCAGTGGGATCCTCCTACGTTGGACAAGGTGTCTGATGATATGGTGGATCAATACTTCTTACCTGTCCGCGAATTTGAGCCTGGCCTAGAGTTGCCCACAAAAATCCGAGAAGCTTTTATCTAAGTTCCCCATGTCTTAGTTAAAATGCTTCCAGAACTGGACAACTGGTTGCATTCCATTGGTCTTTTGCTGGCCATTTATCAAGCATGTATGAATTGGCAAATTTAGATACTTTTATAGGGGCGGATTGTGTATCCCCACAAAGATGTAGTCTGTACTGCATCTGGATAGTAACATAGCTTTCGCTTTATTAGACAAGACGAATGACAGATGCGTACATGGTGACTTCTTGATCTTTGATTGTACTAACTTCTGCAAGGTGAATAACAAGATACGTACCCTTCTTGTTTTCAGCAAGGTGTGGACATCAATCATGTCTTTGTTCAATGTTAATGGGTTAGATTTTTGTGGTTTTGTTCCTCTTTAACGCTTAGAGTTGATCCTATTTAGTCTTGGGATGTGAAGGATTAGATAAAACCGTCTATAAAATTTTGTCACAAATAGACAACCAGTTTTTTATATTGCAATGAATAATATACTAGACGGGAACTAAAACAATACTATGTAAACCTGTAGTTTAAAGGTCAATCTCTCTCCTGTGTTGGCGTTGAAAACAACTTTTAAAACGTTTCCCCTATATGGAACGGATCAAATCGATGATCCAATATCTGAATATCTAGCCGAAGATAAAATGAGGAGTGGATCTAATTGGTCTCAATTTTAATTTTGAGCCATTAAATAGACATTTAATTGTGCAAATCAATCGTAGTTTCATTAAAAAAACTAGGTTTTGAATAATATTTTTAATGATTAATTTAAACCATTAAATATCAATTTAGGGCCATGGATTTTAGTCATTATTTTTTCCAAAGTTATCCAAATAGTTTTGTAGTAAATTTATCCATTTTTATCCAAATTTTATTTTTGTAAACTGTAATTATTCTAAACGATCTTTTACAAAAAGGTAAATCAAACAGGCACTTAATGGTTGACAAAAATGGAGGATTCAAATTACACATAACATTGCCTTCCTACTATAAGCAATTGATATGTTAGAAATTTAATTTATTTCAAATTATTCAGAATTTACTGGTATAAAGATTTTTTGCTCGAACAATTTAGCTCATAATTTGAGCTTTCGTGATACCTCTGTAGCTTCCATCGTGATTTGCTTGTTTTTGTAATAATATTGTAGCTAATGCAGATTTCCAGTTAGGAAAATTAGTTACTCTAGGGTGCAAATTTCTCCCTAACAAGGAACATACATGATAGAAAACGTCGTCCTTGAATCAGACCTTGGATGGGATATTTAGCAGCATTTTAAATATTAGTCCATTATTTTCTTGTAGCTTTTCTAGCATTTATCTCACATCATATTAAAACTTCTATTTGTGACATAGTACGACCGTCATGCTTTATATTTCTTTGATGGGTTATTAGATTTTCATTCTGACCTTGTGTTTTAATAGATTTAATTTAAAATTTATATTATCTACTTTTTTTAAGAATTTTGGATATTATAAATTTATAACCAGTTTTCAATGAATAAGATTCAACAATCATTAAACTCACTCAAATCCATGATATGATCAATACGTAACATACCCTGTACTGTTTAAAAAAATATAATTAACCAAATACCGTCCAACTTCAATATTTCGTAATGAAGAATTATATAAAATTAGGTTAGATTTTTTCGACACAAATAATATCCAAACAATACTATTCAAGTGACTTGAAAATAATGGATTATAGCTTTTTTTTATAAAAAAAAATCACTATTTATAACCGAAGCAATGTGACTAATATAAAATTTTATATAGACTGATACTGATAGAGCCTGCATTATCCTATCAATCATCTAAACATGCATGACGAGAAAATAGCTTCCAATTAATTTCCCACTCCTATATAAATTTAGATCAGCTTACATTTTAAAATATTAAGACAAGTATTTTGACGATTCTATAAAAATTGGAATAAAGTCAATGAATTATACAAAGTTACATGAAGGGCCTGGAAATCTGGATCAATAACATTTAATATATGATGACGCAACAATACGTAAGATCAATAGTTTATTCCTACAACATAGTAACAAATAACAGCAACTTTTATTTGCTTTCCAAAATTAATTGACCCAAAAATAAATCAAACCTATAGCCTATATTGATGTCACAGTTCCCATTTTGTTAATAAATAAAGCACGTGATTCCCACAGACCTTAGGATCATGCACTGCAACGACTAAGCTTTGATTATTCAGTTCCCTTGGCGCTTTTGTAGGCATTTATCAACTGAGTCTGTACATCATGAGAGATTGGCAAATGCTCTTTGTACTCCATTGTGAATTCCCCTTTACCCTGCAGGCATAGAAAAGGAAAATTAAAAACCAATTAAGCAAATATTAGTTATCACCTTAATGGGGCATAATCTTACTTCACTTGATACTCCAATCCAAATCCTAAGCATTTAAATGATAAATGTGTGGCATGTAGTTAGCAGTCAGTCTGGATATTTTACATTCACAAAAATAGATGTAGAAGATACATTCAGAAGAAGAGGATAGAGAGAAAACAATGGATATGTAATCATGAGATGTAAATCCCATACATGGTCACATTCTCCTGTATCATCCTCTCTCCAAATGCATGAATGGAGAAGATCCAATTTCCCATTAGAAAAAAAAACTGAGAATGTTGAATTAAACAACTTCTAGTGAGGTTGGAAAAAGAAAATCAGTGGAAAAAACTCTCCAGTCTCTCTCCAACTTAATAATGTGCAATGCTGCAAAGGATCCATTTGGCCTCGATATTCACCTGTGTCATTGATCGAAGCGATGTGGAGTATCCAAACATATTGTTAAGAGGGACCTGAAATAATTAGTCATGAAAACGGACAAATTACTTTAAGCTTACAAGGTACAAGCTGCAATAAGTTTCAAATAAACATGCCAGGTATTAATCTAAATGAAACTGGCTGACAAATTTTCAAGTTTCCATAATTCAAGGTAGCATTGTTCCGCCAACACTAAAGCTTTATAAACAGATTAACGGCCACATTTCTTCACTGAAATTTTGGTGCATCATACAAACTGTAATTAATGAAATAATAGCACATCAATTGTGTAAATAAAAAAATTCAAATTTCAGTTCTTGGGGGTTACAGGATTGCAGATGCTTCATGCCGGAAAATCAACTTGACAATCCCCCAAAATCATTTTAGCAGCTCAAAATCACATTATTTAAAGATCGATTCTGCTCAAAAAGTTTAAGAAGTCAAGTGAAGATACATGAATAGTTTTTATTATATATCTCTAACATGCCCCTTGACATGAAAGGCCAATTGACCTCCAAGTCTGGACAAAAGCACAACCCCACAACCTTGTCCTGAAATTTCATTTCATCTTATCGGTCATGCTCTAGTACCATGTCAAGTACCACTGCAAACTCAAAAGCTTAGCAAATGAACAGATTTTTCTTGTAAATCACTGACAATCCTGAAACAAAAGCTAGCTCCTAAAATAATTATGGGTACGAGTTGACACAAACCCGAACATGTTAACCCATCTAATACTAACACATTGCAGGCCTTCCAAAATGGCAATCAAGGACACATTTACATAAGCACCAGATCCTGCTTTGTATATAAACTCACAATAAGTAAGCATGGCCATGGCAAGTACCACCTACAGCCTGACCGACTGCTGTCCCCCAGCCCCCTGCCCCAAAAACAAAAAGCTCGACTCAATATATATTTGTATTCACATGTACTATACCACTACTTTGACAGTGAATTCCTGGGGGCTAACTAAATAAACAATAAAAATATATATTGACAATTATTAGGCAGTAAAGTACATGTTTAGAAATTCCTCATCCTTTCAATAGGGAGAAAATTCAGAGAAGCACCATCATTATGTCGACTTAAACCTCTCAGTTGTACTTATTCAGTTTCTTTTTTTCTTTTCTTTTCTATTTTTTCTTCTGTTTGGGGCGACAAATGAGGTACTTACATGGGCAGTAATAGCAGAATCATCTCCTTCTTGGTCATTTCCAACAATCACACCTTTTCTCCTATCATAAGTTATAAACATCACTCAGGAAATCCAGAAAATTTACTGTCACAATTTTAAAAGCAAAATGAAATGTCAATGAAAAACCCTCACTTGTTCAGGTCGCCAGCAACAGCTCCCTGAAATTCTGTTGGTACTTTCAACTCAACAAGCATAACAGGTTCTAATATAACTGGTCTGGAAGCTGCATAGCACTGTTACAGAAGATAGAAATACCATACTTGTAAAGCAACGAGGTCCTAATTTGTAAGTGAACGAAACAACAGACAAAAATCAGTGCAATGTTGTTCAAGGACCTGTCTAAAAGCATAGATAGAAGCTAGCTTAAATGCAAGTTCACTGGAATCAACAGCATGAGCAGCGCCATCTGTCAAGACAACCCGAAGATTTTCAACTGGATGTCCAATTAAAGAACCCCTGTATAAAGAGGCAATCAGGTTCACTAACCTAAATACAACAATAATCATATTCACTAGCTAGAATCAAATCCACACGGTCTAGATTATTACAAGTAGTACATAATCCTATATGATAAAAATCACAAAAATATAATTATGGAACAACAAAAATATAATTATGGAAAAAATAATAATAAAAATTCACTCACGAGTTTGCAGCTTCTTTGAAACCCTTCTCAATTGCTGGGATAAAATTTGATGGTATAGCCTGCCCAACAAGCATGTTTTCAAATTCAAACTTAGTTGGCGAACCTGCTGGAAGAGGTTCAATATACCTGCCAGCACATAAATTACTATGTCATTAGAATCCTAGAGAAGAAATGTTTAGGAAGATATAACTGAAATACCACAATCAGAATTTACCAAAATGCATGATAAATATAATTCAAATAAAATGAAACTTACAAGATCAATCTGGTTGCACCAATTAACAAGCCAACAAGCAACCCATGTTATAAGAAAACCATTCATGTCACTTTGTGACTACTTTTGTGCATTCAAAATTTTATTTTATTAAAACATTGTTCTTTCAAATGAACCAAAATTTGTTAAAATACCATATCACACCTATCACGGACACTTTAATTCAGTCTAAAACAAATAAATTAAGTTTGAATGTCTTGCATATCTTGCTTGAATGAAGATTACTGTATGAATTTCCAGGGATTTATGATAGTGCAGTGCAATTGTCTGGCCACATCAAGGTAGTCCAAAGTTTAAGATTAAGGTGCTCTTAAGGAGCCAGAAAGTGCTAACCACCCCTGCTTTTTTAAGACATTTGAGGCCCAAAGAAAGCACTGCCTGAGTGAAGCAGGGCACTAATATTATGGGATGAAGAAGGGAGGAAGGAAAATTGATGTATAAATAATAAATAATGAACAATTTTAAACTATTGCAATATAGAATTATTGTGTACATAAACTGCTCAAGCTTTATAAAATAGTATTCTTTCAAGATTAAGCATGATAATAAGCCATAAAAGATTGAAGTTCACAACCAAAGAAAACATTGTTTAATATAATGCGTTAGGTTATCAAATGGTTGATAGAGGATAAAATTTTATCAGAAGCTACACGTCAATGAAGGAAAAGATATCCTTGAAACAGAAAATACATGAAAAAGCTAAAAAAAATACAGTAACAAATTTCTCATAAAATGTAATAGTGCAACGGAGCTTTCCAGTCTCTTTTATATCACAAATAGCAGTCCCCTTAAAAAATCTACGCGCAGAGTATTAAAGTGAAGCCACATTCACAACTATATTCCACAATACATTTAGTGGCCAAAATATACCCTTGAATAATCAGGCATTCCTCTCCCACAAAATGCCAAAAACTGCACATTGACAGTGTTTTATTATCCTTATTATTACCAAATCCTTTAAGCCCTATTAAGAGAAATTCTTCCAAACTATAAAGTACTAGGACACACTCAACTTTCACCAAAAATACCAAAGAGGTTAGTCTATAGGTAACATACCGCAGGTAAACTTATTCTTCTGGTCAATTTTTTCTACTTTTCTTTTTATTCAGATTCTCACTTTAGAGTTTGTTTAAAGTGTTCGATGCTAATTATTTCTGAGTTTGCCAAACCTACCCAGGGTTGGCTGCGCAGTTGTAAGATTAATCATCAAAAGGTATTAATATCTTAAGTTTCGATGAGTTTTAATTTCTCAAGCCATCAACTTTTATTCATAGCAGGCTGATGAATTTATACAGGGATAATGTTATCCCTTAGCTCTAAGGATGAGGGATAAAATACCTAGATATGATCCTAACAGACTAATCTCAATTTAAATTATCCTAACTAATTAACAACAACAATAGCATTAGTCTTATCCCACTAATGTGAGATCAGCTACATAAATTATACAACGCCAATAAACTCTATTAAACATCAACTTCTCAGATAAATAATCTATCAGGAGATCATTTCTTATAATTTCTCTTAGTATCCTTTTTTATCTTCCTCTACGCTTAGCCTCCAAACCATTTGATTAACTCTCCTCTCTGACTCATCTTACCCTCTTCTTTGTACATGCTTAAACCACCTTAAACGATTTTACACTATTTTTCCCACAATAGGTGCTACTCCGACTTTCCTTCGTATAGGATCATTTCGTATCCTAACTAATTTATCAGAGAAAGAAAAAAATCAGGGAAAAAAACATATAGATTAAATGCACCAAATTATTGCGGCTTCCAACAATATCTAACTCAGTGATTAAGAGGTAACCTGACAAGCAGAACCCAAGTGACCTGTGCAGTTGTAACATGAACTATCCAAAAAATTAAAGCCTTGACCCATGCACACTGAAACATGAACTTTATGCAGGCAGGTCTTATCAATATTGTAATTCTTTCCATTCTTTTATTTGAACTCAAGCAAGGGAAGCAAAATACAAGCCAACCATGCCCCCCCCCCCAAATATTCAATACAAATTCAGGATACTAAACAAACTGATAGAAAAGCGCATTACTGTGTAATTAATGAGGGGAAAAAAGAAAAAGTAGATTTGTTAAAGGACACTTACCCAATTACTCGGCCATATTGACCTTGTCCTCCGGTTTGCTTTTTATGCAAATAATCAAAGTTGGCAAGCTGAGTAACAGTCTCTCTAAAATTAACTCGAGGCTTTCCAACAGTAGCATCAACCTTCACAGACAAAGACATCAAAATAAAACACCAGAAGAAGCAAATTTCAGACATTATCAGCAAGAATAGCATTGCGTTGACAAAAATAAAAGGAATAAGTACCTTGTACTCTCTCCTTATGCGTTCAACATAGACTTCTAAATGCAATTCTCCCATTCCCGAAATGATTGTCTACTTACAGAGATATATTAAGGTCAATGTAATGAATAATGAATTTGCCAATCAAACATTGGAGGAGAGAGAAAAGAAAAGCAAACCTGGCCACTCTCTGGGTCCAAGCCAACACGAAAAGTAGGATCCTCTTTCTGGAAGCGATTCAAAGCTTTTGAAAACTATAAGCAATGCAAGGAGTCCATCAATTACCTTCTTTTATTTTTGGAGCCAGGGGAAGAGGTGGTTAGCGTGTTAAATGATCAAAGAAACTACTCACTTGCCCTCCAGAATCTTTTGAAATGGGTTGTACAGCTAACGACATCACTGGCTCAGGTACATTCATAGAAGTCATAGTGTATCTAACTGAACCATCAGTAAAAGTATCTCCTGATAACCAAAATCACTAACATTAAGGCCAATATAAAATTCCGTTAAGAGATTATAACAAAACTATTCATAAACCTTCAATTAAAAGGTTTGAGTTAAAGCAGTTCTTGACATAATATTAGAGCCTCTATGAATATTTATTTGAGAGTTTTATTTGCCAATAGCCCACCTCTCATCTCTGCATTAAAATTAAGTTACAGCAAAAGGTCCAATGGGCATGTGCTTTGCCTACATTACAAGCCCAACTGAGCTTGAGTGCAACAAGACATATCATATCTATAATTAAATCATCCAAGACCCTGAGGCGACATTACTCTAGCTTGAATCAGATTCTTGGCCAACACCTCCAGCAGCCAACCAAAAAATTAACAAATAGAATTTAGGAAATGCATCCATGCATGAATCTAAAGCAAGGTGTAGAACCTGATGCACAGTCAACACCAAACACAGCAACTATTTGCCCAGCATGCGCCTCTTGAATATCCTGCGGAATAGAGGAAATCCCAATTAAAATTTGACGTAAATAAATGAATAAATTGAACATCTTCAAAATAAATATATCTGAGAAACCGCCCTACTGGTTTTCTCTTTACAGGCAGAAAGTAATTGACTATAAGAATAACCTGCCCAGTTCCCTCCAACTTATCATCTCAAACATGATTTATGTTTTCAGCAGCATTCAAATAAAAAGGCACATTCAACAATGATACTGAAAGTCTAAAACTTACCTCCATCTCATCTGAATGCATCCGAACCAAGCGAGGAACCTGTATTTACAGAAAGACTTCAGCTCCAAATTCATGATAGTCCCAAATGCAATACCCTTTAACTAAAATTACAGAAGAGTTTTGCTCATAAGGCTGACTTTTTTGTGGATAAACTAATAGAGATACATATAATGTTCCCTTAAGAGTAAAGCGAACAAGAACCAAAATGGAGGTCAAGGCATCACATGCTATTGGAAAACAAGCAAGAGGAAGAAAACGACCAGATTATCCATCAAATTAGACACCTTGTCCGTAGAATATAAGGCTAGCCTAGATGAAAGTCGAAACATCCTGCTACTTTCCAGGCCTTACAATTCCTCTTGTCCAGGATGGATTTAAAACAACTAAAAGTGCAAATTTGGACCAAACAGTCCTGTTGGTGGATATTTGGAAAAATTGACAAGAAAAAATATCTTGGCTTAAATTATCATTTTCTAGTGAAAGTAAAAGGCGTAATTAATTTACTTTTAGAAACCTCTAGTTCACTTCTCTAAGGAAATACAGAGTTAAAATCCAGAAAGGAAGTGAAAATCACCTTCTGCCTACCGTACTCTCCCGCTGAGCCCCCTTTTATTAAATTTCAGACTAATTCCCCACCCCAAAAAAAAAATAGCAAACCAACTTCCTCTAGAACCCTTCTCTTCACTCCATGTACCCTCTAGCTGGCCCCTTCCCCTTAACCTTATTCATGCAGGCTATGCCACTGTCTTCCCCCACTACACTCTTTGTCCATTCTTCTGTCATCAGCTTTCCTAATTAAGTTCCTGTCACTTTCATATGTAAGAAAGAACATAAGCAGTACAAAATGACCAATACATCATATACATGTAGGATTAATCCCATAAAATTAGAATAGTAGAGACTACTGGACTTACCTTAAGCTTCTTGCCAGTGTTTATGTTAATAATAAATTCACCCTTCCGAATGACACCTTCGTAGATTCTTCACCAGAACAAAAAGGGAAAAGAAGAGAAACACTATAAGCTTATCTATCATGTACTCATGTATTACGTTACCCCAAATTCAAGACAACAGATCATTGCATGTACAAGAGAAAACACAGCATCAAATTGGATTAACCACCTTGTAGGGTCAGAGGTACCTTAAATATGTTAACTGACCGAACCGCCCTTCCTCCAGTTTGAAAGCCAAAGCCACAAGTGGCCCATCAGGAGTTCCAGCCAACGTAACCTGGACAAGGACAGTGCCACAATTACCCAATAATATAGCAAAATAAAATTTAAGTAAAACTAGGACAAACTTCTCATTCACTAAATACCTTCTCCTCATTCTTTGTCTGGTCAAGGGCATAATTACTAACTTCAACTGGACAAGGCAAATAATTAAGTACACCATCCAGAAGTGGCTGAACCCCCTGCGCCAGTAACAACAGTTGATAAATAAAAAATTCAAAAAAGAAAAGGAAAGGTAATGGTTATACAACTGATGCATGAGCATTAATTCTGAACTCTTCTTAGACCCATAAATTAAATTATGTTTTTCCACATTTCTGTCGTATGTGAGATTTAAAAAAAAAAAAAAAGGTAGAAAAAAGCACTATAGAGGAAGGTTGATGGAATGAAATGAAGGGTATATAATAGCTGTTTCAACTTTCAATTAAAAAAAAAAACAATAATGGAAAAAGGGTCTCACTCATTTTTCAATTTCCTATTTTATCTCTAAATATGATGCACGTTTAATGCAATGACTAGTTTTAACAGTTTAGTTACACAACTAAGAATGCATAATATCCTATGGCAAAAAAAAAGAATAAAAAGAATACATAATATCCTAAGGGAATTGATTTTTCGCATCACATTAAATATAAAATAGCTAATGTTTCATCCCACGATCACTTGATTCAACCAGTGCCCTTGAACTGCTGACAGTTGATCCAAATCCAACCTCATTAGTCCAGTCCCTAGCTAAGTTTTGGAGCATTAGACCATATAATGAATTCAAGTTAAACCATTTGGAAGCAACTGGCATAAATTTTTCCATAACAGAATATGAGAATGAGAAAATAATATTCATGATTCTTGTACTTATCATTGATGCAATTGTAATTAGCAAAACAGATATATAATTGGGACTGAGAATTAACGCGTGACCATTCAAAAAATCAAGAACCTAGAGTTTAGTGGCTTAAATCTTGGAATATCACATTACTAGTTGAAATCTACATTAAGAATCTACGTTCAATTTTGAATTAAGATTTCTTGAATCCTAATTTTGGATTGCATGTCCTTGTAGAATAAAGGCTTCATTGAGTCTTCTACAAGTCCCATTATTTTAGGGCCTATTTGGTTCGATTACTAGAGAGGGGTGGGAAAGGTAATGGGGTTTACATTACCTCACTGACTGTGTTGCATTTGGTTGGCCAAAACATCAGTAATGAGGATGCCCCGAATTCAGGTAACCATCATGCCTTCTAATATGCTATGTAATACCAATTACCTATCATTCCCTCACTCTTTTTTCCACAAAAACCCCCATCTTCTTGTTTCATCTTCAACGACCTTCCCACTTCATCTCCATCTCCACCAAGCTTCCACAACGACCTTCCCTAGAATAAGTCCTACCTTCCTTGGACCATCACCGCAGATGACGCCACCTTCACCAGATACGTCACATCTTTCCATCTCACTAGTGTTTTAGATCCATCAAAGCTTTCCTCCACCTTCACCTAGGGGTGAGCACGGGCTGGACCGGACCAAACCTGGGTTTGCCCAAAACCAGTATTCATGGGCCAACAAGAGAGGAAGAAAAAGGAGGGGATTTTTTTTAATCTAGGGGCAATTTAGTCATTTCTAATTTATTTATGTTTAATTAAATATAAAAATAAATTTATTTCTCACATCCCCAATGTCATATCAAACAAATTCACATGTAATCATCATTCGATTACATTCCATTAAACCTTTTCCATTACATTCCCAAACGAGCCCTCAAGAGCTAAAAAACAATGGTGAAAATAATTATTCTCTTACTGTTACACTAGTGATATGTTACAGCTATTTTATATCTCTAAATTAAATTTCTGGCAGCATCTGGAAAAAAGTTAAACTGAAAACCACAGGAAATGTATTATAAATAAATCCAATTTCAAAATTAAAATCTTTGAAAGACAAACTAATTTACCTCATAATACTAACTTTAAACTAAAGCGTTAGTAAAAATATTGTATCAACCACACAGCAATGAAAAAACACCTAGGTGAGAAGTACATAAAATAGTAGCTATGCTACTTAAAAAGATATACATCTGAACTGAAGTTATTCAACAGTTACCTTGTTTTTGAAGGCACTGCCCATGAAAACTGGTATAAATTTCTGTGCTACAGTGGCTCTCCGGATAGCTTCCTACTCAAAAATAGATGAACTAGCTTTATCAAAATAAAACGGAAAGAATGGGTAAATTTCTGGCATATCAAAATATTAGATATAGCGCTTATACAAAGCATATAAATTCATTTAAAATACAGCATGAGAATCTAGCTGTGACTTCTACCAATAGAAAAAGCAAGTAACAAAACAACGAGTCAAACTTCAACTGGAATCTAATTTTAAGTAAGTGTTTTTGAAGGCATGCCTTAGCCATGCCTTTAATTTCTACCGATTGTGAAATGGCTATAGAAAAAAGAACCATTTTCTCAAAATGCACAGTAACAAGGGGGACAAAAACAGTAGTTGTATTTGGCAAAATCATCCAATAGGTGCCTTTAATATCATCAGCATCAATTACACCATCCTCATTTGAGTTTTATTGTTATACAAACTTCTCATTTCAAAATATACACAGACATCTTCTGAAACAAGAAGTAGCACTAAACATTTTTGTTCTAAAATATGCTCCATTAATCTAAATACATTTTTTTGCTAAATTTAATGAAAGTCAAAATATAGCTTTCTTTTTTATTTGTTCATATTTGAAAACAAAATTTACCCTTTTATTTTTATTTGTGTATGTTTCGATATGCCATATATTTGAATATATAGGTTAACTAGGTTAGTGGAGGATATTTTAGTCAACAAAATAAAAATTGAACCAAAGTATATATTTTAAAAATAGTGGAGGTATGTGTGATTTTAGCAAAAACTCGTGGGAAGTTAATGTAATTTGCTCATTGTTGTTATTCTAATAAGATCCTTTAGCAACGTCAGAAGAGTTTAACCAGTGTCATAAAGTACTTTTTCCAGTCACATTACAAAAATTGAAAAATTTAGAACAATGTTAAGGTTGAATATTAGTTGCAATGTTATTATTGAGTCTTTTGTCCAACAGAAAATTAATTTCTGCTTCTGATTCTGCTCTTATGGGGAAATTATAATTTCCTATTCTTTTCTCAAAGCCCAAAAAAAAAAAAAAATACTCCCTCCAGTCCGTTTAATAAAAACCTTTTAACTAAACTTATGCGGATTAAGACGGGTAATTAAAATAAGTTAGAATCATTGAATTTGTCAAAAATTAATATAGCATTCCTAAAATACCCTTAATAAAACCCATTAACCTCTATCCCACATTAATATTTGGAGAGAGAAAGTTAAAACTATCATCTATCAAGGACATTTTTGGAAATCACACATTAATGTTTCATTAAATTTTGAAAAGATTCATATATTAAGGACTAAAAAAAATCTTCTTAAAAGACTCTTATATTAAGGACTAAAGGGAGTACTCTACTATCATTTAAGAGAATTTTTATATCAGAAAAAAACACATAAAATATGAAAAATACTTTCTTAAAAAATAAGCATCCCTTTTCTCTCACAGCAAGGCCAAACAGGCTCTAAGAGGAAAGCACATAGCTAACTCAATTCATTGATCTACGAATCCGACCAAAAGGGAACTGTCTGATTGGATCTGCTATCAAGATAACCCGACATAACAGGAAAGTTTATCATCAATCTGACACAACTTCTATAACAGGAAAGTAGTTTGGTATCCACACACCTCAAGATCAGCAGATGATATGGGCTCATCACTGAGAAACACTTCAGCAAGTTTATCATCAACTTCTGACACAACTTCTATAAGTTCATGTCTTTTTTCTGCAACCATGGTCTCCATATCTTTAGGTACTTCCTCAGCAACAACTTTCTCACTGCAACGAGAAAAATTGGAGTATGCCAAAGAATAGTGTCAAAAAGTATAAAAATAAAAAACAGGATAAACAATGCAGTAGCTTTTAAGACAGACCCATTGGAACCATGAAAATAGTAGGCCTTTAACTGCACAAGATCAACAAGACCCTTAAAATTTTCTTCCAAGCCTATTGGAACTTGCACTGCAGCACTATGATGCCGAAGTTTAGACCTTGCCTGCAAAACCAAGTTGATCAACATGTCATTGTTGTAACTGAAGCAAATGACTTCAGTCATTCTATGATTTATGTCATTTCTGAACAATGGTCCCTAAGGAAAAAAAAATAAAAAATTTGACTGTTATGACATGGTTCTAAAAGCACTAAAAACATACACCATATTATTGATAGCTATTGATTACAAAATTATGGCTCAGTACACTGTGTAAAGGCAAAATCTTGATTCAGTTGGGCTCATATAATTTAAAAAGGGAGACAAACTTATGAGGAACTTTCTATAAAAGACCGCTTTGGCTTCAAAACAGCTTCAAATTCAGGTTTTTCAATTTCAGATTGGGGAGAATAAAACACTTACTTCATGACTTGAATATCACTACAATAATTGGGTACTAAAATTATAACATATATGATCTATGATAACTTCCATTTATTTCAAACACCTGATTCAAAACTTTCCATGGATCTGCTCCCATCCGATCTAGTTTATTGATAAATGCAAGTCTTGGGACCTCATATCTTCTCATTTGCCTATCAACAGTAATAGACTGACTTTGCACTCCCCCAACACTACAGAGGACAAGAATAGCACCATCAAGAACTCGCAAAGCCCTCTCAACCTCAATGGTGAAATCAACGTGACCAGGCGTGTCAATTATGTTAATCTGCAATGACACATGGTCCAGGATGACAAATATTTGTAGTTAATAACAACAATAATAACAACAACAACAACAATAACAATAATAATAATGGTTTATAGATAATAATTGAAAGACCAGATGAATATACTGGTGGATTATTGAATTTAAGACAAAAATCATATGCATTTCTTGTCAATTTAAAATATACATGGGCAGTTCTTGGGTGTTTCTATGAGGTTATTTAATATAATTATGACATGGAATAAATATTTTCTATTAAGTCGATAATGAGCTGCTAAGTTTTTGTTTTGAATACAAGAAGTTGCTAAATTGATAAAATTGTCCTAAATGCTATAATTTTATTGGAGAGCCAGATAACAAACACTTTATGGACTCTAAGCCAGATAGCAAACACTTTATGAACTTTACGTAAGTCTTGTCCGTCTCCATTTTCAATCTCAATGAACCATGGTTAACAACAGAATGAAAATTTTAACTTTTCTTTTTTTGTCTCCCCTTAAATCGGTTTAAATAGCAAGTCTTCTTCTCTAAACCAGTTTAGATAGTAAGTCCCACCAAAAACAGTGTAGTAATAAATCATGAGGACCTATTTCCCCGATGGCAGGCTGTTGCCCAGCTAGTCATCTACCAACCTTCAAGTGCAAGAGATGAAGGCTCAGAGCCTACTCATCCACTACTGGCTTATTCGAGATAACTTACACCCTATTCTAGCGAAAAAAGTAAACCTCAGTTCTCCTACTTCATACTACTATGTAAGCGCTAACAGGGAGAGATCAACTTGTTAGATTCTTCTTAATTTCTGGAACTTCAAACTCACTATCTCAAATCAGCTGTACCTTATAGTCTTTCCAAGTGCAGTAGGTAGCAGCGGATTGAATAGTGATCCCCTTCTCCCTCTCCAAATCCATAGAATCCATCTTGGCACCAACCCCGTCTTTACCTCTAACCTCATGAATCTCGTGGATTCGCCCTGTGTAGAACAGTATCCTTTCCGTCAGCGTGGTCTTGCCGGAGTCAATGTGTGCCGAGATCCCAATGTTTCGAAGTCTTTCCATCGACTCCTTCCACCATGGCTCTTTATCATCTTTGGCCCGCGCAAGGTTACCTGCGGAGAACTGGCGGAGGTGGACGGTGCCGGCGAGGAGAGATGCGGCGGGCGACGGGGACGGTGAAGGCATTGTCTTAGTGGGGGAAATGTAGAGGGTGTAGAGGAGGTGATGTGTGGAAGACCTCGTGAAGCGTGCCATTATTGCCGAGGTGCAGCGCCTATGGGGCTTCGAATTGGTGAAGCTAAACCCTGGAGAAGTCCTTAACCCCCAGTACCCGCAGAGTAGGAAGAACACCTTGGTCTTTGGAATGTTGGGGATATCAAAGAAAATGTGAAATGTTAGGGGATAAAAAGACTGCTTTGGACTTCTACCTCGTGCATGCCCATTTCCTTGGTGCTTGTTTGGATGCTCTCCATAAATAAATGAATATAGAAGAGTATAATTTATTATGAGGTTTATTATGAGGGAGAAAATTTAAATACACACCATAATAATTGTATAATCACTTATGAGATTATTAAATAATTATTTTTATAAGTAGGTAGAGGATACTTATAATAATCATTTATCTTATCATAATTACTTATTTCATTTTTTTTTATTATCCACCCAATAATTATTTAAAATACTAAAATTTAAATATAGTTTTTTTCTCAAAATTACTTATAAAGTAAAAATATCTAAATATAAATTATTTTTTACATAATTATTTATTCTCATAATCTGTTTAATAAGTATGTATCTTCATAATTATTTATATATAAGCCATTTCAAACACACCATTACTGGGGACTATATTGAGCAAAATATTTTGAATGAAGTAAAATAGAAAAAAGAAATAAAAAATAAATAGGAAATGGAATACTCCACCGAGTTTCTAATATAGATATTTTAATTATTTTATTGAAATTAATAATGTATTTGGGAGTTATGATAAAATGAAATAGAGTGGAATGATAACAAAAATTAAACTGCTGTTAAATAATTTTTTAATGGGATAGGATGAAAAGGAAGAGCTTTTTATGCCTCTAAGCATTCATAAATTCAATTTTTCTCTATTTTCAAATTAGGAATTAGGGATGAAATAATCAGGGCTATATCACATTTATAAAATTACTCATAATCCTATTAAAACATATTAGCATATCTGTCATACTATAATATATTTATCATCAATTTCTTTCTTATCATATTACATCAGACTTCTTCCCATTTTTTACACTGTATAAAATTATCCTCTTAGTGTCTTTTAGGGAATATATGATAAATTGAAACGATATAGAGAATTACCGTTTTGGTCTCTTCACTACGTCAATTCCCATTACTAGAAATCTTCATATTTTATCTTAACCTTATGTTACATATAGTTTAATCTTCTTTTACTTTTATCTTTATATTGTATACTCAATTGGAATTTAAGTTATGGTCATGAAATTATACAAACAATGAAATTATATAAATATATATTGTGAATTATTATTAAATTACCATATATCCAACTAAAACTTTACTCAAGAAAAAATATACATATGATTTGCAAATTATGTTATATATGTTCAATTTCACTAATTTTACATTGTAAAATGGCTATGGTAAAAAAACAGAGAAAAACATTGTAGAATGGCTATTTTTTTGGGGAAAAATTATTTGAAGTTTTTGAAAAACATCATATCTTTTTTAATTTGAAGTAACACATTTTTATCTAAATTAATTTACAAGAAGAATATCAAAAAGAAATTATTATAATATATTCCATTCATAAATCCCATACAGTTGTTAAATGAGATCATTTCTTTTTATTATAAAACTTCTAAATAATGTAACATTATGTTCCACCCTTGTTACATTCTGTTCCATATTCCATTAATGACTATTTTATTCTTATATATTAGACTCGTAAATACACCATAAGAAAAATCAGTTGTATCAATAAAATTATCTAAAAATTATTTTGATTGTCCTCTTTACCTTAATAAATACATTTATATTATACTCTCTAGAGCAATTTTTGAAAAGGGCAATTTTGAGAAAAAATAAATTAATGTTCAAAAAACTCATAGAATAACTTAAATTTAGAACCATTAAATCTTTTTAAAAGGTACTTATAAGCCTTATATAGAGGACCAAATGGAGTAGAAATAAAAAGTGTTTTAAAAAATATGTTTGGTTTGTAAACGTAAAACCATTGTAAAACTTTTGTTTGATATTTATATTTATATAATCAAAGGTCTACAATACCTTTTTTGGAGAATAAAAATATATTGCAACCATTAATCTTCATTGACCCAAAAGCAACTACTTGATAGTAGCAACAAAAGCCACCGACTAAAAACGAAATGAGCCCTAACACCATCATTATCAAGTCACAAAAACCAACTTCAAAGTTAATAGGAAAGGGACATTGATACATAAAAGAAAAAGTTTTGCAAAAACCATGGGTGGAATTTGGATTGGATTCATAAAAACCTAACACATGTAAGCAACTATGCTAAAAGTAAATACTACCTCAAAGAAAAACATAATCTAATAATCTAACTTTTAAAATCAAATGATATGGATTCTCAAGATCCATTACCATAATTTCCTCAAATGTAGAAACACTTATAAAATGACCTAACTTGATTTTGCAAGGAAAGATCTTTAATGTGAATTAAAATAAAAAGATGGGAGAACACAACAAGTGTATGCTATGTAATCCATTATACAAAAAACTACATGATCTAGACAAGAGCTAAACAAAAGTGTCAATAAGAGACTAAAAAAAAATTGATTCATTGTTAGCTTTGTTCTTCCTCTTCTTCATCACATGCGGCAAGTGTAACATCCTACAAAAGAGAGACCCACCTAGCACCTAAGACAGAACCCTACCAAAACACCACCAAATACTCAAGAAATTAGGAGGCAAAGACATCGCTGCAGTGAGGGAGGATTATGGACAAAACGAGAAAGGAGACAAGGATGCACAATGCCACAACTTGAGCTTTGGTGTCATGACACCACTTACTGATAACTTATAAGCATTTTGCTAATAATTTAACTCAACTTCCAACACGCATATCTCCCTAATGGGACCTCTGATTGACGTGATTTCAATACTTACAAGTCATTCTATATCTCCTTTAACTATAGACACCAACATTGTCTCTAAATTTCTCCATATGGTGATTTTGGACACCCGTAACCGAAATCGTCACTTTTAAGTCAAAACTTTACGTCAACACCAGTAACACCTAAAACTCTCAGACCCAAACCAGACTCAAACACGCAGGGAGACAGAAAGAAGACAAGATAACAGGGCTGCACCATTGTGAGGCCAACTCGCACCATGGCGTGACATGAACTGGGGACAACATCAGGTTGACCAAAGAGACATGGGTCATGGTCGTGACCGCGAATCTAGTGCCGCAAAGCCAATGATAGTAATTGCATCAGCTTTTGTTGATACAATCGACCAGCTTCCAATATGCATATAACTCCTTGCTCTGACCTCCGATTGGCCCGACCACAAGTTCCCAACCCAAAACATCAAGCAATAAGAAATAAGCACTACTAATCACAACTAGGACACATTTACTGCATTTCAAGACATATACGCTAATGCAGGCCACAGGACCATCACAAACAACAATCTATAAAGCATACAAGAGTTTGGACAGATCACACATCATTCCTTCTTACAAAACACACAAGCATACAACATTTTGTTGATACAATCAACCAGCTTCCAATACACATATAACTCCTTGCTCCGACCTCCGATTGGCCCAATTCCAAAGCCTATAAGTTACTCTACCCTTAACTAACTAAAGATACAAACCACACCTCAAAATACTTCTGTACAGAGAATTTGGACCTTTAAAATCAAAATGGTCACTTTTGGACCAAAATAAAGAACCAATTACTCCCAAACACAATCCACCAACTCTTTGACAACTAAACTTATTCCAACAAGTCCTAACTAACTCGAAGCACATGTCCAAGAGGAAGCCACCATGGAGAAACCACTTCTCTAGGTTTTGACCCCCTTAGTGGGTTATATACCCGTTGCACCCGGAAAAATGCAACGGAAGGAAAAGAGAGAACAAATCTGGTCTTCAAACGAAAATCGATTTGTGAGGAGTCGCTACCAAAATTTTGAGGGAAAACCTTGGGAAACCGAATTAAAGAGGAAAGGATGGTCTACGTAACTAGAGTTGGATTTGGGAGTCGATTGTGCGTGGGGAAGTGTTAGGCACCCCACGACACCCGTTTCTAGGAACGATTACCTTATGTTGATTGTGTAAATTAATATGGCTTAGAAAAGTACTTTGGTTTTCCTTTTATCATTCACATGCGAGAATAAGGGTAGAGGGGAATTTAAGAAAATTTGAGAAATTTGGCAAACAAAATAAAGAAAATAAATTAACTTAGAAATTAAGGGGGTTTAAAAAAAATGAGGAAAAAGGAATTTAAGAAAATAAATTGGAAAACATTTATTTATTTACAAAGGCGGACTTGAGTCAGGGTCAGCGCCTGGGGCTACATACCCTGTGATGGGAATCAAAGTCCACGTGGTTCGAAACTAGAAATACGTGTCTATTGGTTGATATTTTTTAATTTTTGTAATAAGAGAAAGTTAATGGAAAATAATTTAACTTTTTACAAACAAAATAATTTTCTGAGATTGAATTGGTGTGTTTTAATTTGCAAAAATAATTTAATTCCACTTTGCTTTCTCCGATTTTATTTTGTTCGAAAACAATTTTTTTTAATTTTTGGAAATGCATTTATTTGATTTTTAACTTTTGAAAAACCATTGTATTTTTATTTTTATCTTTATTTTTCTTTTATACTTTTGAAAATTTTTTTCCAAATAAAAAAAGTCAATCTACCTGTTGTAGACTCACAGTCATGCCCGATAGATCAATTCCTTAATTACCTGCGGAAGTTATAAACCTCGCAATATGAAGGATTTATTGCATATTTAAAACTAAAGGTAAGAAAATGCCACTATTCTTTAATTTTCAAAAAACTTGTTATATTATCATAACCCCTTTTTTTTTATGAAATATAATTATTTTCTTAGAAGCAAGTTATTTAACCGATATATCTACGTGAATTCATAATCTCACATCATATTTCGGTAAATTTAGATACCTGCGTGGGTTCCAAAAACCATTGTTGTTAAAACCGGACCGGACTGGCCGGTTTGACCGGTCGAACCAGGAACCGATGCCTGGTCCGGTCCGGTCATTGTATATGACCGGCATTGTTCAGAACCGGTCAAGAACCGGTGAAACCGGCCTTGAACCAGTCCTGAATCGGTTTGAACCGGTTCTGTAGTATTTTTTTTTTCAAATTTTTTTAAATTTTTTTATTTTTAAGATAAAATAACATCATTTTTAGTACAAAATATATTTTTTTATATATTATAATATTATATAACCATTATTATGATATATAACTATTAAAAATTATATATTTACTTAATAAATAATAAATAATAGATTATTAATTTATTATTTTGAACTCAAAATATGATTATAGATGAATATTAACTTATTTAAATTAAAATATTGAGTTATAAAACTTATTAATAATTTATTTGTGGTGAATAATAGATTGATAATTTAATATTATTTAGTTTGAAACTTTAATTAAGTTATAAATTTGTTTAAACTTACATTATTTATTTTAAATATATTATTTTAATCACTACCAGTCCGACCCCGGTCGAACCATTGAACCTTGAATCAGTGACTTGCCGGGTTCAATATCTGGTCCGGTTTTAACAACATTGCCAAAAACTCACGTGGGGTAATTATTAAGCTAATTATTTATTTATTCATTTATTATCTTTTTATCATTTTTTGGTAAAATTGCTAAATATTTTGAAATATCGAAAAATAGAGTTTATTTTGAAATGAGTTGCCCGACTATCTAATATCTACGTTGACTCACAGTCTTACGTGATAATTAGTAAGTTAAACACGTGCAAAAATTCTAAAATCTTCGGAGTATGATGATTTTGGATAATCATAAAATATGAAGGTTTGAAAACCTTAGGTAAGTTTGATCTCTTTTTTTTTCTTTTCATGTTCATTTAAAAGGACATTGAAAATTTATAAATCAAAAGTCATTTATTTTAACAAACAAGTTAAGCATCTAACTCACATATCCACGTGGGCTCGCAGTCACACGCAATGACGTGGTTACTCCTAATGCTTGCATGAGTTCAAAAACCTCACGTGGCATAATCATTGAGTGCATAATCATTGAGTGCTTTTTATAAAACTGTCATTTTTTCAACTACTGTGGTTTTTGACCACATATATTCTAAAAAAAAATACATACATATATAGATATATGACAATTGTAATGATGATAATTCTTGACACCCACTTGAGCATGTTATGTCAATTCAATACCAGAGAGAGTGGATTGGCTGGCAAGACAAGAGGGGACGAAACTCATAAGCCCAACACCACCTCACCTCAGACTTGGCCAAAACTCAGAGGCCCAAGAACTCATTTCATCACAGTTAGATACTAAAGAATTTAGGCCCAATACGCACTCAAGAATATATTGAACACAAAACAAGAACCACAGAACAACAAAGAAAACCCAAAATGGGTAAACAGTTCCCTCCCACTGACAAGATCACCGAGTGGCCAGAATTATCAAGCATGCAGAACAACTAAAAAACCAGTTTTGAATTAGATGCGAAGGCTCTGTATCATCTAAACCTGATCAATTCTTCCTAATAATGCAACCGAGCGTATGCTCCCCATTGGTACAGAATGTAACTCAGAAAGCTCAAACTGGAAATACTATTGTGACAACTCCTCTCACAGTTCAAGCAACTCAAAGCTCAGACATGCCAAGGGTAACAAATACAAGGGAGGCAAACTATACAGGCACCCAAAATTTTTTGAACAAAAGTACATGCCATTGTAAGGGGAGGTGAAGCCAATCCAATCAGTAATTGCAAACAGACACATAAAGATTTAAAGAAAATCCGATTACCCTCTTGGCTCAAACGCAACCATCGGTATCCATCATCATTCAATCCTCATTCTCAATCCTATATCCCTAGCCTACTGATCAAAGCTTTAAATCTAAAATACAAATTACCCATTAAGATTTCTTTGATCTCTTCCTTCCTCGAGGGCACGCGTCTACTATTTGTATCGTAGCGTTTCTCAGCTTCTCCAAATTTTGCTCTGCCTCTCTCTGTCTTCGCTACGGCTCTCCTCCCCCAAATCTGTCTTCCCCTAGATCGTGATCCAACCCCCTCTGCTCTCTTCTTTCGTGTGCACAGCCCTTGGTTCCTGCCGCTTTTTTTTTTGCTTTGCCCAAACTGCCTCTTCTCTTTCTGGCTTCACGTCTTCACGTGCTTCCTCTTCCTTTCTATCTTTGCTTTTTCAGTTTCAGTCCTGTAGCCCTCTCGGTTTTTGCTTTGTTCTCATGCTCCCTCCGTTTGCTTTTCTTTTCAATCTGCTGCCCCCTAATTATTTAGGGCTCCTTAGGGCATAGCCCTTTGGTACAAGCCCACAAGCGGAGCCCAAAATAGGTTTTTTGTTTTTGTTTGTTGTTTTTTTTCCTTTGCTTTTAGTTTTTTTTCTATTTTATTTTTTGTTTTAGTTTTCTCTCTTATTTTTTTTTATTAGTTTTTTTTTATTTTTATTTTCTTTTATTTCCTTTCTTCTTTTTTTTATTATTTTTAAATTAGTTTTATTTTATTTTATTATTATTTTATTGTAAAATGCTCAGACAAAATGGGGTGTTCACAATACCCACAAGCACAACAAAAGCTCAAAAGTTTGACCAAGCTCACAACTCAACCAAACATATCAGAAGGGGAATAAAACCACAAGTTCCTAGCCCAAAACATCAAGCAATAAGAAATAAGCACTACTAATCACAACTAAGACACATTTACTGCATACCAAGACATATACGCTAATGCGGGCCACATGACCATCACAAACAACAATCTATAAAGCATACAAGAGTTTGGATAGATCACACATCATTCCTTCTTACAAAACACATAAGCACACAACATGCTACACTTAATGTTGCACAAATACTATAATTGGCACTTTACTTAAGGAAACAACAAAATAAGGGGGATAGCCCCAACACCTCTGAGTATACTCTTAATCCTCTAAGAGCTAAGCCTCCTTAGCCTTTTCCTCACTAGTACTAGATTCTTCACTTGGAATTGTTAGCCTTGAAGTAAGATGTACGTCCCAATAACCAGAGGTTTTACAACATACATTTATATAGATATATACATAACTTGCTTCCAAAATCATATTCAAATGCAATGCTCATAATGAATGCAATGTACATGATATGTAGACACAGTTCCTATTAATATATGGCTAAAATCATGAGTTAGTTACCATGACAAGGTAACCTCAACCAATGGTCCCCTTCCAATGATCTGTGACGGTCGATTCCGAGGTCCCCACAAAGCTCCCATCCTAATAGTTATGACATAGCCAAAGGTCATTGCACTAAAAGTTGAACGATGACTCTCCTTCCCTTGAACCAGCAAAATTAGTAGTTATTTAGAGATGCATCCCAATCGACAGCCAGTTGAGTCTCTTGGCCATAGGACGACTATTTAGTGACTATGATAACACAAACTGTACCACCTGAATACAAGGCCTTATGTGCTATTTAACAAATGGACATACCACGTGGTATTTAGAGCATTATCACCCAATAACCATATGTCTCAACAATATACAACCAATGACAATGCCCAATGTATGCTAACATATCAACACATGTCATTCTCTATTATGCTAGCATGCCATATGAACATATATGATAATTCATGGATTGCATAATATTCATCAACATGTCAATATCTATCATACTTATACATTTCATGAGCAATATAGCCAAATGTCATTTTCATCACAATTTAGAGTAGAGATAAGAAATTTACTAACTATGTAACCATATATATCATGATATGGAAAAAAATCATAATCAGTGCTAAAATAGATATCATGATATGAAAGAGCAAAAAATATATTGTAAAATGTACATATCATGATGTAAAATTGAACATATATAACCAATTAAAGAACATAAGAAATATACCATAATTACCTCAACAGTTCAAACCCACTCGATACCCCGGTAGGCCGATGAAGACCACTACAACATATCAAAAGGATACAAAAGCATATTACCACATTGTTCCAAACTAATACATATAAATCAATCCATTCCAATTCAACCAATTCATTCAATATCCATGAAACCCAAATACTTCACATAATAGGATAACCACTTACCAACCATTTTAATGCTTCCTAAATACTCCCCAAAGGTAAGAAATCTCAATTGAGCAAGTTTCCAACCTACACATTACTCAGTACAAACAAGGATTCTCAACCTATGGTGTACATAATTCAACATCCCAATATAGAACTGGCTAAAGCAAGGCTTTCAACATCACACCCAAGCACCAAAATACCCAAGACAACTCATAAAACCAAATCTAAGTCCAAACAACTTTGGATTTCAAGCAAAACAAAGAGTTAAGGGTTAGGGTTGATGAAAATATCCTTTAATCACTTGAAAAACCAACACTTAACACTTGGAAACATCCAACAACACATCTTGGAAGCATTTAAACACAATTCAATCAGTGAAAACTCAACCAAATCTGAACCTAAGCAAACCTAACAGAAAAATACAGACCAAAATGTGAAAAGGAGGAAATTAGAGGGTTGAATAACATCATACCTTCAAGATTTGAGCTCCCCAAGCCTCAAAATCGTGTTCCCCATCCTTAAGATCACAAAACCCTATCAAAGAACCAAAATCTCTACCCAAAAACACTGTTCCATCGAACCCTATCATGTTTAATTTAAACCAGATTTGCTACTAGTGGTGCTAAGTAAGCTTACTGCGGGTGAGCCCTCACTGTCTCGGTCCAAGTCCAATTTCAGCTTTTTTTTGCTATGGCACCACTGGGGCTTGCCGCGGTATGAATGGGCTCTATTTCCTTTTTCCTAATTTGCTCAATTTTGACCCTTTTTTCTAGTCTTGGTCCCTTAGGTCCTATGCAATTCCAATGATATCTTTCCTGTTAGCTCGATAACAACTTTGAAGTGGCATAAATTAGGGTCCTTATAACACCACCTGAATTCAAACTATTGACCTTTTGGTTGCCAAACCTTTCCTAACAGGTCGCAAATAGCACAAAGACATTGTTCAAGGAAGAGGCATCCCAAGAAAACCCCTCCCTTAGAATTTGACGCCTTAAACCATTATCTTACTTATCAGATGACAAACCCCTTTTTCCAACAAATACCAAAATCCTCAAATGATCTTATACAAAACTTAAACCTATCAAGATACACATGGGCTACTAATGCCTTAAAACCCAAACCCCTCACTAACAACAATTACGGCGTATGCTCGAGGACACTCGATAACCACTTCATACCATATCATTATACACCAGGATAACCTAGGCTACCCTTACCAAATGGACACAACCTTACAGTTTACTAACTAAAACATTTGTACACATCTAAGCCTCCTATAATGTTGGAATCATATGTGATGTAAGACAAGCAACAAAGACAATAACCCAAAGACAACCCAGAGTACTCGCAAAGGAGCATTACATATGGCATCCAATTATAAATCTACACCTGGCACAATACTATACAAACATATAACAAGTGTTCTCAAACAAATTCATATTGATCGTGAATATTTGAATATCCCATGCATCGACCAAGAGAGAACCTACCTCAATCGCCATCTTGCTAGAACTACAATTCTCTCCTAAAAAGGGGTATCCACGGGGGGTGAAATATACATCCCAATAACCAAGGGCAACATATAAAACAAAGGATATCATTTACAAAAGATTTCAACCACAATAGTTTAATACAAAGTCAAATGCGAGAATTCAATATACTATTACTCATATGTATTATACGTAATACCATGCACATGATATGCAAAAACCTATATCAATTATGGTAGGAACCATGAGCTAGTCACCTTCACAAAGTGACCTTGATAAGTAGCCCCATTCCAACAACTAGTGAAGGCTAACTTCAAGCAACTATTAAGCTCACTACTATTAGTCATGATCCGACTAAGGGTTATTCCACTAATGAGTAGACTATGGTTCCCCTTCCCTTAAACCACTCGAATTAGTGGTAATTTAGAAAAAATGCATTCCAATCTACAACCACCTGGGTTTCCCAACCAAAAGACTATGATTTAGTGACAGAGACATATCATACCTCACCAGTTAGACACGAGGTCTCGTATGCCATTTAGTGGATCGACATACCACGTAGTATTTCAATGACATCGTCACCCAACCAACATATGCTCTAGCATGCATAATCACGAGTGATAATGTCAATATGCCATACTAACATATCATTATTATACACAATCATCATCATCATCATCACCGCACTAGCATAATATCATCATAAAAAATTGTTAGGTCCGATGACCAATATAATTAGTTTTGGTAATGTCAAATAGTAAAGTAAAAAGTTTGCATGATATAGTTATTTAATGTTATTTATGTCTTTTAAGTCATGCTTATTATTTGAGAAAAATTAGATTAACTATTGGACTTAATATGAATTTCTTATATAGTTAAATCAAGAAAAAGAACATAAACTATGAGGTCAATTGGTGGAGCAAAGACTTTCAATAAGAAGAAAAGTTTTGGAGAGAAAGAACCTGAGAGTTTAAATTGGAAGATAAAAATTTAAGTTCTTAATTTTTGAGTTTGGTTTGAGTAGTTGAGGATATTTGAGTTTAAAATGTTTTTCAAATAATTTTAGAACATCTCTTTAAATATTCTTGAAGATTTTAAGTCTAAAAATCAAATTAAGAATTAATTCCTTCATTTCTATAAGTTTTCAAAGTTTTAGCAAAAGTAATATGTTACATTTCAAAAGTAACATGCTATATTTTAAAAGTAATCTTTATATTTCAAAAGTAATTAGTTACTTTCATGAGAGTCTTGCTTTTCAAAATATAACATGTTATACTTGTCAATGTAACCTGTTAGCTGGGCATCTTCTCAAAACTCCTTTCTCTAAGATTTCGATAATTTGTTACTTTGAGCCACATAATAAGTTACCCTCTCCAATATAACCCATTACATTTACAAATGTAATCTGTTGTCTCATAACTTGCTTTCAAAATTTTCCATTTAGCATCCTAACCTGTTACGTTCTTAAATATAATCGATTATCTTGCTTCTTTAGTTCATATCATCATCCGATAACCTATTGCGTTTCTAAATATAATCAGTTATGTTTCCTAGCCTTCCAAATTTCTTATTCACCGAATATTCTTGACTCAATTGATTGACAGACCTACTTTCTTCTTTCTTATTGAACTCAATCAACTGACTTAACTGAGTTCAATTTATTATTATGGATATGTTATTAGGAATAGTATTGAATCATATCATAATTGATTAAACTTTCATAGTATCATTAATTAACTTGGTAAAATGCTTACAACGGTTAGTTCTTCAGAGTAACGAATAATTAATTGTACTTAACGGCTAATTAACTACTTCCATCTATAAATAGAACCTCACTTAAATTGAGAATAAATAGAATAATGTTCTAAAACTATTTTTATTCCAATAGATTTATTCCTCAAACAAACACTCTCAACTACACTCTATGAGCTTGAATGTATTTATCTACTCTTTGAGAGAGTATTTATTTGTATTGATATTTTCTCTATCAGAGAATCCTCTAGGTGATCTAGAAAGATTACTCAAGAAAGGATTTTCTTAATAGGGATTTGTAATTACATCAGGGAAGGTGTGTGAGAGAGATAGACTTAGGAAAAGAGTCTTAGTAGTACTGTGACTTCACAAGTACCCGGATCTAATTTGTGGTTATAATGGAAAATCTCAAGTGAGTTACTTGGGGGCTGGATGTAAGTCAAGTGGTTAGATCGAACTAGGAAAAATCTTTGTGTATTGCTTTTCATATTTTATCGCTTTCTATCTTGCATTAAGTGCACTGTTCACCCCTATTCTCAGTGCTTCTTTGCATTATTGGTTTGTGTCTCAAAAAATGAAAAATTTATATCACCCAATTTACCTCTTTCGTGGGTGCTTAGCCACATTAACATAAATATGTTATGGGGATACACAATAATAATATATATATCAATACTCTGCAAATTCATAAATCCATTCTCATCATCATTAATATTATCGTCATCATCATCATTGTTACCACCATATTAACTTGGTGCATTTACATATAATAATACTGGGCACACAATATTCACAGGTCAAGTTCTTTATATTCTCATTTATATATGCGCATGTACGTATGAATATATATAATCAGTTGTTTTCACTTCCTTATCATAATTTTCATATGAATAAAGGTTTCAAGAAAACTTACTAGTTGTGATACAAGGTGCATATTATGATATAAAAAGTTTCAAACATATAGGACAAATAAAAGTTACTGTCTGATTACTTCAAGTTATTGCACACTTTCAAACTTCGACAGGCTAAAGGATCACCAACTATAATATACAAGTGGTAATGCAAATCCAAGTAAAATGAAATGTATCCCAATACCAATGTAACCCAAACATCCATCAAACTATAGTGGAATCAATGAAGCTACCATGGGCCTGTTAGTGCCCACATAACCAATTATGACATACAACAATTTAAACACTTACCAATAAATTCGCTACTTTTAAATAACTTCTTGAAGTATATGTATTTCTCATCAAAGCAAGTATACATCCTATACAAGCACCAAACACATACATTATGACAAGTCACAACCCCTGATAGAGCTCAAATCAATGTCCCCAAGTACCAAACCCAATGAAATCAAAAGTATAAGACCAACCCATACCACAAAACATTCAAATAAACATATACAATTGAATTTAAACATTTACAAGTTTGTGCTTAACACGGCTATTAAACCGGCTAAAATTAAATTTAAAACTGATTTACAATATAGTATGAACCAAGTTATCTCCCAAATAATCAATTGAGTTGCTTAATTAAATCAATAATAAAGTAAAATAAAATTAATTAAAATAAGCAATTAAAAATTGGGGGTTTAGAAATTAAATTCAATTAATTAACTAAAATAAAATTAATTACTAAAGTAATTAATGTAATGACAAGACTAAACAAGTGTAACCAGTCACAAATTAATTTCCTGGTATAAAATCTTCCTCACTATCTCTTTTAGTTTGTTAATTTGGTTCAATTTAACATCTTAGCATTTTAATAAAAATTTCTCTAAATAATTATCTAGAGATCAAGCAACTACTAATATTATAATTAACTGAAATCTTAATTAATATATAACATAGCATAAACCTCAATATAAATCATACCAAGAAAAAAGCTTAAATAATTATTTAAACAGAGTTAGAGCATCCCATTATTATTGAAATCAATCAATTGCAATAATCAAACTTCTCAGATTAAACCTTAAACTCATATTCATAGAACTTGATTAACTCTAATTAGTAGCAAATAAAGTAGCATAAAAATAGAGAAAAAATATGAATAAATTAAAATAAATCAAATCAAAAAATTATATTAAACTAAAGTTCTAATTATAGCATTAGATTCATAATTTGTGACTGATTACAGGAAGAAAATTAGTGACATATGACTTTAAAATGATAAATCCAAAAAAAATAGATGTTAATAGTCATGCATACAAGGACAAAATACTGTAGAAAGAAACTCCAAGATCAGAATTTGATTGCTCTGCCACCACCTTTTTTTTCTTTCCGTTTCGTCTTGTCTTTCCGGTGTGTATCTTTTTTTTCTCCACGGCGTCTTCCTTTCTTTTCTTTCTTTTTTTTTTGGGCTCGCAACACAAAAACCCTTCCTTTTTATTTAAAGGATAAAACTACACTTAAATATCTTAGATTAAAACTATTTATAAAGACCCAAAGATAAATATTTATAAATTTATTCTTAAAAATAAAAATAAAAGCTAAAATAAATAAACTTCAAAAGACATTTCCATTTATGTTTAAAATTGTCCAACTCTAATTGTAATTTATTTCCAAAAAAAATCTCCATATAATCTGTATAAAATAAAATAAAATTCATTAGACACATTGTGTAAAAATATAGAATATGAATTTAAACTCAAGTTTGAATTAATAAATTGGATAAATCCAATTAATTCTAATTTATTAAAATTTGATATAAATTATATTTAATTAAACTCAAATAATTTATACAAAATAAAGTAATAGCTAATATCTACAGTATGCAAAAGGATTTAATGGGAATTTCAGTAAAACCCAAAAATTAATCAAACAAATCCCATTAATCTAAAATTAGCTAATAGAGTAAAATGTAGTTCAAATACTTTTAATTAACCAAAATTCATTAATAAAAAGATTAAGTAATGAGAATAAAAATATATAAAAATATAATTTATCAATTCCTCACACTTAATTTTTTTGTACTACTGGGCAAAAACTTAACTTAGAACAAAAGTATGAGTAAAAATGTAAAACTCTAGACCGTCAAAATAAAGACAAAGACAAAACAGGAACATGAAAGTTGTAAAGTTAGAAACAATTTAAACTCTATAGATCCCAACAGTAAAAATAACCTTTTGTGAATTCCAGAAACACAAGTAGCATGATAATTTCATTTGATAAAGACAAATCAAAGACAAGTAGTCATCTCACAAGATAAGTGTATACTCTCAACTTACAAAAGTGTATAAAGTCAGTGTTTTACTCAATTTTAACCTATTAAAACCTCATTATCATAAGCTTGTTTATCTTCTCAACATCCACAATGTGCTCTTGAAATCCCTTATAAAAGTGCTTCAATCTCTGCCCATTCATCATGAATTGCTTACTTGTAGAACTATCCATGATCTCAATGGCACTGAAAGGAAACACATGAGTGACTATATAAGGACCAGTCCATCGAAAACGAAGCTTTCCAGGCATAAGCTTAAGGCGAGAATTGTAAAGCAACACTTTCTCTCCAATATGGAACTCCTTCCTTGGAATCAACTTATCATGCACAGACCTAATTTTCTCTTTGTAGATCCTTGAATTCTCATAAGTCTCTAAGTGAATCTCTTCAAGCTCTTGTAGTTGAAGTTTCCTTTGAGATCCCACTTCATCTAAGTCCATGTTGCATTTCTTCATGGCCCAGTATGCCTTGTGCTTAATCTCACCAGGCAAGTGGCACACTTTCCCAAAGACTAGTCTGTAAGGTGACATGCCTATAAGAGTCGTATATGCGGTATGGTACACCCATAGCGCATTATCTAATCTCTTGCTCCAGTCTTTCCTCTTAGGCTACACTGTTTTCTCTAAAATCTACTTGATCTCCCTATTTGAAACTTTAGCTTATCCATTGGTCTAAGGATGGTAAGGGGTCACCGCTTTATGTATTACACCATATTTAGGCAGTAAGCCTTGCATGTTTCTATTTCAGAAGTGGGTGCCTTGATCACTGATGATGGCTTTAGGAATGTCAAACCTACAAAAGATATGTGATCTAACAAAATCCATAACAATAGCAGAGTCATCAATCCTAGTGACTTTAGCTTCCACCTACTTAGAAACATAATTAACAGTTAGAATAATGTAAGTAAAATCAAATGAAATAGGAAATGGTCCCATGAAATCAATACCCCAGACATAAAAAATCCCACAAAACAATAATGGTTGTTGAGACATCTTATTCCTACGAGAAATGTTTCCTGTATTTTGACATCGTGCATAAGACTTATAAAATTCATATGTATCCTTAAATAGACTAGGCCAATACAAATCAGATTCTAAGACCTTCCTAGCAATGTGTTATGAACCAAAGTGATCACCACATGTTAAAGTGTGACAAAAATTAAAATAGAGGTAAACTCATGGTCAGGCACATATCTCCTAAGAACTTGGTCATTACACATGCGCCACAAGTATGGATAATCCCAAACATAGTACTTAGCCTCACTCCTAAGTTTATCTAGCGGACGTTTCTTTAAGTGTGCAGGCAACTCAAAAGCAACTAAGTAGTTAACCAAATCGGCATATCAAGAATCATAACCAGTAACAACATATAATCCATCATTAGGGAAACTATCTAAAGTAAAGGAAGATGTTACCAATGGAGCCTCAATGCGACTCAAGTGATCAGCAACTAACTTCTCAACTCTACTTTTGTCCATGATTTCTACATCAAACTCTTACAAGAGAATCACCCAACAGATTAGTCATGGCTTGGAATCAGGCTTCTTGAAGAGGTATTTGATGGCAGCATGGTTAGTGAACACGATCACTTTAGTGTGCAAGAGGTAGGATCGAAACTTTTCCAAGCCAAAAACAATTGCAAACAACTCATTCTCAGTAGTGGTATAGTGGGTATGTGTAGGGTCCAAGGTCTTAGATGTATAAGCAATGACATGTTGCTTCTTTTCTACCCTTTGTGCCAACATAGTTCCTAAAGCATTGTCAGAGGCATCACGCAACAACTCAAATGGCAAACTGTAATCAGGCAGTTGAACAATAGTTGGGGAGGTAAGTCTTTTATTCAACTCATCCCAGGCTATCCTGCAAGTATCATCAAAAGAGAAAGTAGTATCTTTTTGCAATAAATTAGACAAAGATAATGCAATCTTACTAAAGTCCCTAAGGAGATAGAAACTTACATACCCTAAGGATGACCTCACCTCTCTAACATATGTTGGATAAGGTAAAGAAGTAATTACATTAATCTTAGCCTTATCTACTTTATTACCATGCTTATAAATCACATGTCCTAGGACTATACCTCTCTTTACCATGAAATGACATTTATCAAAGTTTAGCACAAGATTCTTTTTAATGCATCTCGATAAGACTATATCTAGACTTATCAAACAATCATCAAATGAAGTACCATAAACCGTAAAATCATCCATAAAAACCTCCATACATTTTTCAAGAAAATCAGAAAAGATGCTCATCATACATCTCTGGAATGTGCTCGGTGCTTTGCAAAGTCCAAATGACATTCTTCTATAGGCAAAGGTACTAAAGGGGCATGTGAAGGTTGTCTTTTCTTGGTCCTCAGGTGCAATGTGGATTTGGAGGTATCCTGAAAAACCATCAAGAAAGCAGTAGTGAGATTTCCTTACAAATCTTTCAAGCATTTGATCAATAAAAGGCAAAGGAAAGTGATCTTTCCTAGTTGCTTGATTAAGCTTTATGTAGTCAATGCAAACCCTCTAGCTATTCTGTACTTGAGTGGGTATAAGCTCTCCCATATCATTCTTTACCACTGTGATCCCAGTCTTCTTAGGTACAACTTGCATTGGGCTTACCTACTGGCTATTAGAAATGGGGTAAATGATACCTGCCGATAAAAGTTTGGTGACCTCCTTCTTCACCACATCAAGTATCATAGGATTGAGCCTTCTTTGAGATTGTCTCACTAGCTTAACTCCTTTCTCTGGGAGGATCCAATGCATACAAGTTTCAAGACTAATGTCAAGTATATTTGCTAGTGTCCATCCAACAGCTTTCTTATTTTTCCTCAGCACCTCTAGCAATCTTTCCTCTTGGACAAACTATAGATCACTCGCTAGAATGATAGGTAATTTTTCTCCATCTTCCAAGTAAGCATACTTGAGATTCTTTGGTAAAGACTTCAACTCTAGTGTGGGAGGTTGTTGGATAGTAGAGACTAGAGGTTGAAGGTCAATTTCTTCCAAACTATGTACCTACACAGACAAATCACAAGCAGCAATATCTTGTCCACAAGGAACAGAATCAACATAAATAATACTATCATCACAGCCAGACACAATAGCATCATTACTCACATATATGCTAGCAACATTAACTAAATGCTTAGAATTAATAGAACCAGTATCGGGCCCTGCAACATTAAACCTCTATTGGCTACCCTCTCTATATCTCAAATTGGGGTGATCTCTCCACCTAGGATTGTATGTGTTAGGGTAAGGGTCATGTTTCTATCCTCATTGCATAGGTTTGGCTGGATAAATAGCATTGCAAGATGTAGTTTTATCATCAAGAAGAGGGCATTGTGTTGTGCATGAGTTGCAAGATGGCAAAAGTCACAAAGAGGTTCCACTAATACAGTAGAGGTAGGAGCTTGCTGAGGAAAGTGACTTAATGAAGAAAAACTAGGAGGTTGAGAAGTGTAAGCCTAAGAAGGATGTGACTAAGAAGGACTAGACAATGATTGTTTCTGAATCAAGGCAAGTTGCTTAATCAGGATGCTATCTTATCAAACCTTTGATCAATTTTTTGGTCATAAGATGGCACATGAACTTCATTGAAACCTTGAATTAATTGAGATGCTCTAGTACCAAATTGCTGAATGTTTTGTGCTATTTTAGCAATAAGATCCCATGCAACTACTGCAGTAAGATCAATATAGCACAATGTGATGCAGCATCCACCATGTATCTATCCATGGGAAGCAGTCCCTCATAGAAATACTGGATCAACAATTGGTCACTAATCTGGTGCTAGGGATAACTTCCATGAAGTTTCTAAAATCTCTCATAGTATTAATGTAAAGTCTCACTAGTCATTTGCCTAATACCACATGTGTCCTTTCCAGTAGTTGCAGTTTTGGAAGCAAGAAAGAACTTAGCTAAAAATAGTTTCTTCAATTCATTCCAAGTAGTGACAACTCCAAGTTGCAAGTAGTAAAACAAATCCTTTGCGGCTCCATCAAGTAAGAACAAATGCTCTATGCTTAATTTGCTTTTCAGAAACCCTCAAAGGTCTCATAGTGGAACAAACAACATGAAACTCCTTTAAATGCTTGTGATGGTCTTCACCTACAAGGTCATGAAACTTGGGCAACAAATGTATTAATTTAGATTTAAGCTCAAAATTAGCATTAAGCTCAAGACATTGAACGCATAAATGCTAAAAATGTGCATCAAGGGCAGCAAGTTCTTTAATTGTCAACTCATTTTCATACTCAGCCATATTTTCAAATGTAATACTAATTTTACAAGCACGCTCAATCAATTCCTTAATAATACTTTTCCTGTCTTACTTTCTTTAACCCTTTTGTGAAAAGTTTTCTCAATTTCAAGATCAAAATCATTTAAATTACCATGAGAGAATCCAAACATACACCAGGCATAAAAAGGGAAAAAACAATAAATAATCACTAAATCAAAGAACACTTAAAAATTTAAAAAGAAAAAGGAAAGAGGAAAAAAAATGCAAACAAACTAATTCCTAATCTAACTGAGTGAGAACAAATGGTCATCCGGCAACGGCGCCAAAATTTTGACACGGCTATCGAACTAGCCAAAATTAAATTTAAAATTGATTTACAATATAGTGCGAACCAAGTCGTCTCCTAAGAAACCAATTAGGTTACTTAATTAAATCAAGAATAAAGTAAAGTAAAGTAAAATTAATTAAAATAAGCAATTAAAAATTAAGGAGTTTAGAAATTAAATTCAATTAATTAACTAAAATAAAATTAATTACTAAAGTAATTAAAGTAATAACAAGACTAAATGAGCGTAATAGTCACAAATCAATTCCCTGATGCAAAATCTTTCACGTTATCTCTTTTCGTTTGTTAATCTAGTTCAGTTTAACATCTTATCATTCTAATAAAAATTTCTCTAAATAATCATCTAGAGATCAAGCCATTACTAATATTATAATTAGTTGAAATCTTAATTAATATATAGCATAGCACCAACCTTAATATAATCATACCAAGAAAAAAGCTTAAATAATTATTTAAACAAAGTTAGAACATCCAATTATTACTGAAATCAATCAATTATAATAATCAAACTTCTCAGATTAAACCTTAAACCCAGATTCATACAACTTGATTAACTCCAATCAGTAGCAAACAAAGTAGCATGAAAGTAGAGAAAAAATATGGATAAACTAAAATAAATCAAATAAAAAAATTATATCAAACTGAAGTTCCAATTATAGCATCAAATTCATAATTTTTGACTAATTAGAAAAAAATTAGTGACTTATAACTTTAAGATGATAAACCTAAAAAGAATAGATGTTATTAGTTATAGATACAAGGACAAAACACTGTAGAAAGAAACTCCAATATCAGATTTTGATTGCTCTGCCACCACCTTTTTTTTGTTTTCCCATTCCGTCTCTTCTTTCCAATGTGTATCTTTCTTTTCTCCACGGCGTCTTCCTTTGTTTTCTTTTCTTTTTTTGTGCTCACAACACTAAAACCCTTCCTTTTTATTCAAAGGATAAAAGTACACTTAAGTATTCTAGAATAAAACTACTTATAAAGACCCAAAAATAAATGTTTATAAATTTATTCTTAAAAATAAAAATAAAAACTAAAATAAATAAATTTCAAAAGACATCTCCATTTATATCTAAAATTGTTCAACTTTAATTACAATTTGTTTCCAAAAAGAATTTTCATATAATTTGCATAAAATAAAATAAAATTCATTAGGCATATTGTGTAAAACTATAGAATATGAATTTAAACTCAATATTGAATTAATAAATCAAATAAATCCAATTAATTCAAATTTATTAAAAATTAACATAAATTATATTCAATTAAACTCAAATAATTTGCACAAAATAAAATAATAGCTAATATCTACAGTTTGCAAAAAGATTTAATGGGAATTTTAAACATAAAACCCAATAATTAATCAAATAAATCCCATTAATTTAAAATTGGTTAATAGAATAAAATGTAATTCAAATACTTTTAATTAGTCAAAATTCATTAATAAAAAAACTAAGTAATGATAATAAAAATATGATTTATCAGTGCTCTACCAAGAATCCAAAACTAAAGACTAGGGTTTGGATAAACAACCACACAAACAATCAAAATTTATAACCCAAGGCTTAAATGCACCGCTAACACATTATTGAAGCATTTAAGTACAATTTAATTGGTAAAAATCTATCCCAAATGGAATTCCCAACAAGTAACACCAAGAATCCACCCTTAAATTCAGAAAAGAGAAATAAGACAGTTGGCAATCATCATACCTATGAAATCCAAGCTTCTTGGAGCTCTAAATTGTGTCCCAAGGCCTTATACCTCCAAAACCCTAGCAGAAAACCATCATTTCCTCAAATTTCTTCCATTTTGATCGCTTGGTCATGTTATTTAAAAACAGAGTCCCTGAATGACGCCGAGGTGCTAGTGCATTATGTCTGCAAGCCCATTGGCCAAATTTCAATTTTGCACTCTCACTGCAACGCTAAGGAACTCCATGGCGTAGAGAGCTTCTGTCGTAAACCTCCCTTCAATCTTGCACAATTCTAGGAATACTCTTCCACAAATCCACTAACAAGTCTAGAAAAATTAAATTAGGGTCATTATAGTAAGCCTATTGTTGCACTAGCAACCTTCCTATCAAACCCTAGAGCATCTAAAATGTAGAACCACCCTCAGGCACCATGAAGCTAAAGACATATCATCCTCCTTTATCATAAATTTCAAATCAAAATGAACTTTACTTATAAAAAAAAGACTTAAAAGACTGTAATATTAGTAAACCTTAAACAAAGATCAAAATCCCAATACCATCAATTGAATAACAACAATAAAAAATTGAACCCGAATATGGTGAAATCACACATCAAAGCAAAAGCAACCATCAAAATAAGATAAAGTGAAGATGAAAACCAAAATAAAACAAGATTCAATGACGTCATGAACACCTAGAAAAGAAAATCATGAAGGTGATAGTGGTGACAAAAGATGAAGATGGAGATGATGAGCAGAAGCAATTGAAAGCACATAGTAAGAACTAGCACCATTGCATCAAAGAAAAAGATAAGGATGATAGTAATGGCATTGTGTAAAGATCAAACCCAAAAATTGCTGTCATAGTCAAGGGATAAGGAGTGGTGCTATTGTCATCAATTACAATTCGACTAATCCCCCTAAAAGCAATTTCTACATTTTGTGTAAAAACCTAAATTAGGAGTGGCATTCATACCACCCAAAATATAGCCATAATGGTTTAGAATTAGGGTAAGACAAAAGCCTACATGGTGTCACCTCAAATTAAACATTTCCCATGTCATCAAAACACTATGGACACATTTGGTTACTAGAAAGAATGTTAATGGAATGGAATATATTGAAATAGAATGGAATTGTGAGCACCATAAGTGTGTTTGGTATGAAATAAAAAAATGATGGAATGATATTTATTTTTCATCAAAAGAAAAATAAAAATAAATGTGAAATGACTAAAACACCCTTAATAAAAAAAACCTCCCTAACCATGTCTTCCTCTTCCCCACCATTATCAGCTTCCTACTTTGGCCAATTTTCTTCACTAGATTCAACATATTTGAATTAAAAATCAAATTATCCACAATAAAAATTTCAGCCAATGAACCATTTGAATCACAAGTTATAGCAATATAAAAATAAAAAAAAAAGATTGCAACTTCAGCTCCAGTAATCAAGCTATGGTGGTAGAGATCAATGAAATAGAAGAAGGAAGAAGATAAAAATGGCGAAGGATAGGTTGATTATGACAATGGTGGAGATCTAAATAATGAAGGTAGAGTTCAATGGAGATCTATGGGAGAGATCTGGGCACCATCATCAGATGAAGATGGAGGAGATGAGGGCTAGTTGAAGGAGACCCACCTCTGAGTGACCTCGCTATGAAAGAGATCTAGGTATTGTCGTCGTTCGATGAAGATGGAGGATGAATGAAATGTGGGAGAGGCTTTTGAGTGTGGAAGGTTGTGACCTCATCATCACTGGTGCCGTTGTTTGTGACCTTATTGCCATCATCTAATGAAGACGGAGGAGAATAAGGCTGGTTGAGGAAGATGGACAGAGGATGAAGGTTGAAGGGCAATTTTTATAGATGAGTGATGGAATTTGGAAAGATAGCAATATATAAAGCATTGAAGATTACCACATGGTAGTGAGGACTACCAAGGAAAAAGCAAGCTACCAACCAAACTATCTTACCCAAGGAATTTGTACAAGATTCCTTTACTTTCCTTTAGTACTCTTGCAACGAAACGGTACCTATTAGTGTTTCCTACATGACACATGTAGGAATTTGGTTAAAAGGTTTGCAAAATTATAAAATTAACTTGATAACAAAAAAGTATGAGTGACATAAAAATTTAAAGCTTTAGTGGCGAAATAAAAAATTGATGTAAATTGTGAAACTAAACTATTAATTTTCTGAAAAAAAATCCATGAACTACTTTCATTATTATGCCATATAAGGTATCTTTTGAAAAAAATTAATATTTCACAATATTAGACATTTTACAGATTATGTATGGTATTTAGTTTCTTTTTTTACATAAAATACTCTTAAAAAAGAATAAAATTTAATTAATATTAGAAAATTTAATTCATAAATCAATTATATTAAATAAAGGTGATTTATGAAGAGAGGGAAAAATTTTCAAGTTATTATTTAAAAGGCAATGGAGGAAGTATTTAGTGACTATTTGGTTTTTATTTAGTAAAAAATGAATTTTGGTAGAATTAGTTATGATAAAAATTGATTTTGGATTAATGTGTTTATGTTTAGATAATTTATTTGAAAATTGATTTTAACAAAACTCATAATTTTTCTTTAAATTGAGTTTAAACTCTATCTCATAATTAATTTAATTTACTTAAACTAAAATTTAATTTACATTTATTTAATTAAGAATATAATATATCAAATGTAATATTTTCTTATAGGTTGTAGTCCATAGAGATTAAAATTTTGAAAGGATATTTTAGTCATTAAATAGGAAAAATTTTACAAAAAAATTATTTTATTTTTTTTACTTTTATTGATCCATTTTTATTTAATTTTATTTTAATTAATGCATAATTAATACCCAATCACACAATTTGTAATGAAAAAATACCTTTTAACTTCAATCAAAAATAAATTTTCACAGCTATATTTTAAACATAAAAATAATATAATAATTAAACATATTATTTTTATTATAAAATTGATTTGGGCTAAAATTCCATTCTAATCATGCATTCAGTAATATAGAGCTGTCAATTCGGGTCGGCCCACCTCGGGCCGGGCCCAAATTGGGCCGGGCCAAAAAGCCTGCATTGAAAAATGGGTTTGATTTTTCAAGTCCGAGCTCGCGGGATCGGGCCTACGGGCCGGCCCGCGGGTTTTTTTTTAATTTTTTAATATTTTTTTTTATGTTTTTTAATAAATTTTTTTTATATAATTATGTAAATTAATATAACTAATTATTATCATAATTTAAATTAATATAATTAATTATCATCATAATTCATCAAAAATTAACATAATATTTAAATTTTATAATTTACATATCACTAATTAATAAAATAATATGTATTTTTAATATTTTAAACCAAAAATAAAAGAAAAAGAAACAAATTTCAGACTTTCGGGTCGGTCCGTGGCCCACTTGAGCCAGCCCACCACGGACTGGACCTAAACAGGCTGGACTAAAAAACCCAAATTATATATTTACTCTCAAAATTAAGGTTCGAACCCGTTCATTTTTTCAGCCTTTTCAGTCCACCCGCTTGACTATTGGACAGCTCTAGTAATGAGACAGGACAATCCGTTTTTTTCCCCCGAAAACCGAACTACCCGGTTTGATGCTTAAACCCCTGGAAGCAACTGAAAATTCTCGTTTCAGAATCACCGGCCACTGAGCTGAGAGTGCGCAACAATGTCGGGTTTCTCCTTGGGATCTTCTTCTGCTTCTTCTGCCTCCCAATCTTCTTCTCCATTTTCGTTCCCCAACACATCATCTTCAGCTTCCCCCTTCCCATTCGCGTCCTCTCCCACGACTTTCGGGTCATCCACACCCGCCGCCGGATTTTCATTTGGATCATCCCCTTCCCCCTTCCTCTCATCTTCCTTAAACCCTAGTTCTGCTGCTTCCGCACCTTCATTCTCTTTTCCATTCAGCTCCGCGTCATTCTCTGCATCTTCTTCGTCTTCGTCTCTTTTCTCCGCTTCAATCCCTGCCTCTGCTTCGGCTCCGTCCTTCGGGTTGGGATCCACCACTTCATCTTCTGCTTCTTCGGCGCCTTCCTTTTCGTTCAGTTTTAGTTCGGCGGCACCAACCTCGCCTAGTTCCAATTCATCGCTATTCGGGTCATCTTCTGCTCCTTCCCCATTCGGGGCAAGTTCAGGATCATCTCTTTTGGGGTCAGCTCCATCGGCTGCAGCTTACGGGTCGTCTATTTTTGGTTCGTCGGCATCGTCTTTGTTCGGGTCATCTGCATCCTCTGCGAGTGCTGGCTCATCCTTGTTCTCTTCGTCTTCATCTGCTGGGGCCAGTTCCAGCTCCTCACTGTTTGGGGCATCTTCTTCCGCAGCAAGTCCTAGTACTCCTTTGGTTGGAGTGACGACTCCCGGTGCGACGTCGTTTGGCGCATCAGCTACAACCGTGGGTGCGGGGTCAACTGCGTCCATACCAGCTTCTGGGTCTTCCCTGTTCGTAGCTTCTTCGGTTTCTTCCTCTTCCACAACTGTTTCGTCTGCATTTTCTGCTTCAAATTTGTTTGGTTCGTCGACTTCTTCGTTGGCTGCTACCACCACTCCTTCGCTCTCGAGCGCTTTCTCTGCTGGTGACACTTCAAGTTCAATCCCATCTACACTGTTTTCCGCTTCTTCAGGCTTTTCCTTCTCCAGTGCTTCAGCATTTGCTAAGCCGTCTACACCCACTGCTGTAACTTCTGCAGCCCCTTCGATGACATCGTCTTCCTCCGACACTACCAGCTTCTCATTTGGAACTGCCACTTCCTCTTCTACTCAATCTTTTACAGGGTTTGGCTATACCGCCACAGGAAGTTCAGTTTCTAGCACACCTGCCACAAAGACGCCTTCATTCTCATTTACAACCTCTGCGGCTCCACTATTTTCAACAGTCACCACTACTACGGTTTCAACCCCAGCGTCCAGTAGTACAACCCTATCTACTTCTGCACCTGCGTTTGGTGTGACTTCTTCTGCAAGTACTGCTTCTACAGCAATTGCTGCTGCTTCCACTGCCTCTTCCGGCGGTGGAGGATCTTTCACAGGTTTCAGTGTCACTAGCAGCACTGCTTCTTCAGGAGGCACAAGTTCTGCTACAGGTTTTTCTTTCTCGACCAAGGCATCGACTTCTGCCTCATCAACGCCAGCAGTGTCAAGCATCACTGCACCTTCATTTGGTGAGTTGGATAATTTAATTTAAATCTTTTTATTTGTGAGATATTTTGTTACTCTTATCACGATACTTATTTGCAACTAACGTATGTGGCCTGTGCTAAACTCTATTGTCCTCCCCATCAAAGTATAAAGTCAACGGATTTTCTTCTTCATTTATATTTTCGATGCCTTTGCTATCCTTCTTCAAAGTTGATTTTGATGTTCTACTATGCGTTTAGGATATGATTTGTTGATAGAAATAGGGGAAGTGAGCATGAGTAACTGAGGACATGTTGAATTAGGTTATTTGTTCTGTAAATTTAGTGATATGTACTGGTAAAGTTAATAATAGTAACTTTCCATTTTCTTCGAGAGTTGCCTTGTCCCTGTATTTCCTTTTTAATTTTATTGTAAAAGATTGCTCAGCTTCGTTCTTGTATGCTTGTTTCTTTTTGGCTGAACTTCTTATTCTATTGCGACAAGATGTATTGTTACATTCCTAAGCCTGATGTTTCAGTGTTCACTGGATATTGATTCTGTAGGGGTTACCACTTCAGCCTCTGCAGCTCCAGCAACTTCCGTTTCTGGTACTACTGCAGGACAGACATCAACATCCCTTGTTGTGGCTTCCACTAGTGGGTATGTATACTTTATTTCGGGTAATGGGTAAAGCATTCTCCTCTGTATCTACAGTAACCTTTTTACACTCTGGATTTTGTGGCTTAAAATTTTGTTCCTTACAATATGATGTATTGGCAGTCAATGGTGCTCACCAATATTTGTATGCATTAAAATGATTTATCTTTCTCTCTCTCTCAATTTCTGAACTAGGAGCTGTCACTTATGTACAGCTTGTGTAGTTAGTCTTGAGAGTGGATTAGATTGCACTACATAATTGATAATCACATTTTGCTTCTGAACTAGGAGCTCTGACTTTTGCTCGTCTTATTTTGCCCGGCATTAGGGTTAGATTGCACTGCATAATTGGCTTTTGATCATCTTAATCCTGGGGTCAGGGGGATTGCACTGCATAGCTGGTTATTGCCACAATTTGCATTTTGCTTGGGTGCTGTATAGTTTTATTCCTTTTCTTGGGTTGGGTTAACCCATATTAATTTCTTCATTATTTAAAGTTAAATCATAGCTGTCGTAGTGTGAGACATGCTGCTAATCGGAAGGATTGTTTTTTAATCATGAGAAGTATGCAGTTTTTTTTGTAGGAAACAGTAAAAATTTCTTTTCTATTAGCTTTAAAATTAAAAATAAATATATAATATTAAACTTAAGGACCTATATACTTTTGACAGTTAATTCGACTCCAGTTTGTTAAATCAGCAAAGCAATTGTGAAGCCTTAATTTTGTTTAATCCACTGTTAGAATCAGATTATCAAATTCCAAAACCAACATGTTTGGTACATGTATTGGAAAAGGATTCTTTTGTCAATGCACAAAAAAGAGATATATAATATCTATTATATCCTGTTATCATTATTTGGCAATGATTGTCCCCTTTATATGACTTTTTAATTTAAGGAAAAAATGTTTCTCATCTACAAAATTATTTTTCCTATTTTGTTTTCCTTTGTTATTCATTTACATTATGCAGACAAAACAACTTGCAACTGATTTCTTAAAATAATATACTCATTCCTGTCAATATTATAAGGTTTCTTTTGGGGTTTCTCTGTTGATTCATAATATAACGTGCCATGTAGTGATTTGCTATTTTTGCTCTTCATTTATTTTATTACTAGTCATGTAACATGTGCTATATTTAATAAGAAAGGAGTGAAATAAAAATTAATGATGCTTACATTCTCTAATTAATTGGGTAAAAATGGGATTTTTGGGTTTTTTTCTTTTTATGTAATAAAATTTCCTCAAGATGCATGAAATTGTTGGTAACATCTTATACTATGGACTAGAGGGAGAAATTGATTTCATCTTTTAGTTAAATTAATAATAATAATTGACGTTCTCTGAAGAATTTATATATTAGAGGAACATAAAATGGACAAATTATTTATTGCTAGTATTTATATTTAGTTAAAAATAGTAGTTTTTCAATATTCAACCTAAGATGCTCAGTGTATCTACTCGGCCTTAGTTTGAAGTTCAGCAGGGCAAGCACACATCACCCATATAATCAGCACAAAGGACAAAAGACCTATAAGATTTTAATAATACTTGGTAAAATTACCATGACATGTTTTTAATATCTATAAGATTTTCATTTAGCATGCTGTATGTGCTTGATTTACCACAATAAATCTCTGGAATTTGATTTTGACTATTAGTATTTTACTTTTCCAATTGAACCACTTCAACTGTCAGCACTTCAGTAACTGCTGCACCGAAATTACCATCAGAGGTCACGGGAAAGACTGTGGAGGAGGTACTGTATATGTTTCCCTTTCTTCTTTTTTCACATTTCCCATGTTATGCCTCTATTTTGTGTTGGTGAATTATTTCTACTTTGCTTAAAAGGAGAGAGATGATTCCTTCTTATGCACTTTGGCCCATAAAATTAATTTTTTATTATTGCTTAAGACTGGATTCAGCATTTTATTTCAAAGATACTAAAGAAATGTGCTGCTTGTAGTACTTTTGTTGAACACATGACTAAGTTTGAAATGAAAGAGCAAAGATTTCATAAACTTCTCTTGAATGAATTTAAATACACATTTAAAATCCATTAGGCCAAAACAAGTTCACACATAACATTCAAAAAGTTTACGTCTATAATACCAATTAGGACAAGGAGTGAAAAACTTTCAGAAGCATACTCCTTACAGCATCGCTAAATTTAATATTGTTTGCAGATTTGGACAATTATCACTCTTTCTCTATTTACACATACACATCCTTTCTAAACTCGTAGACTTATCTAGATTATCAAGGACTGGAATGCTGAGTTGCAAGAGCGTACTGGAAAATTCAGAAAACAGGCAAATGCAATAGCTGAATGGGATCGCAGGATCTTGTTGAATCGTGATGTTCTGTTAAGGCTAGAGGTTAGTTCTATTTTTATATGGTATTTCTGCAAAAGACATGAGAACTTATATTTAACATTTATTTATTAGTCCTGTGCTTTGCTTTATAACTGATTGCTAATGTTTCTGAATTAAGATTGAAGTGGCAAAAGTAGTTGAGACACAAGCAAACTTGGAGCGGCAGCTGGAGTTGATAGAGACTCATCAACATGAGGTATTTTAAGGACCATTTCTCTGAATAGTTGTTGCTAGATTAATTACGTGCATTTTTTGAATAGTATTTGTTTGTATTAACATGGTTGTGTTTTTGATAAAATTTGTTCATGTAATTCTAATCTCCTTATACCTCAGTGGGATAAGGCTATTGTTGTTGTATTCTAATTTCCTTATACTTCCTTATAGTATTCCAACAATACATCTTACTTTGTCTTGTTAGGAAAAATTATTTACTTGACATCTTCCATTGAGAGTACTACTTCCCTTATCACGTGATATTATCTTTATGATGAATGTTATGGCTGTCTTCCTTGCCTTATATCTTGTCAAACTTGGTGTGTGAGTTGGTGTATAAACTCAAATTCTACTTCTAGTTCTAAATAATAATTATGAAGAATATATAATATTATGAACTTGTGGTTGTCATAAGTCCATTTTGGCAAACAAGTAAGCATATAAAAAATGTGAATTTGAGATTTACGAACACCCTATATTGCAAAAATTAGCCATCTATGACTTACCACTATGGGTTCATGTATTGGGTACGGAAAGGCACATGTTTAAAACTTTAGGATAGGAGCTTGGTGTGTGTTTGTGTGTGTGATTCAACAAATTGACACATAAAAAAGTAAATTGATTATTGAATTACAAATTATAGCATAAATGGATAAAACAAGTTAGCAGCATAAATAAGATGTCCATAACAAGGTACAAATAAAAGCATAAATGATAAATGAATACTTGTAATATATTGCAGTACTAATATGTAGATTAAGTAGCGTTAATGGAAGACTAAAATCACAATGAAGCTTCAATGAAGTAGCTTTGCTTTATTGAAGGATTCATGAATTGAAGCAAATTGATTAAGCTTCAAAAGTCTGAAACTTCAAAACAAACAAATGAAGCATGCATAGAGGAATTGAAGCTTCATAATGTCAACCTCCCTCTCTGCTTTACTCAATTCACGATTGTGATTTCAAAATGAAGAAGGGCTTGTGGTTTTGAAGCTCTCTCTTCACGTCACTTGGATGAAGACAAAATGGTAGAACAAGTGAATGAATTTGTTTTAGCATGTCTCAATGCTATTGTAGTGCTTTTAAAATGTTTTGAATGCACTAACAAAAAAAGAAGTTTTGATATGTTGATATGTAATTTTTATATTTTCTTGTGATTTTGTGGTTATTATGTATGCTTCTTTTAATGTGTTATGCCTATTTGGTGTAGTAAGAGAGTAGGATTTTAATTTGTGTAGCTGCTTTGCAACAATTGTGGTGGTGTGTTTGTGCTTAGGAAAAGGTGTACCAAAGTTCATTATTTTGGCACCAGTAGTGGAATGATATTATGTATAATGCTTAAAATCCAATTTTTGGATTAGATTTTGAGTAATGGAAGGATATTTAGAGGCTTGCATTAGTGTGGTATTAAAGCTTGTTAAACCAGTGGTCATGGGAAGGATTCTTGAAGCTCTGATATATTGAGGGAGCTGAAGAATGAGTTTGGATGGTCCAAGAGAGACATTGATGACTTGAAAGGGGAGATGGCAAGTCTTAAGGTAGTGGTGATGGACTTGGCAAGTATGTGGTGGAGCAAGAAGAACTAAATTGGGTCTTTGTGAAAACAAAGTCAACATTGTTCAACTGATGAAGGCATTGATTGGGGGGCCTTTGTTGATGCTTTTTTGGCGGTGGATTGGGTCTTTGTGAAAACAAAGTCAACGTTGTTCAATTGATGAAGGCATTGATTAGGGGCCTTCATTGATGCCTTCTGGCGGTGGACAAGTGGGTGGACATGATGGTGGGGGAATGAGTCCCTTAAATGTGGTGACACCAATTGTTGCAATTGTAATGAGACTCATTATTTCTTAGTTTGGATCATTCTTGATTCCACTGGGTAGTGTTGGAGAACGCCGAACTAAGTAGAATCAGTGGTGCCAAATTCCTTAGGGTTTGTGTACTGTTTTTTTATTTATTGCGTTATTTTTTTGTTTTGATTATTTCATTTTAATTAGGGATAGTTTCTATTTAAATTTAAAGCAGATTCCCTGGGATTAAGTATCCCTAGTTAATCGGCTAGAATAAAGGCAGGCCTGTTGCCTTCTCATGCTTATATATTCTCATGCTTATATATTCCTAGTAATACAAGAGGTTTGTGTGCTGTCAATTACCCTAATCAACTCACATGGTATCAGAGCCATGAACTCCAATCCCTTTCTACCACCTCAATTTGGCACCTACCATGCCCTAGCCACAGGAATTGGAAATAGCGGCTCATAGACTCGATGGAAACAATTATCTCCAATGGTCACAAAGTTTTCTCATGTTTATCCAAGGAAGAGGCAAAGAAGATTATATCAACGGCAAGGCACCACCACTCGAGAAAGATGATCCTAAATTCCCCTCTTGGCTTGTAGAGAACAACCAAGTTATGTCTTGGTTGGTGAACTCAATGACTCTTGAAGTTGGAAGACACTACATGTTATACAATATAGCATGGGGCATATGGGAAGTAGCACGTGAATCCTATTCTTTTGTTTCAAATTTTGCAGTCCTTGTTGAAATTAAAGGACAACTTCATGAGTTAAATCAAAACAGCACACCTGTCACCTCCTACTACAACTCTCTCACTTATTTGTGGCAGAAAATCGATCTTTATGAAGTGCATAGTTGGTCTTGCACAGCAGATGCGAAGTATTATCAACAAATAGTGGAGGATGAATGAGTTTGCAAATTTCTTACAGGCCTAGATTCAAAGTTTAAAGAAGTGTGGAGCAGATTTATGAGTGGAATAGTTCTTCCTAGTTTGTGTGAAGCCTTCTCATTAGTGAAAAGGGAAGAAAGTAGGAAACGACTGGTTTTAGGAGGACAGAGCATAAAACTTGAGAATTTAGCTTTGGTAATTAGAACTAGTCCTACACGAAAATGAAATGGACGGCCTTGGTGTGATAACTGCAGTAAGGCTGGACATACTAGGGAGAATTGCTGGAACATCCATGGAAAACAGATAATCTGAGATCAAAACTAAAAATTGAAGGTAAAGGCAATATAGCTACCACTAAAGAGTCTAAACTTGATATAAGTCAGATCACAGAGTAGCTAGACAAACTTCAAAAGCTGATTTACAGCCAAGATAAGTCACAAATTGCCAGAGTAGGAACCATTTTTGTGGTTTAATCAGGTAAAATATCTATTGCTCTAAGCATTATAAAGATGAGCCCTAAGTCATGGATTGTAGATTCTGGTGCATCAGATCATATGACAGTTGATTTGACAAATTTAGAAAATGTTACACCATGTAAAGAGAAGCTGGTGGTAAGGATAGCTGATGGAACACTTGTTGAGGTTACTTGTGTGGGGACAGTAACAGTTTCTGCAACTTTAATTCTTACAAACGTGCTTTATGTTTCAAGATTGGCATGCAATTTAATTTCTGTGCAGAAGCTGACAAAGTAGAATTATTGTATGGTTAACTTTGTTGCAACTCATTGTGCTATATAGGATTTGAGGTTAGGGAAGATGATTGGCAATTGTGAAGAATTTGAAGGATTATATTATATTCGGGTTGATCGAGCAAAGAAAGTGTTCACAGCAATAAGTGAGAGTGATGAAATAAAGCTTTTACATTATCATTCCGGGCATTTAAATTCTAATTATCTTAGACACTTGTATCCTCACATTTCTAATAAAATTTTTTTCGAGTTTCAATGTGAAGTCTATCCCTTGCCAAACATACTCAAAGTTCTTATCCTCCTAATAACCATACTCATACTCATCCCTTTTCTTTAATACATAGTGATGTGTGGGGTCCCTCAAGGGTTAAGAACTTAATTGGGGCACGTTGATTTGTTACCTTTATTGATGATCATACACACCTAACTTGGGTCTATTTGTTGGAAGAAAAATTTGAGGTGTTTAGCACTTTTGAAAGATTTCATTCAGCCGTTCAAAATCAGTTCCAAACAAAAGTTAAGATTTTACAACAATGCCCTAGAGTATCTTAACTCATTTGAAAAATATCTTGCAACTCATGGCATAATTCATTAGAGTTCTTGTGTGTATACTTCCCAACAAAATGGCATTTCAGAAAGAAAAACATGACTCAATCACTGTTGTTAGCTTCTAATGTTCTTAGTAATTTTTGGGGTGAAGCTGTTCTTATTGCTGCCTATCTTATCAATAGAAGTCCCACAAAAATTTTAAATTATAAAACCCTACTGTAGCAATTTCTTGAGACCTACCCATCTAGCACTATCATGAGTAATATACCTCTTAAAATTTTTGGGTGTACAGCTTTTATTCATAACTATCATGGTGGAAAATTAGATCCTCAAGCTATTAAATGCATCTTTGTTGGGTATTCTACTACTCAAAGGGGTTATAAGTGTTATGACCCTATTTCTCATAAATTCTATACCTCCTATGATGTGACCTTCCATGAAAACAAACCCTATTATACCAAGACACCCATTCAGAGGGAGACTCAAACTAATCAAGCACTAGAATGGATGCCTTGGGATGAGTGTGAGTCTCCTACGGAACAACCTGTTGTACAGCCTATTTTTCATCCACCAGTACCTTCTGCACAACCAGAACAATTGTTCCCACCACTAGAAACTCCAGAAGTTGCTTCAAATGCTCAGGATGAAGAATCTCAAATGGAGGATAGTGAACAATAGATGGATATAGTGTCTGGCTGGCTGTTCGAAGCTGTGTACAGAAGCAGCAAGAGAATGCTCAGTTGCAGTGCCAATCATCCAACCCAGCCTTGGACCTGTCTTGGGAGGACCTACAATGGCCCATTGCTATCCAGAAAGGCAAGAGATCATGTACTAAGTATTCTATTGGGAATTATGTCTCTTATAATAGACTTTCATTTGAGATGCAGGCTTTTATGAGTAGTCTATCTACTGAAAAACTACCCAGTAGTGTACAGGAAGGTTTGAAGAATCCAGAATGGAAAGCTGCTGTTTTCAAAGAGATGAAAGCCTTAAAAAAGAATCAGACATGGGAAGTTACAGTGTTGCCCAAAGGAAAGCCTCTAGTAGGCTGCAAATGGGTATTTGTGATCAAGTACAACCAAGATGGTAGCATTAACAGGTACAAAACTCGACTTGTTGCCAAAGGTTTCACTCAAACCTATGGCATTGACTTTTGAGAGACCTTTGCTCTTGTAGCTAATTTAAATACTGTTAAAGTGCTGATTTCTCTTGCTATTAACTTGGTTTGGCCTTTAGCTCAATTAGATGTTAAAAATGCTTTTCTTAATGGGGAGTTGGAAGAGGAAGTTTACATGATTCCTCCTGGTTTTAAAACTGAAAATACTAAGAATAAAGTGTGTAGATTGAGAAAGTCCTTACATGGGCTAAAGCAGTCACTACGTGCTTGGTTTGAAAGGTTCACTAGAGTGTTAAAAAATAATAGCTATAAACTGTGAAACTGATCATACTCTGTGAATCATTCTCTTGATGGGAAAATAACTATATTGGTAGTCCATGTGGATGATATAGTTATTATAGGAAATAATCCAGAAGAGGTTAATAGATTGAAGAAGTTATTGGCATCAGAATTTGAAGTAAAAGACCTTGGGAAACTGAAATACTTCCTAGGTATGGAAGTTGCACGATCACGGGAGGGAATTTCGGTGTCCCAAAGAAAGTATACTCTAGATTTACTTGAAGAAACAGGTTTCCTTGGGTGCAAACCTGCTGAAACTCCTATGGAGTATAACTGCAAACTTGGAGTAAGTGAAGAAAAAGGGCCAGTAGATAAAGGTATGTATCAGCGACTTGTGGGAAAGCTCATTTATCTTTCAGAGACAAGACCTGATATTGCATATCCACTAAGTATAGTTGCTCAATTCATGAATGATCCTAATGAAGAACATCTTGAAGTTGTTTACAGAATCCTAAGGTATTTGAATTTTGTGCCTGGTAAGGGCTTGTATTTCAAAAAGAATTCAGATAGAGATGTAAAGATTTATTTTGATTCTGATTGGGCTGGATCTAAGATTGATAGAATGTCAACTACTGGTTATTGTACTTTTGTGTGGGGTAATCTAATTACATGGCGAAGTAAGAAACAATTTGTAGTTGCAAGAAGTAGTGCTGAAGCAGAATTTCAAGCACTTACCTTGGGTATTTGTGAAGGTATTTGGGTGAATAGGTTACTTAAGGAGTTAAGAGTTACTACTGATGGGCCATTAAAGATGATGTGTGACAATATGGCTACCATTGGCATAGTCAACAATCCTATTCATCATGATAGGACCAAACATGTGGAGATACCTCGTCACTTCATCAAGGAAAAAATTGATTCAGGACAGTTAGAAGTTTCCTATGTTCCAACTGGTGCTCAGATTGTAGATTTACTTGCTAAATCATTAGCTCGTCCAAAATTTGAAGAATTGTGCAGCAAGCTAGGAATGATCAACATATATTCCTAGTTTGAGGGGGAATGTTGGAGAATGCCGAACTAAGTAGAATCAGTGGCACCAAATTTCTTAGGGTTTCTTTATGGTTTTTTTATTTATTGCATTATTTTTCTGTTATGATTATTTTATTTTAATTAGGGATAGTTTCTGTTTAAATTTAAATCAGATTCCCTAGGAGTAAGTATCCCTAGTTTATTGGCTAGAATAAAGGCAGGGCTGTTGCCTTCTCATGCTTATATATTCCAAGTAATACAAGAGGTTTGTGTCTAGTCAATTACCCTAATCAACTCACAGGTAGCACATACATCACTCCAATGATGCTGACCAAGCTTTAGCTCCCTAAATTCGATGGTGAAGATTTCATGGTATAGGCTTTCTGTTGTTGCTAGTTCTTTGACACTGATGAGACTTTTGCCAAACATCACATCAAGATTGTTAGCATTCACTTAGAAGGATGTGTGTTATAGTGGCACCAAGCTTTAATGAGGGGCAAGGTTCCTTTTGAGTAGCCTGGGTTGAATATGAAGAAGTATGTTGAGGGAATAATGGGAGAGTTCTTCAAAACCTCACCCATGTCTGTTATTAATACTAGCTAGGGTTTACACTTAATCAAAGATTATCCAAGATATGTGGGAGCTTAGATATTATTAGGTAGAAAAAGATAAGACTAAACTAATCCTAACTAATTATATCATAGGAGAACAATAAACAATAATAAATAAATAAATAATAAATGAATAAATATTATATGTAGTAGCACTCCCCCTCAAGCTGGTGAATGAATATTCAGCATTCCTAGCTGCTTCTGAAGTCTTCATACATAATTCTTGGCAAGGCCTTCGTGAGGATATATGCCACTTGACTCTTTGAAGGAACATGATCAAGATTGATCAGTTTTGTGTCAATCTTCTTCTTGATAAATTGTCTGTCCAACTCTATATGTTTTGTACGATATGATGGACTAGGCTGTTCACTATACTAATAGTTGCCAAATTGTTATAGTCAACTTTCACAGGGTTTGTATAGGGAAATTTACTTCAGACAGTACTTGGTTTAGCCATAGTCCCTCACAAATTCCATTAGCTAAGGCTCGATATTCCGCTTTTGCACTACTTCTAGCAATAACTGACTATTTCTTGCTTCTCCAAATAACCAAGTTCCCCTATACATAAGTACAATAACCTGATGTTGACCTCTCCTATCCACAGCTAACTCTGCTCAATTTGCATCTGTATAAATAATCATTTCTCGAGAAGAATTTTTCTTGAAATGAATGCCATGTCCTAGTGTCATCTTCAAGTATTGTAGGACTCTAAATAGCCTTCATATGATTCTTTGTAGGTTTGTTCATGAATTAACTAATCACACTTACAGGAAAACATATGTCCAGCCGAGTATGAGATGAGTAAATTAGCTTTCCAACCGGCCTTTGATATCGTCCAGTGTCCATGGGAGTACTTTCTTTATTCAGCTCATCCTTATAAGTAGCTTCCATAGGAATATTTGTTGGTTTGCACCCAAGCATTCCTGTTTCCTTGAATAAATCCAAGGCATATTTCCTTTGAGAAATAACAATCCCATGTTTTGACCTTGCTACTTCTATCCCAAGAAAGTATTTCAATTCTCCTAGGATTTTGATTTCAAATTCTTTTGCCAGTGCACATTTTAATTGTTCCATCTTAGGTTTGTCATTCCCTGTTGCTACAATGTCATCCACATAAACTATGAGTATTGTTATACAATTAGATTGAGATGTCTTAGTGAATAAGGTATGATCTTCTTGACCCTAAATATACCCATATCCTTTCAATACAGTAGCAAACCTATCAAACCATGCCCTAGGTAATTGTTTTAGGCCGTACAAAGATTTGTTAAGCTTGCATACCTGATTCTTGCCTATAAACACTCCTACTCTTGGAGATGCATCCATGTAAACCTCTTTTGTCAACTCTCCATTTAGAAAGGCATTCTTCACATCAAATTGATGTAAAGGCCAATCCAAATTTGCTGCAATAGATAACAACACTTTGATTGTATTCAGTTTGACTACTAGCACAAATGTCTCTTGGTAATCAATTCCGTAGGTTTGAGTAAAACCTTTAGCCACCAATCAAGCCTTATGTCTATTTATTCTACCACAACAACAACAATAACAACAATAGTCTTATCCCACTATGTGGGGTCGGCTACATGGATCAAACAACGCAAATGAGCTCTATCAAACGCCATCTCCTCAGATAAATCATTTCTCGAAAGGTCATTCCTTATAACTTCCCTTAATGTCCGTTTTGGTCTTCCTCTACGCCTTTTGATCGGGCTCCAGGCCATTTGATCAACTCTCTTCACTGGCTCCTCTTGCCCTCTTCTTTGTACATGCCCAAACCACTTTAAACGATTTTTTACCATTTTCTCCTCGATAGGTGCTACCCCAACTTTCCTTCGTATACAGTCATTTCGTATCTTATCCAATTTTGTATGACCACACATCCATCTTAACATTCTCATCTGTGCTACTCCCATCTTATGCTCTTGTTGTCCTTTCAAAGCCCAACATTCACTACCATATAGCATTGCTAACCTTATAACTGTTCTGTAAAATTTTCCTTTAAGCTTAGTAGGCATATTGCGGTCACAAATAACTCCTGTTGCTTTCCTCCACTTTAACCACCCAGTTTGTATCCTATGCATAATATCCCCATCAATTTCACCATTCTGTAAAATCGACCCCAAATATTTAAACTGACACTTCAGGGATGATTTGCTCTCTAATTTTTACCTCTGAATCATTTCTAATTGACCTTTTATTAAATTTGCAATCCATATATTCCGTCTTGCTTCTACTCAGACGAAAACCTTTTGATTTCAAAGTATGTCTCCATAATTCAAGTTTAGAGTTGACCACTTCTCTTGAGTCCTCAATTAAAACTATATAATCAGCGAAGAGCATATACTTTGGAATTTTTTCTTGTATATGTTCTGTAAGAACATCCAAAACCAGATCAAACAGGTATGGACTCAAAGAAGATCCTTGATGTAAGCCTATTGTTATAGGGAAGTCCTTTATCACGCCTCCAGGGGTTCTCACACTTGTTGTTGCCTCTTTAGACATATCCTTTATGGCTCGAATAAAAGCATCACGGACACCTCTCTTCTCCATTGCTTTCCACAATACATCCCTTGGCACTATAGGCTTTTTCCAAATCAATGAAAACCATATGCAAGTCTCTCTCTTTACTCCGGTATCTTTCAATCAAATCCCTTAATAAATAAATAGCCTCTGTTGTAGACCGTCCTGGTGTAAATCCAAATTGGTTTTCTGAAATACGAGACTCCTTTCTGAGTCTATACTCAATCACTCTTTCCCAAAGTTTCATGGTGTGACTCATGAGTTTTATCTCTCGATAATTAGCACAATTTTGAATATCCCCCTTGTTCTTGTATATGGGCATCAGAGTGCTCTTTCTCCATTCCTCTGGTATTTTCTTGGACCTTAAAATCTCGTTAAATAACTTAGTGAGCCACCAAACCCCCTTCTCTCCTAAGCACTTCTAAACTTCGATAGGAATACCATTGGGACCAATAGCTTAACCATTATCTATTCTCTTAAGAGCTTCTTTCACCTCTCCAACCCGGATCCTACGATAGAAATTCAAATTGAGATCATTTTCATGGGTTGTTAATCCTTCAGTATCAATAGTCATATCCAATCAATTATTGAAAAGCTTATAAAAGTAGCTCTCCCATCTTTTTTTGATATCATCGTCTGCAACTAAAATTTTTCCTTCTTCATCCTTAATGCATCTTACTTGGTCCAAATCTCTTGACTTTCTTTCCTTTCTCTTGGCAATTTTGTAAATCTTATGTTCACCATTCTTTGTTCCTAAATCCTGGTAGAATTCCTCAAAAGCTTTAGATCTAGCCTCGCTCACTGCTTTCTTAGCCTCCTTTTTAGCCAACCAATAACATTTCCAATTTTCATCGTTATTGCATAGATGCAAGGCTTTGAAACACTCTTTCTTATATTTGACCTTTTCCTGCCCACTCTCATTCCACCACCAAGATTCTTTATCCTTAGGTCCAAAACCTTTGGATTCACCCAATATTGCTTTAGCGGTATCCCTGATCCATTTAGCCATCTCATCCCACAAGATGTTAGCACTTCCTTGCAAGTCCCAATTACCTTCCTCCATAACTTTTCTCATAAAGATCACTTGTTTCTCACCTTTTAGTTGCCATAACTTAATCCTGGGATTTAAAACTTTTCGACTTTTCAACTTACGGTTTTTACTTATCACATCAAGGACCAAGACCTTATGTTGTGAAGTTAAACTCTCACTAGGAATTACTTTGCAGTCTTTACAAGTTGATCTATCTGAGTTCCTTACCAAAAAGAAGTCAATTTGCGACCTTTGGACTCCACTCTTATATGTAATTAAATGCTCCCCCCCGCTTCTTGAAACAGGTGTTTACAATCGTAAGGTTGTAAGCCATTGAAAAATCAAGAATGGAATGACCCTCCTCATTTACTTCTCCAAAGCCATAACCGCCGTGAACTCCCATATATTGCCTTGTCTCTTTTCCAACATGACCATTAAAGTCGCCCCCAATGAGGATCTTTTCCTCTTGTGGGATATCTTAAACCAAACCCTCCAGATCTTTCCAGAATTTTTCCTTAATATGTGCGTCTGACCCTACTTGAGGTGCATAACCACTAATAACATTGAGTGTATCATGTCCAATAGTCAATTTTAAGGATAGAATCCTATCTCCAATCCTTCTGACTCCCATCACATTCTTTTTCCAGTCTTTGTCCACAATAATACCAACTCCATTCCTTGCTCTGACCTTCCCTACATACCAAAGTTTATAACCAGTAGTGTCTAACTCCTTAGCCTTTTCTCCCACCCATTTAGTTTCTTGAAGACATAAGATGTTAATTCTCCTTCAAATCATAGCATCCACCACCTCTATAGATTTACCAGTTAACGTACCAATATTCCAAGAACCAAATCTAATCTTGCTTTTCTGGGCTAGCTTCTTTACCCACATCCGTCCAGCATGATGTGGGAACCCTTACTTATTTAACACTACACTCGAGCGCCGATTTAGCGGCTCTAGCTTATTTGACACTGCATTCGAGCCATATAGCGCGTTCCTTCTGGGCAACGACCTAGCCTTAGCACATATACGTCTTTGATCCTTGTCATGAGATTCGACAGATTTTTATGTTGGCTCTCGGGGGCCTAACACAACTCTTCTCCTTTACCCGGGCTTGGGACCGGCTGTGACACTACATAGGCGGAGTTATGTCTATTTATACTACCATCTGCATTATATTTGATATTGAATATCCATTTGCAGCCAACTATCTTCTTTCCCTTAGGAAGCTCAACAACATTCCATGTATCAGTGTTCTTAAGAGCACCCAGTTCATCTTCTATTGCTTTCCTCCATTCTGGCTTGGACAATGCTTCATTTATATTTTGAGGAATATTCTCATTTGATAGATTAGTGATGAAGCACTTATATTTTGAAGACAATCTATCATAAGAAATAAAATTGTTAATTGGATGGAGAGTACATTTCCTTACCCCTTTCCTCAGAGCAATTGGAAGGTCATTTATCTCTTCAACTTATGGCTCATTCTGTATCAAATTCTTAGTGATGGAACTTGGAGCAAGCTCTGGGCAATCCATCATAGGAGCTGGAGTTGTGATGAGCTCATTTCTCTTCTTTTTTCTAACATAGGTCTTTCACCCTTGACCATCATCTTCATTATTTGGTTCTGTGTGATTTTGAAGGGATTAGATGATTCTTCTGGATCTGTAGCTTTTCCAGATGCACTTCCAGCTGCTGTATCTGGAGTTGTATCAGATTTGATTGTAGAACCAGTAGGCAAAATTGAACCAGAAGAATTTTTAGCTATTGAACCAGAAGAACTTTCAGAACTTTCGGCTATTATCCCTGTTTCTATTAAACTTTGACTCTGTTGAGGCTGTTCAGATCCAGTACCAACCTCATAAAACTCCCATTCATTCATATTCTCCCCCTGAATGGGAGATTTAGGATAAAAATAAGTATTTTCGAAAAATGACACATTCATAGTAACAAATGTGCATTTAGTGTGAGGGCAATAACACTTATAGGCTTTTTTATTATTGCCATATGTAAGAAAAATGCACTTTACTACTGCGTGTTTATCTAATTTATCACCTCGGTACTGGTGAACAAATGCAGTACATCAAAAAATTTTGTATGAAAGAGCATGAAGAAAATATAATTTTTAGGGAAGGCATGTAAAAGGTTATCACATGGCGTCTGGAAGCTCAAAACACGGGATGGCATGTGATTACCAGGATAGGTGGCTGTTAATAGGGCATCCCCCTAATAAAACTTAGGTACATTAGAGCCTATAAGTAGTGCCCTGGCAGTATTAATTAAATGTCTATTTTACTGTTCTGCAAAACTATTTTGTTGAGGAGTACTTACACATTAACTTTGATGTATTATTCCTTTTTCGGCTAGAAAGTGATTCATAAACAATAACAACATTAGTCTTATTCCACTAAGTGGGGTCGGTTACATGGATCATATAACACTAATGGGCTCTATCAAATACCATTTCTTCATATAAATCATTTATCAAGAGGTCACGTCTTATAACTTCTCTTAGGGTTTTTTTTTTGGTCTTCTTCTATGTCTTTTAATAGGGCTTGAAGCCATTTGATCACTCTTCTTACTGGCTCCTCTTATCCTCTTCTTTGCAAATGTCCAATCACCTTAAACAATTTTTTACTATTTTCTCCTCGATAGATGCTACTCCAATTTTTCCTTGTATACAATTATTTCGTATCTTATCTATTTTTGTATGATCACATATCCATTGCAATATTTTCATCTCTGCTACTGTCATCTTATGCTCTTGTTGCACTTTCAAAGCTCAACATTCATTGCCATGTAGTATTGCTGGCCTTATAACAATTCGATAAAATTTTTCTTTAAGTTTAGTAGGTACCTTACGGTCACAAATAATTTTAGAAGCTTTTCTCCACTTTAACCACCCAACTTGTATCTTATGCATAACATCACCATCAATTTCACCATCACTCTGTAAAATTGACCCCAAATACTTAAACTTTGACACTTTTGGAATGGTTTGCTCTTCAATTTTTACCTTTGAATCATTTCTAGCTGGCCTCTTGTTAAATTTGCAATGCATATGTTCCGTTTTACTTTTATTCAAGCGAAAATCTTTTAATTCCAAAGTATGTCTCCATGACTCGGGTTTAGAGTTGACATCTTCTCTCGAGTCCTTAATTAAGACTATATCATCCGTGAATAATATACCCTTAGGAATTTCCTCCTGTATATGTTCTGTTAGAACATCTAAAACCTAATCAAACAAGTATGGACTCAAGGAAGATCTTTGATGTAAACCTATCCTTATAGGAAAGTTTTTTCTCTCACCTTTAGGAGTTCTCACACTTGTCATTGCCTCCTTATACATATCCTTTATAGCTCGAATATAAGCCACGTGAATAGTTTTCTTTCCCATTACTTTCCACAACACATCTCTTGGTACTTTACTTTAGGTTTTTTTAAAATCAATGAAAATCATATACAAGTCTTTTTCTTTACTCAGGTATCTTTTAATCAAACCCCTTAATAAATAACTTCTGTTGTAGACTATTCTGGCATGAATCCAAATTTATTTTCTGAAATATGAGACTCTTTTCTTAGTATATGCTCAATCACTTTTTTCCGAAGTTTCATGGTACTCATGAGTTTTATTCTCCGATAATTAGCACAATTCTGAATATCTCTCTTATTCTTGTATATAGGCACTAAAGTGCTCTTTCTCCATTCCTCTAGCATTTTTTTTGTCCTTGAAATCTCGTTAAAAAACTTAGTTAGTCATAAAGCCCCTTGCTCTCCTAAGCACTTTCAAACGGAGATAGGATTACCATTGGAGCCAATAGTTTTACCATTATTTATTCCCTTGGGAGCTTCTTTTGCCTCTCCAACCCAGATCCTATGATAGAAACTCAAATGCAATTCATCTTCGTGGGTTATTAAACCTTTTGTATAACTAGTCATACTCGATTCATCATTGAAGAGCTTATAGAAGTAGTTCTCCCGTCTTTCTTTGATATCATTATTAGTAACCAAAACTTTTCATTCCTCATCCTTAATGCATCTTAGTTGATCCAAATCTCTTGATTGTCTTTCCCTTCTCTTGGCAATTTTGTAAATATGATGTTCATCATTTTTCGTTCGTAAATCCTGGTAGAATTCCTCAAAAGCTTTAGATCTAGTTTCGCTCACTGCTTTCTTAGTCTCCTTTTTAGCCAATTGATAGCATTTCTAATTTTCATTGTTATTGCACAAATGCAAGGCTTTGAAACACTCTTTCTTATGTTTGACCTTCTCCTGCCCACTCTCATTACAGCACCAAGATTCTTTATCCTTAGGTCCAAAACCTTTGGATTCACCCAATACTGCTTTAGCGGTATCCCTTATCCTTTTAGCCATCTCATCCCACAAGATGTTAGCACTTCTTTGCAAGTCCCAATTACCTTCCTCTAATACTTTTCTTGTAAAGTTTAATTGTTGCTTACCTTTTAGTTGCCACCACTTGATCCTAGTATTTAAGGCTTTTTGACTTTTCAATTTATAGCTCTTAACCAGCACATTAAGGACCAAAACCCTACGTTGTGAAGTTAAGCTCTCACTAGCGATCACTTTGCAGTCTTTACAAGCTTTTTTATCTGAACTCCTTATAAAAAAGAAGTCAATTTGCAACCTGTGGACTCTACTCGTATATGTGACTAAATGCTCCTCTCGTTTATTGAAACAAATGTTCATAATCGTGAAGTTATAAGCTATTGAGAAATCAAGAATGAAATGCCCTTTCTCATTTAATTCTCCAAAACTCAAATTGCCATGAGCTCCCATATATTGTTTTGTCTCTTTCCCCACATGACGTGATTCATAGAAGAATTAAAGAATTCAGTGCCATTGTCGATCCTCAAAATCTGATAGAAGTTTGAAATCGAGTTTGAATTAAATTCCAAAAATTCTTAAAAATTTGATAAACTTTAGATTTCTTCTTAAAAAGAAAAGTCCATGTGATTCGTGTGTGATCATCCACAAATATAATAAACTATTGATAGCCAAAAACATTTGAGCATCTAGCTAGAGCCCATACATCACTATGGATCAATGAAAAAGGCTTAGATGGAACATAAGGCTGAAGAGAATAAGTAGACCTTATATGTTTTGAAAATTGACAAACTTTACAATTAAATACTGAATTCTTTTTATTAAAAAGGCTAGGATACATCTTTTTCATGTAACTGAAATTGGGATGTCCTAGTCTATAATGCTATAGCATCAAATGACTCACAACTGATAGTGCTACTTTATTCTTCCCGTCATCTTTATTTTGAAAACTTCCAGCAACCATGTAAAGCCCATGTTTCTCCTCAACATTGCCAATCATCTCCCATGTCTCCAAGTTCGGTATCTAACAATGATTACGATTAAATATAATCATCCAATCAAAGTCTTTAAGTAACTTTTTCACAGAAATAAGATTATAAGTTAACCTAGTGACATATAAAACATCCTTTAAGACCACTTTATTTGAAATTACAGCAGTCCCAATTCCTTCCACCTTTGATTGTGTGCCATCAGCTACAGTCACAAATTGCTCATTAGAGCACTACTTCCCATTATTAACACAATGTGAATTACTTGTCATGTGTTCATTTGGACCAGAATCTATAATTCAGACATCACCTTCGATAGTTTTAGTGGTAAGAGCTGTGCCATCAGTACTTGCAACCAAACCTATACCACCTTCCTTTGAAGAACTCAAATTGCCAAACAATTTTTGAAGAAGTGCTAGCTGCTCAACAGTAAAGGGTTGTTTTTCTTGATTTTGCACTACATTTGCTGTTCTAGTCTGCTTCTTTATTTGTGGTGGGTTCCCGTGCAACTTCTAGCAGATATCTTTAGTGTGACCAGGTTTGTTACAATGTTTACAAATTGGCCTGCTACCCTTTTGTTGTCTTGAATCATAACTAGCACCTCCTCTAACAGCTAATGCCACATTTTCAGAATTTTGAGGTTGATTTTGATTACTAATTAATAGCTTCCTCTTGCTCACTTCTTCATTCACAATGAAGAAGACTTCTTTCAAGGTGGGTAATTTTTCAAAACCCATAATTCTGCTTTTGAGATCATCGAAACTTGGATTGAGGCCTAAGAGAAACTTGTAGATCGTTTTCTCTTCCTTGTGTAGTTGGTGTTTCTCAGCATCACTTGCACACAACCATGATTGATCTTCGTGCATATCTAATTGCAACTAGTGTCTCATTATCGTGTTATAATAGTCTATAACACTCATAGAACCTTGACAGCAGTCATGAAGAAACGCCTCAATATGAAGAATAGCCGCACGTTTTTTTTGAAAGGAGTAGGTCTCCCTTGCAGCTGTCCAGACTTAGTGTGCTGATTGATATAGCATAAAATTAATGCCAATATCTGAATTCATTGAGTTGATCAACCATGCTTGCACCATGCTGTTCTGTTCGTCCCATTCTTGGAATTTTGGATTGTTTGGCTCAGGTCGTTTGGCTGCTCTAGAAAGGTACTTATATTTTCCTTTGCCGGTGACAAACAGCGTCACACTTGAGCTCCATTGTAAGTAGTTTTTCCCATTCAACTGATGTGCAGTGATTTAACACTGGACTTGCTTCTCCCGTATTTGGCGCTTAAGAACTAATGATTGAAGCCCTTGATGCATTTTGAGAAGTATCCAAGGAGGAGCCATCGCTCTCTAGGCCTTTTGTGGTTGTTAGAATAGTGCCGATTTTGACCATTATTGATTAGGGATCGCATCGCTTTGATACCGTGAAGAAGTATATTGAGGGAATAATGGGAGAGTTCTTCAAAACCTCACCCACGTTATGTTATTAATATTGGCTAGGGTTTACACTTAATCAAAGATTATCCAAGATATGTGGGATCTCAAATATTATTAGGTAGAAAAAGATAAGACTAAACTAATCCTAACTAATTATATCATAATAGAACAATAAATAATAATAAATTAAATAATAAATGAATAAATATTATATGTAGCAACATAATACATGGAAGCCATGGGAAATAGGTTTGAAGACACTTTGAAGGCTGACCTAATGGCAGAGCTCATGAACAATTCGAGGAGTTGATTGTTTGAGTCAACATACTTGAACCTTTGGCCTTGAGCTCCTATTTAGGAGGATTGAAGCCGAAGGTATAGGTCGTGTTATGCATATTTAAACCCACTTCTTTGTTGAGTGTTATGTATCTAGCAAAGATGTAGGAGATGATTGTTTTACCAGATGCTAACAAAGACTCCAATGTTTCTCTAAAGTTTTCAAGTACCCTTGGTTATTTGACAATAACCTCCTATGCTGGAAATAAAGGGATCTAGAATTCCTCTTAGACTGTGCAGTGAAGTTTGATGGGTGGGGTTAATATCCAATCCTTTGGAACTATTAGGAGGGCTTAGCTTCTTGCTAAGCAAGCCTCGAATCTATTTCATCATCTTGGTGAGAAGGAAGGAAGGAGTATGTTTCTCGTGTTTTGACAAATTTTCACCAAATCACAAACGACAATAATAGCCTTATCTCACTAATAAAGTTGGTTACATGGATCATACGCTGCCATTGGACTTTATCAAAAGATATCTCTTCAAATAAATCATTTACTAAGAGATTCTGCCTTATATTCCTTAGTGTTCTTTAAGGTCTCTTTCTACATCTTTTTATAGGACTAAATACTATTTGATTAACTTTCCTCATTGGCTTTTATGGTGATATTCTTTGTACATGTCCAAATCACTTTGATTGATTTTTTACTATTTTCTTCTCGACAGGTGTTACTCCAATTTTTCTCTTATCCAATCATTTCGTTTTTTATCCTTTCTTGTATCATTTCATTGGGTCACAACAACTACAACAATTGCCTTATCTCATTAAGTGAGACTGGTTATATGTCTCATACGACACTATTGGGTTCTATAAAAGACCATCTTTTCAGATAAATCATTTATCAAGAGATTCTGCCTTATAGTCTCCCTTAGTGTTTTTCTTAGTTTCCTTCTATGCCTTTTTATAGGGTTAAAAGCAATCTGATCAACTCTTTTTACTGGTTTTACTGGTGTTCTTCTTTGTACATGTTCAAACCATCTTAAACGGTTTTATACCATTTTCTCTTTGATAGGTGTTATTCTAATTTTTCCTCATATACAATCATTTCATATCTTATTCTTTCTTGTATGACCATGCATCTGTTTTAGCATTCTCATTTTAACATTTCAATCACAAGTGTAAAAGTAATTTCTAGTTATTCATGATTGTCTCGACTGAATAAGACAGTAAGGAAGAGTATCAAGATTGCAATCCTTGAATGCTATAATGATAGGAGAAGGGTATTCTACTCTTCGGGTGTGTGGGTTCAACGAGAAACAACAAGTCATGTTGCTTATGGACCCAAGAAGCATGCATAATTTCATCAAGAAGACCTTGGTGAAGAGGCTTGGGTTAAAACCAAGACATGTTAAGGAGTTGAAGGTGCATTTGGTCAGTGATGAGAACCTGGAAGTTAATTTGCAATGTCCTTATAAGATTGGCGGAACTTAGTTTGGGGTTGATTTTTATGTTATGGATTTAGGTGGGTGTGATGCAATGTTGGGAGTTTAATGGCTGACAACTTTGGGCAAATTTATGTCAAGACAAAACTATGAGTTTCAATTTTATGGGATGAGACTGCAAGATTCAAGGGGAAAAGAATTTGGATCAACTGGTGATTGGTGAAGTTGTTCATGCAAAAGAGCTACTAAATTCTTAGGTTTACATGCTTCAATTATAGGAAGCTGCAATAGACATGAAAGTTAGCTTAGGGTTGCAAGCGGAGGTCCAAGACACTCTTATGGGTGAAGAACTAAAGCAGCTGTTAAATGAGTATAAGGAGGTATTTAGTGAACCTAAAGGGTTACCTCTATTGAGAGAGTTTGATCATGCTATTCCCTTGTAAGATGATAAACCCATTAATGTTTGGCCTTATGAATATGGACCTCTACAAAAAGATATAATTGAGAAGTTAGTTGGTGAAATGGTGCAGCAAGGAATTGTAAGGCCTAGCTGCTGCTTATTTACTTCTCTTGTGGTTGTAGTTAAAAAGGATGGATCTTGGAGATTTTGTGTTGATTATTGAAGACTCAACATACAAACTATGAAGAATAAATTTCCCAAACTTGTTATTTAAGAGTTGTTTGGTGAACTGAAGAGGGTTGCTTTCTTTTCTAAGTTAGATGTCAGGGATGGTAGAGAGAATCTAGCTGTTGATGCCCTTTTTAAAAGACATCATGAGGTTCAAAAGGATGATTCTGCTGCTGCTTAACTTGTTTTGCTGTTATCTCAATCATTTCTTGTATTTACATGAGAGTTGAAGACTTGGCAACAAGACGAAGCTCTACAGAAACTGATTTCATAATTAAAGAATGACCCTACTATGCATCCTAAATTTTCTTGGCCGCAGCAAGTGTTGTGAAGAAAAGGGAAATTGGTGATTGGAAACAATTGCATCCTTCGTCAAGAATTATTACTTCATTTTTCATGATGATGCTGTGGGAGGACGCTCAGGTGTTACAGCAACTTATATAAGAATAGCTGGAGTTTTTATTGGAAAGGCTTAGAGAAGGCAGACTACAATTATGTTAGAAGTTGCTTTTTTTGTTACAGGCACAACAATGAGAATGTAACAACACCTAGACTGTTACAACCATAACCCCTTCTAGAGACTATATGGTCAGATTGTAGCAAGGAATTTATCAGTGGATTGCCTAGTTCCTATGGCAAAACAGTTATTCTTGTAGTGGTGGACAGATTGAACAAGGCAACCCACTTTATGCTTCTTAAGCCTCCTTATAGAGCCATGGAAGCTACTCAAGCCGTCATGAAGTGGTCAAGCTTCATGGATTCCTCAAGACCATTGTGATCAATAGGGATGCTATTTTTTGTGGCAAGCTTTGGAGGGAGCTTTTTAAGCTGCAGAAGGTGAAACTCTTGTATTCTCCATCTTTACATCCTCAAATGGATGGCCATATTGACAGCCCCTTTGGTTCAATTACCCTGTTTTCCCCCTCCCCCTCTCCTCGAGGGGGGGTTGTTTTTGTTATGTGATGAGAAAGGCGTGAAGGGATGTAATGAAATGATGATTACATTGTTTGGTGTGATATTAGGAATGGGGAAAATAAATTTAATTTTTATACTTAAACACAAATAAATATGAAAAGACTAAAATACTCCTAGATCAAAAAAATCTCCTCTCCTTCCTTCTTCCCTCTTCCACCCCTCCTATTGTTGGCCACCACCACCGTGTTCCTCATTGCCGATGACCACTCCTTTCGTCCACCTCAATCTCTCCTCTCAATAGCAGCAAGCTAGTAGTTTAAAAAAAAAACTGATCAATTGTGCAATGTCTTTGTGTGACATTGATGAGAGAAGAAGTTCAAAGATCCTTTCTTTAGATCTAGTGCGACAGTAATCGAACTCAGGCGAGAGAGGTTCTAGATCTGGTGCGATGTCGACAAGAGATGTGCAATGGTGAAAGAACTCAAGTGACGACAAACAAACTTAGGCGAGAGAGGTTCACCTATGACGATCTGCGAACGACGAAGATGCTTGAGGTCAATATCTTGAACTTTGAACCTGGGACTGGAAGGATAGAGGGATGGAAGGCACTAGTGGAGGTGGAAGCTGGAGGTGAAGGGCATCAGTTGCTGGAAATGGTGAAAGGATGGGGTGGGGGTAGGGTTGGATGGGATTTGTGATTTGTCATTTTCAGAGTTGTGAGAGTTATTTTGGTCTTTTAACATATGATTACAGTGTTGTGATCCCCTTCACTTAGCAAAATGGAAGGCATGGGCATCACTTGAATTAAGGGGATCATGTTTACATGATGTAATGGGGAATATTTAACAAAAGCCAAACCAAATGCAGCAACCCAGGTAATGTAATCATCATTGCTTCACATAACCCTCTCATGTTAATGAACCAAATGGGTTGTGAGGTTCTTAACCATTCATTGGAATGTTATCTTTGTTGCATGACCTCAAATCAGCCTAAACAGTGGGTAAAATGGCTCTCTCTGGCTGAATATTAGTAAAATACTTCATTTCATTCGGCCATTGGAATGTCTTCTTTTGAAGCCATATTAGGAATTAAGTCACCTGTGCATTTGCCTTTTGTTGCTGGAGATTCTACCAATGAGTTGATTGATATGACCTCTCTTGATAAAGAGGTGACCATTCAGCTACTCAAACAGAATTTAAAGATGGCTCAGAACAGAATGTTGCAAGCTGCAAATAGTTATAGAACTTAAAGCAGTTTCAAGAGGGTGACTTGGTTTGCCTCAAACTTCAACCTTTTTGTTTAAATGTTCTCAACAACTTAGCTTTACAATAGCTTGTTGCAAAATATTTTGGTCCTTATAAGGTGTTGCAAAGGATTGTCAAAGTGGCTTACAAATTGGAACTCCTTCCTATTACTAGGATTCACCCTGTTTTCCATGTGTCTATGCTCAAGAAGCACAAGGAGGAAGGAGCACCTTGCTTCACTCAACTTCCAACCACTAATGCTGATGGCCATTATGCACTTGAACCAGAAGCTATTTTGGCAAGTAAAGCTGTTTAGAGAGGGCGTTTACCTTTCACACAAGTTCTGATCAAATGGAAAAATGTTGCTATGGATGCTACATGGGAAGAATTAGTCACTATTTAAAATCAGTTTCCAGATTTCAATACTCTTGCCAGAGCATCACCTCCTTGAGGACAAGGAGTTTCACATGGGGAATAGTTGATATGTGATTTTTATTTTTGCGTGCTTGTGTTTTGTGGTTATTATGTGTGTATTTTCTTCTCATGTATGCTTATTAGGTGTAGTAAGAGGGTATGATGGTAATTTGTGTTGCTGCTCTGCAAGAATAGTGGTATTTTGGTGGGTCTGTATTGCTTACTATATTTTTCATTTTTGTTAGCACTCATCCTTTTTTTTTAATTGCCTTTAGGTTCAGATTAGAGTTATTATTTTTCATGTGTGTCTCAATGGTGTACGTAGTAACTGTTTATTTATTTATTTTTGGTGAAAGTAACTGTTTATGTTTTTGGTACTGAACATTTCAATGATATTGCCTGTGTAATACCTGTGCTATGTGAATTACATACATTCTTTCTTGAGAATGAAGCTCATTATTGTTGCCCATTTATTTCAGGTTGATAAGGCTTTGCAAAGTATGGAAGAGGAAGCTGAGCGTATTTACAAGGATGAGCGTGGTTTGCTTCTTGATGATGAAGCTGCATCTACAAGAGATGCAATGTGGGTGTTTAAATTGTCAGTTTTGGTTTCCTTATCTTATGGGATGAATATTACGGGGTCTACATGGGTTATGCAAATTCTACCCTGTGTCTGGCAACATATGTTTGTAGTACTGAATACAATTGATCTGAATGTTACTCCTGCTGGCTTTGTTCTCTTATTGTGCTGCCAAGTTGCCTCAAATCGGCTCTAGATGGTGTTTTCTGGATGAGTTAATACTTGAGGGGTTTCTGATACGTTCATAGGTGTTATCTGAATTACAGAGCTGAGCTTTTTCATGATAAAATTTGTTTGATAGTTCATGGTACAACCTGAATTGCAAGGTTTCATCAGATTTATGTTTTGAAGTCAGAATATTTGAGTAGGTTTTGGACAATCTTTTCTTGCATGCTGAACCTGTTCTTTGATAATTGGGAAATTCATATTTCAGCTGTATGTATGGGCTTTATGCAATTGAGGCCATTTGTTCTTTTTTTTTTTTAATTTTTTTTTCCTATTTTTTCTTGCAGGTATGAGCAAGCTGAATTCATAGAGAGGGAACTAGAGCAGATGACACAGCAAATCAAGTCAATTATTCATTCCCTTAATGCGAGCCAGGTAAACTTTGTCAGTTGATGGTCTTTTGCTAAATTATTAAGACATGATGCTTACAAGAATATTTTGTTAGGGTGGAGAACTTGATGCTCTTGATGGCATGAATCCATTAGATGCAGTCGTTCGAATCCTAAACAATCAATTAACTTCACTGATGTGGATTGATGAAAAGGTTTGCATCTCTTGTTGCTATATTTATTTATAGTCACAATTTGGCTTCGTTTGCTTAATCTGCTTACCAAATCAATAATGCTGCACTTGGACTCTGCTCCAAATGGAACTTAGTATGTTTGTGATTTAAATGACTTGGTTTTGTTACTTGATCCAATCAATACTTAAGTGTAATTTTTTCTTTTATTTCACATGCCAGTCTCCAAAAATTTGGAACTATTTGTCATATAGAAACATTAAAATTTGAGTGGAATGCTCATCAGAAGTTTCTTTCAGTAATATAAGTAGGTAATTTGTGGAACTTTTTTTTAGTGTAACTGTACAGTTGAGGTGATTTATGAGCTGTTGGTTTCTTATGGAAGTTTTGATTCAACGAAGATACCTTCAAGTTGACCCCAAGCACTCTTTTTATTGCTTTTTTATCTTACAAGCAGGAATGTTCAGTTTTTGATGGAAGAAACATCTAAATGTTCCTTTATAGTTAAAGATATCACAATGGCCTTGTAAAAATTTTGAGATGAATAAGAGAACCTGTATTAAAGTTATCTTTGCAATGCAGCAGTAGCACTCTCTGCTCCAGAATAGATTGTGCGTGGAATGGGAGGGGAAAAATGCTTATTAGGAATGTTGATTATCGGAATTCTCTTTTTGCTGTTAATTGATGGATTTTGCGTTATTGATTGATGGAGATCAAAGTTGCATGAGATGTTCTGTCCAACGTTGAGTAGTAGGGGTTATTCTATAGATTACCAAGGTAAATGAATAATTCTTCCATCTAAATAACTAGTTTTAGGGGAGGATTCCCTATGCGTACTCAGGTCCTTCATCAGTTGGAATCAAGGGCTGTTGTTTGGTGGCTTCATAAAAGGGTACCTGTAGATACTGGATAGTTTTGATCCGTGAGGAAGCATAAAGAAGTCTCGTAGAGTGTAGTCAGAGAGACATAGGTTCTTGAAGGGCAGCCAGTTGATGAATACCAATGTAGTATGAGATGCATAGTCCAACATTGAGTAATAGGAGCTTCTCTATGAAATACTTAAGGATTAGTTTTTCCACCTTAATAACTAACTTTTGGGATGAGGGTTTTCTACTCGCTTGAGTGCTCATCATTAAAAAATAACAAGAATCCAATGTAAGAGGATCAGGAATCCTCCCAAGACAGGAGAAAAACAGGAGAAAGACAGAGAGAAAGAGAGAAACAGAGGAAAAGTGAAAAAGAAAGTACACATCAAAAGAGAGCAATCCAGTCGGTCCCTTTGCATACTAGAAACAATGGGGAAAACTGCAAAGGGTGGTTCCCTCCTTCCTCTCCATTCGATGGTAAGGGGCAAACTGCAAAGGTGGTGTTGGGGTGTGGCCCTTTTATGTTTTACACTTACATATCCCTACCTGTAGTTGTGTTAACTTTGGTTGTTATTCAAAAAGTTTTGAACTTATATTAAACTATGAAGAGCTTCATCTTGGGAGTGTGTATTTTGTTCAATTTGTTCTTTACTTTCCACTGCAACAGCTAAATTTCATCAATATTCTTCAGGCTGAAGAATTTTCTTCCCGCATTCAGAGGCTTGCCAACCAAAGCTCTGTTGCAGATCGAGAATTGACACGTCCTAGATTCTGGATGCCCTGATCTTTAGCATTCGTAAACTTCTGCGACTTTATTAGAATTAGATGCACATCATGATTGTTGAATGTTCTACATGCTGATCGCTAGCAAGTGATGATCTGTTACGCTTGGTGTTCAATTTTTATGTAATGAACCATCCCTTCTGGCTAAATGATTCTGATATTTTATCAGCCATTAAAAAGATTTGTAATTGTGCCTCGACTTGTGTTTCTTTGAAGATTGCAGAAGGGCTATTTCTAGTTTCACTCGAGTTAAGATACTTCGGGCAGAGCTTCATGCCTTGTTACCAATTACCATTCCCATTACCAATTACCAAATGGTACTAATTCTTTGATAACGCGTTCACACTGCCTTTTTTAATTTGTTTAAGTTAATTTTATGAATTTTTCTTTCTATTCTATTTCTAGTAACACCTATTTTCCTTCCTGTTATCTGATCACGGGTTGGGTTTTCGTATGGACAAGTTCAGGTTCAAACCTAGCTCAAGTCTTAAATTTTCATCTAGTCTGACTCATGAATTATGCAAATAAAACATTTGTACAAATTTTCAGCAAAAAATTAGACATTTGGACAAATCTTTAAAATTAACTGAAATATATGAGAATACAATGTATGTAGAAGAGCACCACGTTTAATATTCATGTATACTATCTTTGGTCTTTATTATGAGTTATCTTTAATTGGGAAAGTAATTAAATGTGGTTTGTGTTATTAATTTTTTAAGAAATTATCACAACTTTTTAAGATTATAGTTAGTTAAATTAATTAGAAGAAGTTTTATCACTCTTGATGAATTTTTTTTTTTCAAATTTTAAATTTTGAAATTAAAGTTAACAAACCAACTTATGTAAGAGCATTTGTAGGGGAAAAGTTATATGCATATGACATTTTGTAATGTGACATCATAAAATCTTCCAAACTGTGATCTATAATAAGGATTGGAATTGGTAAAATGAATTAAAGAAGTACTGGTTTTGCTACAATAAAGGTTTGTTTTTAAATAGTTAACCCTACATAAGGGTTTTTCTTTTCGAAAATGAATTTCTTCAAATTAAGGGTCACATTAGTATTGGCCACAAGAATCCCATAAATTCTGAAATAGTTTTATAATTAATTTAGTCTGTAAGATTTTACAAATGTAATAATATTTATTATGCAGTGGAACTGAGCTTTTTATTTTATCTATATATATATATAAGACAGAAAAAACAATCAAAAGTTCGATGGAAGTAGAGGTTTCTCTCAACGAGAAAAGTGATGCATCGCCACTTGCGGCATATGTGAGGGAGATAAGACTCCGACAGAGGATGTGACGATGGAGACTGCAAGGTGTAATTCTGCTAATGCCAGGTTGGAAAGGGGGAATGTGATGATTTCCTCATACAAGAATAAGCTGATCGCTAATGAGCAGGGGGACTCTCATAAGGAGCTTAAGATCACCGAGGAAGATTATATGATTGGAAAAGAAAACATCACACCCATGATTACTTTCTCTAATCATTTACGCCAGCTGTTTGTCAAAGGAATGGAAAAAACTCTTGTTTTGAAGTTGCTGGGGAAGAACATACGATATGGAGACCTACTGGGGAAGCTTCCAAACCTGTGGCAACTAAAGGGATCCTTTGAACTTGCGGATGTGGAAGGAGGTTTCTACTTGGCTACCTTTACGGCAATGGATGATTACACAAAGGTTTTAACGGGAGGACCTTGGATGATCTTTGGGGCATATCTTACGATGCAACCTTGGTCAATTGATTTTGATCCGGCTATAGCGAAAATCTCTAAGGTCATGGGATGGATTAGAGTTCCAGGGCTTTCTTTCCGATACTATCATAAGAGCGCTTTAAGAGCTATTGGCAAGCTGTTGGGACAAGTTATTAAAATAGATTACACAACGGAGGTGAGAGGAAGGGGAAAATACGCACGGATTGTTGTTCTTATTGATCTGGCATAACCACTTATCCTTGAGATTAAGGTGGATGGAGAGTTGTATCGTGTTGAGTATGAAGGGCTTCCAATGATATGTTTTGGATGTGGGAGATATGGCCATGCTAAGGATCAATGCAAGACTCACTTTGAGAACCAGAAAGCAATGGAATAGATCGCAGTAGCTAACTCTTCCCAAGGGTTGGAGACGGAGAGCATCTTGTCAGTGGCGTTTCAACCAATGGTTGGAGGACAACAAATCCCGGCGCTGTCGAAATCCATCTACAGCCCATGGATGATGGCCCAAAAGAGGAAATAAACAATCAAAATGAAAATAGCACAATTTGGGTGATACGTACCGTTATGGAGGATCTCGCTATAATGTGCTTTATGATTATGATGATCAAAAAGAGGATATGGCGAAAGAATTTGTGGCAAGAAAGTGACTCAAAAATAATCTGTATAATTGCCACTAAGAGGGAGGAAGTCGATAATGGAGGCATAAGAGGGAGGAAGGATGAACCACGTGGTATAATTGCCACTAAAACAAGTGTGGGCCCACAAACTAGGGAGGAAGTCGATAATAATAATGGAAAGCAGAAAAGCGCAAAAGGACAAAAATGTCAACCCCCATAAAGCCAATATGGCTTATGGAATTAATGATGGTCCTTTAAGCCTAAAACAAATGATACCTGAGTTATCTCGTAGTGAGAGCAGTAGGGGTGCTCTTGAATATCAAGGCAAGGCAAATCAGGCCCAGGGAGAGTTTATGGAATTAGAAAAGAAAACCTAAACTAGCGAGTCTATTTTTAACTCCGCGGCATTTAAAGCCTTCAAAGCGCAGACTTCCTTGGACCAAAAGAAACACACTGTTGTGGAAGTAAGTAGGGATAGGACAGCTTTGGAGGACATGAGCAATATTAGGAGGGAAGAAACAATGAATGCTTCAGAACCAATGGGCACTTTGGGTATAAGGGTGCCGGAAAAGGAAAACAGAGTGCCAAAAGGACCAGATAAAAGACACACGCCTTATGGCGTGAGGTTGCAGCCCTCCATAATGAAAAACTTATGAGTCCGGAAAAAATCTTTAAACAGGACTCTCTCAAAAGATGCTGTGGAGGCCTTTAGAGACACTCTGGTTAACCCAGTAAACAAGGATGTGTGTTCGAGTACGCAAGACAATGAGTATGACCAAGACAGTGATAATGAAGATCCTGAGGGATCTAGTATACGAGTTTGACTGTTTCTCTCCTTTTCTTTGTTTTTATGGATTTAAGTATTCTTGTTTGGAACTGCCAGGGTGCAGCTAATAAACACTTTATGCAAACTCTCATGCATTTTGCTACTAAGTTTAGATCTGCTATTTTGATTTTGGTCGAGCCTCGTATTTATGGCGTAAAAGCATAGAGGTTCATTCATTGTACTGGGTATAAGTTCTCTCACGGGATTGAAGCAACAGGGTTCTCCGGAGGAATCTGGTTACTATGGAATAATAAAGTTGAAGTACAGATTATTTACAATCATCAATAGTTTGCCCATGCCAGAATTACAACTGTGGATGAGAATAAATCCTTTATTTTGATTGCCATTTATGGAAGTCCTAACCATATGTTGAGGAAGGACCTTTGGTGGGATCTTTGTCAAGTGGCTGAAGAAGTAAGTGAGCCTTGGGTTTGTGCCGGGGACTTTAATGTAATACTGAGTAGTGAGGGGAGAGTTGGTGGTGTTCATGGCAGAGCTAAAGGATGTGAACTCTTCCAAAAGTTTATGCTTGATACCGGGTTGATGGACCTAGGCTATAGCGAACCTAAGTTTACGTGGAGACGCAACACTCTCATGCAACGGCTTGACAGAGCTATTGGGAACTTCTCTTGGGTCTCGGAATTTAACAATACTGTAGTGAAGCATGTCCTAAATTGTGTTCGGACCATTTTCCCTTGGTCATTCAAATCCAAAGAGAGGATAATTATCCGCAAAGTCAACCTATATTTCGTTATCTTGTAGCGTGGGAGACTTCGGAATCTTTTAATAGTGTTGTCAATAGTAGCTAGGTTGAGGGTGGATCCATGATAGAGAAATCCATAATTTCACTAATAAAGCAACAACCTAGAACTGTGAGGCTTTTGGGAGCATTACAAGGAGGAAGCGACGGGTACTAGCTCGGCTTGGTGGCATTCAAAGATCGCTCGAATCTGGCCCTTCGAGTTATCTGTCTCGACTTGAAATTGAATTGAAAAAAGAATTTGAACTTATTTGTGAACAAGTTTAACCTGGGCTCAACGAGCAAGGTGCGATTGGATAAATTTTGGGGACCGAAATTCAAAGTATTATCATACGAAAGTGTTGCAAAGAAGCAGAAAGAAGAGAATTGTATCCTTGAAAGGAGATGATGGGGAGTGGTGCTCTCACGACAGGACGCTTAGAGAGTGGACATATGGTTTTTTCAAAAACCTTTATTCTAGGGAAGATGTGGTGGTTGATCCATGTGTGTATGGGAGCTTTTCCCTACATAAGTACTGATAATAGACGATGACTTGAAGCTTGTGTTACAAACAATGAAGTCTAGCATGCTCTCTTTGCAATGAAACCCCTTAAAGCTCCATGCATTGATGACATCCACGCTGCTTTCTTTCAGTCCTATTAGGAGACAATCGGTCCTTCTGTGTGTAACATGGTCAGTCAAGTTTTTGAAGAAGAGATCTTGGAGCCATGGTTGAATGAAACTTTAATTACTCTTATCCCTAAAGTTGACAATCCTGAGAGATTTAAAGAATTCAGACCAATTAGCCTATGTACAGTTCTTTATAAGATTGTCACGAAAGTTCTTGCTAATAGAGTTAAAAAACTCCCGCCTGACATGATTCTCCCCAATCAAGTAAGCTTTATTGAGGGTTGGAATATATCCGATAACATCATTGTTGCCCAAAAGGTCATACACTCAATGAGAAATAAAAAGGGTGTGATGGGTTGGATAGCAATAAAGGTTAATCTTGAAAAATCCTATAATAGATTGTGATAGGATTTTATTGAAGACTCCTTCTATGATGCTGGCTTTCCAGATAAATTTGTTAAAGCTATCATGTTGTGTATAACTACTTGTAAAATGTGAATGGTTTGAAATGGGTGAAAAATAGAGGAATTTTCACCAACTAGAGGTATATATCAAGGAGATCCTCTCTCTCCCTATATCTTTGTGTTGTGCATGGAGCGCTTATCCCAAGCAATCACCAAAGCGGTAGGGGATAAGATGTGGAGACCAATAAAACTTGGGAGGAAAGGGCGCCCCTATCCCACCTCTTTTTCACAAATGACCTGGTTCTTTTTGGTACTACAGAGATCTCTCAAGTTCAACTCATTAAGAAAATTTGAAGTGATTTTTGTATCAGCTCTGGACACAAGGTTAGTAACATTAAAACCCAGATCTTCTTCTCTAAAAACACCCCTAATTCATGTGTGGAATAGATCAACAATGAGATGGGATTTAGTAGGACTAATGACTTGGGTAAATACCTAGGGTTTCCGATCCTTCATAAGCGAGTTAAACTTGACACCTATGCTTATATTGAGGAGAAAGTTAAATAGAGACTTTCTGGTCGGGCTTCCAAGACCTTGTATTTGTCAGGACGAATTACTTTAGCTACTTCGGTCCTGCAAACCCTTCCGTTCTATGCCATGCAAACTACAAAACTACCAAACGACCTATGTAGTCGCATTGAAAAATTGATCAGAGCCTTTGTTTGGGGTAATACGGAGGAGTCGTGGAAGATGAATTTAGTAAGATGGGAGGATATGTGCCAACCGCGTCATAATGGGGGTTGTGACATTAAGAAGCTAAAGCCTCAAAATAAAGCTTTCCTGATGAAAATTGGTTTTACTCTTGCGACGAGGCCTGATCTCTTTTGGGTTAGAGTTCTGAGATGCAAATATGGTTGGGAGGACATTCGAGGCTCACCTCGTATTAACCAAAATTGATCCCTTCTTTGGCGTAATATTAAGAGATTATGGCCTGAGTTGGAGTTGGGCATGCGATAGGAGATTGGTGATGGCAGTAAAGTCCGGTTCTGCGCTGATAAGTGGCTTGCAAATGTGGGGCCTCTCAAACTTCTCGCTAGTAGGGATACACAGAGGAAGAGCTTACTCTTCCAGTATGTAACTATATTGGTCTTGATGGAAATTAGGAATGGAGTCTCTTTAACTGAGATCTTCTAGAACAAATCCTCTCTATTATTGCAGGAACTAAGCCACCAAGCCAAGATGATGGAGATGCTAGCTGCTTTTGGGATAGGACGAGCAATGGATCCTTTTCTGTCAAATCAGTCTATGATTTGATTATGGGAGATGTTTAGAATCCACAAGATAGCAAGTGGGGTGTAATCTGGAAGTATGAGGGGGTTAACGAGTTTGTGTTTTCCTCTGGTTAGCGTTACGTGGAGCTCTCCTCACTAATAAAGAGCGCGTTAGACGACACATGATGAACAATGAAGCTTGTAGCTGATATGGCAACGTGAGAGAGGGTGTAGATCATATACTTAGGCTTTGTCCCATCACGTCAAATGGCTTAGTTCATGAATAATAACTTTGACGACTGGATGATTCAGAATCTTAGAGGAAGTATGACCACCCCTTATCCTTGTGGAGAGTGGGCCTCGATGTTTGAGCTCACATGTTGGAAACTATGGGAAGCACGAAACAAAAATGTCTTTCGCAATGAGAAAACTCAAGCTTCTCAGGTTGCAGAGGAAGTCAAAATACTCTCTGATTTCAGCATGAAGGCAAGGTGCAATTTGAAATGCATTCAGAACACTAGTGGCAGGAAAGAAGCATGCAGCGTTATTTAGTGGAAACCCCCGAGCAGCTAGGTCTCTTTAAATTATGATGGTGCCGTTAAAAAGGCATCTAGACAAGCAGGAGCAGGTTCTCTTCTTTGTAGCTTTGATGGGAGTTGGATCAGAGGTGGTTGTTGGAACATTGGGTGCTGTACATCTCTCCAAGCAGAGCTTTGGGCCATAGCGGATGGTTTAAATATGGCTTGGGACTGCGGATTTCGCTGTGTGAAACTCGACGTCAATTGCCTTTTGGCAGTAAAGCTTTTAACCCAAGATGACTTTCAATCTAATGCTAATACCAGACTTCTTAGACAGATCCATACGCTCCTCAGCAGAGATTGGCAAGTTAAGTTAGCTCATGTATATTGTGAGGGGAATAAGTGTGCTAATTTTCTAGCAACCTATGCACTAATGATGGGGAGAGGTTTCCGTGATCTGGAGGCCCCACCTGAGGACTTGACTAAAATCCTACGTGAAGACGCCATGGGTGTTGGACAGATGAGACTATGCATTGTCTCTTTTTAGTCTGCTTTTCTTTTTCCCTTTTAACAAAAAAAAAAAGAGACAGAAAAATAGGCTATGCCATTTTTCAAATGAGAATATCAAAATAAAATAATGTGGACTATGGATATGGTTATATCAATATTCCAAACGCTCATTTGTACAACAAGATATGCAATTTTTAAGATATTTCTACACAATACATTACAACCTTTGAATTTTAACAAATAATACTTGACATTACAACCTTTGGACTCGAGCCAAGATTACAATCAAGAGAATTACTATAGAAAGAAGCATAGATGACCTAACTTTTCCTTCCAGCTCTTGCTCATCTAATGCAGCCTTTTCTATCTTGGGAGATTGAAATAAAACATTCATAAGTGACTTAAAATTTTCTATCAGTTCCATAACTTTTCCCTTGATGATCTCCAATATCCAACTTAACATGTCTACGCTGACTTCTGGTTTGTCAGAAATCTGAGGCCTTCTACATTCACCTAGATGGAATAAACAATGCAATGCCAATGTAAAAATGAGTCAAGTTAGTGAAAGTAGCATGCAAGCTAGGAACCTCCAAAAAGAAGGAAAAACAAAAAAGAAAGCATAGAGGGACGAAATGTACTGCACCACCTGCACATTTCCTTAGTTCTAATTGAATCGGACCTATGAAATTTGTTTTGACTGGAAGGGGGTGGCAGCTCATAAATCAGTCTATGTGGAAGCCCCCTATTTTTAATTCATTTGCTGAGGGTTGAAGAAACGCTTGAATACCCCAAGTAAGTTCCACATTCTACTAAGTTCATCTCACAAAATACAGATATGGATATATAGAAAATACACCACACCTGAATTAGGTAAGTGTTGGAGGTTTCGATTCAACACGTTCATGACAGCATTCCAAACGGATTTATCTGATGACAGTGAAGTCACTAGTCTCTACAGGAAAGTCAAAATTTGAAAGAAATTAAGGAGAAAGTCAACAAAGGCAGCAAAAGTCAGATAAATTTTCAAAACAAGAACAAAGAAGTAGACTTGGAAGTGATAAATAAGGATGAGAATAAGATTATGGAGCGTAAGCAATCCTCATGAAAAGTAATTATGTTTAGGCACCTTAATAGAAGGATCTGATTGCAGCAACTGGTAAGCATCATACAGTCCATTATACCCCTGAGAAAGCAATGTGCTTGAATCATGAGTACCAGAGTCCTGTTGCAATGTCCCTGATGTTACTGCTTGCAGAAAACTGATTGAAAAGGGATGGATGTTAGAGTCTAGAGTAGAAAACCATCAATTTTTATCTTATGTCATGTGACGATTCTGAAATAACTTTTGCAAATAAAGATCAATTATATATGGCTCAGAAAATCCTCACTATCCACTTCACCATGTCTTGAAAAAAAAGAATTCCTTCTAGTTAAATAGGAACAAGAAAATGAAATACTGATTGAGTTACTGAGCCCCCAAAAGATCAATTATATTGTGCGTCATCACCTTCCGCGAAGAGTAATATCCAATTTGACAAATCCACGTAGGGCTTAGCTTAGCAGATAGAGTTATGAGTTGAAATGAATAAAATTGCAATCACTGTTTATTACCAAAACAAGGGGTCTGTTTATGTCAGTCCAGGAATTAGGAAATGCTCCGAAACACATTAAATACGAGATAATATTTTAAATTGCATTAAAACATTGCAGAATAACAAGCGCACCGAGTGAGTGTAATACAGGTCTAAAAGTTGATTGCCGACAACAAAGTATGAAGGAAGGAAGAGCAGAAGCAGGGAATTCACAAATTCTCACCTCTCAAGAGCAATAAGCGCAACTTGAACTTCCAATTGAGACGGAACCACATCAATCCATCTTTTATCTTCTTTTCCATTTACCAGTACTAGTTTTGGGCAACAAAAGCAGCAACACGCAGAGGCACTGTGGCTAAAGGGGACGCCATTATCAGTTGAAACAGGAAGCTTACTATTGGAGGCAGAAGGAGAAGAAGGTGATGAGGATGGAATCACAATCGGGGAGCTTCTAGGCTGAGGCACACAAGAGCCAACATACACGGTTCCTCCTCCCATTGCTTCTCGGAAATGCTCAGCAACCATAGACCATGATTACATAATCTGAAACTGAGCAGCAATTACCACGTAATGCATATGGTTCTCGACAATGGGCCTATAGTTGGGCCTTTAGTGATCTTTAAAAGAAATATGGGCCCATTGGGTAAATACTTGGATATTCATTTAAAGAAAAAAAGTTTTTCATTTATTTGATAACTAGAGTTGCCTACCCAAAACATTGAGGCGCATTAGTTGTGTAGGGTGGAGTTTTAAGAAGTGGTAGCCAAGATGAGCTCATATATAAAAAGGCAGCAATCATTATTCATTATAAAGTTTGAACATCTTGCTACATGAATTACTACGTGGCTGTCAATATGTGTGTGTGTGTGTGTGTATATATATATATATATATGTAATTGAGTGGATCTTATAATTTTCTTTTCCCAAGTTGTGAAAAGAAGATATGCGTTTCCTCTATTGTTTAAATTTAAGATGTGTTTCTCGGATGAGTTAAAGTAGAGGGAACTTGTCATGGGATTGGGAATGAAAATTACATACATACAGCAAGGCAGAATGGGCTTGGGCTTTGTTTCAACAACCTCACTTTGACTTGGCCACTTAATGGCTTTCACAACTCTTGATCAAATTCATAACTAAATTTTAAGCTATGTATGTATGTATGTATGTATATTTGGTAAACTCTGGAATTTCTTTCATTTCAATTAAATATTTATTCTCCTCCACTTCCTGATGATGCCATGCATCAAATATACTGTTGTTGCAATTATGTATTTGGTGAATAAACGATGAGGGAATTAATGCCCCTTCAATGGAAGGAAGGGTCAAATTTTCTTCCAATTTAATGTTAATTTATTTACTATTATTTATAAATTTTTAACTATAACATATTCACTAAACTCATTCAATCAAATTCTTAAACAACAGTGAAGTTAGTTCCATATCAATTTTTAGAAATAAGAAAAAATAAATATGAAACTAATTCTAAAAGTTTAGTTAAGTTTTCCTTTCTCAGACCCTAAAAATTTAGTAGCTTTTGCATAAAAGTTCATTGAGTTGGGGTTTAAGAGGAACCTAGCCTTCTTAAATAATAGTTTTATTGAGCCCACACACTATGGGTTTTAATAAAATACAACGGTCCACACTTATGCCGTTAATCAGTCTTAGAAATTAAAACTGAGTATGTCTAACCTATTAACTTTATAATCACTAAAATAATATTGAATTTTAACATCTCAATGAACTATTGTTAATCTATCTTTTAAAAAATACAGAATAATTAATTAATGTGAGACCACAAATAAAACTTTGATAAAATTTTCTAACATTATCATGTATACATTGACCCATCAATTTGTTGTATGTCATCATCATCATCACACGCTTTAATCTATGCATGCATTGGAAATGGGAGAGGGACCAGATACCTACGTAGCTTGCATACGTACGTACTCTACATCTGAAAGCTTGCTTTATAAAAAGAAGCAAAACTTACAAATTTAACAAGTCACCTCATATTGTCTGTCTCTTCTTTATTGTTTCCCTTTTAATTTCCATTCTAAAGCACCCATTCAATTCGTTCATGTAAGAATCTCTCGCTCAAATGCTTCCTCTTTTTTTCTTTCTTTCTAGTACTGTAGCTCTCTGTGACCTGCAGATGCATCTCTTTCTTCTGGCAGACAAAATCTCACTATCCTACCCCACTAATTGTATATCTTTATTTTGAAAAAAGAAACATTAACGATCACATATATTTTTATTCTTAGAGAAATTCAAATTTACATCTGTGTGCCATTGAAGGGGAAATTAATGCCCTTAAATCTCTCTTAAATTATATTTTATGTATTCAAAGTTTTTATTTAATAGACCGATGATAACAAGTAAATATTAATAAACTTCTATAAATGTAAATATATAAAATATACTTTGAATGTGTATAATAGATATAAGTTTTGCAGGTCAAATTACAAATGTGTGTTGAGCCATTTAAGTTCAAATCCTATCTGGAAAAATTCCCAAAATATTGATTCATTCGATTGTTTGAATCGTTCTAAGATCTAATTTACCGGTTTATTAGCTAGATGGACAAATTCAATTCAACTTTTTTTCCCCTCAGAACGATGATATGAATTGACTCACTTAAAAAGAGTCTCACAATTACTAATATTTGATGTCCAGAGCGTTTGGGTCCATCACCCTATTGTTCTTCAATAAGTCTTAACTTTATGTTAATATTTGTGCTCAATGTAACAGAACAAAGGTATACCCATTAATAATTGATACTTGAAGCAACTTGCTTTTGTGGTATTTTTATTTAATAAAAACAATAATGAAATAAGAAATTGAACTATACTCACACACACTCAATATATGCTAAAAAAGAAAGGATTAATGGAATGCAAATTTGACAATTCAAAACCTTTTGCCATTCAATATGTCACGTTAAATAAAGCCTGAAAAAGAAGATTCAGAGACTTGTTGCATTATATATAATCATATCAATTTTGTGAAAGGGAATAATCATATCGCCATTAATCCATGGCTGAAAATTGGTACACTGTTTGACCCTTAGACGAACTTATTTTATAGTAATTTTATTTATTAAAAAAAGGCAATGACACCTAAGTTCACCTCAAGTGATAAGGGTAAGGTAGGGTTTGGGTAGAGAATTTTTGTTCAAACATTCCTGATTTACCAAAAGAGAAAAAAGAAAAAGAAAGGCACAATGAAAGAAGAAAATAAATTAGTTAGCCACGGACTTTGACTACAAATATATAATGTCATTGTCAAGTGACAACAATTTTTGTGGGGTTCTTCTTTTAGGCCAAAAAACATTAGAAAATAAAATATTTTAGGATTAATGGAAATAATTAAATACAAATTTGACTACTCACACTTTTTTGGCACTCAAATGTCACAGTACATAAAGACCGAAAGAGAGGATTCATCTTTGCTTTAATCATGTGCATCTTCCATTTTGATCATGTGAATTTTTTCGAAGAGAATAATTGACAGCTAATAAACTGATTATGAATGGTGATACAGCGAAGTGAGTTTTTTTTCCAGTTCAAAATATCTCAAAAACGTTATTCTTAGTAAAAAATTTTAAAATAATTTATTTATTGGTATATATGAAAAAAATATTAGACAAGAAATTTAATTACAACTTAATATTTTAATTTGAAAACACATTTTATTAAATTATTTGATCGAGATTAAGATAGAATAAGTTTAATGAATGCGTATAGATTAGATGTAGATGATGATATAGCTAATTAAAACTAAATGGTTACATATACGGAGGAATTGAGGGATTATTTGGTTGAATTAATGGGTAGGAGTTGAGAATCCAAAATGCATTATTTGGTTGAATTAATGGGTGGAGTTTGATAGAAAAAATTAGGATATTTAAAATATCTTTTAAATTTAATGAGATTTCATCACATCTTTTAGGATTATTAGGATTTATACTATTTTTATTTATTTCCTATTTTATTATTTCTTTTTCTTTAAGTTTATGTTAGAATGTTCTAGAATGTTTTAATTTTTTAGAAATTTCTAAAATAAATGAGATTCTTATAATATTCCTAGATTTAGTTATTAGGTTAAATAATTTCTTATTTTATTAGATTTTGTCAATCTTCTATTAAGTTTCATTGAGTTTATAAATATCTATCATTGTAATTCGAATGAAGACAAGATTGAGTTGATTTTGAGTTATATTTCTCTTTCCCTAAATTCTTCTATTTTCCCTTCCCTTGTTTTATTTCTCTCTTGAGTTCTTCTTGTTCTCCCTTGTTTTGGTATCAGAGCCTAATTTCCACCATGCCTAAAAATTTTCAAATTACCCAACAAAGTCTTGAAGAAGTTCAAAGGAGTAACAAAGAATATGTAGACCAAGCGCTTGAATCTCTGCGAATTGAGATAAAGTAAGATTGAGAGAAAATAAACCAATTGATCAGGGAGATGAGATAATCCATAAACATGATGAGTAAGCAACTTTCGGGTAAGATATCAGAAAGTATATTTGGAAATTTAAATGGCTGTAAAGAGATACCTTCCTCTAGTCAATTTAAAGTTCTACCTTATGAGACTGGTCAATTTAAACATGGCAACCACCAGAATGACTATGTAAGAGATTAGCAGGATAATCATAGGTGGATTCTTCCTGGTGACATAACCAAGAAGGTCAAAATTGAAGCCCTTGATTTCTTGGATTGGTTGGCTAGTATGGAGGATTACTTTAAATGGATGAAGCAAAAGCAACTATGGAAATTGAAATCAAGGAAGCAAGTCCAAGTTAACCCTAATAAGACAAAGATTCGAGAACGAATCTTTTCGAAAAAAAAGGGAAAATGATAGAAAAAAATTAAGATATTTAAAATATCTTTTGAATTTAATGAGATTTCATCATATCTTTTAGGATTATTAGGATTTATATTATTTTTTATTTATTTCCTATTTTATTATTTCTTTTTCTTTAAATTTATGTTAGAATGTTCTAGGATGTTTTAATTTTTTAGAAATTTCTAAAATAAATTAGATTTTTATAATTTCTTTAGATTTAGTTATTAGGTTAAATAATTTCTTATTTTATTAGATTTCATCAATATTCTAGAAAGTTCTATTGAATTTATAAATATGTACCATTGTAATTCGAATGAACACAAGATTGAGTTAAATTGAGTTGATTTTGAGTTATCTTTCTCTCTTCCTAAACTTTTCTATTTTTTCTTCTCTTGTTTTATTTCTTTTTTGAGTTCTTTTTGTTCTCCCTTATTCTCTTTCTACCCTCTTTCTCCGTCTCCCTATTCCGCTTACATCAGAGTTGAGAATCCAAAATGCATATATATGGACTTCCTTTTTGTTACAGGAATTAATACTGCCCCTGGAGCTTAATTGGAATTAACAAATTAAAATAAAAGAAGAAACAGACACATGGACGCCAAACTCACCTTAGAAGAACTTCAAAATAAAACAATTCCCTCCTATTATTATTTTTATTATTATTATTATTGGCATTAATTCTTTCATTTTTCGGTATTGGGATGACTGTGGAACCAACAACCTCTTTCAGTATTGGGATAACTTCAAATGCTCTTTGAACGATAGGCTGTGAATTTTGAATATGAACAGAAAAGAGAGAGAGAGAGAGAGAGAGAGAGAAACGTGCAAACATTTAATTGAAAATCAACTAGGTTACTGAAAGCTATATATGTTCTTGTTATTACTTATGCAAGTAGTTTGATTCTTAAACTTTGTATATGGAACAAATTTAATTGGTAGAGATCTATTCTTTATCTTTAGTATTTCAAGAGGGATTAGTCTTTGTTGTCATGGGTAGGATGTTGAAAAAAATTAATTGAAAAATTTTAATTAGATATGAATGAATTTGCATCAGATTAGAGTAAAATAATCATAAAGAAATATATAAAAGTGCCTATAAAATGATGAACACTGTGAGAGGAAGGGTGGGTGGGTTAATTCTTTTTCTCACTCCCATATGCATGGCTTTTTATTGGAATGAAATTCAGGTGACAAAACACACATACACACACACACACACACCAGATATAGCTTTATTAATTAAGAATTATGTTGATGTACGTAAAAATGAATCAATTAATTAATATAATACTCTCTCTAGTCCTTGATATAAGACTCTTTTAACCGAATCATATAGATTAAGAATTTGAATGAAAACTAATTAACTACCTCGATTTCTTCAAAAATCCTAATATTTTTTCAAAATTATTCTTATTTAATTTCTCTTTCTTTTTTTTAATACATTAAATAGGAATATTTTTTAAAAATATATAATAAATATTACCTTGTATATTATAAATGATCTTATATTCAGGACTAGGGTAAAAGACCCTATATATAAGACCGGAGAGAGTAGTAAAAGAGTTACATGCATAAATTTAAAAGCTAAAAATTATTTACACATGATTTATAATTTAAAGTGATGATGTGGAATTTAAATTGCTAAGGAATTAAAATGCAGTTCGTATCAGGACCCATGTTTGCTATTTGTTTCATCACTAGGTACGTACAATTAATATTGCTAGTTTCAGCAAATAAACCTCTTCAGCTCTTCTCCATCTATTGAAGAATGAAGATAACCACTCCGTGGAATCTGATCCGATTCATCCGAATGAGGGTGGAATTAGATAGATGGGATCCATATTGAAATGGAGGGCTAACACGTCATCTACTCAATAGGGGGCTGAAACGACGTAGTTTAATTTGTCTATCAGAAATTTTAAATCATGGTTGAAGCCAGCATGCATGGCATGCATGTCCCCACCTCTTACATCCGCTTGTTCAGCTGCATGTAATTAATTCCCACCTGACCTGACCCACCAAATTCAATCATGCCCCTTCTCTTGCCTTTTTTTTTTTTTTGTTTTAATGAGATACCATTCAATTCAAAATATAAATTATATTTTAAAAATTTATTTTGATCCAAAATATAAATTTCATGTAGTAATTTTTAGAATATTAAATATTTTTATTCTTATTTTTCCTTATCTACAATTAAATGTAGGAAAAATAATAAATTTTAAATATAATACATTTTTTTGTGCTCTCTTCCCCTTTCTACCAGCAATTGAAGGCATGACTTCTAAGTTAAGCCTTCCAAGACTTACCATGAGGACCAATACTACTGGTAATATAATACATTAAATAGGGATATTATTAGAAAATAATATTTTTTTGATAAATTTAATGAATTAAACTAGTTTTTTTTATTCTGTACAATTAATCAAATGTAATTTATATTTTAGATTCAAGGGAGTATATCTTTCTAAAATTTACTTTTTCCTTTCATAATACCTTTAAACTTCAGTCACTCAAATTTTAAGTCATATGAAACACATTACATTACAATAATAAAACAACAAACTACTCAATCATGATTGTTATTTGCATAAATTTTTAAGGTTAAAAAATAATATTCTTAAAATTATTCCACTAATGAATATCAAATTATTGGCACATAAGTCAAAATTGAAAAAGAAATAAAAATTAAATTTTTTTGGTTAAATATAAAATTAAGACAAACGCACCGAGCTCTCTATTTGAATGCACCATCCCTCCCACCATTCTTTCTGTAGCACTCATCAGTTAAACATCTCTCTCTTTCTCTCTCCCCTTTTGGGAAAGCGTATCAACATGGAAAGTGATGCCCAGGACACCTTTGGCTCAACCACCTGCTCTTCATCATCCTCATCATCATCTTTAAAAACATCATCTTCAAATTCAAACTGTGATAATTCACGTACCAAGATAGTCGACTCAGAAAAAGATAATAAGCATCCATCGTTCAGAGGCGTGAGGATGAGGAATTGGGGAAAATGGGTTTCCGAGATTCGTGAGCCCAGGAAGAAGTCCAGGATATGGCTCGGAACATACCCTACTCCACAAATGGCGGCTCGAGCCCACGACGTTGCCGCTTTAGCCATCAAAGGTCAATCTGCGTACCTCAATTTCCCTCACTTGGCTCGCGACCTTCCCCGCCCGGCCTCCACGGCTCCTAAGGACATCCAAGCCGCAGCTGCAAAAGCTGCAGCCACTGTCTTTGACGTTCCTAATCACGCTGAGGCCGAACCGAGCCAACCCGAGCAGGCTAATTCATCTGAGGAACCTGACGACGCTTTGTTTGACCTGCCAGATCTTTTCACTGATGGCAACAATGGCCTTTGCTCTTATTCTTCTTCTTCTTCCTCCTCTTCATCGTGGAATTTTTGTTCACTTGATAGTGGTTTCAGGCTTGAGGAGCCATTTCTTTGGGAAAATTACTAGAAAATTACTATTGTTTGTTGTGTGTAAAAATATACTCATTCCTATTTATATTATAAGGTATTTAATATGTTAAGTTTCTGGTATAAAATATAGGATATTGAATATTATTTTTTTATTTTATATCTGTCCTTAATTCTTTCTTATTCTTCATTTATAATTTTATAATGATAGTAGAATGTGGTATTTAATAAGAGTAAAATGAGAAATGTTTAGTACTTTTTGTACTGATTTCAGGTGAAAAAAAATAATTTTTTTAATATGCGTGTAATTGATACAAAATATCTTATAATATAAACTGGAGTGAGTATAGTGAATTTCACAATTTCCATGTGGATAACGCAATTCAAGAAAGTTTATATTGATTTCATGGTTCATCATTAATTAAACGGCTATATAATCTACTATTATACATTTATACTAGTAGTGATTCTTTTTCTTTTTCCCACTTTACATTTTACTTACAGCTTGAGACTAATGCTGGATTAAAATGGAAATCAAGGAAATAATGAATTTGTTCATGATATTTTAGGTCAGTAGTCTCTTAGTTTTTCTAGTTCAAGGCATTATACGTACTACTCACACAAACATTGAATCATGCTAATAATAGAGCTAGCAATAACAATAATTTGGTAATAAAGAGTTTAATATATGGTTTACAGTACTCATGGAGACGTACATCCCCCAGAATAATATTTTTTTTCATAAATATGATATAATATTTACTGGATGAGGAAGAGTTGGAGCCTAACCATGTTTTACTTTGATTAATATATTTTTTAAATCTAATTACAGAAATAGATAAAGTTATAGAAGATAATATTCTTGCTTGATTTAGATTCCAACATATTGATGAAGGTTTGATGCAGTTGACTGTAAAGCTAGCCAACCTGAAATTTAATTTCATTATGCTTTTTCTGCTTTTCGTTGGAAAGATAGCCTAAATTTATACTCTTTCCAGTCCAGATTATAAGACATTTTATATCAATTACATGCATATTAAGAAAATTATTTTTTCACCTGAAATCAATGTAAAAAGTACTAATATTTCATATTTTACCCTTATGAAATATCACATTCTATTATCATTATAAGGTTATAAATGAGAAGTAGGTAAGAATTAAAAATAGCGATAAAATAGGAAGAAAAATATCCAATACTCTATATTTTGAATAAAAAACTTATTTTATAAAATGTGTTATAATACAAATCGAATGGAGTACTTGTCAATTGGGTATTAGTTAACTAAACATTCAACAACATGGTGTGGTTAATTATATACAAATAGGTAGAATAATGGACTCGATCAGAAGGAATAATATTTTTCTTTTGGTAAACTTTTGTGTCATGATTAGGTATAAGAAAATTAATCTGATTCCAAACCTCTATGGACACACATGCAGGTATCCAAAGAAGGTGACAACATCATTGTCTAAGAAGAGAATTTATATGTATTCTCAGAGTCCAAAATTATAGCAAAGCATGGGGCCCAGATTTCCAATAAGAATTATTCAAACGCACTAAATGAAAAGTGCTAAACCACCTCACTCTTGCACGCATTTTTTCTCTCTCCAAATATTTAATAGCAAATATAGAATAAATATATTAATTATGTAATGACACACATAACTATAGTGAATATGAGTCTTCGTTGATATGTATATCGATGTTATCAAGATTGAACTAGATTGGCCAATTTCGCTGGTGAACTCATGCGAATTGATATCCTAGCTAATCTAGTATATGGCATCCCAAAAATTAGAACTGATAAAAATAATAAAGAACCGTTAAAATTAGACAAAACCAATGGAAACTATTTTTATTTTTTATATAATATTTTTAAGGACAAAATAAAAATATATTAATTTAATTATGATCAATTTGATGATAGTTTGATCATTGTTGAAATATAACTCAAACCCTTCCTAGTTTTGGTTTTGAAAAACAATTATTTAATATTTATTATTTTATGCATTTTAATTTGACATTTATTTTTCATTATAAATTAAGAAGGCAAAATACCATAAAGACAAGAAGAGAAAAGAAACATCATTAGAGATCGATCATATTCTTAACATCAAGCTCACAAGAATGATGATACACTGCTTAGATATTTTTCTACAGCTGATTTTGTTGAATTTCTTTTTGTGGATCTATCCCATTTACAAAGATTGTCAAAATAATTTTTTTGTCCATTTAAAAAAGTTTTTTTTCTTTCTTCTTTGTAACAGAAAACTGCTTCTGCTATACTTAAAAATAAAAACAATTTCTTTTTACAAGAATTGAGCATCTTTTTTTTTTTTGGATTTATGAGTCGGCTTCGAAAAACTTATTTAACTGAAAGAAATACTCTTTTTGCCAGATGACAAATTAATTATTAGGCAAATATCTCATAGAGGAGCTCATCATATCATCTACTATATTCTAAGACCATAAATAATTGGCCACGTTCATAATGCTACTAGCCAATTATATATATTTAGTCACCATCGGTGTAGGATTCAAAGTTCAATAATTATCTCTGGCTCTTTCCCACAAAATTTGTTTGCAAAAGCGAATAAGCTAGCTAAATAAACCTGACCCACAAATTATATACTCTCTCCAATCTAAAATATAACTTCTGTTTCACTAATTGTATATGAACCAAGAGTTTTAGTTACTGAATTTATTAAAAAATACATTATTTTTTAATAATATCCATATTTAATGCATTGCATTTAAAATCTATTATATCTTCTAAATTTAATTATAGATAAGGGTAAAATAGAAAAAAAAATATTTAATAGGATTTATATTTTGAATCGAAGAGAATATGTTGTTTTCAAAGTAATCTATATACTATATCTGAAGATATTAATCACAAGGAGAATTTAAGATTAGTCCCAAATTAAAACCATCAAAAGAATGCGACAAAAACTAAAGACAAATTCACGATTATCTTTGTGGGGTCGGAAAAGGTTCTTAAATAATAGTTTATGAAATGTATGCTGATTTACTAATAAATTACACAAAATTTTATCAATTCAAGTTAGTATTAGTGGAAGAGGCTTTTGTTTCTTAAACAAATGGTTGAGGATTTGATTCACATAAAAAAGAATACTTTTGTTTACTGCCAAAATTAAAAAAAAGATATGCAAATAAGTTAAATTTAAAAAGAATACATTGTATACAATTTAGAAATTTAATTAATATAAATAAGAGTTGCATTTCTTCAATTGAAAATAAGACCAACATGCTTACATCATAAATAACAGTATATTTATTTTTTGAAAACTAAATCTAGCTAGGGTAGTCAAAGTGTTGGTGAGAATTTCTTTGATGAAATCTTTTGTTTGGACAACTAAAGATGCATGGAATCAACCACCATGAGAGACAATTATGGCATTGTTGATTACGTAATGAAATTCGCAAATTATAAGAGAAGGGCTTTTAGTGCAAAATGGCAGGAACAAAGAGGCTTCAAGTTACTAGGTTAGTTCGTAATTTTCAGTACTTGATAATAACAATCTGAAAAATCTTCATGGTTGGTGTAGTTGTCACCTAAATCTTAGGCATGAGTCGATTTATGTTATCTCATATTGGTTTGCACAGGATTGATGGTTGACACGTAAGGGAAAAATTCAATATATAGGCCATTGCTAATTTAGTAATGGTAATAATCTGCAAATCAATATAAAATATAATTAAAAAATATAGGAAGGCGCATTATTTACTGACAACTATGTCGTGGAGGTTGTTCAATTATTAGGATTAAACAAAAGATTGTAGTATAGCTAATCGAATCTTAGATCGTTTTCACTGGAGGTAATTAAATTTTGATTTAATTAAGCAATTAAAATTGGATTAGACAAAAACACACTCATACGCACTCACACTAAGGGGGTTTTTGCAAACAAGTAAAAAGGAAAGGAATTCAAATTATGCTAACCAAACAAAGAAAATAACAAGAGAAAGGAAAATGTAAGAATCAAACACTATAATTTTATGAAAAGGAAATGGCATGGATGGAATAAAGAATGAGTAGAATAGTAAATTAACTATGGGTTTGGCAAATAAAATTGGACATGTCCTTACTTAATCCAATTAATTAATTATATTTAGGATGTGATCAATCAAGTCAATTAACTAGTTAAGACACTTGCCAACTAAACTCAATTCAAGTGATTAGGTAACTATAACCTATTCTATTACTAATTAAATCACTTAAACTTGTATAAACTAATTAATTATATAACTCAATCAGGATATTGATTAAATATCTAATTAAATATGGAAATTTGGGAATTAATACTCAATTAGGCCTAATTAAGTAGACTAACATCTAACTAAGCAAGACCACACAGTATATCACTTAGCTAACATCATTAACCAATGAATTAACCAAGTAAACATCAAAATTAAGTATTAATTCAAGAATTGCAGATCTGGTCACAATGAAGAATCAAGCTACCTAGGCTAAACTCAAATTAAAGGAAATTGCAAGAATGAAAAGGAGAGTGGAAAGAAACATCCCAATCATCCAAGCTTACTCCATTAATTAAGCTCCTTGCCCAAGCACTTTACTTCACACCATAGTTGACCCACCAACAACCTCAAGCTTCCATGACTTGAACGAAAATTCCACCAAGAAAATTCATGAGAGCCACCACCAAGAACATGAAAGGAAGTGGAAGGTGAAAGCTCGACTTGATAATGGTGAAGATGTGTGAAGCACCACGGCCAAAACTCCTTCAAACTCCTTGATGGTGAATTCGGCCACGTATGGAAGTAGGAGGAAGGTTATGGAACTTAGGGTACGTTTGGTTCAACTCTTTATCCCCCTTGGAATGAGAATTAAGATTCTATTCCAAGTGAAAATTTGTTTGATTGGTTTTAAGACCTAAAATAGTCTCTCTCAAGATAATCCTAAGTCCTGAAAAAATGAGAGTCCAAATTTTATGTATATATCCTGTCTTTCCTTATTCCTAGCGGTAGGAATCTTTACTGTATAATTATATTCACACCTTCGACCTAAAAATAACTCTGACCTCATTATCGTTAATTATAAAACATCATTCTTAAAATATATATATATATATTAAGATATTGAATATTGATATATTATTGATAGGCTATTGTTAATTATTGATAATTGTTTTAAAAATTTTCATTTGTAATTGGAAAAAAAAACTCTTGGAAGGGAGCTTTCACTTCCATGTAGTTCAATTGGGCTCAAATTAAATTAATTGAGGTTTAATATGATTTTTGAAAATAAGTTGATACATTTTTAATGGTATTCTATTTAATGTAAACTTAAAAATGTATAAAAATTTTTGAAGTTATAATTATTGCAAGTATTTCTTAAATTTGATAAAATGAATAAAATCCACCTAGATAATAATAATTTATTTTTTAGACAAATTGTGAACTTTAAATTGTGAACTTTAGACAAAATGGAAGAGGAGAGGATGAGGAAGGGGGAGAAGAGATAATAATAATTAGTGGCGTTTGAAAATTTTTCATTAGTTCCAATAAGTTGTTTAGTGTAATTTTCCTATATGATTTTTTCCTAAAAATATTTAATTTAAAATTTTAAATAAAAAATAGAATTGAAATATACGTAAGTTTTCCTTATACTTTTTATATTACAATCTATGCTCAGATATTTTTTATTTAATAAAAATAAAAATATGTAAAAACTTAAAATATGAGATTATTGTCTGAATAAAAAAATAGAGAGATCACCCATTTGTAACTAGAAAAAAAAAAAGAAAAAAATAGAGGTTACATTATGAATATAGTATTAGAACAATTGATATTGAGCAAAATTTTTACTTAGAGGCAATTTTAACTTTTTACGCATTATTCACATTTCATTACATTTCTTTCTTATGTCCAACTAAACAAATTCAAATTATTATCTATATTTTTTTATGGTAAACCAAATAAATTTTAATTTATAAGATTCCATTCCATTCCATTTCCAACCATTCCATTTTAATCCATTTTCAATTATTCTACGAACCAAACCGGTTCTTAGTGAAATAATGAAGGGAAAACGTGGTAATGATGAAAGGATGAAGGAAAATGTGGGTGTAATGAAGGAACTTTAGCAAGAAATCATGGGAGATGAAGAAAAGAGATGAAGACGTTGAAAACAAGGAGTAAAGGTGAGAACTGAGAAGGCGTCGGCTGCCATGGGAGAGGAAGGAGTCCGAAAATGGGATAGACAAATAGGGCTTTGTTTTATTTCTTTTTTTTATAATAATAATTATTATTTATTTCTATTTTTTTTTCAAGGAAAGGGTAATAAAAAAATGCCACAAAATCCCTCCAAGAAAATGACCAAAATGTCTTCCAATGAGTCTTCCACTTACAAAAATATGAAATCAAAATAGATTATTTAGCAAAAATAATTAATGATAAAATTAGACTACATTAATTTTAATTAAATAAATTAATTCATGTAGGCTCTAATTAAGATTAATGGAGGCATGAAAATTAAGTATAAAAGAAGAAAAAATGAGATTTAATTATTGAAATATAAAGTAACTAAAAACCATATTAAAATCCTAAGAAATTGATTTTTTTAAGAAAATGATAATTTTACCCCTATACAGGTCAACTTAATTTATCTTTCTTAGAAAGCCATTTTGATCTTTAATTAACCAGAGGAAGGGATGATTGTTAGGGGTGAACATGGGTCGGGCCGGGCCGGGTTTGACCCCTGCCCAATGCCCTTCGGGCCAATATCGGGCCAGTACTGGGCTGACCCGATATTATATATATATTTAAAAAAATAAAAAAAATTATTTAATAATAAAAAAATATACTTATTTATACTTAAAAATAGATTTTATTAAAATATAATCTTAGCCAAAAAATAATTTTTTTCAAAATTTATGAATATTTAACCATTATACATTATTTTTACATAAATATTAAGGTAAAAAACTAATTCAAAATTTAAAAAATATTTGAAACATTAAAATCTTAAAATGTTTTTATAATATTTACATAGTAAATGTATTATATTAGATATATGAAGAATAAAAATCCTACAAAATCAATTAAGATATATAAAATAATTGAAAGAAATTAAAAAAATTATATATATATATATAGTTCGGGCCGGGCTGGGATTAGGATGTCTGACCCTAACCCCAGCCCGGCCCGAAAGTTGGCCCGGTCCGATTGACCCAAAAGTGGTTAGGCCGGATCGGGCCATTCGAGCTCGAGCCAACATGTTCACCCCTAATGATTGTGATTAACTGCTGTGAGTTGCAAGTGGACAGCTAAGATGGATTTTTACGCCCCTTACTAAATTTGCTTCTTACTAAACCTTATAAGATTGGATAAAATATGCATGTATGATCATTCCAAAAAAAAAAAAAAAGACACATTACTGGATTAACAAAGTTATTTTTTAATATAAAAGATAATATTTTAGAAAGCGCGGAAACTTGCTAATCCATATGCTGTGCTAGACTCTATCCCTCAAAAGTATCTAAGTGAAACCAATCTGGCCCATATAATAATAGGCCCAATTTAGGGCTGTATGATTTATTCAGTTTCCACATTTATTTAATAAGGAGTCCTATTCAAATTTATTTTCTCTTATTATAATTATATGCACTAATAATTATTATCTCCCTTTCCTTGAATATGTAGTTTAATATTTCAACATACATATTAGGAAATATAATTAATATGTTAGATTTTTTTTCAAAATTTCTTAATTTGTCTCCAATAAATAATAGATAAAAAATAGTAATTAATATTATATTTTTTATTTTTAAAATAACATATAAAGATATAATTTGAAAACATAATTAATATTATCTTAGAATTTAAAAATAAAAAATAAACAGAAACATTTTTTTTAAGTGACAATTAAAAAAGGGGAAGGAAGTACATGTTACTTAATCAAACAATTGACACTCGTGGAGGAATCAAGGAACATGATTCCATGTGCATGTTTTGTTTGACGTTGGAAAGAGAAATCATCCTATACTTATTGTCTCAAATCATTACAGCCTTTGTACCCTTTTGATGATAAATGTGCCCTTTTTTATTTGGTGAGTATCACGAATATTTTCTAACGGACAACTAATTAATAATTAATCAGTTTAAAATCATAGAGATTATCATAGTTTTCCAATGAGACCTTTTTCGTATGGTACATAGCAAGAGATTGAATCTAGAACTATATGTTTAAGAAACCTAATTATTTATCAATTGCATCAGGATTTTACTAGTGATAAATGTGCTTCTTTTATTACACAGTAATATTGATATAACCTTCCTCCTATGTGTAAATTACTCCATCCGATCTTTTTATAAGGTATTTTCAATCACCACACAAGTACTAAGGAGAGTTAATTAAAATATTAAATTTATCAAAAAAGAACATAGGATTCTAATTTTACCCTTACTAATTAAAATAATAAAAATATCATTAAATTAGTAATCATTACATGGAAATTGAGAAAATCTTAACAAAAGTATAATTGACCAATCAAAATAATTTTGAGAGGTAAAGTAAAAAACTGAACATATTACAATGTACGAGGTGGAAATTAAATAATTAGGAGAAAAAAAAAGAAAATCAGATTATGATATGATTATAACACCTTATATTTGAGACAAAGAAACTTTTTAAAAAACACCTTATAAAAAGAATTGAATAGAGTACATTTTACAAGAAACTATTAGTCTTTAATACAAATCATTTTAGAAAATTAATGAAGTATTAAAGATTTATTCCTAAATTTTCCATTCATAATTATGAGATAGGAAATAATCAAAATGTTTTATGAGATGGGATTAAGATATAGAGTAATTAAAATATGTTTGAATTTATTAAGTTCAAGTAAAGGTAATTTTGGAAAATTATAATAATTTTTAAAAAATTCAATACCATTACGAATTTTAATAATTTTTTTTAAGTATTTATGAATTAGTTAAAAGTTATAGTATTAGAGGTAGTAATTGATTTACTAACAAATTAAGGTTGTTCCCAGAATGACATAACCCTGTCATCTCGGAAAAAACAGTATCAACTCATCAAGTTAGGCATTGGATTTTAATTAGTGGTTGACCACGTGATTGAATTTGCACCTAAAAACAAGCATTATCTTCTACTTCATTCGTTCTTTAATACAATAAATAAATGATAAAATTATACAAATTAAAAAAAATAATAAATTTGTTTAAAATATAAAATATTTTAAAAAAAATACTCTCATTCAATGTTAATAATTTTTATATCATACAATTAATATAAATAAATTATATTAGAAAAATATCATTTTAATTAGGAATATTTTTAAAAAAAATTATTAAATATATTAGATAAATCTCCTATATTTTTTATATTTTAAAATATGAAAATTCCTTCAATTATTCCTTACATTAAGGAAGGAATTACTTTTATATCCATAGTCATCCAATTTGCAATGGCAAAGCCATAAATGGTTTAACTAATTAATGAATAAATCATGCATGAGACATAAAACCACATACGTAGTAAGTTTCCAATCGGCCGGAAAATATCTAGTACTGCTGCCTGCATGCATTAACTGACCTTGTTAGCCACAAAAGATTATCCTTTATTGACTCACATTTGTATGATCGAGGAGTCCGATCCCTCATGTTTAGACCAATAATAGCAGTGAGAAGTGCTTTCATATGTGTGTGTGAATATATCTATATATATATATATATATACACACCTGGCTACACATGAGAATTAGAGAAAGAGAGAGAGAGATTAAACACTTAGAAGTAAGATCAGACATGTTTAGTAAAAATGAGTCTTTTTTTTTTTAAAAAGAAAAAATAGACTTTTATGACAAGGTTATTTTTTATTTTTAAAATGTTTGAATCATATGTACCGATTACATCACATAAAAATTTCTTTCTTTTTAATTCTTCCCATTCTGAAACTTCTTTCATATTTACAGAATGTAGCCGAAGTCCTTTTTGTGTCTATTTCATCATACTAGAAATTCCAACATAATTAACTCATGTTTATACTAAGTGAAGCTAGCAAGCTACACACCACAACCAAGTTGGGCCAGGCCCACTGGGCTAGACTACTATACCACTATAATATCTTTCAATTGATCATCAATTCAACACTGGGTCATTAGTATTCCTCCCGCCGGTGCCACCCTCAAAAGTCTGTTTAGTGTGTGTGTATACAGACACACACATATACATACATATGTACATATATATATATATATATTTTATGAGCTGAGATACATACATATATATAATATTTGAGTGTGTGTATCTATTTGTATATGTATCTATGTATGTATAATGCACTAGCTAGAGATCCACAATCCAATGAACATGGAATACACGTTAATGATTATTATCAAAGATATATGTGGTGTTTGCCGAATAGGCGAAATATACGAAATACACGTTATGAATTGGCCGTAACGAAATCAGATGATGGTGATATTGCCAAGAAGTAGGAATAGGTACGTAGGTCGCAACATGCGTTAAGTACAAAAAAGGCACGAGTTTGAGGATTGGCTTCTTAATTATGCATTACTACTAACTAAACTAGTTGCGGTGAGCCTTGGTTTTTCTCCAAGGCAGTTTCAAATTAATTTTGAAAGTGATAATCAGAAGGAGGACATGGTGGAGGACTCCATAAGAATCATGAATGGAAGTTTGCTGACAGGCAGGTTAACATGGAATGGAAGATTGAAGCAATTGTTATTGGATGGTACAAGAGGTTTCATTCATATGCATGTGTTGAGTACTGTTGGCTTCTCGAAATTAATTTGTGCGTTTATACGTACAAGAGATTTAGTATTTGTTATGATCTACTAGTAATCAAAGAAATTCACACGACGAGGATAGTCTTATATTACTGGAAATAACCAACACAGCGTGCTTCTCAATACATACATTGATATCTTAACGGCAAAGAAAAGAACGTGCTGTAAAAGAAATAACAGAAATGGCAGAAAAGCTGCCAAATGCTCAGAAAGGACAGAAAATAGTGGCCAGAAAGCAAGGTCGTTCATCCATCATACCCTTCCCAATTGGTCTGTCCTATTTTAATATTGCCCTTCATTCGCTCGTATCTTCCACGTGGCTCTCCTTTCCCTTGCACTGCCACACACCACATTGCTCTCAAGTGAGTTGCTCATGCGACTATGTCCAGCATCCTTATCCATAGCCCCTTGCCCACGTTGGATGTCCACCTCCTCAGCTACGTTGTCAGGCACGGTGTCATTCATCACAGTATTAGTTTCTAACCCACTTGGCTTGCAACTTTGAGTTGTATAGATTGCAGTGTCTTGACATTTCTTATACACATGTATATACACTAAGTCAATTCTAAGTTTTGATGGTGCACAATAGCTGGCATTTCCTATAAAAATGCCAACTAAAATGATACGCAAAAAATTTTAGTTGGTATTTTCAAAAGAAATACATATAAAACTCCATCTTAGTTGGTGTTTAATTATAAACGCCAACTAAAATTATTTATAAATTTAAAAAAATGGTAAATAATTTTAGATGACGTCTCCTTCAACTAAAGTTAGAGATTTAAATGGTGTTTTCAAAAGGAAATGCCATTTAAAATTATTTAAAAAATATTTAAAATAGCCAAGAGTCCTCGATGCTCCATTCCATCCCCGATCCTTTAAGCCTCAGCACTTCATTCCCTCACCATGTAGCTTTCAATCCATCCCTCTCATCCTCCCTTAAGCCTGTCGTAGCTCGTTTGTTCACCATCTTCTCTTCTTCATGCTTCCTTAGGTGAGTTTGTGATTTGAACCCTAAGCCCCGCTCTCCTTAACTTTTTTTGAGATCACTCATTCTCCTTCCATTATCGCCTCGTTCAGTCTCCGCCTTCTCTTCTTCTTCACTTGCATCTTCATTCTAACCCTTCGTACCACCACTATCTTCATTATCTTTTTCTCTCGTCCTCTCCTCATTTTTGTTCTTCGCCTTCGATCTACTTGTGCTATCAATCTCCACCACCATCACCATCACAACCTCTATTATCCTAAGTTAGAACTCGCCATCATCCCAAGCTACCATCATAGCTCATGGTGCTTCTAGGTTTTCAGAGTTACCAGATTCTTGTTTGTGCCTAGTTTCACACAAGTTTGGAGAAGTACAAATAGCGTAAAAGAACAACATTAATGTTTTGCCAGATCTTCCTCGTCTTTGTTCTTGGATCACACCTCTTCTTCCTCTCAAGTTCTTTGCCATTGCACCTTTTTCCAAATCTTGTTGGCCATTTCCCCTTTTTTTGATCGGTGAGTTTTTGCTATTTTCCAAATTAGGTTTGCTATTTTCCCCTCTTTAATTGAATATGATTTTATGTGCAGACAATTTTTTTAGTTTTAATGGTATTCGTCCTTGGGTCATTCTCGGAGTTGCTTCTACAAGTGAACAATTCATAAGAGGTGTGTGGGCTAAACTATAGTGAACATAGTTTCCTTATTTATATTATGAGAATAATTTGTCATATTATGATTGAGAGTCTCAGCCCAAAATCCTATAGGTATTGGTAGTGTGGATATTTTCTCATAATGTAAAAGCCTAATAAGTAATGTCACGTAGAAAAAAAAAAGATTATGTGTTGTTAATATATTTTCCTAAAAAATAAGTAATAACAATATTTAGAAAATAAATATTGACTAATTTTCTCTTTCTTATCCTCTCACTCTTTTTAATCATTTTTTATTATCTGAATTATAATATATTGAATTTATTGCATTTTTTTAAATCATATGACAATCAAAATTATAATATTTATTTTAATGATTTTTTAACAATTTTCTATTACATTATATTATATATGTATTAAGCATATATATAATATAACTTATTAAATAATATAATATATGATATATTATATGATATGACATAACATAAAATAAAAAAATATAATATAAATATTCATATAAATATAAATATATATATAAATAAAATATTTAATGATATTAATTATTGAAAATAAAATATGTGTATTTTTTAATAATAATATTGATTTGTAAATATATGTGTGTGTATTAGTGTGTAGATAAACAATATATATTTAATATCTCATATAAAGACTGTAGGTGCATTTCAGTTCAATTGGCAAGAGAGTAAACACAAAGGCATTGCAAGCAAGAGGTCATGGGTTTGAACCTAGGTGAACGCACATTTGAAACAAATATATGACGTGGCAGTGGGTGGTGACGTGGCTGTCGTCCGATGGCGGTGACGTGGTGGTCGGCCAGTGGCGGTATTTTGACGGCGGTCGGCCGGTGGCGGTGGTCCGATGGTAGTGGTGAAGTGGCCGAGGTCCAGTAGCTGACATGGTGATGACATGGCCAAACGACTTTCAGCGGTGACTAAATGTCGTCGCTAAATGACACTTTTAGCTGCGACTAAATGTTGTCGCCAAATGATAAATTTTCAACGGCGACTAAATGTTGTCGTCAAATGAGAAATCTGTGGCATCAACAAGTTATATTTTCAGCGATAACTCTTTTCGCCACTAAATGTCTACTTTTGGCGGCGACATTTTTATCGTCGCCAAACTTTCGGCAACAAGGTTTGTGGCGGCGACATAGTGGCGACAAAAATATCACCACTGAAAACTTTTGGCGGCAACATTCCTTCTTTCAGCGACAACTTTTGTTCCCGCCGAAAGTCAAATTTTTTGTAGTAGTTGATTAGCCAGCTCATTTTTGCGATCTACATAGTAGTTTTTTAGCTTGCATTGTTGCAGTTTTGTGTTGGTGCCCAAGTTAGGGGCATAGGTAATTGTTGAATGCCTTAGCTGTGCTCTCACCTAATTTGTTTTCAGTTATTGCTGGTTATTCCATTTTTTTCTAGGAAAAACTAGTTTAATAGAAGTTTGCATGTGCTTGAATTTTTATTCAGTCAAGGATATACAATGATAAAGTTAGAAGTGTTAGGTAATAACTCCATAAAATGATGTTTGTTCGGTTTTGTTATGTTGAATTCTTAATTTTGTTCTGCGTTCCACCAACTGATGATCACAATAATGTTATGATTTACATTTCTCAAAGAGGCTTCAAATGTTTAATTACTCATTTTCTGAACTCTATTAATTTCTTCAATGAAATTTATAATTAATTATGTTTAAATTTTTGCTATCTCCAAGGGACAACCCTGCAGGATAGAATGTATGCATCCTTCGTGTCCTTTGTTCGGGAGCACTTTGGGCGGCAATAGGTTTATAAAGCTTTTTAAGGTAATTTCATAATTCAAACAGCTGATATCATTGAGAATATTTTTATTTTATTGTCCCTTGTTTGATTGGACAGGTATCCTAAATTCTATTCTTTAATTGGGTTTTGCCATAGGACTGAGCTGGAGAAGAATAATGAATTGCAATAGGAAGGAAGAACATTTGCTGCACTTATGAACTACCAAGGGGAAACTTCAAGATGCTGCTGAGTTTACTGAATAAGTGCCTGAACAAATAGGTGAGAAAACCCAGCTAGCATATTTATACATTAGAAAAGATTTTTCTTTTTATTAGGAATTGGTATTAGTATACTAGAAATAATTATAAATTTTTTTGTCATAATTGAATTGCTAGAATATATAATTTTTAATGTAATATATATATTTTTTCAGTCAATGAGTTCAATAGAGTTTCATTTATGCAATTATTTTCTTTTTAAAAAAATACTAGCTTTTGTCAAAAGTTTTTTTTTTTAAGAAAGTTCACATTTATTCTACTTTAATTAGCGATTTTAGAATAAATGCTAACTAAAATTTATACTTTAATTGATATTTCTAGAATAGATATCAACTAAAATTTTTATTTTTATTAGTGTTGTAATACTTTACATTTCATAAACGCTAATAAACACCAACTATTTTTTTGTTATTGTAATAATAGTTGCATTTTCATTTATAACAAAGTTTCTTTTATTGGCTTTAATTTCTACATTAATAGTCTGACGTACGACGAATTTATGAAAACTTAGGTACACATATTTACCGCTTTTCATAACTAGTGGATAGTGGATATACTCTTTCGTTTTATATTATAAGATATTTTATATTAATTATATGTATATTAAAAAAATATTTTTTTAATTAAAATCAATATAAAAAATATTCATATTTTCTATTTTAACCTTATTAAATATCTTATTCTATTATCATTATATGACTATAAATGAGGAAAGAGGAAGTATTAAAAATATAGGTAAAATGAAAAAAAAAATCTAATACCCTATATTTTGAATCAAAATTTTATTATATAAAATATCTTATAATATATATAAGAAGTGTATATATATATATATATAATTGAACACATTAGATAAAGAGTATTTATTACCGATGGATGATATACAGTGAATGAATGAATATTCAGTGGTTAATAAGAAAGGAGGCTAGGACGCAAATTAAAGCAAAAATGAAGTGGGCCACTAACCGTCTAACCAATGGAAGTTGAAAAATATGGGGGACGATTAGAATTGTAGGCAGATCTAGGAAGGATATTAATTAATTAAGGTTTAAGCATTTACTATAGAGAAAGTAATTAATCTTAATTAAATAATATTTTTTCTATTTTATATTATAAGGTAATATTTGATATTTCACTCATATTAAAAAAATGAAATAACATACATAAATTCTTAAAAAAATCAAAATATTCTTATTTTACTTTTATTAAATATTTTTATTTTATAATTCTAACACAATTTACAATATTATTTTCTCTTGTCCCTTTTATAAGATACTTTCAACCACCTCATATAGATTAAGAAAATTAGATATATTCTTAAAATCCTAAAAAAAGGTTAAATATTTCTTTTTTATTCCTATTTATTATAATAAGGTTTTTAATTATTATTATGTGGAAAAATATGAAACCAATTAAAATAAGTATAAGAGCATTATCATTGACTAATTATACAAAAACTTTAATAATAATTTATGAGGTTAAGAAATAAATGATCAAGGTAAAATATGAACAATATCACCAAACATTATAAGGTGTTTTACAAAAAAATCAGAAAAAAATTTTGAAAGATATTTCATAAAAAAGGATCAAAAGGAACATATATTACATTAATGAAAAATAAAAATAATATATAAAAGTAGGTTGCATTGTATTATGGAATAAAAAAAACTATTTGCTAGCATGTAATATCAGAGTGAAGGAGTAAATAATTAAGGAAGGATGGGATGAAATCAGCAGATTCCGCCATAGAGGACGGACGGCCAATTAAATTTAAAGCAGGGAATATGAGTATGAATGTAGGGTCCTACTCCTACCCCGACCCCTTCTTTGTCATTTAGCGAGCAGAATCCCACCAACTCCATGTATTGGTATCTATCTCATTGTGATCTGATCATCTCTTGCTAAGTCAATCCTTCTCTCTCTCTTTTGCCCCTCAATTCCATATTGCCTCTCAAACATGGATACTATCATCTTCCACCACCACATCCTTCTTCCACAATTAATTAATAATCATTACTACTCATTATTTTATTTTATTTTATTTAATTACCATAGAATTTTAACCCACCTTTCACTTCATTATTTTTTTCCATTATTATTGAAGATGTTTTCGATCCGATTTTGTTTTCGGACGAACACATATATTCTGAATTATTGATTCATATCGATCGATCCAACCTCTTTTAAAGAATGTAATTATTTAATCTGGATATATAATGATAATATTAATTTTTCATTTAATTTATGTAGAAACACTCATGATTATTCTTTCTACTTTAATTTGGAGTAATTCTCGTTTTTGCATAAGACACCAATATTGCTACATAACATGGAGACAAACCCTAATGGAAATCATAATAATAATTTTGTAGACCAGATCGGAAGACTTGTCTTGACACGGTAGACAATAACTTAAACAACCTACATATATATTTCTTTAATTAATTAATGCTTCCCTTATTTATTGATTCATCCTATTAATGGTTGTCTAATTAACGCAAACTAGCTACTATATGTCGGTGCATATATTGAAAAAGTATCAGTAGATTAAAGTTTTCTTCCTAAATACATATTTCTATAACTAGTTTTCTTGCATCAATTTAAATTAATTTTATATTTCATTAATTGTACACAATAAATTAAGATACAGTGAAATTTTTTTTGAAGCATATCATAAACTATCAAAATTACTTACTTAAAGCCAGATAATTTATTAAAGTTTGATTTATGGGTCTGATGACAAGTTATTTCCTTAAAATAATGTTTTGTAAGTAAAACTTTAATCTGCTCACCTAGCATTGTATATTTGTCAATTTAGTTTTTTGTATGATTATCTTTTATATTTGATCTCTTACGAATACGACACTTCTCAATTTAGTTCTTCATGAAATTGTTTTATCAATTTAGTCTCATATATATATAGATATTTTTCATTTTCATCCCTCACTAATAAAATCATCACCGATAATATTATTCGTTAATACAAATTTATGAGAGACCAAAACGAAAAAATAAATGATTTGTTGAAGACTTATAGTTAATGAAATGGAAACAAAATAGGATTTTACTCCATCTTTCATTTTGTCCATTCTTGACAGAAATGGAATCTTCTTTATGTATAATATCTAATATATGATCATATTTCTGTATTATGTGTTCATGGTGCTATGTACTCTTGCTATCTGTTACCAATAATATACATGTTTCTGTGGCAAAAAAAAATTATAAATGTATTTCTTATCTTTAAAATTATTTTTTATTTAATTTCTTTTTTTTTCCTGTATTTCCATTCTACTAGTATCATAAAAGAATTAATTACTTTTGTACTCCTACAACCACCAGTTCAATCTTTAAGAAATAAATCAAATTTTATTTGATTAATTAAGTGAGAGTCTACATTCAAAATACACAATCACGGAACTTAAATTTGCAACTTTTGATCCTCTTCATTAAAACTTCTCGATATCATCTCTCCAGTAATATCCTAACCGTACATAAAATTAAATGGTCCGAAAATATAAAAAAATTTTTAAAAAGAATGAATGCTTTTTGAAATAACTTTTAGATTTTTCCATTTTTCCAGCTCTCGAACATCCAATAAAACAAATATAATAATTATTTTAAGTTGATTGTGATTATTTAAAAAATTTACATAGTTTAAATTTATTAAAAACAATTTTTATGTTAATAATAAATAAATTTAAAATTTGCAAATAAAAAATTATGAAAAAAACAAAAATAAAAAATATTACAATAAATTTAGATAAAAATATAAATTTAATTATTTTTTCTAAAAATTAATTTTTTTTATAATTAATATCCACAAGAATCCAATTTTGTGAGCGTGTTGCAGTTACACCACAAATTTGATTCGTTCTTAGTAATAGAAAAAATAATAGAAAGAAAAAAAAAAAAGCTCACCTATTAATTGGTCCCAAACAATTAATGTTAGTATTTTACATGTTGGACAGCATTTTTTGTCTTTTTAATATTTTTTTAGCTTATTTTTTGGCCGGTTAGATGTTATGTACGTTTAGAATATTGATGGAAGGAGGATTGGTCAGAGAAGTTTTGCTAGAGAGAGGATCAAGTTGCTTAAACTTGCTCATTGTGGACAAATTAATAATTAATTTGATATTCATATATAGATATATAACATATATATGTGTGTGTGTGTGTATATATCAAATAAATTTAATTGAAAACCATGCATCTACTGTTTAAAATGAATTGGATGGCTATTTGTAAGATCATTCTTGAAGCAATGATCACACTACAAATCATAATAATGGGCTCCATAGAAAATTGAACATTTTATTCGGAGAAAATTTAAGAAAATTAAAAAGTGGACATAAAATATATTATAATTAATGATTGAGCTATTATAATGCAAGTTGCATATTTTCTTCTCACCCATTATAATTACCAACCTCTCATTGTGGCTGCCATATGATGACTTGCGCTCCTCAAACTATAGGCGTACTATAATTTTTTAAGAAGAAAAAATTAAAGGAATAAAAATTCATTTTAATTTGGCCACGAAAGCTTGCTTGAAATTGAATAATTCATGAGTATACCGAAAACCATAGAAGTACAAAAGCACAAGCAATGGATAATGAAGCACTTTGTGTCTGCCACTAAAAGTGCAACTATATATTTTCATGTCCACCACATTTTTACCCCACTTCACCATGCATTGGTCACTCCAAAACTCTATAATAACAATGGCAAATCTGTAATTAATGCATTTTCTCTGTGCATTTCCATATCACTACTATTCCGTCTCATATATTTATAGACGACATATATGTTGCCACCCTCATGTGCCCAACTCATCGAAGCCTCACTCACTTCTAAAAATGCAAGCCAAACCATTCACATTCCCCCCTCCTCCTCCTCCTCCTCCTTCTCCTTCCTCCACAAAACCACCTCCGCCTAACCAACTTCTATTGTCTCCGCCCACCACCGTACCTAGAGCAATATCAATCTCTGCGCCGGATACTCGAGTGTCCGTGCCGGTACCTCCAACAATAGAGCTTGATGATTCCATAGCTGCCTTTTGGGATTACCAATTCCTATTCGTTTCACAGCGCCAGCAGACAACCCAACCGGTAACCCTACGCGTGGTGGACGGAGCGATACCAGCAGACTTCCCATCGGGCACATATTATTTGACGGGGCCGGGCCTCTTCTCGGACGATCACGGCTCCACGGTGCACCCGCTAGATGGTCATGGATATCTGAGAGCGTTCAGTATCGATAATGTGAGCAAGAAAGTGAAATATATGGCCAAGTACGTAAAGACGGAGGCTCAAGTGGAGGAGCACGATCCAAAGACGGACACGTGGCGGTTCACACACAGGGGTCCATTTTCTGTGCTCAAAGGAGGAAGGAAGGTTGGGAATACTAAGGTGATGAAGAATGTGGCCAACACTAGCGTGCTAAGGTGGGGAGACAAGTTATTATGTTTGTGGGAAGGCGGGGATCCCTATGAGATGGAATCTGGTACATTGGATACCGTTGGACGGTTCGACATGATGGACGGCTGTGATTTGAATCAGCCCAACACCAACCATCACGCTGATGCATGGGAACTCGCTGCCGAACTCTTGAAGCCTGTTTTGTATGGTACGTTATCGTCTCCTATTTATATTAATCAATCAATCAATTAATTAATTATTATTATTAGAAGTGAGTCAGGTGTTTGTGTCAAATGTTTGAAGTTAAAAAAAAAATCATAAAGCAAAACGCAAGTCAAAAAAAAACTGACCTACATAGCTGTTCATATGCCAAAGATCATGGAAAAGTTACCCAAGTCAAGAGGAAACTAGTTGATCCTAGCTAGGATCTTTTCTACTATAAAAAAATAAAGATTTTTCTGTTGTGCGCTAAAATTGATTTTTTTTAAAAAAAAATATTTCTCTTCACTTACTGATTTTGAAAGAGTACGCAATTTATTTAATATCCCTCTTGCTTTGATTATACAAGAGAGGAGAGACGGGAGTCCAATAAGTGGATTGTGATGATGATGTTGAATGATGAGCAAATCAAAATTTGGCAAAAGGAATAGCTAGCATAATTGAGTGGGAGTTGTTAGTTGGTTTTTAGACATGTAGTACACAACACATACCTGGTTCCAATATAATTATTAATTATTAGCCAAAAAAAAGATAATAGTAATAATAATAAATAAATAAATAAATAGCCATTATATATATATAGTGCATCTTTTGTAGTCAGAAATGGGTTATAGTTAACCAACTTTTATTGGGCAAAATATAGTGGCACACCCATTGTCTCCTAGTTTTTGTTTCTTTAGGAAATATACCTGTGTTGACACTTTTGGCATTATTTGCCAATTTACACTTCCCCTGTGTTTGTCTATATTTGAATTCTTGCATATATAGAATAAATAATGTAAATGTTTAAAGAAAGATAAATTATGAAATAATAATTAGTGGTGGCCAAGTGGTTTGTAATGACACCAGATGTAAAAATAAGTCTAGATCGAATAATTTTCTTCTTTGAAAGTGATATCTGAGGAGATGATAATTCTAACCTAAAGAAACATTTTTTTTTTGGTGGAAATCGAATAAGTCTAGATCGTTTGCTGTTGTTCCGATATGATTTAAGTGCTTAAGATATTATAGTCAATATTTTTTATTTAAAAAAACATATAATAAACATAATTTTATAATGATTAATGATAAAAAAAATATAGATTTTAAATAATTTGTGATACAATATATATGCTGGTACAAAACAGCGTACAATCCAAGTCTATATATGTTGGTATTAACGTTATGGTAGACCGGTATGTAATTATATTAAATGTTTTTGTTGTGGGGTTTATGGATGGATCATTAATAGAATAGAATAGTAGTAATATAATATATATAGTTGGGAATAATTATTGGAAAAGAACAGGAGTGTTTAAGATGCCCCCAAGGAGACTTTTGTCGCATTATAAGGTGGATGCCGCCAGGAACAGGCTGCTCACTGTGTCATGCAATGCTGAGGACATGTTGCTTCCACGCAGCTATTTCACATTTTGCGGTATGTATACTATGTGCAAATTAACAGAGATGGAATTAATTCATGGATCTTAAATATTAATTAATTAATTGGTGATGGATGGATGGATGTGTGTGTGTGTGTGTGTGTGTGTGTGTAGAATATGATTCGAAATTCAAGCTAGTAGGGAGGCAAGAGTTCAGGATTCCTGACCACTTGATGATCCACGATTGGGCGTTCACGGACAGCCACTATATTATATTTGCCAATCGCATCAAACTGGATGTGTTAGGATCAATGGGAGCAGTGTGTGGGATATCGCCAATGATATCGGCATTAAGAGTGAACCCCAGTAAGATCACGTCGCCTATTTACTTGCTCCCTCGCTTCCCAAACTACTACTCCTCCAAATCCAAATCCAAATCCAAATATTGCGGCAGAGACTGGACAGTCCCCATTGAAGCTCCTTCTCAGCTCTGGCTCCTTCACGTTGCCAATGCTTTTCAGCTTGTCGATCATAATGATCCCTCCAATTCCCTCCACATTCACATCCAAGCTGCTGCTTGCTCTTACCACTGGTTCAATTTCCCTAACCTTTTTGGATACAATTGGCAACGACAGAAGCTAGACCCTTCCTTTATGAATATCAAAGATGGCGAAAATGAGTTACCTCATCTTGTTCAGGTACGTACATCCACAAAATATCGATTTCCCATATCTATATATCAACTTTAATTTCAGGTCTATTCATTTTTGTCATAGTCATACCACACCACAACGTGTATATATATGTGTGTGTGTCTCTCTTATTCACAGGTATCAATAAAGCTAGATGCTGATCACAAGTGCCAAGAATGCAGCGTCAACCGCATCAAACAGTGGAACAAGTCGTCAGATTTTCCAGTTATAAATCCCACATTTTCTGGCAAGAAAAACAAGTATGTTTATTCAGCAACTACATTAGGATCTCGCAAAGCATTGCCACATTTCCCATTTGATACGGTGGTTAAGTTGGATTTATCAAGTCATTCTGCACATACTTGGTCCGTTGGAAATCGCAGATTTGTTGGTGAACCTATTTTCGTTCCCAAACATGATAACCAATGTGGAGAAGAAGACGATGGCTACCTGCTCGTAGTTGAGGTGATCAACTCATAAATTAATTTCTTTACAACATATATATATAGCTCCTTAATTATATGTTTAGTTTTCTATTATTAAATATGATATTTGTGTGTTTCGTTTGGGTTTGTGTGCAGTATGCAGTTGCAATGCAGAGATGTTATCTGGTTATTCTGAATCCCAAAAAGATAGGAGTAGGCAATGCCCTGGTTGCCAGACTAGAAATCCCCAGGCATTTGAATTTCCCTCTCGGTTTTCATGGATTTTGGGCCCCGGAAAATCAATTTTGATTTATTCACACAACATATGTTAATCATAATTCTTTTATAATTGTAATATTTTTATTTGTAATGACATGTAATTGTAACTAGGAGCAGATGGGATAGTTCACAGGTGCAAATTTGAGGTGAAAAGGATCGATGAAAATATGTCTTTTTTTGTGGGCAAAACTTGCGGGCTAAAGCCCAAAATAATGGATGGGATGTGCCAAAAACGAAGCTGCTCGCTATTGTATTCAGGAGTCCATTATTCTAGTTCGAGATAGGTCACTTTATATTTATCATTTGATGACTTTACAAAATTATTATATTTATATTTGATCATATTGATATATATATATATATTAATGTCCAAAATTTGACTTTTTTTTATTTAGATATATTCTTTTCGAGCACATGAGAGACGTTATTTAAAAGATTTTCATTGTATTATTTTTTTAATATTTAAATTCTATTAAAATGTACAAACAAAAATTCTACTAAAATATAATAGGAAATATTGAAAGAAGAAAAATAAAGTTACGTGGAGTCCGATGAAATATGTAAAAACTATTAAAAAATAAAAAATTATGAAGTTGGAGAGGAGCACATTATATTGATGACACCTGGTGCAGCATCTTATAAATTTTATATATATTTTATCAGGAGAATTACTGGTATTAAAGGATCAAAATGGAGCAATATTTTATATTAAAATTATTATTATTTTAGTGGACCAAAATTGAAATTGAAATTTAAAAGTGCTGACATTAACCCTAAGCCTCATTATTTCCAAAATAAAAAACAACCTCCGCCATCAAAGTTTCTTCAGATATGCATATTGATCTGAATGAATACAAGAACTGGCATATCGCTTCTCTACGGTAATCTTTCTTTAATATTTGATTGTGCTTTGCTATTCTCCTCTATCTCGACCGTTATATTTTGTACTTTTCTGTTGTTTTTTTGGCCATAAGTACTTTTCTATATAATTGATTGTGGCTTTATTCTGTTACTTTTTTTTTTTAATTTATGTGGAACTCTATTCCAGTATAAGCTGTGGACCTTTCATTTTCATTTACCAGTAACCACCCTTGGTCATGAATCAAATCGGCCAGATCAATGAACATGTCATTTAATCTTTACTTTTTCAATTAATTTTTTTCTTATATACAAAACGCTATTATGTTATCTGACAGAGATCGAGCATAAATCTCCTGCCTTTATGTTTGTCATCGGTCAATGAAATGGACAGTATAATCTCATTGAAGGCCGGAAGGAGCGTGGTAGGTTTAGGGTTCAATTTGATCCTTTCAATTTAAATTTTAATGCTTAGGTCCTTTTGAATAATTCCTACTTTAAAGATCCTTTCAAATAAATATTACTAATACTTCCTCTTGGTCCTTCATTATAATTTTCTCCATTTTTGATATTGAATATATATATATATATTTTCTATTGATTTGATTGAATAATTTCTGGGATTGACTATGCCTAAAGAATCTTACATGACAAATAGATACGCGACAAAAGAGGACAAACAAAATATACATACTTGTTCTAAAGAAATAACTTAGCATATACTGTGTGTATGCTCGAGGGCGAGAGATAAGAGCAAATTTATAAAATAATAATAAAGAAAATATGTGGGAGTTGTCCCTGAATAATTCCTGAATTTAATTCTAGAATATTTTATATTGCGTAAAAAAGTAATAAAAGAAATAATTTAACATAAATATATATATATATATTTCTTAGTGGAAAAACTTGTCTATTATTAATAAAATAGTTATATAAAATTTAATCTTCAAAGAATTTGAAGTTGTAACATGTTTTATTGGCCGAAAAAGAAAGTTGCAACATGTATGCTGATGATCACACACGAATTCAATTATAGAAAAATGGAAGGTAAAAAGTCAAAAAAACACGTTTAAAAGCCAAAAAATCTCTAAGTGTCAGATTTAGCATGTGATGGTCCAACTTCGTCACGTCTTTTCTTAAAATCAAACCAAATAATTCAGATCGAACTAAACTGAATCGAGCTGGCCAAAACAAATTCAAATTGAATTACAATAAGATTTATTTCGACTTTTACCTTGTTAAAACTGATTTAATTTGATTCAGGTTCAATTTTAATATAATAAAACCTAAACCAAACCTATTAACTATATTATAATAAATTATATATAATATATAAATATATCCAATTAATTATGATCATATATGTTTTATTTTGTTTTTCTAATATTTATAAAGTATATTAATTAGTAAATTATTTAGATATAATATTTGTGCTCATAAAATATTAATACGTAATCTATTTAATTTAATTTTGAAAAAACATGCTATATTTTTAAAAGTAGTTTAAAAACTATAAATCAAAACTGAACTAAACCAAATCTCTACCTCTTAAACACAGTTCTAAAAGTCAAACCGTTTGGTTTGATTCAAAAAACGAACCAAACGGTTGATTTCAAAACCGAACCAAACGGCAGACATCGATACCCTTTCATATAAACACTAAAACCAGACCCAACAAGACAATATAAATGGAGGCCACAACTGAGATTGCCGTAGTCACAGTCCCAGCGTATAGCCACCAAGCCTCCATTCTCGAGTTCTGCAAGCGACTTGTTCTCCAAAACCACCACTTCCATGTCACCTGCTTCATCCCCACTCTCGGATCACCTCCTCCTGCCTCCATAACTCTTGTTCGCTCTCTTCCTTCGGCCATAACCTGCACTTTTCTTCCTCCAGTCACCCTCCATGACCAACCTAAGGATCTTCCCCTCGAGGTCCAGCTTCAGCTCGCCCTGTCTCGCTCCATGCCCTTGGTTCGCCAGGCCTTAAAGTCCCTCAGCTCCACCTCCAGCTTGGCTGCTATGGTAGCTGAGCCTTTATCTGTTGAAGCACTAGAAATAGCAAAGGAGCTTAGCATCGCCACCTATCTTTACTTCCCATGTTCTGCTATGTTACTTTCACTCTGCCTATATTCCTCTAAGCTGAGTCAAAAGGTTTCTTGTGAGTTCAGAGACCTGCCAGAATCCATTGAGATTCCGGGTTGTGTCCCCGTCAGTGGAAAAGATCTCCCAGACAATCATCAAGATCGATCAAGTTTGGCTTATTCGCAGTTTCTCCAACGTTGCCAATTATATCATCATGCTCAAGGTATGTACGTGTATTGTTGCAGCACATCGATCATATTAAACAGGAAATAAACAAAAATCATGTATTGTTCTTTAGGGTGAGATTCACGCCTTCAGTGTGTCAATTTATATTATCACTAGGTATAGAAGGTAAACTTAAAAAAAAAAATCTTTTATACATACATACAAAAAAAACATAGAAAAAATGCGTTACTATATGAAATTTATATTTATCTTCGCATTCATCGTCTCTTTTTCTTTTATCTTTGTACAAATATTTGCTTTTATATATATAGAGGATCAAAATTGAACAAAATACGTCTCTTTAAAGATACAACAGCTCAACACCGCGCTGTTCCTATCTTGTACTTACTTTTCTCTTCATTTAAGTATCATGCACACATGGTGTATATATATATATATATACATGTCTTAGGATTTAATTTCTTGCATCTTATTAGATATTTTATCGCTCACATTCATATTTATAATTCTTAACGAAAATCCATGTTATTTTTTATCGTTGCCTTTTGTTAGAGAGATTTTGTGGATATGGTCATTGTATTTACACAGGCATTTTAATTAGCCTATTATATATGGTCATGCAAAGGCCGTTAAAATCTGACCATAAACATAAATTGAAAACAAGTAATTAAGTTATGGCCTCTTTAGTGGCCGTCTTTCCAAAGCTCTTGTGCTTAGGTAATCACCCAAAAATATCTCCTACAGGGATCATAGTGAATAGCTTTGCAGAAATGGAAGCAGAAGCTATAAAAGCGTGGCAACACGACGAACCAGGAAATGGAGAGAGCGGGAGATACGCTTCTGTGTACGCAATTGGACCCATAATAAGAACCGGGTTGATCAGCGAAACAAACGGCGGGTCGGACACGGAGCAGGACTATTGTTTGAGATGGTTAGGGAGGCAGCCAGCGACGTCCGTTCTGTTTGTCTCTTTCGGAAGTGGAGGGAGACTGTCCCAAGCCCAAATCAATGAGCTAGCTCTGGGGTTAGAATTAAGCGAGCAGAGATTTGTATGGGCCAATGTGAGATCACCAAGTGACAAAGCCAGCGCTAGCTATCTATGTGATGAAAATGAAGACGCACTTCATTTCTTGCCATCAGGGTTATTGGAGAGAACCAAAGGGCGAGCTTTGGTCATGGCTTCTTGGGCCCCACAAATTCAAGTCCTTGGTCATAGTTCAACAGGAGGGTTTCTAAGTCACTGTGGTTGGAACTCAATCCTTGAGAGCATTGTAGAGGGAGTGCCACTGATAGCGTGGCCACTTTTTGCTGAGCAAAGAACTAATGCAGCCATGTTAGCTGAGGGGCTGAAGGTGGCTATAAGGCCAAGAGTTAGTGACAGTGGGATGGTGCAGAAGGAGGAGATTGCAAAGGTTATAAAGTGTGTAATGGATGGAGATGAAGAAGGTGAAGAAATAAGAACGAGAATGAAAGAGCTGAAACATGCAGCTGCTTGTGCTCTAAAGGAAGATGGTAGCTCCACCAAGACACTGTCAAATTTGGCACTCAAATGGAAAAATTTGAGAGTCGATCGAGTCACATTCTCATGACCAACATAATTAGATCCCATGATTCGAGGGAATACTTGGCTTAATTTAATATCCCTACATGTTGCAGCGTGCACTGCAGATTTATTTTGTCTTTTTGTTTTATTTATATATGCCGTGGATGGCCTTATTATTTATTGTGTAAATCTTATAGAATGTTCCTAGGTGACAACTGTACGTACTGGAAGTTTTATTTGACATAGTATATAAATATTACATGTTGTATTTGTTGTTAGCTGGACTTAATTACTAGATCTAGTTCCAGCCCCTATATATATATATATATATATATAGCCGAGACATGAACAAAAGGACAAAAGGGCAGTGGTAGCTGGATGTGCTTATCCTTATCCCTATATTTTAATCGTGGATGTGGATGTGCTTTTTGAAAATAATTGATTGTGTTGCAGCTCGAGGGGAATCAAAAGGTATTTAAAATGTAATTTTTTTTTGGTGATTTAATAAAGAGAAGTTTCTAGAGAGGAAAAAACATTATTATTTGTGAATGAATGACTATAGCTATATATATATATTCTACACCTCAGCTCAATTAAAATAGATATATTTACTTTTGTAGCTAAGAATAAATTGACTTTGGGTAGGCATATATGAAATTTGCAGTATAGTAGGATGGGTGTGCGATGGTAGATTCTCCTAGTAGTAAGTAATTGGGCCTGTTAATGTGGTGGAGGAGGGCAGAGATCCAAGTTTCAATAGTAGCTAGCAACAGCATTTGCGCAGTGCTGCAAAGTAAAGAGCGGAGATAGAAGTATTCAATAAATTAATATATACAGGCTCAATCGTGTTTTAGTGGTTTTATGCTTTTGACTGGAACTGCAAGTTAAAGCACGGGGGTTGGAGAGCTAGTAGGGTTGGTCCTTCCATGTCCATCACCCAAGAACTATTCAATTAATATAATATCTTGTTTTAAAATTTCAACAAAGAAAGAAGAAGATATATATCCTTGCAAATTTCTAGGAAGGAAAAGGGAAAAGCTTTGAGAAAGCCGTCTTTAAACCAGTAGTTGGAGTTTATATACTACAAGAAATTCAAAGCTAATCAATTAATTGAAAGGATAAATTTTATTTGATGGTAGCCAGCTGAAGAAACAGCAAAAAGGAACAAGTATTGAAACGCAGCTATCTATGCATGGGTACATGATGGTGGGGTTGGAATTGACAGTAAAACATGTAGTACACCATTGACTTGGTTCCCCAAGACGATCAAATTAAAGACGGCTTTTTATATGGATAGACATGCCTAATCCAGCCTAACTCGTGAGCACTCCCAGGTTAAATGGATAGACTTGCTTAGTTGAATGCATTTTGACGAATTTATGAATGATGATGTCTTATTCAGTTAATCTATGATTTTAATATATAACTGTATTAGTTTTGTCCATTGAGGAAGCAAGACTAAAACGGAATCCATGTGTTGTGCGTGAAGGGCTCCAGTCTGACATGGCGCTACTGAAGAATGAACGAAACGATTAAGATTTGCTTTAGAGCCTCCACATGACATACGTTACGCATCGGCATCACACACCAGCTACTGAATTTGTTTGTTCCCAAGTAAGACTACTCTTTCTTCTTGTGCATGTCGCCGGCCAAGAAAGAAAACTGACGCACCAAAAGCTGCAGCACGCAAAGATTCAAAGTACGAAATTATTCACTGCAATAAAACCAAAACTGATGTACTCTGCAATTCTAGACCCAATGAAACTAGTGAGAGAATTGACAAACACTACAATCTTAGAGAGCCTAGTTATGATAGAAGGATAGAAATTTATAGGTGAAAGAAGTGAGTTATCTCATCTTGATTGAGTGGATGGTGGCTGCTGGAAAATGTGATGTAGAGGCCTCTTCTTTCTTCTGGTGGTCCTTCCTTTGCTGCATCCCATTCCTTAGCCTTTTCTTGTTCACAGCTTCAGATGAAGGACACTGGTTTTGCTTTTTCGGTGGGTTAGACGAGAAACTAAATAACACTTTTTTTGACAGAATATAGAGGAAGGAACGGGCTTTTTTGTCTGTTTCTGGGAAATTCTATCAAAATCTGGAGTCATGTTGGGAAGCCTTTTTCATTCAAGCCCGCATTTTTGTTTTTCTTCGACATATACATATACATATACACACATATATATACATATACATATATGTATAGACTAGCTATGTCTGGCAGGAAAAAAAAAAAACGACTAGTCATGGTTCGCAGAAATTAATACTGAACTTCTGAAGCATCATACGTAGTCCCACAAGATGGTCACCTCACTTATTCATGCTTTTCCTTTTCTCCCCCATAGGCTATGGTATTAAACACACCTTTTTTTGACCCCTCAACCTCAACCATCCTTCAACATGAATCAATCTGGCTAATCAAGCCTTACTTCAAGAGTAGTACCCTGTTTAGAGTTTAGTACATCTCTTGCATGTGATTTCTATGTTATGCAACGGCCGTGCCTTAAAGGCTTATCAGATGAAGTAGAATCTTCCTTTTTGTTCAAAGTATTTGGCTTTCTTTCTGGATGATGATGCTCAGCTCAGCACGCCTTTAAGGCAGAGTGAGGACAATCAAAGAGTTCAAGTTCCTACACAGCTTGCAGTTCTGTCCTGGACATGAACGTATTGCATACATAGGATTGTGTTTTAGTTGTAAAATTGTTATTGATTATCTACAAATATTATTATGTGCTTGTTTCATATAATTAATTTCTTTATGATTGTTCTTTTGAAGAATGTTTAGGAGCAATTGTAGAAAGCCCAACAAACAAATGAAATGCTGCTTGCATCTATCCACAAATTGCGCCTGACAAGAGAACATGGATTACTCATGTAAACCCAAACTGAAACAAAAGCACAGCAGTTATATATTTGCTTTCAACACAAGAACCATTTAATCCCAAAACCCATTTTAATTTGTCAAAAAAGAGTCAATAATACAAGTACCAACACTAAAAGGAACAACAAAAAGTTTAAGGTTTTCTTATATCCTATTTAAACTTTCCCATTTGAGTGCCACCTCAGACAGTGTCTTTGTACAAGACCCACCTTCTTGGAGTGCATTAGTAGCAGCATCTCTTAAATCCTTCATTTTCTTGCGCATATCCTTTCCCTCTTCCCCTTCCATCAAACTCTTTGCCAATTTTGCAATCTCTTCCCTTTCCACTATGCCATTCTCGTTAAACTTGGGCCTCAGTGCTACCTTCAGACCATCAGTTAGCAAAACAGCATTCATTCTCTGCTCTGCGAAAAGTGGCCATGTTATCATTGGCACTCCCTGCTGCACACTCTCAAGTGTGGAGTTCCAACCACAGTGACTCAAGAACCCACCAGTGGAACTGTGGCTTAGGATTGAAATCTGAGGTGCCCATGAAGGAATAACCAAACCTTGATCTTTGGTTCTCTCCAAAAACCCTTCTGGTAAGAAATCCAGGGGATCCTCATTTGCTGAACCAAGGTAAGCAGCATTAGCCGAGTTACTCGGAACTCTAAGCACCCATAGGAATTGTTGGCCACTCAGTTCCAAGCCAAAAGCTAGCTCATTGATTTGGTCTTGCGATAGTGTCCCACCACTTCCAAAAGAAACATACAAAACAGTGCTAGGTGGTTGATTCTCTAACCACCTCAGACACCCCGACCCGTATTCTTCATTATTTGTTCCGGATTGAGTGATGGGTCCAACCGGATAAACAGGTGGATACCCACTTTCTTTGTTTGTCAAGGCTCTGATAGGCCCTTCTTCCATCTGTAAGAAGCTATTAACCAGGAACCCATCAACAGAGGAGATTCTCTTGGATCGTTCAAGATACTGTTTGTAAGGTTCACTTGATCGATTTTGAACTGGGTTAGGGAGATCTCTACCATGGAGTGGGACACAACCTGGAATCTGGATAGGTTCTGGTAAGTCTCCGAATTCACCAGTAGGAAACTTTTCGTGGAGGTTTGGGAAACAGAGGACGAGGGAAAGCGTTGAAGCAGATGAAGGGAAGTAAATGAGAGACGAAGTGTTGAGTTCCTTTGCAAATTCTAGTACTTGGAATGCAAAAGGGTCAGCAACTAGAGCAGCCAAAGGAGACTTGGAATTCAAGGTCTTCAACACTTGCAGTAGAGATGGCAAAGATTTGGTGACAGTGAGCTGGATTTGGGTTCCTAGGTACACCCCTTGTGGTATGTCATGTCTGCTTATAGGAGGGAGAAAAATGGATTCGATGTTTGAAGGAAGAGTTTGAAGGTAGGCTATGGAGGCACTAGGGGGAGACTCTAGCGTGGGAATGATGCAGGTGACATGAAAGTCTGGGTGAAGCTGAACAAGTCGCTTGGAGAACTCAAGAATAGGAATCAAATGGCTGAAGCCAGGACTAGGTACGACAGCAATGTGAGTTGTTTTCTCCATGGAAACTTAATGAAAACTTGAATGGATGTTGATAAATTTGTGGTTTTAGGGGTTGAAGATTTTGATGGGGTTATATAGATGACATGCTCTTCAATTCCTTGACTAGAAAGCTTCGTTGAAGCTTTAGAAAATACTACAACTACAACAATTGTCCAGTATGTGGTGAGGACCTGAGTGGCTGTTTTCTTTTTTGCCTTCAATTCTGAGAAAATAACGTGAGCATATTTTCCTCCATATAATTTGAGTCAAAGTGGAAGAGATGATGTAAGTGATCACGTAAATCTGAGTTCTTTTCTTTGTTTGGCCTCCACGTAAATCCCTGTTCTATTATAAAACTAAAAGCACCACTTCTCGTGAAATTTTAAAAAATCATCCGAAGACGATTCAGTAATAAAAAAGAATAATAAATCTTCTATAATTAGATGTTTTTTTTTGCCAACCATCTAAAATTATATGATTAAAAATACTAAAAGAATAAATTTTTTAAGGAAATACTGTGTGTTCTATATATAAAATATAAATAAGATGTTTTTTTTTTAAATATAAGATATAAATACAATCATATAGAAATAAGTTGTCTGATGTATTTGCTTCTTTTTATAACTTTATTATTTATTAAATAAGTAGATGTAATTAATTTTCATTAATCAAAAAATAGAATTATAAAATATTAAATGGGGATATTTTAAAAAATTATTTTAAATTCTTAACAAATTTAATACTCTCAGTTATTTTCCTTAATCCATGTAATATAAGTTAGTTATGTGTAATAAAACATTTTAGAGGCATTTTATCCTTCTTAATCTCTGGTCAATACAAAATCTTTGTTTTTCTTTTTCCTTTCTTAAGTCCTGACCAACATCAATACCAAAATCGAGATTCCCCACTTTTTTTCATGACGTAAGTTCATTCGTAAGCTTTTTTTCTTAAATCTTGGAACCCGATTATGCGTGCACTGTTTATGATAGCATGTGACTTCAAACATGGAACTGAACTTCCGGAGAAGGAGAAATAAATTTCAGAGCAATTCTGATTGAAATTAAAGAAAATATATAAAATAAAATAGACTCTGGTGTTCAAAACGTAGGTTTGAACACCAATACCAAGCATAGCCAAAAGATTGGCCTCTTTAATCACTTTGCATCTAACATACTTTCCGGAACTTGTGATTTTATGGATGTCTATGTTCATCCACGACAAAGCTTCAGTGACGTTATAATACGTAGGTTTGAAACTTGTTGATAGATATTTGGGATTAATTAAAATAAATTTGGAAAACTAACTTAACAGCAAATTGTGCCCTGTATTTGTATCCTCTGTTCTTCTCTCTCACAGACCAACAAATATTAGGCGTATATAACAATTTTCACCACTTAACAGAATCACTCTGAAAATCTGAAATGTGTTAATTATTAATATTGTAATTACATAACATAGAAAATTCGCTCATGCCCTAGCTCTCAAAGTCATTACAAACTGAGACAGGATCTTTGTAAAGGACCCATCTTCTTTCAGGGCGTCAGCAGCAGCATCCTTGAGGTCCTGCATTCTTGTGTGAACCTGCTTGCCTTCTTCACCTTCCATGAACCTTACAATGACTTTAGCTATCTCATGCCTTTCTACCATCCCATTTTGGTTAGGTTCTGGCCACAGTGCCACTTCCAGGTCATCGGTTAAAAAGGCTGCATTCATTTTCTGTTCAGCAAACAATGGCCATGCCAATACTGGAACCCCATGCACAATACTCTCCAGGGTGGAGTTCCAACCACAGTGACTCAAAAACCCTCCAACCGAACTGTGACTTAGGATTGGGATCTGAGGTGCCCATGAAGGAACAACTAAACCTCGCTCTTTGGTCCTCTCTAAAAACCCTCGGGGTAAGAAATCTAAAGGGTTCTCATTTGAAGCAGCAAGGTAAGCGGCGCTAACATCATTACTTGGGGGTCTTACAACCCATAAGAATCTTTTGCCACTCTGTTCTAACCCTAAAGCCAATTCATTGAGTTGATCTCGAGACAGTGTCCCTCCACTCCCAAATGAAACATAGAGAACAGATTTAGATGGTTGATTGTTCAACCACGTTAAGCAGTCTGACCCATTTGCCTCATTACCACTCGACCCACTCTGTATAATAGGTCCAATAGGATAAATCTGAGGCTTCTTTCCTTTGGTTTCTTCTTGCAAGGCTCTAATTGTCTCAGTTTCCAATTCGAAGAAGCTATTGAAAAGAACACCATCAATGAGACGTAGCTTCTTGGCACGTTCAAAGAATTGCTTGCGAACTAGTCCATCATAAAGTGAATCTGGGAGATCTCGGCCACGAATGGGGACACAAGATGGAATGTCTATGGATTCTGGTAGGTCTCTGAACGCTGGGTCGTCCAGCTTCGTGGAGTTAGAGAAGTAGAGAGAAAAAATCAGAGCAGCATAGGGGAGGTACATGTAGGATAAGACGTTGAACTCTGCAGCAAAATCCAGTGCTTCGTGGGCAAAACAGTCAGTAACCAAAGCAAGGAGGGATGTCCTGGAGCTCAGAGACTTCAACTCCTCATGAATATAGGGTAATGAAAGGGTGACTGAGAGCTGAACTTGAGCTCCACGGTGAACACCGTGAGGCATGTCGTGCTCGAAAACTGGAGGAAGCAGAATGGAGTGTATGTTTGGTGGAAGAGTTTCAAGGTACGATTTGGAGGCAGAGGGAAGAGAGTCGAGTATGGGAACGATGCAGGTGACATGAAGATCTGAGTGGAGGTGAACAAGACGCTTGGAGAGCTCGATTACTGGGTAGAGATGGGTGAATGCAGCACCGCAAATGACAGCGATGTGAGGAGTTTTCGCCATGGACACTCAAATCACTAAGCTATATTTTTAATTTGTTGGGTGGGTATGTGTGGTTAATTGTTCTGTTTTTTTGTAGATGCAGATGCATGAACGAATTTATTTATAGGATAACTAATAAATTTGATAGTCAGTTTCTGACCTAAAATCTTAGAACTTGTTCTTGCATATATATATATATATATATATATATACGCACTTGAGATTAATTTTAATCAATGTAGGAATATTCTCGCCTCTCTAATTTGTCCAAATAGTCTGCCTTAATTCTGTTTGACACGCAAGCACCGGCTGGAAGATTCAAGAAATGATGGGTGTAAGTTGAAAAGTAAGACGGAAATGAGCTTGGTTCATCTAATCTTGTAATCTTTGTTCCTATCTCTTTCAAATTAAATTAACGTCATGTCATGTATAGGGAAGCAAATAATTGTGCCCATAGATTGCTTAGACTAACCCAATCCGATTGTCATATTTTTTAAACCTTTCATTGCCCCACCTTGCTCCAAAAAGGTGGTAAGTGATATGTAAAGACTGGCTCCTCTTTGTATTCTTTTGTATATTATTATGATTCGCTTTTTCATTAACAAAATAGAAATTCGATACCCATGAGTACATAGATATAATATTCTGGTGTTTTCCATATCACAAAGCTGTCAAGCCACCGAACACGCACGCATCTTCATTATTTAGTTAACCAATTAATTGGATTACTTAATTATATATAAAACTAAAATAGTTTTTTTTCCATAAAAAAACAAAATAGTTAGGAAAAATTGAAAATGAACATATCAGATATATATATATATATATATGCAAATAATATTTTTCATTAAATTAAATTGTATGTGAAGTCTCTGTCACCAATTCAAAACAAAATGTCATCCATTCAATACTTAGCTTTTTTTTTTCTTACCAAGCACTAAATACTTGGCTTGGCATGAAAGAAAGAAGCTATCAGCAGTTGATTGAATTAGCAGAAGGGTGTGAAAATTTCTTTTAATCAAAGCTCTTGAATTCAATGTCTAGAACTGATAAATCCTTTCAATGTACAAGGATAAGAAAAGAAAAAAAACTGGACAAAGAAAAGTGGCTATCCTTTCAATGTGAGATGCATCTGTCCACCTTGGACCATTGAGGTATTGACTATTCCAAATATCTCTTCATCACGGCTCTAATGCTTCATATGAAAATTCAAATTTGGCTCCAATTTAATATTCCGTTTTTGATCATCGTACTTCACTACTCCCCTTTCATTTTGATTGAAATATGGACTCAAGGTCTCTCCTCGGGAGAGCACATTCGGTGCTCATCATAGCTCAGAACCGTCCAAATTTGATCTGGATAATTCTGATTTATAGTTTATTATTTTAATTTTTTTATATAATAATATTATTTTTAAAAAAATAATAATTATAAAATTATATTTATTTTAAATTTTTTATTTAATAAAATAAAAATATATTAAAAATATAATAATTAAATTTAATTAAATCAAAACCGTCCAGATTTGATCTAGACGGTTCTGAGGTATGATGAGCACGGTGCTCATCACACCTGATGAGCACCGAATGTGCTCTCTCTTCTTTGAAGATCCTCTTGTCACTGTGTTGCTGTCATAGTAAATTTTTTTTTAATTTTTCAAATAAATATTATAGACATAAAAATATACTTTTTACAATTATATAGTTATGTTTTTATGCAATTTTTATCCTTATAATGCTCCAACATAGAAACTATATTTCTGAAGTCATACAATTGTACTGTAGTAAGTAGATAAAAAAGACATTAAGAGAATAAAAACTGTATAAATACAAAATTGAATGACTATGAGAAGTATACTGGAAAAAAAAAACTATGTGAAGTATGTTATTTTCATCTACAATATTTATTTTCAAAAAAAAAAATGAAAACACTACGGGACCGTGGCAAGTGTACCCAAATTCTAAAAGTATATGTTTAAATTGATATTTATTTATAATTTATAATCTCTTTTGCAAAAAAGTTTTTAGGTGTTTCGAGATATATATGTGTATATTTCCCCAACCTATCTCTGGGATATTCAAAGCAAAATTTTTACATAATAATAATATTTTTTAAAAAAGATGTTCTAGACAATTCACCAAACTCTTTAATTTTTAAATTATTCAAATCAAATCTGAATTACACAAATTTAAACCAAAGTTTTTTAAATTGAAATTGAAATTATTTGAATTTCGTCAAAATGGTTCACAACATCTTCAATTTTTGAGTTGTTCAAATCAAATCCTAATTATTCAAATTTAATATTTAAAAAATCATTTTTGAAATGTGAAAATTCGAAAAATAAATAAATAAATAAATGTAAGCCATTTAAAATTAATCTAAATTGCCTCGAAGTTAAAGAGAAAAAGTAAAGAAAATGAAGAACTAGAGTAGGATATAAAAATTTGATATAATAAATGTAGTTTCTCTCCACCTCATGAAATTAATTTAGAAAATTCAAATTTATTATTTGGAAAACAATGATTTAGATTACCAAAGCTTGTGTTTCGCTGCTTCTTGATGCCAAAAACACAAGGATTGAAATCAACAACCATATCCACATATGGTTGAATCCTAGCCACAGCCTGTATATGTGTAGCGACAGTGACAGTAAAAGTCATCCTTTAGAGCAATAAATGATTCCAAGCCAAGCCCCAATATCAGTTGAAGTGAGTGAGAAAAATGAGTGCAAAGGGCTACAAGGTATGTGCAATAATTATTATCCTTATCTTCTTCTCTGGTGTTGCAGGTAACAGTATGGTATGCCCTCCAAGGAAAGCAGAGAAATGCACCAAAGAAACACTCAAGTTTGGGGTTTGCGGGAGCTGGTTAGGGTTGGTCACTGAGGTTATTGGAACCAAACCCAGTGAACAGTGCTGTTCCATTGTAAAGGGCCTCGCAGATCTTGAAGCTGCTTTGTGTCTGTGCACTGCTATTAAGGCTAATGTTCTGGGCACTCTCAATCTCAAAGTGCCTGTCGCTGTTTCTTTGCTTCTTAATGCTTGTGGCAAGAATGTTCCTAATGGATTTGTTTGTGCTTAGATATTCTTGACTGCATCTAATTACATTCAATAAATGCAAATTGAACCTTTTTTTTTTAATGTGTACTGCACTGGAGTGCAACTAGCTAGCTAGCTGGTCAGGTTGAGTCTATGTTTGATTTCATTTAAAAATTTGTGATGCGTCAATGGTGGTTTAATGCAACAAGCATGAAAGGGCAATGATGTAACTGTGAGCGTTATTCCTAGGCCAGAAAGCACATCCCTCCCGTTAATTGAAGGTATACTAATAATAGCCATTTCCTGAATCTAGCTTGTATTCCTTCCTGGACAGTGTAATTTAATTTCTAGCATTGAATGTGCACTAGACTAAACATGCTTTGCATATGTTTATTTCATTTCATTTGAGAGATTTGGAGAAAAGGGGAGGACAAATTTTCTATCTCATTTTTTTTTCAAACACGTAAGGAAAGGAGTTACTTTTCCTCCCATCTTAGTCGTGAAGGAGAGGAGGAGAGGAGGAGAGGAGAGATAAAGGGTTTGTTTAATTTTGTTTTTAAAAATACAGAAAAACTTGTTTGGTAAACATATTTTTTATAAACTATTATGAGAAACACAAAAATAAAAGAACAGAAAGCTCATAACAACTTTAATGTGTTTTGTAGTTTTTATTCTGGAAAACACAAGAAAATGTGAAAAACACCCACCTCATTAATGGTAAAGTTATAAATTTTGAATAACTCATCTATCTATCACTAATTATGATTTTGAGAACAACTATTCTAACAGATTTTTTTGTTTTCTTATTTTTAAAACTTATTCTGGAAAACAGTGTGAAATAGATCTAAAATATTCCTTTCCTTTATTTTGGTTTCGAAAAAAAATAAACAGAAAATTTTTCCTGCCCTCTAAATCCCTTAAACCAAACAAGGGTAAAATGGTGGGAATGGAAAATTTGCAAGCATTCCTAAAATCAAATGGCCATGGCCCTGCATGTTCCTTTAAAAATATTGTGATCCAGCTGAGTTCCTTCTTCTCATTTATATTTTCAACCAAACTATGAATCTTAATTTTGTTCTAGCTAGGCAAGATTTGTACTTAAATTATCTCCTTAATTTAATTGTAAGCATATATATTAAAATAATTAGAATTAGTTTTAACCTCTTTCAATAGTAGAGAAGGTACGTATAAATGCAATTTTTTAATTTCAAGGGTATGATCAGTGTGATTTAAATAAGAAATATATGTTAATCTAGCTAGAGTACCTAAAATGAGGTGAATTGAATTTTTAAATTTTTTGCACAAAGTAAAAAAAAAAATAGTACAACAGTGCAAGAACGAAAAAATAGAGTAAGAACTTTTAAGTAAAGTGAGTAGGGAAGGAAAAAATCAAACTTTAAAATTTATCCTGATTCAACTATTATATTGAACCTACTTTGAGTTCTTAAATTATCACTTGAGATTTTTTCACTAATCTCAAAAAGATTGATTTGAGTTTTTACTAAACCTCAGTATAACACCATACTCCTTTTTGAGCTAGAAATATGTACCCTCTTCTCACTCTCTTATAAGATTGTTTACAATCTCTTAATATTTCTCCATACTAAAACTCTTCTACCCAAAGTAGAAAGAATTATTACAATAAAAAAACTCTCACTCAAGAGTAAATAGAACCAATGAAGAACAATAAAGACTCTCTAAATGATTTTTAGAGCTTTAGATATGAGCAATAAAGATTTTAGCATAATGTTGGTATATTCTCACTTAATGAAGTTACCCACCACCTTAAATGAGGTCCTATATATAGATTTTAGCTAAATCTATTCGTTTGAGATTAAAACTGGCCATTACTAAGCCCATTACAACGTTCACCGATTGTATTAAATGCATGTCAAATCTTGTCATGAAAAATTAGATAGGTTAGTAAAACAAGCTAATTAGCTGTTAAACACATTTCTCAAAGTTGGTTTAGGTTGGTCAAATGAGGTAGGCACCTTGTCAGAATATTGAGAAGTATTTTGAATTTCAGAAGCTAAGCTCAAGCATGATGTCATGACAACATATCTCAGTTGTTAGAACAAGCTATCATTACGTGGAAATCCAGAAGCTTGAATTCAAGGATGTTAGAACAAGCGACATAGGATGTTACTCCATGTCATGACAAGTATCAGTTCACCCAAACTAAGTTTTTGAAAGTCACATTTGTTCTAACAAGCTTTAGGACCTTGTTCTAACAAGCTTACTATAGCAAGGTCAAGTTACTATCTTTGGTACCATGATGTCATGACAACCTCCGTAGGTTGCTAGAACATTGAGCTTTCACAGGGAAGGTCATTTTCTTGTTGCAATGCCTTATACTACTAAGGTGGGTACAATGTCATGACAAGCAACAAATCAAAGGAAAACAACATTGTAAGGTTGTCAAAACATTGAGCTTTCACAGAGAAGGTCATTTTCTTATTGCAATGCCTTATGCTACTAAGGTGGGTACAATGTCATGACAAGCAACAAATCAGAGGAAAACAACATTGTATAATCCACAATATTTTGACATCCTAAGGGTCTTGGTCAAATAAGCTCAATATCATAGGCAAGAACAAGTTCAAAGCTAAGCAGTTGGCAAAACATCATCCTTAGTGTGGTCGAATAGGTGGTTTTAGTATGAAAACAAGCTTGAAAAACACTAAGTTTGTTAGCAAGACTCTTGATACGTACTCATTTAAGATTGGAGATAACAAAATTAAGTTTAAAGCTTAACTACCTCTATATCAAAGTAAAAGACAGAAAAACATAAAATGTATGAGTCTTTATAAGGTCATATTTGGTAGGATGGAACCATTTTTTAGGGAAATGAAAATAAAGAAGGAAAGGGAGAGAAACTTCCATGAAAAGGCTATTTTTTAGACAAAAATTTGTTTGATAGGATGGAAGAAATCAATGATTTTTATTACTTTGAAAATTTAGTATGATGTAATTAACTATAAAAAGAAAGAAATCAAAATAACTAAATGACATAAATACCTCTTACTAAAATACTCAAATTGTGTCTTCAAAAGTCTTAACATTTTTTTTAATAAAATTATGTCCCTCTTCCCTGTCAATATTATCTTTACATTATTTTATTATTGGAGACTTTTATTTTATTTTCATAAATAAAAAATTATCCTTTTTATTTTTTTTTAGAAAACGTGAATAATTTCCCCTTCATTATTTTCTCATAATAGCCTATTAGCCAATAGCTAATGAGTATATTGTACAATAGTAATTCTGGTAAAAAATGATATTTTTTATAACTTCAAAATCAAAATAGTATGTGTTTCTTCTTTTTTTGATTTTTTATTATTATATTTTTTTAAAAAAATTGAAAAATTTCCTTTACACATGTTAATCTAAAACTAATTTTCATTTTATGCACTTATAGGATGATATAAATTTTTTAAACCATTAAAAATTTTAAAAAAGAATTAATTTATATTATTATTTTGAATTAAAAAATATATGTAATTAACTATGAAAAATCAGTTTTCAAGCTTTTAATGAAGGAAGCAAGCTTCCTTTGTTTGATAGAAGCTCACATTCTTTAGAAAGCGAAATACATTCCACCAAACATATAAACATGAAAATTTCTCTCTCTCATTTCATCTCTTGAAACCACTTTCCACTGTACCAAACATGACCATAGTTCAAGTTCTCATTCTTTCACTTGGTCAACTTTTTGCTTTCAACTTGTATTCGCTTTATATATATAATCCTTATAGCATCATGTGTTTTGGAAATCATCAAAATCTTCATAGCTTGAACTTCTTTCTTCATTTGGTCAACATTTTGCTTTCAACTAGTATTCCCTTTATATGATCCTTACAACACTAGGTATTTTGGAAATCATCCAAATTTTTATTTTCAACAATATATTTAAGTATGAGGAAAAAATAATTTACCCAAATCGAAAAGAGATGTGATGTTTGGTTTGGTTTTGCATTAATATTATATAATTAATGATCATATTTATGCAAACAGAGCCCCGAAATTCATTATTATTTAGTAATATGAATATTCCAAATGCTTACGTAGGATGTCTTCTAATATTTTATATATTAAAATGAAGATGTCCTTTGGCCACTGATTGGCTCCATAGAAGAGTTACGCATGAACTTGCGTCATTCCTATCCTACCCTGCCATCTCTTGATAGTGTCAAAGGAGTTTCAGGAATAAACAAAAGAAATTTATAATTGACGACCCTAAAATTAATATACTTTAATTAAAAGAATATAAACTTTAAAATTATCTAAAAATCTAAAACCAAAAAAAAAATTAACTTAACTTTCCAAGGCCAAGAATTGTACTTTTTTCTCAAAGTAGCCCCTTTCACCTGTGTCTCTATATAAAATTATTCGCAAGAAGGAAGGCAATGCCATCTAATCAAATGGAGAAAAGTGGTAGAATAGCGATCCTAGTCAGTCCAGGATTCAGCCATCTGGTTCCAATTCTTGAGTTCTCCAAACGACTTGTTCATCTTCATCCAAATTTTCATGTCACCTGCATCATTCCCACGCGTGGATCTCACCCAAGTTCCTCCATAGCCTACCTTCAAACTCTTCCTTCAAACATCGATTCCATATTACTTCCACCAGTTCCCAAAGAAAACATACCTCAAGGGGTTATTCCTGGTGTCCAAATTGAACGCACAGTGACTCTATCTCTGCCATATATTCACGACGAACTGAAGTCCTTGAACTCTAGAAATGACCTTGCAGCTTTGGTTGTTGATATTTTTGCCCTGGAAGCACTAGACTTCTCCACAGAACTCAACATCTTCTCTTACATATACCCCCCCAAGCTGTTATGATCTTTTCACTCTACTACCATTCTTTGACACTGGATGAAACAGTTTCTTCAGAGTTCAAGGACCTACTCGAACCCATAATGATCCCAGGTTGCGCTCCAATTCATGGCAGGGATCTCCCCGTCGTATTTCAGGATCGATCTAGCTTAGGCTACCAGATGTTTCTCAAACGCTCTAGAAAATTTCGTCTTGCTGATGGAGTGCTTGTCAACAGTTTCCAAGATTTGGAACCAGGGACAATAAGAGCCTTACAGGAAGAAATCCAAGGGAAGAAGCCACAGATCTATGTTGTCGGACCCATCATACAAAGTGGGTGGAGCAATGAGGCAAATGGATCAGACTACTTAACGTGGTTGAACAATCAACCACCTAAATCCGTTGTCTATGTTTCATTTGGGAGTAGAGGGACACTACGTCAAGGTCAGCTCAATGAATTGGCTCATGGATTGGAATTAAGTGATAGGAAATTCTTATGGGTTGTGAGAGCTCCAAGTAAAGTTGCTAGTGCTGCTTACCTTGATACCACCAATGAGGATCCTATAGATTTCTTACCAGAAGGGTTTTTGGAAAGGACCAAAGAGCGAGGTTTGGTTGTTCCTTCATGGGCACCATAGATTCCAATCCTCAGACACAGTTTGAGTCACTGTGGTTGGAACTCCAACCTTGAGAGTATTGTGCATGGTGTGCCACTTATAGCATGGCCACTCTTTGCGGAGCAGAGAATGAATGCTGTTCTGCTAACTGTTGGTCTAAAGGTGGCTGTATGTCCAAAGGCCAACCAGAATGGGATGGTAGAGAGGGAAGAGATTGCAAATGCCATAAAGAGGTTGATGGAGGGCGAAGAAAGTAAAGAGATTTGCACAAGAATCGAAATTTTGAAAGATGCTGCAGCTAATGCGCTAAAAGGAGATGGGTGTTTGATATATTTAATTTAATAATATTTAATTTAAATATATTTAAATTATATATTTATATTATTTGTTTAATTAAATATATTTTAATATAAACTCAGTCATAATTTTATTTTTATTTAAATTTAAATTTAATAACTGATAATGAACAAGATTATTAAATAAAATAAATTAAGTTGAGTTTAACACACGTACTAATTTTTCAACTAGTTGAGATTAATTCTCAGACTCCATCATTAAGTTTTACTGCTAGTTAAAAGGATTATCTACCCAAATTATTTTTTTATATTTTCTTCTAATTAATTTTATATGTGATTACTTTTAAAATCACATAATTTGCCTTACAATGGGCCCTCCGCAGCGACTATATCTACGTTTGCAAAGATTAATTTGAGAGATAAATAGCTCAGGAGAGGACTTGGTCGTTTCTGTTTTATTATGACAAGCATTCAATTTGAGTGAGTTCTTTGTCAGCCTTCTTAGCTATAGGTTGATGAGTTGGATTTATGAAAATCCTGACAGTATTCCAAGTGATTTAAGGGTTAAAGGCTGTCTTATTTAGAATTTTATGTGATTATTTCCAGATCCAAATTTCTCAAAGTTTATATATACACACACACGCTTACGCACACATGGCTGTTGTGATCAGAATTCAGAAATGGTGGCTGTTGTGATCAGAATTCAGAAATGGACAAGACAGGATCCTAACAGAAAAAAAAGGATGAGGCTCTCTCTAGGTCTCAAATGTTCCAATCTTCTCTAGATGCACAAAAAGTATCAGTAATTAAATAGGCCAGAACCAGAAAAGCTGGAGAGAATAGGTCTATCAGATTATCATTTCCTGTGGAGGTTAGCCTAGATTCCTCAAGTGACTCGAGTCTCACCTTTGGTATGATAGTAATGAGTTATTTTTAAGAAAAATGTAAAAAGAGAAGGAGATGTTGAAAAAACTTTCATAAAAAGATTATTTTTAATTTATAAGAAATTTAAATAATATATATTAAACATGCCATGCAAAGTAAATGACGTGATTTGTAAAGAAAATGGAAACAGAGAAGAACAGGAATTTTGCTCCAATTTGTTTTATATAATATAATAATTCTCACTCAATAAATGATATGATTTGTAAAACTTTAATAATGGATCCATGTTCTCCATTTGTTGAAATAATATAAGTTTTAATTTTTTTCACAAAAAAAAAAATCATTACTCAAATCAAAGTAAATGACAATCGATTGTATAAAATTGAAAGAAAATTAATATGTTGGTTAATCCACAAATTATAGAAAACCATGAATTATTATACTGATCATTGGCCAGAAATTAATTCAATTTTTAAATAAAAAAGGCCAAAATATCAATTGTATGGATACAAAAATATCTATTCTCTTAAATTTATTATTGTTTGGAACCGACAATATATTCTCGCAAGATAGCAAATTCAAATATTTTCTAAGGTTTAAAAAATCTGAATGGATATTGAACCGGTCAAAACACGATTCAATGGTTCAATCATGATTCAACCAGAATTAAACCAGTGATAATAGCATTTCCAAAAATTAAAGAAAAATACGAAATATTTTCAAAGCAAAATAAAACAAAAGTAAGTAAACGGAATTAAATTATCTTTTGCAAATTAAAACACACTAACTCAATCTCAGAAAATCATTTTGATTGCAAAAAGGTAAATTGTTTTCAATCAACTTTCTCTTATTACAAAATTACACAAAAAATTTTAAAATTAGAAAAATATCAACTAATTGACTAGCATTTTTAGTCCCAAACTACGTGGACTTTGATCCCATCGCAGAGTACATAGGCCTCAGGCTCTGATCCTGAATTAAGTCCATCTTTGTAAATAAATAAATATTTTACAATTTATTTGATTTTTTTCCTTAATTTAATAAATATTTCCCAATTTGTTTTCTCAATTCTTTTTCCTCATTTTACTTAAATATTCTTAATTTTAATTTAATTTATGTTCTTTATTTTGTTTTTCAAATTTTCCAAATTTTTTTAATTTCCTTTTTCTCTATCCTTTTTCTCGCATGTAAATGATAAAAAGAAAATTAAAATATTTTTAAAAGCTATATTAATTTGCACAATCAACGTAAGATAACTATTTCTAGGAACGGATGTTGTGGGGTGCCTAACATCTTCTCCACACACAATCGACTCCCGAATCCAACTCTGATTACGCAGATGATCCTTTTTCTCTTTAATTTGGTTTCCCAAGGTTTTTCCTCAAAATTTTGGTTGCGATTCCTCACAAGTCGGTTTTCGCTCGAAAACCCGATCTGTTCTCTTTTTTCTTTCTGCCGCATTTTTCCAAGTGCGACAAGAAATATAACATCTGAGTTTAATTTTCTCTTGGATTTACTTTGATATCTACTCTATTCTTGATATATTCATCTTTGCATCCTTAAAATTCTTGGAACAACCTTTCTTTATCTTATCTTTAAATTGAGCATGATATTAATAATTAATTTCTTCATTTTAATGTTCACTCTTATTTTTTATTAAAAAATCTACACTGAATATGACTCTCTTCAAGAAAAGTAATTAATCCAATTCATATGATATGATAAACATGATACAAATAATATAATTCATACTATATGCCATATCATACAAACTTTTTATTCTACTATTTGACATCATTAAAACCAATCATATTGATCATTAAACCTAACACAAACAACTCCCTATAGTTTAATATCATTAATAATATGGGTCTTAAGGTTTTAATAATTCAGTAATTTAATTTCTCAATTTTTCAACACGGTAGTAACACCGTTAAAATAAGTTGATGTAGTTATTGAAATTGGCTGAGTGAACTATTTATATAGTGACTATTTTGAAAGCTAATTGGCTATAAAAGTATCCAATTAACCCATTTTAACTAGTAAGTTAAAAATAGTCCAATGAACTAGACAAATACTTTTTCTCCATTGCAGCTCTCCGTTTTCAAATCTCGAATACTTTTCTTCGTATAAACAAGAACCAAGCTTGGCACGCACTTGACTCTATACTTTTCCTTCTTTGAAAAATGGGCACTTTTCTTACGTTCATTTCTTAGAAAACGGTTCTGAGTTCAATGTAAAATGAGCTTTCTCTGTTTTTTTTTTTTCGTCTTCATTTTAAATTGCCCATTCACGAAAGAGCCTAAAATAGGCTGACGCATGAACCTATATGATCATTACAGAACATGAACATTTTCGCAATGTCAATATATTGATATAAGTAACCATGAAAACAGTATATATTTTAGTGAATGTGGAATTACTAAAACAGAGGGAAGATTACAACTCTGTCTATCTTTATTTATGTATACTTTTTGAATTTACTTTAGGACTTATCAACTAAGATCAAAGAATGAGAGGAAAGAAAGTGGAGAGAAGAAAATGAAAGAAAAAGACTAACAACCCTTGAAGCTTTACGTACGTCATTTGACTCATGTATATACATAAATTATTGTTTTCCCTCTTGTTCCAGGAAAATGCAAAGAAGTTGCAGGCAAACTATTGTTTTCCCTCTTGCATTTTTCTCCGTATAAACAAATCATCCATTCATCTTTTTCCAAAGCAATCGATAACTTGGCAAGAACAAAGCCCATTGCTCTGAGCTTAAGTTTCCATGGACAAAAAAGCTCACATAGCTGTCATTCCCAGCGTTGGCCTCACCCATCTCGTCCCCATTGTTGAGTTCTCCAAGCGATTTGTTCAGCTCCGCCCAGATTTTCATGTCACTTGCATCATTCCCACACTTGGGTCTCCTTCCACGGCCTCCAAAGCCTATCTTCAAACTCTTCCTTCAAACATACACTCCATTTTCCTCCCTCCAGTTCCTGAACAAGACATGCCTCATCAAAAGGATCAACCACCACACTTTGCAATCCAAATTCAACGCGCAGTCACTCTCTCCCTGCCATATATTCGTGAGGAATTAGAGTCCTTGAGTTCAAGAAATGGCCTTGTAGCTTTGGTTGCTGATAATTTTGCCACGGAAGTACTAGATATTGGTTTCAAACTCAATATCTTGTCTTACATATACTGCCCCCTTTCTGCCATGGCTTTATCTCTTTACTTTTATTCACCAAAGCTGGTGAAGTCAGTTTCTTCCGAGTTCAGAGACCTGCAAGATCCCATAGAGATGCCAGGTTGTGTACCAATACATGGCAGAGATCTCATAGACTCTCTTCAAGATCGGAGCAGCTTACTTTACAGGCAATTTCTTGAACGTTCCAGAAGATTTAGACTTGCTGATGGAGTTTTTGTTAATAGTTTCCTAGAATTGGAAACTGAGACAATAAAGGCCTTACAAGAAGAGTTCAAAGAGAAGCCCCAGATATATCCAGTTGGACCCATTTTACAAAGTGGGTCAAGTGGTGAGCAAAATGGATCGGATTGTTTAAAATGGTTGAACAATCAACGACCCAGATCTGTCCTCTATGTTTCATTCGGGAGTGGAGGGACACTATGTCAAGAGCAGCTCAATGAACTGGCTTTAGGTTTGGAACTAAGCGGTAGAGAGTTCTTATGGGCTGTGAGAGCCCCAAGTAAAGTTGCTTGTGCTGCTTACCTTGGTTATGAAAATAGGAATCCTCTAGATTTCTTACCAGAAGGGTTTTTGGAGAGAACCAAAGAGCAAGGTTTAGTTATTCCTTCATGGGCACCTCAGATTCAAATCCTTGGACACAGTTGTACTGGTGGGTTCTTGAGTCACTGTGGTTGGAACTCCATCCTTGAGAGTATAGAGCAGGGAGTGCCGCTGATAGCATGGCCACTCTTTGCAGAGCAGAGAATGAATGCTGTTTTAGTGACTAATGGTCTGAAGGTGGGATTGAGGCCAAAGGGTAATGAAAATGGCATAGTGGGAAGGGAAGAAGTTGCAAAATTGGTGAAGAGTTTGATGGAAGGGGAAGAAGGTAAGGAGATTGGCAAGAGAATGAAGGATTTAAAAGGTGCTGCTGCTAATGCCCTGAAGGAAGAAGGTTCTTCAACAAAAACACTCTGTGAGGTGGCACTCAAATGGAAAAATTTGGGTGGGATTAGGAAATCATAAAATTTGGTTTCTCTATGTCTTTCCCCCTAGTTTGGTATTTCTTCTGAGACTACTAAATTTTCTGTTGGGTAAATTCAAAATGGAAAACAATGTCATGGCAGAATAAATTAATAATAGAAATAAACTTTTTTTGTATTGGTATTGCCTTGGTTGAACAACACTTTAAAAGTTAATATATTGGGAGTGGGAGGGGCAACAAAGAGCAGGAATTAAATCATCATTATTACAAAGAAAAGAGGTAACTAACTGACCTTTTATTCCGTTTGTACTTCTGTATTAGTGAAATTTCATTATATTCCCTTGAACTGAATCAATAAGTAACTAAAGGGGCACTGAATAGTAGTAAGATGCAAGAGATATATATAAATGAAAGGATATGAACAGCTAATATATTGCAAATTAAGGAAATGGGCCATTCAGACACAAATTAGAACACACCTCACCTCGTAGCCATTCATTTTAGCAGAGCCTGATGGAGCCGCAACATGTATGTTTGCATATAAGGACGCGCTGTTTCTTTCTTGTTCATGATATATGAGAGACCTCCTGATTATACCTGTGCACCCTTTATCACTGGATTATTTTTTTTTTATTTTTATTATGTGTGCCGACAAAATGTAACATCATATCATGTAAAATATCAAATTTAATTATAATAAACACTAGTATTCACAAATTGAAAATTGTGTGCCCATTTTTCATATTTCCTACAACGAGATTGAACTCTATGCATTTATCTAAAATTTGAGATGAACCATGCATGCCGCTCACAAATTATAAATAGTATAATTCCTTACATTTTTTTATGTTATATATATATATATATATATTAATAAATGATTATCCACCTAATACATACACATATACACATCCCCATATAAATCCAACTCCATATAGCCATCACACACATTTACTTTTTTAATAGGGATCTTTTTTTTTTTAAAAAAAATAACAATTATTATCCATTTTAAAGAACCGTAAGTTTTCTTTTTTTCACCAAGGAAAACTTTGTTCCTAATTATTACATCGCCTAAGAAAAGTTTGGACGCAAGGATAAATACAATTCCACCTATTCCATTAGCAAAAGAGCACGCTTTGATCTTAAAAAGCAAAAAAGCCGAATTAGTTGATTAAAAACCGAGAGAGAGAAATTAAAGGAGGACAACTCAATCAAGTCAATTGGCAATGAATGAAAAATGCGGCAACTAATTTCGTAAAAATATCAACATGTAAAAAAAGAAGAAAGTGTTTAAGGAAGGAGAAGCAATCAAAGTCAAGGAAGTGGTAGACCTTGGGTTGAAATAAAAAGTAAGAAAATGTGACCCACATAAATCCCCCCTTTTCTCCCCACACTTGATGACTTTCTTTTCATGGCTATTTCCTGGAACCCACTTCCTTCTCTTTCACATTAACTTGAATAGAATTTGATCAACAAATTCCAATAATCCCTTCTTCTTCTTCTCCTTCTTAGTCGTTAATATTATCATTTCACTTGGGAATTTCACATTTGGAGGCTTCGATTCGCAATTTGCAGCAATATATCCTCTCCATATATATATATATATATATTTGTGGTCTTCTTAGATCTCCTTCTGCGTATGCCCCATCATGCTTCGTGTGTTAGGGTTTCGTTCCGAGTCTGTCGTTCGCTACATGAAGGTGACTTTGGTAAATTCGAACCATTCCTAAAGATATTTTGGGAAATTGGACTTTGTTGTTGTTTTAACTTTCAATTGACGATGACTGTGTTGTTTCAGCAAGGGTCTAGGATGGCTGCTTCAGCTTCTCTCCCAGGTACATTGAATTGTCGTTCTCTTTCATTTACGTTTCGTTCGGTCTGGATTGATTACTAATAATATGAACGTGTTAATTACGAGTATCATGGTCGTTAGAGAAAATGAACAATTGAGAGGAAAAAACGCGTTTTGTTTTTGCCTTTTCAAAAGCCACAAAGCAACAACCAAATTTTGTCACTTTTCTTAAATAAATCCTGGGATCAGTCCAACTGGCCATGTTTTCTGGCTATATTGATTCTGCTAATAAGAAAACTGCATAGTGTATAAGAGTTGTATTTTTACTTGATTACTAAATACTCCCTCTTGCACTTAATGGGGAACTTTTTAACCAAATTATATGAATTAAGAATGATAGTTAATTATCTTAATTTTTTTAAAATTTAAGATTTTTTAAAAATTATTTTTATTTAATTTATTTTTCTCTATGTGAGATAAATTAAATATGTGCCTCTTTTATAAATACGTAATAAACATTATCTCGTAAGACTTTAAAAATAGTCTTATATTTTGAATCAAGATAAAAAATTTTATATTAAGAATATATAATCCTACAAAACATATATATATATATATAAGATATTGTTTATAAAAAAAAAAAAAAAAAAAAAGAACGCAACAGGATTCATTCTTTCCAGATACTGCACACTCCTATTAACTAACCACTCTTCTATTTATTTATTTATCTTTTTAGCATTTTGGGACCAGCTTCACTTTATTTTAATCTTTCATGCCTTTCTGATTTTGAAGATTACTAAAATGAAGACGAAAGAAAATCGATGAATTAAAAAAATATAATGAGGAAATGACTCTTTTTCTTATTCTAAAAATTAAAAAAATAATAATAAAGATATAATAAGTATGTGTTTGTGCAACAGAAATAGATTTCTCCTACAATCTTATAATTAAGGTGTGACTCAAATGAACTTATTCAGCATATTTTTTTTTCACTATTTTATAATTAAATTAGCGATATCAGAAAAATAAATCATGACATGATTATAACTTATTATAGAATCGTATATAAAATATCTTACGAAGATTAGTCTCTATACATCTGGTGTCTACTTTTACTTTGCCTTCTTTTTTTTTTTTTTTAATTCTTTCAGGAAAGATGCCATCCTTTTTCTTTGAAATTCTTGAGTAACTTCCCAGACATTTATTTTCTCCCTCAACCCCAACTATTTAAACTATAAAACTCTCCAACCTTTCATTCCCCCCTCAATCTCATCCTCTCATATATACCATACCATGCATTCATTCTTTGCTCTCTTTCTATAGATTATTATAGGGAAATGGATTCGAAAATGAGTTCGCCTGAGCCTGATTTCTATCAAAACGTCGTCGTAATGAGACACGGTGACCGTTTGGATAATTTCGAGCCCTTGTGGGCATCCACTGCGGCCCGACCATGGGACCCACCACTATTTCGGGAGGGTTGGGTTCGGGCACTGAAAACGGGTCGAACCCTGCGCAAGTCTCTCGGGTTTCCGATCCACCGGGTCTTTGTCTCCCCCTTCCTCCGCTGCGTCCAGACTGCTTCCCAAGTCGTTACTGCCCTCTGTGCTGTCCACGACGATCCCCATGCCCTCTCCGGCCATGCCATACCCAACGATCCTTCCAAAGTCAAGGTTCGATTTTTCTCCATTTTTTTATTTCATAAATATGTATCAGATTTTAGAATACAAGGTATTTTCCTCAGTGAATTTGAATGGGGTAAGACAAAGAGAAAACTCCATGCATCTTGTACTAAGATTATAAATGAATTTGATTTTTGTGGATATGTGATTGGAGGAGAGAAATTGAAAAGCAGCAAGTGATGTGCAGGTATCGGTTGAATATGGATTATGTGAGATGATGAACAGGAAAGGAATACGAGCTGAGGTGGCTCCAAAAGATGGGAATTTTAGTATAGATATATCACAGCGGGAAGCCATGCTGCCAGCAGGAACAGTGGATGATAAAGTAGAAAGATTGTACAAAGAGGTACAAAGGAACAAATTAAATGATGTGTTGTCTTGCGTTTGTTCTTATATTCGACACTACATAACATATCATATAAATAAGCATTAGCATGCCCAATCAAATCAAACTAATGTTATTGATAAACCGCAACTGCAGTTGCCAAAGTGGGAGGAGCCTGTGTTGAAGACGAGGGCTAGATATGAGCAACTATTTAAGGACCTTGCAGATAAATATCCTACCGATAACTTGTTGCTCATCACACATGGTATGCTAACACAACATGCTTCTCTTCTTTACTTTTTTCTTCTGTTGGACTCCTACTTCCTTGTGACATCGTAGCGCTTGATGTTGAATCCATCAGTTTTCTAAGATGCAGGGAATGGATGATGCTTTAGATAATAACACCGTCCTTGCATCTTAATCACAAACCTACCATTTCACTATATAAGCCAAACGCTGCTTCTTTTTTTTAATCTTTATTGTCCTATGTTGTTAGAATTGTTTGTTAGTTTCTCTAATATAATATTGATGAGTGATTGGGAGTAAGCGAATTGTAACTGAAACGAAATGCAGGGGAAGGAGTTCGAGTGGCTCTTTCTGCATTCATAAAGGACGCACAAGTGTGTAAGATAGAGTACTGTGCTTATGTGGAACTAAGACGTCCTATTTTCCAGAAACACCACTCATTCACTGCTGGAGACTTCAAGGTGCTCACTCCTACTGGTCAATCTGGCATCACTTATTTGCTACCCAATGCTTCCACCAATCCTGTCAATGAAACTTGATCATCATTCTCACTTCAACTCTTCCAGATTTTTACATTACCATTTACCATCCTCCAGACTGATTTCTTCCTTGTGGAATGTGGATGTTGTTTTAGTCCATTGGCGTTATATAATTTATGTAGTTGACCCCATTTAGTAGGATAAAACTAATGTTATTATTGTTGGAATGTAGATGCTGTTTTCAATTTAGAAGCCAAAACAAAGCAGCATTCTTTATTCGTGTCATTTTTATTTCCATTCACGTTATGGGGTGCGTATAAATTTTCTCATCTCACTGCTGCTGAGAACAGGAAAAGGCTCCTGATATTGCAAAGTTTGTATATTTAACAATCTAATTTATTCTCAACGACCCCAAAACCAAGAAATCATTACTTGTTTGTACCCAATAAGCCTAATCTATTCTCTAATCCCAACAACAACAAAACAAAAGAGGAAGATAGTTACATCGAGTGGTGATGGGAGTGATTTACAAATTCACTAGACATCCTTGCATCAAGTTGTTGAGGGGTACAAAAGAAAAAAGTTAGAGTGGTATAGAGTATAGCCAATAAGGCATCGGCATACTGCCATCTTGTTTTGCATACTTTTAGAATTGCGGTGGATTTTGTTTACATCTGGACACTTCAGATGATATAGAGGAGATCCAAACTTTTACGAAAATAGGAAGTAAATCGCAACTAAAGATATTATTTGACCCAAAAAATCACAAATTAAGATATCCCATATGAAAATTTTATTTTAGGATAGTTGCCGTCAAACTTCTATGAAAGTTATTTATAATTGACTTTAATTGATTACTGAAAATTATAAATTATAAAACTAATTTAAACAAAATAATTCGGGTAGAACCTAATTGAATTAATATTGAATCACGCAAATACAGAGAATTTCGAACTCAAAAATAACTTTAATTAAGAATCATATTCCAACTGGTTCCTTCCATTTTCAGATATATTGTTCAGGTAAATCAAGAACCTCAACAACCAACCAAGACATTAGGACAATACCAACCTCCGTATTTTGCGGTCCTTCCTACAAATAATATAGTTCTCAAGCATATCACCCCACGATGACTAAACATTACATGCATATATACGTATATACCTATATATATGTGTATGTGAGGTACAAGAAGAATGCACACAGCTGCACAAATTCATCCTTTAAAATGTGAACAGACGTCACAGCTCTGATGATGGGCTTGGAGGTTGCTGGAGATGATCAAACATTTCATCAGGGAAGTCATCGAAGAAACTGTCAGGGTTTGTAGGGTTTCCAGTTGGATCCCTTGTTCCAATTCTGCAACTTCCTGATGGATCGAAGACAGGAAACCCAATGGGAATCTGTGTTCCTATTCCAAGTTCTGATGCATCCAAAGGGCCTAACCCATCAATGAAACCAGTAGACTCATTAGCTCTATCCAAGAGACCTTGACTTTCCATTGAGAATGGGAAAATCTGAGGGAAAGCAATTTGTGAGCTTAGATCGGTGCTCGCATAGCTCTCAAATGGTGTTGTAAACTCTTCTTTGTTTGAAGTGACCGTGTCTGAACTCAATGGCTTGGAGTTCATGAGATCTGGTAACGACACCATTGTTATGACCTCCAAATTATTCTCAGTAATGGATGATGAGCATGGATAAGCCTTCGATGAAGATTCTTCCTCTGATGAAGAACTAAACTTAGGAGCCTACAAATCAATAAAAGATAGTCTTATGCAAATATAAGGAACTGCAATGAAGAAACATAGCCAATATAGTCATTTGCAGTGTGCCTTTGTGCATTCTCAGGGCAAGCAATTTATGTATATGGCAACTCATGAAACTAAACCAGTTTCCAGACAACCGGTAAGACCCTCTCTGTGCAGAAGTGAGAGGACAAATAGTGTCCCAAACAGAATAACATTCATGTATAGCAGATAAATTGATGTGAGTCACTCAAATTTCTAGTCCTCTTTCATCATTATATATTTCAGCAGAACACAATACTCAGGAAGACTATGAAGCATTAATATTTTAAGAAAGGAATCATATCATATTCAATATGCATATATGTCCTATACTTACCAGACATAATTAATATACGCTTTAAATTACTCATGGACTTTATATATTTTTGTTGTATTACATTAATTATTGTGTTATGTCCGTATTGAATAATTCCTGGCGAAAAGAAAAATAAACCCAAGGTAGAGAAGTAGACTTCCAGAATTGCACTAGTAACGTGAAAAAGATTGGAAGAACCAAGGAATTGCTGTAAGAAACCCAAAACTCAATCTTTCAACTTCCGTGATTCTAAATATCATACTTAGAATGAAAGAACAAAATGAAAAATGCCTCAATTACCTCCAAAGTAGGGGGAACATTGTGAAACTTGGGGAGTTTATTTTTGTTCTTGTGGGATTTGGAGGGCGGTGTTGAAGTGTGAAGAATCCTAGCAAGCCTCTTTTGCCTACTACTCCAGAAATTCTTGACGTCGTTATCTGTTCTCCCTGGCAAATAAGATGCAATCTTGGCCCATTTGTTCCCATATTGTGCCTGCAACTCTATCACCACCCTCTCTTCCTCTAGGGAAAACTTGCACCCACTAAGTCAAAAACAAAACAGAAACCCATCAAATAATTTCAATTGTGTCACCAATAAGCTTAAATACTCAAATTAACCTATATCAACCCAGCAATATTAATACAGAAGAGCCCCAGTAATTAAACGCGATGTCTTTTGGATAGCCCCTAAGAGAACTTTCATCAAACACCAAATGGACAAAAAGTTATAGAGAAGAGGAACGCGTACTTCTTGAGGTTTGGACGAAGCTTATTGACCCAACGAAGACGGCAAGACTTGCCGGTGCGTTGAAGAAGGCCCTTGGATCGAATGGAGCTCCAGTCTCTGGGGCCATACTTGTTGACATGGCTTAGAAGCACCTCGTCTTCCTCGGCTTTCCATGGCCCTTTCCTTATAGGTCCCTGATCGTTCTTCTTCCCTTGCATTCTCTACGAATCACTGCGTGAACAATGTGTGTCTGTGGTTTCTCTCCAGTTTTGTGTGACAGTTTAGACGGTTATTTCCACTTCCCTCCCACTACTAAGCCCACGTTCCGAGAGAAATGTGTTTCAAAATGATAGTGGAATGACCAAATTAACCCTCTGAAAGCTCAGAGCCAGGGAGAAACTTTGGGCTCTTGGGCTGGTTCGTTCTTTATTGGGCCAGAGAGTCCAACCCTTTTCTGGGAGAAATCAGTAAGTAAAAGTCAATTTCTTTCGCTTGGCCAAAAAACATTTTCCTTTATTAGCTAAAACTAGAAAATGCAGGAGATGTTCTAAATATATGTATCACATTAAGCTAAAAAATTACACGACGATTAAAAACTAAATTGATTGATGGACACAAAGTTTTGAAAAAGAAATTTAAACGAATTATATTATAATTATAAATTGAAAGAAAAGGAAAAGTTGAAAGTTTAAAATAAAAATTTAGATGATAAAAAAATTAAGAAGAAAGAGCCAATCAAATTGAATTGTGTGACTTGCAATAATTCATATATGTACATTGAATAGATTGAATAAATTGATATCATTTTAGTCATTTACAGTTGGACATTTTTAAATTCAATTTGCAATAAAATTATCTTCTCAATTTAATTATTGACAAATATAATATTTCTTTTTTTGTTTAGTGAAGGAGAAAATTCATTCAACATAAACAAAAACGAAAAGCAAAAAACAAAAGCAGAGCGGCCTTCGAAAATGCCAGGACAAAGATCAAATCGAAACATATTTGCATCAGGGTGGACTCTACATGAAAAGATGAGCCACCTTCTCTGCCCTAGCAGTATGATCAACAAGAGTCCTAGCAGCTATAATAACTAATAAAAAGACTCATTGGCAAAAAGCCTTTTGCTCCTAACAATCCAAAAATTCCAACATAGAAACCCAAAAACAAGGACAATTTCTTATCAACCTTCTTTGGGTTGTTGTCCGAGATCCAATCTTGTGGTTGGCTGAAGAAAACAGGAGCCATCTGGTGTCGAATAATAAGATTCCAAGTCCTGTAGGCAATGGTGCATCTCAGTTTCTTTCTGTTTCTATCTTTCTTTCTCTTTTTTCTTTTTTTGTCCCATAAAATGCTTCATTCATTACTAGAACACGTGTACAACCAGAAAGTTCCAAAATCAAAGCCAATACAACACAACATCAACCCTAGTTAAGGAAAAACACAAAACTGAAATAATATATTTCTCAGTTTAATCCTCACATATATCTCCGTCCTCTACACTGGATATTATACCAAATACCCATTTATATCTTAACTCCAATCCATCACCCTCTTACACCCCAACACAAAATGCAAACAACTTAAACATGATGCGCAGAAGAAAAAGCTTTTCATCCTTAGGGGAACATGAGAGGGGCTATAAACTTTCAGATCCATTCCGTCAGCTTTTAGCCATCTTCAAATTCAGATTCAGTTATACTATCCAGGCATTAAGATTGGCCACCACAGCTTCTAACCTAGGGCTCTTCAGCCTATCATTGCTTTCGTGTATAGTTGCAGTAGGATGCTAAGCTAAATCTTTAGGGTCGCAGATAGGGACTCAAGATGAAATTCTTCATCTTCAGCATGATAAGACCCTACTTATTTATTATTTTCAAAACTATTCTACAAACATAAAAAACATTTGAAATAAACTTATACTAGCAACGATTACCATTACAAAAACAACACACAAAACCAAATACCACTAATGTTATACAACTGAAGCTGTGGAGTTTACATCAAGCATGTATTACTCTCCCAACCCTCTTTTTTAATCAGTAAGTAGAGAACTGCTTTTATCAGTAAGTAGGACGCTTCCATGTCAGTAGTCAACACCATGACAGTATATAATCTTCCCAACTTTTACATCATACATGGACAATTAGATGTACAAAGATGTACAATTGGCCTGTCTTACCTCTGATATAATCAATTTGAAAAAGAGTTACACATCATTGGGTGTTTAGTATCTATCATTTCTCAAGAATTTAGGATCTTGTCACAGGAAATGTAGCAATGCAGGATAAGATGTTTCCAGTTCCTTCCTGTTAACTCTGTGTCACATGCTTGCCATCCACATTAGTAAACTCCCATATATATGAAGTAGCAAAGATAAAGAATCTGTACAAAGTCAGTCAGAATATGATTATAACACTAGGTATTTGCAGCTATATAGAATTGCTCAAACCAATGTTTGGGAGCAGCTCGGTGAATTTTAAAGGCAAAAGCTACAAAATCATTGTTGCTGGAAGCAATCACAGTTATGATGGAATAATTTTTTTCTCCACAGACCCTTTTCTTTAAGCCACAAATGGAATCTGTACCTAGGCTGAATGCGGTTCTCTAAATTATAATACAGCACTGCTGTTATAGGGGTCAGACACTGTAAAGGGATTCCCATTTCCTGACAGAAGAAGTTCACCTTCTCATCTATAATTTCAGATTTTTGGTTTAGAATTTTAGGCGCTATTTTCACCATGATACAGAGGTTTGAGAATTCAAATCCTAAATGTAGAAGGTATTCAAATCTTTCCTTTAACTCCCTACTATAGCCATGCAAGGGAGCTGAAATATTCATGGTTTAAGCATTTTCTCCAAAGCCCAAGCCATGTAAGAAATTCAATTTATTCATTCTATGATCTTGGGACCTTAAACCACAAATCATTCCCAAGCCAGCTTGATATTCTTGATCCTGTTCTTCATTAGGATGGCTTTCAAGATAACTTATTAAAAACTGATGACCTCCATCCTTCATTTTATTGAAGAACCACTCATGTAAATCCAAAGCTCTCATTATATTAGGCAAATTAGCCATCTTGTTCGTCCCCAATACATGATCATATTTTTTACTAATATCCTCCAGATTTTTAGGGATCAAGCCAAAGTGTTTTAATAGCCTTAATACAGAAATCATTGGCATCTGCAAATCAAGATTCAACGACTCTGGGGCTTTTAAAAGTAGAAGAGCTACTTCCTCTTTCTTGACACCAAATCTGCAGAAATGCTTTGCCTTTTGGAATCAACTCCTATTCTTCATATTCAATACATATGTTTTTTTGCCCTGTCCATGAGCTCCCCTGAATTTCCCTTCTCATGATTTAAATTGTAGAATCCCGAATTTTTTTACATACGTCATGCCAAGAATCTACATTTCCCTCAACAGATCTTGCCAACTCAAAATCTAAAAATACTGACTTCAGATCAGTAAACAAACCATCAATTTCAACATCGACTGCTTCACCTTCCACACCCAAGATATAGGGGAAAGCAGGACATATACCAACCACTTCAACATTAGCAAACCCATACTTTTTAAGCTCACAGAGCGTGGACTTCAACTCTTCGGGACTTCTCCTGAAAATGGAAGTACTTTCCTTATACAACTTACCCAACTTATCCTTATACAACTTACCCCACGTAAAGCCAAACCCTGAAAGCGCAAAAGCTGCATCGAGAATTGACCCATCTTCAGAAAAGAAGACCTTATTCGCAGGCAACAACCCAGAAACGCCATTGTAGTCTATGCCTATGCTTTCGAAGAAAAATTAGAACTCGTTGATGGGGTTGTACCTGAGGTATTTCTGGAAATTTTTTGAGGAAGTGAAGGCCAAGAAGTCAACCTTCCCAATGAGATTAACGAGGGAAAGGAGGGAGTTCCTGCCAATCTGATCGGCCAATACAAATGGCAAGCATCGAGTTTCGTGGAGGTAATCGGTAAGGACTTTCTGGGCTTCACGGACAACGAGTTTCTGGAACCTTCTGGGGATATTTGAGGAGTTCAGTAGCTTCCTTGTGGTGATGGAGGTGGTGAAAACATGGCGGAAGAAGATGGTAGAAAACGAATTCGTAAACATGCTTTCTTCATTATCGAAGATTGATGTGGAACTAAACTTATTTATTGAAGGGTGGTTTACTGATTTGGTTGCATTAATCATACTCCTCCTTTTTTTTTTTTATGGGAAGTAATTTGTAGGAAGTAAGTATACCTCTTTTCCATAATTTATTTTTTTAAATGTAATGTTGAAATTACTTTTAAACGAATTTATTATTTTTTAATCTTAGAAATATAAATATTTTTATTAATTAGAAATTAGAATAGTGGGAATTGTAAGGATAAGTTTAGAAAAATATTATAAAACACTAAATCTCATTTGATAGGTAGAATAAAATAAAAAGTTATTTTTTATATGAAAAATGTCTTTTGTGTCCAAATATAAAAATTAATAAAAAATATATAGTTATTATAAAACAATAATATGATATAATAAATATTAGAGTGTTCTTGTTCAAAAAAAAAATATTACATAGTGTAACTACTTTTTTCAAGTTAATTTATTAAAATAAAATAAAATAAAAGAACAATAATAATACATATTTTTAACAAATTTAAAGGAAAAATTATATATAACTATTTATATTTTAAATTTTAATAATAATCGTATAAATTTTAAAAAATAATATAATATAAATAAAATAATTAATACATACTTACAATCTTTACAATAACATGTAAGCATGAGGTATTGTTCAGGACTTGCATGTGTAATGCTAACTTCACTCAATTACTCAAATGTAGTATATTGAAATGAGATAAATTTAAATTTATTATACATAAATAAAAATATAAAAATAATTAAAGTGAACAATTCACTCAGCTTACTTTTACATTGCACTTAGAACTTGTAATTTAGGCTGGCCCACTATAGGTAGGGCTGCAAACCCTAAATGCCAAAATAGGCTTAGCTTTAAAAGCCTGAGCATGTATATAGCGGGCTTGCAAGGCCATATTTTTTAATATTTTTTTTATTTTTCATAAAATTATTTAAATTAATATAACTAATTATCACAATTATTTACTAAAAATCAACATAATATTTAAATTTTATAATTTATACATCACTAATTAATAAAATAATAGAAAAATGATTGTTAAATACCCCTAGAAAAAAAACCAAAAATATACCTTAAACTTGTAAAATTACTATAAGGTACCTATCTGAAATTATTTTGTATTGCAAAATGATCATTTCATTGTCCACCATTTGTGTCAAAATTACTAATTAACTGAGTGTATTCACTTGTAACTAAATATACGATGATTTAAAATGGACACTGGTAAATTTGCAACAGACAATAGTTGGTTTGATAGTTGTAATTGAGGTGATGGTCAACCATCATAAGGGGTCCCTCTGATGGTTGACCAGATCAAAAGTTGTCACTGAGCTACTGATCTGGTCGACCATTAGAGGGACCTCCCTCTGTTGGTCGACCATTGCTTCAGTTGCAATTGACAATCGACAATTTACAACTAATCCATATATATTTTATAAGTCGAGTTAACAAAGTAAACACAAATACATTTACAACTTATACACATATATTTGCACCTAATATATCAATATTTCTAACTGATCCATGTACATTCGAATATACTAACAAAATGAACCCAAACCCAGATACATTTACAATTGATTTATGTAAATTCATAAATGATACATCTATATTTACAACTGATTTGCATACATTTCCATTTTATGAAAATTGTAAACCACCACTCAAACCAGTAAATTGGAATCAAAAAGATTCTAGCAACAGCAAAAAAAAAAAAATAGAGAGAGAGAGGGAGAAGCTGAAGATGCGTGTGGGCCAAAGACGGTGGAAGAGAAAGAAGAAGAGGGAGGAAGGAGCACCAGCAAGTGGACAAGAGAGGAAGAAACATCACCCCATCTTACCGAAACTAAGCTCCCCATCTTATCGGAACCAAGCTCCCCATCTCAGTGTCCATGTTCTTCTTAGTCAAATTTGATTTCATGCGATGTTGAGGTGCTTGAAGGTGGATCTAATTTTGTTCAATGCCTAAGTACATGGTCGATGGTGGATCAAGAGTGAGGTGCTTGGAAGAAGGAGGAGAAAGAGAGAGGGAGGAGAGTTGATCAGAAGAGGAACGAGGAGAGAGCGAGAGAAAATGAAGGGATAGCGGATAGTTTGATCTTTTCATACAATAAATATTTACAATTTGATACATTGGTATGTTTTTGTAATTAGATAAGTTTAAGGTACATTTTTGAAATTTTTTCCTCTAGAGTTATTTAACTGACATTTTTCTAAAATAATAATATATATTTGTTAATATTTAAAAAAAAGACTAAACGGCCGGTTCTCTAATTGGGCCCAAAAAGCTTAAAATGTATATGGGATATGAAAAATACGATCCAACCCATTCATATTTTTGGCCCAACTTATCATACCTAATTTGTTTTACCAGCTATAATAATTATACTAATAAATGAGGTCGGTGAGTACTGCAGCAATACAAATCATATTCAACCATATTTTATATTTATATTTATATTTATATTGCTTTTTTTTGCCACCATATTTTATACCATTTTGTAAACTGTAATTTCACTAACTGACAAATCATATTCTATCATATTTTATAATTTTATTTTTATTTATTGTGTTTTTGGCCACCATATTTTATCTTGATCATTTTGTGTGTGTGCGTTGAGATGTATTTACATGGTCGATGGAAGATTTTGAGGGTATGAACAGTGTCGTGAAAATTAAAAAATGCTGCCTCTCCCTTCCAGGTTCTTCTTGTCGCCGAACCCTCCACTAATACATTTTCTTCCTGCAACTTCCGTGATTCCGAACTCAAAACCTTTAATTCCCATCATGTCCTTCTCTTCTCCCGCTTCTTCGTCAGCTTCACCTTCCAGAACCAACCCCAGAGAAGAACAGGACTCGGGCGAACACAAACTTTCGCAGGTCCTCCAATACCACAACCAGACCAAGCACTCCTTCAACAAGTACGCCAGAGGCCCTCACGGCCTCGATTGGGCCAACCAACCTAACCCATTTCGCAGGTATGTGTCTTCTCCCCTCCTTTCTCTTTTACACTACCCATCGTTGCCAATTGAACCTCCTTTGTACTCCTCTCTGTTCCTTTCTCTTCCTCCTGCAAAACCCATATCCAAATCCACCATTTCTCAGTTCTTCTATGACTCTTTCGCTCTCTCTGCTTGGAAAACCACAGGATTCAGCACTTGGTCTCTACGGGTTAACCCAAGTAGTGGGAATTTGCACCCAACGGAGGCCTACATTATTGCTTCTTCCGTAGAATCTCTCTCTGACTCGCCTTTTGTTGCTCATTATGCCCCAAAGGAGCATGCTTTGGAGGTCAGAGCCGAATTTCCACGAGGGTTCTTCGAAAAATTCTTTCCCCAGAATTCGTTTCTTGTTGGGTTGTCATCGATTTTCTGGCGCGAGGCTTGGAAGTACGGGGAGCGAGCGTTTAGGTATTGTAATCATGACGTAGGTCATGCTATTGCTGCGGTTGCAATGGCCGCTGCAGGGCTTGGTTGGGACGTGAAGCTGATAGACGGACTGGGATATGAGGATTTGAAGAATCTTTTGGGGCTTCACATTTTCCCTGAATTTGAAGTTCCGTCAAGACCTGTAAAAGGAAGGATTCCAGAGATTGAATTTGAGCATCCGGATTGTGTTTTACTAGTTTATCCCAACGGAATTAGTGATTTTGATGTGGATTGTAAAAACTTAAGTTCTGCCATATCTGAATTTTCAAAATTGGAGTGGAAAGGAAAACCCAATTCTCTTAGCAAAGAGCATATATGTTGGGATATTATCTATAGGACTGCTGAGATTGTGAAGAAGCCTTTGACATTGGGACAAAGATTCTTTATTGATCCATTTCAAAGAAGTGGTCTTTACAGCAAATCCTCATACAAGGGTTTTACATTGAGGAAAGTTGTTCGGACACGTAGAAGTGCAGTTGATATGGATGGAGTTACAGAAATGGGGAGAGATACATTTTATCAGATTCTGTCACATTGTCTTCCTTCAGGTTGTCAAACTGGAGAGAGGCAAAAGAGGCAGCTTGCATTGCCATTTCGGGCTTTTCCATGGGACGCTGAGGTTCATGCTGCTTTATTTGTCCATAAAGTGGTGGGTTTACCGCAGGGCTTGTATTTTCTCGTGAGGAATGAAAATCATTTTGACGAGCTCAAGAAATCTATGAACCCCGACTTTGCATGGGTCAAACCAGAGGGCTGCCCTGATGATCTACCTTTATATGAACTCTATGGATTCAATTGTCAGCAGCTTGCCAAGCAGCTTTCATGTCATCAGGTGCATAATGATCTATGGTTGTGTTGCTACATAGGGGCGTAAGAAGTGATCTCTTTTTCTTTTGGGATTTTATTTCCTTTAATGGAATAAGTGTTCAAAATTGGTTTTTTACTTTGAGCAGTATTAAAAAATTAGTTATATCCTTCACAGTAGGGTGTACTGGCTTAGTGAAATACTTCGCTGCAATCAGTAATCTGCTAACTATTTCAGACATAATATCCATCTGGTACGTTTTTTAACTATTAAGTGAGTAAGCTGTTGTTGATTTTTCTGAATACTAATATTTTAATATTTGGACAGGAGCATATAAATAAAAATTAAATGTTTTACTTGTTTCATTTGTCCTCGGAGCTGCTAAATTTCTGGGATATGAATTATTTGGGATTTTCTGTTTGCACTTTATCTATTAATATCTCAAATGAATGAGTTTATACTCGTTTTTTGAATGAATGTTTCACTCTTAACCTTAAGCAGAACATTTTGCATATTTCTTTCCTGTTAAATGTGACCCCTTACTTGCAGGATATTGCTAGTGATGGTTGCTTCAGCCTTGGCATGTTAGCTCGTTTTGAGCCTACATTGCGTGAGAAGAATGTGTGGATGTATCCTCGTTTATTTTGGGAGACTGGAGCCCTTGGACAGTTGTTGTATCTTGAAGCACATGCTGTAGGCATCTCAGCAACTGGAATTGGTTGCTTCTTTGATGACGCTGGTAGGACTCATTTCCATCACCATTTCTTGGAAAAATCTTGGTTTGGCGGCTGAAAATGTAATTTGCATAGTACTTCATGTTCCATGCTGCAGAGAAGTGTTATAGTTTTAATTTAAGGTCCATATAGATGGTGAGAACCTTTATCTGATCTCTAATAAAAAATTGGTGTTTCTAAATGTAATTAGTGCGTGTTGAAACTTGTTGAAATTTTATATAATACAAAATAGTTTGACTTTGATTCTGCATGTGTTGATTTGAAGAAGTCACTTATTTGGAATTTAGGTCCGAAGACAGTCTGTCTACAATATGTTCTTTTCCCTCCTATGAACCATTAAAAAATGATCACTTCTACTTATTCATTCTTGGTTATAGCAGAACCAAATATAATCAATGTAGAAAGTTCATTATTGCCCAATATTCTACTTCAAATATTGATTTTCTATGCTTCATATGGTCCAATCATAGCTAACCAATCACATTGTACCTCAAGGGCTGTCATTATTTGATTGCTTAGTTATCTCACCTAAAGCTACTCCATGTTATCTTCCGTTGACTGAAGAAAGACTTTGCTATTAACGACATTCATAAATCAATGCTATCAGCTTTAGAATCCAACACTTTCTAGCTTCCATCTTTTTCACACTTCAAGTGGTAACAATAGAAAAGTGTCTTCATATGAGGTGCATGTTATTCAGAATAGTATTCAAATGAATTACTAGATTGTAGGATCCTTTGAGTTTTTCCACATTCTCTATACTGCCTTTTTTCTTCTTCTTTAGGAAATAGAGTGACATAGAGTTGTAGATGAAGAATATGATTTTTGGTCCACATAGAACTTGTTCAGAGATAGAGTGGAAAAAAGAGACAATATTATTACTAAGGATGGATGAGTTTGAGAGTTCTTGTTATTCAATTTGGTACTCCCAGTATGCTCAACCATGAGACTAAATAGTGAGAACATACTGGAATACGGTGAAAGGCTCTTGTTTGTTAATAGAAGATATTGGTGAGGTTCTAAGTTACATTTTGTTAGAAGCAGTGATGTATCGGCACTAATGCAAAGGTTAGGAAACCCTCGGATGATAAAGTCATTCCATCATCTATTATTGGACAATCTATCCTTGAAGCTTAACGAACCTCAATGTGCATGTCAATAATGAACATGCACATATCATATTGTGGCAAGAGAAAATGTTAGGTAAAAACTTGTGTACCCATTAAATCTGAACATGGAATCATGTCAAAAACTAGATCTTTCACTATAAAGTGCTATTATCATGCTAATATGTTTGTTCATGATAAACTTGGTGTATGAATTTGTATAGATGGGTTTAAAAGTTTTTATTCTTGTTGCTGTATTGGATCATACTGGAAAGCCTGGCTGTTTGTTGATTGCAGTGCACCAGTTGCTTGGGTTGAAAGGGTCAAACTTTCAGAGCCTGTATCATTTTACGGTTGGAGGTCCTGTGTTAGACAAACGCATAATGAGCCTACCGGCATATCCAGGTCCAGATGTAGATGCTTAGTAGATTAGAATCAGGTTTGAAGAATTAATGTTAGCTGTCTTGACCCCTCCATCCACATGTAAAGAAAAGAATTGGACATTGTATGTTGATCCTTTGCAATATCTATGAATTTAGCAGCTGCCTTCTAACATTGGCTCAATACTCATTCATATGTGTATATAATAATATTGCTCTCAAATTTTCAATTTGTCCCTCCCAACACGTGCGACCTGTGTTGTATATTCTAAGTTTGATCAACTTGCACTGTTTAGACTGGAGGCCTAGAAAATGTGATGACTCATGACTTGTAACATTTATGATCCTTCCCAAAGTTACTATCATTCTTGAAAGATACATTGTATTTTTATGATACATAAAAATTAAAAACTATATGATGTCTACTAAGTCCAATAAAGAATTCTTTCTTCTATTGTCTTCATTCTCTCTTCAATTCCTTTATTGCCTTCTTGTTTATGTTATTTTAATGCGTTATTAGCACAAAGTTCGACCAAATTCACATGAGGTAAAATCATGAAGGTCCCTATTGATTCCTATTCATCACAATGAAGGAGATGGTTTGATCCAATTGCATGAAGGTTTCTCCATATTGGTCAGTTAATTGCAAAGTAAATGAGATTAAGTTTGACTCTCAATTCTATCTCGAATCTTTTGATTTCTAGTTCTTGAAATCATTTTATGCATGATTAGGATCATATGAAGCTTGATTTGTTTGATTTAAATGGTTTGGATTTGTGTGTGATTATGTTGACATTTCATCTTATGGTTCTAAAATATGAATAAAAAAGCAAAAAATAAAATTTGCATAATTTTGTTTCAAGGAGGAAAAAAATCATGATTTCTTGATTAGGAAATCCAAACATGTATTTGGAATTTTAAGCCTTGAGAAGAGTGTAATTTACTTAGAATCCACATATGATATTTGAAACCTGAAATGTAGAAGTCCATGAATTTACTTTCTTTGGTTATAAAATGATTTTGCCATTCTAACCTAACCTTTACCCATGTAACAAGAATATGGACTCAGCTAGCAAGGCCAAACAAATTTATCTTCATTAGTTTGAACTGTCTAAATTTTATTGAAAAATATAACTGAATGCCTGCTTAAGAATACACTGATAGTGATTTAGAAGACATTCATATATAGTAAAATGAAAAAGAAATATCATATTGGAATGTGGACTGGTTATATCATACCGGAATGTATAGTATTTGAAATTAATCAAATCACCAAGTGAAGAAATCATAAAGTATACCGCTAGAGAGGAATATCACATGACAACCAACAGATAAACATTGTCCAACAGAAAATGACTTGATTCCTGAAGCTAAGCTGAAAACATATTCTAAATTAGTAATGTCACTCGAAGAAAAAATGGAGGAACAATGAGTTTACAGGCAGACTCAACCTGCTATTACTATTATGTGGAAGGGCCATACATGAAATGCAAATGAAAGCTCATCCAGTTACACTACTACATTTTACCTCAAAGACAACATCTATTGTAGTAAAAAGCCTGAAAAAAAATTATGGTCTTTTGGAAGGAATATGGTATTTGAAAAAAAAAACTGAAGCATCATGATAACAATAGTAATAACAAGAAATTTGTTAAGATTGCAATAATATGGTCTTCTGAAATAATTGGCTTTAAGGAAGTTTTAATATTGTGTCAGTTGAAATATATTACTACAAGTACCGAAAGTTAACGTCTTCTAGTGGATGTATTAACATTTGTCAATTATCTCACAAAACCGGTTGATGTTAGAATGGTTGTTGAATGCATTTGGTTTAATCATCTATGATCAAGAGTGAAAAAACGTTATAGGTGAGGGGGTTACAGCTAGTGGACTGGTGGAGATAATTAATCATCTCCAACTTTTGAAATAGTATAATTCTTGCCCACAAATGTTTATAATGTATGATAAATGCTAGTTAAAAAAAAAAATCTATCATATGATAAATTATATTTAGAGAATTTTTTTTAGTGCTTGTTGAATTTATACGAGTCGTAAGAAGGCATGGACATTCTATGATGAGGTAATATCTATCATCTTATTATAAGTGTTGCTAACGAATGATTTATTTTATAAAATGTTTTGCTGCTATATGTTAGCTTGTAAAATCCAAGTTGTATTAATGCTATCAATTAAAGTCCGTTTTTCGTTGAATTTGAAGGATTATTACTTTTTGAAAATTAGTCTTGAAGAAGATAAAGTGAAAATGATCATCAAGAATTCTCTAGTAACATGTTTACATATTTTCTTTATCCTCTATGGACATTACTTTTACATTCACTATTAATTTATTTTAATCTAGTTGTAACAAATTAGATGTTTTTATGATCTTAAATGATAGTTATAATGTTGATTTATAATTTATGGTGAACAATTATTTTGTGAAATTCAAATTTAAATAGAATTGTTACGGATAGGTAATGGTACATTTGAGATTATATATCTTGGTGAAAGCGTACCTACTAGTGTTTTATATTGCCTAAAAAGGAAGTGTGAGCCTTGGATGAATCTAAGATCCTCCTATATTGCAAGAAAAATAGAATATGATTTAGTCCATAAATAATTATTATAAACATGGATCATTTTGTTGGACAAAAGATTCATAGTTAAAAATTGTCTTATGGATAGTAATTGTATATGATGTATACTTTTCTTATTTGAAAAAGAGTGATTTTAATACTAATGCTATTTCTAAATGTATGAAACCAATGAAGGTTTTGGGAGGATTATCATATTCTATTACTTCATGAAGCAATTAAGTTATTGATGATATATTATTTTACTAAATTTCAAAGCAATTTATATTTAGGGAAAATGACATTTTAAAATCAAAATATTCAATTAATCTTATTTTAGGATTAAAATATTTCAAAATGATAGAAAGAGATAATGATCTTAAACTGATCAAAATTTTAAAAAAGAAATGACATAAATGCCCTTATTAAAAAGTTTGACACTCAGTCCCCACTATTTATTACTCAAGTTCTATGATTTAACACTAAATTACCTCGACTTTACACTGAATATATTTTGATCACTAAAGAATTTGATTAATTAGTCTCAGAGTTTGACACTCAACTTCCCCTATTTACTACTTAAGTTCTACTATTTGATGCTGAACTATCTCAATTTTACACTGATCACATTATAATTACTAAAGAATTCAATTAATCAGTCTCAAAGTTTGATCAGTGCTATCAGAACCGGATTGAATCGACCAGTTCGATTGATCGAACCGGGAACCGGTACCTAATTCAGTCTGACTAAGAAAGAGGATTGGAAGGATTCAAAACTGATGAGAATCGGTTATAAACCGATCCCATATAATTTTTTTTTAATTTTTAAAACATTTTTTTAGTTTATAAAATAAAATGACATTATTTTTAATGCAAAATTTTTTTGATATATATTATAATATTATATAAGTATTATTGTGATATATAATTATTAAAAATTGTATATTTACTTAATAAATAATATAATAATAAATTATTATTTTATTATTTTAAACTCAAAATGTGATTATGGATGAATATTAACTTATTTATATCTAAATATTGAGTTATGAAACTTATTAATAATTTGTTTATGGTGAATAATATATTAATAATTCTATATTATTTAATTTGAGATTTTAATTAAGTCATAAAATTTGTTTAAACTTGTATTATTTGTTTTAAATATATTATTTTAATTATTACTGGTTTGACATTGATTAGATCACGATTAAACCATTGAACCTCGAATTGGCATCTTATCCGGTTCAATCGTGGTTTGGTTCTGACAACATGGAGTTTGATACTCAGCTCCCGCAATTTATTACTTAGATTTCATGATTTGACATTGAACTACCCCAATTTCACACTGAATAAATTATGTTCACTGAAGAATTTAATCAATTAGTCCTAGTGTTTGATACTCTGCTCCCTCTATTTAATACTCAGATTCCATGATTTAACACTAAATTTCCTCGGTTTTATAATGAACACATTATGATAAGAATTCAACTAATCAGTCACAGAGTTTGACACTTAGCTCTCACTATTTACAACTTAAGTTTCATGATTTAACACTGAATTACCCCTATTTTACACTGAATAAATTATGTTCATTGAAAAATTCAAATGATCAGTCATATTGTTTGACACTTTGCTTCATCTATTTAATACCTAGATTCCACGATTTGACACTGAGTTTTCTTGATTTTATAGTAAACAAATTATGATAAATAAATCATTCAACTAATCAGTCCCAATATATGATACTCATGTTCACTCATTTAACATTGATGTTCCCCAATTTTACACTGAATAAATTATAAATAATTTAACTGATCAGTCCCAATATTTGACACTCAACTATTGTTCTGTATAAAACTGGGGAACATCAGTGTCAAATGGGTGAACGTGATTGTCAAAAAGTAGGAGCAAAATGTCAAATACTAGGATTGATCGATTAAATTTTTTAGTGAACATAATTTATTCAATGTAAAATATGGGTAATTCAGTGTCAAATTGTAAAATCAAGGTAGTTCAGAGTAATAAATAGTAAAAGCTGAATGTCAAACTTTGTGATTGATAAGTTAAATTCTTTAGTGATCCTAATGTGTTTAGTGTAAAATCAAGATAGTTCAGTGTCAAATTATAGAACTTGAGTAGTAAATAGCGTGAGTTGAGTGTCAAACTCTAAGACTGATCAATTGACTTCTTTGATGATCATAATATGTTTAGTGTAAAACTGGAGTAGCTCTACGTCAAATTGCGGAACCTAAGTAGTAAATAGCGGGAATTGAGTGTTAAAGTTTTTATATGGGTATTTAGATAATTTCCTTTTTAAAATTTTGATCAATTTAAGACAATGATCTCTTTTTATCATTTTGAAATATTTTGGTCTTAAAATGGCATTAATTGAATGTTTTAGTTCTAAAATGTCATTTTCCTTATATTTATTGCATTTCATGTCTTATTAAGATTGTAAAATATTATGTAACAAATAATATTTGAGATATGTTATAATATACCATAATTATACTAATCCAAATATGTATAGTCTTTAACATGACTGGTTTGATCATCACCGGATCAATTATGATGCAAAGAATTATTGAGAATTCACATAAACATGTATTAAAGAGCCGAAAGATTCTTTATGAATAGCCAACATATTATATAACTTGCAGATTCTCATGTGATGTTTGTTCTTGGAGTAGATTAATTATGAGATCATCACTAGTAAAGATTGGGATTGAATTCTTGTATTTCTAGAATGAGTTAATATATGGGCCCATTTAAATATCATGTGAACCATACAAGTATTTAATAAATTTTGGAAGATGCATCAGTAAAATGGTCACATGTGTGTCATCAAACTACAACCTGAAGTTTGCGATATTGTTTGCAAAAATAATTATATCAAGTGCACAATTTCTAAACTATATGATAAAGGTAGTCTTGAAGATGCTAGTGAATGTATATCTTAGGCTTTCAATGATTAATGTATTCTTATTAAAAGAATATTTAAAAAGCCTATTGATTGAATGCTCATGAAAATGCCTATACTAAATAACTAGACCAGGATTTATATGCATCGTGCCAACATTAAATGGTAAATTCTCCCCACCATTATTGGCTCTTGGTCAGGAGCTAAAGATTTTCCATCTTAGAAGTTTGAATGTGTGATCTCTAAACTTATCATTCCACCACAATGCACATAGATAGATATTCAAAGAAAGCTGGGAATATATGTAGGGCAAGATCATCCTTTTTCTTTGTTTCTAAATAAAAAAAAAAGAATGTTTTTAAATAAACAAATAGATCTAGGAGACTTATACTACATAATTTATTAATTTTACAAAATTTTCGCAAAATGAGGGGTAGATGATGAATGGCTAGAAATGAATATTACATGAATGTATTTTTAATATCTTATTTAGATCCTCATATAGCAATAAGAACCAGAAGTTAATAAAATGTTGCATTCATAAAATATTTCAAAATAACTATTAGATATAATTACTTACCTATGTGAGCATTACTAATTTCATATATATTCCAATTCAAAATGCTCTAATCAATATCCTAATAGGAAAAATGCATAATACAAATGAACGTAAGTCACTCCTGAAACGTGAATCAATTCCATAGATTATATCTTAGAGAAGCTTACATCTTAGAGAAGGAAAGGAGCAAGTGAAATGATTAAGATGATCATAATTAGGAGGTAAACGCTATGGAAGAGGTCAAAGACATAACTAATTGTTTAGATACTTGAAAATTAGAAAGAGAACTCTATAGGTGTTGTCATAGTATGAAAAGATGGAATCAAAAAGATAAAGTTGTCGACAATAATTTTGATGATAATGAAATAATACTATCAAATGATCAAATATGGATCTTGTATATAAATTTGTCATGGCATATTTGCATATAAATTTGTCATGGCATATAGACAAAAATATGGTTTACCAAAAGAAAAATGGAAAAGAAAGACACAATATGAGTAGAATTAAATTTTCAATGAGAAGTATAAAGTGGCAAGGATTTTTGCAAAGGTTAACATTAAAATACATTATTATGCAGTAGACAAAGTAGTCGAATATCTTATTAGTTTGAAAGTATATGAAAATTTCAATAGGTGTCTAAAAATATGGTTATAGCCTATTTACATGGCTTACCATATAATGAAATGAGTATGAAAATCCTAGAAGGATTTTAAAATGCTCGAAGCACGTGAAGATTCTTAGAAAATTTCTTTTATTAAATTAACCCTTATTTTCCTATGCATAGATTTTCATCAAATTTGTTAATTTAGCATTATTGAAACTCTTAAAGAGTTTATTGAAGAAAGAACTCTTGTTACTATTTTCACAATGGCAAGTTTTGAAAGTATGTTTGACTACAGGTTGACATCTTGGCATATTTAGTTGATATGTGAGAATGATGCATTATGCATGATTAAGCTAAAGTGGTGATATTATTAGGGGGAATTATTATGCACCGTACTTTTTTTTTTCTTGTCTATGATTTTTTCTCATTGGATTTTTCCTAACAAGTTTTTAACGAGACATTTTCGGATAACGTATTAAAGAATGATGTGCTCTTTTTCTTTTATTAGATTTTTGTTCCACAGGACTTTTCCTAATGGAAGTTTTAATGAAGCATATTCTTAAATAATGGGCATCTAAGGGGATATGTTACGAACATATATATATATTTGTGTGGATGTTCATCTCCCCATACTTTACATTTCTCAAATGATCATTTATCTCCCATATCTCTTCATATTTTCTCAAAGGTTATAACATCCAATGATCCAAGTTTCTTGGAATTCATCTTCTCATTACTCATGGAATTTATGCATAATTTTATGGATCATTATTCCACATTATTTCATATTTAACTTGTTGAAACCTTTGAATTCTAAACTTGTTCCTATAAATGGGACACCTCTCTTGTATTTGGATATGGAATGAAATACAGGTGAAATCTTTCTATTGCCTCTATACTTTCTTCTGTTGTCTTCATTCTCTCTTCCGTTCCTTTATTGCCTTCTTGTTTATATTATTTTATAACATTTTTTATTATATATTTCCAAAGACACGAATATTATTTCTTATTTAGAATATTTTTATTTTTTTTATTTTTATCATTCTTGACCCTTTTTACCCTTTACTGCTTTGCTTTCTTGTGTCATAGGAATAACTTGTGAGTAAGGGAGGTAAGATAACCCTAACCCTCTGAAGTCTTCACCTCCGCCTCAATAAACAAGAAGTGCAAGTCCTTCCCTTCATCTAAACTGATTTTGAATTTTTTTTAACCCATAGTTTTAAAAATTATATTTAAAACAATAAAGAATATTGACAAACATAAAAAGAAGGGTAAAACTATATTAAGTAATAAACAAATATTGTGATAAATTCAAATTGTATTATTGGCATAATTGCTACAAAATTGAAGAAAAAAAGTTTGTTATAGAATTGGGAGAATAAACTCTACTTAGGTGCCTTTTGAATAGGTTTTTTTTTTTTAAAGTAATTGATTCATAAAATTATTTTTTTAAATTGAATATCAGATAAGATGTTTTTCATAAAAATAAAAAAGAAAATTGGAAAACATCTTATCTGATATTCAAGAAAATCGTTAATAAATTGGTAGGTCCTCATCAAAGCAATTTAAATAATCTTGATCACCATGATAAGTTTGGCTTGCTACTAAGAAGGTTACTAGGTTAGAAAGAAATTCACTTTTTATATTTGATTAAATAAAAATAAAATTAAAAATACTGGAATATACATGAACAAAAAAACCCACCCCTCCTCAATTGTCTTCTCTCCTGTTTTTTTCTCAAACAAGAATCAACCTAGGTTTAAGAGAATAATTATCGCCAACAAATCCTATTAGAAAAGAATCAACCCATTATCAACCTAGAAAATAGCTTACAAATCTTATGGCTCATTTGGAACGTTGGAAGAGCTTTTAAAGAAAGTGGAATAAGAAAAGGAGGTGAAAATATAATAGGAAAAGTAATAGAAATGGAGTTTTTTTTTTTTATCAAAATAGGAATGGAGTTTGAAAATATGTTTGGTATCTAAATGAAAAAATGATATGATTTTTTTTATTGTGTGTATAAATGTATTTCTAATATTAAAAGATATAAACAAGTAACTTTGGTCCTCATGATCAGCCTTTAAAGGCTTAATCTTGGTTGTGTTATGTTAAAAAAATATATATTAAAAAATAGAAATACTCATTAATTTTTTTATTTTGAATAAGGACAATTTATATACAATTCATCCCACCCCATAGACCCATATCACAGGTTCAAAGGGAAAGATTTTAGGATAACACGGCATTGGCAAATAGTCTTATTAATGGTTCTTTTTACCAAAAAACAAAGTCTAAACCCCAATTAGTGAACATAGCACCCCAGACTTGCAAAGGCAATGGATGAGTAGAGACAAGGGTGAATAGGATGATAGAGGCGATGATTTGTGAAGGAATCCACCTACGACCACGACAGAGTTGAACTTGTGAAGGAACCCATCCTCAACAACGATCTGCACAAAATGAGCAACCAGCTAATTCATCCACACTGAAGAACGATAGAGATTGACATTGACAAAGTGGCCAAAGATGGGTGAGAGGTTGATGAGAAGGTAAGAAAGAAGAGGAGGAGATGGTGGTGAGAGAGAAGAAGAGGGCAAAAATGTTAGAATTTTGGACTTCCATGGAAGTGCTAAATAGAACAGGCTTCCATATGGAACCAATTTCAGTGATACCAAATAAGCAAAATTTTGAGTTTTAGTTTCATTTAAATTTCTTGGGCTACAATTCAATCTTTCCAAATAGGACCCCATAAAGATTGAACAAAAACTCAGAGTGCATTAACAAATGTGCAAATCTAAAGCTAAATAAGAATTCTTTTGACATAATTTGCAAATTCCAATATCAACTATAAATCTGCAAACATTTTTTACCCACAACAAAGGATAAAATTGAACGAGAAATAAAGATGATGGAGATGAAAAAAAAATCCTAAATCGCAAGTTCTAGACGCCATCACTTATGAGGCTGGAATCTTTACTGGAGATGGCAAAGATGACAATGGTGCCTATAGAGAGGATTGGTATAACAACACCAACAATGGTGCAGGTAGTGGCAATGTTGACAATCAAGGAGGCAAAAAGGACAATGTTGACACAACCAGAGGAGGAAGAAGATATTTTTGACATTATGCTTCTCTTTCCAACTTGAGAATGGTTATATTTCTCAACAACTTTTTTTTATCAACTGGAGGGGCCAAAGCCCAATTAGTTACTCATAAGTTACTAGAGGGGGAGGAATTCCCCTAGAGAATCATCCAGTGCAACATCCCTGATACAAGCCGGCATCTCATCACATACAATTAGACTCCAGTCATTTTGGAGTCCCTATTTGGCTAAAGTGTTAGCTACAACATTGCATTCACGCTGAGTCTGAGAAATCCTTAACTCTCACGACCTAACTTTCCATCTCCAAATTTCCAAGGTAATAGTAGGACTTCTAGGATTGACATTCTGTTTGTCTATCATGAGGTGGATCACATTGGCAGCATCAGATTATATTTCCACTCTTTTAAAGCCTTTTTGCAAGCAAAGCTTCATACCTTCATAAATGCCCTATAATTTAGCTTCCTCTACCAAACATCTCCCAAGGAACTTTGAGAATCCCCTCAACCAATTACTTGCATGATCTCTGATGATTCTCCCATAACCAACTTTTGTACCATTGCTTGAATAGCTCCTTTAGAGTAACTTAATCTAGCCAACCTATGGAGCTTGCCAAATTGCATCATCACATGGAACTCTTGTGTATTTGATTGCAAATGAGTCTTGGGGACATAAGGTAGTGTTTACATTTGGCCAAAATAAAGGATATAGGGTCGAAAGGTTGCCAAAAGTTGTGCTCAAACAAAGCTTTGTTCCACTACTACCATATTTGCCATATCATGAAACCCCATATCAAGTTCCATTTGGAATCTCCAGTGATCCCTATTGTTTGCATAAGGTTCATGAGGAACTAATAAGCTAATGAGCAATTAAAGAATTGCTACTTCTTTGATGGAGCAACTAATCCCCACCAAATAGAGTTGGTGAGTGTTTAAGTCCCACATTGGGAGCCTCATATAGGAAGTGGGGTGTATAAGGTTAAGGGGTTCTCCCACCTAATGGACTAATCTTTTGGGATGTGTTCTCCCATTAGACTTACGCTCATAACAGATAGTGCTTTCATTGAAAGGGTGATACCACGGAGGGTTCTGACTGGTGAAGGGTTCTGACCAACGAGGAGATTAAGTGAAGTGTTATCGACTGAAGTGTCATGGTGTAGAGCTACCGGGGAAGTCAGCTCTCGAACGGAGGTGCATTGTTATGAGTTTCACATTGGGAAGCCTCATATAGGAAGTAAGGTTTATAAGGTTAAGGAATTCCCCCACCTAATGGATTAGTTTTTTTATATGGGCTCTACCCTTGGACTTGTGCTCATAACAGTGAGACTATAGTCCCTTAGGGCATGAAACGTGTCCTCCTCTTTCTCCAAGCACTAGTGACATCTCAAGTTGCAAGTCCCCTATTTACTCCTAGCCTAATTGGTAATACATTCAACCCCTTTCCGAGCCCAAATCTTACCATATGCTTCTTAATGAGTGTGGATCAAAAATCTGAAGGCCACTGTAGGTAGCTTTAACAGAGAAAAGGTCGTTGGAAGATGCACTCCAAGCAAGGGTATCACTACCAAACTCATCCCTATAAGGCATTGTGCAGGTTAAGATATTTAAGATTTCCTTTGGCAGGAGCATGGTTAAGTGCTCAAGATACCATTCACCTTCCTTTAGCCACGTCTTAACATTAGAATTCACATATTCCTCCTCAAGGGAAGTATTGCATCTATCGATAAGTATAAAATTCCTACAAACCCACTTGTCTTAAAAAAATCTAACAGTTTCTCCATTTTTGACCCGCCAAATGACGTCATCCTTGACAAATTGAGATTATTTGCAAATATAAGACTAGAAAGGTGAATTGCCACTTTTGCAAATAAAAGTCATCATCCTATGAGAGCATATATTTATTTAAAATCACTTCCTTCCATAGACCTTTTTCTTTATATAGGATTTGCTAGACCAACTCTGAGACATAAGCTTTATTAACATCCTCTAACCTCCTCAGACCCAAACCACCATCCTTCTTAGGTAAACAAAGAGTATCCCATTTGATTGAATGGGGTTGGCGACTATGTCTAGTTTCACCCTATATAAATTTCCTCTGAATTCTCTCAATATCATTGCAAATAGTGGCTGGGATTTTGGCTGTATGCATCAGGTACAGGGGAAGCACATCAATAATAGATTTGGATTAATAGATATGTTCAGTTAGAGAAAGAGTAGAAGACAACCTAACTTGCCAATTTTTTGTCTAATCTAATCCACCAAATATTGGAATGTAGATCTACTCCTTTTTCCACATTGAAAGGGAACACCAAAGTAGGTCATCGAGTTTGAGGATATATGGAATCCAGCTTGTCTAGCTAATTCACCTCTCACTTATGGGCGTACATTCTTAGAGAAAAAAATTGAGGATTTTAAGGCATTTACCCTTTGTCCTGAGGCATCACACAAAGTCTTCAAATAAGCCACATGGTGTTAATATTTTTAGTGGATGCTTTACCAAAGAGAAAAAGGTCATCAGTAAACATCAAATGAGATAAGTTTAGCCCTCTCCTAGAAATTCTGAAAAATTTCCATTGTTTAGCTCTGACTGCGTCACTAATGATATAAGCGAGCTTATCTATAGCTATTACAAAAAGATACGGTGAAATAAGGTCACCTTGGCTCAAGCCTTTTTGGGAGTGGAAAAACTCAATTAGTTCACCATTCCATAGTGCATTTAAAGAGTAAGAGGAAATGCATTTCTAACAATCTCAAGAAAATGATACCTAACACCCATCTCAATTAGTGAGTCTAAAATAAAATTCCATCTGATTCTATCATAGGCTTTCTTCAAATCAATTTTAATAAGATAGTAACCTTTTCTCCCCCTATATTTACTCATAAAGTAGACAATTTCTTGGGCAATGATCACATTATCATGTATATTCCTACTCGGGATAAAGCTCGTTTGAAATGGGGATATAATTCTATCAATCACAGGTTTCAGTTGATTAGCCAACATTTTAGTTAAGCATTTATAAATGACATTACAAAGAGATATTGCATGAAATTGCATAACTTGGACCAGGTTCTCAACTTTGGGGATTAGAGCCACCGATGTGTGATTCATTTTGTCCAAGTTTGTATCACCAAGAAAGGCTTGTCTAACAAAACTTATGACTATTGTATTCAATACATCCTATTGTGTTTGGAAAAAAATCTGCAAGAAGCCATCGACACCAAGAGCTTTGTAACCTCCCATTGAAAATAAGGCCATTTTAATTTCTTGTGCAAATGAAATTTGATCAAGAGCAACTTGTTCATCCTTTGAAAGCAAAGGGAATTTTGATTAGGATACCACAAAGGAATAAGGGTACTCATTGTTTATAAAAAGAGATTTAAAGTAGTTTATCATGTGCTCATGAAGCTACTCTGTTTCATCTATTCATTATCTAGAGTCATTTTTCAAGGAAATAATTTAATTTCACCTATGCCTTGTTGTAGTCTTCAAGTGGTAGCACCTGGTATTCTTGCCACCTTGGGAATCCTAAGTGGTTTTAGACTTTTGAAACCATAAAAACTCTTCTTGTGTGAGGACTTGCTCGAGATCTTATTGGAGTTCCATTTCAAAATTTCAGAGGTATGTTGAGGAGGGGTAAGAAAGAGATTATTGGATCCCTTTAAGCCGAGACATGACTTGTTATTTTCTAACGTGCAAGTTGCCAAATGAATCCTATTCCATTCTAGCAATTTCTCCTTGGTTACATTAAGTGCTTCCTGAATTGAAAAGTCTAGTTACCAACTCCTCCTCACAACTTTTGGGAATTCCTCATGGGTGATCCACATAGCCTTAAAGCAGAATGTGAGGTTTTGTTTATGGTAATTCGGATCTAAAGAGATTATAATGCTGAGAGGGTTATGACCTAAAAAGTTGACTATAGGGAGAACCTTCACTTGAGTAGTTGGAAAGTGAGCCATCTAGGCTGCATTAGAGAGGGCTCCATCAAATCTTTCAAACAATCTGTTAAAGCCTAGGAGTTTTGGGCCCTTCCAGGTATATTTTGGCCCATTACACCCATGTCCACTAGCCTACAAGTATTGATTTGATCAACAAACCAGTTGTATCTCATCATATTAATTGGTGCCCTTCCCATCTTTTCATCCTCATTAGTGATATCATTAGAGTCCCCAACTAGGATCCAAGTTAAAGTCTGACTGGTAGCCATAACTTCCATTTTATTCCAGAAAATCTGCCTTATATTTGAGTATGGAATATTGTAAACTAAAGTAAAAGTAAAGGCACCAGCTGACTCGAAGCATCTAATAGAGATAGATTGTTGATCATTATCTATCACCGTAAGTTGGATTGGTTATTATTCTAAGCCAAGTAAAACACTCCAGAGTAACCATTGCTAGGAACAACAAAAACATTACCGTAAACAAGCTTTTTGAGGCAATAAAAAGGATTAGCCACCGAATAGTGGGTCTCCACTGGGGCCACTACGGCTAGATTGTAGTCAACACAAAATTGCTTCATGTATTTGAACAACTTCTTATTATATCTACCTCGGATGTTCCAAACTAGAAAGTTGCTAATCATCAAACTAGTTTTCATTTAGAGACAAAGTCTCAGGAACCACAGTCTTCAAAGTCTGTTCACAGTCATGCGACTCTTGGGACTATAAAGGATTAGGTTCTAAATCTATACCTCTTCCTTCAGTAGGATCTTAGCCCAACTTACAAATCACCATTTCCATTTCCCTTGTTGATACTTCAATGGGCCTTGGGTCTAAAAGAGGAGGGTCCACTAACATTCTTGCAACCCCATTATTGAGGGTCTCAAGTTGGATTGAGGCTATCATGGTGGAACTCTTGGACTTTATAACAGACTCTTTACTTCCTCTTATATCCCTAGGGGGCACATTTTCTTTCCTTTCACGTGACATGGTTGGTGAAAAGCAAGCCTCTCAGATACCTTTTCTCTACATTGAAAACTTCTCCAGTACCCCTTTTTGTATTATACCTATTAGTCTCTGCTTATTCTCTTTCTGCCTCTCTTCCTTCCTCGTATCACTCTTCTCTTTCCTTGCAGAGTTCTCCTTTTTACTTATGGTAAGACTCATATTATCCTGTGGGTAAAGCTAAATTTGCTCTGCATAATTGTTCTTATCCATCGTGGCTAGGGCCTTGAAGCAAAAGCTTGAGCCTATAGATATGTCACCTTTGCCACTTATCACCTTTTCCTTCCTAAACCCGCTTGCTTTCTGTACTATTGTCCATGATTCCATTGGAGTCGGGGAAAATGTTGTTTGTTTCATCAAAGTAAAGCTATCACTCACAGGAGCTTGCTCGGTATAAGGAGTTTCTTTCTTCTTGGGGAAGTGTTCAACATAATGTCCATATCTGCCACAACCTGTGTAAAGGAAGTTAAGGCCTTCGTATTCAAAGGCATAGAGAACCATTCACCACAACCTAGGGACTATGACATAAATGATACATTTTTAGATAAATAATTAGAGTAGACTGGTGCTGAGAAAGAGAAGCCAACTCTGGACTTTTCTATCATAGAGAACCCAAACAAGGATTTTCCTAAGTTTGTAATCTCTGACAAAGTCAAGAAAATGCTCCGCAAGAAGTGGGAGAATGTACTGTTTGTGAAACTCCTAGGCAGAACAATAGGTTTTAAGGCCCTAGAAATGAGATTGAAGTGTATGTGGTCCTAGTGCAGTTCCTTTAAACTGGTAGATATGGGTAATGGTTTCTTTCAAGTAAAATTGGATAACAAAGATGATTGAGATAACATTCTTACGAGACTCCTAAATGATTTATGACCATTACTTGACGGTTAGGAGATAGGGAACCAAATTTTGATCCATGTCAAGTTAATATCGATAAAGTGGCCGTATGGGTCAAAGTTTCCAAATTTCTCAACATATTTGAAGAAGTCATTCTCATATTTATGGGAATGATTGCCCAGTGAAATAAGAATGAAGAGAATACAAGCCAGCCAAAACACACATTGATTGAGAATAAAATGCTGATTCCCATTCTTTGGGCCCTGGAGAGTCGAAGCAATTGGGCTCAAAATGAGGCTTCTTCCACAAAAAAAAAAAGTTTTACCCAGGGTATATTTTTTGGTCAAAGATTGAGGAGGCATAATAAATAATTTTAGTCTTTAGATTGGAGAGACAGGAGGGCATGACCGTAATTTGGAGCCGATAAAACCCTCGACGTCTCAACGCCAAAGTTTACTCTTCGGTGCCAATGGACTCGTCTTTTCCTCCTCCATACCTCTCCGAAGCTGCAATGTCGCAGCAAGGCCAAATTCCCATAAACCCCATGGTTCCGCGAAGCCCAATGGTTCCCATGCCTATGCAGGTTCCTATACCCATGCCCATGCCCATGCAGATGCCAATGCCCTATCAGATGCAGATGCAGATGCAAATGCCGATGCCCATTCACACGCCGTTCCCGCTACCCCTTCCCGCTCAGGAAATCGGCCAATCGGCCTCTGGTAAGCGCCGCCGAGAGGACGAAACTCCTGGCAACGAAGGGGCCGAGCTTTCTGCTCCCAAGAGGGCAAGGGGTCAGGACGTGATATTCAGGATCGTGGTGCCATCCAGGCAGATTGGTAAGGTCATAGGAAAAGAAGGTTGTCGTATACAGAAGATTCGAGAAGACACGAAAGCCACCATTAAAATTGCCGACGCTATTGCTGTAAGTCATTTCTATGCTTATATTTCTTTGGTACCCAAGAAAGGGAGAGAAAAAAGGGGATTGGGTTGTTTTTCTCCTCTGTGGGCAGTGTCATTCTTCTTTATCTAGTATTGAAGCTTGTAGGAAGCTAAATAAGTGGACATTTATGAGCATGATATTTTGTTACTTTAAGATGAAATAAAGAACTGACTAATGGAGAAGTTGGGAACTTGAGTTTTTATATGGATGGGCCTTTTTAGTTTTTGGACATGTAATTGTTTTTACATCCTTTGGTAAGATCACTGATAGATTTCATAAGAAAACTAATTTACCTTACGCATTATTTCTCAAGACAGTTGGAAATCCAGCCCAAAAAAGACAGTTGGAAATCATGAATATGCTCTGGCACTGACAATTTTTGGTTCCTTCAAAGATTGTATGAAGAATTGAATATTTCCTTAGTGATCGATTTGTTTTGTTTATACAAACCATGCTTGCACTTGACTAAAAGGCAGTAAGCGGAGGGATTGTTTTGACCACAAATTGCTTCTGCAGACTGTAATGTCCACTCTGATATCAAGTTTCCTTTCTAATCTTTTTCATATCCTGATTGATGTGTTTGTCTGGTTTGTGGTATTGTTTTTTAGTGTAGGTATCATCATGTTCTGCATACCTATTTTTTGAGTTCGAGAGGAAGGAGAAATTGGGAATGTATCCATTTATGAGAACTTCTTTTAGTTTTGCTGATATTTGATATATTGCCTAATTTTCTGGAATCGCATTTAGCATGAAGGGCCAATATGATGTTTAGTTTTTAAGTAGAGGATTTTCAGACTAACTACCATTTACTGAACCCCATCTCACATTTTGTTTGTGTAGCGACATGAAGAACGAGTTATCATTATTAGTTCAAAAGACATTGATGAAAACATTACTGATGCTGAGAATGCTCTTCAGCAAATAGCCAATTTAATTTTAAAGGTAATGCAGTTCTTGTAGAACTTTGTTAAAGTCTTTCTCTAATATTATTTTTATATCTTTCACTATTGAACATTCTTAAGTGATGAGAATTATTGATTGGCCAATCTTGGGTGCCATTATCAACATTTATAGTTTCTCCTTCATTCATGAAAATAGCGGACCTTGGGTAATTTTAAGGAGCTTAAGTAGTATAGATTGTGGTTTTTAATTTTATAGCTTTGAAGTGTTTTAGGCTGTTTTAGTAGCAAGTAAAGCTCAGGCATCTTAACCCATCATTTCTCAGGAAGCATCCCATAATTCTATAGCATTGCTTGGCAGGGCCACTTTTTGTTTGTTGTAGACAACTTTTTTTTGGACCATTACGCCTCTGAATTTCAACTAATAACACTTGTTACTTTTTGGTCCTTGTTTTTACACTGTTTTTGATTTGTATCACTTATGCATCTTATAATAGGAAGATGATAACTATCTTGATGCATCAAAAGTCACAGCAGGACATGTGGCTGCAAATACAATAAGGCTTTTGATTGCTGGGTCCCAGGCAGGTGGTTTGATTGGGGTGTCAGGTCAAAACATTGAGAAGTTAAGGAACTCTTCTGGTGCCACAATTACAGTTCTTGCGCCAAATCAGTTGCCTTTATGTGCATCTGCGCATGAATCTGATCGAGTAGTGCAGGTTGAATTTTGTTACTTGATTCTTGTCATTTACTCTCTTCGTCCCATATTATAAGATAACATTTGGGGTTTCACACATATTAAGAATGAAAATAACATCCTTAAATTCCTCAAAAAATCCCAAAGATTTCTATTTTACCCCTATTAAATACTCCTCTTTTAATAATTCCAACACAATTTATAATATTATACATTGCATTAATGAGGGGTAAAAGTAACAAATAAGACCATATTGTCTTATATTATGGGACAAAAAAATCCCCATTTGTTGCCTTATAATATGGGATGGAGGGAGTAAAATAATTAATTTTTACCTAAAATGTTCTGATTTCAAAAATATTTTATTATGTGACCTTTATTGTACTATGTCTGACTTGACAATTTTTCAGAAAACTTGAAAAATTAGTTATTCTGGTCTAGTGAAATGAATCCTTTTCAGAGTGGATATATGCAGGAATTTTTTTCTTTACTAGCTTGGATTGGTTTTCATTGTTGATGGGAAGTCTAGGAACCTGTTTAATGTGGTTTGTGGAGTATTTCACTTAATTTTGGCTGCATGTGTCGGGTGCTAGTAGGATTTGGTAACTTTACTCATCTGTGATTATGTTTCAAAAGATACAAGCAAAATATTTATGTTCTCAGTTGTTTAGCAGCTTGGTTAGTTAATTTGTCATCAGTGTGATGGGTAACTGCCTAATGACAAAATTTTAGCTGTAAATTCTACAAGTGCAGTCTGTATTTGTTGGATAAAATTGATAAATCAATTTTATTGCTGCTTCTGCAGAACACCATACAGCATTGCTATATAACTTTAGGAAACTTGGCTTTGCTTTTCATGGTAGGACTGAGAAAATAAAACAAGATGAGTAAATGACTGGGAACAATATTTTCCAGTGTTTGTGTCTAAATCCGGTAATAAACTAATTTCAAGGGCTGAAGGTCATTACTACACCATGCAGCAGCTAGCAGGAGAATTCAAGGGTATCAGAAGTAGGATGAAACATGAAGCATGCTCTTTTTGTAGTTGTGAATGAATTTGAATAATATGTTTCTGATACATAACGTGTGTGCGAGTGTGTTTAAATTGTAATTTGGGGTGGTTACTACCTTTGGTGGGGCAACGGCTGTAAAAGGTCGTGTGAGGAAAGGTTTAGGCTGGGTTTTTGGACTTGCATTAGCATAATAGAATTTCATTTTCTGTCTTCCTTGCCATTCTGTTCCTTTTCCTCTATCCTTCTATTCTTTCCTTCTTGTCTCTTCTCTATCTTGCACTCTCTTTCTCTCTCCATTATCTATTCTATACATATCAGGTTCAGTTTGTAGGAGGTGGTTTGGGTACAAATTGAGATATTTTCCCACTAGTGAATTTAGGGATTTTAAATACTTTCAATAAATTTTTTGTATCGACTTTTTTTGTCCTGCTTTTGTTTTTTGTTTTACATTTTGGATAGAATTCATTCAAGTAATACTGTTATCTTTTTTGTGGCTTTAAATTTGCTGCTGAATTTTGACAAATGTTATCGCTGAATTTAGTTATCAGGAGATGTTTCTGCAGTAATGAAAGCTTTGGAGGAGATAGGTTGTCAGCTAAGGTCTGATAGTGAACCTCAATATGCTTAATAAACTTTGTTTAACATTGCTTTTGAGAATTAGTTCGTAGCTTTATATGACCTATATTTCAACTTTAATTTTTAAGGGAAAACCCCCCTCGACAAGTGATTTCAATAAGCCCAACATACAATTACTCTGCAATGCGACCACCTCAACCATATCTTGACCCAACTTCAGGTTATTTAATGTTTTCTATATCATGATGTCTCTAGCCATCAGTTAGCAGTTGTATCAATTTTTGAAATCTTGTCTTACAACCACATCATCTTTAGGACAACCAATCTTGCAGCTGATTATGTCACCTTTGAGATGCTGATTTCGGAGACACTGGTTGGTGGGCTGATCGGCAGGTGCGGCTCAAACATTTCAAGGATCAGAAATGAATCTGGAGCAACAATCAAGGTTAGATCTTGTACTTGTCTAGTAGCTTATTTATTGCTCAAATGTCAGAAAGCATTAACAGTTAATCAGAAAGTTAATGGCCTATTATAGAACAATTTTTCCAGTTCCTAGATTGAAGTTCAAGCTTTACTTTGACTTTATGTCAGATTATAAATCTGTATTGCATAGAGAAAAGAACATTTTGGCACTTAGATGGGAATCATGTTGAGTGTTTTTAGTACAGGCGTGCCATTAGAGATGCTGGACCTGTAATGAACACTGAAGTCGGGAATAAATTGGAAGTAAAGAAAGAAATGAATTGTTATATATTTTTCTTCCTTAATCTAATACAGATATTTGCTCACGAATTGAGAATCCTGCCTGACTTTAACAAATTTAATAATTTATGGAAAGACTTTGAGGGTTCTGCCTCTTTGAACTTTTCTAATAAACATCTAGCATGCCTGATTACTTTGTTCTGTATCAGCTGTAGGTAAATTTAAAAATTGGGGGGAAAAAAAAGCTGAGATTGCATAATAACTGTTTGCTGTTGATGTAATTGATAATTCAAGACGTTTTATTTCATTAAATCATAGTTGTTGATGGTGCCTGGCTGTTACAATAGGGGCCCTTGGAGCTGTGCTGTATAGTGCAAGATTGAGGTGCATCTCACATAACTTGAGATTCAATAAAAAACAAATAAACAATACTTTCAATTACTTTTTTAATCAACTAATATCCAAATGTTTCAAGCATAAATTGCTGAAACAAAAATAACAGCATTTCAAAATTGAGATCTAATCAGAAAATTGTAATTACTTGATGAACTATCAACAAAATAGTCACTTATGAAGAGAAAATGAAGAGGGCATGAGAAAAAATATGAGCAGTAAAACTAATATAAAAAGAACGAATAACAGATAAAGAGAGCAAGCACAGCAGAGAAATGCAGTGATGGTGGAGGGATAAGAAATATTAAGCAAAACCAAGAAAGAGAAAAAAGGAATAGCAGAACAGAGGGTGCATGATAGAGAGGAATGCCGATGGGTGAATGAGAAAAAGAATTGAACAAAAAGTGGAAGAACCTGATGAGAGATAGCAGAACAGATAATAGACAAGAATTACAGATGGAGATATGAAGTCTGAGGGAGAAACACGGCAAAGCTGATGAGAATGGGAGGGCTGACGCCCGATGGTGGTGAGCTGTGAACTAAGCCAGCAATAATGACCAGTGTTTCAGCCTTTCAGAAAACACAGTCACAAAAGAATTAGTTCTTAATGGTTTTCACCTGATAAATTCTGATGCACTGTGACATGCACCATGTACCACAATATGCTCTTTTGAAAGGCTGTTGCTCTAGTATAATTTACGTGATTGTTATTTTATTGCATCGATTAACTGTGTATTTTATATTTACTATTATTGTTGATTTTACCTTTACTATTGTTATTTGTTCTTTCATTGTTAGATTTTTCTTCTTATATTTGTATTATTTCTCGATCACTGAGAAAACGTTTCAGGTTTATGGGGGAAAAGGTGAACAAAAGCATAGGCAAATTCAGTTTGGTGGAAGTGTTCAACAGGTGATCGTATTTATTACTGATAATTTAGCCTTTTGGTGCACATGAAGTATAAGATAACTAGTAGTGAAACTTTAAACATTCTCTTTTATCTCTATTTTTTTCATTTTGGTTTGTAGATTCTATGGTTTAGCTACAGGCTAGGCTCTCTTTCGTGGGTTGAGTGGATAACTGACTTGACATTCATAATTGGAGTCAATATATTTGGACTAAATGCCCAGATAAGACCTTATGGCTTCAATACGTGTACCAAATAACCCCTTCATTTCAGTAGAAAATGAAAACAAGGAAATTGGATCAATTGTATAGGCCATAGGGTTTTGTTTGTCGGAACTTGATTCAATAAGTTTGTTATTAGGTGACATGTCTCAGTTTTTGGGCTATGGGTATTGTATTATGACCATTATCAATTAGGAGTTTCAACATTGTGGCATTTTGGATAGAAGGGGCTTAAAGTTTAAGCTGAATTGCGAAGCTTGAAACACTAGGGATTATTTGCATTTGCCAAAATTTAATTTGGCATCTGTTCTGTAAATGTAGGATTTATGCCCCGTTTGGTCTGCTGGAGCCAAGGGGATGGAAGTGGAAACAGAGGAGGAATCCTTGGTTGGGCTCATTTGGTTCGCTGGATGCATGCTTCCATAGGGAAGCCACTTCCATCAAAATTGATGGAAGTGGGTTCCTTAGCCATTGTGATGGAACTCTCTCAAGTTCCATGGAACTATCCGCAGAAGACCATTTTACCCTTTTTTGTGTGATATAAGGCGACGTGGGTTGGAGTGGTTGATTGTAGTGGCGATAACGTGGTTGACCGGCATCGGCAATGAAGATGGTGGAGCAACAACAGTGATGCCTTTCCTCACCCATCATCTTCATTCACAATTTCTGAGCAAGATTTCTAGTTCTCATTCGAGTCCCCAGCTTCCTCTTCCACGATGACATTAAATCGGCACCATCGATTTCATCTCCTGCGATTATTCCGATCTTGCTCCCTACATCATCGACCTTGCTCCCTGTGTTGTCAATCTTGCTTCACTGCTTCCATGGATGACGGCAAAGACAACAAGTGAAGGTTTACAGATCTAGATCTTCAATTTCTGCACTTATTTTCCAGCGAGCTTGATGAGATGAGGAAGTTGGTGGTGCGATGTTTGTGTTAATGATTTCTGGGTTTGATGATGAAGAGGAAGACGGCGGTGATTTGTCTGTGGGTCTGGTTCAAAGAGATGGTGAGGGGAGGGTTTTTTTTTTTGGCAAAGGGGTATTACAGTCTTTTCATTTTATTTTTATATTTAAAAATAAAAATTATACTACACTTCCATCATCATACCAAACGGACTTTTAAACCTCACTTTCACTTTCAATTCCTCTTCCACTTTCACTTCCATTTCCACTTCCATTTCCTTTAAAATCATTTCTGCAAACCAAACGAGGCATTAGATCCTCTAGGATTCAGTTTTAAGTGTAAGACACAGAATAAACTTTCCCTAAAAAAAAAAAAATCAGGAATGTAATTGAGGAGCTGTTGTCTCTTACATCACTGGAATCTTGACTGTTTATATTTCCAGTTGATTGATAAAACGCAAATTGGTGCTATTAACCTTAGAGATAAGGATGCTGATTGGATTTATTTTATGTTAAGAGTACAATTTGGCAGCCCTGTGGAATTTAACCTGTGATATGCCTTCTCTCCTTGACTTATTTTAGTTTTGGATTATTAGAATTAATATCATGTTCCTATTTTACTGAATTTGAAGCTGGGACTTTTGAACAGGTCGCATTGGCAAAACAGAGAGTTGATGAGTATATATACTCTCAGTTGATACAACAATCTGGCACCGAATAATCAGTGGAGGTATTTTTTCAAAAGCTTTTCCACGGATGCTTAAGTGGAAATGTGGGTGGGCGAGATTTATGAAATTGGATATATTGTCTTGTCATAAAATGGCCCGTTCTACTCGAAGTAGATGATCAAGGACATTTTATTTCAGGCTGAGCTGGGACACTGATTCTTATTAAACAATGATACATTATTGATTACTGGTATTTTATTTTTCAATAAATTGTGAAGCCAAGTTTTATGTTGAAAATTATCAAGCGAAGTCCTGCGTTTATGTTGGTAAGGTATAATTGATATGCCTTATCTTGAGCAGATTTCTTCATGCCAAAACTTATAAATACCCCATCTTTTCAGTTCCTGGAGAATGTCAAGCCTGTAAAATCAGGATCTCTGGTTCTCATCCATGTGTGCTGTGCCTTGAATCTGGCTTTATCGCTGCAGAGTTGGTCCTCATCGGTGTGAGGAGGACGTTTACTAAAAGAGTTGATCTGTGGATAGAGTTATATTAGTGCCCAGACTTTTTTCTGGTTGTACCGTATCATTGTTTTCAATTATTATATTTTGGAAGTATCTTTTGTTTTGTTGTCTATAAAAATGGGTACTTAATGTAATGATAGGTAACATTTCCTAGATGTTGGGCATGGAGCATGGTGATTTTCAAGTAGTACTTTATTCTGTCTTACAATTCGTCTCACAGAATTGGTAATTATCAGATCAGATGATGCATACGATGTTTGGGTTCTTGTTCTCAAGTTAAACAATCTGAGGAAGAGTATTGCTGCGACTTAAAAATCAAATGTGTCAGAATTTTGTCTCTGAAGCAAATGGTACTTAATCATTTTCATTTTTGTGTGTGAATGGAATGCTTAACATCTTTATATCACTTTTTGTGTGTGAATGGAATGCTTAACATCTTTATATCACGGATCTGTGCTATGTTACTAATACTGGTACTAGCATGCTTCCTAATAACAACCTCTTTCGGAAGGTGAAATCATGTTCTTTCTTTTTTTCAAATATAATTGTCCAGCATTCAATATTATTGGGTTGTATTTTAGCATTGTTGGCCTTAAAAAGTGATAGCTCTTCTGATATGATTATTTTCATTCAAGGACTTGACATCTTACTTAAGTATTGTTGAATCTTAACATGTTTCTCTATTTATTTATACTTTAATCATATCATTTTAACATTTGGGATGGACTCAAATATGAATTGTGTTTTTTTTTCCCTTTTCTGTGGACACTCCAATATGAATTAGTTGGAAGTATTAAATGTTTAATATTGAATTTGAAGTAAGTTTCGATATCAGATATTGGATAGTTTGTGCTGTTTTTCAGCCGAATTCTGTTTTAAGATTATTTTGAACAATTATTGGGAAAAGCATCTTCTAGTGCTAATTAAGGGTGAGCTGAGATGTGAGTTGTGTCAAATATTAAAACTCCATTTAAAAATAAATTACATGAATCCATAAAATTTGTATGTCTCAAACTCAAACTCAACTGACATATCTGATGGCCCAAAGAAAAACAAGAAACAAATATGACATGATCGTGAGAATTCTCAAAAGTTTTAAAGCCGAGTAACTAACTCATGACGTGAGATTTATCAATTAAGCACAGCTATAAAAGGAAAAACCTTACAATTTATAGGTCTCAGAATAACATTTGTATCTGGCAAAAAAAAAAAAAACGCATGTTAAACAATAAAAGTCATTAATCAATGTTCTTAGCATCTCTTTCGACATTTCAAGCAGTTGGAGTGTGTGCGAAATAAAAACGGACATTGGTAGAACTACCATGTCCATGTTAGGGTGCATATTTGTATTTTACTAATCGAAAGAGAAACCAAGAGTGATCAATTTTAACAGAAAAAGGTTTATCGCAAACGCAAAGGTTTTTGTATTTTTATTTTGCCAACCAACATGGGAGATGCACAATTCCAAGTTGAGTGGCATTGTCCCAAAAAGGGAATTAATGCTTCATTTGGTACATGGAAAATAAATTTGAGGAAAGAGAAAATATATAAAAATTATACTCACTCTATTCTTAAATATAGAGAAATTGGGTGAGAGTTAGATATAATTGTGAATGTTTTGCACATTAAATTATTTTTTCCATTAATGCCCTTCATTAAATATGCTAAATAATCACAATTCTTACTGCTTTTTGCTGTTTTTCTTAATATTGGCGCAATAGTTAATTATCACTTATAATATATTTAATTTGGCGGATAATAAAATGATTTTGTTTCAAAAAGTGCTTCTTATACTAATAGAATATATAATACTTTCTCCATTCCTTAATATTAGTGACAATTGACAAAGTTTTCATGTTTTAAAATATAAGAAACACAAGGGGATTGTCTAGTTTATTTAATAATTTTTTTAAAAAAATATCTCTAATTAAAATGACATTTTTCCAATACAATTCATTTGTATTAATTGCATAATGTAAAAATTATTAACATTAAATGAAAATATTTTTAAAAATTATTTTATATTCCAGACAAATTTATTACTTTTTTTATCTATGTGATTTTATTTTTTATCTCTTATATTAAGGAATGAAAGAAATGTTAGAATAGTTTGAAAAACTACTAAATTCCACATTAAAGAGGTAAGAGAACTTTTGAATTTTTATAAATGACTTCAGTTGTTGAAAACTACAAAAGGTTTTGGAGAGAGGTGTATATGTACTTTAAATATTAAAATATATATATTTAAAAAGCACTTAACACGTGGTACGGTTGTGATTATTGGATTAAGACATATCTAACAGTTCAAATTTAGTTTGAATTAAAACATAACTGATATCAATTTTATTTTCCCTAATTATGTTTTTATTCTTACAATTGCACAGAATTATGATCAAGACGTTAGGCATTAATGGTTAACGTTCAACAATGGTTCTGCATCAAATTTGATATCAGTTATGATTTTCTCGTTAACAACTCGGTTTCCTTTTGCTCTATAGATATATATATATATTGATATCAGTTATGATTTTCTCATTAACAACTCGGTTTCCTTTTGCTCTCTCTCTCTCTCTCTCTATATATATATATATATGAGACAGTTTAGAACAAGCAATTTACATCATATCTTCTTCTTCTTATCTAAACAAATTCTTACTAATTACATACTGCATATTGTTGAAATTTTCAGAAGTTGTTGTCTATAAAATCTTACGTGTCAAGATTATTCTTAGAAGTGATTCGTGGAAATCCTGTAGCAAACTGAATGGAGGTAAATTAATACTGTGTTTGTCACACGTTTATCTACAATTCTTTTTTATTAGATACTGTTTTCAGCGGGGAGTAAAAGGCAGTGGACTGCAAGGGAGTTGGAGGCGCGTGGGGGGGGGGCGGGAGAGAGAGAGAGAGAGGAGAGTATGCAATGATTGTAGAGAGAGACAGAGGAGAGTATCCAATAATTGTAGAGAGGCGGGTGTCGACTGAAGAAGAGACAGAGGGAAACGCAGGAGGGGAAATTATGGGTCCACGTGATGACACGTGGCGAAGGTGGCATGGTGGTGCAGGTGAAGTATTGCATGCTCCCCACGTGACCCCCACTCCTCCCCGTTCCCCAAATCTGTCTTCAGTCCTCATCACAAATGATGGGCACAAGGTGCTCATTAAATCTCGATCAAATCTGGATCTGAATGTTAATATGAACGGTTTAGATTTATATTTTTTAAATTTAATTTTTTTAATATAATAATAATAATATTTTTTTAAAAAAGTAATAATTATAAAATTATATTTATTTTAAGTTTTATATTTAATATAATAAAAATATAATTAAATTTAAACCATCCAAATTAATCTTGATAGCCCAGATCTGAGCACCAAAGGAAGATTCCCGTAGCCTCAAACCCAATTCTCTCCTCCCCATTCCTTTTTCTCATTCTCTCTCTTTTTTTAAAAATCTTCTTTTAAATTAAAACACTCCTTGCTTAAAACTAAGTTCCTCATAACATAACATTACATTACTGATTTGGATGGACGACGTGATGTGATAAGTGAGACGATTTGATCATCTTATTTGTTTATTGATTGATTGGATATATATATATATAAGTTGATGGACGGATGGATAGACGTATGAGTTGGGCTCAAACTAAGATGCTTTGCATGTCATTCTGACCCCCATAGCCTAATTAAAGTTGTCCATGCATGCGCTCACAAAAAAAAAAAAAGAAAAGTTATCCAAGATCCAATGAAATTAATACTATAAAATCTATTTAAATTAAATCATTATTTTTAATCATTATTTTTCTCAAAGTTATTCAAACATATTTATGGTAAATTTATCTACTTTTATTCAAACTTCATTTTTGTAAACTGTGATTATTCTAAATGATATTTTATAAAATAGCAAACCATACGGGCACATAGTCTACTTGATAAAAAGAGATCATATATGTTGCTTTCAAAAGTAGTATTTAATTTGGTTCAATTCTTAAGCAACTATATATGTTATATGTTTTGTGATTATATAAAATTTTCAATTCATTCATTACGATTATATAGAATGCATAAGCAAGTATATTATTAGTCTTTCTTTGGTCAAATAAGAAGGGAGTGTATTCTTAAAATAATCTCTAAATAGAATAATCTCAATAAAATCAAACAAAGAGTAAATATGTCCAACTTCTATGAAATTTAAGCTGAATCATGTGCAATATTGATTTTTTTTTTAAATGTGTACGCATTAATCTCTTGATATTTTAATATATATATAACAGAAATTTGTTTTAATTTAAATTTTTATAATAAAAACTATTTACTATAAATAAAGTAATATTTTAATATTTTTTTTAGGTTTTAAATTTATACCAATAAAATTTAATTCAAACAATTTATATAGTTAACAAATAAGAGGAAAAGAAAAGGGGATAAAAAAAAAAAGGATAGAAGCTCAGGAGGGAATGAGACGGCACGTGACAGTAACCCCTTTGATGCAGTTTTGCTTTCTTTGCGTCATAACCCTTTAAAGGTATGTTTAGTTCAAACGAGAGGAAGGAAGGTAAGAGATTTTAATGGAAAGAAAGAAATAAAAAGAAATTTAATTTTATCTTGTTTTAAGGGAAAATGAGGAATTTTAATAGAAGGGTTTTAATGTTACCTTATTTGGGTTAGAAGGGGAAGGGAGGGAAAATAATTATAATTTGACTATTATACCCTTAGTTTATTTAAGTTAATATTTTCTTTGTATATTAAAAAAAAGAGTTTTTTTTGTTTGAATATTAGACAAAATTCTTAATCAGAAGAAAATACTTTTTTTTTCAACCTTAACCATGATTGTATGTATCTTCTTTTTTTCCTTAACTTTAACCATGATTATATATGTTAATATACAAATGTGTCCGTGTGTGTTCGTGACTTCATGCATGTATGTCACTAAGGTATTTAATATTTTAAGAGTAAGACCAAGAAAAGACGCGACAAGACTGACTAATATATTGTGTAGTTGAGTTATAAAAAAGTGAAAGACATTTTGGTCATATTAGACATAATAATACATTTTCCCCCCAAATTACCCCAATTTGGGGGGAAAAATATATAAGGGGAGGGGAGGAAATCCCTCCCCTCCTCCAATTATTTGATTGCCAAACAAGGGAAGGAGAGCAAAATCCTTCCTCTTCTTTTCCCTTTCCCTCATTTCCCCCCAACCAAACATACCCTAAAAGAAGATCTACTCAAGATTTGGTGGTTGTCACTTCCCCTTTAATTGATACTTCTCTCCCATGCACTGTCCCAATCATTGCCCTCCCATTTTAATTACCTTCTTTTTATCTGATTTTTTTTTTTAAATTTTTAAAATACTTGTTAAAATGAAGGACAAAGTAATTTGAAAATAAAAAAAATACTTTCTCTGGTCCAAAATATAAATTCTCTTTCAAAAGTTTCTTTTAGTTCAAAATATAAGTTTCATTTGAGAATTTCTATGGCATTAAATATTTTTTTTCCATTTTATCATTATCTTCAATTAAATGTAAGAGAAATAATAGACTTTAAATACATTACATTAAATAAGGGTACTATTGGAAAATAATATTTTTTTGACAAATTTAATGAGCAAAACCATGTTTCTTGATTTATATGCAATCAATCAAATATAATTTATATTTTGAATTAGAGAGAATATAAAATCATTTTGTTATTTCTCTCTTATTTTAAAATTATTTCATTAACCATTTTCTTTTAGAATATTCAAATGCTAGCCTCCTAATTCAACTCTTCTTTTTCTTTTTCCATGCATAAGAATTAGTAGATTAATATCCACTCCAGCATAAGCATTGTCATTAACATTAATACAAGGTTGAAATCCACCTAGAAAGCAACGCAAATAATAAAGATCCTCCATCACCATATTCTCATATCACAGAGATTCTTTCCATTATCTAGCTAGCTAGGTTCATTGCTCCCATACAAATATTCTTTTTCTACTTTGTAATATTTCTAGCACGCATGCCAGATATCGTGAGTTTAGATGTCAATCATCAACATCGTTTTCTTGGGCATGAGATACTAATGTATGATGAGTACGTATATTTTTTAAACCATCAATTTTTATTAAACCATCAATTTTCTATTCATTACCATACTATAAACTAAATAATGATTATATCCATGAAATCTTTTGCCTGTTTGGTACTTGAAGTCTCAAACCATGATACATTAATACATTAATATGATAATATGATAAGTAACATTTAGTCTAACAAAGTTAAATATAGCTAAAATTACAATACAACACCAACCAAATGTCCAAACTTCAAAAGTCCAAATTACAATACAACACCAAGTCACACACCAAATGTCCAAACTCCAAATCCTAAAGTTCAACTTCTCATATTGAAATAATTTTCTATTATCATCATCACGTTCAAAGATCACATTTGAAGCTGCTTGATCTGGATGAACATCAATCTTTAAATCATTGTCATTCTCTCCATCATCATCTGGAGTAAACAATAAAATAAAATAAAAATACATATTATTAAATATTATTTGGTATGCTTGAATGTTTATGCTTTTGATAAATATATATAAATATATAAGACAAATGACAATATAAGTATATTACCATTAGTTTCAAATCCAAGCAATCAACAACGAGTGCAAATAAGAGTTTGAACATTATCTGAAAGAAGGGAAGATCAATACTTTGTGAGAACATGTATAATACTAAAGGCTGATTCACTAGCCATAGTAGTGATTGAAATACTAAGGATATCACATGATGTCTTTGAAAGAATATAAATCAATCTTTATTAGTCTTCAAAAAATTCAAGACATCTAATTCTTGAAATAAGTGAGGCTCAAATATTGCTTCTTCCAAATAATAATTCAATTCAGATTTTGCAGTAGAAGTACCTCTATTCCTAAAATTAATATAGGCCTGCATCCTAAAAAAGTGCTTATAATTATAAAGTACCAATTAGAAGATAAAAAGAAGACAAATAAAAATTTAAGTTTTAAATAATTTGAAACTTACACCAAGTGCTTTAGTGAAAGTTTTGGATCTATCTATTTTCTTCACCATATTATTATTCCTTGCCCCAGAGGTGGGATGAATTGATATCGTTGGCATAGTTGAACTTGCTCCTCGTCATAGACCAATATCATTAGATGAAGATGAAACACCCACATCTCTATATGGACCATAAATATAATATAACTTGCTCTTGATTGCTTCAACTTTGTCTAGGAAAGTCTCAAAGTTAGCGTCAAGTAATGAATAAGAATATTCTATGATTGCAAACTTCAATCGAGGATCAAGAACACTCACAAGTGCAAGCATCATGTTATAATCACTCTAATACTTATCAAATTTTCCTTTCATTCTTTGAGCCACTTTTCAAATATCATCATCATCATCATTATCAATGTTTTCTTTCAACAGCAACTCAATTTTGGAAATATGACTGAAATACATATTGGAAGTAGGATAAGTTAAATCAAGTTTGTAATAACATCAAATGGCTCCAAGAAATTGCACATTAGCACCATTCTCCTGCACTCTATATGTGAGAGGCAAAACTTGTAATGTCTATTATTTAAAACCAAGATAGCAACTGCATGACAATATCTAATTCCACTCTTAAGCATTGCATAGGTGGAATTCCATCTAGTTGGCACATCTAATCGTAAGCCCATTAAGGTGTCAATTCCGCCTATTTCATCAACATATTCTTTGAAGCTAATCATTCTTACCCATGATAATTTCACATATTTAATGCTTTCTTGAATTTTGTGCAAAACATTACTAGTTATCTTCAAACCATCTTGAATTATGAGGTTCAAGATATGGGCATAACACCACACATGATAAAAAATTCTCCATTGCATATTAAGTTATTATGCAAACTCAACTTCTCTTTCAAAATATCTTGCATATTGTCATTGGCCAAGGTATTGTCCAAAGTAATAGAAAACACTTTTTTTCTCTATCTCCCAATCCATCAAGCATTCATACACCTTCTTTGATAATTCAACCCCTAAATGTGAAGGCTCTATCTTATAGAAAGCAAGAATTTTTCTATTAAGTTTCCAAGTTTCATCAACAAAATGAGCAGTTAGCCAAAGACATCCCTCAGATGTTACCGCATTCCAACAATCAGATGTTAAACATATTCTACCAGGAATCCTTGACAAAACTTGTTTCAAATTTTCCTTTTGACTCAAATACAATTTCAACATATATGCCAAAGCAGTTTTCCTACTAATATGCTTAACATCAGGATTCAATAATGTATAGAGTTCTGTAACCCATTTATACTCAACAAAGGAATCAGGACAATCATGTGCAATTATGAACATTGAAATAGCCTCCCATATATGTATTTGATCAATTTTCTTAGATCTCATATTTCCTTCTCGGTCCATCAACATCAAACTACCATCATGATATTTTGTAGGAGCTATACATACACTCATATGACGATTGAGATATGAAGTGCCATGTGATTTACCACCCGTTACATATTATCTTCCACAACCATTACATTTTGCTAATTCTTATCCCTTAGCATTGAATCCAACTTTAGTAAAATGCTTCCAACATTCAGCTGTGCAAGTTTTACTCTTTTTAGATTCTTTATTTTTTTGCACAAAACTACCGTCAATTCATTTAGTTCCAGTTTGGGGTTCATTATTAACAGCAGTAATCACATTATCAACCTCCAAATTACTAGTATCATCCACATTAGCATTAGACATATTTTAAACTGTAAGTGAGAAAAATAGTAAAGCATTATCACAACATAAGTTTTGTTCCAAAAAGCTCAAATCAAATCCCCAATAACAAACATTCAGAAATCAAATGAAAATCCACCATGTCCTAAATAGTAGGGAAGAAAACTAAACTCTCAATTAAGTGAAATCAACTAAAATTCCAGCTTAACTTAGCTAGAAGCAAGATTGAAACTTTAGGAGAAGATGAAGCTTAGTAGCTTACCAATACGGTGTCATTGAAGTGGCCCAAGAGAGATGAACGAACAATTGAACAAGAGCAACAGCTACAAGGAAGTGAGAACAAGTGAGAGGAGGAGGAGGGAGAGAGTAGAGCATGCCACAGGTTGTAGAATGATTGAATGAGGAAGTAAGAACAATTGAACAAGTAAGAGGAGGAGGGAGTATAGTCGCAGTATGGTCAACACTTACGATTGCAGAATGCTCTCTCTCAAGGTCAATGAGAACTGAATGAGTAAGAGGAAGCAGCACAAGAGAACTGAATGACTCAATTGAAGAATGTTCTCTCTCACGATCATGCTCTCTCTCATGTCACAGTCATAAGTGGCGGGCTAACCAAGATCACATGAGGGATTTGAGGGGATGACCAAATGAGGGATTCAGATCTAAGCTCCAGCCGAAGGAGAAGGAAGGATTGAGAGATGAGATGATGAGTGTGAACACCGTATTTTGTCCGGGCATTTTAAAAAAAAAAAAATTTAAGAAAAAAGAGGAGATAAATTTTCCTTTTAAATTTTAATTTGGATACAAATTTTCTGGAATCAAAGAAAAATCCAAACAAATTATTCTCCAAATCCAATCCTTTTTTCTAGGACTTAAAAAAAAAAATTCTTTTTCCTCTCTTTTAGGATTCTCAAAAATAAAAATCTTACCTTTTAGTCTTAAAAATAAAAATAAAAATCATATCCCTTTCTTTTAGGCTTCTAATCCGAATCTAATCCCTCTCTTTTAGGAAAAATCCTCTTTAGAATTTTCCTTTGATATTTTGTCATTTTTTTACAAAAATCAGAAAAAATAGAAAAAATAATAATAATCTCCTTTTAATTTGAGTCTTAAGACATACCTTCTAAAATCAAGAAAAATGGAGAACAAATCACTTTTCAAATCCACTCCTTATTTTTAGAACCTAAAAAATTAAATAAATAAATCTTTAACATTAAATCAGCTTTAAAACCTCTTTTTTACACTATAAAAAAAAATCTTTTGGGGTTCTCGGTTGTTTCCCTTTTCAAACTAGGTGGGTAAAAAAAAAAAAAGGCAAAAAACGAAAAAACAAGAAAAAATAATAATAAAGAAACAAAAAACAAATGACAAAACAAAAAGAAGAGAAAAAAAGGGGAAAAGGAGATTAAAATAATTTTTATTTGAGCCAAACGCTGAAGCTTTCTGCGTTTGACCAAGGGAGTCAGAGAGCGTCTTTTCTCTTTCACGATAAAGGGCAGAGGCATAGGCAAAGCAGAGGAAAGCATCGATGAGGTGGAGTGACTGATGAGTGAATGAGGAAATGGGTAGCTGTCTCACCTCTCTACTACTTTCTATCGTCGCCACAGGTGGGAGCAGAATGCAGAGGAACGCAGTGATACAGAGAACCCTAGAAATGCATAAACAAAGAAGAAATTAGAGGCTCGAGGCTCAAGGGGCCAAATTGCAGCAAGGGAAGCAGTGATTCAGAGGACTAGATACATGAGAATGAAGAAACGGTTGACAATTTACAAGCCCCAAGTCTGCGACTAGTTGCATGAAAGAGGAAAACCCATTTTGACTCACCGAAAAGTCATCCCTGCCAAGGTATGCGAATTTGGTCTATATAAGAGTCTTTGAGAGGGAGCAAAGGGAAAAGGAGTCAAGGCAGAAGGAAGGGAAATTTGGAGGAAGGCTGGTGCTTGTATCATCATCCGGTAACTTTTGTTTCAAAATACAGGCACAAATTGGATGTTTTTGCCTTTTTCCTTGACTGTTTCATCATTTGCCTTCTGTTCACCTTCGCGTCTGGTCATTAATTCTTATCTCCATATGATTCAGTCACAACAAAATTTCTTTGATAGTTTGGGAGTTTTTTTTTAGTAATTGATTAGCATTAAACCATGTTAGCCAGTTGTGCAAATGGGCTCTGCCCTCTTAGGAAAATGCTAAATGTGTTTGATGCGCTTATATACTGATTGGAGAAATTTCAAGATCTAGATTCTGTTACTGGTGAACTGCGTTGACTATAGTTGTGCAAATTTCTTTTAGGCCTGTTTGAACTGTGGGAGTGCTTTTTGTTCATGGAATGACTTGTTATGGTAAAATATATATATACATGTTTTTTTATGTTGGGAAGTTCATAAGCGAAGGATTCTCTCATGAATCATTTTTGTGAATCACGCGCACAATCGAGCATCATTGGGTGATTTTTCTATTTTTCTTATTTTATTCTTTTATTTTTTTGGGTTATCCTGGCTTGTTTGATGGCCTGTTTGTTTGTTTTGGTCCCCATATTGTTTCGCATCTTTTCTTTGACCTTCGGTGTCTCCATGTACATAGTCCATTTTCTCATTGAATGATATATCTTTTTATCAAAAAAAGAGAGAGGAAAAAAGGAGGAAAGAATTTCAATCTTGTGTATGTTGGGATTCAGCTTTTGGGATTCAGCTTTATATCAAGATTTAGTTTTTATGGGGCTTTTTGTTTGCAAAAAAAAAAAATTAAAACAAAAAGAAGAAGTAGTCAAATCCCAATATCTTGTGTACGTTGGGATACAAAAAGAAGAAGAAGAAGTCAAATCCCAATATCCCCAATATCTTGCGTACGTTGGGATTTAGATTTTTTTTCTTTCTTTTCTTTTTTCTTAATGAGGCTTTCTGTTTCGCCAAAAAAAAAAAAGAACAAATTTTTTTTTATCTATGTACATTAGGATTCAAGAAAGATTACACATTGATTTTCCAAAACTTAAAAAAATAAAAAAATAGATATTATTAGATTAATGAAGTCTTTTAAGAAAACTTTAAAGGATAAAAATAGATGCTCTTTTTTATTTTATTAATAAAAAAAATTATTATTATTTTATTTATTATTTGTTATTTATTTTTATTATTATCATTATTATTATTTCAATTTTATTCCTTAAAGTCTTTTACGCCTTTTGCCACGAGTGACATCACCGTGAGCATAAACACGTAAGTCAGCAAATTATGAGTGATCAAGTCACCATAAATGCTGTTTGATTTTCATTTAAAATATTCTTACTGGTATTTTCTACTCCGAGTGGTAACACCGTGAGCATGTAAGCGTAAATCAGTAACTTGTGAGTGATGAAGTCATCACATATGCTGATTATTGTTTTTCAAAATATATGTAATGATCACATTTTTTTAATAAATAGGTGTTAAAAGGATTTTTATAAAAAATATATATATATATTTTTATAATAAAAATTTATTTGTTTTCGTTCGGATTTTTTTTTGTGCCTTTTTGTCTCGAGTAACACTACCGTGGACATTTTGGTATCAACGGGTAAATGTGAGTGATAAACTCACCACATGAGCCAATTGGTTTTATTTTGTGAAAATAAAATTATTTTCAAATATTTCTTTTTCAAACCAAAATAAAATAAAAAATTTATTTGCTTTCTTTCAAACTTTTTGTATCTTTTTGTCTCGAGTAACACTACCGTGGACACTTAGGTATCAATGGGTAAATGTGAGTGATAAAGTCACCACATGAGCCAATTAATTTTATTTTGTGAAAATAAAATTGTTTTCAAATATTTCCTTTTTGAATCAAAATAAAATGTCTAAAATCTCATAATTTTAATCTTTTTTTAAAAAAAAAAATTGAGAAAAAAAGTTTCTTTTTCTTTTTAGGAATTGAGTTTGTAGAACAAAAATATATATATAACAAAAATAATAATAAATGAAAAGAGCAGATAATAGAAATTAATCTGTCTTTTACAAGTTAAAACACACTAATCAATTCTAAAAATTGTTTTCTTTGTGGAAAGACTAATTATTTTCTATAAATCTCTCTTTTCAAAGAATATATAAAATAAAAAAACACCAACCTAGTAACACGCATTTTTAGTCCGAACTACGTCGACTTTGATCCCTATCGCAGGGTACGTAGGCCCCAGACTCTAATTCTGGGTCAAGTCCACCTTTGTAAATAAATAATATTTTTCTGGTTTATTTGGTGTTTTTTTCTCTTAATTTAATAAATATTTACTAATTTATTTTTCCAAGTCCACTTTTGTATATAAATAACATTTTCCTCTTATTTTATTTTTCCCAACTTCCCATATCTTCATTTTATTATTTATTTTCATTTTTATATTTTTCTTATATTTATATTTATTTTTGCATGTGAATGGTAAAAGGGCAACTAAAACAAATTTGTAAAAAGCCATAAAAATTGCATGATCAACCTAAGGTAACCGTTCTTATGAACGGGTGTTGTGGGGGTGCCTAACACCTTCCCCACTCACAATCGTACTCCCGAATCCAACTCTGATTCGCAGACCATCCTTATCCCTTTTTGTTTTTGTTCCGGTTTTCCAAAATTTCCCTTAAAATTTTGGTGGCGACTCCCTCCGAAATCGGCCTTCCGTCAGGCGGGCCGGTTTCACCTTTTTCCTCTTTTTTCGTTCTTCGCGCCATCCGCGTCGCATTTTCGGGTGTGACAGTTTGGCGACTCCACTGGGGAAATTTTGAGAGTCAAGCCTGTATGAGTTGATTATGTAATTTTTTATGGCTTTATGTTTATTTTGGTTGCCCTTTTAATTTTGTTTGCCTCGCATGATTAGATTAGGTAATATGTTTGATAATTTTGTCTGTTCATTTGGTTGCCCTTTTAATGTTGTTTGCCTCACATGATTAGGGTAGATAATATGCTTGGTAATTTTATCTGTTCATATGCTTTTAAATGTATTGGTGAGTTGAATAAAATGTGCTAGGATAGATAACATGCGGAATAAACCCTAAGATAGATGACTGCTATCTCTTTGTATATTGTTTTATCTGCTGTTTTATCTGCAGGTGGGGAATTTGGGAAATGTTTGGGTCATGAGGTTTGTATGCTCCCTTCACCCACTGGGCACTTTCACGTCCAACCTCACACACATAATGGGCCCTATACCCGGGTCTGAGAGTATCCTAGGATAGTTGAAGTTTGTAACAATGCCTTTGAGGGGCTATTAAGCTCCCAGAGACCATTGTGAAGACTTCACCCAGTTGTTACCTATTCGCTAAGTCTAGTCCGGGAAGGGCTATTAAAGCTCTCAAAGGATTAAGTTTACTGGATAAGGTTCCTGTCTTGATGACGGGGGCAGCTTGAGAACTTTTTTGGAAAATAGAACCATCCTGAATCCTGCACGTAATAGTAGATGGAGCTTAGATGTTAAGCCAGCCAGTTAAAGCCAAGAATCCTACCCTAGGATGCACCTAATGTAGGACACGGGGGAGCATATCCAGTCCCATGCATTTTCTTTTCACGTAATTTTGCATTAATGGAATAGTTATCATATTAATAGGTCCTCTATTATTTTTATGCCTCATTCATGGAGAGACCTTGTCCTTCACGATACGAGGATTCATTTCTGTTTCCTTGAGAATTCAATAAGGATCTTTAAGGAGAGAAATTTTTACGACTGTTAAACGGGGGCCTAATAATATTCTAACTAATCAAATTCATGACCACTTTTATCTCATATTCTCCTCTTTTTGCCTTTTTTGCTCAAGAAACCGGTGAATTATCAGGAAAAGTTAGCATAAGTTAAAGACACAAAAGTGATTATGGATCCGAGACCAACAGGGTTAACCTATGGTGGGAAGGGGCTCCGATTGGAAGTAGTTGTGGAGTCAATTGATAGTCTGAAAGAATTTTCTCGGCGTATCAAGGGTAACCTCTTGTCAGACTTCAGGAAAAGATATGGGGACATACTAGAGCTACTCAATGTACCCGTTCAGACACAAGTGCTTTCTGTACTGGGACAATATTGGGATGACACCTTGAGATGCTTCACGTTTCTAGATTTCCAGATGGCACCGACCATAGAAGAGTATGGAGAGCTCTAAAGCTTACCGCTAAACAGGGGAGATCGTGTCTATAGATACCCAGGATATGTGGCTTCGAACACAGTGATAGCAAAGCTTTTGGAAATCAGTATAGACAAGGTGCACTTCATCTCTACCAAGAGAGTAGAAGGGGTCTCAAGGGAGTTTATGGAAACACGTCTGAAAGAGCTGGCTGAACAGGAGAAGTGGGTAGTTTATAATAGGGTGCTCGCCATGATAGTCTATGGGATAATTTTGTTCCCATTTGCAAAGGGGGTGATTGACAGACATGCCATCAGTGTGTTTCATATGGTAGAGCATCATCAGGTGAATCCAGTACCTGCAATATTGTCGGAGACTTATATGACCTTGAGCTTTTGCCATACTAAGAAGGGAGGGAGAATTAGATGTTGTCTCCAATTATTGTATGTGTGGGTCATGAATCACCTATATGGAAGGAGACTCCAAGAAAGAGAAAAGGATAATTCCTCCCCTCTTGCTTCATTCAGAAACCAAGAAGGAAAAGCCAAATGCGATCGTGAGGAGTGGATCGAAGTTTTTGGCCAGCTCAGAGCAGAAAGTATCCGTTGGAGATTGGCATGGTGGTGGGAGGATGAAATAATCTATTGCTGTGGAGGCTTCCCAAATGTGCCATTAATGGGTCCACGGGGAGTGATAAATTATAACCCAATGTTGTTATTGAGACAATATGCCTTCCCACAAAAGGCTCCCTCAGAAGCCGTGGTTCACATGATGCACTTCCAACATGGTGATTCTACGATGAAGATAAGTCAAAATGTGGTGAGTACTTGGAGTAAGGTGATATATAAAGGACGGCTAGAATTGGGTGCACGCCGGATATATGCCACGGAAGAATACCAAGTCTGGTTGTCAGAAAGGATTAAGGGGGTTAACCCAACCTTTGCACCTCCCGATCCTTTGCTATGCGGTAATAAGGCGGAAGTAAACAAGGAGCTAGTCAGACAACTTCAAAAGAAGGAAGAAGAATTGGAAAAGCTAGCGAGGGCAAATAATGAATGAAAAGAGGCTTGGAATCGTTTGCAGAATGAATATGCGGCCTTACAAGAGACGGTGGAGGAAATGAGGAAACGAGAAGCTTGTGAGGTAAGCTTGGAGGTGAAGAGATTGAAGGAGGAAAATCTAAAGCTCAAACGAACAATTAAGGATGTGAATGCGCATATGGAGGAGAATGATGAGAGGATGAAGAACAATCGGAGGCGGTTGATGCAAGCTGTGAAAGAAAGGGATGCACTTAAGAAAGAAGTACAAGAACTCCGTCCATTACAAAGTTCATCACACGAGTTGGAACTGGTCGTTAAGCAATTGAAGGATAAGGTGAATGAGTTAGCAGCCGTCAGAGGGGATTCATCAGCTACAATCAAGAGGCTGCTTGAACAAGTGCAACAACATGCTGATGCAGTGGAAAATTGGAGAACGCTTTATTCGGAGAAGGCAATGGAGTCAGATAGGTGGAGGGATTGCACTGAAAGGTTAATTATGTTGGTGAATTCAAGCATCCCTAGATTCTCCGAAGTTTATGAGCAAGCAGAGCAAAGATTCCATCCCTTTAATACTTCTTCAGAAATGTCAGATTTCTTTTCGTTATGTAAAGAACTTGTCGAAGAATTAAGGTTTCTGGCCCATACTTGGTGATGTAATTGTGATTCATGATGATGTATCAAACCATATGAATTTAAAGCTTTTGAATTCACTTGTGTCCTCCATTCCTAGACATCATTTATAAAGTAACTTAAGTTCTTATGAATTGATTGTCAACCTCACGACTCCCCGAATATAATATGTATCGGAGGGGACTTAAGGGAGTTTTCATGGGTAATTATGACAAATACCGACGTGGATCCAAAGTCACTTTGTCAAGAAACTTATGCTAACACCTATTATAATTCACTGGTATCTAAGTAATGGTAAGGTAAAAATATATATATATATATTTAATTTGTTTTCATTTTCTTGAAAGTAGGTCAACATTGCACCGATTAAAAGGAATCCAGTCAACCCTACGCATCGCCCGCAAAGAATTCATTTAACTCGGGCAAGAACACAGGCAATGGCATTAGAAGGTCATCTTTCCGATGTGGAACGAAGATTAGAGGAGGAAGTAGGAGAGTTAAAAGGTCAGCTTAGCGGCATACATGCTCAAATGGATCAAATGATGAAAATGCTTCAGGGCATGAACATAAATGGAAGAGGGCATGACATTAATGCCAGCGTCGCCCAGCCGCATGGTATAAACGCAGAAGGGATACTCGATGCGACTGAAAATGATCAGAACAGGCTTCCACCCATCCCAACCCCAGGGGTTGGTAGGCAAGGATTCCAGGAGTAGGATCAGGGACATGTATATACCCATGACGTCCATAACCCGGAAAATGTCACAACTTTTGTGGCTCAGAATCCACCTTCCAATAATATGTACTCTCATGGTGGTGAAATCACCAATAAGGCCAGCCTAAAAGAGGAGGTTTCAGAAATGAGGGATCAGCTACGGGCACTACAAGGTGTAGTGGAGCATAAATCCCTTGACTTGAATGAATTATGCCTAGGTCCCAATGTGGTCATTCTGAAGGAATTCAAGATCCCGGACTTTAACAAATATAATGGTAATGGGGACCCGCATTATCATCTAAAGACATACTGCACCAGGATGTCAGTATGGTCCAGGGAGGAGAAATTCCTCATCCATTTCTTTCATGAAAGTCTCACTGGGGCGGCTCTACACTGGTACATGAAATTAGACCACTCCCGACTGAAGAAATGGAGGGATCTGACGGATGTCTTTATGAGACAATACCAATTTAATTTGAATTCAGCTCCTACTAGGGAGCAGCTGAAAGGATTGAGGAAGAAACCCACCGAATCCTTCAAGGAGTACGCGCAGCGTTGGCGAGCCTTGGCTTCGGAAGTTCAACCTCCTTTAACGGAGTCTGAGTTGTGTTCATACTTTATTGATACGCTGGGAGAGCCCTACTTCAGAATCATGCTGGGAACCCATGCTAAATATTTCACCGACCTCATTGAGGTAGGTGAAAGGATTGACACTAACATTCGCGATGGGAGGTTGGAGAGTGCACACCCCGAAAATAGGAAAGGACAGGGTGTTAAAAAGAAAGACAGTGATGTGAATCACGTGCCGGACCCTTACCAACAGTCGTTCAGACCTTCATTTAGCCCACAGTACCCTCCATATAACTCACAACCCCGATATCCATGACCTTTTGCACCCGGGGCACGCATGCAGCATGCTGCCTATCAACCTAGAGCCCCTTTAGCTCAACCTATCCAACATCCTCAACCAGTCCCACCACCTCATCCCATTCAGCAAGCGAATGTCCCGCACCCAAGTATGGATTACAAAGCCGTTCGCCCCCCAAGAGATAACCGCCCATTACCCGACTTCAATGTCTCCAGATTAGAGCTTTTCAAGGAGTTAGTGGAAAAGAAGCTTATGGGTCCTCGTCCTGTAAAACCTTGGCAACCACCTTTCCCTGCTTGGTATAATCCAAATGAGACTTGTGAATATCATATGGGAGCGGTAGGACATTCAATCGATCGATGCGATGCTTTCCGGAAGAACGTATTGAATCTTTTGGATAATAATTATATCGGTGTACGGCGGGACAGCAATCCGAATATAATCTCAAATCCCCTCCCGGAGCATGACAAGGGGAAACAGGTCTGTGTTATCGAAGAATATATCATGCTGATTAAAGACCCAAATGCACTCCAAGTTACTATGAAAGAAATATTTGATCACCTTGAGGAAGCGGGACATGTCCTTTATGACGGGGGAAAGCCGGGTATAATCGATAATTGCGGTCCCTACTCTTGTGAGTACCAACAGGGAAACGTAGATCATGATATTGAGGGTTGTGAGATGTTCAAGGAGGTGGTGCGAAAGATGATGGTGCTGGAGATTATCAGAATTGAAAGGGGAACATCAAGAGATAAATCCGTATGCATGACGGAGGAACTAAGCGGGTTGCCAATCATTGACAAGTCGAAAGGGTCATTCCTTGTGATCAACGCGCAAGCTCCGACTGTAGGAAGTGATGAGCAATTGCCCTTCTTGGAGATAGCAGAACCTCGTCCTTCATTCATTAACGAACCGACACTTAAGCTGATCTCGACGGGATCCCTCCTGGTCATAAACTCAACCGCTAATGCAGCAACACGTGAGAAGGATCCAGTGGCGGTTATTCATGTACCAGCACCATTTCCATATGCTAGTAATCATGCGGTACCCTGGAAATATGGCCTAAGGACTGAGCTTCTCGCAATCCGGGGAGAAACTAGTGAAGAACCAGTGGTGGAAGTCGATAACCAGGAACTAATAAACGGGATTACCAGGAGTGGTCGCATCTATTCGAAAGAAAATGATAAGGCAACAAGAAATGGCCAGGAAGAAGGAGAGGGTTCAGGATCTAAGGTGGTGACGGACATGAGCATTGATGCCGATGAGATCTTAAAGATCATGAAGCACAGTGAGTATGACATAGTAGAACAGCTCACAAAGACACCAGCTCGGATCTCCATTATGTCCCTTATCATGAGCTCAGAGGTCCACCGCAAGGCACTCCAAAGGGTGTTAGAAAGTGCATATGTACGTCCGGACATAACTCCTGAGAGAGTAGTTCATATGGTTAATGTTGTGAAGAATGCCACTCAAATCACCTTCTATGAGGATGAAATTGTTCAAACTCTAGCGGGACGACCTAAAGCTCTTCATATTACATTAAAGTGTCACGGGTATGTGATCGCAAAGGTTTTGATTGATAATGGGTCTGCTCTCAATGTCCTGCCACTAGCCACTTTAGAAGAGCTTCCAGTGGACAGGTCCACCATTAAGCATAGTGATCTAATTGCCCGAGCTTTTGATGGAGCGAGAAGGGAGGTATTCGGGGAGGTCCATCTTCCACTTGAGATTGGGCCAAGCACCTTCTCAGTACAATTCCACGTAATGGACATCGATTCGGCGTATACCATGCTCTTAGGAAGGCCTTGGATTCATGACGCGGGAGCTATACCGTCTACCCTACACCAGAGGGTTAAATTTGTCAGGGATGGCCTACTTGTTACCGTTAAAGGAGAAGAGGAAATCATGATTAGCAAGCCAAGTGTTGTACCTTACGTCGAAAATGTAGAACGGACAGGTGGTAATCTTTATCACAGTTTCGAGGTTGTGGGGGGTGACAAGCCAAGAAGAGATGTGCAACAAGTAGTCAACAAGATAATGAAGCATGGTGGATATAAGGAAGGACAAGGGCTCGGAGCTAATCTGCAAGGGGTAAAGGAGCTAATCAAACTTCTCGGGAATCAGGGACGTCAAGGGGTAGGATACGATCCCCATTTGGAGACTCTCTTGGCTGGGCAAGTAAAGTTAGGCCAAGGGAAATTACAAGCAAGATTAAAGGTTCCTCATATTAAAGAGACATTCTCACGAGCCTCTGAGATAGTCAATATGAATGACTCCATTGCTACAACGGAGGAAGGAGGGGAATATTATGGAAAAGGACACTGGATTCAGTGTGATACCCTTGGGAAAGCCCTGGAAAACTGGGAGTCTGAGAAGATCCCTGATGCCATGTCGTTAGAGTAATATTCTAGAGTTTTTGTTATGTCTTCTTTTGAAAATCTTGTATTTGTGGCTTTTGGAACTTTTTACATTTGAGGATTAAATGCAAAGCAGCTTTCCATGTTCTTTATTCCATTATTACTCTCTTTTATTAATCCCTTTATTCTACTCTTTTTCTCATCTCACTTTATTCTTCTTCTTATCCTTTTGTGTTGGCCCTTCCTCAAATTAATTCTCTATACTATTTCCTGCTTCATCATTTACTTCTATTGTGTTGCCTTCTAGGGAATTAGAATCCTCGGAACTCCAGTCTGACACAGAGACTCTTGAGCCCCAATGGGATGACACTCGCATTGTTATGGATATGCTTGACGACGGGATTGAAGAAAATGCCGCGCTAGTTGAATTACCCCTCACGTTTGCAAAGCTTATCGAACCCTCCGAAATTGGTTTCATCCCACATGAGGAAATCATAGAAGTGATCAACATGGGAACTGAGGAAGATAAAAAAGAGTTGAAGATAGTTGATAATCCTGAGAAGAAGGAGATGATAGATTTATTTCGAGAATATCTGGATGTATTTGCTTGGTCATACCAAGATATGCCAGGGCTTGATCCCAACATCGCCTCTCACAAACTTCCTCTGTTCCCTGACTTTAAGCCAAAGAAACAGAAGCTAAGGAGAATGAGTCCCGAGACATCTCTTCAGATCAAGGAAGAAGTGAAGAAACAATGGGATGCTGGTTTCTTAGATGTTGCTAAATACCCACAATGGGTTGCGAATATATTACCGGTACCAAAGAAGGATGGCCGCATTAGGATGTGCGTAGACTATCGGGATTTGAATAAAGCCAGTCCTAAGGATCATTTTTCTCTACCTCATATTGATGTGCTAGTTGACAATACGGCAAGGAGTTATAGGTACTCATTCATGGATGGGTATTCAGGATACAATCAAATCCCCATGAACCTGGAGGATCAAGAGAAAACCACTTTTACTACTCTATGGGGAACATTTTGCTACAAAGTGATGCCGTTCGGTTTAAAAAACGCAGGTGCAACTTACCAACGAGCTATGGTAGCGCTATTCCATGATATGATGCATAAAGAACTGGAGGTTTATGTCGACGATATGGTAGCAAAGTCAGCGCAAGAAGAAAGTCACGTGGCAGTTCTTCGAAAATTGTTTGAAAGACTGCGAAAATACAAGCTTCGATTGAATCCCAATAAGTGCATGTTTGGGGCTACGTCTGGTAAGCTACTAGGCTTCATCGTTAGCAGTAGAGGAATAGAAGTGGATCCAGATAAAGTAAAGGCAATTCGTGATATGCCTTCACCCCAAACAGAGAAAGATGTACGAAGCTTCTTGGGCCATTTGAATTACATAGCCCGATTTATTGCAAACCTGACTGCCACCTGCGAGCCAATATTCAAATTGTTGAGAAAAGGAAATCCTGGGAAGTGGGATGAAGATTGCCAACGAGCATTCAAGAAGATAAAGGAATATTTGCTGAACCCACCTGTCTTGGCACCCCCTACACCAGGTCAGCCATTAATCCTCTATCTAACCATCTTGACATCTTCCATGGGGGCAATGTTAGGACAGCAAGATAAATCTGGCAAAAAGGAGCATGCCATTTATTACCTGAGTAAGAAACTCAGTGATTGTGAATCTCGATACCCAGTCATCGAAAAGACATGTTGTGGGCTAGTATGGGTCACGCGACGATTAAGACAATACATGTTATATCATGTTACCTGGTTGATCTCGCGATTGGATCCGATTAAATATATTTTTGAAAGCCCTTACGTGTCAGGTAGGGTGTCAAAGTGGCAAGTAATACTATCCGAATATGATGTGAAGTATGTGACTCGCAAGTCCATTAAAGGAAGTATCATCGCTGACCATTTAGCTGGAAACCCATTAAATGAGAGTCCGCCACTAGACTTTCAATTCCCAGATGAAGATGTCTTGACTGTTGAGGATAAGTTGGAAGATGCTCAATGGACAATGTACTTTGATGGCGCCGCCAATACGCAGGGATGTGGGGTAGGTGCAGTGATAGTCTCCCCTGAAGGGAAACAATTTCCTGTCGCCATTAAGCTTAATTTTGAATGCACAAATAATGTAGCAGAGTATGAAGCTTGTGTCAGTGGATTGCAAGCCGCCCTAGCTCTGGGTGTTAAAGAACTTGAGGTCTTTGGAGATTCAGCACTCATAATATATCAAGTGACGGGGGCATGGCAAACGAAGGACCCAAAGTTGATCCCTTACCAGAGTTATTTAACTGAATTGATCAAGGAGTTTGATGAAATCAAGTTTACCCATATGACTCGTGATAAAAATCAGTTTGCAGATGCTTTAGCAACACTCGCTATCATGGTTAAACTAGATTGTGGGATTCACGTTCAGCCGATCCGCGTTGAAGCAAGGAATACTCCTGCACATTGCTTGAGTATAGAAGAGGAATCTGATGGGCAACCTTGGTTTCACGACATTAAGTCCTACATCAGAGATAGAGAATATCCAGAAGGGGCAACAGATAATGAAAAGAAAACTCTTCGACGCCTCGCAATGAACTTCTTCCTTAGTGGGGAGGTTTTGTATAAGCGGGCTCATGATGGGACACTACTCAGGTGCATAAATTCGCCTGAAACCAAGAGAGTGATGGCTGAAGTTCATGATGGAATATGTGGAACTCATGCTAATGGTCATACCATGACTAGGCAAATACAACGATGTGGGTATTTTTGGTTGACCCTGGAAAAAGATTACATCGAATATGTGAAAAAATGTCACAAATGTCAAATCTATGCTGATCGAATCAATGCTCCACCACACCCCCTACACAACCTTGTGGCCCCGTGGCCTTTCTCCATGTGGGGAATTGATGTGATTGGTCCTATTAATCCTAAAGCCACAAATGGTCATCGCTTTATACTGGTAGCTATTGACTATTTCACCAAGTGGGTCGAAGCCGTCTCTCTTGCTAGTGTTACCCAAAAGGCTTTTGTTCGCTTCTTGCGATCATGCATCATTTGTCGATATGGTTTACCAGAAAAGATCATTACAGATAATGCTCCTAATCTGAACGGTGCTGAAGTAAGGAAGCTTTGTGAGCAATTCAAGATCCAGCATCATAACTCTGCTCCCTATCGACCGCAGATGAATGGGGCAGTAGAGGCTGCTAACAAGAATGTTAAAAGGATCATTGCTAAGATGACCATCACATACAAGGATTGGCATGAAATGCTCCCATATGCTCTCCATGGGTATCGTACCACAACTCGTACATCAACAGGAGCTACACCATATTCTCTAGTGTACGGGATGGAGGCAGTAACACCAATTGAGGTGGAAATCCCATCACTGCGAGTCATGGTCGAATCAGCTATTGGGGAGGATGATTGGATCAAAACCCGATATGAGCAGTTGAATATGGTTGAAGAAAAAAGATTGGTCGCCATGTGTCATGGGCAGTTATATCAACGGAGAATGGCCCGGGCGTTTAACAAAAGGCTTCGCCCCAGGGAGTTTAAGCCAGGGGATTTAGTCTTAAAGAAAATTATCCCAAATCAAGAGGACAATCGAGGGAAGTGGGCCCCATCATATGAGGGTCCTTATGTGATAAAGCAAGCTTTTTCAGGAGGTGCACTTATTTTGATGGATATCGAGGGGCAAGAATTGACAAGGCATGTCAATGCAGACTCTGTCAAGAGGTATTATGCCTAAGAAAAAGTACAAAAACAAAAAAAAAACAAAAAAAAAAGAGAAAAGAAAAGAAAAGAGGCTCGCTAGGTTAAAAACCTGAAAAGGCAACCTAGGCAAAAATTAGAGCATGAAAAGAAAAAGAAGCTCGCTAGGATAAAAACCTGAAAAGGCAACCTAGGCAAAAATTAGAGCATGAAAAGGAAAAGAAGCTCGCTAGGTTGAAAACCTGAAAAGGCAGCCTAGGCAAAAATTAGAGCACAAAAGAAGAAAATAAGCTCGCTAAGTTGAAAACCGGAGAAAAAGCCCATGCGAAGAGAAGAGCGAATCATCTTCTGAGCAAGTAAAAGGAGATTCTAAGCTACTAATGGATAGGGGTAATTGACAAGCGCGGCATAATCTTTAGTCAGGCATACTGTAAGGCGTGCCCAAAAGCAGTGTGAGCTATTCGACTTGAGGCTTAAGAGACCAATGTGAAGGCATATAAGTCCTGGTTGTTTCAAGATCTACTATCCATGTGGTTTGTTCACCTAATAAACTAACTTTCTATTATTATTCCTGGATTGTTGCTTCCCTTTGAAAAGCTATTGTATGTATTCCTCTTTGATTATTGATTTTCCTCTGGTAAATTGCTGTATTTATTCCTCAAATAAATTTTAGCTAAAAGAATAAAAAAAATGTTACTTAATGGCATGCATCATGAGAGTCATCGTGACTGCCCGCTAATGGTGCTAAGTACAAGGAGTAGAATGGAAGCTCATAGAGTTTGATTGAGAAAAAGTTTTTGGATGACACAGTAATACCCAAGGATAGAAATAGGCAAGGTGGCTTCTCAGCATCACTTATGATCATGACAAGTTTAAGAGTTGTGGGGTTAACTGGATTCCTTCATCAGGGGCAATGGAAATCTACATCAAGACAAGGAAATTGAAAGATAAAACCCAGTTCTATTACATTTCTAACATTGTGGTTACAGTAATTTTTTGTCAAATTGGGGCAATAAAATTGGCATTCTACATGCATCTTCCATTTCGTACAAATTGGGGCAAATAGTCATAATAATAAATAATAATAAGAGTTTCGCATTCCACAAATATTTTTGCATGCACATCGTCAAGGAAGACAAAAAAGGAAATCTCCATTTTGCATACATGACAAAATGGGGTCATTATACCTCAGGTAAAGAAAAAGAAATAATGGGATAACAAAAGAGATGGCATTGTACTGGCATCTGGTTAATGCCGGATAAATAGAAAAGAGAGGCGCAGGTTTAGCTAAGTATTGCTTAGGCACTCCATGTCCTACATCATGACGGATGTTGCCTCGGCTCCCTTTTAGATTTCTGTCATTTAAAATTCTGTCAAAGCCCTGACTTAGCTGCAGGCACCATTTAAATTCTGTCAAAGCCCTGACTTAGCTGCAGGCACCCTTTAAATTTCTGTCAAAGCCCTGACTTAGCTGCAGGCACCCTTTAAATTTCTGTCAAAGCCCTGACTTGGCGGCAGGCACCCTTTAAATTCTGTTAAAGCCCTGACTTGGCGGCAGGCACCCTTTAAATTTCTGTCATTTAGATTTCTGTTAAAGCCCTGACTTGGCGGCAGGCACCCTTTAAATTTCTGTCATTTAAATTTTGTCAAAGCCCTGACTTGGTGGCAGGCACCCTTTAGATTTCTGTCATTTAATTTCTGTCAAAGCCCTGACTAGCGGCAGGCACCCTTAAATTTATGTCCTTTAAATTCTGTCAAAGCCCTGACTAGCGGTAGGCACCCTTTAAATTTCTGTCATTTAAATTTCTGTCAAGGCCCTGACTAGCGGCAAGCATTCTTTAAATTTCTGTCATTTTAAATTGGTCAAAGCCCTGACTTGCGGCAGGCACCCTTTAAATTTCTATCTTTATTGTCTTTATTGTTCATGCATCTTGCCCCCCAAACAAAATACATGTTTCCTTCTTCATTTGTTTCTAATGTACGGCATCATTTCATGATCTTCTTCATCAGAAAACAAATGAAGAGGGGCATCTCATCAACATGTTATTTTGATTGGATCTTGTTATCATATTTTCCTTTTTGTGAGCATTCGTTTTGATCACTTCATCCGCCCACTGCATCAATCCTAGTCTAGTTGATTTAGTTATTCATTTGTGTCACATCATTACATGTTGCATTAGTTTGACTCTAGCTCGAGTTAGTTGTTCATTTGTGCATCTATTAGAGTCTAGTTCAATTTATTTAGTCAAATCCTAGTTCACATCTGCCTTGTATGTCTTGCATCAAAGTATTCATTCACCATTAAGTCATTCATACCCAAAATAGATGTTTGTATGCTCTAAATTTATGTCATAATGCATCTCTGTGTCAGGGGCAAATGAGTCTTTGTATGTTTTGCACGGACAAAATTCGTGTTCTAATCTTTACTCGTTCCTTATGCGAGAATTCCAAAAAATTGCATTTTCTTCATTCTCACGTAAGAAACTAGTAAAGAGGGGCAACTGTGAACACCGTATTTTGTCCGGGCATTTTAAAAAAAAAAAATTTAAGAAAAAAGAGGAGATAAATTTTCCTTTTAAATTTTAATTTGGATACAAATTTTCTGGAATCAAAGAAAAATCCAAACAAATTATTCTCCAAATCCAATCCTTTTTTCTAGGACTTGAAAAAAAAAATTCTTTTTCCTCTCTTTTAGGATTCTCAAAAATAAAAATCTTACCTTTTAGTCTTAAAAAGAAAAATAAAAATCATATCCCTTTCTTTTAGGCTTCTTATCCGAATCTAATCCCTCTCTTTTAGGAAAAATCCTCTTTAGAATTTCCCTTTGATATTTTGTCATTTTTTTACAAAAATCAGAAAAAATAGAAAAAATAATAATAATCTCCTTTTAATTTGAGTCTTAAGACATACCTTCTAAAATCAAGAAAAATGGAGAACAAATCACTTTTCAAATCCACTCCTTATTTTTAGAACCTACAAAATTAAATAAATAAATCTTTAACATTAAATCAGCTTTAAAACCTCTTTTTTACACTATAAAAAAAAATCTTTTGGGGTTCTCGGTTGTTTCCCTTTTCAAACTAGGTGGGTAAAAAAAAAAAGGCAAAAAATGAAAAAACTAGAAAAAATAATAATAAAGAAACAAAAAACAAATGACAAAACAAAAAGAAGAGAAAAAAGGGGAAAAGGAGATTAAAATAATTTTTATTTGAGCCAAACGCTGAAGCTTTCTGCGTTTGACCGAGGGAGTCAGAGAGCGTCTTTTCTCTTTCACGATAAAGGGCATAGGCATAGGCAAAGCAGAGGAAAGCATCGACGAGGTGGAGTGACTGATGAGTGAATGAGGAAATGGGTAGCTGTCTCACCTCTCTACTCCTTTCTATCGTCGCCACAGGTGGGAGCAGAATGCAGAGGAACGCAGTGATACAGAGAACCCTAGAAATGCATAAACAAAGAAGAAATTAGAGGCTCGAGGCTCAAGGGGCCAAATTGTAGCAAGGGAAGCAGTGATTCAGAGGACTAGATACATGAGAATGAAGAAACGGTTGACAATTTACAAGCCCCAAGTCTGCGACTAGTTGCATGAAAGAGGAAAACCCATTTTGACTCACCGAAAAGTCATCCCTACCAAGGTATGCGAATTTGGTCTATATAAGAGTCTTTGAGAGGGAGCAAAGGGGAAAGGAGTCAAGGCAGAAGGAAGGGAAATTTGGAGGAAGGCTGGTGCTTGTATCATCATCCGGTAACTTTTGTTTCAAAATACAGGCACAAATTGGATGTTTTTGCCTTTTTCCTTGACTGTTTCATCATTTGCCTTCTGTTCACCTTCGCGTCTGGTCATTAATTCTTATCTCCATATGATTCAGTCACAACAAAATTTCTTTGATAGTTTGGGAGTTTTTTTTAGTAATTGATTAGCATTAAACCGTGTTAGCCAGTTGTGCAAATGGGCTCTGCCCTCTTAGGAAAATGCTAAATGTGTTTGATGCGCTTAGATACTGATTGGAGAAATTTCAAGATCTAGATTCTGTTACTGGTGAACTGCGTTGACTATAGTTGTGCAAATTTCTTTTAGGCCTGTTTGAACTGTGGGAGTGCTTTTTGTTCATGGAATGACTTGTTATGGTAAAATATATATATACATGTTTTTTTATGTTGGGAAGTTCATAAGCGAAGGATTCTCTCATGAATCATTTTTGTGAATCACGCGCACAATCGAGCATCATTGGGTGATTTTTCTATTTTTCTTATTTTATTCTTTTATTTTTTTTGGGTTATCCTGGCTTGTTTGATGGCCTGTTTGTTTGTTTTGGTCCCCATATTGTTTCGCATCTTTTCTTTGACCGTCGGTGTCTCCATGTACATAGTCCATTTTCTCATTGAATGATATATCTTTTTATCAAAAAAAGAGAGAGGAAAAAAGGAGGAAAGAATTTCAATCTCGTGTATGTTGGGATTCAGCTTTTGGGATTCAGCTTTATATCAAGATTTAGTTTTTATGGGGCTTTTTGTTTGCAAAAAAAAAAAATTAAAACAAAAAGAAGTAGTAGTCAAATCCCAATATCTTGTGTACGTTGGGATACAAAAAGAAGAAGAAGAAGTCAAATCCCAATATCCCCAATATCTTGCGTACGTTGGGATTTAGTTTGGGATTTAGATTTTTTTTCTTTCTTTTCTTTTTTCTTAATGAGGCTTTCTGTTTCGCCAAAAAAAAAAAAAGAACAAATTTTTTTTTATCTTATGTACATTAGGATTCAAGAAAGATTACACATTGATTTTCCAAAACTTAAAAAAATAAAAAAATAGATATTATTAGATTAATGAAGTCTTTTAAGAAAACTTTAAAGGATAAAAATAGATGCTCTTTTTTATTTTATTAATAAAAAAAATTATTATTATTTTATTTATTATTTATTATTTATTTTTATTATTATCATTATTTTTATTTCAATTTTATTCCTTAAAGTCTTTTACGCCTTTTGCCACGAGTGACATCACCGTGAGCATAAACACGTAAGTCAGCAAATTATGAGTGATCAAGTCACCATAAATGCTGTTTGATTTTCATTTAAAATATTCTTACTGGTATTTTCTACTTCGAGTGGTAACACCGTGAGCATGTAAGCGTAAATCAGTAACTTGTGAGTGATGAAGTCATCACATATGCTGATTATTGTTTTTCAAAATATATGTAATGATCACATTTTTTTAATAAATAGGTGTTAAAAGGATTTTTATAAAAAATATATATATATATTTTTATAATAAAAATTTATTTGTTTTCGTTCGGATTTTTTTTTTGTGCCTTTTTGTCTCGAGTAACACTACCGTGGACATTTTGGTATCAACGGGTAAATGTGAGTGATAAACTCACCACATGAGCCAATTGGTTTTATTTTGTGAAAATAAAATTATTTTCAAATATTTTTTTTTCAAACCAAAATAAAATAAAAAATTTATTTGCTTTCTTTCGAACTTTTTGTATCTTTTTGTCTCGAGTAACACTACCGTGGACACTTTGGTATCAATGGGTAAATGTGAGTGATAAAGTCACCACATGAGCCAATTGATTTTATTTTGTGAAAATAAAATTGTTTTCAAATATTTCCTTTTTGAATCAAAATAAAATGTCTAAAATCTCATAATTTTAATCTTTTTTTAAAAAAAAATTGAGAAAAAAAGTTTCTTTTTCTTTTTAGGAATTGAGTTTGTAGAACAAAAATATATATATAACAAAAATAATAATAAATGAAAAGAGCAGATAATAGAAATTAATCTGTCTTTTACAAGTTAAAACACACTAATCAATTCTAAAAATTGTTTTCTTTGTGGAAAGACTAATTATTTTCTATAAATCTCTCTTTTCAAAGAATATATAAAATAAAAAAACACCAACCTAGTAACACGCATTTTTAGTCCGAACTACGTCGACTTTGATCCCTATCGCAGGGTACGTAGGCCCCAGACTCTAATTCTGGGTCAAGTCCACCTTTGTAAATAAATAATATTTTTCTGGTTTATTTGGTGTTTTTTTCTCTTAATTTAATAAATATTTACTAATTTATTTTTCCAAGTCCACTTTTGTATATAAATAACATTTTCCTCTTATTTTATTTTTCCCAACTTCCCATATCTTCATTTTATTATTTATTTTCATTTTTATATTTTTCTTATATTTATATTTATTTTTGCATGTGAATGGTAAAAGGGCAACTAAAACAAATTTGTAAAAAGCCATAAAAATTGCATGATCAACCTAAGGTAACCGTTCTTATGAACGGGTGTTGTGGGGGTGCCTAACACCTTCCCCACTCACAATCGTACTCCCGAATCCAACTCTGATTCGCAGACCATCCTTATCCCTTTTTGTTTTTGTTCCGGTTTTCCAAAATTTCCCTTAAAATTTTGGTGGCGACTCCCTCCGAAATCGGCCTTCCGTCAGGCGGGCCGATTTCACCTTTTTCCTCTTTTTTCGTTCTTCGCGCCATCCGCGTCGCATTTTTGGGTGTGACAATGAGACAGAGGAGAGAGAGGCTCTGGCAGTGGTAGACTGTGGGAGAGGCCGAGAGGGACTAGTGTGTGGTGTCTGGACATCTGGTGAATGGCTAGTAGTGAGACTGCATCGGATCGTGAGAGTATATTTGGGATGTTTTAGGCTTTTAGCTTAGCTAAGGGTTTTTATTTAAGTTTTACTTTTTAGATATAATAAATATAAAGTCAAATAAAAATTAAATAATACAAGAAAAACGGGTAGCGAGCTGCTGAGGCGACCTCAGTTTTTTACACCCATTATGAACCATTATGATTTTTTCAATCCGCCTTGCCATTTTTTGCAGGCTAAGCAGGCTAAAGCCCATATTATCGGCTCTGCCATTAACCCTAGTCTATTCAAAACTTTAAACTTACAAAGGTTGCTCTAAAGTGGGGCTAAGCATGAACCAGCAAGCTCGATCAAACTGGTTTGGCTTAGTGTTAGAAGGGCTGATAATTACTGGGCTGGTCCGTGTTGCGGGTTGAACCAAATTGGCCAACTAGCCCAGACCAGCCCGTTTATATAATAAATATGTAAAAAAAAATTAAGGTCTACACTTTTAAAAAATAAAACATGTGCATGTTTCCTTATTTTAAAACAAACAACCACTCTTTCTCATTCCCTAATGTGCGTTTCTTCCTTTTCCTTCTTTGCCTCTGCTAAACACCTTCATTACTGTCGTCAAGGTCTTATATCGATGAACAAGATCTCTATTTGTCTTCCTCTTCTATTCTTCTCATCAACAGCCACCTTCATTGTAACACCTTACTTTTTAACTTATTTACCATGAATTAGACTCCTTTTAGGTTTGATTATACTTGATCATAAGCTTGAATCACATGAGAATGAAAATCAGAATTTTCAAAATTTTTGGTTACTGTTCATATGATAGTTTCCACTTTACTGACTGAATTTTGAAAATTTATAACTAATTCTAGAAAAACCATTTCATAGTGATTCAAGTCTCTAACAATAGATAAAAATCTTATATACATGGGAAAAATATAAAACAGAGCATTCTCTTGACCAATTTATACAGTTTATTCCTCAAATATTTACTGTATATTTGGTCATTTTCTCTTCTCTAGGATTTCAACCTTATATTTAAAAATTCATATCTCACTTTACCCTAAGCCAATTTATGTATTCCTTATGTCATTGGAAAGCCACATGAGTCTAATTTCTAGAAATATTTTCTTTGTATATTTATTCGGCTTGCACAGGGCATGGTATTTACTTAAATCATAAAGGGTCAGAATTCTACTTTTGCTGGAACAGTTTTGGGAAAACCTCCATATCTCCTATCATATAGCTCCAATTACCTCCAAATCAGGGGCATCTGAAACTTTAAAGATATACCTTTCCATAAATATAAACCACTGAATTTTTGGGGTTCTGCATAATTTTATGTTATCTTTGAAATTTCCAGTACTTAACTTTCAGTTTTCCCATTCTTGCCCTATTTTGAACCCTGACTTAGAAAATTCACCATTAATTTTACACAACTCCAAATGGGGTGAATTAGGTGTCATATTAAAGCTGAAGATGCCCTCTATCTGTTATAAAAATATCATAAACTTAACCTCACATTAAGTATAGAACAAGGGTGAATGAAACATACATGTTGGGAAAATACCCTATTTCAGTCTACATTGCAATTTACTTGCCAAAACCCTTGTAAATGAACTCATTTTGGCATGTAACTTGGTAGAATATAACTTCATATCCCAACATATATAACTGGAAATTTTCATATATTTTATACAACATTAACATATTATTCACTATTTTATAATTTCATACAAAGTAAGGCACAAATAACCATTCACACTATAACACAATAGCTTGCAACATCATTTCCTTCTTCATGCCTTTTGCTCCTTCCTTAACTCTTTTGAATTGGTTCTCCCTAGCATGGTTAGTCATTGAAGGGGGATGAGATTCAAAGAATCTCAGTAGCATTATCCAGTCATACACATATATCATCACATTTCACATAGATCATCAAGCAAACTCATCAATTCATATAATGCCATAACAATTTTATGAAAATTTTGGCAGAGTTTCACTTTGTAAATTAGGCATTCCGGAGCTTCAAGCCCCTTTAAACAACTCAACCAACAATCAATGGACATCACAAAATATTAATCATGGCATTAAACAAGTCATAGAGTTTACAAACATTCATAAGACAATATAATGCATAGAATGAAAATATGCTACCTTTATGTATTCCCTTCCTTTCCAAACTTTGTGCACCTATTCTTTGGCTTGCTTAAGCTTCCTTGAACCTATACATATCATCATTTAATCCATTTAGCCACTGATTTTCGGAATTATACAATTCCATGCACACTAAACCCTAACTTTTTCACTTAGTGTTCCTTTGATCTTTCTTTGTACAACACACTTGTTCTTAAGATTTTGGACCATGGGAAATCCATTTTTAGGTTCAAAATCATGAAATTCCCTTTCCTTTTCAAACCCTAAATAGGCAGAAATTTTCATAAAAATGTAGAAAAAAAACTATCCGATCAATTTGAAATCAAATGCCATATTCTTAATCCTTGAAGCCTATACATCACTTTTCATGAATCACTTTCTTCATGGCTTCATTTTCTCTCTCTACTCTCTCTCTAGGCTGAAACTTTCAGAGGTAAAAGAGGAGAAAATACTCCATAAAACACCACAATACTCAAGTATGTAAAAGGTGGTGACCATAGAAAACTACCTTAGAAGGTTGAGGGCCAAACTTTTCTTATTTCTCTTGCTTCTTGGCTTCAATTTCTTTTCGTGCTTCTCTCCTCTTCTTGCTGCAGTTCCAGACGTGATGAAGGCTGAAGATGATGGGTTTTGTGGCTAACTAAGATGATTAAGAGGTTTAAGTCATAAAAAGTAACTTTAGTTACTTTAATGTTTTAACTTAAGTTACTTTATTTTAATAAAGCTTTAATAAAATTTCCTTTGTGTCCCAATGAGTTGCAGCACACCTTGTGTCTCATTCTTGGCCAAAAATTTGCTTCATAAATTTTAATAGATCAAAATACCCTTTACCGATTAAATTTAACCGTACCGATTGAGTATTTTTATCAAAATTATCATTAAATTGGTACAGGATTATCCAACAATTAATTTTGGTCCAAAATCATTATCTAGACCCAAAATATATTTTATTAAGACTCAATCATTGTCCTTGAATCAATACTGTCTTTTCCTGCAACCTAAATGACCTTTATCGAGTAAAATATTAATATTAAACCCTAATTACCCAATAAATATTATTTTGACCTTAATAAATTATATACTATATTTCATTGGATCTACCTCATTGAGAGCTTCATTTTGACTATAATTTTTCATATTTATAAAAATGCCCTTAACCCGAGGCTAATTTACGATTCTTGAAACTTTCAGGTCCTTAGGTGTAATTTTCCCCAAGACATTTCTCATACACGCTCAACGTAATTTTTATGACTTTAAGGATATGGATGTTTTTTTCATAATTCTTTAGGGGCAAAAATATAATTTCTCATTTTTCCATCCAATCGGGAAAAATGACCTCTTTGCCCTTCTTTGTGCTTAACGGTGTCTCTCTATTTTTTCTAATTCCTTATATATTTTATGATATCAACATTTATTCCTTGAGGTTTAAATTCAATATTCATATTTTTCTTCAAATATGGGAAATGACAGTTTTGCCCCTGAACTGGGTCCAAAATATAATTTTCCATTCTTTCGAGTATTTTCTTGTAATTTCACCCAAAGACCAATTTTTTTTTATTATTTTCTTTTGACTGTTCACATTAACTTTCAAATTGGTCTATCTCTCAACCTAGACCTCCCGGGCATGCAATACTTATACCATTACGCTCAGCTTAGAGCGGGCTTTCATTCAAGCGGTATATTGCATATTTTTTGGGGTAAATTCTGGAATTAATTTCTGCTAAGGGTCTTATGGATAATTAATTCCAATTAAGGACCGAACATAACTTCTTCAGAAAATTAGATAAGAAATTAATTTCTTCTAACGCCCAATTATATATAGCCTTTTCATCTTGCTTCGTTTATCATCTTTTATTCATTTTATAACATCCCATAAAAATAGAGATATTACATTCATTATCGTCACACTCTCCTTCTATGTCCGCTAAATGCCTTCATCACTGCTATCAAGCTCCTCTGTCGATGAACCAAATCTCCCTTGCCAGCCTTACATTTGGTTCCGTCCTTTAGATTTAATGAGTTATGTTGAGGGTAGATTGCTTTGATGCTGTGTTTTCATATCGAAAGGCATGATTTTGTGGATCTTTTGTGATATGATTTGATATATTTCATTTTCTACTTGGGGATTTTATTGATGTATTTTGCTTTTGTTCGTGCTTTTGGATCTTCCTTATCATTCTCTGAATGTCATCTCTTCCAGTTTGGATTATTGGGTTCACCCGGCAATACTCGAGCATTTAGCTTGGATTGGTATGGTGGTGGCCGGGCTGGGCTCCGGGGTAAGGTAAGCTCGGGCTCAGTCCGGTCCATGCACATCTCTACTTTGAAGCATGAGATTGACATAGATGTACAAAGGATAGGGGTGTTCAACTTACCAACATGCTCGGTCTGCTAGTTTTGCTCAGACAATTCGGGCTAAGTTGGGTCAGGCCAAAAATGAAGGGAACAAAATGCAAGCAAAATTTAGACTAAGTGAGTACTAGGCCGGGACGGGCCATGGGCAAGACTATGCCCATCCCTGTCCTGACCCGTATATATGTGTTGTATTTTTTTTCATTTGCTAAATGCTTAAACGATACATTCTCATTCTCATTCTAAAGCAGAAGTCTCAATAGTCAATACTCTCTCCTCTTCTCTCGACAAAACACTCCTCTCATTCTAAACTTAGTGGCCAGAAGAAAACTCAACCCTAACTCCCTAAGTCCCCAATCTCACATCACAAGCGTGACATTGACTCTATCTCTTGTTGTCCCAAGATCGTTGTCATGCCAAGATTGCCTAAATTTCTTCATACAAGGTCCTCATTTTCCGGCGCCATCACATTGATTGCCTGTGCATAGTCTATGGCCATCAAGTCTGTGAATCATGAATGATTGCATGATGGTGTGAGCTCGAGCTTGGGTACCTTCATCTCTATGAACTCTAGTCTAGATTTTATCATCAAGGTATGTTCTTCTTTGATTGCGCCCCTCTGGTCCGTGAATTGTGACTAGTCATTTAACATTTTTTTCCCTTTTGTAAATTTGTGAAATGAACACAAATTACAAAAGTCCAGGCTTTGGTTGTGGAATTGTTGTGTTAACTGAATTGTTAAGATTCATTATTCAATATGCATTGTTGTTGATAACTTGCCAATTTTGCTTTCACTTTTGCTAGAAAGTTTACACTATTGGGAATTTAAGCATACAAGCAGTGGAAAAACCATCAAAAAATTCTCTCCCATGAATCTGTTAATGTTGTTTAGATTGAGATGTAGAAAAAGAATTTATCTCCAATACATCCCTTGGCGTTCTTTTTCATTTCGTCAGACCCCAGGAACAAACGCGACTGGTCAATTTCCTCTACTGAAATCCACACGAACAGTGAGTCCAACTTGAACGGCGTGCTAGCACCTCTATTTGTGAATGTCCGTATGTTGTCGCTGTTCATTGTTCGTCTGTACAGTTACTCTCTCTGAGTGTACGACCGCTCTCTCTTTAAGGTGATTCAAAATTGTGTTAATTCTGTATCCTAGTCTATATCCATATATAGATAGGACTTGATATTTGTTTAATTTAAATCAATAATTTAAACTAAATCAAATATTAATTAAATAAATTAGTTTGAATTTAAATCTATCTAATAGATTAAATTTAAAATAACTATATAATCTTTATCCAGAATCAAATTTAGATTTAATTTATCATATAAATCAAATTTATATTATTAGTTTAAATTCAAATTTACAATCAAATCTAAATCAAATTTAAATTATGACATTATTTTAAATTTAAATCTATCATATAAAATTAAATTTAAAACTAATTCATTTGAATTAATTTGAACAATATATATATATATTTCGAAATAATATATTATATATCAAATATATAATATATCAAACATATATATATTTTGAATTTTAAGATATAAATATATATCAAATATATATATAATTCTATTACCCTAAATTGAACATTAAATTTAAACACATTTTTGATTCAATGAATCTGGACTTTCTAGTTCGAGTTGACCCCTTCTTGTGTGTGACCTTGTAGGCCCATATGATGTTGGCAGTGAGCTAATAACACTATTGGACCCACAAGTTACAAGTGGCCTCTAGCAAGACATTGTGACTACCCAAATCATATGAAATCGGAGATCCAATATAACCTATCATATAACCCGATCACATCCCTTTTGTCTCATGATATATAAGTTAAGTATAAGGCATGAAAATGTCATCATCATTTTACTCGACCATCACTTTCTGACAGAACAGATGGAAACTCTTTCACCTAAACATGACCATGCATTTCTCAATCTTACTTATCGAGGGGCCCAGATATATCTTTCTATTAATTAGAGGGATAAATTTCATCTTGATCATTCATCTTTCTCCACATGAGTTTCATTATGCCCTATCATAGCATTTATGATCTTCCAATTAAATGTGACTTTTGACTATATCAAAGTATAGTATTCTCCATGTAGGAAGCCATGGTTGTGAACACCTCATTTTGTCCGGACATTTTACAAAAAATGACAAAAAAAATAAAATAAAATAAATAATAAATAATAATGTAAATATTAAAAAAAAGGAAGAAAGGAAATAAAAGAAAATAGAGATAAGAAGAAGAGAGCAAAAATAATAAAATGAAAAAATGAAAAACAACAAAAAACCTTATTTTGGACCCAAGACACCACAAGCCCAATTGAGGGCTCATGGGCTTGGACCAAAGAGCTGCCTTAAACACTTAGGGCAGCAGACACCAAAAGAAAAAGAAATCGAGGGGCACGCATAAGCTGGCAGAGGGGAAGCAGAGAAAGAAAAGTGAAAGCAGAGGGAGTGGAGGCGAAGGTAGAGGAAGTTTGAGGCAGCGTGGAAGCAGAGGGACACAGAGGAGCCACAGGTGAAAGCTGAAAAGAGGGGCGAGAAAGACAAGAAAAAAAAAAGAAAAGGTGAAGTAGAGAAGTTGAAGACGCGACAAGAGAGAAAAGCAGAGGACGCGGGCGAAAAGCAGAGGGAGCCGTGCAAGGAAGGAGAAACAGAGGGAGCTGCTGAAAGCCTGAGAAAGTAGTACATGAGCACAGAAAAGGCTGGGCACGATAGAGATAAAACAGAGGGAGCCGTGTCTGAACGAAAACGAAGGGAGAGGCGAGCAATTGCGGAAAAACAGAGGGAGAAGCAACCGAAGAGAGGAGGCAAACCGAAGAAAAGAGGTAGAGGACGATGGTGAGACAAGAAGAGGTAGGGCCGTGTGAGAAACTGAAGGAGAGGAACAAAACGCGAGCGGCAAGGGAAACCGAAGCATGAGCATGAAGGCGAGGAGAGAAAATTTTGGGGGGACTGAAAACCCTAAAGTCCCGAATTTTAGAGGCCGAGGGATCCAAAATTGAGAGTTGAGGCAGAGCTCGGAAGCTGAGATAGGCCGAAACATGGGAGAAGGAATTGCTAGAACGAAGGAGAACGAAGTCTGAAGGCTGAATTCGTGTAGCTGTGAACACCAAGAACGCAGAAGCAGTGGGAAAACTGGTTGACTGAGGCATTTGATTGGTAATTTTTCCTTATTCGAATCGTAATATCCTTTCTGGACAATGACCCATTCCCCCGAGTTTTTTGGTTTCGAATTCTAGTGAACCATGAGTTGTTCTATTTGTTGAATCAAGAGTTTTGATGATTTTAAACCAACTCTCAAGAGCTTGGATTGAAGATATCAAAGAAGAACAAAGCTGTTTCAAGTGAAGATTTACTGAGTATTTGCTGTTAGATCTCTTGTAGGATCTTTAGTTTTTGGTATAATTGGGTAAAAGATTTTGATTTAAAGAAAAGATGTTTTCAAACTTTGATTTTGTGTTAAATCTTTTAATATTTGAAAAACACCTTTGAACAGACGAAGGTTGAGAGTTTAAACTGAACTGTCAAGTTAGAAATTCGAATTTTACCTTTGGAAATTCGAATTTCGAGCTAAAACTGAATAAGTCTGAAGAGACTGCTCTCTGTCAGACGAATTTTGGTTGTTCAAAATTCGAATTTTCATCTAGTCTGAAAAGAGGCCTTTTGTAACAGACGAACTTCACACTTTCAAAATTCAAATTTCAAGTAAAATGAAGTTTGTGAAAATCAAAGAAATTCGTCTGAAACTATGATAAAGTGCATCTGAAATCAAAATGAAATTAAGTTTGATAAATGCTCTCTGACAGATGAATTTTGAAGTTCCAACATTCGAATTTTCATATAAGTCTGAAAGATGCTTCTTTACAACAGACGAACTTTGGGTTTTCAAAATTCGAATTTCAAACAAAACAAAACTTGAGAAAATTGAAGAAATTCGTCTGAAACTATGTTAAAGTTCACCTGAGATCAAGAGTGATTTCAGTTTCAAAACTGCTCTCTGACAGACGAACTTTGAGCATTGAAATTTGAATTTCAGAAGCTAAGTTCTTGAGTCTATTGAAATGAAACATTGACATACGAATGATAAGAACTTGCAACATTCGAATGATGAAATGAGTCTGAAAAGAGTTTCTCTGACAGACGAATTTCGCCTTTCCAAAATTTGAATTTCGAAGAAAGTTATCTACTGTGTCTCTTTAAACGTTCAATGAACAGACGAATTTTGGGGATCCAAAATTTGAATTTCGAAGGCACTGTAGAAAATTGAAAACACTGTTCATACTTAACCGAAAACTTTCTTCTTGAAAATTCGTATGTCACATTGTGAAAATGTTTTGTAAGTTTCAAAATTTGAATTTCACTTCATGAACAGACGAACTTCGTGCTGTAACGTTGGAAGCTTTAATCTTCGGTTCCTTCGAAATTCGTCTGTTGGCCAACCAAAATTCGAATTTCAGTATGTCAGAAACATTAAATGCGGTTGGTAAACGGATAGTTTTTCAGAGTAACCGTTGAATAACTTCTCCAACGGATAGATTTAGTCTCTAACAGATATTTGAGACCTAAATCTATAAATACAACATCATTTGAAGTTGTGGGTAACAAAATCAAACTTGTATATACCGAATTTCTGCTGAATCTTTTTCTCAAAAGCTTTTACCCTCTTAACTTCAAAACTTGTACTTAAACTTTCACATCCACTCTTTTACAAGAGAGTTACTTCATTGTAATCAATCTATTCTTCATCTGGAAGATAGGTTTACTTGTGCGGGATATTCACAAGGGGATTGGGAAGCACATAGTGAAAGTGCTTGAAGAGTTTGAGAGAGCTCAGAAACAGAGCAAACCCATGTACTATGGCTTTAGCAAGAAGCCCACTGAAATTCTTGCTGTATAGTGGATAAATCTCAAGAGGTGTCTTGGGGACTGGATGTAGGTCAAGTGAATAGACCGAACCAGGATAAATCTCTGACTTCATTTCTCCTTATCTTTATTTTTCACCTTACTCTGTTTTACGCATTGCTTTCATTATACTGTGATATCTTCACTTACTTCACTTTGTGCAGAAAAATTTCAAACTTCCCAATTCACCCCCCCTCTTCGGAAGTCAGCCTTGCTAACAAGTGGTATCAGAGCCCGGATTCCCATACAAAGGAACTCACAGTCCGGGAATTAAGATGGCTGGCTTTGGAGAGAGTATACTCCCTGAAGGGAACAATACTAACAGACCACCAGGCTTCAGTGGAGAGCATTATGGGTACTGGAAGATGAGAATGCAGATCTACCTCCAATCAATTGATCTTGACATCTTGTCAGTTATTGAAAAAGGGGATTTCGTTCCAATGGCTCTAACTGAAGGTGGAGGACACAAAGAGAAGCTGGAAGCAGAATGGAATGATGAGGACAGAAGGAGAGTCCTACTGAATTTCAAAGCAAAACACTGTTTAGTCAGCGCCCTGAATCAAGATGAATTCTACAGAGTCTCGCAATGCACCACTGCAAAAGGAATGTGGGATACTCTGCAGATTGCTCATGAAGGAACATCTGGAGTCAGGGAGAACAGACTGAACACGTGCATTGGGGAGTATGAAAGCTTCAGAATGGCTGAAGGAGAAACTATAAAGGAGCTACAAAAGAGATTCACCCTCATTGTGAATCAACTCAAAAGCCTGGAAAAGGAATACACTCAGTCTGAGAAAGTAAGAAAAATACTCGGAGCTCTCCCTCTGGAATGGCAGCCCAAGGTAACAGCTATAGAAGAAGCCAGAGGAGAATCTATGACTTCTGTCACAGCTCTCTTCGGCAGCCTTGAGGAATATGAAGGAAAAATCAAAGCGCTCAAGGAAGCTGGCCTGGACAGAAAGAAGAAAGGCCTTGCCCTCAAAGCTGCTGATGAAAAGGAAGAAGAATCTGATGAAGGAGATGATCTGGATGAAGAAACCCTGGCAATGATGGTTAGAAAATTCGGAAGATTCTACAGCAAGAAGAAGAACAAGAGATTCTTCAAGAAAGGAGCAGCTGGAGAAAGCAAGAAAGAGACAAAAGAACCTGTGACTTGCTATGAATGTAAGAAGCAGGGACACATAAAGTGGGACAGCCCCCAATTCCTCAAGAAACAAGAAAAGGAAAAGAAAGCTGCTGATAAGGGAAAGAAGAAGAAGGCCTACATCTCATCTATATGGGGCAACAGCTCAGATGAGGAAGAAGAAGATGAGGATGAGATTGCCAACATTTGTCTGATGGCACTTGCTTCTGAAGAAGCCACACTCTCACACAGCAGTGATAAGGAAGAAGAGGTATATGAATCTGAACCTTCCTATTCTGAATTACTAGATGCATTTCATGAGCTTCATGATGAATTTATTAAAGTTGCTAAAGAACTAAAACTAGCAAAGAAAAAGATAATTAAGCTGGAGTCTCAAAGCATAGTTTCTGAAATTGCCTCTTTACCTCCTACTGAATCTGTTTGCTGCACCTCATGCACTGAACTTAAGCAAACTAATGATTATCTAGTTAAAAGCATGTCTAGACTCACTAGAGGTAAAGATATGTTGTTTGCCTTGATGGGGAGCCAAAGAATATCACAAGGAAAAGCTGGTCTTGGCTATGATCCATGTGCTGTCAAGGAAAAGATCAGGAAGAAAAATCAGAACATGTATATGAGACATTTTGTGCATGCTAACAATAATAAAAAGAAAAATGATGCATCACCTCACATTGAAACATATGATCAACCAAGGCATGCTAAACAGAAGTATTATCTGCATTGTTTTCTTCCTACCACTCAATCTAGCAGTCCATTCATTACCTGTCATTTCTGTAACAAAAAGGAACATATTTCCAGTTCTTGTGCATTGAAGAAAAATGGATTAGGCAGGAAAACTGAATGGGTTCCCAAAGTTGCCTCTGCATCTAGGGAATTACTTACTGACCGAAAAGGACCCAAGCAAATTTGGGTACCTAAAAGGAAAACATAAACTTTGTTTTGCAGGTCTGTCTCAAAGCTAAGAAAAGCAACAAATGGTATATAGACAGTGCCTGCTCAAGTCACATGACTGGTGATAAGGAGAAGTTCATCACCCTTAGAGACAAGAAAGGAGGAAAGGTGACCTTTGGAGGTGACCAATATGGCAAAATCATTGGTATTGGAATTGTGGGCAAAAATCCAGAAACATCCATTGAAGAGGTGCTGTTTGTGATTGGCCTCAACCACAACTTACTAAGCGTGAGTCAGACCTGTGACAAAGGAAACTGGGTGCTGTTTGACTCAAAGTTTTGCCTGGTCATCAGAAAAAGTGATCACAAAGTAATCCTCAAAGCTCAAAGGGAAGGTAACTGTTATACTATTGACCTTGATGAACTTCCTCCCATGGACTCTGTATGTTTAATTAGTCAGAATAATGACAGTTGGCTATGGCATAGGAGATTAGCTCATGTCAACATGAATCAATTGTCTAAACTGATTAAAAATGAGCTAGTAACTGGTCTTCCTAAAATATCTTTTGAAAAGGATAAAGAATGTGATGCATGCCTAAGAGGAAAACAAACCAAAGCATCCTTCAAATCTAAAAATGTAATTACAACAACAAGACCACTTGAATTGCTGCATATGGACTTAATTGGACCATCTAGAGTGAAAAGTCTTGGTGGTAATCTGTATGTGCTTGTAATTATAGATGATTACTCTAGATTCACTTGGACATTATTTCTTTCCTCTAAAAGTGATACCTTTGATGCATTTGTAACCTTAGCTAAGAAAGTGCAAAATGAGAAAGGTATTTCTATTGTGTCTATTAGGTCAGACCATGGAGGAGAATTTACTTTCTGGAGTACTGCAATGAGCATGGGATTGACCACAACTTCTCAGCACCAAGAACTCCTCAACAAAATGGAGTGGTGGAAAGGAAGAACAGAACCATTGGAGAGATGGCAAGAGCTATGCTGAATGAGAAGAAACTCTCTCAAGTGTTCTGGGCTGATGCAGTGAATACAGCAAGTTACATCATAAACAGAGCCTACATCAGACCAATCCTTGGGAAAACTCCTTATGAGCTGTACAAAGGAAGAAAGCCAAATTTGTCACACCTCCATGTGTTCGGGTGCAAATGCTTCATTCACAACAATGGGAAAGAAAATCTGGGTAAGTTTGATGCCAAATCCGATGAAGGTATATTTTTGGGCTATTCAAGTAGGAGTAAGGCTTATAGAGTTTATAATAAAAGATCAAACATAGTAGAAGTATCAGTGCATGTGGTTTTCATTGAAAATGAAGCTGTGTCAAAACATGAGGATAATCTAACTATCAATTTTGAAAAACTGGGAATTTCTGACAAAAGTAAAACTGAACCTCCAAAGATATCTAAATCTATTGACATAGAGGAAGATGTCCAGGAGCAAGAGTCTAATGAAGAAAATAATGAAGAAACAACTCAAGAACTCCCTAGAGCTTGGAGATATCAAAGGAATCACCCTGTTGATCAAGTAATAGGGAATGTTCAAGAGAAAGTCAAAACCAGAAAACAGTTAAGGGATCAAATGCTCAACTGCGCTTTCATTTCTCAAATTGAACCTAAATGTGCTGAGGAAGCCTTAACTGATGATGACTGGATTTTAGCTATGCAAGATGAACTAAATCAGTTTGAAAGAAATCATGTTTGGGATTTAGTGCCCAGGCCCAAAAATCATCCTGTTATTGGTACCAAATGGGTTTTCAGAAATAAACTGGATGAATCTGGAACAATAATCAGAAATAAGGCTAGACTGGTTGCTAAAGGGTATAATCAGGAAGAAGGTATTGATTTTGAAGAAACTTTTGCACCAGTAGCTAGACTAGAGGCTATAAGAATTCTGCTAGCATATGCATGCATGAAAAATATTTTACTATATCAAATGGATGTAAAGAGTGCCTTTTTAAATGGATATATCATGGAAGAAGTTTATGTAGATCAACCTCCTGGTTTTGAAGATTCTACAAAACCAAACCATGTTTATAAACTGAAGAAGGCTCTTTATGGTTTAAAACAAGCCCCTAGAGCATGGTATGAGAGGTTGAGCAATTTTCTAACTGAAAAAGGGTTTAATAGAGGCAAAGTTGATACAACTTTATTCACTAAGAAAGAAAATAAAGATTTACTGATTGTTCAAATCTATGTTGATGATATTATTTTCGGTGCTACTAATGAAACTCTTTGCAAGAAATTTTCTGAGTTAATGCAGGGAGAATTCGAGATGTCCATGATGGGTGAACTTAACTTCTTCCTCGGACTGCAAATTAGACAGCTTGATGATGGTATCTTTCTCAGTCAATCCAAGTATCTAAAGGAGCTACTAAAGAAGTTTGGGATGGAGAATGCCAAGCCAATGGGAACACCTATGGCTACTGCAACCAAACTAGACATGGATGAGAATGGGAAGATGTTTGACATTACTCAGTACAGGAGAATGATTGGATCTCTGCTGTACTTAACTGCCAGCAGACCTGACATTATGTTCAGTGTCTGCATGTGTGCAAGGTTCCAATCATGCCCCAAAGAATCCCATGCAACAGCTGTGAAAAGAATTTTTAGATATCTTATTGGAACATCACAAATGGGTCTTTGGTATCCAAAAGGCAATGGAGAAGACCTCAAAGGATACACGGATGCTGATTTTGCAGGATCTAAAACTGACAGAAAAAGCACAAGTGGAACCTGTCAGTTCCTTGGAGGATCCCTAGTTTCATGGTTCAGCAAAAAGCAAAACAGTGTAGCCTTATCTACTGCAGAAGCTGAGTATGTTGCAGCTGGAAGCTGTTGTGCCCAAGTCATCTGGATGAAACAGCAGCTTGAAGATCTTGAGATCAAAATAAGAGAGATATCAATCATGTGTGACAACCAAAGTGCTATAAATATCACCAAGAATCCTATCATGCACTCAAGAACAAAGCATATTGAAGTCAGGCATCACTTCATAAGAGATCATGTTCTGAAAGGAGAAGTCAGATTAGAGTACATCCCAACAGAGGATCAAGTTGCTGATATACTCACAAAACCTCTGCCAGAAGACAGACTTTGTAAAATAAGGAGAGAATTGGGAATGGTAAACCCCAATGAACTGTAAGATATTTTCATGCAATTCTGTCTTTAAAATTTTCAATATAAGAATCAATTCTAACTTGAGCTTCGGAGTATGTTTAATCTAAGGTGCAGGTGCTCCTTGTGAAAATCAATGGCAATAAACTTGAAGATTGGAGCACGTCAGAATGGAACAACCAGAAAATGGAATAAAAGATGTAAATCCTAAGTTTTGGATCCATTCTGTAAGTTTTTAAAGATGAAATTCGCATTTTAATGTATGTTAGACGTATTTTGCTTCATAAAATGTGCTTCTGACATGGTCAATATGGTCAACATTCGAATTTTAGTTCACTAACAGACGAACTTCGGCCTATTATGCCCTGGAACAGTTCTCTGTAATGCCTCGAAATTCATCTGTTGAAACTTGAAAGTTCAAATTTTCAAAGTCAGAAACTTCAATATTATGTTTGTCCATCACTGCTACACAAATTATTACCTCCGAACATACGAATGTTGGACAATCTTTACATAGTAAGAAAATTCGAATTTTCAGTTCAAAATTCGTCTGATGAATCATGACCTACATGCTGAATTGTTAAAAGATATAGCTCTGCCTGTTTAATTCGTCTGAATGATTGATAGTTTGATTGTTAACTGCCTTTTTCTATTCAACATTCGAACTTTGGTGGAACAAAATTCGTCTGTTGTCCTTGTACTGCTTGTTTCAAGCCACTGTCAGACAAACTTTCAAGATGAAAATTCGTCTGTCAGTAAGCTGTGCTAAACGGTTTAACTTGTAACTGCCCAAAGTTTGAATTTTGGCCCCTCAAAATTTGTCTGTCAGACGGTTACACACGTTAAATGCTACGGTTTTCCTCAGAACAGACGCAGCCCTATCTGTAACCTCTCTGAATCCGTTCTGATTCTTTCTTTAATTCTCTTAACTCCTGTCCAAAAATCATCATTCTTCACCGTTTAAACTTCCATTCGCATCCTATAAACCCTTTCTTGACGTCATTCCACTTCATTCCACTGAAAAATGGCGAGAGTAAAGATCCCTGGAGCAGGACAAGCTGGGACTCGGCCAAAAAGAACGGTTAAATCCCAATATGCTACAAAAGAAGGAGAAAAATCCAAGAGAAAGGCCAAACCCAGTAAAGCTACCCCTTCTAAACGCCAGAAATCATCATCCAAGGCAGATTCTCAGAAAACTGGGCCTTCCTCTTCAAAAACTGCAATTCCTTCGGGTGATACTACTGCTGTGGCTTCCTCCCCTTCTACACAATCTGGAGAATTTGAGCTTACCACATTACCACTTTGGAGCACTCCTGAGATTCAAGAAGAGTTTTCTGCCAAGTTTTCCAGTAAAAAGGTAATCAAGCCTCACTGTGTAAATTTGGAGCAATTTTTGGTATCCAACAACTTTGATGCTGCACTATGGTTGATAAGATACAAAAACCTGTTGGAAATTGCTGAAAAATATGATGATGAAGTAGTGAAGACTTGGTATGCCTCTCTTCAATATAACAGCAAGAAAAGGAAATGGGAGGTCACTTTGAGATCAAGGACCATCTGGCTTGCTGATGAAACAATCAATGAAGTGCTGGAAATCCCAGGACAAGATGGGGTGAAAATTGACATTACAGCCTCTGGATACATGGATGAGGCAAGCACAGAGGATGAAGAAGGTGGATCCTTTCTGAACTACAAAGAGAGCACCATCTTGGACACCTTGTTCAGGAGAAGGGATAACAGGCCAACAATAAATCTGTTGAAGCCCACAGACCTAAGTGTACAAGTCAGGATCCTGCACTATATAGTGTCCAGGATCATATTCAACAAGGGTGGCAGCTTCAATTTGATAACAAGGGCAGAGGCTCATGTGATGACTGCTATCATTCGTGGGAAGCTAATCAACATGGGTCATATCATCCTCCAGAGAATGATAAAGGCAAGGGATCAGAGGAAGGATTCCACACTCCCCTATGCTGCAATTATTTCAAGAATCCTGCAGCATGCTAGGATTCAACACATTGAAAAGGGGAAAGGGAAACTCACTGAGGCATTCAAAGAAGAGGAACTGCAAAGGATGGGTATTGAACGAGATGAAGGCAGATGGGTTGGAAAAGGAGCAGGGAAATCTGAAGATCTGTTCTTTGCTGCTGATGCCTCTCTCCAACAAGAAGGCACCTCTGAGGCCCCTGGCAAATCAGTACCTCAGCCTTCTCAGCCAATCCCATCTCCCTCCAGGCCCACTCAACCTCCTTCCACTCCCTCCTCACGGGCCAAGCCAACAAAGGTCACTGAGCTGTTTGACAGTCTGTCAACACTCATTCTCAGCATAAGAGATGAGCAAAATGCCAAATTTGCTCATCTATAAGATCAGATCCATCAGTTGGCTGTGAACATGAAGGTGGTGGCTGATGCGTATGAAGAAATAAGGAATGCTATTCCTACCACTTCAGCTCCACCTCAGCCTGGTGTCCCTGAGCCTACTCTATCTCCAACTCCTGAGCCTCCAAGCCCCTTCGAGATTGCCTCCTCTGACCATGATGATAATGTAGATGGTACTGGTGCAATGAGAACACCAAGTCCTGGTCCACCCTTGGACTATGGATTGGAAGAAGAAGAAGGACTTCAGCAGACAAGTCCTCATGAGCCCATGCAAGAAGTTGCTCAGGAATCAATTCTGTCCACTCAAGAATCTGAGCAAGTTGAAAAACTGGTGGCAGCAATTTCAAGCTCCTCTATGCAAGAAGTTGTGAGCACTGAAGAAAGGAGCCTTGTACCTGTTGTTGACTTTGTTGCCATTGCTCACAATGCTTTACTGGAAGCTCAGAGGAAAAGACTGGAAGAAATGCTTCCTCCTGCTAAACCAGCTTCCTCTTCTCTAACTGCCTATGGTCTTACAGAGGAACAAAGGGCTCAACTAGCTCTTACCAGACAGGCAATGCAGGAGCTGCTGGAAATCTCTGACGAGGAAACAAGCACTGATCCCCCAGCTGAAATTCCTTTTGCTCCTGTGCCCCTTCGTGCTATTCCTGTCTCTCAGATCCCTCCTCCGGCTGATTTTGTTGGCCTTCCTGATGATGTCAAAAAGGGGGAGAAGTCTGGGCAAACTGCTGGGCAAACTGGAAAGACTGCTGCTGAGCAATCTGGTAAAGGAAAAGGGAAATCCTACAGCAAGAAGACCAAGACCAAGAAGAAATGATTGGAAATACTTGTTGTACTTTGTACCTGGTTTTGTTGTTTGAAATTTGTTGATTGGACTAGTTTTGATGTTTGAACTTTGCATTATTTGGTTCTGTATAAGCAACTTTTGTTTAAATGAATGGATCCCTTTGTTGCTAAGTTTTGTGCCTTAATTCTGTTGATATCTTATGCATATGTTGAGGGGGAGCTTGTAAAAGCAAACCCAAGTACTAATCCAGTTTGTAAGTTGTTTTGTCATCATCAAAAAGGGGGAGAATGTTGAATCAAGAGTTTTGATGATTTTAAACCAACTCTCAAGAGCTTGGATTGAAGATATCAAAGCAGAACAAAGCTGTTTCAAGTGAAGATTTACTGAGTATTTGCTGTTAGATCTCTTGTAGGATCTTTAGTTTTTAGTATAATTGGGTAAAAGATTTTGATTTAAAGAAAAGATGTTTTCAAACTTTGATTTTGTGTTAAATCTTTTAATATTTGAAAAACACCTTTGAACAGACGAAGGTTGAGAGTTTAAACTGAACTGTCAAGTTAGAAATTCAAATTTTGCCTTTGGAAATTCGAATTTCGAGCTAAAACTGAATAAGTCTGAAGAGACTGCTCTCTGTCAGACGAATTTTGGTTGTTCAAAATTTGAATTTTCATCTAGTTTGAAAAGAGACCTTTGTAACAGACGAACTTCACACTTTCAAAATTCGAATTTCAAGTAAAATGAAGTTTGTGAAAATCAAAGAAATTCGTCTAAAACTATGATAAAGTGCATCTGAAATCAAAATGAAATTAAGTTTGATAAATGCTCTCTGACAGACGAATTTTGAAGTTCCAACATTCGAATTTTCATATAAGTCTGAAAGATGCTTCTTTACAACAGACGAACTTTGGGTTTTCAAAATTCGAATTTCAAACAAAACAAAACTTGAGAAAATTGAAGAAATTCGTCTGAAACTATGTTAAAGTTCACCTGAGATCAAGAGTGATTTCAGTTTCAAAACTGCTCTCTGACAGACGAACTTTGAGCATTGAAATTTGAATTTCAGAAGCTAAGTTCTTGAGTCTATTGAAATGAAACATTGACATACGAATGATAAGAACTTGCAACATTCGAATGATGAAATGAGTCTGAAAAGAGTTTCTCTGACAGACGAATTTCGCCTTTCCAAAATTTGAATTTCGAAGAAAGTTATCTACTGTGTCTCTTTAAACGTTCAATGAACAGACGAATTTTGGGGATCCAAAATTTGAATTTCGAAGGCACTGTAGAAAATTGAAAACACTGTTCATACTTAACCGAAAACTTTCTTCTTGAAAATTCGTATGTCACATTGTGAAAATGTTTTGTAAGTTTCAAAATTCGAATTTCACTTCATGAACAGACGAACTTCGTGCTGTAACGTTGGAAGCTTTAATCTTCGGTTCCTTCGAAATTCGTCTGTTGGTCAACCAAAATTCGAATTTCAGTATGTCAGAAACATTAAATGCAGTTGGTAAACGGATAGTTTTTCAGAGTAACCGTTGAATAACTTCTCCAACTGATAGATTTAGTCTCTAACGGATATTTGAGACCTAAATCTATAAATACAACATCATTTGAAGTTGTGGGTAACAAAATCAAACTTGTATATACCGAATTTCTGCTGAATCTTTTTCTCAAAAGCTTTTACCCTCTTAACTTCAAAACTTGTACTTAAACTTTCACATCCACTCTTTTACAAGAGAGTTACTTCATTGTAATCAATCTATTCTTCATCTGGAAGATAGGTTTACTTGTGAGGGATATTCATAAGGGGATTGGGAAGCACATAGTGAAAGTGCTTGAAGAGTTTGAGAGAGCTCAGAAACAGAGCAAACCCATGTACTGTGGCTTTAGCAAGAAGCCCACTGAAATTCTTGCTGTATAGTGGATAAATCTCAAGAGGTGTCTTGGGGACTGGATGTAGGTCAAGTGAATAGACCGAACCAGGATAAATCTCTGACTTCATTTCTCCTTATCTTTATTTTTCACCTTACTCTGTTTTACGCATTGCTTTCATTATACTGTGATATCTTCACTTACTTCACTTTGTGCAGAAAAATTTCAAACTTCCCAATTCACCCCCCCTCTTGGGAAGTCAGCCTTGCTAACACTGTTGAGATTCGGTTTCTGAGCTACTAAAGTTTTTTAAATAAAATAAAATAAAATAAAATGGTATATGATATGTTGGATAGATGGTTAGAAGATTTCGCTCCTTGCATCGCCATATTCACCTTTGATTGATCTTGGGCTTATCAGTTCTGCATTTGCTCTTTCAAAAATTATACATCCGATTAGTTACGCACTATGGAGGTCTCCTGGCTATGCTGGGTGTTAAACGTGTTTGCTTAGGCATTTTGTCCATTCCAAGGATAACGTTAGAACCCTGTAAGTCTGCATCTGAAAGTGTGGAATGACACTTTATATTTCTATAATGAAAGCTTAGCTTGATTTGATAATAACCTGTGATGATTTTTAGTCGTGATGATTGTCTTAGTTGGAACTTAAGTTGTAGAGTATCGTGATGCTTGTTGAGAGTGGTGCAGTGTACATATGACCTCAAATCTGTTTAGATACCTGGAAATTTGTGGCAGTTTATTTTACTGATTAGATTCATTTTACTAAGAGGTTTAGGTAGATGGCATGATGTTCTTATTTCTGAAGCAAGGCTATTGTCACAATATTGAAGGAAACTAGAAGATAGTCGTGGTCTCGGCTTTTAATAAATCACAACGGTTTAAATTCCTTGCGTGTTCTTTTGGCACTCGCAATATGGTGTCATTAATCCCGTTTTACCAATCAGTCACAAAGATTTCCTAGAGCTTTCGTAGACTCTTAAAACAATTACACCGTATGAGCCTACGGGGCTGTACAAGTGTATAAACAACGTTTAATTATAATAATAGGTCTCAATGACCTTTCCATCTTATTTTTATGTGAAAATAAGTAAACAACTTTTTATTGCATAAACTTCTATATATTTCAAAATGCTTTAAACAAAATAACAATATTTAGCGATTTTACTAAAAATAATAATAATAATAATAATAATAATAATAATAATAAAATAATGATAGAAATAATTGATTTAATAACCGCATCATGTGAGATTTTTGGAACCCACGCAGGTATTCGGATTTACTGAGTATGTCGCGTGGGATTGTGAATCCGCATAGATATATCAGTTAAACAACTTTCTTTTAAGAAAATAACTATATTTCAAAAATAAAATAATGTGACAAGTTTTTCAAATTTTATTTTAAAATATCTAGTAAAATTATTATATGGCATTTTAAAATATAATAAAACCTTTGTACCGCGAGGTTTAAAACTTCTGCAGGTAATTAAAAAATTGATCTATCGGGTATGACTGTGAGTCTGCAACAGGTAGATTGACTTTCTTTATTTGGAAAAAATTTTCAAAAGTATAAAAGAAAAAAAATAAAAATAAAAATACAATGGTTTTTCAAAAGTTAAAAATCAAATAAATACATTTCCAAAAATTAAAGAAAAATAAAAAACATTTTCAAAGCAAAATAAAATAAGAGTAAGTAAGAGGAATTAAATTATCTTTTCGCCAATTAAAACGCACCAACTCAATCTTAGAAAATTGTTTTATTTGCAAAAAGTTAAACCATTTTCAATTAACTTTCTCTTATCAGAATAATTTTATAATTAAAAGATATCAACCAACTGACACGCATTTCTAACTCGAACTATGTGGACTTTGATTCCCATCGCAGGGTACGTAGGCCCCAGGCTCTGATCTGAGTTAAGTCCGCCTTTGTAAATAAATAAATATTTTTCAATTTATTTTCCTAATTCATTTTCCTCATTTTTTCTTAAATCTCCTTAATTTCTAATGTGATTTATTTTCTTTATTTTGTTTTCCAAATTTCTCAAATTTTCCTAATTTCTTCTCTACCCTTGTTCTTGCATGTGAATGATAGAAGGAAGACCAAAATACTTTTAAAGCCATATTAATTTGTACAATCAACGTAAACTAACCGTTCCAAGGAACGGGTGTTGTGGGGTGCCTAACACCTTCCCCACGCACAATCAACTCCCAAATCCAACTCTGATTTCGTAGACCATCCTTTCCTTTCCTAATTCGGTTTCCCAAGATTTTTCCTCAAAATTTTGGTGGCGATTCCTCACAAATCGGTTTTCGCTCGAAGACTAGATTTGTTCCATTTTTCCTTTCGTCGCATTTTTCCGGGTGCGACAATGGTGATCTCATGTCTGAGGATTTAGTGACATGATTATATATGAGATATGCTTATGACTTGATCTATGTAGTTATCTCATGACGGATCGATCCAACGCTTATTCTCTAACAGGAGCTTATAATTTTGATTTGTATCTTCATACATAATTATCACATGATTATCAATCAAAATTATACTAGACTTAGTTCATCATTATTCTCACAAAGATGATTGACTAGAGACATTTAGGATAATATGATTTATCCAAGGATATTATTATAAAGAAAAATATGTAAATAATATAATAATATAAGAAAAAACACATTCTTTTTCATAATGAAATACAATATTCATAATACAATGATTGACTTAGAGTACAATCTCTAACATACACATAATAAAAAATTCTTGTACAAAGGTTAAGAGTTTATCATCTTATTGAATAAATATGTTATTTTTATTTTTTTAAAAAAAATTAACCTTTCAGACTGGGCCAACCCTGACCCAGCCCTGTTCTGGCCAATCTCATGCAAGCCACAAGCCACCCTTGGCCTAGCTAGGCCACGGATAGTTTTTTCCCACATGAGGCTTTCTTTGGGCAAAACATCAGACAGGGATGTGGTCTATCTTGACCCTACCATGCACACTCTTAATAAAAGATATTTTCTTTGTATTTTTGTTTATAGCATCATTAAATGGAGTTGAATTCATTTATGTTTAGTAAATAAATGTTAGTATTAGAATTGTTTATTGATGCTATTGGTTAGGATAACTTTAGTTCTTAATTGTTATTTCTAAAATTTTACTGTTACAATATCCTGCATTTTCTGCTGCTCAGAAACTATCGAAACTTTCGTCAAAGTTTTAATTTCGCTACACGCTATCTGCTTCGTTTCGTAGTAAGCCTCAGTCTGAAAATTCATATGTCGCAGATAATCGGAACTCTGACACGAGGCCGTCCCTCCGGCTCTGGGGAATAGATGTGAATTTAGCACCTTTGACGTTGGTTGATTGCGACAACGAGAATGGAGTTTCCTCGCCCAACAGTACAATATCGAGCACCAGCGGGAAGCGAGGCGAGAGGGAACAGAACGGTGACGAAAACGACACCGAGAGGACTTCATGCTCCCGAGGAAGTGACGATGAGGATGGTGGTGGCGTTGGCGGCGGGGACGACACTTTGAAAAAGAAGCTTAGGCTTTCAAAGGAGCAGGCCATGGTGCCAGAGGAGGCGTTCAAGGAGCACAACACGCCCAATCCGGTGAGTAGTGGCATTTCTGTAAATTCATTTAATCATGAAGGATACATTTGGGTTTTGATATTCATATTGGCGAAACCCTTAATTATAATAGAGTTTTAGATAGATGTAAACTTATTTATTTTTATATTATTTTTTAATTAAAAGTTAAGATGTAGATATTTTAAATTTTTTTAAGTTTAAGAAGGTAATATTTTTAATATATAATTAATGACTAAATTTATAATACATTAAAAAATAATTCACATATTAACTTTTAATTTAAAAATAACATAAAAAACAAATAAGAAAAAGCACGTGAGTATTTTCCTTTTGGTTGTATATTCAAACGTTTATGTTTTAAAGAATATTGAGCTTATAAATGGACTCAATATAATATAATTGAATTGAAGTTGGTAAAAAATGTAATATAATTTGAAAAAGGAGATATCTAAAAATAAAGGATATAGATTCCATATCCTATTTTTGTGTGTGCCCATACATTAGGGGTTTTATTTAAATTTTTTTCTTTAAAAAAATCATTTAAAGACCTAAATTGAAGTTAAAAAGATTGCTAAAATTATACTCATTTTTAAGGATTGAATTTTATGACATTGAATTTTTTTAACTAAAATTTATGCTCAAAGTTCAAGAAAATAATTATTAAATATATTAAAAATTATAATTTGTTATCACCTGTTACAAAATGAAAATAAATTTTTAGAATTTTAATTTTAAATATTGATCATCACAATTTTAAAATCTTTTGATGTGAATCTAGGAAAAAACTTTTGTCCGTTTTGAATTTTGCTTTCCAATTTAGTGCTTTCTAATTTAATAATGTTTTTTTGTTTAATTCAGAAACAAAAGCAGGGCTTGGCGAATCAGCTGAATCTGAGGCCGAGGCAGGTGGAGGTTTGGTTTCAGAACAGAAGGGCAAGGTGAGGTCATGAGTTGTAAATTCATCAAAGTGAGAGGGGTGATATTGTCACAGTATATATTACCTAACAATCCTCTGCATGGTAACGTAAGTAGTTAGGCGAATTTCGAGTGGTGAAGTTTTGAAAGCGATACATCTAGAAAAGAGTTGGGAAGTTACTCAATCACTTGTACTTGTGAATGTGATTCTTACAGGGGTAACTGTTAAAAGCAATTAAAGCAAACTTTAAGCAGCAAAACTCCAAAACCGAAAATGGGATGGACACCTATTAGAGAGATCGATGACAATTATGAGACACTAACAAAAACAAGTAATTGATGAAAAAAGATAAGCATGTCAAAATATCAACACAAGCACAAACAGGTAATCCAACAAAATAAAGTAGATGTCTCTTCTCCAGATGCTTTTTCTGTTTTTAATTCGCACGTGCTCAATTGATCAGTAGTTGACTTCGTGACACGAAAAAATGATCCAGATCCACTGGGTTTGACTGACAGTCAAATCATGCCCAATAATGGTAATAATAAAGAGGCACTATTTTTTTTTTTGTCGAAACCAGGGTTTCCACCATCGAACATGGTGACTAATCCCCTCGCTGACTTGTAGGCACTTCAAAGGGTGGGACAGCTAGCCCGAAGATTTAAGACTGCTCCATACCCAAAGCCAGGATTCGAACTCCTGACATTTGGTTAAGGGTGGATGAGCCCCCTCCACTCAATCACACCCCCCGGGACTCAATCACACCCCCCGGGTTTAAAGAGGCACTAATTAAGAAGTTGAAAAAAACTTGGGATATGATGTATATTATTTGATTGTGTTTGTAACGTGTAAGATATAATGACTTAATAGCTTGAATTTTAACTTCCATTGTATGATATTGGATGGATTCAATTAATCATATACACGACGACCAAATGAGTAGAGTTGTGAGGATATGATATTTATATAATTTAATCTAATTGGAATGCAGGGGCAAGTTGAAGCAGACAGAGGTGGATTGCGAGTACATGAAGAGGCGGTGGGAGAATCTGAGGGAGGAGAATAGGAGGTTGCGAAAGGAAGTGCAACAGCTGAGGGCACTCAAAATCAAATGGTCACCTCAATCTCATGTGTACGTGAACATGAACCTGAACCCTCCCACTCCCGCTATTCTTACCATGTGTCCTTCATGCCAACATTACAAGCCCCATTTTGAAAAAAAATACCGCCAACTATCAATCATTTCTTTTCACTACTGGTGTAAACAAAAGTAAGGAAGGATTGAGAGAGTATGGAGAGGATTCAGTAGACACATTTTCCCATCTAATATACAGGAAATCTGTAAACATGACTTGTGTATCATTTTGTACGATAAAACATTTTATATCCTGGGGAAACAAAGTAGAAGCAACCCGGGGGGGGGGGGGGTGTGGGTTTTCAAACATTTGAATTGGAAGCCTTGCAAGTGTTTGAAATCATCTCATTTTGAATTGTGAATTTCATGATAGTATAACAAGCAAAGGGCAAATAACGAACAAGCACGAGGACTCTCAAACTAAAACAACAAGGTGAAGGTAAGGAAATCAAACAGTATTCACAGTATCAGCCAGGTACCGCAGAATGCAACCCAATCCTGCCCTCTCTGTCAACTTTTCATGAATCCGAAGACACTGCTCACATGTTGGTCGATCTCCCGTAGCCAACCCTTTGTACAAGTATCTATTTCATTCTCAACAGTATGGTACTGGTTAAACCCAAAATCCAACACGCAACATGCTTCAAAATAGTTTTTAAAAAGAACTCAAGCATGGTATGCAATTTCATGTGATCATGCATATATGTGATTTACACATTTCTAAATTCTAAGCACAACAGGTCTCAGTTTTTCCCCTCAATATTCCACAGCCATGTTACATCTGTTATTTCTTGCCATTCATATCATCTGATGACACTCCGATTACATCTCAGTTTCAGAGTTCTACATTTTTCTAGGGAAAGATAACCGTTAAGGACCCATAACTTATATTAATCGTGCATGCTGAAAATTAAAAATTTCCCTCTAGAACCACAAAGATACATTACCACTTATCACTTATGCTCTCTAAATACACAACTTGATCTTCTCCATATTATAAGAATGTTTAAATTTGTTAATATCTTTGGATGATAACATCCTTGTAATAACATCTGGAAGATCAGGCTGTAACTTTAAGAAGCATAAGTGGTAACTTCAGGAAGAATCAACGATAACTTATTTTTATGCTCTTTGACAGGAACTTTGATTTTTAAAGTCCTTAGCTGTCATTAACATAAGTCATGGGTCTGTAACTGTCATTTTCTCTTTTTCTAGAACATTCATTGAAAGGAAATTCAGAGGCAGTCTTGCAACAAGATAAATGCAATGCAAAGATACAATTATGGAAGTTTCGTTTAATCCCATAACCTTTATTCAAGGACCACAACAGTTTTGTTTAGGCATTATGCACTTGGCATAAATCATAAGGTTTCTATCATCTAATGTTTCTTTCGTGCATAAGATCAATGTTTAGGCCGCGAGGACGCTCAAATGAATAAGAAATTTGCTGATTTTAGAAGCACTTCTCCCAGAATAAAGAACTGAGGTAGGATGCAATTAACTTATGCCAAAACCCCAAGATCAAGTACACTCCCCATTGTTCTAAATTCCTGGTCAATAACCCATCATGTCAAGTTCTTCAAGCTAGCCATCACTAATAACCATAAAGCAAAGAAAGTAAAAGAAAGTTATATTGCAATCACTTCAAAATTAATATAAAAATAAAAAAACACTGTCCCACTGGAGGCAAGAATCCTTCGCAATCCTCTAAATTGCAAAGTCTGCTAAAACGTGATTAAATCATTCATATAAGGAAGTAATTCTGTTCTGTTTAGCAAGGCAGTCTGGAACAACCACACAAGATTTTACTTTACGCAAAACAGCCAAAGGAGGCAGTGCATGTGCACCCAAGAGTACCTCACGTGCACTAAATGGGGGCTGTAAGACACAGACAACATCTTTATTGTGAATTAACTGCATCAGTGTGATAAGAATTCAAATTATAAAATTAATAATTAGTCAACACATGCACAAAAAGGTTTTTTTACTTTTTTTCTTTTTTCCAAAGAAAAAAGGTTTTTAATATGAAGCACAGACACTTCAAAAAAGGAGCCAAAGCCATGTTATTATAATGGACATGACACAACAATTTAGATTTACATATGGACACTTCAGATTTTGTTGCGTTGTGGTGTTCATTTCAGTGTAGTGTCCTATGTCTGTGTTAATAACTTAATATCCATGCTTCCTAGGTTTTTATCATACTATGGAGACTAACTCAGTGAGTAGTAGAGGCCTTTACTTATTAAACTGACTTCTGTACATGATATGGACTGGGCATGTCATGCGGTAGTGATACATATGGTTCCATCAGTTACTACCACAAACAAAAATAAATTGGATCAAATGTTTATAAACATAAACATAGAGAGTTCCAAAAAAGTATAAAGTCAAGTTTAGGAACAGACGGCAATTGCTTATATTTTCCACTAGTCCACTATCAGTAAACATACAAACTGAAAAAGAAATTAATGATAGAGGGATATTTAGATTGAAGGAAAGGAATCAATAGGCTAAATCATCAAAACAGTAGGAATTTGGAGTAAACTCAAACAATATATAACAGTATGTACTAAAAAGTTAACGATAGTAAGAATTTGGCCTGAAATCAGTATGCACCTGTATAGTTTTGGTTTGTTTATCACTTAACCACCCCTAGGTATTTTAAGTTAAAGTTTTAATTTTAACACAAATAATGTGTATGTTAAAATAAAGAACTTTATTGCTGAATATGGTCGCTTATACCTTGAGGCTATTACCAAGATTAATCTAATATTTTGAATTTGCCAAGATTAAGCTAACATTTTGAATTTGCAATTGACCTCCTAATCCCAACAATAGCTTCAGAACACAGAAAATGTTTAACAAAACTTTTTAGCACTTTTAAGATTCACCTGATTAACTTCGTCAAAGTTTGGAAACAAAACAACACAAGGTGGTTAAGACATCACATAATTGAACAAACCACTACATGCTTTAAATCACAAAAAGGCAAATGATTCTGGGCTAAACTATAAGGGTAAAATGTATTTACTCTATAAAATCCTTTATCTATAATCTATAAGTTAAATATTTTCTCCAAAATATATAGTAATTATATCTTATACATATCTTTGTAACTTTTCAACATCATCCAACCATGAGAAATATGTAGCAATATCCATAAGCTTTTCACAAGAATCATTTGCAAAATATAAGTTTATAGCTAGGGATTGCATTGAACTAGCATCGTTGAGCCAATGTGACCATGCTGATCACCATGGTGGAATGGCATGGCAGCTTAGGGCCTCCTGGCTACATAACCCCCAAGGCATGGCAGCCTTCACAAACTGGTGCCATTGTGGCTGCTATGGATGTCATGGCCATCAACTGTAAAGGGTGCCATACTGAAAGTACAAGGAAGAAAAGCTTTCACACATTTCTCCCCATATTTTTTTCGTACCTTAGTGAATGGGTTTGTTGTTTTTATGGGTAAAGTACTAGTGCCTCTGATGGCCCACTCTTATGAAGAGAACATATGGTTGGAGAAAGAGTAACACTGAGCTTAACCCCTAAGAGCCAGGTCCCAAATGACTGATTAGGTGAATAAGAAAGGAATAGGACAAAGTAAGAATAACTAACAAGATTCTGGTGCGTAGGATGGGAGGAGAGCGAGAAGGCTGTTGAGGGGTATTTAATAAGAGGTATGAGTGTTTTGCAGACAGGGAAAAGTTTGGGTAGGAAAGTCTCTAACCTCTCAAAAGCTAGAAGGTATTTTCATTTGCTGTTTTCTTTTCCATTTTGGCTGCTTTCTGTAATCATCTGAGCTCTAAATTCCCAATTTCCATCTTGTAAGTGGAATCAATTCAGATCTTAACTTTTGAAGCATAAATAACACTAAAATTATGGGAGTTTCATGAGCCTCATAAAATATAACACTGAAAGTACTTTTCTATAGCTTGTAATTAAGTACTTTTCTCTTAACCCTAAGGTTAAATCTACTATTGTGGTTCATGTTATAGGTATGTGCATAATTAGACATTTTTCTCATGCATTGCACAAAATCTAAGAAATGAGCTGAACTGTTTATAGCTTACAAATAGTGTGGCTTGCTAGAAATTAATTAATTAATTGATATCGACTTGTAATATTCATTCAAATTTTATTCTCAAGTTATTTTCATTTTCTTTTTCTAAATCATTCAATTTATGATTCAAGACTATACCATATAATCACCCTGTGGACTATAATAGACATCTATATTATGAGGCAAGCATGCAGGCATATTATCTATCAAATGTTGAAAAGATTATACTATCTCATCATTATATGTGTTATGATCAGCAGCTACCAGCTAAGCAGCATGCTATGTACCATCGTACCTTTTATCTTCCTTTTGCATGGACAAAGCATAAGAAAGAAATATAGTTGGGGCATTTCACTGTTATGCATTCTTAAGTTATTTTTCTCAGTTAACAATTAAAATGCATAATGCAGATTATGACAAGAAAAGCAAAGACAAGGGGACAAAGAAATATATTTTTTGCCCTTTCCACATATGGAAAATCTGGGGAGCCAGACTAAAATGATTGTTGACTAGTAATTGCAGGATGTTACCATTATCCAAGTAATCCTTTATTCAAAAAAAAAAAACTCAGATATCCAACTCAAAATTCACGTGTATTAAGTATAACACTTGGTCACTTACTTCATTAGGATGTCATAGTACTCAGGGTCCAAAGAAGAAAGCATTCCATCCACATCTTTTATAGCCATTAAAGCTCTATGCACCACAATCCAATGTGCAGACTACGAATTGACCAATATCATATTAAAAACGAAAAGTTTTGTGGATCAGGAGCACAAGATGATCAACAAAATAAATATATCAAACCATGCAGAAGAAATTGAGGGCATGTTAATATGTCTACATATCATAATCGGGACCACATAAAATTCTAAAATCAAATAAATAGTCTAAACTGTGTGAAAATGTAGGAAAACAAGTAAATAAAAATTTAAAACTATACACCCGCATTGTTTAATTGATCAAGAATTAGAAGATCTTCAATTACAATACAACTAAGCTCTGAATAAAAATTGAGCAAGTCTCTTTCGCCTATGGAGATTAGCTTAAAGGATAGCAATAAGGAAAATCCACAAAAAATGTGTGTTTTATTCGTCCATAGAAACCCCAATGTACATTCAATTTTAACGTATGAAACAATGAACATGACTGAAGAGAGAAAGGAAAACCTTGCAACGCTCATCTCGGGTCATGGCATGAGTGCCTTCAAGAGCAGTTTTAAGGGCTTCCACTGGTTTATACCTGAATTTGTATCACAGATAAAGTTTTGAAGCATTTGCTTAAGAATAAGGAAATATATTGTGGACCAATTTAAAAAGAACATAGATAGACCAAAGACGAGAAAGAAGCCGCTACTGTTTGAGTAAGCTTTCGATCTTCCGAGTTTTGTGTTCAATTCTGATCATAATGGCCTCCGCATTATCAGCTTCAACAAACCCTTCTGCTCCTGCCATTTCCTCGCTGGAATTTTTGTGAGAAAATGTTCTTCTCAAGAAAATGCCTTCTTTCGCCCAACGACGTCCTTTCTCTAAGGCTTTGTTTGGATAGAAGTAAAATCAAAATCAAAATGGTCGGTCGAAGGATGCAAATCAAAATCAAGACTTTCGATAAGGGGTTGTTGGTGGATCTAAAGGTGTCTGCACTGTTCCTCGTCCACAGCAGGAAGCTGCTGTCATGGACCCAGAGAAGACGGGGAAGGTAAAGAAGAATATAATCTTATTTGGTTTTTATTTTTATTTTAATGTAATCTTCACATTATAAACCTAATTTACTCAAAATAGAAATGTAAATCTAGAGAAAGGCAAGGTCTATAACGTCATTCCAGTTATACGGTCCTAATAATTACGCTTTTGAATTCTTCTGCCCAAGGGTTGTGCTTTTCCTCTATTGCCCTGTTTCTCAGGATGTACTTTTCCTTCGCTTCAAAGTCTTCCTTCCTTCATTCCCATTTCACCCGCACCCAAGAAGCTCTCTTTCTCTCTTCAGCAATGGCGGATTCGAGCCCTTACACCAAACCCCATTTCACATTTTCTCAGACAAACTCGCCAGTACAACCAAAACCCATCATCAACAAAGGTAAGTCTTACTCGGGCTTCCTCTTGAAATCTTTCTTCGTTGCCCTATTTGTCATTGTTCTTCCCCTTTTCCCCACACAAGCTCCTGACTTTGTGAACCAAACTATACTCACTAAGTTATGGGAGCTTCTTCACCTTCTCTTTATTGGCATTGCCGTGGCCTATGGGTTATTCAGTAGGAGAAATGTAGAGCCTGACATAGAAGTAGAAACTCACCCCACTGTTGATAATACATCTTGTTATGTCTCCACAATGTTTCCTGTTTCATCAATGTTTGGCGATGAGTGTGAAAATCCATGTGGGTCTGATGAGAATAGGATGATGATGCATTGTAATTGGAATTTTTCGCAGTACTATGAAAATAGTACTGTTATGGTTATGGGTGAACAGTGCAAACCCCGAGTTCCACTTCCAGAAGACGACTTCTCTGATGTCATGTATGACGGAGCCAATGTTGTTCAAGCCTGGAATTCTGAGTACTATCACAGACAGCCAATGGTTGTTGTGGCTCAACCATACTACACAATTGGTGAATGTGATGAGATTGTTGGTCATAAACCATTAGGATTACCAGTTCGGAGTCTAAGATCAACTGCTGGAGACTTAGACAGTCCTAGTAATGCCAATGTAAGTGATTCAAGTTCTGGTTCAAGAAGTTCATCTAGAAGCTCGGTTAAGAGTGGAGATGGGAAATTTGGAGATCTGGATCTTTCTGATTTGGACCAGAAGTTTAATGATGCTGCTGGATCTGCTTCTCACATTCCATGGCATTCGAGGTCTAGAAGGATGAAAATTGAAGTAAATCATGGACATTTTAGTGATGCTGCTGCATCGGCTTCTTCTATTCCATGGCATGAAAGGTCTAAGAGGGTGGAAATTGATGAAAGTCACGGAGAGTTAGATGATGTTACTGGATCTGCTTCTCCAATTCCCTGGCAAGCAATGTCTAAAAGGATGCAAAGTGAAGGAAATCATGAAAAGTGTAATGATGTTACCGGATCATTTCCTCCTATTCAATGGCAAGAAAGCTGTAGAAGGATGGAAATTGAAGAAAATCACAGAGAGTTTAAAGATGTTACTGGATCTGCTTCTCCAATTCCCTGGCAAACCAGGTCTCGAGCAATGGAAATTGAAGAAAATCACAGAATGTTTAATGATGCTCCTGGATCAGCTTCTCCAATTCCATGGCATTCAAGGTCTAGAAGGATGGAAAGTGAAGAAATTCACGGGAGCATTACCCGTCCCTCACATTTTAGGCCTCTTTCAGTTGATGAAACCAAATTAGAATTACTCAGTTCACAGGTTTTTAAGAGGACAACTTCTTTCTCGTCCCACACAAGCACGTATTCTTCCTCAGATTCCATCTTATCAGACAATATGAACTTAGAAGCAGAAGAGATGGGGGAGATGGGACAAAAGAAGACTTATGGATCTTCTTCTGAAAAAATGTACTTCAAAGAGGAAGATTCAGCGGAAAATTTGACTTCCCTTGGGTCTTCCCCAAGAATCAGAAAGATGGCAACCAGAGAAAAATATGCTGCTGTTTCTCGCCCTTCACATTTTAAGCCAGTGTCTGTTGATGAAACTCAATTTGAGTCACTCAGTTCTCAGTCTTTCCAGTCTACAGGGTCTTTCTCATCGCGAACAAGTTTATTTTCTTCCTTGGACTCCGCTCCATCAGAAAATTTGAACCTGCCCAAGGAAGATTCAGGGGAAAATAAGAATTCTCATGGCCCTTCTTCAAATTCACCATCACCACCGGCTAGAAGAAGGAATGGAGAAGCTTCATTGCAAACATTTCATTCTCGTGGATATAGTGTGGGCTCCTTGCTCCAGGATGGCATGAAAAGTGGCCTGAAAGATGAATGGTTGGATTTGAATGGGAAAGAAGGTGAGGATCAATCGTGCAACAAAGAGGCAGGTCTGCACTTGCCGTCGGACACTGAAAAGCCTACAAGCTTAGCCAAAGCTCCAACAAAGGGAAAATCAGTTAGAACTAGGAGGGCCAGTGGACTGACTTCTGAGACATTGAGAACAGGAGATATATGCAGTAAGCAAACTGATGAGAAGGTGGAAAAGAAGCCTGATAATGTTGAATCTGTATTGATGAGAAGAGAAAAATTGAGAAAAGGAGGACCTGGTCATCTTTTGAAAGGCATCAGCAAACAAAATGTCAATCCTCCCTGTCCTAAGCTTGAGGTAACATTTTCCAGTTATCCTAAGAGAGATAAGGAAGAACCATCCAAGAATGTGGCTAAAGAAGACTCATTAATTGAGCTTGAGAACCTTCAGATGAACTCACATGAAGATAGGGTGTCTGAATGTGTCAATGATTCAGGACTGGATTCTGAGGTTGATAAGAAAGCTAGTGAGTTTATAGCAAAGTTTAAAGCGCAGATTAGGCTTCAGAAAGACACATCAATGGACAGATCAAGAGGGCTAAGGTCAATGAAAAAAATATTAGGTGATACGTAAAACTTGTGCAGCTTCAATTCCAATGGTTTCTAACAAGATGATTATGGAGTTTATTAGAGGTCATCTAATATTCTGTTTCATGGAGCTTTCTCCATTTTAATATTGCTTTCAGTGGTGCAGTTTCCGTTTATTATTTATTTCCCATCCACATTTTTTCCCTCTGCACCGTATAATGGTGTTAAAAATTGTGTTTAAGTTGATTTTGGAAACAAGACATCTGATTTCTTATGAGGGTCTACCATTTGGCCTAACTACTCCTTTAGCCCCTGCTCTAGATAAGGGATACTCTTGGAATTTTTTTCTTAAGGGATACCCTAGATAAAGAAGTGCCACCGTAGAATGAGAGCCTTTCTTTTTATGATTCTTATTACACCAGTTGTCTTTTTAAAAAAAAAATTGCCAGATATATTAGAAATTTATTACTTAATACATACGAGCTTCAAATTTAGAATTAGTCATAACAATCAAATTAATGTCGCACGGATTTTATATGTGTGCGTATGAATATTCAGTGATTAAATGATTGCAACTCTCTCTCACACCCATTTCATAGCCACACGCACACGACATATGGTATAGCTGTATATTTTATTATAGTTCTTATTTTTAATCCAAGTATATATATATATATATATATAATATCAGAACTCCTTGAAACTTAAGGCTGTCGTACTTTAACTCTTTCTAAAAAGAGTTTTAGATTGTTAAATTTTTAAAGTTTAAGATTAGGTGTATTCAACAAACCAGTGGTTCGGTAGGCTTTATTTTATCTGACATACCAGGTTGAGGATAAATCCGGCTTTATCCTATCCTGGTATATATGTAATTTTATATGATATTTTTTTTTGAAATAAATTGGTTATAACACTATTGGAAATATTTTTAAGAATTTAATTTTTTAATTTTATTTAAAATTTTAAATTGATTTCTTAATATTATATAAAAATAATGCATTATTATTAAATTTATAATTTTAATAAATATTACTTTTGATTATAATATTATTTTACAAGAAAATATATTTTGAATAAATGTAATTATATTTTTGTTAATAAATAAAATTAACTTGTTTTTATTTTTAAATAACTCATCCATCCTCACAAATACTGGGTATCAGATTGATTATTAACTCAATATTACCTTATCCCTATGCACCCTTAGTTAAGTAGTTAAAAATATATTATAGTTGAATGTTCACATACTTTTTTGTTTTACCAACTGAAACTTCTCAGTGGAAAAAAAAAAAAAGACCAACTGATGCTTCATTCATCAGAACATTGAGATACATAGTCCACATGAAAACTTGAAAACAACCAACATAAACAAACGGTAATGAAACACGAAACACAAATCAAAGCAAACCGGAAAGAAAAACTAGAAACACGAGACATAAAACTGAAGACCACATTCAATTATTGCCTTTATATGAAAAAAACAAAAAAGGAACGAAAAGGCCATAATCCTTCAAATACTAAATTGAGACCAATTATGGTTAATATTGCTCTTCAAAATAATAGTCCAATTACAATTTAATTTTTGCATTTTAAAATATAACACTTCATGCCCTCTGTCAATATAAAATTTATAGAAGGTGTGGTCTTAAATGATATATTTTTTACAAGTTGCAAAATAATAATGCTGCACGTTAAGTAAACTTAATATCTAATGTTTGTAACCAATATCTCCATGAAAAATTTTTGACTGTATCCACTCGATCTTCAGGAGCTGTACCAGCATGCAAGGCTTGGGGGACAATTTTTTCCGTTTTAAAAGTTTACATAAATATATATATATATAAGTAATTTAATTTTTTATTTTAATATTTATTACCTATCAATTTTTTAAAATAGCTTTATTATAAGATAATAGAAAGATCATTAATTCACCCCTTGTGTACGCCATTGACCTTCATATTCTTTTTCCATCTCCGCAATAATTCACCGCTCGTGTTGAGTCCCCCTCACTTGTGATTCTATTTCATTTACTCCGCTGCGCTTTTACCTTCTTCACCCACTCCTTTTATGTGGCCCTTCTCTCCCGTATTGGACCTCAGATGAACAATGATCTGCTACCACCAGGGATACCAGAGCTTCTCCTACCACTCAGTTCAGAACCATGTTGTAAAATTAAAATTAAGCCCCATGCTACAAGTAAAATAATTTAAAAAAAAAAAAGATAATACCCAAATAATTACCAAAATACTACATCAGAAATCAGAACATCAAATCACGTTTTGTATTACTTATTTTTTTTAAAATAAAATAGTACAAATCCTAACTTTTGCATTATCTTGGTTTTTCTTTTTCTTAATATAATAATAGAAATCGTAACCACAGGAAACGTTTTGGCCTTCTGACGTATTCAGAATGATACATGATACATATCGTGAGCCCTAACCGCGACTTGTAAGTTGTAACAGGTTTCTCTTTCTTTCTTTTCTTTTTTTTTTTTAAATAAAATAACGTAAGCCGCGTACGCCGTCTCCATAAAGGATTAATAACTGACTAATTGATATAATTAGGAAATGATTAATAATTTCCCTTTTGAAGCACGGAGGACCGGATAACATAAATGAGCGACTGGATCTGGAAACGGCCATTTTTGTGCTCCTCGGCAGCCATGCTTCTGGTATCGTCTGCACCCCCTCTCCGACTGAAGCCATCTTTCCCCTGTATGTCTCTCTTTCTGTCTCTCACACCACACCACACAGCACCTCAATTTCAGTCGGCCTTTCATGTTGTTCCTGCCTATTCTTATTCTTCTAACTTTCCTGTTCGTCTTTGATTTTAACCATCGGAAATTTAATATCTTCTGTTGTTCGACTAAGATTTAAAATTTTTTTTCTTATTTTATTTTTTAGGCTTATATTTTGCTGATGATGATGGTTAGTAATTGCATAGCGTTAAAAGCTGCAATTTCTATCCATATTGAGACACTTTTTGCTTCCTTTCATCACATTTCACCATGTTTAGCTAACATCAACAATGCTCTAGCAGCATGGCCTAATTGATGCTGTAGCAGTGTCATTTAGACTGTTTTTATCCCGGTGAGTCTAAGGTTTGCCTGCAACTTTTGGCCAAAGTATTTGGCAGTGTATTTTCAGTAATGTATCATATTTGGCAGTGTAATGGCTATTGATTCTCAGCTAGATCCCTTGAATTAGTTGGAGCTAGTAGTTTTCTTGAAGCTTACAGAATTTATTTGGTCACAAATTAAAGAATGAGATTCGTTTTGGGAAATCCTTAATTATGGCTTTTAATTTTCTTGCAGCAATCTTCTTTTGTTCCACACGAAGAAGTCTCTTTTCTCGAAGGAAACAACTAACTCATGGCTGCACTAATCAGATTTCCAAAGATTACCCGTAAGAGTCTTGCCAGTTGACTGACAGCCTTTTTTTTTTTGGTGAAATTTCGTGAAAGAACCATTTAACATCTTGGGTTCCTGTGATTAATAATATATTTATGGATAGAGTGCAGGGTAGTGGCATATTACATTCTAAAGAAGTGTTGAGGCGGAAATTCATACTTGCTGTTTTGGTCTCAACTAGTGTTTTTCCAAGTTTATCTTCTCAAGGGAAGACCAAGGGTAAGAACCCATATGGTGAAAAACGCTTGTTAGAACAAAATAGGCGGATACAAAAAGAAAATAATGCACCTGAAGACTTCCCAAATTTTGTTAGAGAAGGTAACAGCTATTGTAATTCCATCTCTTTAAATATCTACTGGTATGATTATGATATATCTATGTGCATCCTACCCAGAAAGTAATATATGATCTAACGAGTGCCATTCTTTATTTACAATGTTACTTTCATAGTTGGAAAGGGAATGCTTTACTATCCTGTGCCTTATGATCTATCAGAATTTTGTGTCTATGTCTGTCTAGTGAAATTATGTGAAATATTTATCTCTCAGCTGACACAGTGAAAACTCTCGAGCTTGGTCTGAAATTTGTTCATAATAAATATCTGAAAAGTGTTTGTATATTTGACATTGATTAATTGATATATGTTTCAGGTTTTGAAGTTAAAGTAGTAACATCTGATAGCTATGTAAAGCGTGACTCAGGGCTCATATACCGGGATTTTGAGGTTGGGAAAGGTGATTGCCCAAAGGATGGTCAGCAGGTTTTTCTTTCATTTCTGTTGCATCTTCACTAGTTTAATCTTATGTCAAATCTTCTTTCCTTAAAAATTTTTTATCTTCTTTCCTTAAAAATTTTTTATTATCTAAAATTTTAAGTCAAAATTTTTATTAGAAGACTCTCAAAAAGATTTGACAATGAGCTTCGGAATGAGAACTAGAATATCTTTGTGATCCCTGGCAATGGCTGCAACTCTAATTGTAATTTAAAAAATAGAAAAGAATAGCTCCTTTTGATATTGAAAAGGTTTCCTTGATGCTGAGGAAAGTGACTCGTTGATGCTACTATGGTGTTCTTTAGCTTCTTATGTTGGTGTTTTACTATCATTGCTTAAGACCTATGAAGCACGCACATTTAAAATATTGAATAGGTAGATTTCAGATTTAGGATGCAAGGCTCAAAATAATACTTAAATACTTTGTTGTGTTGCCATGTGTGGATGCCTCCTTAGCTTTTGATAAAACATTCTTTTATTCGATTTCCTTAATTGATCTTTTCCTGAAATTGTAGTACATCTGCATGCTTCCTGTCATTTTTGTTATGGACATTGTTGATCGAGCAAGATGACTTGTTGATTGAGTAAACAATATTAGATTTGAATCGATGTCCAACATCAATATCAGCTGTGCAACTTGAGTTAAATAAACAGATTATATTCAATAATTTGACGAAATATTTTCTGTATACAATACAGATCATGCTTTGCAGAGAGGATGGGACTAAATGTTATTGTATCTAATTCTAACAAAACAATATATTTAATTTTTCATCTTAACCTGCCTTGTAAAATTTATAACCCTTGCAGGTCACATTTCACTATATTGGCTATAATGAATCTGGCCGTCGAATTGACAGCACTTACTTACAGAATTCTCCAGCCAGAATCCGCTTGGGTACCGGTGCCTTAGTTCCAGGTCTAAAGCCTATCATTTATTGCTATTGTTATCTTTTAAATTATGATATTGTGATTTGAAGGTTTGCATTCTGGTATCCTCTGATTTAAACCATTAGTACATTAGTACCCAGTGCTATTTTTCCACTAACATTTTACTACCCTGCAGTGCAGATGACCCAAATTTTCCCAATTTTCTGAGTTTTGTACGAAATTAGAAAGTACAATTAGCCAATGAAGTGATTTTCGTTTTCACTACATACAAAATTAGAGATTTTATGGGGAAGTTCAGAATTTGGGCAAAATTAGAGATTTCATTTAGGAGCAAAATTTAGGGAAGGTGTTGCAATGTGTGAGTCAAATTTGGGAATTCAATTTGCCTAGAAGGAATTTTGGTCTTCACTGTATAGGAAATTAGGAATTGAGGGCAAAATTAGATATAAAATTAGGGATTTTGTTTAGGGGGCAAAATTAGGGGGGATATTGTGTTGTGTATCAACTTTGCAATTCTAGTTGGTCAATGGTCGAGGATGAATGTTATTCTTCTATGCATAGGTAATTAGAAGTTTTGTAAGAAAATTAGGAATTAGGGAAAATTTTAATGGATTCCATCAACAAGATAATAGAATGAACTCACAGATTAAACTACAGGTATCAGAATGCAAATTTTCAAACCAGAGGGTACTCATGTGTAATTTACCCATCATATTAATTGTTTAATGAAATAAATTCATAAAGGTGAAAACGATTGTGAATGAAGTAAACGGACAATGATGCAGGATTTGAGGAAGGAATTCGAGACATGAGACCAGGTGGGAAGAGAAGAATCATTATTCCCCCTGAGCTCGGACCACCGGTTAGCTTTGACATCTCTCGTTTTCTTCTATCTCCATTTTTTAACTTTGGTGATGACTGCTCTTGGAGCAGGAGCGTAGAATTATTACTATGAAATTTGCCATGTGTATAATACTCGCGATATTATTTTTGAGTAGTAGCAGTAAAGGCAGGCAGGCACATAATTTAAACTTAGAAACTTGGATTAGCTGGAAGAGAGAAGAACTGGAACGAAAGAGAGAGATATATATATATATATTTTTTTTTTTTCCTTTGGGAAACTCCTATATTGTCTCTGGTATAGAAAATGTAAACCAACGTGGAGGACTTTGATTTTTTGTCAAAAATGATTTGTTTTCAAGTTTTTAGCCACTAATTGTTGCTTCATCCATAGCTATCTTTGTTCCCATATAGGCAAGTATAATGCAGCACTTTCTGAGAATCAGAAGGGTGCACAATTCATGTGAATGGAACGGACATTGAAACAAATGAGTGACAAGAAACGATATGACAAAATTTGTTTTTATTTATATGTAATTTGAAATCTGGTATTGTGTTTGAAGCACTGGTGGTTGATAGATGAGTTGTGTTGTGCAGGTAGGACCTTCAACGTTTTTTAGCTCAAAACAGTTCGAGGTTTTTGACGTTGAATTGCTAAGTATACAAAACTGTGAAAGGAGGACCATAGCCTTTTACTCTGATGTTGTATGCAATTAGATGAAATGCTTAGTTAGATGAAGCAAGTGTTGAGGAACATGAATGTATGTGTATCTTGGCCAATCTAGAACTTGATGGGCGATAGAAATACAAGCCAAAACTGATTTCCACGGCAATTGAATATTTTTGCTTGAAAATTGACGGGTCATTAGCATTTTCTCTATACGTGACAAGGCTTTTACTCTAATCATTCAATATGAAAAGGCAACATCTGATATCTTTATTGCATATTAAAAAATTTTGGATATCTTGGAATGTCCATCATTTATCTAAGAAAATTAAAATGAGCAAATTTTTATTCGAATTGAACTCGATATATATATATATATATATATATTAAAATTTATAAAAAGTTACACAATCCATTAGCTATGAATTATATGATATATCTTAGACTTCATATGATACACGTGATCCACCTCTAGTTCATATTAAATTTGGTCAAAAAATAATTCACATAAAATGTGTCCATGTCTTTCACAATGAATAAATAATAATATAATTCAAAACGTATAGAATGCTAAATGCTATTGGGAATTCGAATGTTCCTTTCTTTCTTTCTTTTTTTTCTATTAATCGAATGATTCTTTCTTTATCTTGTGCACACAAGTCACAGACATGATAAGTATTATACTGAAAAAACACCACCATCAATCTTGAATTCTAGCCTGAATGTCACCCATGATTAGATTAGGTAAATAAGCTTTCTGTTTAAGGAAAAGGTTAGGTAAATATGCTTGCTGCCATTGCTATATAGTATACACGATTGCACCCGGAAAAATTATTTATATAAAATTCCTAACACAATGAACATCAGCTGATTTGCCGCATTGAACTTACCAAAAAAATTTAAATCTACGTAGTATCAGGTACAAGTTGGAGAAATTCGTTTCCAAACCAAGATCATATTTGGTATGATGGAAAAGAGTGAAATAGTATAACAAATTGAAATAACATTTGTGTCCCTATTTTAAAATAAGTAATAAACAATAACAAATACTATCGAGTAATAGTTATTTTAAAAAAATATAGAAATCTATTTTTTTCTTTTCTTCTCCCATCCTTTCTCTTCTTAACTAGTTTACAAAAAATGGTTCAACCAACCTAATTAGTAAAAACGAGCATAAGCATATATTAATATATTTTTAGGGGAGACCCACACTTAACATGCTTACATGTCTCTAAATGATTGATTTCGGCTTCAAATTTTTTAAAACTCAGCCATCCTACATTTCTCTACAAGATATCTCCTCCACCAAGTACAGTCTAAAAAAGCATGGGATATACACCAAATGATAACTCAAGTTTCCTCTAAGGGTGCCCTAGAATAAATGACATTCTCCTGAGCACCAGGTTCAGTATGATACTGACCGTAAATTGCATAAACACCAAACATAACCGCACTAAGAAGGACAAGTCTCACCCACGCTTCATGATGTAACTGTGAAAAGAACCACTTGCTATCACCGTCAGCTATAATCTGCAAAATTATCAACTTCTAACTTTTTCTAAAGTATTATTACAGCATATTTAAAAAAAGGAGAGATCACGAGCATACCTGAGCAAATAAGAACATGTTGAAGAAGATGCAAATAGCTGGCACAATTGGAACCCCAGGGCAAGAAAATCCTGTGGCATCAGCATAAACCTGGGACAAAAGAAGACATTGCAGAAACAACATGAAAGATTTATATTTAATGCAATAAGAACATGATTTTCACATATTTTAGGGACTGATGGAGACCAAGAAGACTGAAAAGGTTTCTGTCCCAACCCTTTGTACTATGGAGTAGGGCAAGAGTGCAACAAAGCATTGCAGGTTACTCTACATCTTTCACTAAGACAAAGTGCAACAACAATAGTAGAAACTAGAAGGCCTAAATAAACTTTTGGTCCCTTCAGTTTTGATTGAGTCAATGTTCTCTTTCAACATTTGGAAAGAATGCAAATAAGTCATTTCATAATTTCATCTTTATTTTATTCTTGTGATAATGAAATATGAGGATGTTTTAGTTAACTAGCTTACTTAGACACAATTCGGGCCATGTGGACTCACTGAATGATAATAATCAAGTGAAATCATGCTTTAGTTATGTGATCTAACTTCCCCGAGCCTTCCTCCAAATTTTGAATAAAATTCAGTTGTTACTTGATTACTTGTCATTTAACAAGTCCATATGGCTCAAACCATATCCGTGTATGCAAATTGATTGCAATTTCATCACTTTTATTATCATAATATCAGAATTACAACAAAAGGACATTGCATTATTTCTAAATGTTGAAGAATACCACTGACTCAATTGATGAACCAAATTGAAACTTTTACAACACTAAAGGGACTTATTTAAGCCAAACTAGAATGGTTATTTAGATCTCCCTTCCCCATCAAACCAAAAATTCTATCAATTAGATTAGATGTTGCTGGCACAATTGGTCCCTTTCTGGAAATAGTCCTTGTCTGGGAAATTCATACAACCACTAAATGAATAAAATTACAGTCCATCCTCACTCTCCCTTTCTGGAAATATGTGTATGTCTGTGGCCAGGCTCGTGCACTCTAGAGAATCCAGGAATTAAAGGTAGAGATAAGTCTCAACAAAGACCACAAAATACCACCATCTTAAAGTTCAAATTATTATCTAATTATTTGCTATTTAATACCTTGTCTAATATCCAGAACCTGAAGGGACGTTATTCTGATATTCATAATACAACTCTAGAGCAGAGGTAAATTCAGTTTTGTCTTTGAATAAGCATCTTGATATCGCCCCAGCAATAAGCAACCAGTAAAAGGTGGTATTTGATAATAATCACCTGGCGGGAATAAAGAGCAGCTATTGCCACAACTATAGTTAGAATAAAAAGATGAAGTGAAGCATCATAGCGAAAAAAGAGCCCAGCACCAAATCCACAAAGGGCAACAGCAATGAGGCAAATGATTCCCTCCCGCCTTGCTGAAGATGAAACTTGACTAGCCATCTTATCCCTCCAGCGAAGCACTATTACACATGCAGAGACAACTGAATAGCCTGTCTGAAATAAGTGAAAATATTGTAAGATCCATTAACAAACGCTAGCCAGATATAAAGGTACTTTCAATGGGCACAGTGCATAGTTTTATTTCCTACAGCCATTATGGAGATACACCCAATCATCCATATATACAACCACAATTCCCAAGTTATGGACATTGGCCTGATAGGAAAGATATATGCCAAGACCACCAAATGAGAAATGAAATCTTACCAATGTACCAACAGAAAGAACATGTGAGGGTGCATGGACATTCAATAGCCCAGCCAAAACACTGGCAACGATACCAACCCAGACCTGAGAATGAATAGCAGTGTGGCATTTTGAATCCACTTTAGCAAATATTGAAGGTAGTAATCCATCCCTGCCAAGCCCAAGATACAACCGAGACTGCTCATGAAAAACATCCCAGCATTTACATTAGCAAATGCTACATGAATAAGGCACGTCAACCAATTATGTCATATTTTGAGGTCATTCACCTGAACATAAAGACCAACTAGGAGTGTTGTTGTAAGTCCAGCAACAGCACCTATGCTGATCAGAACTGAAACATATTTCAATCCTTTAGATGTAAAAGCTTCAGCCAAAGGAGCATCTTCCCAAGAAACTTGTATGGAAACATTCCGGTAATCACTATGCAAACTCCACAGTATAAAGCTATGCATACTACAAGGCTTCCAATGATGCCCATTGGCAAATCCCGCTTAAATATCATGTACAAGTTAGATAAAAGGAAACAGATAGTTAAGAAGGATGAACTAACTGGCAAAGGATAGTTGATAGAAGATATGAAAAATATTATTTAAGAAAAAAAATGTTTTATGTTTTAAATGAATATTTTATTATGTTTCCTTAGCATTAAGGTTTGTAGCAACTTGTGTATTTCTATTTGCATTTTTATCATCACGTCAGAGGTATTCAGAGCAGCAGAACAACTTGAGCTCAACTTGAGCTTTCTTCATGAGAAGGAAATATTCCTCCTATATATATATGTGTGTGCGTTGCTCATGTATAGGGACAGCTTATGAATGAATGAATTGAAATTATTATGAGTTTTCTTCAGTCTCTGCCTCCCCTCTCGTGCTCCCTCTCCCTCTGTTTCTCGGTCTGCTCTCTCTCTCGCATCTCTCTCTCTCGGTTTTCTCTCTTTCCCTTGTCTATCCCCATACCCAACATGGTTCTGCATCAGTTTGGTATCAAAGCTAGGCTCTGAGTGATCCTAGGCTGCCACGGTTATAGGAGAGACCAGAAAACACATTACCAAAAATAGAGCACCCACTGCCAGGTCTGAAAACCCAGCTTCCCGACCTCATCTTGCCAAACCACCACCACCACCGTGTTCGCCATCCAAAACCCGACCCTCCTAGCAAGATCTGCCACCATACGCCGCCGCACGCACCTCCACGCATCGGCAACGTCACCTACACACACGCACCGCCGTACAGCACCTCCAGAGACTGCTTTTTCTGCTTGTTTTGCACTGTTTCACGTGACTCTTTTAGTTCCAGCCAATCACAGACGTGAAAATCACCAAATGGAAGCATATATGGGGTAAATTGCCATATCTTTTTGGGCTTTTAAAGATACGCTAGTAAGGCCAATGACCCTCTACTTAAACTATGACTTATTTGGCCTTGTTAGGAGATTATCTAAGTATAATTAGGGCTAGTTCTTAGATTACATTGCTATAGGACCTCTAGTTGTGCTTGCAACTTATTTCTTAGTGTTTTGATAATACTCTTTTATTGTTAAAAAAAAAAAATTTTCTCTCTTTAAAATTTTGAAAGTGGCAGTCTCTATATTTTATATCAATCCATTATTTAACAGTAACTAATGCCTACTCAACATTTTTGTAATTATGTTTTACCTCCTATATCTTATCTTGTGTGATCCTTTTTGACAAACAAGACCCTATAGATTCTGAATTCACTACCCTAAATTCCACCATGCTTAAATCCAACCAAGTTACCCAACAAACCCTTGAGGAATCTAAAAGAAATACTAAAGAGTATGTAGACCGTGCAATTGAATCTGTGAGAGATACTCTACAAACTGATTCAACCCGTAAGGATAGTGAGTTCAAGCAGATGTATGATGAAATGATGGAATCAATGAGGTTAATAACTAAGCAATTTAGGGGTAAGAATGAAGGAGACATACTTGAAAGTCCTAATGCTAGTAAAGAAGTTAATTTAGGAAGTGGCCACCCTCATTCCTCTTGTCAGCCAAAGATACCCCTACAACCCAGTGGAAATCATCAATCCCCAAATGGGAGTAGAAGTAGACACAATAGGGATTCCCCTCTTGGGATCTTTGAGCACTAGTATGACCATGCTTTTGACCAGTGGGAAGACCAAGAACCCAATGATGTTTATAACAGGCGAAATGGATCACCCCTTGGAATGGGACGAGGAGGTTATAGGCAGAATTATTCTGAGGATATAACCAAGAAAGTCAAGGTTGAAGCCCCTGAACTTGACGGACAATTAGATTCAAATGCTTTCTTAGATTGGTTAGTCAACATGGAAGACTACTTCGAGTGGTATGACATAATTGATATCTAACGTGTCCATTTTACAAAAATGAAACTTGTGAGATCAGCTAGGAAATATTGGCAAAACGTGCAGTCAAATTTGGAGCGTTTAGGACAACCTCCAATTGATACTTGGGCCGAGATGAAGTTAAAATTGAAAGAAAAATATGTGTCCACCCATTATAAGGGATAACTCTATAACCAATGGTTAAACTTGAGGCAAGTCTCTAAAGTGTCTGACTATATGGCTTGCTTTGATGACCTTATGATCAGGTGTGAGGTCAAAGAAGACCCATGGATGACAGTTCAAAAGCTTGTTAATGGTCTTCGATCAGACATACAGAGAGAACTCAAGTTAAACCCTCCTGAATCCTTGGAAGAAGCTTATCACAAGGCATTGGAAGTAGAGTCCTTGTTTAGGAGCCCACTTGGCAGGCGTACCACAATCCAGAGTTCAGATTTTCGTCAGAATCATACCTTCAATCCTTCCAACCGCTTTACAGGGCTACCCCCTTCTAGGACCAGTTCTTCTTTCCATCCTGGTCAAGCATCTGGTACTAAAGGGAGTACTACAAGGAATACTGAGTCGATAGGGTCTAATCCCCACCCAAGTAGCCCCAATATTGAATGCTTTCAGTGCTACTCAAAAGGTCACATCGCATCGAGGTGTCCCTAACGTGCTCTCATTATTTAGTCCCTTACAGAAGAAAAGAATGAAGTGACAGACGTTGATGAGGTGGTCGACCCCATCAAGTGTCCTTCTGATGTGGATGAGGAGTTTATTGCAGGAGAAATAGGGTGCATAGGTGTAATGAGGTGTATTCTATCTGTCCCATTACTTAATGACTCTTGGAAGAGAACGAGCATTTTCCACACCTTTGTGAAATGTGGAGAAAAGTCATGCAAATTAGTCATTGATGAAGTGCCCGAAATGTTATCTCCATGCAGGGAGTTGCTAGACTTGGCCTTAAGCCAGAGCCCCACCCGAAGCCTTTTGAAGTAGCTTGGGTGGATCAAAAAACTTCTTTATCTATCACACAACAATGTCATGTACCCCTTCAACTTGGAAAGTATTAGGAAGATGTCCTTTGTGATGTTCTTACGATGGATGTAGCTCACATTTTATTAGAATGACCATGGATTTACGACAATGATGTCACCAATTATGGTCGGAAGAATACTCACTCATTCCAAGTATAAGGGAAAGACAATCTTGTTATGTTCGGCCAAACCAGAAACTGAGAAAAAGGGTTCGAATCAATAAAAAAAATTGAGACCAAAGAGCCAAAACCTCCATCTTTAAACCAAGAAGCAATTTGTGCGAGAGAGTAAAGAGGCTAACATTATGCTTGCTGTTATCTCTAAGGTTACTAGTTGGGTTGATTCTACAACAATTGCTGATATGCCCGATGAGGTATCCCCTCTTTTGGAAGAATTCAAAGACATTATACCAAATGAGCTTCATTCAGAATTACCACCCATGCGAGACATTCAACATGCTATTGATATAGTTGATGGGTCACAACTCCCCAATCTCCCTACTACAGGATGAATCCCAAAGACAAGTAAGAACTTAATAGGCAAGTCAATGGGTTGTTAAAGAAAGGATACATTCAGCATAGCATCAGTCCATGTGTGGTACCAGCTTTGTTGACACCAAAGAAAGATGGGACGTGGAGAATGTGTGTAGATAGCAGAGTTATAAATAAGATTACCATTACGTATCGGTTCCCTATTCCTAGGCTTGAGGATATGCTTGATTTGGTTTCCGGATCTAGCTAGTTTTCTAAGATTGATTTTATAGTAGATATTATCAGATCCGAGTTAGACCCGGAGATGAATAGAAGACTGCGTTCAAAATGCAAGATGGGTTGTATGAGTTGTTAGTAATGCTCTTTGGCCTTACGAATGCTTCTAGCACTTTCATGCGTGTTATGAGACACATACTTCGACCCTACTTGGGACAATTTCTAGTTATCCATTTTGATGATATCCTGGTATTTAGCAAGTCAAGGGAAGAACATTTGACACACCTTAAACAAGTTTTCCTTACCCTTTGGAAGGAAAAGTTTTATGTCAATCTCCCCAAGTGCTCTTTTCTCCAAAATCAAGTTATTTTTCTTGGGTTTAATGTCTCTGAACAGGATTTAGCTACTGATCCTGAGAAGGTCAAAGACATTCGTGAATGGTCTGCGCCTAAGTCAATTTCTAAAGTGCGAAGCTTTCATGGGCTAGCATATTTTCATAGGCGCTTTATTGGGGATTTCAGCACCATTATGACGCCTATCATTAATTGCTTGAAGAAAAATAAGTTCCATTGGACCCATACAGCCTCACAAGCCTTTCAGACCATTAAACATAAGCTATCTGAGGCTCTTGTACTGACATTATCTAATTTTACCAAATGTTTTGAGGTCGCTTGTGATGCTTCTAGATTAGCAATTGGAGATTGGCTGAGTCAAGAAGGTCACCCCGTGGCTTTCTTTAGCGAAAAGGTTAATGATGCAAAGCAAAAATACTCCACATATGACAAAGGGCTTTATGCCATTGTTAGGTCATTTGAGTATTGGAAGTACTATTTTCTTCCTCAGCAGTTTGTTGTATATTCGGATCACCAGGTTCTCAAGTTCCTTAACTCTCAACGGCACTTAAACCCTAAACATGCTAAATGGGTAGAGTTCCTAAATGAGTTCACTTTTGTTGTTAAGCATCCTTCAGGAGTGGAAAATAAGGTAGCTGACACCTTCAGTCGTAGGCTTAATTTACTGCACACCATGAGTGTTAGCATTGTGGGGTTTGACAAACTGAAAGATGACTATGCTACTTGTCCTGATTTTGGAATTATTTATCAGGAGGTTAATAGGGGAAACCGTCGTGATTATGCTGACTTCCTCATAAACGACGATTATCTCCTTTGTGGCACTAAGTTAGGTGTCCCGCAGATGTCCATGAGAGAATTTCTTATTTGGGAGTTACACGCTGGAGGGTTAGCCGAACATTTTGGATGAGATAAGACCACCACCTTAGTCGAGGACAGGTTTTATTGGCCATTCCTTAAGCGTGATGTTGCTAGAATAATCTCTCAGTGTCGTACTTGTGTAACATCCAAGGCTAAGAAACAAAATATAGGATGGTGTACTCCTTTACCCATTCCTGAGGCGCCCTGGAAATACCTTAGCATGGATTTTGTTTTGGGTTTACCCCGCACTGCACGTGGACATTATTCTGTTTTGGTGGTTATGGATAGGTTATCCAAGATGGCCCACTTTATTCCCTGTAGCAAGGCTACTGACGCCTCTCATTTGGCCAAGCTTTTCTTTAGAGAAATTGTGCGTTTACATGGGTTACCTGTTACCATTGTGTCTGATAGGGATTTTAAATTTGTTAGTTACTTTTGGAAGACACTTTGGAAACTTTTTGGTACCCAATTGAAATTTTCTTCGGCATTTCATCCTCAAACTGATGGACAAACTTAAGTTACGAATCATAGTCTAGGAGATTTGCTTAGAAGTCTAGTTGGGGACAAACCAAGGAATTGGGATTTGGTTTTACCTATTGCTGAATTTACCTATAATAATTCAATTAATGGGTCCACAGGAAAGAGTCCTTTTCAGATTGTTCAGGATTATAATCTCAGACAGCCCATTGACCTTATACTCATTTCTTTGACTTTCCATACCTCTGAATCTGCAGAAGATTTTGCCCATCGCCTTCATGAGTTACATGCTGAGATTAGGCGTAAGCTTACTTTGAGTAATGATCAATATAAATTATCTACTAATGCTCATCACCGCTCTCAGAATTTTAATGTAGGTGATTTTGTGATGGCAAGAATTCATCCAGAGTGTTATCCTAAACACTCTTTTAAAAAGTTGCATGCTCGAGGTTCTAGACCTTTTCGCATTTCTAAGAGACTAAGGCCTAATGCTTATTTACTAGAATTACCTCCTGATATAGCCATTAGTCCAGTTTTTAATGTTCAGGATCTTATTCCTTATCGGGGTACTTTTGAGCCACCCCCTATGCTTTCTGATGATTCTGCAAGTACTCAACCTCATGATGATATAAATATCAACTACAAGTCCATGATGACCTCATTAATAAAACTTATACTATAAATTTCCAGCTAGGCCATGGTGTTCCTTAAACTAACCGCATGGTTAAGGGCACCAAGAATCACCATTTTCTTCTTTTTTGAATTTTATAAGATTATAACAATATATATATACACATACAAAGTTGATTGTTAAAGACACATTGTGAAAGAATGGCCATCAAAAGGCACAGAGGTGGATCTACTAATCTCATAAACTTCAATGATGTGACTTTCAAGACAACATTTATAAGGATATACATCACTTGTACATAAATATTTGAAATTATACTAAAGCTAACTTAGTACTGTAAGTTGATATACAAGCATTTTAATTGTAGACAAATTGCTATATACCTTTTTTGCATAGGAGCTAATTGCTGTAGCATATGGCAATGGAGCTAATCTTGCACAGAGCTTAGCATGAAAACCTAATCTGAACTTGTTACCTCAATGGATAGACGAAATGACAAATGAAAATAGGGTTTAAAAACAGAGAATAAGCAGGGAGAGCAAGGAGGAAGAGAGCGTTAGTGGGACAATGGAGTTACCTCAAAGCTGGTTGCCGTTCGCCGTTGGGACTAGGAGGGATTTCGAGTTTATCAAAGAGAATGGAACTAGGCCTCTTTCACTCCATTCACCTTGACCGTTGACTGGGAGAGATTTCGAGATCAAGCGAGTTCATGGTCCTTTGATAGTAGGCGTCTCAACTTCAACCTTCAAGTTGAAAGGGATTTCTGAGGAACACAACCGTGGCGGAGGAGGAAAGTGTGTAAACTTTGATTGCGTGGTGGCCGAAGAACTGTGCCAAAAGAGCTATGGCAGAGGAAGGGATTCAGAGCACATGGTGGGAATGAAGATGGCACAATTCAGAGCAAACATGATGTTAGGGTTTAGAAGGTTTTTTAAATAACTTAGTTAGCGTTTAAATTTTAAATGCTAACTAAAAATAACATAGATGGTGTTTATATTTTAAACACCTTCTCATATTTATAACTTAGTTGGCGTTTAAATTTTAAAGGCCAACTAACATTTAAAAAAAAATTAAAAAAAAATTCTGTAACTTTGTTTGGCGTTTAAAATATAAACGCCACCTAAAATATTTTAGATGACGTTTATATATTAAATGCCAACTAACAATTTATGAAAAAAATTTTAAAAAAAAATTCTGAAAGTCTGCTTGGCGTTTAATATGTAAGCGCCATCTAAAATTCGATTATTAGCTTTGCTTGGCGTTTAAATGTATAAATGCCACCTAAAAGTTTTATTCAGCATTTAAAAATATAAACACCATAGAAATCTTTGTATAAATTAGCATTTATCTATATAAATGCCAACTTTTTTCTAGTGTCCATATTTAGTTGGTGTTTATTTGATAAACGTTAACTATTGAGCGCCATTGAAGCCACAAATTGGCGTAGTGTTAGCTCTTCTTCATGTTCTTTCCGGTGCATCTCTTCTTGGCTTTCACTAGAGGAGAGAGTGTTTAGTGTGTGAGTTGGTGTGGGTGTGGGTTTGTCTTTGCATGTGTTGATGTTCAGTTTTGGTAGTTGTGGGGGTTCGATAAGGTGGTGGCTATAAGAGCAATTTGACTTGGTGGTTCTGATTATATGTTTTGGTGATGAAGCATGAAAATTGTCGGTAGTCTGACAGCTAGATATATTTAATTAACAATAATATACATTTGAATTTATTCAAATTATATTTACCTTATTTACTTAATTAAATATATCTCATCTAAGTGTGGCATTTATCCTCATTAATAATAAAAAAACGTTAATTGAATAATTTTAAGAGATAAGAGATAATTCAATTGATATTGTATTATCTTTATTTGAATTTAATATTCAAATTAAAAGATAAATTAAATATTAAATAAACTATGATAACTAGAGTATGTAATAGAAAGCTGAACTGAGCGTCAGAAATACTAATCATTCATTTTACGCTCATATAAAACGCTCATATAAAGATTTCCTAACCAGTGACGACTAATTCCCAGCTATTATTACTAAGCTCATATACCAGTTAGAAGACCCTCCCTTACCTATTTTCTTCTAATTAATTTCTATAATTTATTCCTATTTCAAGTAAGATTATTCAATTAGATTACCTATAACTATGACGAGAGATATTTATTATTATTTCTGCTGCTTATAACTTTGTAGAGAATTTCGTGATTCATTCTTGGTTATATATTTTGAAATTTGTTCTACATGTGACACTAGAGGCAATGATTTATTTTGCCCTCGCTTGCTTAGAATATGAGTTTTCATGTTTTGTATATATGTCCAATCTTTACGCCGATGGGTTTTTGGTTTTTTGATTCTCTACTTTGCGCATGTTCTGAAATTTTTTTGCTTATGCTCATCCTTCTGGCTTCATATGCAAAAGTTTTGTGCTCTAAATTCTCAGTCTTCACTACTGTTCATGCTCTAAGATTCTAGGGTTAATTGATCTTGTCTTTGTATGATGGATCTGGTGAAATAAATATATCCATGTGATTCGTCATATGCTTCTGAATATTCTATCATGGGTTTGGCCAAGAACGGTGGCTAGAAACGTTGGGAGTAGATAGATTTCCTGTCAGATCCATCGAGGGTCGCGATGACTTTTCGAGTTGGGTTAGGGTTCCAGCCGGGCGAGGGAGACAACGTGAACGACACTGCACTTGACTTATCTGTCAAATGGCACATTATTTCAATGCTTAAAGGCGTCTCCTTTCAACCGCGGAAACGACGCCATTTTGCCTATTCAATGAAACAAATTGTTTCATTAATTTAGAGGAGATAGCTGCACTCGAATGGGCTTCGACGTCTGGGCCTTTCCTCTTTGTTTTGTTTTTGCTTTTATTTTGTTAACACTTTGGGCCGAAAAACATTCTGAGCTGTTTTATTTTATTTTTTCTGTATTTTGTTGGAGTGTTTTGGGATTGATGTTTGTTGGGCTTGCTACAAATTTCCTACGTTTTGGGCCATTCCCATTTTAATTTTTTGGAAAGATTTCAGCTTTTTATGTTTATTTGTTTTTTGGTGCCATATTTGTTTAAAAATTTTTGGATAATTAATTTTTTGGTTATTAAATATATTTTTTGCAAAATAATATTAGTGTCATTTAAATTGCGTAATATTTGGAACAATTCTATTTAGACAATTATAGCACTAATTTTGGGCTTTTGCAAAAATAATTAAGTCATTTATTAACCAAAAATTAATTTTTTAAAAAAATTAGTGGGCACATCAAATAAATAAATTAGTGGGAGAATTTATTTAATTATTTAATTACATGTTTGTTTAGTTGATTGAATTAATTATTTAAATTCTCATAATGGTGTGCTTATACATGAATTTAATAGCACATAATTGTTTATGATATTTGTGATTAGCATGCTTTTGCTTTAAAGGAGTAGTCGCAGCATCCTTGTAAAGTTGCATACATGATATAAATCATATATGGATATAAAATATCAAATTCTAATAAAATGTGTAATTCTAATATCTTTGTTCACAGGTAGATAATTATAATTACATGTTTTATTAGGATGAAATAGATATGACTTTGTGTTTTCTAAGTAGCCTAAATGTATTAGGAAACATGAATGTATTATAATTTCATCATTTATTAGATATAAATATATACTATGCTAATGTCTTTACCCACAGTTAGATATTAGTGATACAATATTTATGTAAATATGTGTTATATTGGTAAACATACATAATTGTTATGGTGATGATTGATTGTCTCAAAATTATTACTGTAAGTGTGTTTAATAATTACCTCCCTTGCAACTCTTTCATCTCACATTTTATTTGAAATAGGTGATAAGATCACTCTTGATGGCATAAATTATGTTAAGTGGAAGGAAGATATTCTCCTTCATCTTGGCTATATAGAACTTAATTATACCTTAAGGATTAAAGAACCTTCAATGCCCAAAGAAGGTGATAAGGATGCACAAATTGCGTATGACTATTGGGATCGATCTAATAACCTTGCTTTAATGTTGATTAATGCTCACATTAAGAGAAGCATTTGGGGCTTTATTCCAGATTGATGAACAATCAAAGAATACTTAGAGGCTATTGACAAGCAGTATACCCTTGCAGATAAACAACTAGGAAGGGCCATTATGAAAGAACTTGTTGATATAAAGCTTGCAGGTGTGGGTGGTGTCAAAGAACACATTATGAAAATGAGAAACTTAGCATCACAGTTGAAGCCTTTTAAAATGGAGCCTATTGAGTAATTCTTTGTGCAACTCATTCTGAGTTCCCTTTCTCATTAGTATGAAGCTTTCTACGTCTCATATGACACACATAAGGAAAAATGGTCAATAGATGAATTGTTGGCTATATGTGTTCACAAAGAGGCTAGGCTGAAAATGAGTGGAAGAGATACACTTAAGGAAGTGAATTTGGCAAAAAGCTCCAATCCTAGAAGGAAGAACAAGAAAGACAAAAAGGACAAAAAGAAGTCCATTCCTCCACCTTTTGCTGTGAATAAAGATAAGGCTACTTGCTTCTTTTGTAAGAAGAAATGACATATGCGGAATAAATGCCCTAAGAGGAAGGCATGGCTCACCAAGAAGGGTATAGGTAATGAAATTTACATTTCTTATGTGGCTTATGAATCTTATTTAGTTAGTATTAATTATGACACTTGGTGGATTGATTGTGGAACTACAATTCATATTGCTAATACCATGCAGGGATTTCCCAATAACAGGTACCCACATCCCAATGAGAAAAATGTCTATTGGGGCAATGGGATAAGGGCCCATGTAGAAGTAGTTGGAACATGCAGGATCGTTTTATCAAATAAATCATTTTTAAATTTAGAAAATTGCCTTTATGTTCCAGATTTTTCTAATAATTTAGTTTAAATTTACAAATTAATTCCTCTAGGATTTGAATTGTTTTTTTTTTTCAAATTTGATGAGATTAAATAAAGACTCTTTATCTTTTAGTGATATTTCTTTATGTAATGGTTTATTTAAATTACATATCGATTTACCTCAATCTCATGTTATTATGCATGGTATTAAGCGAAGTGTCACGAATTAAAATTCTCTTAGCTTGTAGCATAGGAGATTAGGACATATCTCCATAGAGAAGATCAAAAGGTTAACTAAATATAGGATCCTCTCATCTTTAGATCATATAGAAATTGATCTATATGTGGACTGTATTAAGGGTAAGCAGACCAATAAGTCACATAAAGGGGCTAAGAGAAGTTCTGAAATTCTAGAGATTATTCACACAGATATTTGTTGCCCTGATTTGTCTTCTCATGGTAAAAAATATTTCATCTCCTTTATAGACGGTATATGTATATTTACTTGCTTTATAATAAAAGTGAAGCATTAAATATTTTTAAGGAATATAAGGTGGAAGTAGAGAAACAAATTGATAAGCAAATCAAAATTATTAGATCTGATAGAAGAGGTGAATATTATGGAAGGTACACTGATGATGGACAAGCACTTGGTCTATTTGTTGAGTTTCTTCAAAAGCATAATATAATGGCTCAATACACCATGCTTGGCTCACCTAATATGAATGGTGTAGCTAAAAGAAGAAATATGATGCTACAGGAGTATGATAAGCAACTCCAAACTTTCAGTTTCTTTATGGAGAGATGCATTTAAGACATCAATATGTATTTTAAACGGGGGTACCAACAAAGGCAGTTCCTAAAACTACCTTTGAAATCTGGAAAGGTTGGAAACCCAGTATGAATCATATACATGTATAGGGTTGTCCTGAGAAAGTAAGAGTGTATAATCCTCAAGAAAGGAAACTGGATCCTACAACCATTAGTGCTTATTTCATAGGCTATATGAAAAGGTCCAAGGGTTATAGATTTTATTGTCCTTCATATTCAATGAGATTTGTGGAATCTAGGAATGCTAAGTTTCTTGAAAATGATGTGATTACTGGGAGTGATCAAGTACGTGATTTAGTCACTAAAGAAGATCACATTCAAGAAACCACTGATCATGGAGGAATATCACTAATATATGATACTCATCTTGTTGGAGTGAATATGGAAAGTAATACAGTTCTTGAAGCTCAAGTTGATAATGCTGGAAATCAGAAACAAACTAATGAACCTATCACTCATGAAGAACAAGGACAAGAAGTGATAGAGAATGTTCTTCAAGAGCAACATCAACCTACTCAACAAGTAGAGGTGAAGAGGTCCATTAGAAAAAGAAAATTAGCACTTTCTAGTGACTATGTAGTGTATCTTATTGAATATAGCTATGATGTAAGTATTAAAGATTATCCACTCACATTTACTCAGGCTATGTAAGATACAGACTTTAAATTATGGTATGATGCTATGATTGATGAAATACAATTCATGGCAAATAATAAAGTTTGGGAATTTATAGAATTACCTAGTGGGGGTAAGGCTATTGGCTGTAAATGGGTCTTCAAGACCAAAAGAGACTTACAAGGTAATATAGAGTGCTACAAGACAAGGTTGGTTGCTAAAGGATTCACTCAAAAGGAAGGAATTGATTACAAGGAGACTTTCTTTCCTGTCTCCAAGAAAGATTCTTTCCGTATCATCATGGTATTGGTACTTCGATTTAAGTCATATCAGATGGATGTTAAGATTGCATTACTTAATGGAGATCTTGAGGAAGAAGTTTATATGAAACGACCTGAGGGATTCACTTCTGAAGGAAATGAACATAAAGTTTGCAGGTTGAATAAGTTAATATATGGTCTCAAACAGGCTTCACGACAATGGTATTTAAAATTCAATGAGGTGATCACATCTTTTAGTTTTATTGAAAACATTATGGATCAATGTAAATATCACAAGGTCAATGGGAGCATGATTATATTCTTGATCTTATATGTGGATGATATACTACTTGCCACTAAAGAATTGGGTTTGTTGTATGAGGGGAAACATTTTCTGTCAAAGAATTTTGAAATGAGGGATATGGGCGAGGCATCCTATGTCATTGGCATTAGGATACATAGAGATAGATCTCAAGGCATCTTGGGATTATCTTAGAAACCTATATCAACAAAATTCTTGAACGATTCAAGATAAATAATTGTTCATCTACTCTAGCACCTATTGTGAAATTGGACAAATTTAGCCAGTTACAGCTTCCCAATAATGATCTTGAAAAGAAGGAGATGGAGAAGATTCCTTATGCTTTAGTGATTGGAAGCTTGATGTATGCACAGATTTGCATAAGACTTAATATAGCTTTTACTGTGGACATGTTAGGAAGATACCAAAGTAATTCAAGTATGGATCATTGGAAGGCTGTAAAGAAAGTTTTGAGGCACCTAAAGGGTACTAAACATACATGCTTACATATAGGAGATCTGACAATCTAGAAGTTGTTGGGTATTCAAATTCTAAAGTGTTTAGATTTATGAGTGGCAAGTTTAAATGGAAGGTTCAAATTTGGAATACTAGGATGGGGCTTACAAAGCTTCATGGTTTGATTATGTGTTTGTTGATGAGTTGGAAAGTGTTTTAACAATAATATGGGTGGCAGAGGTTTGTTTCGTGTGATTCTTGCACGTGATGTTTAAAACTATCTTTTGGTGTGCAGTTTGACTATGGAGATGGGACTGAAAGGCTGGTTCATTGAACCCCATCCTTGTGGAAGGCATTGTTTTTTGCCAATGATTTCTAGAGAAGTGACATTTTCTAATCCTATAGCATATGGTGGTTGATTTTTGTTTTCTCCAATCAATTGGTGTTGGTGGCGGCTAGGATTCACTTGTGGCTTGGGTCTAGTCTCTTTGTGGTGTCATTTGGTTTATTTTAGTGTTGTTTTTTCATCTTGGGTTGTGCGTGTATTTGCAGTGCATTATTTCCTTTATAATTTGGCTTTATTGAATTTTAATATATTATTGCTGCGGGCCAAGAAAAAAATCTTTTATGAGTTAACTTATATTTGGTTTGCATTTTTGCAAACCAAACCATGGTTTCTAGTTATTATTTTTTCCATTTTTTATTCAAACAGGTTTATAGTAAACTTATCTACTTTTATCCAATCATTTTTGTATACTGTGATTATCCTAAAAGACCTTTTACAAAAAGATAATCCAAACGAGTACTTAATTGTTGTTGATACTGAGATTTTCTTCACATGGCATGATTATTATTCAAACAGATACAGACTTGCTCGAGGAGTGTGTGACGATAATAGCAGAGCATGATGATGGAGTGTAGTACAAATAGAGGTGTCAAATCGGGCCGGCCCGCCTTGGGTCGGGCCCAAATTGGGTTGAGCCTAAAAACCCGATTTGACATATGGGTTTGCAAATTTTTTAATATTTTGCATTCTTTTTTTACAATTTTTTATATAATTCTTTAAATTAATATAACTAATTATCATCATAATTGATAAAAAAACTAATATAATATTTAAATTTTATAATTTATATATCATTAATTAATTGAATAATTTATATTTTTTAATATTTTAAATAAAAAATAAGAAAAAAAATTGGCTTTTGGGTCAGCTTGTAGCCCGCTCGGACTGGCCCGCCCTGGGCCGGGCCTAAACGAACCTAGTTCAAAAAGCCCGAATTATATTTTGACAGTAAAAATTAAGGTCCAGGCTTTTTGGGTGAGCCCATCGAACTTAACTAGTTTTGATAGCTCTAAATACAGAGAAAAAATCTATTATATATATATAAAAGTAGAACCAAAAGTTGAAACCTCAAGTTTTCATATCAGCATTTTGGAAAAAATTAGTAAAATTTGAGTTATTATTTTTGAGATTTTATATTAGTTATTTACTATTATATTTTAACAGCAGTTAAGATATCAGGATTTACACTTTTAGATATTATTATAAATCAATAGTTTATATTTATTCATAAATTAATTTGTGAGATTATATTGTTAGTTATTTATTATTATATCTTAAGAGTAATTAAGATATCTGATTTAGAAATTGTTATGACAATCTTTTCTTCTTTTAGTTGACATATATTTATTTATGAATGTATTATATTTATTTTTTTTGTTTTATCCTATTATTTGTTTTATTTATAATGTATAATGGTTAAACTATTTGTTTTTAAGTTATTTTTATTTGTTGAGTAATATTTAGAAAAAGTTGTTATGATATGATTGAAATCAAAATTGATTTTTTTTTATTATTGTGATGTGATATTTTTTTTCTATAAAATTAGCATTCCTATTTAACTCTTTACCACAATTTTCATCATACTTCGAGTAGTTGTTGTTATAATTTTTTTTTCATTGTTTTTTCATGTTGAGAAATGTTCATGAGGTGTCTTATGATGCTATGAGGCTATCAATTTTTTGAAACATAATTGGCGAATTAAAGTTATGGTTATACGGTTGTGGAAGATACCCTCACATCATTCACCAAATAATTATAACTCAATTGAATTAGTTTTACAAGATGCTAATGTAAGTTTTTAATGTATAATATATATATATATATATTGTCCTATAGTAGTTATATTATTGTCTCTACCTTTTTTATTTTTTTATGTTAAATTAGGGTGATCGTATTTATGGAACAATAAAAAAAGTGTTCTTCTTCAAATTTAAGGATATATTGAAGGAGGGCAAAGTATACATTATAAAGACATTTGATGTTAGAAATAATACCGGTTCATATTGCACCACTAACCATTAATTCAAATTACATTTCTAATATTCAACCTATGTGAAATTACAGGTTGATAATGGAGACATACATATAGTTTTTTGTTTACTTCTTTTAATGAAATGCTATCAAGGAATTCAAATGATTGTTTTTTAATTGGTATGAATAATTTTAATTATATTTAATTTTACGTTTTAGTTTGTGATATATATAAATTCATTTATCACTAACTAATTTGTTATAGATGTCATTGGCAAGTTAAGTAGGATTAGAGGGATTGAGCGGCCCATGAAGGATGATAAGCAACAAAAAAAAGTGAAGATAATGATGGAAGATAATAAGTATGTGTGTTTAAAGTTGTTATTGAAATATATCTTTTCATTTTATTATTAATAATTAACCATATATATCGTCTTTTTATATATTCATTTATTTTTTATTGAACGTATCATTTTAATGTTTAATTATATTATAATCATTTAAGAGATAAAAGAAAAAAAATGTTAATTTTAAATAGTTAATATTCTTTAAGAATATGAAAAGTTTGTTATAAAAATATTCCTAAATTTAATATATAAAAGTAGTTTTTTTATTATTTAATATTATATATGATATTGTAAATTTCTTGGTAGTATATATCTATTATATAAAAATCGCTAATTTTTTTTATATGGTGAATATTTAAATAATAGAATTTGCAAGATATGAAATACACGGATCTTTTGAGTTTTTTTATTAGTTTTTTTATTTAGATATGTTCAATCATTAAAATAATAAAATTAATTAGATATGATTGAATCAAAATAACTTTTGGTTTTATTTTTCATATAATCATTAATTTTTTCTTACTATAGAATTTTAAATGGAAAGAATTATTGAGATATAGTAAAAATTTATTTGTCATAAATATCGTTTAATCAGTCAATAATAATGTTATTCTTTTAACAAATGATATTAGCAGATTTTTTGGTAACAAATTAGTAGAAATAGATTAATGGATTATGATTATTATTATTTTTCATCTTCATATTAACATTCCATTAAGATAAATAGAAGTTAAGATGGTTAACTACCAATTTTCAAGTTAAACAACTCAAAATTTTCAATTAATAAATTATATAATTAATACAATATAATAGATTTTTATCAATAATGTGTTCAATTCATTGATTTTGTATATATAATAGATTGGATAATTTATTTAGTCAAAAAGTTATATATAAAAACTATAATAAATTACTCTAATCTTAATCAACATTAAATCATATAATTCAACAAATTTCCTGATTAATTAAATTTTTAAATCGATATTAAATTGTTCAATTGTCAAACTAATCAAATTAATCAAAATTTTAGTCAAGATTGACTTAATAATTTAAATGGAACTTTTTTATAGCAATTTAAATAGAATTTTAAATCAATAATTATTTGATAAATTTGAATAAAAAATACAACTATTGACCATTAATTTTGTTCGATAACTAGGTGATTTAATTTTTTCAATTATATTTGAAAGAATATATTAAAATGAAACTATCTTTAATAAATCAATTTGCATTTAATGTAATTTGAGATTTCAACTTAATTCAATTTTATAGATTATGATGTTTTTAATAAATGTTTTTTCATATCAAATATTGGATACATAAGTAAATTGATACAAATCAATCTTAAACTATAAAAATTAATTCTGTGAATAGATTTTTTTTGTGTAGCATCCTAAGTATTAAGGGCGAAAATTGATTATTTAATCTGTGACAATTTGAGTTCAAATTTTAAAATTTAAGAATTTATATAATTAAATTATCATTTCAAACTAAATAAAAATCAAGGAAAATAAAATCTATAGCTTTAATAAAATCTATAATTTTTGAAAAAAATTGATTTGATATAGATTGATGGTTATTCATGATTGTACAATATATTTTTTATTTATTTAGATTTATTTTATTCATACATCTTAAAAAATTATAATTATCAAAGAAACTCTTTAGAATTTTTAAACAATTTTTTATGAATAACATAATTTAACTCCTACATATATTTTATGAGATTTTTTTCATTTAAATATTACTTATGCTACATATTATAAAAAATATATATAATCAAAAGCTAGAAGCCTATGCTACCATATCATTCTTTCGAAAAAAAAATAAAATATTCTAAATTTTAAGGCTTATGTGTTAATTTTTTTTCAACTACTTTCAATGTTAATTGAAGTTTTCAATTAATTTATTATGTTTAAATAAATTGATGATCATTTATCTTAAATTTGATATTGTTATATTATTTATTTGTTATTTAATATTATCTCCAAATAAGAATTAAGATATGCGAATTTACAGTTTGAAAAAGTAATTTTAATGAATATCGTCTTTATTACAGATAATAAAATCAAGCTAGCAAAAAATAAAAAAATAATAATAAAATCAACATATCTTTAATTGAACGGTAAGAAAATAAATTATGGCTATTTATTTTTTAATTTTCAAATGTTTTACATGATTATATATTAAATTTATAATTTTTAAATTAGTTGTGAGTGATTTATTTTTATCCAAAAATGGTTTTTATAAGAGGCTATTATGATAGTACATTATTGCAATCAAAATTAAATTATTTTCATTAATTGAATCATGAATTTTTATCTATAAATACATTTACAAATGTATCATAAAAAATATAATTTAATCAAAATTGGAAAATCAATTAATTTTAAACTGAGTAAAATATAAAATATAGAAAATATAAAAAGATAATAGATTTAAAATCATAAATAAAAAATGTATAAAATCTTAAAAGATAATATATTATTATCTTAGACCTATTCATGATATTTATGCTATTATTTAAATTTAAATTTAAATTTAAATTATACTATTATCCAGATAATTTATATACATTATATATATATATATTAAACCATTTGTTAAATTTAATTAATAGTTATATTTCAATTAAAACAATTTTTCATTATTATTTATAAATGATTTAATTTAAAAATTTTAAATGATTTGCATATGTAAAATAATATTTTATCTATCTATAATATTCTATTTGATATTTTTCGATTTATCATTAAATTAATATTAAAATTGATATGTTATCTTTCTACTCTATAAATAATTGTATCAATTTAAAATGAACTAGCGTGGTTGTCTTTCATCATATTTAATTGACTTTTTTTCATTTATTGTAATTCTTCCTACATTGTGTTGAGAGAATCATCTTTTACTGTGTTTAATTTTCTCTGTTAGTAATATTTCTTCTATATGCATTTAATTAATAACTACAATCAGATTATTTATGGATGTAAGTATTTGCAATTTTAATGTTGGTTATCTAATTTCTTATAGATGGATTATAATCGAATTATTTTAATTTGCTTAACAATAATCGTCTAACTTTTTATGTAATCCAACTCTCATGATTTTTAATATCCATTTTCTATTTATTTTTTATGATTTTTATCTACATACACACATATATCTGTATGTGTGTATTTGATTTATTATCGCATAATATTTATATATTTGGGATTATATTGTTTAATCTTTCGACGAGTCCATTTTTCTGCTATCAAGGTTTCTTTCTTATACATATATATATTTAAATGTGAATATGTTTATTGAAAATAAATACTGTGTAAATGCTTTGCAAAATATTACTAGAAAATCAATATGATCTCTAATAAAATTGTAAAAAAGAGAATTTGAAAAAAATGCAGCTTACATCCTAATGTGGAGGATATTTCTAACTGATTTTACAACCTACTTTATACATGATCAATAGCTATTGTTACTCAGATTGAAATATTTCATCCAAGTTCATATATATTGAATATATTGAGAACATTTGTTTAATAGAATATTGCTCTCAAATATTCATTAGAGATTTTTTTTATATTTTTTCATATAGTTCATATATTTGGTTTATACCATTATTATATAGTGTTATATTGTGTATAGTTATTTGACATACACTTTAGGGGATGTATAAAAGTTTTTATACTTTCCTATTATATATATCTGGGAAAGGAGGAGTACTTTTTGTTTATAGATATTGAGGTATTGGTAAAATATATGTATGAAATACTTTTTCAATCTTTTTTAGATCCAAAGACAAAATTGTTCTTAATGTAGCATCAATGACATTGCTTCTTCATTATTGCCAAGTGGAATAACTATGGATTCACAATTCTACATATATCTTGATGTTTATGAAGATACTATATCCAATATAAAGCAGTGTAGTTATATTGCTGAGCTGTTAATTCATACTTCATTAAGTATATGATATCAAATACCTATTACCAACAAATTTTGCTTTGAGGCTCACGATCAAAACCTTAGATGTATCTTAAAACTATCCAATTCTTCAACTATGAACATTCCTTTTGAAGGTAAAATAGTTGTATTTGATAGAAATTTTAGATAAATTCTGCCTGTAATATAAAAAAAAACTTAGAAAGATATAGTTTTTGCTATTATTAATTTATCTTAAGCCTATAATCAATGCAAATTCCTCATTCTTACAAGAGATATAAGATTCCTTTCAATAAATTCATCTTACATCAATAAAGAAATACAAGAGTTTGCTCACGGGATTCTTTCTATAGGTGATAGAATAATTACTGATCCTAATAATAGGATCACTGATATTAAGATTTCTTATGATTTTTTATTGAACATCTCAAACGATCATATCATATCAATTGTAGGGACCACATTCAAATCTCTATAAGAAATTAAATATTTCATCTTATTTATGAGATAGAGCTATATTGGTCCACACTTTGTCTATTTAATAATGTTAATAAATACATGTTATCTTTATTACCAGATGAAAATATGGTGTAATGTGTTTTTGATAGTATATTAAAAGAAAATAACAATATGGATTTTGTAAATAATCTTTATTCTACTAAATTGTTGAATTCAATTTCCATATTAGACCAAATCATGAAATTAGGTTAAATGTTAGAGCACTTATTATTTTCATGAAGAATATTGACAAATCATTGTGTTTTTGTAATAACACTCATCTCATTATTATACAAATTAGCAAGTATATATTTTAAGTTAAAGTTATATCTGGATCAAATACATAAACTGTTGAAAGTTTGTATACTCAAAATATCTATGATTCCATCAGATTCAAGACTACTATTTAATATAAAAAGATGGTAATTTCTTATAATGTTAGATTTTGTTATGACCATAAACAAGAGTAAGGGGCAAAATCTATGCAATATGGGTTTGTACTTGCCAAAACCTATATTTATATATAGACAACTCTATGTTGTTATATTGTGTGTATGATCTAAAAGTACATTGAAGATAATAATTTTAGATAAGGATAACAATTTAAGTGACACAGCTTCAAATATTGTGTACAAAATAGTGTTTAATAATCTTAATTAATAATTTTATATTATTATTTTCTTTATAGTCACTTATTATTAATATATTAATTACTTTATAATATTATTTTATTCTTTAATTATATATATAATTTTATCATTAAATATGTCTAAAAATATAAATAATTTTATTGACCTCTGCATGACACGAGATTCATTCTAGTTTAGGATAAAAGACGAGATGCAGAGCATGGGGTTGGACATGTTCCTTTTTTTTTTAAATAATAAAATAAGAGGTGGAGTTGTACTGAACATTAGAGTGTTTTCTTTTTATGACAATTAATTGATTGTACTTTTTTCTTTTAGTTCTTGAGTTTAATTATAATTTTTATGATTTTCACAATAAATATGAACTCTTATGACTCTTTTAGCATATTTTTCCTTTTTATTATAGTACCTACACTACTTTTCAATTTTCAATTAGTCGGACTCTGCAATTCAATTTTTTTATATTCAATAAAATTATATTTATTTTTTAAGAAGATGCTTTTTTTTAGAAAAAATGCTTTCACAGAGGTAAAGTGTGCCCATTTAATTTCTAAAACGTATACACGTAATTAGTAATTACCATGGTCTTAGATTTAAAAAATAACAAAAAATTTAGAGCATGATTTATATTTTTATAATAATTTTTATATTTTTAAAAATAAAAAAAATTATTTAATAAGCCTATTTTTTATGAAATATTTTAAAAAATAAAAAAATATAAAATATAAAATTTTGTAATTTTTATTCTAAAAAATATATAAAAAAAGAAAATACATATTTTATTAATTATGATTTTAATAAAAATTATTTAAATAGGTTTTTTTATTTTTAAAACTTATTATAAAAAATAATTTTATAAAATAATTTTAAAAATATTAAAAAATATAACGTATTCAAATAAGCTCTCAATCATATCGGTCCTTCTCCTCCTTAATTGCCACTCTTTGTTAGTACTTGCCTTTTGTTTTGTATGTTTGTCGCCCTTCCTTCCTCGTGTTATTTTTTAAGGTATGCTTGTCATTTTTTTTTATTGGCTCTTAATGTTTGTTGTGTACGTTAAGTTTCGTAATTTTTGCCATGTAACTTTTAAGTTCTTATGATTTTTATTTTTATTATATCGGTTAAACACTTTTTTTTTGTCTTTAGGAGTTACATATATGAATTAATAAAGTGAATTAATTATAAAAAAAATTTAACTAATAAAAAATATTAAAATTTAAAATATTGAGCAATAAAACTAAGTGAATAAATAGTAATATGTCTTCTTTTATATTAAATTTATTATTTTAGTTTTAAAATGTAATTTCTTATTTTTTTGTGAATTTCTTTTAACTCTAAAAGATATCTTCTTATTAGAGTTATAGTGGATAAGATTTTTAAGCACTTATGGGATAAAAAAAGTGATTATATTGCCAGTTTCCAAACATAATTCAGATCAAAATAATTATTTATGACCATTTAAGTGATTATTTCTATAAGCTACTTTTTTTAACTTATGATAATCACTTATCCTCCCATAATCACTTATTTCATTTTTCCTTCTCATTATCCACTCAATAATCACTTCAACCCCAATATTCAAACACATTTCTTTTCTTAAAATCACTTATAGGTAAAAATATCCAAACAAAATCACTTTTGACATAATCACTTATTCTCATAATCTATTATAAATAATCACTTATACATAATCCAATCCAAATACACCCTATATAATACTACTTTTCCATTCTTCAATTTAAAATTTTATTTTCATTAAAAAAGATATTAAATTCTGAAAAATATGCTTTCCAATGAAGAATAACCGCTGAAGCAGAGACAGGGGTGATGTGCGGTCAATCCACATAAACATCATATTTGAATTTTTCTAAACTATTTTAGTTTTAGTCAAGCGCAAATCTAATTACGAGGGACTTTTGCCAATTTTTTTTAAATGTCAATTTAACAAAATTTTTATCAAATAAAAGTAGCACACGAAGACGGAGTTTACATTACAGAAAAAATAGGGAAACAAATCCTACAATCATCATCGTTCCATATATATAAATCATGTGATTTTATTCAACGCAACGTGAGGATACATATGTGTATGCAATCGTGAGGATACATATATATATATATATATATATATTATACACACATATGTATATGTATACATACTATAATATATATATATACTTCATCTAATTTATATTATTGAAAGTTTTCAACTATTTTATGTTTATTAAGAAAAATTGATTGCATATTTTAAAATGTTTTTTAAAAATTTAATATTTTAATTTTATTTTTATTAATCACTAATAAAAATTATTTTAAAAAATTAACCTCTTTCTCCCTGCTTTTTTTCTAATTTATGAGATGAGAATAAAAAAAGAGAAACTGCTGCTTAAAAATTATAAATTACGTAATTCACCAATACTTGTAATATGGTCACGACGGAGAATATTTATTTATGCATACAACGCAGGTGGCTTGATGCTCCTTTTATGAGCTGTAGTTTCACACCCTTCTTCCCTTTCTTGCGAGCTTCAATGTTGTAATTTTCTTTCAACGTTTTCTCATGTGCCTACCTGGATAATCATCTCTCTCTTCCTCTGATGCATTTTAACAAAAAGTAAGATTTGGCAAGGGATAGACGCAATCTTGGAGGGTGTGGTCTTCTCCTGTTTGCCCATCTGCATATCTCTCAGCCCCTTCTTCTCCTGTGTGCTCTCTCCTATCGTCTCTATTGCTGCTGCTCCATTTGAATTTGTTTCAATACAATTATGAAAAAATCGTGTTGATTTATGATTGCGTGCTCAAACTAAACTACATAGCCCGAGCTCACGTGTTTGAAACCATTTGTTGTGTTCTTTCCTTCAGTGCATTTATGAATCCAGATTTTCTCTGCGTTTGTATAGGGTGTTTTTGGGTCATTGAATGCTACGAGTTTTCGGCTGTCTTTTGTGATACAGTTTCGCAGCTTTGCTAGAGGACTAGGGTTTTTTAGGTGAAAGATTATTGTTTTCTGGGTCATCCCCACTTCTCAAGGGATTCTGTATTTCGCTATTTGAGTTAGTTGTCTTGGTGAATTGCTTCAGTGGTTATAAGATTCGGGTATTTGAGTTTAAAAGGTATTGGTGTCGGTTGTAGTGTGAATATTGTTAGGATATGAGTCGCAGGGTGCGGAGGAAGGTCGCAAGGAAAGGAAAAGAGAAGGTGGTCTTGCCAAGCTACCCTGAAATTCGAGATGAGGTTTTGGATTTAGACCCTGAACGAGTTGTTGATTGGAGGGGCTTGCCTGATGACACAGTAATTCAACTGTTTTCATGTCTCAGTTATCGTGACCGAGCAAGCTTATCATCAACTTGTAGGACCTGGAGGTTTCTTGGTAGCTCTCCATGTTTATGGACTTCTCTTGATCTTCGCTCTCACAGGTTTGATGCTACCATGGCATCTGCGCTTGCTCCAAGGTGTGCGCATCTTCAGAAGCTTAGATTTCGGGGGGCAGAGTCTGCTGATGCGATAATTCATCTTCAAGCCAGGAATTTGCGTGAAATAAGTGGTGAGTATTGCAGGAAGATTACCGATGCAACCCTTGCGGTAATTGTTGCCCGTCATGAGTTACTTGAGAGCCTTCAGCTTGGGCCAGATTTCTGTGAAAGAATCAGCAGTGATGCTATAAAAGCAATTGCTCATTGTTGTCCTAGGTTAAAGAAACTTAGACTCTCAGGCATTAGGGATGTAAGTTCTGATGCTATTAATGCTTTGGCTAAGCACTGTCCAAATTTGATTGATATTGGATTCATTGACTGTCTGAATGTTGATGAGCTAGCATTGGGAAATGTGTTATCAGTTCGTTTTCTTTCAGTTGCGGGGACATCAAGTATAAATTGGGGTGTGGTTTCTCATCTTTGGCATAAGCTGCCTTACCTTACTGGAATAGATGTTTCAAGAACTGATATTGGTCCATCTGCTGTTTCAAGATTGTTGTCATCACAGAGCTTGAAGGTTTTGTGTGCTCTGAATTGTCCTATACTTGAAGAAGACACCAGCTTCTCAGCAAGTAAATATAAAAATAAGCTATTAATTGCCCTTTTTACTGATATTTTTAAAGGACTTGCTTCTTTATTTTTTGATGATACAAAGAAAGGAAAGAATGTGTTTTTGGACTGGAGGAACATGAAGAAGAATAATAAGGACTTAAATGAACTTATGATCTGGCTTGAGTGGATCCTATCCCATACACTTCTGCGATCTGCTGAGAGCTCTCAGCAAGGTCTTGAAAATTTCTGGGTTGAACAAGGTGGAGCACTCTTGCTTAGTCTAATGCAGAGCCCCCAAGAAGATGTTCAGGAGAGGGCAGCCACAGGTCTTGCGACGTTTGTGGTAATTGATGATGAAAATGCTAGCATTGACTGTGGAAGGGCTGAAGCAGTTATGCGAGATGGTGGCATACGCCTCCTTCTTGGCTTGGCAAAATCGTGGAGGGAAGGGCTTCAGTCTGAGGCAGCTAAGGTTAATCTGCTTTTCCTTCTTATGTATAAATGGTCTGTATGATTATTTCTAGTCGTTCTAACTTGCACATCTTCTATGATTAATTGATGTGTAGTTTTTGGCAAGGTACTCCAGGTATCATGTTCTTAACACATAATTATACCCTATATTTGTCCTATCTGTTGTCGTCAAATCAAATGTTTGCACATAATGCTGATAAAAGAAAAAAACTGACCTAACCATTGTTTGGTATGCCCTTCCTCCAAACTTCTTAAATATGCAGGCCATTGCAAATTTGTCTGTCAATGCCAATGTTGCGAAAGCTGTTGCAGAAGAAGGGGGGATTGATATTCTTGCTGGTTTGGCTAGATCCATGAACAAACTGGTGGCTGAAGAGGCTGCTGGAGGATTGTGGAATCTCTCTGTTGGAGAAGAGCACAAGGTTTGGTTTTCTAGCTAATTTGAATTTTAGTTTATTGCATTTAATGTTTAAAGTCCTAGTCATGAATGAGGGAGGATTCTGTCTTAGGGTGCAATTGCTGAGGCTGGGGGAATACAAGCTTTGGTGGATCTTATATTCAAGTGGTCCTCCAGTGGGGATGGAGTTTTGGTGAGTTTCTTCTATTTCTTGTATCTGAGCATTGAATATTGTTCGGCCTTTCCATAAGTGGAGTTGCTTTCATACAACAAATGCCGCTGTAGGTTAATTTTTTATTTTGTGCTCCAGGAACGGGCAGCTGGTGCATTGGCTAATTTGGCAGCTGATGACAAGTGTAGTACAGAAGTTGCACTGGCTGGTGGTGTACATGCTTTAGTGATGCTTGCGTGCAGCTGCAAATTTGAGGGAGTGCAAGAGCAGGTAGAATAGTAACACTTTATCATTCGGGCAGTGTCTGTTGTTTGCATTGATATGCACTAAAATCTTTGAAGCTATTTTATGTGGACATTTTACTTGCCAACTAAACATTAGAGATGACGTTAATTGTTTCAAGATTTTATGCTCATGATTGATAATCCTTATTTCATTTATTCATTTATTTATTTTTGCACTGTGGTTGGGGATTGGGGACATTTGGCGTGAGTGATGGGTTTTATCATCTACTTACTTGGTTCGAGTTGGGCGTTGGAAGGCTCAAGGATGCCTGAGTTCCTTTTTTATTTATTTATTTATTTTTTGTAGTTACAATGCCTGAATCCCTTTTACGGAGGTTGTGCTAACATGTAACAAGGTTCTTTACTTGCATCTTAAAACATCCAATTTCTTGATTCCTTTGATAATTTTGGTCCATTTTCTTAGTTTTGTGTCTGAACAAAAGCGGACAGAAGCACTTTAAATAACCTAATTCTATATGTGGTTTTTAAGGGATCAGCATGCATGGATTTTCCTTTTCTTTTACCAAAATTTCAACCATCGATCAATCCTCAGAATGGTAACAATTAGAAAGCTTCTTTATGGTTTGGTTTTTCAAGGTAAAAGGATGGTGCCCGAATGCTATTTCAATTTCTTTGGAGAAGTGATCTATATTTTGGGCTTCAATGGGTAATGTGCCAAATGTGAGTTAGTATCCAAGTCTTGATTGTGATCTGACAATCATAACCAATAATAAAGCTGTTCTAGCTAAGAATTGCTGATAGAGCATCTCATGTCCAACAGCCCTTAATCATGTACAGCTGAAAGAAGAAGAGGACCAGGATTGAAGATAACAGTGGGAAAAGTGGGAGAAATGGGTGCAACAGTACTGGGAAACGTGGGAGAGTTAGGTAGTGATGGTTATTTGCTGATGCTCATGTCACGTAGCATAGTTTCAGTTATGCATTTTCTTCTATAAATAGTTGTAGCATAGTTGTAGTAGAGATGACATATGCTTTGAATTAGCTTTGTAGTGGAGATTCTACCCTGGTCTATGGAAGAAATTAATGTTTTCAGATTCTGCCGTTGTTTTCTTCTTCAGAATTTTGACTTAATTTCCTTTTAGATTTCAGTTTCTATCATTTGCTTTTTCTTTTCTATGTGTCATGTGTTCATTTTCACCTTAACTAATGAAGAATGTCATGTGTGTGTTCTTTTTGGTTAAATTCCAAGCTCTAATTCTCTAATTGTATTCTTCTTATGTTCTTACCCATTTTAATGATTAAAATGTAAATAAAATGGCATTGAATTGTTAGTATCACTTCTCTTAAACATTAGGCTGCTCGTGCATTGGCTAATTTGGCTGCTCATGGGGATAGTAACAGTAACAATGCTGCTGTTGGACAAGAAGCAGGTGCTCTGGAGGCACTTGTTCAACTTACACGCTCTCCTCATGAGGGTGTCAGGTAATCTGCTGTCATTCTACTCATTCTCGACATGTGTCTATTAATCTATAATTGGTACCAAAATCTACAAAATAATAGTAAGACCAGTGTTACTAACCTTAAATTGGAGAACATAGGAAATAGAGGTACCTCTGCGTGCCTCTAACCAGTATTCCAGCCTTAAACCAGTATAGTAATCACAGCAGAAAAGAGAAAAATAACAAAGGATAGGCTCTAGTACAATTCTAGACTGTTAGATGTCTTGGTAACCACATCTGAAGATTTGCTTGCCTTCTTTCCCTCCTTGCACCCGTCTTGGTAACATGCACATTACACTTGCCAAGTCTGCCCCTAATTTTTAAACTTCAGTAGTCACAGATTCTTTCATCTCTATTCCTTTTCTTCCTCTGCCACACTTCCTTTCATGCACTCCAAAAGTCCACCATCATTCCTCTTATTTTCTGTCTTATTCTTAGCTTTGAAGGTATAGTTACTTAGTTATAACTTGCCCATGTGCTTCTCATCTTTACATCTTTGTGTGTTCATGTGTCTTTTTGTAATTATCTTTATTGTATTTGATGTTATATGCCTTAGTGTCGTATTCTATCTTTTCTAATTGCAGGTAGACTTAGATTAATTTAAGTAACCTCATTAGGAAAGTTAAACTCTCTAAGATTCTTATTTGTCATGATTCTATTGACATGTATGAAATGATTGTGTTTATGATACTACATAAATCATAGAGAATTTGGGGAGAGAGAAAGAATAGGGAAATAATTTAGATGAGAGAAAGGAGGGAGAACAGAATTTCAGTACTTAATCTCAATTTCTTTTATGATAACAGAAGAATTTTATCAAGAAAGAATGAATATACAAATGAGGATTACCCAATCAGTAGATAACTACTAATAATGTAAACTATGATGAACTCAGTAGTCCTTATTTATTTAAATATCTTAATATCTCTTAAGTATTATCCATATTATAACCTTTTGATTTACGAATAAATAACCATATAATCTTTATGCATCAATACCTAATATTCTTATCCTATTCCTCATTCAGTATTATTACATTCCCTTTGACCAAATGGTCTAAAGTTCAATCCTTGCTGTCACATAATAAAATGTCAGTGTAACACAATATTTTTTAGTTAAAGGTACCTGTTAGCTTGTATTATCTATATGTTTCAAGCTTAGTGGGCTTCATAAGAGGATGTGTGCTAAAAGTCATACTCGATTTGTTTCTTGTGGACTCAAACTTTTAGGTCAAGCAGTAAAGTGGCAAATATTTTTCCAGTTTTGCTCTCAAAAAATCATTATTTGAAGCCTCAGGGCTATTGTGTTGATTGAAATGTTTCCATAATGTTTGATATTAATCATCTTAGAAAACAAAGAGAATCAGTCAAAATTTATTATCACCTCACTTGTGGCTCTCCCCTCCTAAAAATCAAAAGCACTAATATTACTTGTCTATGGAAAACAATTGTACAGAAAATGTTTGATACACTGTTTTTTTACATGTTATAATATGTTGGATTTCATGGTATAGGACACCAAGGTATTTAAGGTACTCCTGATTGCTATGACAATTTAAAATTGCCATGGAATAAATACTAGTGGTATTTTATTGAACTAAACGAAGCTCAAAAGGATGTGATGTGAGATTCCTTTGATTTTTTGAATGGTGTGCTTACGAGATAGCCCCTAAAAGAATGTCATTTTATAACACCTTGATATCTTGGACGATACCTGTCATCTTAAAGATTAGTGCACCTGATGAGCCCACTAACCTTGTGGGGTGAGTTTATGAAAGAAGCAGGCCCAAGGATGCTGTTTTGGGTAAGAAAGGTTAAAGGGATGCAAGGAAAAGGGCCAGGGGGACCCACAGACCAGCAACATTGGGAGAATGTGTGGGGTAGGGAGATGTTTTTATCTAGGGTCTTGTGCTGATGGTGGAGTTTGGAATCAGTCTGTTTTGGCTTGGGAGAGACCTGACCTCCTGAAAGTCGGGGAAGTTGCTACTGTCTCTGGGTTCTTCTTTACTTTATTCCATTTTTAACTACTGTCATTAGGAGAATTAGTAATTTTGCTGTCCTTTTTCTCTTCAATTTCTTATCGAAGAGGCATGTAACTAATTTTCCTAGTTTGTCTGCTAATAAAATCAAGTTTCCATCAGTACCAAACACAAGTATCTTGGATGTTGATTTGACATCTAAGATATTAGGTTAAAGATAATAGTATACTGAACACCTCCATTATTTGATGACTTTGCCATTGCGTAATGTTACTTGTTTGAAGCTGAACATGTGGTTGAACGCTTAAAGTATTATTTATAATATACAAAAGTAAAATTACACCTTTATTAAGAAATGCAAATGGATAAAAATGACAATTGTGATTTTGGCTTCTGTCTACAGGAAATCCACCTAACCATTTCCCACAATTTTCTTCTAAGATGGCTGAAACATGGAAAAATGAAAGTTTATTACTTTGCTGTAGCCCCATGAAGGAACTGGTTTGAGAGTCAGTGGATAATCTTCTTTGACATTATTAGGCTGCTCATGTGGAGCCTAGTTGACCTTATTGCCCGCATTTAATAGAGTTTGAAATAGAATCTGCTATTGATTAAGTGGGATACAATCTGGACCAGACTTTCTGCTTGAGAGTAGCCAATCTTTGTTTATTAAACTTGGTTTCTGTTTTCAAAAGTAACTGGCAATTTAGGTGGTCAGACATAGGAAACATGAAGGGGATTTTTTTCTTTTAAACCAAGGTAGATCTGGATGCACATTTGTCCATTTTGTTTGCCTGGAAAGGTTCCTCCTTCTATGTTTTTGCGTTCTGCATTCTGAACTTAATTTTATTCCCTTAGTATTGTTTGTGATTTTCCCATCTTCTAATCCTTGTCCTTTTCTTTGATCTCTACTATTGTACCCACCAAAATGATACGTCTATTCCACTGTAGACTTGAGCTTGTATAAACATTCATCTCATTTAATAGGCAAGAAGCTGCTGGTGCCCTTTGGAATTTGTCATTTGATGACAGAAATCGAGAAGCCATTGCAGCAGCTGGTGGAGTTCAGGCTTTGGTATGCTATTTGCCTCATTTATTTGACGTTTTTAGTGTTGTATATTCGTGCATCATTTGGCAATGCTTCCGGTTATGCATTGTAATTAACATCTGTGGCTTGAGTATTCTGCAGAGGCTGTTTCCTATTTACTTTTTCATGTGCTGTGTATAATTTCCTCCCCTTATGGAGTTACAAAATATTGTTTTGTCTGTCATATAACTAAAGTCATTTTGAAGAAAAATTGGAATTTGTGTGAATGGAGGTAATTTTGGAAACCCCTAAAATTGAAGTAATAATGAAGTAAAATTAATCTTTATATGATTTTAAATATATGAATGTGTTTAAGCATAAGTGCATCATGCCAAATAGGAACTGACATGCATTGCAATTAACAGATATTTCCACTTCCTGGCATGCCAATTAAAACTGATTTTTGAGGAATTTTAAGTTTTGCTAGCCAACATATTATATAATAGTTTTTTTCCCCATTTGAGTATGGTCATGGTGTAACTACTAAACCACTCTATATGCAAATTTTTTTAATAGATCCCACCTTAAGTTGGTTGCTTTATGGAAGATATAGTATGTGTTAAACTACCAACCATGGAGACAACTGTTGACCATTGGTTTTTTTTTTTTTTTTTAATTCAACTGTGAATGTTTTAACATAGGTAGATTTTCTTCTCCTCCCTTACGAAAAAGAAAGCAAAAAGTAGTGAAAACGATATGGTGTTCTCAAAACTTGCTGAAATGATATATTTCCCCCAAAGTGGGTGCAGTGATGCTGATTTTATTAATTTTACTAAAACTTGAGTTGCTCTAGGCTTTAGGATATATAGCTAGTTAATATAAGGGACTCTTGATTATACCCCGTTATTACTTACATCCAAATTACTTTCAGATCAATCCAGTCCCTTCATAACTGGATGTTTTATGTAAATAAGGAAGTGAATGTTTGATTCAAATTGATTTTGTGTGTCGATGTTTTAAAGTTAACCCATTTTTAGTATACAAGTTTCAATTATGTGTTATGAAACATGAACACTCCTGTAACTGATCTGAAATATTTTTACTTAACACCACCTGCTTCTACTATATGGGTAGATTATAGTAAGAAGTCTTCCGTCCATTTTTCAGATAAAAAAACCTGTGCTTGTTTATTTTGGCTTTCTAATTTAAAAAAATACTTAGATGCATCATAAATGAATTCAATCATATACAAACATCTTTTTGGAGGCTAAAAGGTTTTAACATGTTGAAGCTTTTGATATTATGATTTATGTAGGTTGCTCTTGCACAGTCTTGTTCTAATGCCTCCCCTGGACTTCAAGAAAGAGCTGCTGGTGCTCTCTGGGGATTGTCAGTTTCTGAAGCCAATAGGTAATAGTGAGAGTTTTCATTTATCTGGAAATTTGGCTCAGGAGAATCTTGATTCTTAGAAAAGTTATTTTTTGGGGGAATCACACCAACTTCTTTGACCTAAATCTCTGGCTAGTATAGGGTTTGAAGTTGATCATATATGAGGCTTTCCATAATTTGATTTCTTTTCACTATTTATTCTTGCACACATTCGTTAATTGGACTTGCTCTCTTTAACTAGTATATATTTTGAATTTGATTATATAAGAGACTTCTTTTTAATGAAAATTATATGAAACTATTTCCATGATCTAATTTTACCTTTTACTATCTATTTATTCATATGCTCATTTATCCTGGTCTTTGTTTTCTTAGCATTGCTATTGGACGAGAAGGAGGTGTTGCACCTTTGATTGCACTAGCACGATCTGAAGCTGAGGTAATTTATTTGCTTGTTGGTCTAGTAATATATTTATCTATGCTGTGCAACTTAATTATAATGCCAAAACAGTTCCCGTATTGTGGGATGGATTTGCTTTTTCTAGGAGTGATTCATGATCATCAATAGTCTTCTGAGTTGCTTAGCAATACTTGTTTTTAATTATATAATTACCTTCCAGTCATTTCTCCTTGGTTGCATTAATACACAACAGTGTTAAAGTATACTGCAAAAGCTTTATCGTTTTTTAAGATACTAATTGTATGCATATGCAGACTACATTTATTGTGGAAAAAGCCCCAGCACCATGTTGAACTAGGATAAATTATATGTGGTGCTAGGCTGTTGTAATGATTTTTCCTTTTGCTTTAAGGTGACTGATTGTTATATTTTGTTGCTTTGGTATATATGAGAAGGCGCAAATCAATTATATAATTTTCAATTTTTTATCTTTTTAACATCTTTCTTTATATTAGTGAATTTGTGGCATGATTCCAGCCTACTTTCTACTTTCAGGATGTTCATGAAACTGCTGCAGGAGCACTATGGAATCTTGCTTTTAACCCTGGTAATGCTCTACGTATTGTAGAGGAAGGAGGAGTCTCTGCTCTCGTTGATCTCTGTTCTTCATCATTATCAAAGATGGCACGTTTCATGGCTGCATTGGCTTTGGCTTACATGTTTGATGGGAGGTAACTATTCTGATTGAAACTTATATCCTGGTGCTATTACCTTCCTCATCTGATTTCTTTTTAAGAATGCTTATAATCTTTATTGTACATGTGATTGTTGTCCTCTATTGAAGTTTTAATGAATGACTTTTTTGGGTTCAAGTTTGTGGCCTGATGGGTTTGACTGCAAAATAAGTATAGAGCTTGTAGTTATAGGGAATTTTTGTTGTGTGAGATATGTCGTGTGTTTAATTTTTTTCTTTCCTGTTGTTTTTCCCAATGAAGTCTTTATATAGGAATAACAAAAGTAGATATGTGAGGTCCTCAACAAATTGATGTGGACTGTCTCGAATCTTTTACATAAACAAAGCATATTACAGACCCTAGTTTGCTTCATATGTTTCTAAATTTTACCTCTAGGGGTGGGGGGTTCATAGTTATGAAAAACCAAGCTTATTCTTTTGTACTTTTAAATCTGGCGATTTGCTTTCTATTCTCTGGACCTGAAGATAGATTATTTTTAATTTTAATGAAACGTATGTCCTTTGGGAAAAAAATTAACAGTATATGTTTCACCGTTTTAAGAAAGCTTTCATCCGTTTTATAGATGAAATGGGAGTATATGACTGATCAAGTCAACTATGCTGTTTCTGTTGATGGTATGACTGAAGGTTTTTAAGCTGGCTGTAGAACTAGAAACCATGAATTATTTATTACAAGGCAGGCTTCAGAGTACCTCAGGGTCCTTTTTTTTATTTTCCGATGAGTACCTGTTGGTTATGGTAGATATCCCTCAGAAGTCTTGACCCTTTTCTCCTTATGCGTTTAGAGTCATTTACGTACACTAACCTGATGAATATGTTTCGTAACAACCATTGCTCCTTTTCTTCTATCACAATTCTTAGTTGTGACGTAATATACTTTTTGAATAATTGACAGCATATAAAAGTTTTCAAGGTTTATTTTATGTTTATAATTGAACCTTATGGTGCGTGGTGCAGAATGGATGAATATGCTTTGGTAGGAACCTCATCAGAAAGCATCTCTAAGAGTGTGAGCTTGGATGGAGCCAGAAGGATGGCTTTGAAACACATTGAAGCTTTCATCCTTATGTTTTCTGATCCGCAAGCATTTGCTGTCGCTGCTGCATCATTGGCCCCTGCAGCATTGGCTCAAGTTTCTGAAGGCGCACGAATTCAAGAAGCAGGACATCTTAGATGCAGGTTTCTCTCTCTCTCAGTTGCGAAAAAAATGCCTCTTTTTTAATGTTGCAAAAATAAAACTGAATAACTCCAACTTTGAAGTTTAGGTATGTTCACTGCGAATGTTTCTTTTGAACTTCTATTTTTGGGATTTATTATTAGGAGCTGTTAATGAGCTATTTTATTGGTTGTTTCTTAGCGGTTCTGAAATTGGAAGATTTGTTACCATGCTACGAAATCCATCATCTATACTAAAAGCTTGTGCTGCATTTGCTCTTCTACAGGTAACTCTACTATTCTTAGGTTTTTGTATCCCATCTTTGCTGTATCTCAAATCATTATCTTGTTTATTTTTCCCCTAGTATTTTGTTTTCCGAGCAATAAAACAGACACTTCAAAAAATGAGTCATGCCTGTGTCTACTGTCAACCATTCAAACACTGGAATCCTGCGAATTTTTTGTGTGAAAAGCATCCATATCAGTGTTGTACTTGAATTAACGTCAGTATTTTTGCTTCTTAGATTTGAACAAACATTTTATCTCGTTTTAATCTTTCAAATGCAGTTTACAATTCCTGGTGGACGGCATGCTATGCATCATGCTAGTCTCATGCAGAATGCTTATGCAGCAAGAGCTCTTCGTGGGGCAGCTGCCTCAGCAACTGCCCCGGTTGAAGCAAAGATATTCGCCAGAATTGTTCTGCGCAACCTTGAGTATCACCAGAAAGAGCCGCAAACCATCTAGAAAAAAGTCCAACATTTGGTAGCAATCCAATGTCTGAAATTATTCTAGAGTTTGTGATATTTCATTTGTAGACACAACTCTATGTTCCATGAGAACATTGCTCCATGATGTAAATGAAGAAAATTGATAGATTCTCGTGATTACCTTCTTATCCTGCCTCAACTGCGTAGCTGATAGTTCCTTAATTTTGAGATGTATTCCTTTCTTCTCCTTCTTGTATCCATCTTTTCAAATCAAGGCTGCACCGGATAGGGAATTTGTAGTAAAACTATTGTTGCCTTGATGCTTTTCCTTTGTATTATTCTCCCGTATATTCTGTATAATTTGAAACCTAGGCTATTTTATGACCATTGTTAAAAGGTTGCAGGTTGGGTTGAGTTTATTAATCGCTTAAGCAAAAAAAGGCATTTAATTTTATATATTTTTTTTATGTTCATGATTTCGTATATTTTTTCCCCGAATCTGGACTCATAATATGCTTTTTTTTTTTTGTTTTGATTTTTCCTTTTAGTTTGGTTTCATTTATAATTGAGCCTACCGTCTAAAGAATTTGGATTCGGTGAAGGGCTGTGAGAGTCCATTTTGATTATCTATTTGCATTTAAATGGATGTTTTAAATTTTACAAATCAAAATATATAATTTTACTAAATTATATGAATTTTAAATTGACAGTTGGGATGGTTTTTTCTTACTTCCTTTAGCTAAATCCAAATGTTTGATTTAAATCCTGATTTAAATGCTTCTTAGAAGCTATCTTATTGCTTGTATTATTAGCATTATTCAATTTGTGTTACCTTTTCTGGATTAAAATTTAGATGGGATTCTTACTTTTATTATAAACTCTTCATTTATGTTCCCAAGTTCTAAATTTTTGTACATTTGAATTGCATTGTCAATTGTTCCTGGCCATGTGAAATTCTTAACTTTCTTTAAATCATGTTTTCTCCTATTCAAAATATAAAGTCATGTTTGATTAACTGTAAAGGAATGAAGGAAGGTAATTTTTCCCATTAAATCTGCTAAAAAATATGTTATTGTCTAATACTAATCCTATTTAATATATTGTATTTAAAGTTTATTGTATATTTTTTATTTAATTGTAGATAAAAATAAAATATGAAAAAGAATATTTAATATTATAGAAATTACTAAATGAGACTTCTATTTTGCATCAAAATAAACTTTTGAAATAAGACTCCCTTCGTTACGTTATATAAAATACCTTTTGGAGAAATTAATGTTTTATAATATAAGATATTTTACGAATTACTTAGTGTATTTAATTTCCTTTCATGTAAAATATCCCTTGAAAATGGATGAAATTTAATTAATGTAAGGGTGATTAATTTATAAGTTAATTATATTAAATGAGAGTAATTTAAGAAATAATAGAAAAATTTTCAATTATTAATTATTTCCTTTGATATATGTACTCTAGTTAAAAGTATCTTATAAACTGAAATGGAAGGATAGTATAATTTTAATCTTAGTCTAAATTTTTAATTTTTAATAGAATTTTTTTTGCCGATAATTTTTCATAGAACATTTAATTTGAGAATGAATACGTAAATTAAACTTTAGTTTAATCTAAAATATTTAAAAAAATCATTATAAAAGTAAAAAAAAGCATTCTTTATTATTTTTTACAAACTTGTTATATTTATTTTTCAAGTAAAGTGAAAAATATACTTTCGGTTTATTTTATTTTATTATTCATTATATTTAAATGAAATGAAATATTTTAAAATCTCTAATTTAAAAATTAAATTGGTTAGTAAATATAAGGCAATCAAACATTGATCTAATAAGGACAACAATTGTACCTAATTATGGAACTCCATTTATCGAATTAATTAGTTTGTAATCCATTAAAATAAAAAGTTTATAAATTTCATGATTAACAAAATAAAATCAATAATAATATACATTTTGTTGGGGATTAAAAAAAAAGAAGAAAACGTTTTCTCAATTCCCGCCATAAAATCTCCATAGCTTGCGCACAAGGGAGAATGGAAAAGGGAAACTGGGCACTGTGATTCATTGCTATATTTGGAGGGATTGGAGTGGTCTCTAGGGTTTATTCTTGAAGATATAAAGGAGGAGTCCAAAAGGATTAGAGAGACGGCGAGGAGTAGCAGAAACGAAAAATCAAAACAGAGCAGGCAGGGAAGACAGCGCAAGCAATTGGAAGTTGCTTAAAGGTAATATTTTGTTGTTAATCCTTTTCGCTAAGTGTTGACTCTTCTGCTTAATTTGTTGGTGATGCAAAATTGATTTGTTAGAGAGTGGGCCCAGAAGAATCTAAACCTTTTCGATTCAAAGCGATGGCCGGGCAATCCGATCCTCACCTCTCCCTTTTCTCGGCTGAGGAGGTATCTTTAATTCTTGAAGTGTTAAAGAATTTCATCATACATTTGTTTAAATTAGCTGTTAAAAATAATTTGTGGATATGATTTTGTTTCTAAGCTTGAATTTGTGGCGGAGGATGACATGGTTGAGATCGTACCCAATCTCAAAATGGGTGCTCTCAATCTGATAAGTGTAAGTATTAGTTCTAGCTCATGCCCTTCCTCCTCTCTGCGAAGGAGAAAAGACAACTTTTTGAGATATAAACATTGGGCATATCAACTTGTTTCGGTAAAAATGGCAGGGAGATTTTGGCCCGTTTGCCCCACAAATAGCTGCTCGAGTGCCGTTGTGGTTGGCTGTGGCTTTGAAGAAGAGAGGCAAATGCTCTATTCACCCTCCTGAATGGATGTCAGTTGGTGAGCTGCATTAATCTCTTGTCTGATAATTTTCCTAGTTCGTTTTAATGATGATCTTTCATTCTGTGTTTTGGTTAAGGAAGAACTCATAAATTTGTTGTTTGATATTTAATGAGAAGAAAAGAGGGCAAAAATGGGAAAAAGAGTGAAGAAGAGGTCTATAAGTAATATTTTGTTAAGACCTATATCTGTTCCCCATAGAAGACCTGATTTTGACTGCTACATGTTAAGAAAAACATTAACCGTCTCTAGAAAGAATGAGTTCTATTCTAATGGATCTTGGTATTTCTAAATTTTAATGCCCTTATCCCCGTTTAATGTTATGGATTTGTTTTCTTGTCCCTGATAGATAGGCTGCTACTGAATTATTTCAAGCCTGTGAATTGTTTTTAAATGTTTCTCTTTTTGTGATATTAAAGTTCCAAAATTTTCCTGCCATAGGCATGTGTGGCATTGGATTTTTTGGAATACTAGTCAGAAAAATGTGAGTGTAATGTTAAAAACTGATCTGGTAATTTCTTAACAAATGCTCAGCAATTAGTTTGGATCATATGAAATGTCTCACCGTGCATTTTCTTGCATAAAACAATTTATCAACAATAAATTCTTCTAAATTATCAAATGTGTGAAAACAAGGCATCCTATAGGAAAGTTGATAGTGGCTCTATGAAATGAAATATAGAAGGGATACATAGTTTTGAGAGTCTAAGTATGCTGGGGAAGCATTCTTGTGCAGAATAGAACTGTACTGATATTCTGTGCTGAGTTAAATAACTAATATTTTATTCCGAGTAAGTATGCATGATGCATGGTCTGTAAGTGGAGTTGATATTTTTTAACATGTACCTGAAACACTTTTTGTGGTTCTGTTGGTTCCAACTTCCAATATTATGCACATTGTCTATTATAGCTTCTAAGAATAGTAACCATGGAGATTGAGTTTGATCACATGCCATTTTTTTCTTCTGTTTTATGTGTTTCTGCTTTCAGCTTTGCAACTTTCCTTCTATTCTTCCAAACTAGTAAATCCTTTTCTTTGGTGGGTAGTAAATCCTATTTTTTGTTTTATTTATCAGCTGCAAGCATGGGTAACATGCTTGTTTGAGGTATATATATATATATATATATATTCTAATATTTGTTTTTATATCTGCTTGGTAATGATAAATCATTTGATATTAGACTTTGAAAAACTTGGTTTCTTATGAAATTTTGCTTCTTTCAGATACTGTGGAAAAGTTTGTTTTAATTATTGTCTATTGGCATGTGGGAATTTATCGTGAATATGATTTTTACATTATTGCGGAAGTGACAGGTAAAAAGAAATTTTAATGTTCCCCACACCTTTGCTTTGTGAATAGATGAGTTAACTCAAGTTCTGGAGGCTGAGCGAGAATCTCAGGAAATGTCAGAGAAATTGCCATTTCATTATGTAGAAATCTCAAGACTTCTCTTCGATCAGTAAGTTTAGCGCCATTAACATATTCTGTTTGTTACTTTTATGTAACTAACTAATATCTTTGTGGATTTTAGTGCACGCGATGACATTCCTGATGTATATATGGTTAGTTTAAGAATCTTTCACCTTCTGCAATTGTACGAAGTGCTTTGTCTTGGTTTTGACTTGTATCCATTGTTAAGGTGAGGTCTCTAATTGAGGACATCCGAGATGTAAGATTTCATAAAGTAAAGACTGACTTAGAGGCATTTAATGGTCGTACAATTGCTGTCAAGGTAAATTTTTGTAATCTTTTTGAATGGCTTTAGTTTGAATGTTTTTCATGTTAAACTTCCAGGTCAATCATGGGAACACTCTCTGTTCCTCACTGGTTATGAAAACGCAAATCTGAAAGATGAAGAAAAGATGTGAGCATAAACGATCATGTTTGTAATATATACCAAATTTCAATATTTAGTTCAGATTGAAGGGTAGACTTCATGTGTATGTGCCTTCCATGTTTATGCCTCTTAAAAAAAAGTAGAATGAAGGAACGTATTAAGACTTTCCCCCCTCCTAAGGAAGCTACTTACCAACGTATACATGGCATGCATTTTCTCCTCAACCATAAAATTTTATGCTGTAAATGGAGGGCGGAGGTTGGCATTTTGTTATCATGTTCTTGATTTACAATAATTGCCTTGTGATTAGATAGTCTTGACTCTTTGAGAATCGTATATTGTTTTGAGAGTGTTTGGTGTGAGAGGGAGAGGGATGTATGAACACTTGACACACAAGGGTCATTTGTTATCATTGCTTTTCTATTTGTGTTTTATGCTCAAGCATGCCTGGGACTTTTGGGACATTGCAGACTAAGAATTTGTCGGCAATGGAAGTGAATATCCTTCGCCCATTTATTAGGAGAGCTTTGCAGGCATTTTGTAAGCATGATAGTCCAGAGTTGATACCAGACCCAGAGAGAGTGTCTGACAGACGTCCACAAGTAGTCAACAATGCTCCAAGGGTATGTTTAAGATCTGCTACGTTTTCTGTATATTATTTTGCATATTCCTGCAATGAGATAATATTTCTGTAAAGTGATATAATACTCCTATTGACCATCTTTTATGACAGGCCAAAATATTGCAGTCTGTCATGTGCATTTTTCCCTCTAAGAAAAGGTTTATAAATCTAATAATTATTTTATTTTACAGAGGCAATTGCGACGATGATGATCTAAATCTCATCAACTATCACAAGTAATGAAATGTGGCTGGCTTTGAGGGGCATTTATTTTACGGCGACCTTTGCTACTGTGTTCAAAGTGAGTTGGTATCTTGAGCAGACTCTTCGTAGAATAGTGGTGTTATCTCTAAATTTTCTGATTATTACTTGTTAAGAATCAAACATACCTTGTTGACAATTAACAGTTGTGCTCCTTCTACGGTTATGTAGTACTAGTATGCTCATAATGAACAACACGATATGAGCATGCTGCTATTAAGGAAAAACGAGAAAGAAATATAAATGATCGGTGACTATGAACATGTGAAGGGTCATTTTAGTTTGTAATTAGATAGACCAAGATCATCTGTTTATATTAATACTATCTGAAATAAGAGGAAATATCTAATTACGTAACTTAATTTACTAAATAATTACTTCCCTCTATTTCACAAACGTAAATGAAAAACATTAGACGCTGCTGCTTTTCTCTATACGCATATGCTGCTTCATCTTAGAGATGAGTCTTTGACTATTTTCTTGTCCAGGATTTTTAGTTTTGCTTCAACTCTCTCCCTAATTTTTAGTTGTTCCTTATCTCTAATTGGACCTGACTCACTCTCCCTCTTTAGATGCAGTTCTTCCTGTATCATCTTCAACTTTTCCTGTCTCTTTCTTCATCATCGTCAGTCCTCGAAAAAACTGGTTATGATTTTCCGTCAGTTTTTTTAGCTTGTCCTCTAACTCTTTCTGCTTCATCGTCAGTTGTTGAAATAATTGGAGCTGAATTTCCTCTAGTTTTTTCTCCATTGTTTTCCGCTCTTCCTGGCTCAGCTTTTCATCCCTAGTTATTTCGCGAATCCTTTGTGTGTGATATGACATTGCTTTGAGTGCATCCATCTTAATTGAGATCAATGTTTTAAGAACTGGACCGGACCGGATGGTCAGACTGATTGGATCGTCACTTTGAGTAAATAACGGTTTGGTTTTCAACTTTAGACTGTTTTAGGAGTTGGATCAGATTGGACTGCTTTGAATCAGTTTTTGACCTAGAAATCAGAATTAAACTGGGAATCAAAGTGGTTTTTAGAGAACTAAAAGATTTTTTAATTTAGGTAAACTTTAACTTAAGTTTAAATTTTTTTACCAAAATTATTAATTATAAAAATTATTAGAGAGTAAAACACTAATTTCTCTTGTTATTTTAAAATTGTTAATTATAAAAATGAAAAATTTTATTGTATTATATTCTTTTTATCCCAAATTATAAGAGAATTTTGAGATTCCTCATTTATCCCTAAATATAAGAGACATTGATAAAATTTGTAGAGTAATTAGTATCATTTTCCTTTTATACCCTTGAGTAATTAAAGTTATATTGATAATTACAAATAATTAATTAGTCTTACTCTAAACATTTAATGTAAGCAATTCTAAAAAAAAAATTGAAATTGTAGTATAATTAATGGATTTAACTACCAAAACTGTTTCCTCCTTAATACAAATGAAGTAATTATTTTTTTTTTATAATTGGGGATAAAAGAAATATAATCATTTTATAATATTATGGTCATATAGTATTATTATGTTAAAATATTTTAATATTATTTTTAATGATTTAACATATATTATTATTATATGAGTTTATTAATTTATTATGAACTTATACTATTTAAATTTATTCTCTTAATAATTTGATATTTTATTTTTATATATATATTATTATATATAATATTATTTTTACTAAATTATTATGTCATCAGTTCGACCACCAGTCTAACCGACTGAACTATTGGGTGACATTTCCAACCTTATATCTGGTCCCAATTTTAAAATATTTATTAAGAAAGGTGAAAAAGCATTGGGAGCCGAGATAGGATTGACAGTGGCTGAGGCTGACAGAAGAGTAATGGGGTTAGGGTTTGGTGAGGAATCCATCACTAATGATCTGCGCCTTTGATTCTAAGAAGCAACTTAGCGTTAACAACAACAAGAAGAACAAAATTAAATAAAGTTCATAACATACTTAGGGCCTGGTTTACATTTTTGGCCTGGTTTATAATTTTATAAACTAAATTATGATTTCTAACTATTTTTTTTTATTTAAATAAATTTATGATAAATTTTTTTATTTTTACTAAACTTCATTTCTGTAAACTGTAGTTATTTTAATAAATATTTTACAAAAAAAAGTAAGTCAAACGAATACTTACTCAATTATTACCCTAGAGAAGCCACAATTTCTTCCTCACCAAAAGTTATTCTAGTTTAGAGCTAGACTATCCCACCCCACCCTCTTATTTATAAATCTCTTGAACTAAATAAATCTCAACCTTGTGAATATATTTTCAATTAAACTAATTTGATATTGAGATAAGATTTTATCCCATTCAAAATTGAAATCCCAATTAAATTTGAGATAATATTTGAGATGTTGGTCCAAAACAATAAATTTGAGATATTATTAATTATTAAAAAATAACTAATTATAATTATCTTAAATTCAAAATATCAATTTAAAATTTATCCCTAAATTTTAGGCGAAGCATATCTAACCTTAATTATCCTAAAGGTTAATAATACAATTTAAACTTGGTCAAAATAAAAAAAATACAATTTAAGCTTTTTTTCTGAACTTGATTTACGTTTTCCTCACTTTTCGACTTTTGGTTAACTTTAAGGTTTTTTTAATTAATTTTTTGTATAAAATTAAAATATTTTGCTAGATCTCATATATATATATATATATATATACACACACATATATAAATTTATCAATATATGTATACCATAGACGAAATCAGAAAATATATTGAAATCTCAAGATTCTCACCTCATTCATTCGATCTCTAAAAATTTAAAGTATATACCAACAAGTGTTTATACTACTAGAACGGGTTAATGTTATTTAAGTATAATATCAAGGGTTTAAAATCATGTAAATGTGCTCAATTTTAAATTAGTTGGAGTTCAAAGTAGTGACTGAATATTGATCAGTTTTATAAAAAAAATATGATTTAATTGTTAAAAGATAGATATTTTATTTATGATTTATGATTTTTTAATAAAAAAATTTATGATTTTTTAACTAAATATTTTATTTTCTACTTATGGAAGTTAAAAGATAAATATCAATTTTTTTAATAATAAAAATTTTTATTATATATTTATTGCATGTCAAGATTGATCGGTATATTTTAGAAGTCTACTCTAAATTTTATTTTTATTATCTAATATTTTAATGTAATTTAGTTAATTGCATAATTGACAGGTATGTTTTAGATGTCTATTTTTTGCTGAAGTATAAGTATAAATAGGAGAATCCATGAAAAAAGGGATGCACTGAATGTAAAGTTAGCTTTTAATTTTTCTTAATAATTTCAATATGAATTCCATGAAGCAATGCATAACGTGAAGGTATATACATAGGCCAAGCATTTTTTTAATTTGCCAAAATTTAATGTGATACGTAACGAAAAATATGTATGTGGGTCATTATGACCATAAAGTTTAAATGGGATATCGTTGAATCAAGTAATTTTAAATAATTAGAACTTGGAATGAAAATATTAAAGGAGTATAAAAAAATTCAAGTGAAGAAATTCAGAAAAAAATGAATATAGAATTAGTTTGTAAAATTTCTTACAGTGTTTACAAAATAAAATGCTTTAATCTTACACTCATTATTTTTAAATAAGTGTTTTTCAATTATCCTATGCTAACTTATGTTAAATTTGAAAAACACTGACTAATAAATGAATTTTAAATTATTAAACTTCATATATGTAGTTAAAAATTCCAATTTTGGAAATTGAAATTCAAAGTTCCTGTTACCTATATAAAAATGTCTTCAATAGTTAATTATTGCAATTTAGATTATGATATTTTGTATCATAAAGGATTTTTTTTATGAGAGTCATAAGATATTGGATCCATACATGACATGTCTTTTAATACAATAATAAAATTTGAATTATGAAGCCTAAGAGAAAAAAAAATGCAAAAAAAAAAGTCATTAAAAATATGCTGAGATTACGGATTCCTTTACCGTAAACATTGTCTCAATAATTTAGAAACTTAAACTCAATTGGTTACATGTTGCAAAAAAAAAAATCCATCGGCTACAATCACTAATTTTAATATTTTTCAAAATTAAGAAATCAGGGCCAAAATAGGAATGACATACTCAATTTTGCATCGAACAGAATGATTTATTATAAAAAGAATAAGTTACATTACTTGTGTGTTATTAAATTTCTACAATAATATGCATCGTGCAGAAGGAATTCTAGTTATTGTAGATTCTAAAGGTTTAGGTGCATGAAAAATAAGCGCATCTAGTTGAGGGGGGAAATAAGTTCTTTAGAATTCTAAACTCTACTTAGTATTGAATCTTAAAGTAAATTGTGCATTTTTTTTAAAAAATTGTTGAAATCACACAGATCTTCTTCTTTTTTAAAAAAAAAAACAATATTAACTTTTATTTTGCTAAAATTACGTAGACTTCTTCATTCTCAAAACTGATAGAAATCTCAAATAAAGATTAAATTGCACAAATTCCTTTTGAATTTTATTTAGAATACATAGATCTCTCTGTTTTTTTTTTCAAAATATATCAAATATTCCATGAAAATGAGAGGGATACTTCTGTATTTTTAGAAAAATTCAAGTGATAATTCAATTATACATTTTTTCTAGGTACTTTCAACAATTTTTTTTTTAAAATTATGTGTAATTTATGCTTTTTTTAAAAAAAAAAAATGTAACACCAAACTGTAAGCTTATTTTCCCATATATTAGACTTCATTTAAACTATTAAAATGTGTCTAGAAGCTTGAATCAATTAAAAATAAAAAACAGAATTTTCAAATATTTTAGTACTGTTCACTTGGTAAATTTTATTTTATTGACTGAAATTTAAAAATTCATAACTAATTCTACAAAAATTTTCTTGGGGTAATTTAAGTTTTTAAAATAGTTAAAAATATTCCCTATATAGGAAAAATAAGCATTAGAATAAATACTGGGTCAATTCATATAATTTATTCCTAAAAAAACTACTGTAGATTTGCTCAATTTTGACATTCCTAGGATTTTGGCCTTAATTTTAAAAATTCATATTTCACTCTACACTTAGTCAATTTATTAATTCCTTTTATCATTGGAAAGCTCTGTATGTATACTTTGTAAACATATTTTTTTTACATTTATTCAGGCAGTATAGAGAATAGAATTCATAATACCAAAATGTAATACCTTACTCCCAAATACTTCTTAACTTGACCAATACTTCAAAAACCAACCAAATACAGTCCAAACATCTCACAAATACTCTCCAACCTTTAGAACAATGGAAAAGCGTCAAATGACGCGGCTGCTATAATACCATTGCGGCTCCTACCCCCTTCATTTTCTCTCACGCCCACTGTCTACTACTGCTGATTCAACATCAACAAAAGTTCATCCTTCAAGGCAAACTTTCGATGGACATAACTTCCTAATCCGACCTCCAATTGACCTAATTCCAACTCCTATAAGTCAATTTTGTCTCAATCTATCAATAGACACCAATTTCACCTCAATCCAACTCCATATAGAGATTCTGGACACCCGATACCGTTTTGGCAACTTTTTGAACAAAACTTACAACTTACAACTCCAATTTTCCACCAAAGGTAATTTGACCATTCACACCGGTCCAAAATCACTGAACCAACTTGTTCAAAGAAGTTTCATCTCAAAGGAACCACTTCTCTGAGATTTGACCCCCTTGAACCTCAAATTGACAAAGTAGGCTATAGGTCAAAACACATCAATAAGGCCTAAATCCACTTTGAGCTCACACGCACTACCATACTAACTTCTCGACATCAAAAACCACACATGCTCTACAATACATCATACATAACATAAAACCACCACCATAACAAACCAACAACAACAATACCATTACAACCATCCAGAATCTCACATCAATTACAATCATACTATCCTACTTAGCACAAAGTACATATCTAATTAAACATATACTACATAGACTATTCCCACATCTGATATGCTACTCCCTTGTTTTTTGCGGACTAGTGCCAGAACCTTCACCTGAAATGTTAATTTATGGGAAAGGGATGTAAGACAATATCTCAGTAACCGGGGACAACCACACACACAAATATATAACTCATACAATCTCATAAATGTAATATGAAATGGAATGCATGTCTCCTTTGCACACAGCTAGAACCACGAGCTATTGTCATAATAGGATATTTCATATTGGTAATTCCTTTCTAACAGTCGGTGAAGACTGATTCCGGGACATTACCAAACTCATCTCCCATTAGTGCACCCAGCCAAAAGTAACACTAATGTTTGGATCGTGGTTCTCCTTCCCCTTTCCCACCATGAATTGACAGTAATTTAGGGAAGGTGCAGTCCACTGTACGCCTTCCCTCCTAGCCAGAGGAGGCGATTTAGTTGCATGGATCTCATCCTTATCCTCCCTGATCATATATCATATCATCATCACCACCCGATCATCATATACCTCACAATGTCATGTGGTGATACTCACATCATATAACCATCATCATCATGTGTCACAATGTCATGTATGCATCATGTTATGTCACATCAACATTATCATCCCCAATCATCATCATAATCAACATACCCTATATGTATAGCCGTGTGCATACCACGATATAAAGACAAACCATACACACACATATATACATATCATTGTATGAGCGGAAACATGTATATATACACAAATATACATAATATCATACAATACATATAATACAATACAAACACCTAGTTACCTCAGTTGTCAATACCACACATGTGGTTCCACAAGCTTCTTGAGTTGTCCAGCACACTCGAACCCCTTTCGGTCAACCAAACAACCTTCATAATATCATAATACCTCAATTAACACAATATACAATTTGATCAAAAACCACAATTCAACCATTTAGGCCAAACACAAGGTTCTAACACCACTTTCATGCATCATTAAGCTCCTAGGGACCATTCAAACACTACTCACCCATATACACCTCGAATTCCCAAGAGCTTCAACCGCAAATAACCTAAGATTAAACTCAAATCATGCATATACTCTTCAAAACTCACACCTAAGTAACAAGAACACCAAATCACACTCTATTAACCCCATTTCATCCATTTCAATTGGTGGGATTCGGCTAAAATCAAATATCCCAATATATAACCAAGAAAACCCAACTCAAAATTGAAGAACATGGAGAGGCAAGAGTAGGGATTTCTTACCTACCAAGATCTAAGCTCTTGGATGCCGAAAAACACTCCCAATGGTTGGAAAACTCAAACCTTAGCATTGCTCCCTCGGTTCTCCTCTGTTTCTTTTCTTTCTGTTCATCCAAAGTGATTCTTATTTAAACTAATTTCTCAACATTCTTCGTGGCTCCAAATAAGCCCATCGCGGCGCCACTGCTTTTAGTCGAAAAATGTCCCTCCGGAGCTTGCTCTCGCCGTGGCAGCCTTGCTTTTGTCACAATGTGGAGCTCTTTTTCCTCCACATTGAACCTTCCTCTATCATGTTTCCTCCGGTTCTGCACACAATACCAATACAAATGTCATGAGAGTTGTTACAGAATTAACTTAAACCATTAAAGGTCAAAATATTATTTCTACTAGAACAGTTTTAGGAGAAATTACATAACTCTTTCTTTACAGCTTTAAATGCTTTCAAACTAATGGCATTCATTTCCTAAGATTCAGAGTTTTCATAAATGTAAATCAATGAATTTTTAGAGTTATACACGATTTTATAAGGCTTTTTGAAATTTCCAATATTCATAATAAAAGATCCAGTTTTTCTTATTCTAACCAGTTTTGACCCTTAATTTCTAAAATTCACCATAAAATTTACACTTATCCAATTTAGATGTTCTTTAACTCTATAAAGGGCTTGATATATCTACTTTTCAAGCATATCAATTACTTATACTAGTGGACCTATTTTGAAAAGAGCAGCTCTATTCAAACTACTATTGGTCATCTAGTATAATCATGTCATATCTCATATAATAAGCTTCATACACATAATTCATCAACATTCATAGTTCCAATTCCATACATTACATGATAGGAGGGCTTAAAGGAACATAAACATCTATAATTACATAATCTACATCATATCATGGTATTATAACATGAAAAATCAAGCTAATCATTATTTCCTTGCTCCTTTCCTCTAGCTTCTCATTAACTATGTTAATGATAGGAAAAATTTTGATTGTATTTTGAAAGTAAAAGAACTAAAAAGAAACAAAATAAATTTAAAGGACTAAAATCTATGTAGTAAGTATGTGTATCAGATATAACAATTTTTAAAAGTTTATGATACATGTGCGAGATGTATTTATGTATATATAATATTATTAATATAATTATTTATATTTATAATTAATAAATTTACCTATTAAGATAAAAATGGGTATTAAATATTCTAAAAAATATAGTATAAATGTTAAAATAAACCATAAAATATTTATAACAATTTCAAATAACCATATTTTAATGTAAAAATTTAAAGTGGTACAGATGAGTATAAAGTGATATAGATGGATACGTATGCATAAATATGGTATGTGTATCACATCGGATCGTATATCGGATATGGGTGCGTCTACTTTTTTGAAGTATCATTGCTTTATATTGTAAATGGAAAAAAATTTCTGTGATTTTTTAATATAACTGTCAACGAATATCTACTTTCATGGTTCATTTTTTTGGCTAATTTAAGGTCCAAAATATGTCATACTAGAATTATTAAATAATTTTTATAAATAAATAAATAAATTTATCCTAAATATATCTCATTAATTATATTGGAAAAAAAATTACCATTTATGATTAGAGAGATGTAGCATTTAATTATAGATAAATCTAAAAAATAAATGAAATTTGAGATAAATTTGATGAAATCAACAACTTTTCATAAAAATCAGCTTGCTCTCATCGATGGTCATGTTTGTGTGTGTGTCTATATATATATATATATATTTTAATATCGGAAAAAATATTATGATAAATTTATATATATCTATATGAGATCTACCAAAATATTTTAATTTTACTTTAATAAAAAAATTAAAGTTAACGAAAAGTCAAAAAAGTGAGCAAAATGTAACCCAAAGTTCAAAAGAAGTTTAAATTATATTATTAAACTTTAGGTTAATTGAATTAGATATGTTTCTCCTGAAATATAGGGATAAATTTTAAATTCTAATTTTGAATTTAAGATAAATGTAATTAGTTATTTTTTTAATAATTGATATTATCTCAAATTTATTATTTTATTTGACCAAAATCTCAAATTTAATTGGGATTTCAATTTTGAGAGAGATAAAATCTTATCTTAATATCAAGGTTTATAAATTAGAGGGTGGGTGGTTAATGTAGTTTATATTTAGAGTGTAGCAACCCTCATGACATTTTTATTGGCATTGTGTGCAAAATCGGAGGAAATAAGACTGAGGAAGGTTTAACGTGGATAAGAAAAGAGCTCCACGCCATGACGAGAAGCAGGGCCACCGCGGCGAAAGCGAATTCTAGTGGCATTGTCTGGCTGAAATTGGTGGAGCCGCAACGAGCTTATCTGGAGCCGCAACGAGAGTCGAGAATTTTGTTTAAATCAAAATCATTTCGAACAAACAGAAAAGAAAGAAACGAAGAAGAGAGCGCGAGAGTTGTGCTAGGGTTTGGAGATTCGGCCTTGGGAAGTGATTTTCGGACCTCAAGAGCTTGGATTCACGTTGATAAGTGATCCCTACTGCTCCCTCTCCATTTTCTTCAGTTTAAACTTGGGATGTTTCAGGTATAAGTTGGGATTTTCGGTTTGGATCGAAATCCACCATTAAAATGGATGAAATGGGGTTAAAGAGTGTGATTTGATATTCTTGTTGCTTGAGTATGAGTTTTGAAGGATTTATGCATGATTTGAGCTTAACCCTAGATTGTTTTTTATTAGAGCTCTTGGGAATCTGAAGTGTATATGATTGGTTGATGTTTGAATGGTTCCTAGGAGTTTAATAATGTATGAATATGGGGTTGAAACCTTGGGTTAGGCTAAAGTAGTTGAATTGTGGAATTTGGATGTTTGGATTGTATGTTAATTAAGGTATTATGATGTTGTTAAGGTTAGTTGGTTGCTCGGAGAAGTCAAGTCATGGGATTGACATTCAAGAAAGCTTGTGGAAGCGTGTATATGTGGTATTGACAACTTGAAACAACCGAGTGTTTGTATTTTATTGTATGTATTGTATGATATTATGTATATTTATGTATATATGCATGTTTCTTTCATACCATGATATATATATGTGTTTCTGTGTACGATTTTCTATATATCGTGGTATGCACACAGCTAGATGATGAGTATGATGATGATTGGAGATGATAATGATGTGACATTACATGATGCATGCATGACATTGTGATACATGATGATGATAATTATATGATGTGAGCATCTTCACATAGCATTGTGAGGTTTATGGCAATCGGGTGGTAATGATGATATATGATATGATATGATTATAATGATATATGATTAGGGAGGATAAGGATGAGATTCCTGTGACTAAATCTCCTCCTATGGCCAAGAGAGAAAGGCGCGCAGTGGACTGTACCTTCCCTAAATCACTGCCAATTCGTGGTGGGAAAGGGGAAGGAGAACCACGATCTGATCATTAGTATTACCTTTGGCCGGGTGCACTAATGGGAGATGAGCTTGGTGATGTCTTGGAATTAGTCTTCACCAACTATTGGAAGGAAATTATCTATACGAAATGTCCTGTTATGACGATAGCCCGTGGTTCTAGCTGTGTGGAGGGAGACATGTATTCCATTTCATATTGCATTCATGAGATTGTAAGAGTTATATATATGTATATATATATATATGTATGTGTAGTTGTCCCCGGTTACTGAGATATTGTCTCATATCCCTCTCTCATAAACTAACATTTCAAGTGACGATTCTAGCACTAGTCCTGAGAAGATGAGGGAGTAGTATCGGACATGGGAATACTAGGTCTATGTAGTGTATATTTATTAGATATGTACTTTGTGCCAAGTAGAATAGATAGCGTGTAACTAAATGGTGATTGATATTGTTGTTGTAATAGAGTTGTTGTTATTGACATGTTATGAATGTGGAATTGCGTTGTATGTGACGTGTATGATGGATAGTGGTGTATATATGGTTCGGGGTGTTGAGAAGTCAGTGTGGTATTGTTTGTGAGTCCAAAGGTGGAATTGAGCCTTATTTGTGTATTTTATGGCCTATAACCTGTTTTGTCAAATGGGGTTCAAGGGGGTCAAATCTCAGAGAAATGGTTTCTTTGAGGTGAAACCTCTTTGAACAAGTTGTTTAAGTGGTTTTTGACCTGTGTGAATGGTCCTGAATAGTTAGGTTGCCTTTGGTGACAAATGGGAGTTGTAAGTTGTAAGTTTTGGTAAAAAAGTGGCTAAAATTATGTCAGGTGTCCAAAATCTCCATACAAAGTTGGATTGAAGTGAAAGTGGTGTCTATGGATAGATTGAGATTAGATTGATTTGTAAGAGTTGAAATCAAGTCAATTAGAGGTCAGAGTATAAAGTTATGCGCATTGGAAGTTCATCCTGGAGGTTGAAATTTGCTGGTATAAAAACCAGCAGGGGGCGCCGTGGCACCAAGAGTTCCAGTAGTGAGTGAGAGACAGGGGAGGACCAAAGCTATGGTGATACTGTAGTGGCTGCGGCCCCAGCCTAGTTTCTAGTGTCTTTTGGGCATTTTTCCTTTACTCTGAAGTTTTGGGAAGTTGTTTTGGGATGTGATTGGTTGGTTTTTGAAGTTTTTTGTCAAGTCAGGAGATGTTTGGGAGTAAAGTGTTACATAAAGCAACTTAGGGTGAAGAAGGAATTGTGTTTTCTCTAGAATAGGATAATCAAGTAAGTCTTTAATTTTTCTTTGTTGTTAATTTTCTACTATGTTTTAGTGATAGATATTTACCCAAAATCCTTTCTTGGTAAGGTGTCAGAGGCACATACGTCAGTTTTGGATTCCTCACCAAACCCTAACCCCATTAATCGTAAACTCATTCTTCCCTCAGCCGCACCCACTTTCTCTCTAACCCGAACCCTAACCCTATTACTCTTCCCTCAGCCTCACCCACACCTATTGACTCTCAATCCACCGTCAAACCTCTTTCTCTGACCCAAACCCTAGTCCTGACCCCATTACTCTTCCCTCACCCTCAGCCTTAGCCACTGTCAAACCTTTCTCTCTCTCCAACCCAAACCCAAACCCAAACCCTAACCCTATTACTCTTCCCTCACCCTCAACCACTATCAAACCTATTTCTCTCTCCAAACCAAACCCCATTCCCGTCTTCTCTGTCAAAGTCTGCCCAACCTCATCTGCCACCACCCTTCCAAGTTCGGCATCCATCGCCGCTGCTCAGGTCAACCCAGCTCCAACCATCTCACACACTAGCCCTCCCATCTTTTCTGCCCGAGTCTTTGTCACCGCCACCCTACCAAGCTCCACTTCCATTGCCTCTCAACCAAACCCTAAACCTCATCAGCTTCCTTCCTTTCCTTTCGTCACTCCCAACCTTGCCAATCTAAATCCAAGCTTCATTTCTCAAGGTCCGCTTTCAATCTCAGCTCCCAATGCTTCTTCACCTATCTCAATTAAGACGGATGCACTTAAAGCAATGTTCTATCACACACAAATAATTCACCAATTAAACAAGGATCAAAAGCTGAGGCAAGAAGAGAGGAAAATGATAAAGGAAAACTAGAGGAAAACAAGCTTCAATTTTTTCAACAACTAACGATGATGCAGAAAGAGATAGAGGAAAAGCTCAAGTTGATGATGGAAACTCAGCTCCAATTTTATCAAGGAGTGATGATGATGCAGAAAGAGCTGCATCTAATTAGGGACAAGGAGCAACTAAAAATTAGGGAGAAAGAGTTGAAGGAAAAACTAAAAATCCTGGACAAGAAAATCAGGAAGAAAGAGTCAAAGGAACAACTAAATAGTCAAAGACTCATCTCTAAGGAGAAGATATGCATATAGAGGAAAGCAGCAGCAGCATCTACTCATTTTTTTCATTTACTTTTTCTTTCAAATTTTTTTTTGTACATGAAATAATTTGACGAGGGAAGTAATTACAATTTTTGTAATTGAAATATTATCTCTTTATCGCATGCCTTGATATTTGTTTGAATGTTATTGAAATTACTTTTACCTATTTAGATATATAGGGTTTTAGAATTCAAAGAAAAAAAAAAGCTAGGGCTAAGTATTTACCTTCATTGTCAATTTTGTTTTATTTACTATTGATCAAGATTGGACACACTACGTAAATTAAGTATCAGATTTATCTATAACTAAATGCTACATCTCTCTAATCATAAATGGTATTGTTTTTTGTCAATATAATTCATGAGATGTATTTAGGAAAAAAATTATTTAATAATTTTAGTATGACATATTTTGGATCATAAATTAGCCAGAAAAGAAATGAACCATGAAAATTATTTTCTTAATGACTTATATTTGACATCGGACTGAGTAATTTCAATATGAAGCAATGCATAACCTTTTGTAACTCAGAAAAGGCCGAGCTATTTTTAAATTGCTGAAATTTGATGTGATTAGTCATGTAGAATATGTATGTATCCATGTAGGTATGTATGTATATAGGTCATTATAACCATAAAGTTCAAATGGGATATAGCAATTTTTTTACCAGATATAGCATTTTTTTTAACCGAACCAGATATAGCAATATTGACTCCAGTGTCTAGTTTCCATGTGCATAAAGCAAAGGTTGATTGTTTTGCATGGTATCAATTACCAATGCCAACTATTTTTTTTCTCTTTTTTTATTCATGATATTTTCTTTCCTATTATCATGGGGAATATCTTTTGCAATTTTTTTATGCCCTTGGCATTTGCAATCTTACTAAATCATGTTATCATATATATTATCTATTTTTCCCAACTATTATATATTTGAATAGAAGTAACTATACTTTAAACATGAAGAGTTTTTTAATGTGTAAGGATGACGGCAAAATTTAATAAATGATCCTATGATTTGAACAAATATATATAAAAAAAATTATCTTGCATTGAGGAAAAAATTATTAAGAAGAGTACAACTAAATATGATATTTGACTTGGTAGATAACAAAGCCAATCGCTAACCCTTCATTTAGGAGTGTTTGGAGGACAATCTTCAACAAACTACACTCACATGTGTTCTTCTTCCCATTATTGCCCATTTTGGTAACCAGCTTCTTTTCATTCAGGTAATGAAAACATGTCTCATTTTTTTCTCCAAGAGAAAAAAAAAGTTTCTCTCCTTTCAAGATCCAACTTTTCATTTTTCTTCCACATTTGATTTAATTCCTTCTTTGGCAATGTAAAACTGAATCAGTTCAATGTAGTGTAAATTCTGGATTCTCAGAGACCAAATAGCTGCATGGAAATTTCATTGTTCGGGGTATCAAATATGTATGTATATACACGTTTTGAAACACACTGGCATTTTGAAACAGATAAAGATTAATGTTTAGTTTGATGACAGTTTATCTGTTAACACTTGATAATTTCCTGGGTCCTGTAATTAGTTATATTTGATCCCATCGCCATGTTTGTATCATGCATGTTGTATCTTCCAGATACCATGGATCCCTTTAGAGGACAAGGAGGAATTCAGATGCTGTTAACTGCAGAACAAGAAGCCCAACAAATTGTTTCCAATGCAAGAAACTGTGAGACCCAATGGCCTTTATCCTCTCCTCCATCTTTCAATAATATCCTACGATTTTAAATTTTCACTTCTTATCGGTTGAATCAGTTCATACCTCAATTGGATTTTCTATTTATCTGTTCGCAAATACAAACAGAAGTTGTCATGAATCTCAATCTGTATAGTTTCATTTCCTTTTATCTAGCACATGTGATATGCTACTATGTGTTTGTGTTGATTCTTCAGTGAGAACTCAAAGATTGAAGCAGGCAAAAGATGAAGCTGAGAGAGAAGCAGCTCTGTACAAATCGCATATGGAAAGTGAATACCAAAAGAATCTTTCAGAGGTATTAATATAATAAAAAACACCTTGTACATTAGTATTTTTGTCGAGTGATTGATTGAAAAAATGTGTGACGAGCTTCTCACTTGTGAACTTCCATGATTTGTGAGGAGTAATGCTACATTTCATAAGCGTAAAAGAGTTGAAAATCATTTCATTATTTCCTTCTTAATTTTCTGCTGGCCTTTGTTTCTATAGACTAGTGGCAACTCTGGATCTAATGTGAAAAGGCTTGAAGAAGAGACTCAAGCTAAGATCAATCATCTAAGAGCATCGGCGTCAAAGGTTTCCACTGAAATTCTTGACATGCTGCTTAACCATGTTACTTCTGTCAAAGTCTCATAATGCCGTGCTGCCCGATGTCAGTAAATTGACCTAGTTCTTCTCAGCACATAGTTTTATGTAGAAATATGTGTAGATTTCAAAAAATAGAATTCAAGTTTGTAATGATTTAATAAAAGTGATCAAGAAACCGATGTAATTTACAATTATATTATTTATATGACAGAATGATTTCAATTATGAAATCTAATTCGATGCACAAGCCTGGTTGCGTCAAGGATATCAATAAAATCATATATATATATATATACTGACAAAATATAATGTCCATAGTCTATTAGATTTTAAAGTGATGCAGTTCAACATACCAATTATATAAGTCCAGATTTCAAAATGGTACAATTTGACATATCAATTACATAACCAAAGAATCCACATACAAAAATTGCATGAAGATCAATAGAAGATGATTTGATCATGAATTATGTTTCGAGTAAATCTTTCTTGATTACCGTATATATATATGGTAACTGTTTATTTATTGCTTGTGTTTTCTGGTGACTTAGAGATTGATAAAGCAGCCAACAGAGGGAGTCACCAGCAATAAAAGCAACAAAGCTAGAAAGATTCGCTTCCAGAAGCATTTGCTGTATCACTAAGATGTGTTGTAATCGCAGAAAGAACTGATTAGAGAGTTTCACCAATCATAGTAATATCTACATTTTTTATTTTAAATACTCCATTGAAACTTTATGGTTTTACGAGTAACTTTCTGTTTGTTCCAGCGCCAATCATGGAGCTATGTATTTTATACAAAACGAAGAACATGGACAAGACTCGCACAAATTAATCTGGTTTTCCACTCGTCCATGAGTTGAGCAGTACAGAAGGAACAGGCTAGGCTAATTAATACGAATTCTGACATGAAAGAACATCAATTTCAATAAAATTACAAGAAATGAATCCTTTCAGCCTAAAAATTTTTAACATATAAAAAAGCATGCCAATGTTTCTAAGTTTCCTCTCCCTAATTCCATTCATATGATTAGGTTTACCGATCTTTTGGAAATCGAATCATGCTAAAACTTTTCTATAGTAAAGAAGACTGAAGCAACATAGGGATTCATGTAAAGATTAGATTACTATTGTGATGTGGCTTGTATCAATGATGTGAGAGATGGGTGAAGACGGGCCCTCTTTACAGAGGGAGCGTCACTTCTTCCTTCCGCATATTCCTCCCCCAATGGCCACCGTGGGCGTACATCGAACTGCAATGGATGTTCAAATGAAAATTTTGGCTGCTACTCAAATAAATTGAAAATTATACATTTGATTCATGTATTCGACGAAGAAAGACCAACACAAAAGAATGTCCAACATCTCATGTTTACATCTACTACCTCTCTTTTCTTTCTCTCCCTCCATCTCTAAATACTTTATAGAGGATCCGGACTGATAAAAAAAAGCATTAATAATGCCTCCTCAAGCTGAGACGAATCCTAGATAACCAAGAATATTCATCCTAAGTTTAAATAGAAGGGAAGAGTTATACTGGGAACCCAAACTACAAGGGAGCGAGGGACGGAGAAAACTAGCTGATACTACACCTTTTAAGTCGAATCAGAATGTCTTCAGATTAACATCATTCAATATCATGACATCTTCCTCAGAAAATCAGAGTCCCCAATTGATGAAATAGTGAATCAATCCATGTGATATCAGTGTTTGCAAGACTTACCACAAAGTCTTCAGGTTCTTGTGGAGGAGGAGGAGGGTCATATCTTCCCATTCGAAAGTGCTCAATGCCAGTCCAAGCAACCATTACCCCTAGTCAGTTCCAGAGCAAACTGTAAGTTATAACCAACATCAATATCTCGGACATCTAACTCTACCATACATCACATATTAAAAGAAGTTCCATCTAATCTGCACATTTTTTTCAGCTATTGGATCAAGAAAGTTAATTGAACCAAATTAAAATCCAATTAATCGAACTAATTTATCCAAGAAAGTTCCATTCCATCCAAGATGTGTGATTTAGACCATAGGCCCCATTAGATTTGTCTCCAGAAATAAAATCACTATTTTTTTTTAATATCTATTATATCATTATAATCAATGTTCAACCGTGTTTATTATTTTTTTATTATTATTTTCTAAAGTATGGGAATAAAGATCATTTTTCATCTCCAAAATCACATTTTGATTTTATTTTCCATTTTATTTCATTTTATTATCCGTGCCAAAGAATCTGGATAATGATATCTTAGTTCTTGACAAACAGATGGATTTTCAATTCAATCCTCCACAGATATTCTGCAAATTAGTCCTTCAATTATTAAAATGTTGCAAGATTGCCCTTCCGTCCAATTTTCATGAGTTGTCAGTGTCAAGTAAACAAAAATGGTCCAAGTCAGCAAGCAGTTAGGGAGGCATTGCAAACATTTTAATGATTCAAGAGTGAAATTTAAAAAATAATCAGTTGTAGACCAAATTGAAAATTTACCTATCTGTTGATAACCAAAACTAGAAATAAATTATTACCATTGTCAGTACAAAGGCTGGGAGGAGGGCATACTAGTTGCAGGCCATTCTTTTTAACAACCATATCAAGCCGAGACCTAACATATTGATTTGATGCAACACCTCCAGAGACTACCTGCCGTTAAAAGTATAAAAATGAACAGCATTCAACTTTTTCAATGAACAATTAACAGAAATTCCAACACATTGATGTTGTTTGACAGACAAAGCAACAATTGTTGACTTCAAACTACCAAGTATTTTATAGAAGGCTCCATCTTCAATGCCCACTGTATCGCTCGTTCACATCTATCCTCAAGATGTAATACTGCAACCCGCTGCTTGACATAAAGTAAAAAATCAATTAATAAGGCATACAAAGCCAAACCACCTAAGTTAATGGAACACAAAAAAGAAAAGGAAATTATGAAACTGAGATCACATATAATAAAGTCCATTAACTAGAATCAAAAGGAAGAGATATTTACATTTTACTTCGCAAAACCTATAAAACATAATAACTACCTGAAAGGAAGCAGCAATATTAGCTCTAGAAACTCGGTCCTCACTACTTGCAGAAGAAATGGGAATCTTTGCATCACTGTCCATAGTCCATATTATAAGTAGTTGGATTGAAAAAATGACAAGAAACCAAATTTGTCTGCACATCTTAATTTTACTAGATACTTCTTTGAATGCACACAAGAATCATGTAATATTTTTTGTTGGTAAAAAAAAAAATCATGCAATATTTTCTAATCCGTCAAAAGCTATGGATCTGATAAGTAATATATTAGTGTTAAACTGATTATATGGAATAAAAAGTAAACACTACATATGTAAAGTACACAAAGCATTCAGTCCATCACAACAGAGAGGACTTATATTACCACTGCCAAAAACCACATTGTCCAGAATACCATGTAATAAAATTAAGCACAGAACACATGCTTGGTCTCAGTCGATCATTTTTCCCTTAACAGAAAAATATTAACAATCACAGCTAGAAATATTTACATACATCTTTTTAGATTCAATTGCTAGCCTCACTTGGGTTTTCAGACCAGCATACGAGAAGTTGCAGTCTTTGTGCTGCTTCATTGGAACCTAGAAACAAGGCAGGAACAAATTTAAGTGAACCACAAGGGAAGCCATAGGCACAGTAATTTACAAAAAAGGATTGACAATCCACATTTTAGGCATCAATCAATTAATAGTCAGGGATGAAAGTAGCATCTAGCATTTACTATCTACCATGTACCATATATAAAAGCCAAGACTCACAAACATTGAATAGGTTTTTGACACTTGACAATAAGATGTCACAAGCTCCACGTCAGTTAAGTTTACCTCTCTTGTTTTTATATTCTTTACTTAAACTGGAAACTAAACTATATTCGTTAAATATGAGTTAGCACCTCAGAATACTCAAAAATCAAAAGTAGAGACTGTCTCCTGCTGTTTTTGTACTTTACTATATTACTTGAGATAGTGTTTGCCCAATACAACAACCCCAAAACAGCTCACTCACTTTCACTAATCATGTCATGCACTTCTGGATAAATCTTTTTTGGCCTTAATAAATCAGTCACCCTCACCTAAATTCCCATTCTGTCCTTCCTCTGCTCGCTCCCCATTAATATTCTAATGGGCCTCCCTCATATTCTTCCTTACATTAACCATTCCCATTCGTTACTTGCATTGCCCCTATTCTTTTTTCTCCCATAAAAATAATCTCCTTAAATGTTAAGTTCATGATATATGCTTATTGTGTTTTGACTAGAGAACCTGAAAATAAGGATATAAACAATTGCATGAAAGTCTACTACTTAAATAAATTACCCATGCATACCGTAGGTCATAAACTGATTATAGGACATAACTTACTGAAAAACTGACTGATTCTGCATTTCCCTCCCGAGCAAGCTCCTCTATAGCAGGACCACCACTCCTTCTCATATCAAGTCCAAGCCATTTAGCTATTTTATCATATGCCTCCCCAATAGCATCATCTATTGTAGTACCAAGTTGTATGTATTGCCCAAGATCACGAGCAAGTATGAGTAGATTGTGCCCTCCTATGAATTGCATAAATATAATATTTGCCACTATTCTCAGACATATAACAGAGCATATCAACAAATGCGGTAGAATATACTCAATAGTGGTTGTGTCCGGGAAAAAGCCATTGACTGGACTAATCAGAAATATGTAACAAGAACAATCTCTGTATACAAGGAAAATACTCTTATGTCATTGTTAATGGAAAAAATGACTCTAATCTAATACATGTTTGACCAAGCTTATTCATGGGGAGAAGTTGCTTAGTTTTCAAAGGAATACTTATTTTGAGATTTTGTCGTGTTTGGCCAAGTTTCTAGAGGAAAAATAAGCTGCTTCTGAGTAAAATTCCTGCCACAGGAAAGAAGCAAAAAATTGAAGTTTCTCCTTGGAAGAAGCAAATTCATAAAATCATCTTTTTAAAGACCAAAAATACCCTAACTCAAATTCGTTGGTTATCATATTTGATTAACTTGTTTTATATACTTATCGTGATTTTATTTTCTATATTTTGATTGAATAAAAAAAGTACTGAATAAAAATTAAGCATAATGATTCTTTCATTTATCCATTCAAATAATATTAATTACAAGATCAAAACTATACAAGCCCGTTTTAGTAATTTGAAGGTAAAAAAGCATTAAGTCAAAAAAATTGCCAAACATACAAATATTGATAAAATCTCTTATCAAACTTTTGCAAAACACAAACTGCTTAATCCTCATACTGCATTTTATGAAACTCCATCTGAACAAGAAAATAGAATAAGCAGAAATCCACAGCAATCCCAAATGAGGACTATTATTAAGAGGAAAAAGTTCCAGAATATCCCATTGATGGAGGCAATACAAGAACAGTTTAAAAAACCTTGCATTCCATATGCTAGGTGGTTCATTTCATTGCAAAGGAAGCCCTTCCAGTTTTCTAAGATTTACCTGCAAGAGTTTTGCCAATTTAACTGTTGACCACCCTAATGATCTTTGTTGTTTTCCCTAAATTACTGATCAAACACTTATAGTTAAACTAGATGGTCCATCAAAATAAATTACTGAAACCCTTTCAAACGTCAAAGTTCAAAGAACTAAGTGCACACCAATGGCCACAAAAAGGATATGTACAAGTAGCATCCCCTTGCCAAATATGTTGATGCCATATAGAGTTCATTCAGTTTACAGGCCATCAAAACTTGGTTAATGTGACTTGATGTGCAATTTTACTATACGACCCTTATTAGTCATTATCTAATAAGGCCACATCCACTTGAACCAAGAAAATTGATCCCATGATCAAAGTAAGAAGAAAGAAAACGAAAAGTGTAGCCATTTCAGGAAGTCTAAGGAAGCAAACTAGCATGATAGATAAATTTCAAAAAAGAAAAGAATTATCACCTGAAATAAGTAGGGCCATGAATGGAAACTGCAAATCTCGCTCAGTTAACCTAGAAAGAAGAAATATGGATGTCTCAAAAAAAAAAATCTTTTTCCAAATAGAATTGCTGACAAGCAGAGAAATTCTGAAGCATATTAACATATAACAATTAATTCTCAATTCAAGCATTGTAATTTGCAAGCATACCTATCTCAGCATGTATTGACCATTAAACTAAATGCTAAATATGAAGCCATTATACCTTTACCTGGCCACTAGAGCATGGGCTTCCATGTGATGTATGCCAATAATTGGTAAATTGAAGCCTCCAGCAACTCTCCGTGCTTTTTGCACACCCACTGCATCCAGCAAAAAGTAGACCAAAGGAATTCATGATTGCTACAAAAAATTTCTCCTAAAACTTGGGAATAACCTGATAGCAAAGTCGTGCCAGTCTAGAAGTATCATAAGCAAGTAACATTGAATGGCATTACTTGAAGTCTGAAGAAGAATGAACAGAAAATCTTACCCACAGTTGAACCAACAAAATGTCTAAACTTGCTAACTTCTTTGCATTATTTAGCATGCAGTAATCCAATTAGTAGAATGTGTCTACTAAAAGTTAACACATAAACACCCTAACAAAAGTAGTGTATACTGTCATGCATTAATTTTATTAATCTTCTCAATTTGAAAAGTTTGGTGAAATAATATGACTAACCTGCCTTTTAATTATTTTGTTTTCACAACCATATTGTTGGCTTTTTTATAGGTGGTAACCTTTCATCAGAATTGATAGGACGTAAAATCACATACATGGAAATCACATTCTATCATGTATTACCACGAAGACAGAGCTTCAGCCAGTACCATAAGTAACAGCAACCACAGAGAGGTCATTCTCAGCAGAATAAGCTTTATCAAGTGCTATTTTGTTTACTTCTCACCCTTTTAAAGGAACAAATAGAATAAATAAGCTGAAATAAAACAACATCATGCATTACCACAAAGGCAGAGACTTAAACCAGGACCAATAGTAACAGCAACTGCAGAGAGATCCTTCTCAGTCAAATAAGCTTTATCAAGGGCTTCTTGCACAACCTACAATAAGTAATCACCAGACTTAATTCTGGGGCCTTCAAGTAACTTTATAATTACTTTTCATTCTACCAAAACTACATTTGGGAAACTTCCACTGCATCCCAAAAAAAAAGTCAATAGGAAGACCAACACAATCGAGTGCTTTAAATGGAACATTCATGAAGGAAGGAAAATGAAAACTCATACAGGTGATAAACAGGAAAATGTGGTTGCATATAAGGCTTTCAACAATTAGTATGTGAGAAATGCAACAAGCAACGAGAAACTCAAGACATATATTTCTATGCCCTAAACTATATGAGAGATGTTCAAAATGGGATGTAAGTCAGAGAGTCACACTTATTAATAATTCTGCACATTTATTTTCATCCATGATTCTTTCAATTCATTGTGTATATAAACAATGTACATTGATTGACAAAGTAAGAACAAGAAAAGCAACAAATTTTCTCTGCTTCTCATTCCCATCAGTCTCTGTCATTTTCAATTTCTTGTTAGCTTTCATTTTACAATATATTAACTACGTATTTAATAGACTCAAATACTGGTAAAATGTATACCTGATCGATCACTTGCGAGTGAGCTTCTTCTGCCTTTTTTGGAGCAACACCTCCATATTTTACAAGGAGTTCAGCCTTCAATTGGTAAATAGAAGTCAGATACAAATAGATGTCTATAAGCAGGCAAAAATGATAACATAAACCATGTTACATAAAACCATGGCCGAAAAAAAAAACATGTTACATAAAACCAAGTGGTCAATAAGAATAAAACTTATGCCTGCCCATTTTTTCTAAGGATTGCTTTTACCAATAAGCTTTAGCAGTATGAGTAATGTTCATAATATTGACGCCAGACTATTTTCCTTCCATTTAGATTTGCAATTTTTTGACATCATACTCTTACTTGATGAGAAGATGTGGAATGATATTCTTAATGTAAAATATCACACAGCAGCTTGAATGACTTCACTGCAATTTAGACAGATTAGATCCTGTAATTCTGAACTCATATAAAGGTAATTATTCTTGAGTTCATGATGATTGCAGGAAAGTGACACAAGGTAACATTTATGAAAGCAATCAATGTATTTTCTGTTCAATGAAATCAAATGCTTAGCCTAAACTTTTTTTCTTCAGATCACTCTGTATATCAACAAGAAGACCTCCATATCCCCCTAGCTTATACTAAAGAGGAGTAGTCACAGGTTAGTTCTTCTGTTACATTATGTTATAATTAACTAAATATACTCAACAAGGCCACTTATTCAACTAGCTAATTATTTGTAGGTATCAATTATTCCCCCCCCCCCCCCCCGGCAAAACCCCTTTTCCCCAACCAAAGAAAAAAGATGCATGCATACAAACATGTCCAAGCAACCCTGCTAGCATAACCACTCAGATAGCCACAACCGAAGAATCTCTAAACTGGTTCATGCCTATAACTAACCAAGCTCAAAAGGTACTATCATGCCCTTAGCTCATCCCCTGTAAACAGCCCAATGGGTCTGCAGGAACAATTTATATTCCCATTATTTTCATACAATATTATAGCACTCATTGACTGGAGCATCATAGTGTTTACAGCAGCCCCGTTCTCATTGGCCCCCCAGAGAAATTGAACCCAAATAAAAGAAGCATGCATGTTAATCATTCATCAAAGAGCTATTCACCAGAGTTTATGTCAATCCATAATTTTCTTATCTATTCCGTGATGACTAGAGGAAAAAGTAAACTATTTTTGTCCCATTTCAAAAGGATTCTAGTTCAAGAAACAATTACGGCTTATGGCAAAAGGAAGAATTTTCATAAAAAAGGAAGCAATTGCGATCAATCTTGATAAAATCTCCATATTATTTTTAACTAGCACAAGTAAAATTAATGCAGTATAGACGATACCTGAGAAGATACTACTTGGCTCAGGATTTCACCATTGCTTCTCACCTACACAACAGAAACCATAAATCTACAAAAGAAAGAAACATAAATGACATCACATAAAACACTATTCCACTAATGAATCCAGGCCAAAGGAAGAAGGAGAAACTGCATTTTACCCTTGAACTAAGACGTAATTACAAAACTGGCATATCAATTCTGCCGGATAACAGAAAATGCCCATGCACTTTTGCCTTTGCCATTAGTTTTAACTGGGATTAAGGTTTTTTTTTTTTCTCAGTCAAAAGTTACCTTCTACAATTGATGTATCAATTTTGGTAATTAGGGCTTAGTTCGAGGGAGCAAACATAGCTAGCCCAAAGAAGAAAAGCCGAATACTTACGACAGCGGCGGCAGTGTCATCGCAGCTTGTCTCAATGCCCAGAACAACTAAATCGCCGTCGTGCTTTGAAACGTCATGGGTGGTCAAAATGGCAGGTGATGAGGAGGAAAGGCGGGCCGTTATGGAGGAGGACTTGTAGAGTGAAGAAAAGGGAAATGACCATTCGGGTGGAAGTTGGGTTCTGTCGAAATTGATCAGCGCTCTGAAAACAGAAGGCTTTGGGAGCAAATTTAGGCGGGAAAATGCTGACGGAGCTGCCATTTTGGAGAAGGAGGGCCACTGGCAAGTGTGATACAATGTGGCACTGAAACAATCTCACTCCCGCTACCGCCACCACATTGTCTGAAATGTAAGGGGGCAGTGCCGCAGTGGACAGTGGATTAAATATGTTTATTTAATTTATTTTGATAAAAAATAACAAAATATAAAGATTGAAAATTTAAATTTTTTACTCAAATCATCAATATATTAATATATATTACATTTCCCAATAATAAAAAAAAATATATTTATATATTATTCTCTCTAATTCTTAATATAAGATTTTTTAACTAAATAAAAAATAAAAAATTAAAATTAATTAACTATTATAATTTTTAAAAAAATATAATTTTTTTAAATTATTCTTATTTAATTATTTTTTTCAAATAAATTAAATAAGAATGCTTGTCAGTATACTAAATCATATTTTAAAACAAGTTATATATTCAAAATCACAGCATATATAAAAGTTGAATTAGTAGTTTGCATTGTTGCTCATTATTGAACCTTGATTTTCGTGTTTTGAAAAATTGTTTCAAAATCCCAATGCTGGGATAATTTTAGTTCAATTTAAAAAATATGTGTAAGGTTAAAAAATAATCAACTTTTTTTTTAAACTAGAATTTTCATGGAATTATTCTTGAACAAAAAAATATAGATAGGCATTTTAATTTACACTAAACTCAAAATAAGTGGCACTATTCATGAATTATGAAAAGTATAATATTTATATTTTGTATTTCTGTATAAATTGAATCAATCATAAAATATTAGAAATATGAAATGGTCAGTCTAGGATTATTTGAGTATTTTTGGATAATTTTATCCCAAAAATAAAAACTGTTCTTGCATCCGCGATTGACGCATAGAAGAGGTATTCTTTGGCAAGTCTTACTAGGGGACAAAAATGTACGCACGCAAGGGTCAAGGCAGTGGGCACAGGACAGGTTAAAAAATAAAAGAATTATCCTCAGTCTCAATAACAAATAAATATTTGACGAAATTAAGATAGGAAAACTTAGTTAAACAAGAAAACAAAAACGTAACAATTGGAGAGGGTTTTGCAAAATGTTTTGCAATCTAAATTTAAATTTAAATTGCCGTCCTCAAGTCAAGTTTATCAATGGCTTTTTTTTTGGCCAAAAAAGTTTTTCAATGATTGAAAACAGGAAAACCTCCACAGTGTAATAGATTCACCCCACAAATTTTTATATGTTGAATGAATGATTAGATTTTAATTATATATATATATATTTTTTCAGGCCAAAATTTCATGCATATAAATTGGTCGTTTGGGCTTTGTACATTTATGGAACGATATATGAGTGTGTGTAAAAGAGTAATGCAGGAAATAAAATAGAAATAAAATAATTATGCTTGGTCAGTATGATTGATAAAACCACTCGAAAAAAGGAAAAGGGTGTGGTTTAGAAGATAATGAGTCTTTTGTGATGAAATCCACGCACAATCTTCTCACTCATATTTTTTCCTATTCTATTGATTACGATTCTGATTCACCACAGTTACCAAACATAATATGGTCGCAGACTTTTGACTTTTTTTTTAATTACCTCTTCCTCCGTTTTAATTAACTAATGGTTAGAATTTATTTCATATATTTAAATTTGTTTTATATATACTTGGATGACGAAATAGATGTGAGTTTGTGACTCTTGTATACGTAGTTATTTAGTATACTTAAAATCTGCTGAGAAATGCCTCTTGATCTTGTTCCAATAATAACGATGGACATCAAGATAAAGAAATTAATATATAAAAAAGCCATCGATATTATTTATTTTTATTAAACTGTCTATTTTTGTATAAAATTGTATGTTATTTAGGGTTCAATATTTCCTGGACTGGAAGAAAACTCTTAATGACAAATAATTAAGAAGGAAATAAAATGAAAACCAAAGCTTTAATTAAAACATCCAATCATTAGGCTCTTTCAATAAGCAAACTGACTACATGCACACTACAGTGTATTCAGGACTTGAGTGAAATTAAAAAAAAAAAATCAAAACTCATTCATATCTTACAATGGACTCGTTACCATTCAAAGAATGAATGAGGACAATAATTTTATATATTTTTCAAAAAATACCATTCGTAGATCCTCTCTACAAATATCACTTTTTTTTTCAATGTTGTAATTAATGTAAGTAGTTTTGGAATGTTAAGTAATTTTTGGAAAAAAAAAAGTACTCCTAACTAATTTTAACCATCTTCCTTATTCCTTAATGGCATATGTTATGAACTTGTGATTGGCAAAAACTGTGTCCCTAATCTGCTTCTCTCTATTAATCCAATCTGTCATAGGTGATAACTGTCACACCCGAAAACGCGACGCGGATGGCGCGGGAAATAGAAAAAATTGGAGAAATCGGCCCGCCTGACGGAAGGCCGATTTCGGAGGGAGTCGCCACCAAAATTTTAAGGGAAAATTTTGGAAAACCGAATAACAAAAACAAAAAAAACAAAAAGGGACAAGGACTGGTCTGCGAATCAGAGTTGGGTTCGGGAGTACGATTGTGAGTGGGGAAGGTGTTAGGCACCCCCACAACACCCGTTCCAAAAAACGGTTACCTTAGGTTGATCATGCAATTTTTATGGCTTTTTACAAATTTGTTTTAGTTGCCCTTTTACCATTCACATGTAAAAATAAATAAATATAAAAATAAGAAAAATGAAAATAAAAAATGAAAATATGAAAAGTCCTTGAAAAATAAAATAAGAGGAAAAATATTATTTATTTACAAAAGAAGACTTGGAAAAATAAATTGGTAAATATTTATTAAATTAAGAGAAAAAAACACCAAATAAATCAGAAAAATACTTATTTATTTACAAAGGTGGACTTGACCCAGAATGAGAGTCTGGGGCCTACGTACCCTGCGATAGGGATCAAAGTCGACGTAGTTCGGACCAAAAATGCGTGTCACTGAGTTTGTATTTTTATTATATATTTTCTTTGAAAAGAGAGGTTAATAGAAAATAATTTGTCTTTACACAAAGAAAACAATTTTCAGAATTTGTTGGTATGTTTTAATTTGTAAAAGACAGATCATTTTCCATTATTTGCTCTTTTCATTTTTTATTATATATTTTTTTTATTTATATATTTTTATTTTTATTTTTTATTTAATCAATTTCTAAAAGAGAAAATATCTTTTTCTTCAAATAAAAAAATGGGATTAAAATTATTTGTGATTTTGAACATTTCATTTTGGAAAGAAAGGGAAATATTTGAAAACAATTTTATTTTCACAAAATAAAACCAATTGGCTTATGCGGTGACTTTATCACTCACATTTACCCATTGATACCTAGGTATCCACGGTAGTGTTACTCGAGACAAAAAGGTACGAAAAGTTCGACAGAAAACAAATAAATTTTCTTTGTACGAATATTTTATATTTTTTATTATTATAAACATCATTTTGACACCTATTTATTTATATATATATATATTAAAAGAAATTAATAAATGTGATCATTATTAATGCTATGAAAAATAATAATCAGCATATGTGGTGGCTTCATCACTCACAAGTTACTGATTTCTGTTTGTGCGCTCACGGTGTTACCACTCGGAGTAGCAAAGTAACTGGCCTAAATGATAGAAATTGAAAAAAAATAAAGTTTACGTAAATTATCTTTTTACTTTCTTATATTAAATTATAAAAATAAATGCAGCCATAGTGACACATTTTTATAAAAGAAAAGCAAAACAACAAAAGGAACAAAAAAATTTAATCTATATGTACGTATATTATCTTTGTCTTTGTTCTTACCTATTTACTTATAACAAAACTTAGAAAATCTCTTTATATTATCATTCTATATATTTATTTATCTTCATTTTTTTTTCTAAAAGACAAAAGTACTCAAAAACGGGATTGAGATAAAATTACTATGTTTAATATATATAGATATTATCTATTTATTTATTTTAAAAATTATTTACATTTCTATTGTTCTTTATTTATAACTTATGCGTACTTCCTTATAAAAAAAACCAAAACAATCAAGAATCCATTTATTTATTCATTTATTTTTTATTTTTTTTTTAAACTTGGAATGGTGCTTTCAAAGACAACTAAAATGAAACTCTTATTTATATTTTCGTTTTTCAAAATCAATTTTCCAGCCAAACAACATATATGGTGATTTGGTCACTCATAATTTACTGATTGGTGTCCAAGCACTCGAAATATTACTACTCAAAACCTAAAGGTGAAGAAAATTTGCAAAAGAGATTTTTACTTATTTTTATTCTACTTATCTATTATTATCATTAAAAATAAGAAAACCAAAACATTTGAAGGTCAACCTACGTGAGCACCATGGCAATTCCTTGCTCATGGCACCCTTTTACTGACACCTTATTCACCCACGGAGACTTAATCCCTCGGGGTGAACCCTAACACAATTCAATTATTTGGCTCATATTCACCACAAAATTACAACGCCAAAATCCAACTCTCAGGCAAACAGATCCAACATTTGATAAAGAGTCATTCATGCCCCCAAGGCCATGAAGGATAAACATCCAAACAGCCTGAAGCCAAAATTCTAAACTAAATCTCTAAGCCAAATGACACCCAATCTTCCACCAAAGCAATCCCTATTTGAAACCCTACAGATGCGCCTCCTATATACCTACAGCACAATATCCTCTTGAATGGAAATAAATTCAGAATCCCTGAACTTGAAATACAACCATGGGCTAAATCCTCAAATCAACTAACACTCCTCTCTTAACTGGAACCCTCCACAGGTTTTAAGATAGCAAACACCAGAGGTATGCTTGAACAAAGAAACATAACATACTGCACTCCATATTAACACACTACAGAACAGGGTGAGAGAAAGGAAATTGAATTCAAAGAGGACCTAACCTGAGAGCATACATTTACATCCCAAATTTTCTAAAGAAGCCATCAAGGGACATAAAAAAAAATCGACATGTGAGTGATACGAAGAATCAAGGGATCTACAAGCCAGAGAAGCAACCTACGTTCATCTGGGCCAGAACACCAATTCATGCATTCAACCATACAACCAAAACCGAGCACCATATTTATACTACAGGGATAAAACAAGCCTTTGAACACTATAAGAACCTTGATCTCAAAATCACAGAAAACAGATTTTTCCTCACAACCAGAGCAACTTGACAGGCCCTGTCTAATGCCAATCACCTACTAAGAAATGGAACTCCGAGGCTGAAAAAAAAAATCTATCATGAAAGTAGAGAATTTAATCAACGAACTCCTAAGCGAAAGGCAGGGGAAAGAGATGAAACAACAAGTAAAATGTGCAGGGGAACTTCAGCTCAGTATTAGAATTTTACAACCGAAATTACCACTGATGATCTCCCTCGCAGCTCCTGCTCTCAGCCTCAGGAACTCTGGCTTCCCTTGCCTCCACCTTCACCCATGGCCTCCTCTGTCCCGGCCTTAAGGATCTCTCTTCGGTGTTCCTTTCTCCATTCTCTCTGTCTCTCCTCTCAGTTTTTCAGACTCTATTTTTTTCTTTCGAGCTCCAGAAATCTCAGCCCCGGCCCCCCTGTGCAAATGCCTTCCCTCAGCTCTTATAGAGTTTATGCGAGTAGCCCGCAAACGCGAGTGATTGTTCCTCCAACCGTACCTCATCCCTCTGCCCACGTTCTCTGTTGCACCTTCGTGACTTCCTTCAGTGCAACCAAATTCCACCTCCACTACCCTGCTGTACCAGGTACGGAGTAGTGGAGGGATTGGATTGTGCGTGTCCAGCCCCGACCTCTCTCATGCCTTTGCTTTTTTTCTAATTTTTTCAGTGGTTCCCTCAGCTTGTTCCCTTCTCGGCCGGTGGCTCCCTCTTCGCACGGTTCAGCCTCCACCGAGGCTCCTTCGGCCGAGCTCTGCAGGTTCCTATAGCTTGTTCCCTTCTCGGCCGGTGGCTCCCTCTTCCCACGGTTCAACCTCCACCGAGTCTCCTTCGGCCGAGCTCTGCAGGTTCCCTCAGCTTGTTCCCTTCTCGGCCGGTGGCTCCCTCTTCCCACGGTTCAACCTCCACCGAGTCTCCTTCGGCCGAGCTCTGCAGGTTCCCTCAGCTTGTTCCCTTCTCGGCCGGTGGCTCCCTTTTCCCACGGTTCAACCTCCACCGAGGCTCCTTCGGCCAAGCTCTGCAGGTTCCCTCGTCTCGGCTGCTCCCTAGAGCTCACGGCTCTCTCCTCTGCCCCTCTCGGCTCCCACGTTCACGGCCCCCCTCTTCGTCGGTGCCCTAGCTCCTCCTTCCCTTTCCTCTCTCAGTCTCGGCTCTCTGGTCTCACGCTCTCACTCCCTCGGTGCTCGGCCACCCTAGCTCTTCCCCTTTTCTTTTCTCCTGGTCCTCCCCCTCTCTACCTGAGCTCCTCTTCTCTTCGCTGAGCCCTTCCCTAGGGCTCCCTCCCGTGTGCCCGTGCCTGAGCCCTCAATCAGGGCTCAGGGTCAACTGGACTTGAGCCCCAAATGGGCTCAAGTCTACCTTGGGCTGATTATTTCAGCCCAAGGTAAAAAAAGAATTTTTTTTTATTTTTATTTTTTTATTATTTTTTTTTATAAATTATTATTTATTTTTTGATTATTATTATATTTTTTTTTGAGTTATTTTATCTTTTCCTTCTTTCTTTTTTGTCCTTTTTCATTATTTAGTTATTTATTTATTATTATTATTTTATTATTTTATTTATTTTTATTATATTTATATGTATTTTTTTTTTAAAATTACCCGGACAAAATATGGTGTTCACAGTTGCCCCTCTTTACTAGTTTCTTATGCGAGAACGAGGAAAATGCAGTTTTGGAGTTCTCTCATAAGGAACGAGTAAAGATTAGAACACGAATTTTGTCCGAGTAAAACATGAAGACTTGCCCCTGACACAAAGAGATTGCAATTTGACATGAATTTAGAGCATACAAAACTCTATTTTTGGGTATGAATGATTTAACGGTGAATGGATATTTTGATGCAAGATATACAAAGCTAATGTGAACTAGGACTTGACTAAATAAATTGAACTAGACTTTAATAGATGCATAAATGAACAACTAATTCGAGCTAGAGTCGAACTAATGCAAGATGCAATGATATGACACAAAGGAATAACCATGTCAACTAGACTGGAACTGAGACAATATGCAGATGAAGTGACTCAAACAAATGCTCACAAAAACAAGATGTGATAGCAAGATCCAAACAAAATACCATGTTGATGAGCTGCCCCTCTTCATTTGTTTTCTAAGGAAGAAGATCATGAAATGATATTTGTACTTAGAAACATATGAAGAATAAAACATGTATTTTGTTTGGGGGGCAAGATGCACGAACAATAAAGACAATAGAGACAGAGATTAAATGAGAGAAATTTAAAGGATGTCTGCCGCTAAGTCAGGGCTTTGACAGAAATTTAAATGACAGAAATTTAAAGGGTGCCTGCCGCCAAGTCAGGGCTTTCACAGAAATTTAAATGACAAAAATTTAAAGGGTGCCTGCCGCCAAGTCAGGGCCTTAACAGAAATTTAAAGGGTGCCTGCCGCCAAGTCAGGGCTTTAACAGAAATTTAAATGACAGAAATTTAAAGGGTGCCTGCCGCCAAGTCAGGGCTTTGACAGAAATTTAAATGACAGAAATTTAAAGGGTGCCTGCCGCCAAGTCAGGGCTTTAACAGAAATTTAAATGACAGAAATTTAAAGGGTGCCTGCCGCCAAGTCAGGGCTTTAACAGAAATTTAAATGACAGAAATTTAAAGGGTGCCTGCCGCCAAGTCAGGGCCTTAACAGAAATTTAAAGGGTGCCTGCCGCCAAGTCAGGGCTTTAACAGAAATTTAAATGACAGAAATTTAAAGGGTGCCTGCCGCCAAGTCAGGGCTTTAACAGAAATTTAAAGGGTGCCTGCCGCCAAGTCAGGGCTTTGACAGAAATTTAAAGGGGAGCCGAGGCAACATCCGTCATGATGTAGGACATGGAGTGCCTAAGTAATACTTAGCTAAACCTGTGACTCTCTTTTCTGTTTATCCGGCACTTACCAGATGCCAGTACAATGCCATCTCTTTTGTCTTCCCTCTCTTTTCCTTTTTCTTTCCCTGAGGTATAATGATCCCCTTTTGTCATGTATGCAAAATGGAGATTTCCTTTTTAGTCTTCTTTGACGATGTGCATGCAAAAATATTTTTGGAATGCAAAATTCTTATCATTATTTATTATTATGATTATTTGCCCCAATTTGTACAAAATGGAAGATGCATGTAGAATGCCTATTATTGCCCCAATTTTGACAAAAATTTATTGTAACCACAATGTTAGAAATGCAATGAAATTGGGTTTTATCTTTCAATTTCCTTGTCTTGATGTAGAGTTCCATTGCCCCTGACGAAGGAATCCCGTTAACCCTACAACTCTTAAACTTGTCATAAGTGATGTTGAAAAGCCACCATGCCAGTCTCTATCCTTGGGTATTGCTGTGTCGTCCAAAAAGCTCTTTCCCAATCCAACTCTATGAGCTTCCATTCTACTCCTTGTACTTAGCACCATTAGCGGATAGTCAAGATTACTCTCATGATGCATGCCATTAAGTAAAATTTTTTATTCTTTTTTTTTTCTTTTTCTATATATATATATATATATATTTTTGTTTGAGGAATAAATACAGCAACTTACCAGAAGGAAATCAATAATCAAAGAGGATATTATACAACAGCTAGCAACAATCCAGGAATAAGAATAGAAAGTTAGTTTATTATATGAACAAACCACTGGGATATTAGATCTTGAAACAACCAGAAATTATAGGTATTGATCTAGTAAAAATGAGAGGAAGTGCCTTCACATTGGTCTCTTAAGCACCAAGTCGGATAGCTTGCATTGCTTTTGGACACGCCCAACAGTACGTCTGACTAAAGATCATGCCGCGCTTGTCATTTACCCCTATCCATTAGCAGCTTAAAATCTCCTTTTATTTGCTCAGAAGATGATTTACTCTTCCCTTTGCATGGGCTTCTTTTCTTCTTTAATGCTCTAATTTTTGCCTAGGCTGCCCTTTCCAGGTTTTCAACCTAACGAGCTTCTTTTTCTTTTCATGCTCTAATTTTTGCCTAGGTTGCCTTTTCAGGTTTTCAACCTAGCGAGCCTTTTTTTTTTTTTTTTAAGCATAATATCTCTTGACAGAGTCCGCATTGACAGGCTTCGTCAATTCTTGCCCCTCGAAGTCCATCAAAATAAGTGCACCTCCTGAAAAAGATTGCTTTATCACATAAGGGCCCTCATATGATGGGGCCCACTTTCCTCGATTGTCCTCTTGATTTGGAAGAATCTTCTTTAAAACTAAATCTCCTGGCTTAAACTCCCTAGGGCGAAGTCTTTTGTTAAACGCTCTGGCCATTCTTCGTTGATATAGCTGCCCATGACACATGGCAACCAATCTCTTTTCTTCAATCATATTCAGCTGCTCATATCGGGTTTTGATCCAATCATCCTCCCCAATAGCTGATTCGACCATGACCCGCAGTGATGGGATTTCCACCTCAATAGGTGTCACAGCCTCCATCCCATACACTAGAGAATATGGTGTAGCTCCTGTTGACGTACGAGTCGTGGTACGATACCCATGGAGAGCATATGGGAGCATTTCATGCCAATCCTTATATGTGACGGTCATCTTAGCAATGATCTTTTTAACATTCTTGTTAGCAGCCTCCACTGCCCCATTCATCTGCGGTCGATAGGGAGCAGAGTTATGATGCTGGATCTTGAATTGTTCATAAAGTTTCCTTACTTCAGCACCGTTCAGATTAGGAGCATTATCTGTAATGATCTTTTCTGGTAAACCATATCGACAAATGATGCATGATCGCAAGAAGCGAACAAAAGCCTTTTGGGTAACACTGACAAGAGAGACGACTTCGACCCACTTGGAGAAATAGTCGATAGCTACGAGTATGAAGCGATGACCATTTGCGGCTTTAGGATTAATAGGACCAATCACATCAATCCCCCACATGGAGAAAGGCCACGGGGCCACAAGGTTGTGTAGGGGGTGTGGTGGAGCATTGATTCGATCAGCGTAGATTTGACATTTGTGACATTTTTTCACATATTCGATGCAATCTTTTTCTAGGGTCAACCAAAAATATCCACATCGTTGTATTTGCCTAGTCATAGTATGACCGTTAGCATGAGTTCCACATATTCCATCATGAACTTCAGCCATCACTTTCTTGGTTTCAGGCGAATTTATGCACCTGAGTAGTGTCCCATCATGAGCCTGCTTATACAAAACCTCCCCACTAAGAAAGAAGTTCATTGCGAGGCGTCGAAGAGTCTTCTTGTCATTATCTGTTGCCCCATCTGGATATTCCCTATCTTTGATGTAGGACTTAATGTCGTGAAACCAAGGTTGCCCATCGGATTCCTCTTCTATACTCAAGCAATGGGCAGGAGTATTCCTTGCTTCAACGCGGATCGGCTGAACGTGGATCCCACAATCTAGTTTAACCATGACAGCGAGTGTTGCTAAAGCATCTGCAAACTGATTTTTATCACGAGTCATATGGGTAAACTTGATTTCATCAAACTCCTTGATCAATTCAGTTAAATAACTCTGGTAGGGGATCAACTTTGGGTCCTTCGTTTGCCATGCCCCCGTCACTTGATATATTATGAGCGCTGAATCTCCAAAGACCTCAAGTTCTTTAACACCCAGAGCTAGGGCGGCTTGCAAACCACTGACACAAGCTTCATACTCTGCTACATTATTTGTGCATTCAAAATTAAGCTTAATGGCGACAGGAAATTGCTTCCCTTCAGGGGAGACTATCACTGCACCTACCCCACATCCCTGCGTATTGGCGGCGCCATCAAAGTACATTGTCCATCGGGCATCTTCCAACTTATCCTCAACAGTCAAGACGTCTTCATCTGGGAATTGAAAGTCTAGTGGCGGACTCTTATTTATCGGGTTTCCAGCTAAATGGTCAGCGATGATACTTCCTTTAATGGACTTGCGAGTCACATACTTCACATCATATTCAGATAGTATTACTTGCCACTTTGACACCCTACCTAACACGTAAGGGCTTTCAAAAATATATTTAATCGGATCCAATCGCGAGATCAACCAGGTAACATGATATAACATGTATTGTCTTAATCGTCGCGTGACCCATACTAGCCCACAACATGTCTTTTCGATGACTGGGTATCGAGATTCACAATCATTGAATTTCTTACTCAGGTAATAAATGGCATGCTCCTTTTTGCTAGATTTATCTTGCTGTCCTAACATTGCCCCCATGGAAGATGTCAAGATGGTTAGATAGAGAATTAATGGCTGACCTGGTGTAGGGGGTACCAAGACAGGAGGGTTCAGCAAATATTCCTTTATCTTCTCGAATGCTCGTTGGCAATCTTCATCCCACTTCCCAGGATTTCCTTTTCTCAACAATTTAAATATCGGCTCACAGGTGGCAGTCAGGTTTGCAATAGATCGGGCTATGTAATTCAAATGACCCAGGAAGCTTCGTACATCTTTCTCTGTTTGGGGTGAAGGCATATCACGAATTGCCTTTACCTTATCCGGATCAACTTCTATTCCTCTATTGGTGACGATGAAGCCTAGTAGCTTACCAGATGTAGCCCCAAACACGCACTTGTTGGGATTCAATCGAAGCTTGTATTTTCGCAGTCTTTCAAACAATTTTCGAAGAACTACCACGTGACTTTCTTCTTGCGCTGACTTTGCTACCATATCGTCGACATAAACCTCCAGTTCTTTATGCATCATATCATGGAATAGCGCTACCATAACTCGTTGGTAAGTTGCACCTGCATTTTTTAAACCAAACGGCATTACTTTGTAGCAAAATGTTCCCCATAGAGTAGTAAAAGTAGTTTTCTCTTTATCCTCCAGGTTCATGGGGATCTGATTGTATCCCGAATACCCATCCATGAATGAGTACCTATAACCCCTCGCCGTATTGTCAACTAGCACATCAATATGAGGTAGAGGAAAATGATCCTTAGGACTGGCTTTATTCAAATCCCGATAGTCTACGCACATCCTAATGCGGCCATCCTTCTTTGGTACCGGTACTATGTTCGCAACCCATTGTGGGTATTTAGCAACGTCTAAGAAACCAGCATCCCATTGTTTCTTCACTTCTTCCTTGATCTGAAGAGATGTCTCGGGACTCATTCTCCTTAGCTTCTGTTTCTTTGGCTTAAAGTCAGGGAACAGAGGAAGCTTGTGAGAAGCGATGTTGGGATCAAGCCCTGGCATATCTTGGTACGACCAAGCAAATACATCCAGATATTCTCGAAATAAATCTATCATCTCCTTCTTCTCAGGATTATCAACTATCTTCAACTCTTTTTTATCTTCCTCAGTTCCCATGTTGATCACTTCTATGATTTCCTCATGCGGGATGAAACCAATTTCGGAGGGTTCGATAAGCTTTGCAAACGTGAGGGGTAATTCAACTAGCGCGGCATTTTCTTCAATCCCGTCGTCAAGCATATCCATAGCAATGCGAGTGTCATCCCATTGGGGCTCAAGAGTCTCTGTGTCAGACTGGAGTTCCGAGGATTCTAATTCCCTAGAAGTCAACAAACACAACAGAAGTAAACGATGAAGCAGGAAATAGTATAGAGAATTAATTTGAGGAGGGACCAACACAAAAGGATAAGAAGAAGAATAAAGTGAGATGAGAAAAAGAGTAGAATAAAGAGAGTAATAATGGAATAAAGAACATGGAAAGCTGCTTTGCATTTAATCCTCAAATATAAAAAGTTCCAAAAGCCACAAATACAAGATTTTCAAAACATAACATAAACTCTAGAATATTACTCTAACGACATGACATCAGGGATCTTCTCAGACTCCCAGTTTTCCAGGGCTTTTCCAAGGGTATCACACTGAATCCAATGTCCTTTTCCATAACACTCCCCTCCTTCCTCCGTTGTAGCAATGGAGTCATTCATATTGACAATCTCAGAGGCTTGTGAGAACGTCTCTTTAATATGAGGAACTTTTGATCTTGCTTGCAATTTTCCTCGGCCTAACTTCACTTGCTCAGCCAAGAGAGTCTCCAAATGGGGATCGTATCCTATCCCTTGACGTCCCTGATTCCCGAGAAGTTTGATTGGCTCCTTTACCCCTTGTAGTTTAGCTCCGAGCCCTTGTCCTTCCTTATATCCACCATGCTTCATTATCTTGTTGACTACTTGTTGCACATCTCTTCTCGGTTTGTCACCCCCCACAACCTCGAAACTGTGATAAAAATTACCCCCTATCCGTTCTACATTTTCAACGTAAGGTACGGCACTTGGCTTGCTAATCATGATTTCCTCTTCTCCTTTAACAGTAACAAGTAGGCCATCCCTGACGAATTTAACCCTCTGGTGTAAGGTAGACGGTATAGCTCCCGCGTCATGAATCCATGGCCTTCCTAAGAGCATGGTGTACGCCGCATCAATGTCCATTACGTGGAATTGTACTGAAAAGGTGCTTGGCCCAATCTCAAGTGGAAGATAGACCTCCCCGAATACCTCCCTTCTCGCTCCATCGAAAGCTCGGGCAATTAGATCACTATGCTTAATGGTGGACCTGTCCACTGGAATTTCTTCTAAAGTGGCTAGTGGTAGGACATTGAGAGCAGACCCATTATCAATCAGAACCTTTGCGATCACATACCCGTGACACTTTAATGTAATATGAAGAGCTTTAGGTCGCCCCACCGGAGTTTGAACAATTTCATCCTCATAGAAGGTGATTTGAGTAGCATTCTTCACGACATTAACCATATGAACTACTCTTTCAGGAGTTATGTCCGGACGTACATATGCACTTTCTAACACCCTTTGGAGCGCCTTGCGATGGACCTCTGAGCTCATGATGAGGGACATAATGGAGATCCGAGCTGGCGTCTTCGTGAGCTGCTCTACTATGTCATACTCACTGTGCTTCATGATCTTTAAGATCTCATCAGCATCAATGCTCATGTCCGTCACCACCTTAGCTCCTGAACTCTCTCCTTCTTCCTGGCCATTTCGTGTTGCCATATCATTTTCTTTCGAATAGACGCGACCACTCCTGGTAATCCCGTTTATTAGTTCCTGGTTATTGACTTCTACCACTGGTTTCTCCCTGGACTGCGAGAAGCTCCGTCCTTAAGCCATATTTCCAGGGTACCGCATGATTACTAGCATATGGAAACGGTGCTGGTACGTGAATAACTGCCACCGGCTCCTTCTCGCGTGTTGCTGCCTGAGCGGTTGAGTTTATGACCAGGAGAGATCCCGTTGAACTCGGCTTAAGTGTCGGTTCGTTAATGAACGAAGGACGAGATTCTGCTATCTCCAAGAAGGGCAATTGCTCACTACTTCCTACAGTCGGAGCTTGCGCGTTGATCACAAGGAATGACCCCTTCGACTTGTCAATGATTGGAAACCCACTTAGTTCCTCCGTCATGCATACGGATTTATCTCTTGATGTTCCCCTTTCAATTCTGATAATCCTTAGCACCATCATCTTTCGCACCACTTCCTTGAACATCTCACAACCCTCAATGTCATGACCTACATTTCCCCGGTGGTACTCGCAAGAGTAGGGACCGCAACTATCGATTATACCCGGCTTTCCCTCATCATAAAGGACAAGTCCTGCTTCCTCAAGGTGATCGAATATCTCTTTCATAGTAAATTGGAGCGCATTTGGGTCTTTAATCCGCCTGATATCTTCTTCAATAACACAAACCTGTTTCCCCTTGTCATGCTCCGGAAGGGGATTCGAGATTATATTCGGATTACTGTCCCGCCGTACACTGATATAACTATTATCCAAAAGATCCAGCACGTTCTTACGGAAAGCATCGCACCGATCGATTGAATGTCCCACCGCTCCCATATGATATTCACAAGTCTCATTCGGGTTATACCAAGCAGGGAATGGTGGTTGCCAAGGTTTTACAGGACGAGGACCCATAAGCTTCTTTTCCACTAACTCTTTGAAAAGCTCTAATCTGGAGACATTGAAGTCGGGTAACGGGCGGTTATCTCTCGGGGGGCGAACGGCTTTGTAATCCATACTTGGGTGCAAGACATTCGCTTGCTGAATGGGATGAGGTGGTGGGATTAGTTGAGGATGTTGGATAGGTTGAGCAAACGGGGCTCTAGGTTGATAGGCAGCATGCTGCATGCGTGCCCCGGGTGCAAAAGGTCGTGGATATCGGGGTTGTGAGTTATATGGAGGGTACTGTGGGCTAAATGAAGGTCTGAACGACTGTTGGTAAGGGTCCGGCACGTGATTCACATCGCTGTCTTTCTTTTTAACACCCTGTCCTTTCCTATTTTCGGGGTGTGCACTCTCCAACCTCCCATCCCGAATGTTAGTGTCAATCCTTTCACCTACCTCAATGAGGTCGGTGAAATATTTAGCATGGGTTCCCAGCATGATTCTGAAGTAGGGCTCTCCCAGCGTATCAATAAAGTATGAACACAACTCAGACTCCGTTAAAGGAGGTTGAACTTCCGAAGCCAAGGCTCGCCAACGCTGTGCGTACTCCTTGAAGGATTCGGTGGGTTTCTTCCTCAATCCTTTCAGCTGCTCCCTAGTAGGAGCTGAATTCAAATTAAATTGGTATTGTCTCATAAAGACGTCCGTCAGATCCCTCCACTTCTTTAGTCGGGAGTGGTCTAATTTCATGTACCAGTGTAGAGCCGCCCCAGTGAGACTTTCATGAAAGAAATGGATGAGGAATTTCTCCTCCCTGGACCATACTGACATCCTAGTGCAGTATGTCTTTAGATGATAATGCGGGTCCCCATTACCATTATATTTGTTGAAGTCCGGGATCTTAAATTCTTTCGGAATAATCACGTCCGGAGCTAGGCATAGTTCATCCAAATCGAGGGATTTATGCTCCATTACTCCCTGCAGTGCCCGTAGCTGATCTCTCATTTCTGACACCTCCTCTTTCAAGCTGACCTTATCAGGAATTTCACCGCCATGAGAATACATATTATGGGGAGGTGGATTCTGAGCCACGAAGGCTGTGACGTTTTCCGGATTATGGATATCATGGGCATATGCATATCCCTGATCCCATTCCTGAAACCCTTGCCTACCAGCCCCTGGGGTTGGGATAGGTGGAAGCCTATTCTGATCATTATCAGTTGCATCGGGTATACCTTCCGCGCTCATACCCTGCGGTTGGGCAATATTGGCATTAACGTCATGCCTCCTCCCATTCGTGTTCATGCCCTGAAGCATTTTCATCATTTGTTCCATTTGAGTATGCAAGCCACTAAGCTGACCCTTCAAATCCCCTACTTCTTCCTCTAATCTCCGTTCTACATCGGAAAGATGACTTTCCATCGCCATTGCTTTTGTTCTTGCTCGAGTTAAATGGATTCTGTGCGGGCGATGTGTAGGGTTAACTGGATTCCTTTTAATCGGCGCAATGTTTGTCCACTTTCAAGAAAAAGAAAACAAATTAATTATTTTTACCTTACCATTACTTAGATACCAGTGAATTATAATAGGCGCTAGCATAAGTTTCTCGACAAAGTGACTTTGGATCCATGTTGGCGTTTGTCATAATTATCCATGAAACTCCCTCAAGTTCCCCCCGATACATATTGTATTCGGGGAGTCGTGAGGTTGACAATCAATTCATAAGAACTCATGTTACTTTATAAATGATGTCTATAACTAGAGGGCATAGGTGGAATCAAAAGCTTTAATTTCATATGGTTCAATACATCATCATGGATCATAACTACATCACCAAGTATGAGCCAGAAATTTTAATTCTTTGACAAGTTCTTTACATAATGAGAAGAAATCTGATATTTCTGCAGAAGTACTAAAGGGATGGAATTTTTGCCCAGCTCGCTCATAAACATCGGAGAATTTGGGGATGCTTGAGTTCACCAGCATAATTAGCCTTTCAGTGCGCTCTCTCCACCTATCTGACTCCATCGCCCTTTCTGAATAAAGCGTTCTCCAATTTTCCACCGCATCAGCATGTTGTTGCACTTGTTCAAGCAACCTCTTGATTGTAGCTGATGAATCCCCTCTGACGGCTGCTAACTCATTCACCTTATCCTCCAACTGCTTAGCGACCAGCTCCAACTCATGTGATGAACTTTGTAATGGACGGAGTTCTTGTACTTCTTTCTCAAGTGCATCCTTTTCTTTCACAGCTTGCATCAACCGCCTCCGATTGTTTTTCATCCTCTCATCATTCTCCTCCATATGTGCGTTCACATCCTTAATTGTTCGTTTGAGCTTCAGATTTTCCTCCTTCAATCTCTTCACTTCCAAGCTTACCTCACAAGCTTCTCGTTTCCTCATTTCCTCCACCGTCTCTTGTAAGGCCGCATATTCATTCTGCAGACGACTCCAAGCCTCTTTCCGTTCCTTATCTGCCCTCGCCAGCTTTTCCAATTCTTCTTCCTTCTTTTGAAGTTGTCTGACTAGCTCCTTGTTTACTTCCGCCTTATTACCGCATAGCAAAGGATCGGGAAGTGCAAAGGTTGGGTTAACCCCCTTAATCCTTTCTGACAACCAGACTTGGTATTCTTCCGTGGCATATATTCGGCGTGCACCCAGTTCTAGCCGTCCTTTATATATCACTTTACTCCAAGCACTCACCACATTTTGACTTAGCCTCATCGTAGAATCACCATGTTGGAAGTGCATCATGCGAACCACGGCTTCTAAGGGAGCCTTTTGTGGGAAGGCATATTGTCTCAATAACAACATTGGGTTATAATTTATCACTCCCCGTGGACCCATCAATGGCACATTTGGGAAATCCCCACAGCAATAGATTATTTCATCCTTCCACCACCATGCCAATCTCCAACGGATACTTTCTGCTCTGAGCTGGCCAAAAACTTCGATCCACCCCTCACGATCGCATTTGGCTTTTCCTTCTTGGTTTCTGAATGATGCAAGAGGGGAGGAATTATCCTTTTCTCCTTCTTGGAGTCTCTTTCCATATAGGTGATTCATGACCCACACATACAATAATTGGAGACAGCATCTAATTCTCCCTCCCTTCTTAGTATGGCAAAAGCTCAAGGTCATATAAGTCTCTGACAATATGGCAGGTACTGGATTCACCTGATGATGCTCTACCATATGAAACACACTGATCGCGTGTCTGTCAATCACCCCCTTTGCAAATGGAAACAAAATTACCCCATAGATTATCATGGTGAGCACCCTGTTATAAACTACCCACTTCTTCTGTTCAGCCAGCTCTTTCAGACGTGTTTCCATAAACTCCCTTGAGACCCCTTCTACGCTCTTGGTAGAGATGAAGTGTACCTTGTCTATACTGATTTCCAAAAGCTTCGCTATCACTGTGTTCGAAGCCACATATCCTGGGTATCTATAGACACAATCTCCCCTGTTTAGCGGTAAGCTTAAGAACTCTCCATACTCTTCTATGGTCGGTGCCATCTGGAAATCTAGAAACGTGAAGCATCTCAAGGTGTCATCCCAATATTGTCCCAGTACAGAAAGCACTTGTGTCTGAACGGGTACATTGAGTAGCTCTAGTATGTCCCCATATCTTTTCCTGAAGTCTGACAATAGGTTACCCTTGATACGCCGAGAAAATTCCTTCAGACTATCAATTGACTCCACAACTACTTCCAACCTGAGCCCCTTCCCACCATAGGTTAACCCTGTTGGTCTCGGATCCATGATCACTTTTGTGTCTTTAACTTATGCTAACTTTCCTGATAATTCACCGGTTTCCTGAGCAAAAAAGGCAAACAGAGGAGAATATGAGATAAAAACGGTCATGAATTAGTTAAAATATTATTAGGCCCCCGTTTAACAGTCGTAATAATTTCTCTCCTTAAAGATCCTTATTGAATTCTCAAGGAAACAGAAACGAATCCTCGTATCGTGAAGGACAAGGTCTCTCCATGAATGAGGTATAAAAATAAGAGAGGACCTATTAATATGATAACCATTCCATTAATGCAAGATTACATGAAAAGAAAGTGCATGAGACTAGATATGCTTCCCCGTGTCCTACATTAGGTGTATCCTAGGGTAGGATTCTTGGCTTTAACTGGCTGGCTTAACATCTAAGCTCCATCTACTATTACGTGCAGGATTCAGGACGGTTCTATTTTCCAACAAAAGTTCCCAAGTTGCCCCCGTCATGAAGACAGGAACCCTATCCAGTAAACTTAATCCTTTGAGAGCTTTAATAGCTCTTCCCAGACTAAACTTAGCGAATAGGTAACAACTGGGTGAAGTCTTCACAATGGTCTCTGGGAGCCTAATAGCCCCTCAAAGGCATTGTTACAAACTCCAACTATCCTAGGATACTCTCAGACCCGGGTATAGGGCCCATTATGTGTGTGAGGTTGGACATGAAAGTGCCCAGTGTGTGAAGGGAACATACAAACCTCAAGACCCAAAGCATTACCCAAATCCCCCACCTGCAGATAAAACAGCACACAAAACAATACACAGTTTGGCGACTCCACTGGGGATTGATGTGTCATGGGCAGCTATATCAACGAAGAATGGCCAGAGCGTTTAACAAAAGACTTCGCCCTAGGGAGTTTAAGCCAGGAGATTTAGTTTTAAAGAAGATTCTTCCAAATCAAGAGGACAATCGAGGAAAGTGGGCCCCATCATATGAGGGCCCTTATGTGATAAAGCAAGCTTTTTCAGGAGGTGCACTTATTTTGATGGACTTCGAGGGGCAAGAATTGACGAAGCCTGTCAATGCGGACTCTGTCAAGAGATATTATGCTTAAAAAAAAAAAAAGGCTCGCTAGGTTGAAAACCTGAAAAGGCAACCTAGGCAAAAATTAGAGCATGAAAAGAAAAAGAAGCTCGTTAGGTTGAAAACCTGAAAAGGGCAGACTAGGCAAAAATTAGAGCATTAAAGAAGAAAAGAAGCCCATGCAAAGGGAAGAGTAAATCATCTTCTGAGCAAATAAAAGGAGATTCTAAGCTGCTAATGGATAGGGGTAAATGACAAGCGCGGCATGATCTTTAGTCAGACGTACTGTTGGGCGTGTCCAAAAGCAATGCAAGCTATCCGACTTGGTGCTTAAGAGACCAATGTGAAGGCACTTCCTCTTATTTTTACTAGATCAATACCTATAATTTCTGGTTGTTTCAAGATCTAATATCCCAGTGGTTTGTTCATATAATAAACTAACTTTCTATTCTTATTCCTGGATTGTTGCTAGCTGTTGTATATATTCCTCTTTGATTATTGATTTCCTTCTGGTAAGTTGCTGTATTTATTCCTCAAACAAAAATATATATATATATATAGAAAAAGAAAAAAAAAAGAATAAAAAATTTTACTTAATGGCATGCATCATGAGAGTAATCTTGACTATCCGCTAATGGTGCTAAGTACAAGGAGTAGAATGGAAGCTCATAGAGTTGGATTGGGAAAGAGCTTTTTGGACGACACAGCAATACCCAAGGATTGAGACTGGCATGGTGGCTTTTCAACATCACTTATGACAAGTTTAAGAGTTGTAGGGTTAACGAGATTCCTTCGTCAGGGGCAATGGAACTCTACATCAAGACAAGGAAATTGAAAGATAAAACCCAATTTCATTGCATTTCTAACATTGTGGTTACAATAAATTTTTGTCAAAATTGGGGCAATAATAGGCATTCTACATGCATCTTCCATTTTGTACAAATTGGGGCAAATAATCATAATAATAAATAATGATAAGAATTTTGCATTCCAAAAATATTTTTGCATGCACATCGTCAAAGAAGACTAAAAAGGAAATCTCCATTTTGCATACATGACAAAAGGGGATCATTATACCTCAGGGAAAGAAAAAGGAAAAGAGAGGGAAGACAAAAGAGATGGCATTGTACTGGCATCTGGTAAGTGCCGAATAAACAGAAAAGAGAGTCACAGGTTTAGCTAAGTATTACTTAGGCACTCCATGTCCTACATCATGACGGATGTTGCCTCGGCTCCCCTTTAAATTTCTGTCATTTAAATTTCTGTCAAAGCCCTGACTTGGCGGCAGGCACCCTTTAAATTTCTGTCATTTAAATTTCTATCAAAGCCCTGACTTGGCGGCAGGCACCCTTTAAATTTCTGTTAAAGCCCTGACTTGGCGGCAGGCACCCTTTAAATTTCTGTTAAAGCCCTGACTTGGCGGCAGGCACCCTTTAAATTTCTGTCATTTAAATTTCTGTCAAAGCCCTGACTTGGCGGCAGGCACCCTTTAAATTTCTGTCATTTAAATTTTGTCAAAGCCCTGACTTAGCGGCAGACATCCTTTAAATTTCTCTCATTTAATCTCTGTCTCTATTGTCTTTATTGTTCGTGCATCTTGCCCCCCAAACAAAATACATGTTTTATTCTTCATATGTTTCTAAGTACAAATATCATTTCATGATCTTCTTCCTTAGAAAACAAATGAAGAGGGGCAGCTCATCAACATGGTATTTTGTTTGGATCTTGCTATCACATCTTGTTTTTGTGAGCATTTGTTTGAGTCACTTCATCTGCATATTGTCTCAGTTCCAGTCTAGTTGACATGGTTATTCCTTTGTGTCATATCATTGCATCTTGCATTAGTTCGACTCTAGCTCGAATTAGTTGTTCATTTGTGCATCTATTAAAGTCTAGTTCAATTTATTTAGTCAAGTCCTAGTTCACATTAGCTTTGTATATCTTGCATCAAAATATCCATTCACCGTTAAATCATTCATACCCAAAAATAGAGTTTTGTATGCTCTAAATTCATGTCAAATTGCAATCTCTTTGTGTCAGGGGCAAGTCTTCATGTTTTACTCGGACAAAATTCGTGTTCTAATCTTTACTCGTTCCTTATGAGAGAACTCCAAAACTGCATTTTCCTCGTTCTCGCATAAGAAACTAGTAAAGAGGGGCAACAGTGAGAGCATAAAAAGAAGGGCCACATCCACCGAACAACCCAGCCCAGCCGTGGCCCAAAAGGAAGTATGAAAAAAGGAAAGCTGATAAAGACACTTTCAAAAACCTTCTTTTATAAGGGACCAAACGGTACCTTTTATTTTATTATTTTTTAAAATTCTTATACGTTTCAATAAGTTTTGCTATTTTTAAAATAAATAATTACTATGATACAAATTAATTAATCACTTTTACAATATTACTACACCTTTTTAATTTACGAATGACTGCAATCATCATATAAATTACTATTGTAATGTTATTGTATCAGACACTCAGATCCATCTGTCTGTATTCCTTTGAACCAAAGGGTCACAAAGAAAATGTTGGCCAAAAAAAGAAAAGAAAAAGGATCACCAAGAAAATGGTCACTATAGCTGTTAGTGTAATAATGTTCTCTCTCTGATCTTACCGTTAAAATTCTTGGGAAGTCAGAACCTACAGGCTCCAGCACAGAGAATAAATAAAATTAAAAACGAAGTGTAAAGACAGAAAGAGACAACAAAAGAATACCAACAATTACACGCAAAAACCCAAATTTAATAAAACTTACAATAAAAAACCAGAAAACTCAAATTATTCTTAAAATCTAAACAACATTTATTTCATGATTCAAACTCCGTTCGTTTCAACTTTTTTTAATATGAAAATCACTTTTTTCATATAAAAAAATATTTTTAAAATTTTTTGGGGTTTTTATTTAAACTCTTAAAAATAATCAGAATTTGAAAAAAAATAGTTTTCTTCTTATTTTGAAAAGTTACTTCAAGTGGCTTTGAAAAAAAATAATTACAGTAGATGAGAGAGAAAGGTATAAGAGGTGGAGTACAATAAAATAATTTTAAAAATTACAAAAATAACAATATTTGATCCCATGAGAATATTATAATATAAATCTATATTTTTTTTATTTACTAAATAATTTAAAAAGTGTTTTTTTTATTTCAACTAAACACAAAATAATTTCTGTTTTTTTTTAATCTTTAAATAATTAATCACTTTTTTAAATAATCTGAAAATCACTTTTTTGAAAAATTTAAACAAACGAGCCCTTGGTTGATAAGAAGTTAATTCATATCTCATAAATATATGAATTTATATTTTTTAAGACTTAATTTACCTAAATTTTTATTATTAAAAAAATTATCAGTTAATTTTTTTAAGTTATCATTTAAGACTGTTACTTCTAAGTTTTAGATTTCTTAATATTTTAGTTTTCAATTCTCAATATTAAAAAGTTATTACATATGTTATCTTAGGTTAGCAGCAACTTTAGGTTAGCAGTAATTTCAGGATTATATCATCTGGTTTTAAATGTTTTATCCCTATTTTTTTACTATTAATATTAAAATGTTACAACACACTTTTAAAAAAAAAAATTAGAAGAGTCTGGTTTCAAATATAAACCTTCATATTTCAAAGAATATTTGCATAAATATTTAATGTTATCACATCAATACTAAAATTTAAATTCATATCCTTATGAAAATGAGTTTCATTTTTATTAATTAAATAAACCTTCATTGGCCACATATTTTTTAAGCTGTAAAGCTTTTTTTTAATGTTATTACCAAATTTTAAACTCTTAACCATAAAAATATTTTAAATTATGTTATTTGGTCTTTAAGAGTAATTTAAAATTGTAAGGTATTTCATAATAAATTTTGTCAAGTTTGGGTATTTGCATGTAATTTAACACAAAAGAAAAAGAGCGAAAAGGGGAAATGCCCGCAGACCCCAGCCCACGTACCTGATTCCTTCCTTCGAAGACGTCCAAATCGGCGTCATACTGAGAAGCAGAAGCAGGAGAAGCTGTGAAATTGAAGAATTCTTATTCGTCACTTCTGTTCTTTTCATCCTATTGATCCTTCATTGCTTTCACGTCTTCGAGTTGTGAATTTTATTTCACCCAGAATATGCCAGAAATGGATGGCTCCTCCCCCAAACCCCCTCAAATCTCCGAGATGTTCCAGAAATTCGCCCTCGCTTTCAAGACCAAAACCTTCGAGTTCTTCGCCGACGAAGATCCCGCCGCCACCCCAGAAGACTCTGATGGCTTCTCCCTCTTGGATTCTACCGAAGAAATCATCACCAATCAGAAAGTTGTGGTCATAAAACCAGACCCAGCTGGCAATTTCTCTCCCGGAACGACACCGTTTCAGCCTGAGCCGCCCCTAGCTAAGCCTCCCGCCGAGACCCAGGTCAAAATGTTGGAGCAGACCGAGAAATTATCGTCACCGGCTCATCAGGTGACGTTAACGAAGTCAATGAGCAAGACTCAGATCAGAGCAGTTAATGCTCAGATGATCCACACGCTGATTTCCTCGATCTTCGCTACGATTTCGTCGTTTGAAGCTTCGTATTTTCAGTTACAGACTGCTCATGTTCCGTTTATTGAGGAAAACGCGAAGGCGGCTGATAGAATTTTGGTTTCACACCTTGAGAGACTATCCGAATTCAAGAAATTTTATAGAGGTTGGCAAAGGAATCCTGATTGTGATTGTGAATTTCCAGTTGGGTCTTGCTTAGAAGCTCAGGTGGAAGAAAATCAGAACAAGCTTCGGACTCTTGGAACTGTTTCGAACCGTTTACAGTCAGAGCTTGAACAGAAGCACGATGAGGTTTCAGCTCTAAGGAAAAAGTTGGATGAGATTCAAGAGACTAATGTCAAATTGTCCAAGAAGTTATGCGGTAATTTGAATTCTTCTACTGATGTTTTGCTAACTGTAAAAGTGTTTGGTTCTGTCTTGCATGATGCTTCTAGAGCATCTCACAAATTTACTAAGATATTGATTAGTTTGATGAGAAAAGCTGGGTGGAACTTGGATTTAGTGTCTAATGCAGTTCATCCAAATATCAGCTATGCAAAGAAAGGGCACAATCAGTTTGCTCTTTTGTCATATGTATGTCTTGTAATGTTTCAAGGTTTTGATTCGGAAGAATTTGGGCTGAATTACACTCAACTCATGTCTAATGTGCATGCTTTAGATTCAGAGAAGAAAAATAGGTTTTTGAAGCAACTGCTTGAGCATGTATCTAGCAATCCTTTGGAGTTGCTTAGCATCCATCCTACTTGCAATTTTTCAAAATTTTGCGAGCAACAGTATGAGAGACTTATCCATCCTACAATGGAATCATCCATTTTCATTAATTTGGAAGAAAATGAATTGGTATTGAAGTCATGGAGGTCACTACGCATGTTCTATGAGGCATTTGTTAGAATGGCCAGCTCCATATGGACACTACATAAGTTGTCCCATGCCTTTGATCCTGTTGTAGAAATTTTTCAAGTACAAAGAGATGTAGACTTCTCTGTGGTATACATGGAAGATGTTACAAGGAGATTTACCCGGCCAAGCAAAAGTAGGGCTAAGGTGGGATTCACAGTGTTTCCAGGATTTAAAATTGGGGGGATAGTTATTCAATCACAGGTTTATCTGAATGACTTGAAATGTACAGAGTAGAAATCAGTAGTTGCTCTTGTTCAAGATACGCTATAGGCAGTGTTATCAGATGAGACAGCACTTATTAGGTACCAAACGTGTTGTTGGCTCTGGCAGTACATTGTATCCTTGTTTGCTTATCATTGTAAGTGAAATCCTCTGACCTTTCTGGAATTTATACCAAGAAGATGTCTGTTACAGAATGACAAAGACATGCCATATTTGCCAAAAGATGTCTGTTGCTGAAGTGGGAGCCAGGCGAGTTGTCTCAAGTCTTTTTGTGTATTTATTGGCAAAATCCATGCACAATAGGTAGTGAATTTGCAGATACTTTCCTCGTTCTATCTTTATTTACTGTTCGTCAGTTTTGTTTTGTTGTTAATACGTTACTTGTGTAGAGCTCAGTGTACAGACTACGGAATGCCCCTCCTTTTCTGGGGGTCTCTGAATGTTGATCGGTAACTTGGGTATCTGTCACTCAAAGAACAAATAAATGTTTACTTATTATTAACGTTTTATTTCAAGAATATATGGCTTTATTTATTTTTTGCTAGCAAGTAACATTATGCTATGGTTAGTAGTTTGCTAATATTTCTCTCTTTTGGTTCAGTTTCTTCTGGCCAAGTAAAGTTCAGTTTCAAAATCTTTTCAAGGTTTGGATGGCTGAAGATCATTTCTCTTTAAGCATGTACTTTTTTTTTTTTTGGATCTTTCTGTTGCATAAATAATTTTTTGTCCTGCTTATGCCTGCCCGCCCTTTCCAGCGATCCTGGTCTCAGGTCCTCCGTAGTCACTGGAAGAAAAAATGAGGAGATAAAGATAGATTTATGGACGAGACGCACAACGTAGATTCCACCCATTTCACTATCTCTCTCATCATTTTCCTGAAGGAATCTACTCAACGCTAAACCTCTATGAGCCCATTGGCCATCTAATGGCTACTATAGGACACTTCACATTCATATAAAATTGGACGTGTTGCCCAAAAGAGGTATTGATTTAGCCATCCAAAACAATGGTTTCTTTGTAATTAGTTGAAGGTGAAGCACCTAGTCAGCCTGCACTTCCAACTATCCCAGGAAATGATTTTTTTTTTTTTTTTATACTTCAAGGCCAGAAACAGCTTCCGTCCACCCACTTAATAAAAGGACTTCTTTGATCATTTTGTAAATGGACTTCCAGAGCTATCATTTCCTGCAAGAAACAAGTTGATTTGCCGGCCAATGTACTGAAAAACAGGGGAATTGTAGGCATCTCTTCTCAACTAATTAATTATGGTGAAACGTGCAAACATGTCAAGTACGTTCGTACGTACGTGCTCCAAAAAATGATTTGGATCGCGTGAGTAAAGAGTTAAATACTTCTTTTCTGTCGTTTTGTAATCAATTTTATTTGTTCCTATTTCTCAACTCATAATTTCATCTCATGTGATTTTATGTTGCTCGAGAGAGATTAAATTATCATTTATGGGTAAACCTTTGTCCGTCATCCTAATTCTAAAGTACTGCTCTAACGCTAGTGCTTTTATTTTTGAAAAAAAGTTTCAAACACAGTTTTAGGATTTAGATAGAATGGATGGATGGAGATGATTTTTTTTTTTCTCTGGAATAAAAGGCTATGATCAAGCCGTACAAAATCATGAGCTAGCTATAGCTAGCAGGGGTGATACAACTAGTGTGTGTGTGTGTGTGTGTAGGGACTTCCTTCAGAAACATGAATATGTGGGCACGAGAAATTGAGAGTTTGAAACTGTGTTCAATGGTTACATTCCAATTTTGCATTAATCAATTATATCTTATCTCATTGACAATCTTTGCGTAAGGATGCTGCTTGTCGCTGTCTCCTTTTATCAAATTGAGGCCTTCGAGAGAGTAAGTGAAAATAGCAATCATCTCTCATATCTAGTAGAAACACCATGGAGTTAAGCAATAGTATTGGGTTACTACTAACAATTACCAAAAAAAAAAAAGATAATCACTTATACGATACACATATCATATTTCAAAATACATATAACATGATTTTTTTCCCATAAAATGTTTCAAAACAACTTAATAGCTTATAGAAAATTTAATTATTGGTTGTATGTTATAAATATTTTCATATTGCTTTTAAAATATGTTTTTAAAATTCAAATTCCTTTTATATAACTCATTTTTCATGTTGTTAATTTGTTAAATATATACATAATTATATGTATATTACCCATCCTAAAATTTTGGAATTTCTTGTATTTGATGTATAAAATTGTCATACTCAATATGCATACGATTGCTAAGTAGCCTAATATCTACTCATAATACCATGAAAATAGAGATTGTTTTCAACTTTTTCTGAATAAAAACTGAAATTTATTTGTTTGTGACAGTTTTGGACTACCAAAAGGATTATACCAAAATTTTTTGAGTCTCTTTCATTCATGTCTTTACGATAGCAAAGAAAAACTATGGGCCCATTTGGTTGGTAGGATTATTGGGGATAGATTGAAATGGAATAGTTGGAAATAGAATCTTATAAGCCAAAATTTTGTTTGGTTCACCATGGAAAAGATATAGATAACAACTTATATTTGTTTAGTTGAACATAAGAAAAAGATAAAATAAGATGTGAATAATGTGCAAAAAATCAGAATTGCCCCTAAGTAAAAATTAAGTCCAACATCAATTGCTCCAATGCATGTTCGTAATGTGATTTTTTTTTTATTTACAATTGAGTAACCTTTTTTTTTTGTTTAGACAATAACCTCATATTTAAACTTTTACATATCTTTATTTTTATTAAATAAAAAATATCTAAGTATAAATTGTAATATAAAAAGTAGAAGGGAAATTTGCATATATTTCAATTCTTATTATTTTTTATTTTAAATTTTTTAAATTAAATTTTTTAGAAAAAAAATCATATAGGAAAAATTACACTAAATGATTTGTAGGAACTAATGAGAAATTTTCAAGAGGAAATGGGGTACATAATCTGTTAAGAGTATCTTAAGAATGATATTTCATAATTAAGGTCATTTCTGTCATTTGATCTCCATTTCTAATGGCAGAAATAAGTAAAGTTAGGATCTAAGGTAGGAAAGCTAACTCTTTAATCTCTAGCTATCTTCATTATCATGAGAGTCCAGATTCTCACTCCTATATCCAACTAAAACTAAACAGTACAAGTGTAGGAATAAAATCTAAATTTTCACTCCATAAACACCCGCAAAATGAACCAAACGAGTCCTATGGCTTCCGACACATGTAAGTAATTATATGATATAACAAACACATTTATATATCTAAAAAGTTTACATTTGTTGACTACTCATTTTCCAACTGAAGTTTATCTATTCTGAGTCAAATATTTGTTCTTAAAAATAATTTTTGTCAACATCTTGATTTTAAAAATTTGTCAATGATTTATACTTCTAATTTAATTGATTGTTTGATTAACATATATTGACTCTCTCAATTTTAATTTTCCTACTAGCGAGAGGTGATTTTTATTTAGGAACTTTGTGGAAATCAAGCTTATAAGATTCCATAAATGATTTTTCAGATTGTGTGATTATTTTTACTGGAAGAGAAACTGTTAAAAGGTTTGCTGGGAATTCAACTATTGATAATTTTTATGAGATAAATTAGCCGGCCGAAAATTAATCAGTATACTCTACCAAAATGTTGCATATATATATATATATATATTTATATAACCTTGGCAAATTCTACTCTCTCAATCCTCCCTACAGAAAAATCTTCCATCCTTAAATGCGTCTGACGCTTGATGAACACCAAACCAACATTAATGCAGACAAAAAGGCATGGGCGGGATGAATGAAAGCCACTGGATGCATCTAAGAATAGGAAAATATAAAGCCAAACATTCACAGGGTTGGGAACACTTATTTTATTATTGAATTTCATATATATATATATATATATATCCATTTTTCGTTATAAAATAAAAACATATTTGTATAGTTTTTTCTAATACTAGTAGTTAAATTAGACTATAGATTGTATAGATGGTAAAAAAAAATCTGACTATACAAACAGATGTTACATGGAGTTAAGAGGGAGCACTTATTTTATTATTGATTTTTATATATATTCATTGTTTTATAATTCAATGATTGAAAGAATAATTTTTTTTAACACTAAGCCTTAGTCAACCGTCAATATTAATTCATTCGAGATACAAAAATCACTAAAATAAATTTTATCTCTCCTAATAAAATATTTTCCATACATATGATTAGGGATCAAATCCTAAATATCATGCTTAATTAAGAGACTTAATTATCTATCAACTATGCAAATTGCAAAGTACGTGTTGATGGGAGAAACTTTTACCTCGTAAATCTGTTCTATTAAACACAAATAAATTAAATCAAACTAAATTTAATGTAATTTTTTAAGTTATTGGAACCAAATAATTAAAAACTGAGTGAAACTGCATTGGGCATTCTAATTGTATGAGCCAGTAGGGCTTAGCTTAAAAAGAGATCTTAAAATACGTTTCATTTCAATTCAATTCCTATCACATGCATCTCCTTTTCATTTGGAAGGCCTTGTGTCTCCTTTAATTTATAATAGAAACCATTGATTTGTGTATAGAGTAAATTACTTAGAAATGAGGGGTCTAGTCTTAGTCTTAATTAGTCCCTAAGAGAAATCAATTAATCCTTGTTGCTGGTAAAGGATACTCTTTGTCTATAATAAAAAAAAATTTAAATATAATAAAAATCTCAAGAGTGTTCAATAGAAAGCCATCACCTTGATGTTCATGAGAATCTCATCCGTTCATTTGTAGCATAAACTTATAACAACCTTTAACACTCACAAGTACTAACACAACATTAAATATCAAAAATTAATGCACAACACAAGAGTGAGAGATATTACTTATATATCTTCACACCAGAAACCCTAACAATTACAAATAACCCTTGCTTAAAAGGGAGATATACCTACATTTGTAGGAGCCAAAAACCCTTCTTTCATAAGCACGTCTTCCCCTTCCTGCACGCACAACTTGGACAATTCAAGATCAGAAACCCTAGCAATAGATAGATAGGTCTCACTTTTCCTATATTACAATGATATTATAATTACAACCTAATTTCATATTATCGACTTCTTAAAAAAGAGATTTCTTTGCTCAAGTTTCATTAAGTTATCTTTTGTAAGTGTGCTGCCGGAATCAAATAAAGTAAACTGGTGAATTGATTTTTATTTTTGGTAAAAACTGGTGAAATGAACTCTGGCTCAATGATAAGTGAGTAAGACATGTTAGAATCTAGAAAAAAAATATTTATCAAATAAGATTATCATTTAGAAATTTAGTTGATTTTAGTTGAAAATTTAGTTAATACGAATTTTCAGATGAGGTTCATGTTAAAAAATATTTTTCTTTCTGGATTCCAACTTTTCTTTTTCCCCATGATAATGGTACTCAAGTTGTATCCAGGCTAAAAAGTTCAATTTGAATTGCAATCTGAGTCATTTAACAAAAAAAAAAACTAGCTAGGGTTGCGAGTATTACCTGGCGCATGTTAGCTTTCTTCACGGGTTGATGGTCAGGCATAAGTCCGAAGTGGATGTGTGGGAAATGGGCCCACTGAAAGAAACAAGTCAAATGGACTCGCTTATCAAAACACACAACGACTTTTCAAGCATATTTTCATTTAAAAAACAAAACAAATATTATATTTTCTACTTTATATTTATATCTTCGAAGAAAAGAGAGAAATATATAAAAAAAAGGTAATTATATATGATGTTTATATGCCATTTTTATATTTATTGTTTCTTTTATCCCTCTTTTCTTTGTTTTTTTTTTTGTAAATATGTTACATGTATTATCCCTTATGATTATGAATATAGAAAATCCCAATTGTGAAAAGAATATTGTTTTAAAATAATTAAACTAAAAAACCATCTAGAAATAAAAAACTCGTAGAGGAAATCGAGAGAGAGTAATTAAGATTTAGAATGAATGTAATGTTGTTGCATCTCACATTCTTTGCAGCTGCACTAAAAGCCTCTCTGTGGCTTATATCAGGATTCCCAGCCTTGATGCGTTGGATCTCGTCCCTGAAATTCAAATAACCAATTAATGTTAAACTCATCCCAATCATGTCATCATAAACTAATATTACTGCTCTTCTTCATGTCATTACTTGATATGACCTCAAAATTCTGAAGGTTAATTAGTTCTAGTAGATAGACTGTGTTTATTAACTTGTCATATGTATTTTATTAACTCTTATTTATTAGGAGACATATATATATATATATTGGTACTCCTTAATTGCCTAAACAATTTCTGCATTAATTAATTACTTCTTTTTTTCTGCCAGAATTACTAATTAATTAGTTCGATCGTGGGCGTGGCAACTATAATGAGTCAAGAATTGTAAGTAAGATTTCTTCCTATCTTCTTTGAAAAACAAAAGAATTAATCAATTACAATTAAAAAAGAAGTAGTATATAGTTAAAGATTTAATATTAATCAATGTCACAGCTAAACTTACTTGATGAAGCGGTTGTAAGCAGATGGAACTCTCTGTCTCTTCTCTGGAGCTGGACATGCATGCAACAACAAGGACATTATATTGCTCAGGCAAACAGACAACAACATTAAATCACTTCGCTGACCTTTTGTCTAATTCATACTCTCTCTCTCTCCCTCCCCACCCCCCCTCCCCCTCCTTCTTCTATCATTGCCTCATCATTATCCCATTTTTCTGTAACAATCACCCCATGGATTCTGCACTATATTTTCGGGGGATATATAATGGGATCTCCCTCGCTTAGAGTTTCTCACTGTGTTCGTGCATGTTTCAAAACGTATAAACTCATCACTCAAAACTGAAAAAAATAAAAAAAAAAATTGTATTTTCCAAGGACCTCAATTAGTTTTCACTCCTGTCATTTTGAAGTGTAAAAGAAAACCTTCATTCCTTTTATGATTCCATAGAAGTTGTACTATGAAAGTGATTGCATGTAATGGGCTAAATTCAAATTTTGAAAATTTAGGAAACTTAATGTTTGTAATCAAATTGAAAAACTAAAGCTGGCTTTCTGGGAAGCACCAAACAAAGCAGGAAAGAGGGGCGAAAGGCAGGTATGAGATAAATGTGCTAAAGATTCTTCTTTATGGCTGCTTATTGCAGTGTGCCAAAAACCATGTTCAGATTGATAGAGATGCAACATTTGCTTACTTTGCTTCTTTTTTTACCTCTATTGATTAAGTATTCACACTTAAAGCTAAAGTTGTATAACATGAATGAATGATTCACTAGTATCTGGAGGATTAATTCCCCCTTTTCAGTTCTTCTAGTTTGATGACTTCAGAAATATCTGGTCAACTCAAGGAAAGAAAAGCAAACGAAAACCAACATGACAAATGTCCATTACACACAGACACACATGTCCTTTATATCAGATAGATTTTAGGAAAATCTTACGTCTGTTAGCTGGTGGAGGTTTAGGGATTTCCTCGAGTCCCCCTCGCATGGTACTCATAACTGAGTCATTTGAGTATGGAAGCTGATGGCTCATCATCTGCATGTTTGAAGATGGCGCCTTTCGAATCTCCTCCTGAATTCAACCCAATAATCATAATTAACCAGAGTTCTTTAGTCATATTTATGCAGCACATATATACATGCAGCTAATTCAGCAAGCAAAGCCTCATTTTGGTTCATCCTCAGGAGATAACCCTAATATCCACGGGATCTGTCACAGATTTTGTCTCACTTTAGTACCAGAACAATTTTGTTACTATTTTATCCTTCCATCGATCTTGAAACAAATTCAAACTTCGAAATACAAAAGCCGAAACATGAAGTATGTGAGAAAGCCAAGTATCTGGTGTGACTAGAGGCAAACTCAACGAGGTCGTCTTCTTTTTCTGTTGATCCTACCGCCCCTTCCATTGGTCGTCGCTCGATGGGAGGACCAAATTAAAGTATGTTTTTACTCATGCATCTATACTCAGAGAGCATGACAAAGAAGCAGACTTAAACTAACGGAAACCCTAGTTTTATATATATTTTTATACCAGGAGATTCTGAGGAGGGAAGAAGCTGTGTCCTAGATGAAGCTGATTGGCAGAAGGAAGAAGAAGGGCACGCATATTCACAGACAGAAGGTTGGTGCAATGGCCGCATCTCACAGTGACGGACTTGAACAAGCTGGTGCAAGGAACACTGACCTATATATGGATGCAAGAGAAGGAGCAACAACTTAAGTATTCAGTTTTAGGGCATGATGGAAAAAGAGAAGAAGGAAGAAAGAAATGCATACCGCGAGAACAGTGTCACAGAAATTGCAATGGACATAGCAGAGCTGGTCGGAGGGAGAGGTGTGGTGGTCCGGTGAAAAGGAAGCGGATGATGATGAGGCCGACATGTTTCTTTCTTTCTGTATCTGAGGATTAATTGATTTGATAACTTTCTCTCTGACGATTCTTGATTTGATTGATGGGGATTGACTTATCTGTGGGTTTGTTCGGTGATAGAAAGATGAAACTTCCGATGGATCTGATCTTCTTGATTGTTGCGAGGAAGAAAGGGAATGAAGAGAGAGAGATGCCACTAAAGTAAATGAAGGATGGAACAGAAGCAGAGAAAGTGTAATGTTTGCCTTCTCTCTTCATTATGTGGTCTTTTATTATATTGTGTTCTTGTACTTGTACCTGTATTGTGTTTTGTTAAGTTCGGTGATGTATCATAACTCCACAGACACAGGCCTACAGGCTACACTAGGAGGAGATTGAGAGAGAGGGATAAGAATCAGTTGACCTTGAAAAAGGCAAAAAAAAAAAAAAATCATTATAGTATTATTAATAAAATTAATAATATCAATATTTTTTTTTATCAAACTAATCCGTATTCAAATGTTACATTGAAATCCTACGGATAAAATTAAAAGAGTAGCAAAATTTTCTGAATGAATTTTTAACATAATTGTATATCAAAAACTTGAATATGATAATATAACATTAGTTAAATTACCACAACATTATTTTGCCAGCTGAGCTGCATGCTCATTGGTAGCTTATTTTAAAATTTTTCATTCATAAACAATATAACCAAATTAGCAGCTCCAATCTCATAGATCGACGTGTGATTCGTGACTCAGCACAATATAATGAAGAGTTTTTTCTTTTATTTTCTTTTGGGCCGACCCGTAATATAAGAAGTTGATAAATATGTTAGCTATATTATTTTTTGCATGGAACTGTTATTCACGTGATTAGAGTTAGACTAATTGGATCCCCGTTTGAATGGCAGAGCTAGGATTATGAATAATTATGGGGCCAAAAACTTTTTTTTAATGAAATGTTTTCATATCTGTTTTATATAAAGCTGTAACAAATCATACTGTTCATTCATGAACCATAAGCAATTTAGCTTATTTTAAGCTTCTTGCAAGTGTAATGGCTCAATGCAGTTACTATTATACCAGTAACTATTAAATTTCTATTAATATCAACAACTTTACTATAAATAAATGTCAATTGAAACATAATTAGGTGTCTAGTTATATATAGTATTCATATATATGCATAATGAAGAGAATGAGAGAACATCATTACTCAATTGAGAAAAAAAATATGATATGAATTATCAATTATATAAAGTTCAAGTACTGTTTATAATCTGTGAGCAGTATAATTTATTTTGAATTTTGTGTAAATGAAGAAACTGGATATAGTTTATATAAAATATTTGTATACTCTTAATTACAATTACAATATTATTTTTAGAAGATATAGAGGGTTTTAGGGAATATTAATTTAATTTGAGGTGGCTTTAGTGGTCAGTGGTTGTGAACAAAGTACAATTGAGAGAGAGAGAGGAAAGGGACGGGTGCATGAGAGTGCTTAGCTTTCTTTCATTCAGCTGTTGTTTTCACACTTACGAGCTCCCCTCCCTCGGTCTTCTACAATTCTATGTCATTCGTCAATTGATGAATAAAGCACATATTTAAAAAAAATTGTTAAAATTCATACAGATTTTTTTTTTATTTTTAAAATTAGAATACATATCATATACTCTACACATATATAATATACTCCCTCCATTTTTTAATATAAGAGATAATTGAGAAAATTTCTATGTTTCAAAATATTAGAAACAAAGGGGGATTTGTTTTGTATATTTAATAACTTTTTTTCAAAAATACCCATAATTAATATAGTATTTTTTCATTTATATTAATTGCATGATGTAAAAGTTATTAATATTAAATGAGAGTATTTTTGGAAACTATTTTATATTTCAGACAAATTTATTATTTTTCTTAATCTGTGTGATTTTATCTTTTGTCCCTTATATCAAAGAACGAAGAGAGTATATATATGTATATATATAATACTTGAGATAAATCATGCTCCCTCATCCCTTTTATAAGTTATATTTTAAAAATTTTTTGTGATCTTATGTATAAGTTACATTCCATAAATTTTTAAATTATTAATTATTTTATTTTAAAAATACTTTTATTTAATTATGAGAGAGAAAATTAATTGTTTAAATTTATAATATTTATTAGAGGATAAAAATGGAAACTACATTATTTTTAAAATAATTTTAATAATATAATAATTTTTTTTTAATTATGATGAGATAATTTAGAGTGATTTATATTAAATACAGAAATAATATTGTTTTTGTTCATTATGACTTGTAAACAATTAATGTGCCAATAATTCCAAAGTGACACCAACCGCGAATGCTGAGAAGGCTTGAGCATGAGTGGGGACGCCAATGGATAATCCCGAGCCTTATATGGTTCAATCATTGGAGCTTTACACCTCTATCGCCTTGAAATAGATTTATTTAAAATATTATATATATATATATGGGAATAATTAAGTTTATGCACAACTTGACGGTTGGTAGCTCATGGGAAGATATATAGCCAAGAGATTGTTGACATATTTGAAGGAAACAGTGGTGATTCCTCGTTACTTCGTCTGATTTTTAATATAAGACTCTTTTAACTCATTTATGTGAATTAAAAATAAAAGTTAAAACTAATTAACTACCTTGATTTCTTTAAAAATTTTAACATTTTTTCTGAACTACTTTTATTTAATCTCTTTCTCTTTAGATCATTAAATAAATATATTTTTTTAAAAACATATAATAAATACTACCTTATATATTATAAATAATCTTATATTCAGAAACAGGATAAAAAATTTTATATATAAAATTGGAGGGAGTAATTAGTAGTAATTTGTTTGTATATGTGTGTGTACGTGTCAAAATCAGAATTTTTAGTTACATTATTATATTACAATTCAATCAAAAGCCCTAACAATAACAAGGCGGGCCGGCCCCCTGCAATCCAAGTTGTTGTTCATGTTCAACCCTTCTTCTTTTCTTTCCTTTACACTTCAATGCTTCCCACCCACCCTCCCTCCCTTCCCTTTCTCTCCCTTTTCTTCCCTTCCCTTCATATCTAATCAATTATATGCCCTTTTTTTTTAACATATTCGTGTCCGAAGTGTTTAAGTTGTGTAACTACAACAAAATGTTGCGGGACTTTAATTTCCTGTTGATTAAATATAAAATTAAATTAAAATGTTGAGCTAGCACCCAACCATTTCTCTGACCCCCTGATTAAATTGTTTATTCATCAGTAGTGTATATATATATATATATATATTAGTGAGATGGCCACGTTTCAGTCTCATGCATGTTTCCATGCACATAGGTACGACACTGGGTTTTCTGGCCCCAAGCTTCTCTTTATGGACTTCTCTGTCCCTCTTCTGAACAATTAATGGTGTTGTTAACAAATTCCTCAAATATCATCGATCACTCTTGCGACAGACATACACAAATTAAGAAATTGTAACCTAGAATCTTCAAATTTAATTAATATATACCCTATCTAGACATACTATATTAAATAATTACTACCGTTCTTACTACTGAAATTATTTTGTTGCTAATTATATATTGTGATGTAAGAGTAACTAATGCAGCAGTTGGATTGAAGTCTTAACGGAGACAGATAAATTGAAATATTGAATGTTTGAGAAGCAAACATTTCGTTTGGAAATGGTATAATTTAAATATAATCTCTCTCTCTCTCTTTTTTTTTTTTCCACCAAAGATTTAAATGTGATGTCTGAGTATTCCATTTCTCCTTCCTTATTTGAATTAAGCATATTATTATACTATCTAAGGGAAATTTGAAACAGGTTTAATTAGAAACAATTTGATCAGTGTAATTCGAGTTAACATGGGATAGCCCCGTCTTGAAGTGTCTCCTATTTTTACACGGCACACATAAATCTATGAAATATCAATAATAAGATTCAGATACGTACATATAAGATTTCAGGAATCATTTTTAAATCAAAATATTAAATTACATAGGAATTTTTTTGTAAAAGCCTGTAAGAAATAAGAACACACAGTCACCGTGACAGACACCCTGTGTGTGTGGGTGGGATGGGGTGGGGGGTAGAAATCCAACAAAGATGACACTATCTATGCAATGTTATTTCACGTACGTACAGTTGAGGCTGAGGGGAGCATCATAGGATAGAGAGCAGAGTAGGGTAAGCGTAATTAAGGGTACGTTTGAGTATGAGCACTCTCTCATCACCTCTCCCCAACCGACTTACACCTTTGTCGCCTCGTCTTTTGCACTACCCACTCAACTCAACTCAACTCTGCTCCCTTCCCATTATCTCTTTAATAATTTATTGACACAAGTTATTTATTTTTTATTTTTTTAACATAATTAAAAATAACATATTCTACCTTCCATTAATATTATAAGATGTCTTCTTAAATTTTTAATTTGTATAAAATATAAAATATTATATTAATTTTTAATAGTAATTTACTTTTTTATCCTTATTACTTTATTACCCGCATCTTATAACTTAAAAAAAAAACTTGGTAATTAATAAGAGTAAAAGTAGAATATTGAAGTTTCTTCTTTTAAGTTTGAAATTTATAACTAACATTTCTTAAAAAATATGAATTAATTAAAAACCCTCTATAATATACATTATGATTGGATGGAGTATTAAGGAGCAAAAGAGAGTATTTTAAATAACTAATTAGTGCTGAGATCAATGTTTAAAAAATTCATTCCTCATCATACTTTAATTAAAGCACATGTTGACAAACATGATGTGTCGGATACCGATACAATACTTGAAATTGAATTCATAGTGGGATTGAAATTCCAAGAATAAACTACGAGTTTTTAAAAAATAAAAACAAAGAAAAAACAAAATAGGGCCTAGAACTCATTGTCCATGTCTTCAACCAACAAGCTATCACATCCTACAGTTGGTTCATGGAGGACAATATACTCGTCATTCATCTCCTGGACATGTTTAGCAAGCCAATTGGTACAAGTGTTAATTTGCTTCTCTAAGAGTATGATCGTAAGTAGTAATCCATTCACATATGGTTAACTCTAATCTCTATAATGATGTTGATTAGAGGATGGCTCCTTCGATATTCCTTCTCAATTAGGTTCTATACATCCAGTGAATCTTCTATATATGTATATCATCAGGTTTAATTTCTGCATCGATCCTTGATTCCAGCAGAGGTTTAAACCGTTCATAATCATAATTCCTTGCATTTCAGTTGTCATGCTCGACATATATCCCAGATAAGATTCCTTATGAAATTAACCACTGATCCATCTACTTGAAATATCCTATAGAATACCATAACAGTCACAGTATCCTATATACATGAATATACACAGCACAAAACCAAACCCTAACTAGTATATGAGTAGGATGATTTCCTCTTGTTGGACTGTCAATTCGCTCTTCTTCCCGAAACCAGCATTTGGGTAGCCCAACTTATTACAAATTAATTATTTATACAGTTTCAAATAAAAAATAAATTATGTAAAATACTAGGCTTAATCAAATATCAAAATATATCAAAGTGACTCTAAACAACATAAAACTCACACTCCCACTATACCAAGATATTAACAAAATTTCACACCATCCAAGAGTCACCAAGTTTCTCATAAACTCCAATGGGTAGGTAAGCTTATGGTTAACGGATTAGCTAGTATATTATCACAAAAGACGTATAATTTGAGTACCACATTAATTCTTGAAAATTTATTATGATCGGGAAATTTTATATACGTTCGACAATTTACATATTCATATAAATATAAATACACCAACTAAATTAAATGTCTCAATCAAATAAATAAAAAAAACGATGAATTATTTGGTCCCTCGATAGGTGCCCTGCTCACATGCAACCAAAAAATGGCAATGGCCAAGGTGATCACTAAAGCAAGCAAAATCACTTAATCATGCTCAATAATAAATAACAGTAGCAATTATTGATAATAATACCATGATGGAAAAATAAGGAAAAAAATCAAAATTGTAGAATCCTCAAAAAGGAACCTCATGCTAACTAAAATTTAAGAGATTTAAAAACTTTTAAATGGGAGTTCTATCTCTGGATGATATTAAAATGAGCAAAATCATTCAAGAGGTGGCTCCCTTTAAACACAGGCAATAAATCTGACCAAAACTGAACAACTATCATAGCAAAATTTTCATTGTGACTTACAAATATTTGGACGCACCTTACTTTCCTAAGGTGCAAATTTTCCCATTAGACCACATTACAATCTCGAAATATTCTCTCTCGTTAAATAAATTTCAATATAAAATTATGTTAAAAAATATATTAAGATGAATAATATAAGAATTGAAAGGGCCTCATTGTTTAGACCAAAGTCATCTCATTTCAGAAACCTATTTAGCAGGGTTACATTACAAGCCTTAAAAATCTGTGTCGAAGTTCGACTTATTTGAAAATAGTTGGAACAATTTTCTTGCAAAGATTTTTTTTTTTAATGAAAGGCTATGACACAACCATACAGAAAGAAAAACACCTACGCTAACTATAGATCACAAAAATCATTAGCAAGAATAAATCTACAGCCAATAGTGGGTTAATTTTCTTATAAAGAATTAACCCACTTGAGTTGAGAGACAGTATCCTCTTGAATAATAGGGAACCGTTTTCACGGCTGTTTTCAAATTTTTCTGCTGTATTCCATCATTCTGCGCTCTGAATACTGGAGTAGGTGGAATTGTTTCTCTTAGTTCAAGAAATAGACTAAAACTTAACAACCTTGGGCAAAGATTCATACCTAAAGCGGGGACAAGGCCCTTGACTGTGTAGTGTCTCTTAAGTGTGACAAAAGACCATGGATTAGCGTTGTGGACTGATCACCAAATTTTTGGGGAGAAACAATAACATGAAACATGGCTCGATCTGGTGTAAAGGTCAAATGAACTTGCACTCCATCAATAGAAAAAATTTAATTTACAGGCAAATTGCCACAAAGCCCTCAACTATGACCTGAGCACAAGCCAAATTTTCTTAGTAGCTCTATATTTTCCGAAATAGTTGAACCAGCAGTTCCAACAAAGCCAACTGTCGCACAGCTGCATACTGTCTGCTCCACGTAAAGAAGTACATCAGGTAACCTTTGATTGAAACAATACTTTTTATCAGATGCTCTATCCGAATATGGAATAAACCTCTGCTCATAACCAGCTTCCTTGAGCTTTTTGGATGCCTTTCTCACTAGCTCATCATCCTCTCTCAAGAAATATACCTGATAGTAAACTGAATCACTTATTAGATCACCCAAGAAAGTGTCAACCCACTTATCTCCGGGAAGATCAGTCATTAGAAAAATATGTATAGGCAGAGGTACTTTCTGCCGTAAATAATCTAATTTTTGTTTCAACCCAAGAAATGCAGCCTTCCGATGATTCTTGAACTGCCCATCCAACAGTCGCAGTTGTGCACAAAGAAATGGAGCTTTTATGGTTGCATTTGCAAACTCCTTTCCAACACTTATAATTTCTGAGACAAATGGAAGAAATTTGGTTTTCTGCATCAAGGATTGAGACCTTTGGTCCTGAATAGATTCATGGATATCGATATATAGCTCAGAACCTTTGTATGGGGCAGTAAAGAGGCTTCCAAATGCGAGCAGTGAGGCTGATTCAGCCTCAGAACCAGGTCCAAGAGTCTTAAATACATCTCTCCGTTTCCTAATATACGTTATATTCTTTTTCTTCTTCAGCTGCTCATCAGGTTGGAACGAATCTAACATCCCATCCTCATCACCACTTTGGTGGGTCCATACTGTAGTTCTGCAATCTTCATTGATAGCATATACGCACCTGTCAACACTTCCATGGAGCCCAGCTAACAGAGACCCACATTGACTTTGTCTGAAATAAAAAGAGGACTGAACCGTTGAATCGTTTAAGCAAGCCAAATCTAAGCTGACACCACACCATATTGACACAAAATCCCTGAGATCAATCACACGAACCAGCAAGGAAGAAACTAATGATGAGATGTCTATAATTTCAGCAATAGAAATATACCTGCATGAAACAAAATTAAATGAAATTTCTTAATTCATACAGATAAGTAAGTGAAATATAATCTTGGATAAACCTTTTCTATGCTGCAGAAATTATGGAACAATCATATCTCAAGCCTCTAGAGATCACTTTCAAGATAAAATCTACTCGTATTCTGAGATAAAAAGGAAATATGTGAAAAGATAAACTGCCATGTTAAAAATATAAAGCATGTCAGCTGGTAAGTAAGAATCAAGTGATAAGAAGAACAACATTTTGGCATATCTTTGCCTCACTATCTCAATTTTAACAATTTATCCAGTCTATCAAAGGTTCATTGAATTAGTAATATCTCATCTCAATCTCAACAAGAGTGAAGCAACATATACTTCTTTCCTGGCCATTTCTACAGACACTTAGAAGTACACCAACAGAATAGCAAAACCTACTAACCTTCCATCCTGAATGAGCTCAATCATGTGATTCCAAACAGAAATCCGCATCTCCTTAGGATCCAAAACCCTAAACTTGGGACAGCTACCAAGTGCAACAGCATGGTGATCCAGAATTGGAGGAATAATCAAGGTTCGATTTAATATTCCCGCCATCAAAATAGCATTCTTAAATTCCAAAAGCTGATTACTGAACCCACTGTGGGGTGCATACCATAGAAATTTCTCACCTAAGGCTAGTGCTTGGCTGGAACATCTACTGGACTTTGATCTTAATGTTTTGGATAATACAGGAAAGTGAGAATTGGGTGCTAGAGACAGAAAGTAATAATAAAAGAGCAGGAAAGAAACTAGAAGTACAAGGACAGACAGAGGAATAAGAGGCCATCCATGCTGTGATCTCGCTATAGTCAAAGTTCGGGGTGATGTACTGTGATTGATATTGTTCATGGCCATTTAGCTGTACTTGACACAGAGAAAAGCCTAGGCTTTCTTTACGTTAAAGTAAAGTAAAGATAAGTAAAACTTCCCCCCGACTTCTAGTAATGTGAGCCAAAGCAAAGCTACAATTTGCATTGCATTCCTCAGCAAAATCACAATCATAGCACTGCGTCAGCCAGCAAGCATTCCTACTTCTGAAACAAAATAATAAACAGAAATGCCCATCTGCAATAACCCCGTGAATGTCAATGTTTTGGAATAAATACAAGTTATTGCATATGTCATTACTCGCCCATACACTCAAGAATTCTTTTGGGTTTCAACTTTCCTTTTCCTCAATGGAATTTCTCCCATTGAATACTCGAATACTCTAATCAACAAAGAGAAAGGACTGACTCAGAAAAACACTTCTCATCAGAGAATGCCCGTACAAAAAGTAATTTGCATTGGAACAGAATAAAAAGAATTAACATTTTAAGATAATGAGTGCAAGAGAAACGCACATTTTGCTTTAAGTTAGTCCAAGAGGGAAGAGTTTGGAAAAGATTTCCATAATAGAAAAACTCTTATAATTTTGTATAAAGTCATTAAAAAGGATTTAGTCAATTGGTTTACAAATGAGTTCCATGGAATACATTTCAAATTTGATAATTTCAATTAATCCGCAAGTGATTGTGTTGTTCGAAGAATGCAACGCATCGTACGCATTTTAACCATCTCATCTAAGAAAACTCTGCATGAAAATTCTGGACAAGGAAGTGCTCATTACTTAGTCATGCATTTTTCTGGGGCAAAGGCAGAAGGACTTACGGAGACAAGTATCAGAATTGATATAAAAATCTCATGACAAATTTAAAGCTTAAACGTATTTTAGAATATGAGAACGAATGGAAACGGCAATATCTAAACGCGCATCGAACAGAGTCATCGCGGTTTGACAGAGTTGAAGGAAAACAATTTCCCAAATTTGCAGTAGTCTCCAAGATATGCACAGCTTTTAAAATTATAAAAGAGAAGGACAGAAAACACCGTGTACTCAAGTTTATTTTACTCAATTACTCGACCAAATCATTCCAGTTCCATGTTCGAACGTATCGGGGACTTCACGAGAATAATAGAAGATTGAGAATCATTACCAGCAAAGAACGAAGCAATGAAGAGCGGCAAATAGACGGTGGACAGATAGTGGGGAACAGGTCCGATTTGGCATGACTGGGTCCGAGTCAGCGTGATTCCTCTTCCACGGAGCCCTGCCTCTGGCTTCTCTGATGGGTGATTTCTGCAAAAGTAGGAATATAAATGTGTTGGGGGTAAAATAGTCATTTAAATATGGTCCGTGATCACCCTAGTTAATTCGGTTCCAACAAGTATTACAATGTTCCAAGCGTTATTTGCATTTTGTTATTTCATGAATAGAATGAATTTGTTTTTCTTCTTCTAAAGTTTTTTAAGATTTGTATTAAGATAATTAATTCTTAACTGGTCAATTTTCTTCTTTTAACCATTTCTTTCTTTGATCCCTAATATAAGTCATTTTCAACTATTTCACTAGAATTAAGAAAAATTTATTATATAATTAAAATTATCTTAAAAATTAATATAGTTTCTATTTTTATCTCCTAAAAAATATCATAAATTTAAATAATTTATTTTCTCTCTTATAATTAAATAAGAATATTTTTAAAATAAAATAATTAATATTTTAGAAACCTATAAAATGTGATTTATATATAGGACTATAAAAAATTTCTGTAAGATTGACCAACAAAAAGTATGGGAGGAAGTATATCAAATGGGACCAAATGAGACATTCAAGATGCCGTGCTATTTCATTAAATTTACATGATCAGTAGTTTTTTATGTCGCAAGAAAATTATTTTAAGAGAGCCCAAAGAAAATTGGTTCAATTAATAAAGATTCGGCTCCATCTACAGAAGTGTGGGTTTAAAAAATATCTTTTAACCGTGAGATCTATTTTGGTTTTAGCTGATTTCTGAAAGCTAATGTACCTAAATTTTTTATTTAAAAAAAGATATCCTTAGATGGGAGAATCCCAGAACGTTGGGGATTTTTTTGCAAAATCGAAGTTGGTGACCGAAATCCTTAGCCCACCTCCATTTGCCTCTTGGATTGGAATAAAAATTGAATGAGGGCTCTTGAACCTTTGATTAATGCTTGCACCTTATATATGCAACAAGGTAAATCCTAATAGCCGATGGATCAAAACTATATAATTAATCTTAAACTAATAGAGATTCCTCCTCCAAATAGGATTGCAGTTCATATGTAATGAAATTAATTAATCGGTATACAAAGGTTGATTCCTATATATATTGCCCGATCTTGATACTAAATTTGGTGCAAAGTTGTATGCACAGTTAAGCATGGTTATATCCATCCCGAATATTGTATTGACTGCTAATACATTTTATATATCCCACATCAATACTTTTTTATATTATTAAACATTTTGAGGTAAAGAATGTGAACGCTGTTAAGCAGCTGACAAAGGCAAATAAGTGGGTGAGTGAATATGGGAGCCATTTTGTTTTGACTAGAAATGTGTTGTATAGAGCATGATGTTATGCAAACAGTTTATGATGGTACGGTTAGTTTAAAAACTGAATCTCACATGACGATCCCAAAGCATTCATAAAAAAGAGTGTGAGACTTATTAAATTAAAGCAGTTTTGGTGGGAAGACCACGTGAATTTAAATATTAATTACTATTTAATATTTAAAAAACACTTAACACTCAGGTATGGATCAATATATATATTTATCTTATTTTTAGATTATGATAATTATTTTCTAATTTAAAAAAAAAATTCAAAATGAGGCCAGAAGTTAGATCTAATTAACTTAGTAAATCCAATCCATTTGGATAGAATCAATGTTAGCTAAAGTACTAAATTATAATAAGTACTTATTATGTAATTGAGCATGCAAGGTGAAGGATAAAGGACAATCAAGATTCAATTAACTAGAACTAAAAATAATGGTAGTTTTAATTAACTTGAATTGATTACAATTAACTATATTGAATAAAGTGCTTTAAAATTAAAAATAAGAAAGAATATCATACTACACAGTTTCCCCTTGCCCTCCTTCTATTCAATTTCATTACGAAAAGTAAATTATAAATAATAATAGAACTCAATTTTCAAGACACAATATATTATAAATAAATATTTCCTCTAGCCATGAGAATGGTAGGGCCAATGATATATGTCTTCTTGTTTTTTTTTTCCTGCAGCACAAGAGAGTGATGTTTTTGTTTTTTTTTTTAAAAAAAAGCTTCACATGAGAACTGAGGGAAGACTAAAATAAGGCCCTACTCTCTCTCTCTACATATCGTCTTTATCAAGCGAAGAGGGCATCAAAAATTGCTGGAAAACGAAGCTAAAAGATGTTGCTGAAATCCCTTCAGCAAAACTCCATTCATGGCATAATCATTCTATCTATGAACTTCTCTTCTCTTGTTCTATTCCTCTTCTCTCCAATCCCTTTCTCCCATGCCTACCAGCCTCACAGATTCATCTACGCAGGTTGCTCCCAAGACAAATACCAACCCAAATCACCCTTCGAGTCCAGCCTCAACTCCTTCATCTCTTCACTGTCAACCTCATCCTCTCAAGCCTCTTACGAAAGCTTTGCCATCGGAAACACCAGCTCCACCCCTTCAGAAGGCACCATCTATGGCCTATACCAGTGTAGGGGTGACCTACAACTAAGGGATTGCTCCAAGTGTATTGCAAGTTGTGTTAACCAAATAGGCATAATTTGCCCTTATGCCTCTGGGGCTTCTTTACAGCTAGAGGGATGTTATATCAGATACGAGCATTTTGATTTCCTAGGGAAGCCTGACACGAGCGTAAGGTTCAAGAAGTGTAGCAGATCGGCGGCTAACGACGACGAGTTCTACCGGCGCCGGGACGACGTGCTGGCTGACTTGGAGGCAGCATCTGGGTTTCGGGTTAGCACTTCGGGTTTTGTTGAAGGGTTTGGTCAGTGCTTAGGGGATTTAAGTACTGAGGAATGTTCATCTTGCCTTGCGGAAGCAGTGGGGAAATTGAAGACCTTGTGTGGGTCTGCCGCTGCTGCGGATGTGTTCTTGGGACAATGCTATGCCAGGTACTGGGCGTCTGGCTACTACGATGAACCAGGTACGTTGGTTTTGAATTTGATTCTTGTCTTTCTTTCTTACTTGCAATGAAGAAAACAATAGTATCCACCGGAACCGCGAATAGTTTTGGGTGATAACTGATAGGAATACAATGACGGAATGTAGTTAAGATGGGACGTGTTCATAGTAATCGAGGTTTCATCGAAAAAGTAAAAAAACTTGGGCACAAAGAAGGCATTTTATTTAAAAAAATACTCTATTCCCGAGTTCTTTTCTGGTTTTGTTTTGTAGCCACTTGTTTGGAACATATATAGCAGATTTAATTAAGAACAAGTAGCTAGAGGAAAAAATTTATTAAGTTATAAGGTGTTTTTCTTCAAGTCAAATATAAAATAGTAGGCTTGAACCTCTTTATAACAAATTAATCTTGCTAGAAATCAAGTAAACTCATGCATCGACCGATCGACCTAATTAAATAAATCAAGAGCGAATTAGTTATATTGAAATTAATTTGAAACTAATCACTAATTAAGGATGCTGCCTGTAATTGACGACCATTTTTTTCACAAAAAAACAAAGAACTAGAAAAAAGAAAGGGAGGGAAGGAGGCAGAAAGTACTTAAAAATTTGTCAAACATAAACGTCAACAAGTAATCTTTTTAAAGTAAAGCATTCATTCAGAATGTATGCTTTACACATATTTTTGAAGAGTCACTCTGTTTCTGACATTTTTCCCCCGGCCCCTAATCTTCTTTACTTTGAATTCTGTTCTTTCGTTTCAGTCTCATCTAGTTAGGGTTTCAATCCGTATTCTTCACCTATCAACACATTTTAATTGTGAACCTTAATTAGCAGGCCCTTTATTCTTTCCATTGAAAGATCTTTAGTGAACCTCAGCTGCTAGCCCCGTTCGTTCGAGTAGTGCTAGGATATTATGGCATAAAGATACATATTTTTGATGAAGGAGAAGATAATGAGGAATCTCTGAACTACCTTTTAATCCCACCAAGTGCTAAAAAGTTCTATAATCTTCCTACAACTTCTCCAATCAGAGGTCTCATACAACAAAATTTGCTGAGTTATATATTTAATTTGAAGTATTATCACTATATTCAAATATACGTCACATATTACACAGAAATATATAATCGATGTTACGTTATATAACATGGTAATATATACAATGAAGTTGAAAGAACTGAGATCTTCTTTTACCCTTAGATATGTAGTATAGCTGTAAAATATTCCCAATTGTAGACATCAATATATATACAGAGTCACAGGAGAAAAAGTAGCAGAATAGTACCACTAAATGTGATTGCTTTAATTTGTCTTCAACTTGGAACTTTGTGCAGATTCGTCCAACGAGGACCAAGTGGGGAAATCAGTTGCCATCATTGTGGGAGTACTAGCAGGTCTAGCCATTTTAATCGTTCTTCTCTCCATCTGCAGAAAAGCAGCGGGTAATCGTTTTCTCAATCTCTCTGATTTTTTTTTGGGGTAAATCATTTTCTCGATCTAATTGATTACAATATAGTGGAAATGATGTTGCTGATCAATATATTTCGATTCGATGTTACATGCAATGCAGGTTAAAAGGAAGGAGTCGTAGGGACTGTCTCTGAGAGAAGGGTGTAATCACTAAAAGGTCCATACAAATTTGTTTTTCTAAAATTTGTGAAAGGCATGCTTCCACTTTTTTGTCCAATTTAATACATTATTATGTTTTCCCACTAAAAAAGTGGGCGTTATCTTCTGAAATCCATCAACTTCAAAAGAGCTGCAGATTCTTCTTTTTTTTAGAGAAAAATTATATATATTTTTAATTAAATCACCGTTATCCGGTAATCATAATAGACTTCAATTAATTCGGGTCAAATTGAGTAGCACTGCAAAGGAGGTATGGCTCTCCTAACAAGTACTCAATACAATGGTGCGTGTACGCAGAGCTCAAACTTGAGAGAATTGATTAGTTTTAAAACTCTCTTATTTCATGGCATAGTATGAATTGCTTTATGAATAGTTTTTTTAGTTACAAAAGTAATAAAAAAAATGGTAATTAAAAATGGGAGAGGAAGCAATTGGCTTCATCCAGCATTCTCTCTTATATTATACCTCAATTTTCATGCAAAAAAAGAAAGATGATTTGAATAGGGCAGAAACTTTTTAAAAAATTTTTATATTTAAAAAAAATTATAATGAAGTAATCAAAATTTAAAAATGTATAATTTAAATCTTATATTTCCCAAACTTTTTAATTTATTCTCCATTATTAAAAATTTGACAATTTCAATGAAAAATTAAATAAAAACATATTTGGAATTTCAAAGTAACATTAGGTACTAAAATTTTTTTTTAAAAAAATTGTAAACTATAAATAATAACAAATATTGTTTAAATTATATATAAAGGTTGAATAAGAAACTAAATAAAATTACTGGACTAAAAGCTTAAAAGTTAAAAGTATAACTTTCTCTTTGTGATAATTTAAATATTAGTATGGCCAACGTGGTAAAAGCTGAATGGTTGAGTATTATTCCGCTACGCACTAGTTTCGAAATCACTTTGGCAACTTTTTTAGAATTCTTTTCTGACTTGGTTTGTATGGGCTTGTCCGTTGCCTCCAATATAATTAACCCCGCTGCATGAATGATAATCGATAAATGCCAATTTGCACCACATCATTCATAGCCTTGAAATACATGTCAACATCAAACTAGCAAGAAAGGTGACGTTATATATGATATCTCCGTTTCTCTCAACCCATCAGTTAATTTATAGTAAATCCATCAACTAAATTGAGGCAAAGTGAATCGTTGATATGATGAGCTTTATTATTATTTTTTTTTCATTATTGCACGTAGCTTCTTCGCATAGCCTTGTGTGTGTGTGTGTGTGTGTGTGTAATTAAAGATTTCCTTTACATATATTCTGGGGCGTGAGGTTCTCACAAGTGATCTTTTCAAGTCCCGTTAAGCTTTTTTTCTTCTGTTGAGCCATACATCTAATTCACCTTAATTTGCCTCCACACTCTATATGCATGCATGTGCATGTGTGTAAATTGTAATTATTCGTTTGCCTCTGTAATTACATATGTCCCAAAACAGAGGGTATATATATATAGTACCTTTCTTAGGATTTACTAATGGATTTGAACAATTTTGAAACTACATCCGTTCTCTTATGCATGAAACTATAGAAAGAAGAAGAAAACAGGGAAAAGGTAAATAGGGAGTGACAATTTTTGACGCTAATCCCTCGCTAATTGGAGTCACGACTCACTACATGGTGGAACTATGACACAAAAATCAATATCAAGCTAGCTTTGAATATGGCCGTGGTGAATTTATTTGTCCTTATTTCTTTGGTTTGTTTCTCAAAACTTCTTTGCCACATTCACTTGCCTTCCTTATTAGGTTTTATATCTGTGATCAAATGCAAAGAGAGATAATAAAGAAAATGATGGGAGAGAAATTAAAATATGTGAGCTATCCTTTCATTTTGTTCGGTATCATAAGATGGATATTAAAACTTTCATTACTAGAAAATCCCATGAATGAACATTCATATATATTCTTTGGTGTTGCCTTCATCACTCTAAATTCTTACAAGAGTACTGACGTGATCAGGAACGGATCTACTACCTTGTATATATAATTTGGGGGAAATCATCACCTCTCTACAAAAAATTAAATTATAAATACTATATGCGTGCGCGTGTCTGTATTTTACGTGGGAGAGATGTGATTTTTCTTACAAAAAATAATATATTAATCTTCCCCTCTAAAAATTATCATCTATTCCTTTTAATTTTTAAAAGGATTAAACAAAAACATACTTTCAATATTTTTGGCATAACTATTTAGTATCTAATTAGTCAATATTCGAGTATTGTTTTCCCCAATATAATTTTTTTATCTATAAAGTTCAAACTCATAACCTTATTTAAGGGTGTATGAATCACTTTTGTTTGACCCGATCACCATTTATTACTAGGAGTGAGCATTCGGTTTATTAGGTTCGGTTCGGTCGATAACCGAAATAACCGAAAATCGAAATAACATGAATTTAGAAACCGAACCTAACCGAATTAACTGAAAAAACTGAACTGAAATGAACCGAAATATTTCGGTTCAGTTCGGTTCAGCTTATTCGGTTTGGGCTGTTAATGGGCCTTTAATGGACTTTTATTGAAAAAAGAATACCTATTTAGTTTAATCCACTATTTTTTCAATGAAAGAAAGAAATTCATTCATAAGCAAGACATCTAGAATATTTATAGTGCAAAACAATAAGAAAAGACTAATTAACAGCAACAAAGTTACCCACTATCAAGAAAATGAGCAGCTCTAGCCTCTACTACCCCTAGCAGTTGAAAAAAAATAAAATACAACCTTTACTCTGTTTGATGTAATGAGATCCTATAAATTACTTGGATCTATATATATCAACATCTATATATCAAATATAAAAATTATATCAAGACATGCTATTACTATAAGTTATGAACAATAGTACAATACAATTTAAACTTACACAGGCACACAACACACAAAAACATATGAAATCTATTAGGATGATATGAAAAAATAACCCACGTACTTGAAAGTTTAAAGGGCAAGCAGTGGAGACAAATGCTGGAGCAGCAATCTAAGCAAAAGACCTTCTTTTTGTTCTTCTTTTTAGATCATGAACTGAACAAGGAGTGAAGAACTTGTCTTTTGTCAAAATCTGAAGCTATAATGGAGTTTGTGAAGCTAAAGCCAACCTGAGAATCAAGGAGAGAGGGAACACAAAGCAAAGCATAATGACTTAACAATTTAGAACAATGTTATTCATAATCCAGCAATATAAGATCAGAAAAGATAACCATACTGTGTGTTTTTTGTCACCACAACTATTTAATATGTTGAACCATTGAAAAAATAGCAACAAGAACATCAAGAAGTTGTAGATTCATTCAATCAACCATTTAAATATATCTACTAAAACTCTTAGCATTCAAATCTAAAAAGAACACATAAAATACATTTCACACCATAATTAACATCAAGTCCAATCTACCATTTAAAAAAAATTGAAAACACAATCCAAGCCATCAATAACAATATAGTCCAATCCACCAAATTAAAATAAATAAATCAAAGTCCTTTTCTCCAACAACAAAGCTTGACCCTGCTAACATTGTAACAATGTGCCAAAGGATTTTGCCACCCTCCAAAGTCCAACCTATGTTAAAAAAAAATCAAATAATAAACCACATGTACCAATCAATAATAAAATTATATAGAGAGGAAAAATTAATTTACCTCAATAACAATAGTCTATAATATGTCAACAGTTGATTCCAAAGCAATCTTTTGCAAATCTACAAGTAAATAAAAGTAAAATTATATTGATAACTTATAACAAAATCAATTTTTAACAATAAAATTAATGTATGTCAAGATAAAAAAGTAAAATTACCTTTTTCTATCTGTTAAACATCATCCAAATCTTCTTCTACTTCAACCGGAAGGCAATGCCGAAGCCAATCTTGAGCACAAATAAGAGATTGCACAATTTTAGGAGTTAAAGAACTCCTAAATGCATCAAGAACCCGTCCTCCAGTACTAAATGTAGACTCAGAGGCAACTGTGAAAATTGGGATAGCCAAAACATCCTTTGCTAAGCATGAAAGAATAGGGAATCTAGGGCTATTTAACTTCCACCAAGTCAAAATGTTAAAAGTATCCCTATCCATCTCAATTTCTTCATTTAAGTATCTTTCAACTTCAGTTCTACTAGTTCTTCCACCAAGGCGCTCACTCATGAATTTTTTCTTTTCTGATTCAAGCAATTTTCTCACCTTCACAGCAGGGTCATCAACATTAACATCATCTTCTAATTCAGCCAAAAGTTGCTCCTTTTTAGTTTTGGAAGGAGAAATCATTTCTTTGTATTCATTATACAAAGAAAATAACACATCCTTCACTTGTATCCCCAATTGTTCACCAACATACATTTTGCAAAGTACATATTGCACCCACTCCAATTTATATCGAGGATCAAGAATAGTAGCAATATAAATAAGTTGGTTCATCTTTGAAGGATCTCCCCAATATTTGTCATATTTTTCTTTCATTTTAGAAGCCATTAAAGCTAACTCTCAATCGTCACTCTTTTTCCACTCATCCAACATGCGATATAACATATAAATTTCATGGAAAAAGCTATTGGATGTCACAAATAAAGAACCAGAAATACGCAAGGTTAACTCATAAAAATGGCTCAAAAGCATCATCATCTTCCTAACATTGACCCAATCATCAGTAGTAGGTACCCCATTCTCACTTTCAAGATCAATTCAAAAGTAAGGATTTTTATCCTCAAACCTCTTAAAAGCAGCCTCAATTTTTTGGGCTGTTTCCAACATCAAATAGGTGGAGTTCCACCTAGTAGAGACATCCAAACTCAATAATTGCTTACTTTGAATCTTTTCATCATCACAACTCTCTTTAAACTTTCTCATCCTAAGGAGGGACTGCCTAACAAAACGAACGGCTTCCCTAACCTTTTTTATTGAACTTCCTACTTCTTTCAGCCCATCAACGACAATCAAATTGATTATATGAGCAACACACCTCATATGTAAGAACATGCATTTCATGACAGAACAACCCCAATTGTTAATTTTTTCTTTCAAATACATAACGGTGACATCATTAGAACTTGCATTGTCCACTGTGATAGTGAATACCCTATCAATTCCCCACTCAAGCAAATATTTTTCAACTTCTATTCCAATCTCTCTCCCTTTATGACTAGAAATTGGAATGAAATTTAAAATTCTCTTGTTCAATTTCCAATTATCATCTATAAAATGAGCTGTAATGCACATGTAATTGATCCTTTGAATTGAAGTCCAAGTATTTGTTGTGAGGCAAACCATTTATTTCTTGCTAATTAGATACTCCTTGAATTTAATCTTTTCATCTATGTAAATTTCAAAACAATCACGGGACACGATCCATCTAGAAGGAATATTAAATTTAGGTTGAGTAACAGACATTAACCATTTAAACCCCACCCCCTCAACAAATTTGAAAGGTAGCTCATCAGTAATGATCATGCATGCTAAGACTTTCCTAGTGGCCTCTTAATCAAATTTCCAACTAGTAAGGACTACATCATCATGTGCAGTAAAATGCAAGTGTGATTGTCTAGGTTCCTCAGGACAAGGCCGTTTCTTACAGACAACCATATGGTTTTTTAGTGCAATAGTACCATTCTTTTTTGAATCACAGTGAAATTCTCTTGCACAATAATTGCATTTACCTTTAACATCATCGTTCTCATTGGCAAATTTTGTTCAATGATCCCAAACTCTAGATCTTGGCTTCATGAGTTTTCTTTTCCCTTTTTGAGTTGAAGCCTCACTGGATGCTTGAACTTGAGGTTGAGTACTGATGGCATCTCCAGTTGCTCCATCAGTGACACCCCCAGTTTCACCATGGCATGACATCTAATACCATAAAATAAATACAAATATGTTAACATATTACATAAAACAACTAAATAAATGTTAGCATTTAGATTTATTATTTTAATAAATAAATAAATTTAAACTTTCAGTCACTCTTCAATGAATTATGCTACACAAATCAATACCTTACGTTATGGACGAGAAGATCCGAGAGTTGAGTTTCCGGCCAAGTCAACGTACTTCACCACTGATACCTCCTCTAGTAGTACCTCATTCTCCACTCCCGTCACCAAAATCTGAGCAGTTCTTCCTTTGAAAAAAGCAACCTAGGAGCCGACCGGTGCTATGGTAATGGTACACGTGAGAGGGGGGTTTTGCTATCTCCAGGGAGATGATTACGCTGATCAGTATTGCTGAGAAGAGCACAAGGAAGGCAAGGGACGAATGAGAGTGAAAACAGAGCAGAGAACTGGACAACAAACAGAGTAGAGGACGGACATGATGCCGCGATGGGATGGGGGAATTAAACATTAACTTGCCGCCGTTGGCGGAGCCTCTCAAACTTTCAGAAATCGGAGTGGGAGGGAGAGAGTGAGAGACGCAATTGGAAAGGGGATTTAAGGTTTCAACTTGCTTTTCCAATTCGAGACAGTGCAGAGTGGACTCACACGGACTGATCACGCATGGAGCCACGGACACGATGCCACGATGGGATGGGCCGATGGGGGTTAAACATTAACTTGTCATTGCCGGAGCCTCTCGGACTTTCAGAAATCGGAGTGGGAGGGAAAGAATGAGAGACACGACTGGAAATTGGAAAGAGGATTTACACGGACTGATCACGCATGGAGCCACGGACATGATGCCGTGATGGGATGGGCCGATGGGGGTTAAACATTAACTTGCTGTTGCCGGAGCCTCTCGGACTTTCAGAAATCGGAGTGGGAGGGAAAGAATGAGAGACGCGACTGGAAACTGGAAAGAGGATTTAGGTTTCAACTTGATTTGGCAATTGGGGACAGACCGCAGACGGACAATGGACTCACTCTGTCACTTACACACATATTCACATGGACTGATCTTCACGCACGGAGCAGCCACGGTCCACAGACACGATGCCACGATGGGATGGGTTATGGGGAATTAAACATTAACTTGTAAATGGATATTAGGCTTAAGACTTGGGCCAAATTTGGGTAGGTAATGGATTGGGCTAGGATGCATGCATGAAGGAGGAGGGAGGCTTAAATTATAAATGCTTAAAAAAAAATCAAGAAAAAATATATAGATATATTTTGGTCTATTCGATCTATTTGGTTTTTCGCACCTAAAACCGAACCGAACCGATATCACCGAATTTAACTACAAAAAAAACCGATAACAAATAGAAAACCGAAAAAACCGAACAAAAAAAACCGATTTTCATTTTATTCGATTTGATTTTTGGTTTCAGTTCGGTTTTACTCACCCCTATTTATTACTCTCTCATAAATTTAAACTCATTCATAACTCTGAACATTTTATTTGCTTCTTTAACTGTACTTTCAATCCACATTATTTTATATTCCAACTAATCCAGTAATAGAAGATAATTTTTTAGTGAATGTTTCAATTGCTTATATATAAATATATATATATATATATGTTGAAAAGACTATTATAAAGAGTTTATTAAAACAAAAAAGAGATAAATGAATTTTATTCAATCAAGAGCAAAAGAGCATGTGATTATTATAAATTACAAGCAGGTGCTAGATAGACAAAAGAGATTTTAAGGTGTTGCCTCTACACATGATACTACCATCATCAGACTTGGAGTGCTTTAAATTTAATTTAAAGGCTTATATATATATATATTAATATAACCCTTAAAGTAGGGAAACAAAACATACATGAGCAATATACAGAAACGGAGCGTGAATGATAGCATGGTTATGTTTGTATCAATAATAAATAAGAAATGACGTGAAAATATTGTTTTTTTTAGACGACTGAGAGAATTAAGCTTCTGTGAATGCACCACACCTGTTATTCAAAGCTCGTAGCGCCGTGACGGGACGGCTGAGATAAGTCATCACATTTTCAGTCTCACCTTCAACTTCAACCTCCGAGATTTATCTACATTTAATTTCTTGCTACACTTACGCCCCAACAGGCAGGCATATCCATTCTAATGTTACTGTTCCAGCACCACCACCATATCTTTGTAATTAAATTAATTTTCTCTGCTTGTAATTCCCCCTATTATTTTTGAAAGATTCATCCTGTTTAGCTGCCTTTTCTTTTGGGCTTACCCATACAGCACAAAATTAAGAAATGTCGAGATTTTATGTAATTATTTGATATCCCATGGTTATATTAGCATAGTCCTTTTAACATAATTTTTTCATTTGCAAAATTTATTTACTTTAAAAATAATGTTGGAAATATAAAAAGATATGTCCCAAAATGGGAGGCTTTTTTTAAAATTTAATGATATTATCAAACTTGTCCATTAATTTGGGACATATATGGGTCCCAGTCAAAAGAATGGAGAGCACCAAATTGCTCCCCACATATAATTAGATTAGGTGAGGCAAGTAGTTAATCACTCTAACATCCAATCCGCTAGTTCTAAATTTTTTTAGCTAAATAAGGGGAATTAAGGATGCGAATTAAAGTTGATTAGCTATGTTAATTTTTCCAAAAATCATATTTTTCAAAACTACTATTATTTAATTTTTTTTTTCTTTCTTTGAGATTAATTAAATAAAATTTTTTTAAATACATAATAAATATTACCTCGCATTCTAAAAAAGACCATATATATTTAGGATAAAGGCAAAAAATCTTATCTTTAAGACTGGATGAAATATTAATTTTTCAAACCAAAGGAACCAAACTAGTCACTATCGTAACCCCACTCGGAGCATGCATGGGATCATAAGTGGTAACAAACTGCGAAATGTGTAGATAACAGCATGGGCTCATGATTGTGGCCTCTTCCCTTAACTGATGGTCGCGAAAGAACGGCATTAACAATTGACATTAAGAATGATTATAAATAAATACAGCTGCTTGTACCAAATAAGAAGACCAAAACAAAGTGACAAACAAGACAGACAAATTTTTTGGGAAGAATGAACTTCATACTCATTTCATGCGGGTCCGAAATCACCTACTAAAAAACAACACAATAATATAGGCAAGAACAAAGACAGAGCACCCAAGTGTAGCTTATGATGCTGCTGTATTAATCTTTAAAACGATTCATCATCATCATCTATCACGTATAACATCTGTATCAAATAGACCGCATTGTAAAACCTGACAAATAGTATGGTTCGATGCCTCATGTTTGCAACTTAGCAGTTGGAATAGAATTTTTTCTATAGACTTCAATCAATTATGATTTTGGTTTTATACAAAACAGGCTAACATTGTTTTTTAGTGATTCATATAGGAATGCAAGTTGAGTCCATCCAATGAGTTAATTGATCCTTTTTATTTTGGGTCAAATATTCGCAAGGTTAATTAGTATGGGTTAAAGTGTAGGTCTTAACCCATTGGCTCATGATAAGAGATACTAGGGTTTACTTTATTGTCACGTCAATTACTCTATTACAACTTGTTCCATTTAGAGAAGTGATTGAGAGTATAAAAAAGTGAAAGAAGCCCTAATTCTAGGGTTCTTTTACTGTCACATCAATTACTCTATCACAACTTGTCCCATTCAGAGACGTTATTGAGAGTATAAACAAGTGAAAGAAGCCCTAATTCTCTAATCCTTAGGGATTTAAAGTTGTTATATATTATCTTTCTTTTTCGATGCTTTGATCTCTTTTATGAATGAAATTTTCTTGTTGGCAATCACCAAAGGTTGCAAATCAATACATCCTCTGTCAATAGATCTTGCCAAACTATACCCGTAGTCTCTGGAGGCAAATTAGTATCTATATGATGCATCATCTTCATACTTTATCTTCATTTCATACTTTATCTTCATGCCTCTCTTCATATGCAATATTCACTATTGATTATAATCAAATGGCTATATTTGGTTTAAAGACTTACTAAAACTGACTATTGGGCCCAAGAAACATAATTAGACCTTTACGTAATCCTAAAAATAAAGTATGAGTCAACAATGATTATCCAAAATATGCTAAACAATTGGCTGAAAAAAAACGAGTCAACCATGATTTATGACATAAATATTTTAAAAATATTTTGAGAAGATTTTAATGGTGTGAATTTTTTATGCTACTTGGGAACTTTTTTGTCCTCCAAGTGAACACACCTAGTTCAACTCTCTCATCCACTTATAACTATTTTTTCCTCCAAGTGGACACACTTCTTGGCATTTGGTATTTGAGTAGTCCAACTCTCTCATCTACCTAGGAACCTTGACGGAATGAGTTGACAGTAGCACATCTTAATCTAAAACATTAAGACATTAGGTTCCTTCTCTTCTCACTTACATGTCTCTTCTTCAATATATTTATTCATTAAAACAACACAGTAATATAGGCAAGAGAAAGGACAGAACACCCAAGTGCAACTCACGATGTTGCTATAATCGCTAATCAATTCAAAACAAAGGACTAAACTGCCAATAAAAAATGTCAAAAAATAAAACCAATAACTATAACTGATCAAATATGGAGTCCCCTAAAATGAATTCATCATCATCTAACATCTGTACCAAATTGTTTATTATTAAATCCCGGCAGATTGTAGACCGCATTTTAAGACTTTATAAATAAAATATGATGGTGTATGAATTTGGACCTTTAAACCTGTTAAGGAATAAAGACTGTAATTGATCTAGAGACATTCACTAAAGTTTGCAAATACATTCTCTGCCAAGAGATCTTGCCAAACTATAAATCCTCTCAACGTCACCAACTCAAACTTTGTTTTTATTCTCTAACCATTCACTCCTGCCTGCTGTTGCCACATACAATAATGTAAGCAGAATATTACCAGAATTACCTATCTTCTTTTTCTTTTCTTATTTGAATAGATCAACCAATCAAATTATCTTCAAATTTCTAGAAAATATAAATAAGATACATGCCTTTGCTGTCAAGAGCTGTTTATAGTGATACAAAGTCTATGTAGAAAATGTTTTTGGAGCTTGAAGTATTTGCTGCAGAAAGCGTGCCGCAAGACGTTGAGTGATCCCACCCACAACATGCCCTGCAAATCTGTGTGACTCACGTTGTTGAAGGACCTATTCATATGTAACATCAGTTATACGGTTACAGTTGCCACCAAAGTTGAATCATGTTTTGGTCCAATTTCAACACCCAGAAAAAAAAAGCTAGATATTACTGACTCGTGCTGATTGTAATTTTTTTCCTTATATTTTTACATGCTTTCAGGTTGCTTGTTCAACAGTCATCGATATCCAAGACAGCTAACTGTTTACTCTGTTTAGGTGTTTTAGCTGTTAGACTATATACCAGCTTATAAGACAGCCTAGACATCGGTTGATTTACCTTCATTTTGTAATCAAATTCTTTACTTTTATTTCAGAGTGTTCCGCATGTCCACTTTTGATTCTACACAAAGGAATTGATTCAATATCGTGTGTTCTCTTTCCCACAAAATCTATCCATGGCCAGTGCTGCCTGCCAACAATTGCAGCTTCTCTATCTAGGAAGCACCAAAACTCTAATGGATATATAAACTGAATCACTTCAGATTTAGTGTGCAATGATATAAAGAAGGTTTTCTAAGAAATATGCTACAAATTAATAGTAATGGCATTCTTCCTTTGACAAATGTGTCCATGATCTAGATTCCTGAGGAACAATGAAAGAAAGCAAAGAGCCTGGAGAAAGCAAAGTACAATAACGAATTATACAGCAAAGATGGCTCTTACCTCAAGTATAGGTAGCAAAAAAGATGGATCAAAATCATCTGAGGACAGAAGTCCCCATATCCTACGAACTTGGTTTCTTAGTTCTACCATACTCTCCATTTCAGTATCTGATATCATAAGGGGTCCATTTGCATTTCCATTGAAAATAAGAGACCTCATAAATTTGGGAATAGACTTGTACGTATCATCAATTGAGCTTAAAACAAAAGCCTCAGATACACGGGCAGCCTCTTTGGTAACCAAAGTCCTGAGTTCTTCACCATCTGGAATCAATAATACCTTCAGGACAGGTTGTAAAACCTCTTTGGCAGAGAAATCTCTGTCCTTTCGCCCCTGAACTAGAAGACTTTCAAATCTATTCCACCTGCACTGGACCAGATCAACTGATATTAAGTGCACTAACACCATATTACTCTTACATCATAGAGTTCAAACAATTAAACTACCCAATTAAGAAAGGGAAAGTTACACTTTAAGACTTCAAGTTGAAGATATTCATACTGAAAAACTTTAAATTTTTAAATTACTGTGAGAAGTCATTTCCTCAACAGTAGTGAACAAGCATGAGAGGAAAAACTAAATAAAAAGAATTTGATTTTTAAACCCTTGATGCACAGCCCCAAAAAAAAAGTATAAATATCTTCATGTAGGAACCATACTCAACAATTTTATCTCTAAATATGCTAGTAGAATACACACCTGAACCTCCCGTCCTTGAAAAGCAACTCAATAAGAGCATCTCTTAGATATGGATTTGGATCTGTTAGGAGCCTTTTAGCAAAATATGGGTATGAAGCTGCTAGCACCTTAAAATTAGGATCAGCATAAAGTGCTAGACCTTCTAGAACAGTGAGAGACCTCAATATTAATGCATAGTATCCCGGGACTGCCAAAACAAAATGACAAACCATCAGATTCCACATTGAAATGCAGTAATGAGTTGTCAATATTTTGGTAGTTCATAATTACACTCTTCAAATATTGGAGACAAAAGTAGAAAAATTAGTTATATGGTTCATTTCTATTATTCTATGTTATAGGAAAAAGGGAAAAATTAATAACACTATCAGAGTGAGTGCCTTGAAACATTTCTCAAATGTATGAATGAATGAAGACCATGTTTCAATGAAATAGGTATAAATATCTTACCACTGAATGGATATTGATACATAACATTTCCCAGACCATCAACTATTGTCTTGAAGTTCAGTTCTTGAACAGTATAATTAAGTGCATCATCAAAGAAGTCTCTAAGTGCTGGTACAATCGGAGAAATATCAACATCACGCGACAAAAAATCAAGAGCATAGTAGTCACGAGCCATAGCTTCATAATCCCGGTTAACCAAGTGAACAACATGACCAATTATGGCAACCCTTGCTTCTTCTGGAGTCTCACTCATCATCCCAAAATCAAGAAAGGCAAGCTTTCCCTCAGGTGTTGCCAAAAGATTCCCAGGATGAGGATCTGCATGGAAATACCCATGCTCAAGTAACTGTCTGAGACTGCACTGTATGCCAGTGTTTACCAGGTCCAACAACTTTAATCCTTGTCTCTCAATAGCCTCTTGCTCATTTAGTTTGACTCCGTCAACCCACTCCATTGTCAATACTTTGCCACTTGTATAATCCCAAAAAACATCAGGTACGTAGATATCTTCCTTGTCAGCGTACAGTTTTTTAAACCTGTTTGCATTCTGTCCCTCCTGCAGGAACCTGTCAAAATTAACATCCAATAGAAAAATATAAATTGCAAATATTTAGGTTTTCAGCTAGGCATATAAGACAAGCACCATGCCACCGCCTCAGGTTTAAACAACAAGAGTTGCAATCATAAACGTTGCCTTTTGACAACTCTTACATGGGGATGGGCAAAATAACCAGACCCAATGGATAGCCATAGTTTATAATCATTATTTATTTATTTTCTTTTTATACATACTGGTCAATTTCATTTTAAAAAAATAAAAATACCATCCAAATAACACTTCATTGGTTTTGAATTATGTTAATCATTGTTTGAGACATTAGACTCTAATGGTGACCTGAGGAAACATGAGGAATCCACCTTTACAATCTAACTTCGTGCAGGAGAACCACCATGCCACTTAAGTACCATAAGAATTACTCATGAGTTTTGTGTACCCAAACCTGATGCATAGTGGAGGTCAATATAGCTCTAATACCCATTGATAGAGACTAGAGCAAGCATGAAAAACCACCCTCATGGACGAGCTTGTGAGGGGGAGGAACTATGGCACTTTAGGCTGCCCAATGTTGGACTCCATTAGATACTTTGTTGTGACTATAAATAGATTTTATGTAAATGAGTTCCAATTTGTACCCAAAAAAAAGTGTTCATTTTGAAAAATTTTCCAAGTAAATGGGTCCGGGTCTAGGAATTGAAATACTCTACCCTACCCATTTGAAATTCTCAAATGATATGGGTCCAATGACAAAGACTTGAGTAATACTTAAAAATACATTAGTGACAGAAGAACCAACCTGCACATAATTGAGCTCTTCAAATACTCTGCATGCAAATTCATCAATAAGGGCAACGACATCGCTGGTAATTATGTCAACATGATCATTAATGAGAAATCCTAGAGCTCTTATAAGGTAGAAGTCCAATCCTATAACTTCTTCAACGCCAGGGCGTTGCACCTTGACAGCAACAAGCTTCCCCGAACACTTTAGTTGAGCTTTATAGACTTGACCCAAACTAGCTGCTGCTATTGGTGATGGAGATATATAAGAGAAAATCGAGTCAAGTGGTACTCCTAATTCCCTCTCAATGCACGAGAACGCTTCATCATCAGGAAACGTAGGCAAACCATCCTGTTCAAGCACAGAAGCGGTCAGGTCATCAAGCACAAATGTAAGTATCCTACTACTTCACACGAATAGGAGATACTATCACTAAGAGCATATCTTAAAACACACTCAGATGAATAAATTTTCACTGCATTGATTCAACTTTGCTCATGTCATCCAAGAAATCAACTACCCAGTTAAAAAATATAAAAAAATAAATAAATTTGTACTGAGATTTGTCGTGTCAAATATTGCCGAATGCTTATTGGGAATGATATGAGTCCTTTTATCAAGCATTGGTGCTTGATGGATTTTGCATTTATATAAGGAAAACCAGTTAAATGGGCAGAAAAGAGAGTACTTGAAGTTGAGAGAGCTCCTCCAGATACTCAGGAGGGCAGATGTCAGGCCTTGTGGACAAACCCTGACCCAATTTCACAAAAGTCGGCCCGAGCTTCGTAAACAAGTTCTTCAGCTCGGCTGCACGAAGCCTTTTATTTTGATCAAGCACTCCACTCCTCTGGTCTAACAAAAGTTTCAACACAAAGGAACCCGACGCAATCAGAATTTGCAGGGCCCTTCGCACAACCTGATCAAAGCACAAAAAGGTCAAATCAATTCCCAATACGGCAATACCAAATCGTCCCCACAAGTTTTTTTTAATGAAAAAGAAGACCTTGACCGGTTTCGACCCATATTTGGCGGCAAGAAATTGAGGGCTAAAGACAGAAGCATTGGCAACACGAGCAACGGCTCTAGCCTCGGCCTCTCCGCCGCCGGCACTGGCTCCAGCTTCCAGCGCTGGGACCTGTACGAGGGCAGCTTGGGGTGGTGGTTTGAATCTCGTTTGAGTGGGTCTGCCATTGAAAGAACGTCTTCGGGCGCGGTCGAAAGAGCGAAGTGAAGAAGGAGTCCATGAAGAAGAAGAAGCGTACAATTGACACAGAGCGGAAGTGGATTGTGCCACCGCAACTGTAGTCATGATGCCTCCCTCTCCTTGATCTGACTTCGGTCCCTCTAGGAAAGCCAAATCATGACTCTTTTCGGGGAAAAGGACCGGCTTTTACCGGCGTTTGGATCGGCGTAAAATAAAACAATGACGTTTATTTTATCGCCCTCAACTACAATTTAACTACATCAAAGGGGAAATTTTAGGCATGAACTACTAAGTCATCGACATCTCACAGATTATTTGGAGGAAAAAAAATGCTATTCAGATATATCCTCAAATTAGATGAGAATTTGACTCTAGCACATAACTACCTGTCACTTGCTCCTCTTTGACTCTCGTCACATGTTTATCACTGTACTTTGTGGACTTTCATTTGCGGGAGAGATTTAGGTAGTGTAAAGAGGATATGTATGTAAGAACTTAGAAGCATGTTGAGGAGAGGAAGCTTGCTTGTTATTTCTCCAATTTAAAGATGATGTGGTTGAACCTAATATTAATTTTCATGTTGTGATTTTCTCCTCTCCTCTTTCATCTTATTTATTATTCTTGTCATATTCATCTCGGTAGCTATCATTTTCTGAAGAAGCATAATGCCTATATATAATTAATAATAATGAGAAGACTGCGAATTAGATATTCTATATTCATATACATTCGGATAGAGATACGAAGAAAAGATATATAGTAGGTGTAATTAAGTGACATGATCCCATATACAAATGCATTTTATGTGTGTGTGTGTTGTCTTGTCTTCAAATATATAATAAACACATGAATGTAGGAAATTTAATTTGAAAAAAATGGAGTTGTAAATGTTAGAAGCATGGCTGGCCGAAAAAATGGAAGAAGCATGAGCAGAGACTAAACTATATTTAAAAAATTAAATTGAAAGTTTATTAAATTAACAAGCCTTTTTTAAAGATTATCAAAATATATTATTATTATTATTATTATTATTATTATGTTTTTAAAATTAGAATTCAATCTCTAATATTAACAAATTTTAAGATATTTTTATGCCTCTTATATACATTCCTATACATCTAAAAGTTGATAAGATACTGCATGTGGACACCAGAGCCTCATTGGCCATGATTATAAATATAATTTAAGAGCTTTATTTTATTTTATTTTGCCAGCCAAGAGCTTTATATCTTAATTCATACTTTTGCGCTAATGTACATTAACCAAGTTTTTTTTTCTTTGCATGGAAATAAAGTAGAAGTCCGAAAGGGGTGAGATAAGAATTTAATTTAAATATCCTGGTAAAGATCATATTATACTTATGTTTAAATACGATAAATCAAATTTTTCAAAAATGATATATTAAGCTTTATTTATTTATTTATTTATTTATCCATTCATTATTAGTATCCTAATTATAATCCATCAATTTAACATTTTTATAAATAAAACCCTTCTTCTAAATTACAAAGAGACAAGTTGAAACTTCAAAGCATGATTTAGCCAGCAGGATTGAACCCCGCAAAATTTCCGTTAGTTGGGCCTCCATGCCACTCTACAAAGGTACTGGTTTCATTATCTATCAACTATATAAAAGTTATTTTTTTCATTTAAAAAAAGCACTTTAAAAAATTTTTAGATGTTTATTTAAATTTTTAAAAATAATCAGAATATCAAAAAGTTTAGTAGACGAGAAAGAAAATGATGAAAAAGGCAGAGTTGCACTGATCAACTCTAAAGGATTACCAAAGTAATAATATTTGGTTATGAAGAAGTATTATAATATAAATTTCTATTTGTTTTTTTAGTTATTAAAGAATTCAAAAAGTGTTTTTTTTTTATTTTACCCAAACATAAAATAATTTCTATTTTTCATATAATTTCTAAACAATTAATCATTTTTTTAAACAATCTAAAAATCACTTTTTACATGTTTGAACAAACAGCCCTATACCTTATCTTCATGTCAATATCTTATATCTAGCAAATTTTGATTATTTTCCTAATCTTAGTTTAATTTCCTACTCCTCTATTGATATTATATATATACCTTGTATAAATTTAACCCTCCCTACAAATTTTTTTCCTTCTCAAATCGTCAGCACACATCCCACATTCTCCATTAAATTCTTTATAACTATTTCTTTCCTGGTTGTTTTGATCAAATTACTCCTTTGAATATCTCTGTTCTTTCCCCAAGGCTATGGATCATTATGTTCGATATAGTTGTAGAGTTTTTCCAAGGGACGCAATTTTTCCTCTTGATCCCAATTCTGATCCCATTGATCCTTCTAGTGGTGATCAGCTCTTCAATATTCGAGTCACAAGCACAGAATGGAACATGCACTTTCCGAGCATGGACATTATTTCGCATGCCTCCACCAGTTATGGATTCTTCAACATCCGAAAGATGATAATAGAGCAAGTGATATACCCAATTCTGTTCAGTCTTACTAATATTCCTGAAGATGCTCACAACTCCATGGCAACGAAGATCTTGGATTGTGCAAGAAACATGGCTAATAATACTCACAAACATCACAAGATTTTGTACATGTTTGTGGATATTGATGTTTACAATTTCTATGACAACAATGATGATTATCATGAAGCAGGGGAGGCACCCACGGAGAATCAACATTATGCATGGATGGCAGCAAGTAAATCATCCATTGAGGGATTGGAAAGAGTCAAGGTTGAATCAGAAGAAGAGTCAAATTCTTGTATGGTCTGTTTAGAAGATCTCAAGGTTGATTCACAAGTTGTGCGAATGCCTTGTTCGCATTTGTTTCATAGAAATTGCATTATTAATTGGCTGCAACAGAAAAATATTTGCCCTTTGTGTCGTTTTCAAATGCCCACCGAGGATAATTAATGAAAATTACTTAGACCTTTTTTTGGACGGAAAATATTATGTAGATCATTTATTTGTCAAACTTAATTAATTACTGTATGTGTTGATTTAAATTATGGATTTAGATGAAGCTAATTTTATCCATAGTTCTGGTATTGGTATTTTTCTGCTATTTGATGGTTTAATTTATATATCTATATGCATCTGAAAGCAGGTCCACCTTTGGGAATGAGTCGTCGAAAATCTCGTCACAATTAGTTCGATTATATATGTGGTTTGGAACTGATATAATATGATAAAACAAAATTAAAAATTAACATACTAATTTTTAAATATAGATAACAAGTTTTTGTAAACTTAAGAAAAATGAGCACTAGTGACGAACTAGCTAGTATCCCTTTATTTCAAAACAATTTACCTGCATTGGGAAGCAATATAAATTTTTACATGGCATTATATATGAATGAACGTGTAATGACGTACATGCTCTCTCTCACCCTCGACTGCGATTTAACTAGTACATATATCAAAAATCAAGGGGAAATTTTAAGGATGAACTTCTATTATAAGTCATAAAAATGTCGACATTTGACAGATTATTAATTTGAAGAGGGGGAAAAATTAAATGCTCTTCAGATATGTCCTAAAATTATATATATATATATGCATGAGAATTTGTTTGACTCTTGAACATATATATATATATATATATATATCTCGCAGGAGAGATTTAGATCGATAGTGTAAAGAGAATATGTATGTTACAAAGAAGCATGTTGAGGGGAGGAAGTTTGCTTGTTAATTATGTCTCCAATTTAAAGATGACATGGTGGAACCTAATATTAATTTTCATCCTGTGATTTTCTCCTCTCCTCTTTCTTCTTAATATTATTCTTCTTGTCATAGTAGCATTATATCATTTTTAATTTGAAGAAGCATAATGCCTATAATTAATTAATTAACAATAATGGGAAGATTGTGAATTAGATTTTCTATATTCATATATATACACACACACACACATTAATTCAGATAGTGATATATATGAGGAAAAGATATAATAGGTGTATTTAAGTGACATGGATCTCATATACGTACAAATGCATGCATGCATTTCTTTGTATTATCTTGTCTTCAAATATATATAATTAAGCACATGAATGTATGTAGGAAGTTTAATTTGAAAAAATCGAGTTGTAGATGTTAGAAGCATGGGTGGCCCAAAAAATGTAAGAAGCATGAGCAGAGACTAAGCTATATTTAAAAATTTAAATTTAAAGCTTATTAAATTAACAAATCTTTTTTAAAGATTATCGAAGTAAATATATTGATAAAGATCATATCATACTTATGTTTAAATATGATATATTAATTTTTTTTAAAAAAAATGATAAATTAAGTTTAATTTAAATTAAATATATTGATAGAGATCATATCATACGTATGTTTAAATATGAAATATTAATGTTTCTTTTGAAAAAAGTGATAAATCAAGTTTAATTTATTTATCCATTAATTCACTATATTAGAATCCTAAATCCTAATTATTGTTTATCGATTTAACCTTTTTTGAAATAAAACTCCATACCTTAATTATCTTTATGATGTCAATAATGCTCTACCTAGCAAATTTTAATTAATATCCTAATTATTGTTTCAAGGAAGCCGCCAATTTGTCCTCTTGGATCATGATCTCGATAGTCAACGACTCTTCAAGTGTGGATCGATCGATCATTAATTAATTATGATTTCAACATTCCAAGTTGATAATATAATAGAGCACGAGATATAAGCCCAATTCTTTTCACTCATGTCAATTACAACAATTAATGATGATTAGCATCGAAGCTCCCACGATATATAATGGACAAGTGCAACCTGCTTGCTTGGGCTGTTTGCTTCCTATGAGAATGGGCTTTGCTGGCCCAATCATCATTCTTAGTTCTACTCCCACGATATATCCAATATGGATTCCAATTCCAACTTCATTCATTCGGATCCTGCCTCCACATTAATTTCCAGGACCGCTGTCATAATAATAATAATAATAATAATTACTATATGAGTATTATTTAAGTTCGATCTTTAATATTTTGGCGATATGAAGGAATGATATGCTAGCTACTAGTCGACCTGCCCTCCAGGTCCAGGTACTGCCCCTTCTTTCTTTTTTAAACAAAGGGTTATATATAATGTCTAGTCTTATTATGATCATTATAATTAAGCGTGTTTACGCTCTTTTTTTGCTACTTCCTCATTATATCAAAGTTGTTATCCCATGTATAACCACAATACTAATACTACTTCATCATCATCAACAGCTAGCTGATTAAATTACACATATTTTGCTGATATTATATGGACTTTTATTTTACTTTCAGAATTAATTAATACCAACTTCTCTTAAATTTTAATACCTAAACAAATTTGTCTTAAAAATAAAACAATTTTTTTTTTTCAATTTTTATTGAAATTACAAACATCTTCCTCTATTTTCAAAATACATATGAGCATTCCCTAAAAATAGAGGGACGGTTTGTGTGTGTTTAGCAAATGCGAAAAATGATTTGTGTCGTCTATTCTTTGTTTTCAAACCATGCTTGCGCAACTTTTGACAATAAAAGATCGAGTGAATATATAATTCAAATGAAATTCAATAAAAAAATTCATATGACTTTTTTAAAAAAAAAAGAAAAGAAAAAAGAATATGCCTACATTTTGAAAAATAAAGAAAAAGATTTAACAATTTCGATAAACTTCAGGAGAAACTGAATAATTTATTCTGAATTATGATCCACAACTTTATACAGGTAGCATGTGGCAGAAGCAAGTGTGAGATTTTAAAATGAAAAAAAAAAAAAGAAAAAGAAATACATTTTGGATGATTAAATTAATTAGATGCATTTCCAAGGGTTGTTACAAACAAAATGAAACGATCCCGTGATCGCTAAACTTAAACAATTAATATGAGGGAGCCACTGTCGACTGTCGAGTGGGTTTTTCTGGTCCAATTGCCTTCGCCTTCCCATGTGATCCCATTTCAACCCATCCTCTTTTTTTTATATGTTTTCTTATATTCTAACCATGTCAACTTTTTTTTTTTATTTAAAACAAACAAAACCCTCAAATAAATAAATAAATGTAACCTAAGCATTTGGTCTATTTAACATATGGCAAGTAGATATTTATATTATGCCCAACCCAGAAAAATTATGAGGTGTCTGAATTAAATAAATAAAATTATTTTTTAAAATTTATGTTTGACCTATATCATTAATATTTTATAGAAAAAAAAAATAAGGTTCAGGATGAGGCACATCTCGGGATAAATCATGTCCTTATTTTACCCTTAAATCATAAAGATCGATTTTTTCTTTTTAAAGTTACCACGAACCTCGATCAAATAGTATTAATTTATTTAATCCAGACAGAACAAAACAAGTTAAAGTACCCACACATTAGACTCAGTATATATTAGTTGAACTCAAATGTCATTCTGTACAATCATGGTGAATTACTTTCGATGTAAATGATTATGGGTTTGATTTTAAATAGTTTGTTTGTAAAACATACTATACAATTATTTATTAATAAAGAACACAATAATTACAGTTCGGTGAAGATAATTAAGCACCAAAGGTTATAGTATATATTTTAAATGCTGCTCTGTTTCGTACATAGACCCTAATCATGGATTGGAACTTGATACAATTGACCGTGATTTTTTAACTATCATTATTTTTTTATTATAAATTATATTTACTGCATACCTAGAAAATTAGTTAAGAATCTTAATAATTTAAAAAATTATTATAATTTTTTAAAATTATTTTTATTAAATTATAACTCATTTAAATTATATATCTTTTAATTTTTTTTATTAGAACTCTTTTGAGTATTTTTAATAAGAGTAAAAATAAAAAATAAATATTAAATATTATCTAAATTTCATAAAATAATTTATATTTTAAAATCTTAATTTCTTAAAAATATATTTTATAATAGGAAACAAGAGAGATTACGTTTTAATGTCTTAAAGACATTGACAAAAATGAAATGGTCAACTTGAGTTATGATCAACTCATCAATTAATTTATAAAAAAAACTCATCAATTATTTTTTTAATTATATAGAGCTGGGGTGTGGGTGTCAGGGCTAGAACAGATTTTGTGGTGGATGATTTGCATGCATGCTAGTTGTTCTAACCTTTTTTTTTTTGGTCAAAGGGAGGTTATAATTAATATAATAATGTGTATATGTTATGTCATACCCCTATAAGAGAATGGTTTCTTTTTTTTAAATATGTGTGTGAATCGGTGTTACAGTATCGGTGGCCTAGAGGTGACTTTTCCGTGTGGTTGCTTGAGCCTTGAGGTGTGAGGTGTCTTGAGATGAGAGGAAGCATCATGGGAGAAATTACAGATAGGGACCCAGATCTTACAATATTCAGTTTCATAATTTTTAGAATTATAATTATATATTTTTTGAGCATCAAGATTGTTATTGAGTGGGTCTTATGTTAAGTTTTGATAGAGTTAATGCTAAGAATTAGAAAAAGTATTCTCAAATTTTGGTGATAATATTGTTTAAAACTGAGAATAAATCTCATAGAACTTTATAATAATTTCGATCATTAAAAATAATTTTATAATAAATCTGCATAATTTATCCTACAAATCATTTTATTTTATAAGATTCATTAACATAATTTACAAAAAATGAGTCATTTTGCTTGAAATTTTATGATGGAGATCATATTATAAACAAACACAAACTTTTGCCAACAAAAGAAGGAAAGGAAAAAAGAAAATAAAATATATAGAGAGGGAGTTATATATATATAGAGAGAGAGAGTTAAGTTATGAATAGAAAATCATAGTAAGGGAAGAGGAGGCAAGCAAGTTAAATAGATTTGAAGTTAGGCACCTTTACGATTCACATAAAAGAAAGAGGGTTATTAATAGGCTTTACAGTTCACATGGAATGAGAGCAATATATACTAAACCTTCTCTCTCACACACAAATACACACACATATATATGCCCATATCACACTTCCCTAATTAAATAATGAACAAAACTTATATAGTTTTTCTTATAAGCTTTTTATATTATTCTTTAATTAAAATTTAATATGTAGGTTTTTTGAATTTTTTTAAATTTAAAAAGTTAATACTTTTAATATATAATTAATGACTAAATCTACAATGTATTAAAAAATAATTCACATGTTAATTTTTAATTAAAAAATAATACGAAAAACGTATAAAGAAAAAGCATATAATTATTTTTCTTAAACAATTCATACCAAAACTCAACCTTGTCCCCTCCTTTGTCCTCCCACAATATTTCACATCTTCTATTTTCTAAATTGTCAACCTCACTGCTACTTCCTCAATTTTCTTTACACAAATTATATTTTCATGCACTATCTTTTAGGCTCTTTCAAAACATTTCTTAATCTACTTTTAAAATTTACAATTACATTCCTCAACTTTTGCATTTTAATGGATAAGTTGTTTCATCTATTCTTCTATGATTTATGTGAACTCATTTATGACCTTGATTATCTTCATAATTAACATGTTAATATCAGTTATAAATTGAGGGGAACTTTGTTAAATCAATTATGAAATATCTGGCGCGTGGCAACTGAGTTAATATTCAGGGATCAGCTTGTTAATTTAAAAAAGTTTAGGGGGTCATTTTTAGGTAATTCAAATTTTAGAGGGCCTTCTTGCCATTTTTGCTTTCATTTTTTAAGTCCCTATCATACCATTCGGCCTTCCATCACTGTCCCACACACTCAAACATCTCCATGTTCAAGCTCAATTATTAGAGAGATTGGAAACATATTTATCTATTTATTTTAAACTGAAGATTTGATTTTAGAATTAGGTCAATTTAATTTAAGTCTTCAAAATTAGTAAAATTAATGCATAAAGTAGTCCCCAAAAAGAAACAAACAGTCAGATTTGTATTTTTCTCATTTCAGCATGTTAAAACTATAACTATTCAATATAAAATCAATAACAAGTGACACTATTTATAAAACATGACCAATTGACTTATTTTCATATTCTACACAAACATGAAAAAATATGCCCAATTGACAAAATTGCTTCTTTTATATATTATCCACTACTATTTGTTGAGGTGATATTTAATATATAATTCTTCAAGTTATTTGTTTTTTTAAAAAGTGAATAGATCCATGTGATGCACAAAATTGTTATAATTTTTTAAAAAAAGATTGAGGAGGGAGGATCAGGAAAGTGATGGAAATGGACAGTAATTGGGATTTGGCAGGTTGCAAAATTAGACAAAAACCCTATACACAGAGAGAGATCCCAGTAGGAGTGATAACAAAATATGGCAAAGTGAGAGCAACTTTGGTAAGGAGAACACGTCAAACAAGGCTAAGGCTGTATAAATATATATATATATATATATATATTGTGGGAAAAGGCATGTAACAACATCTGACTAAAGCAAAAGTTCTCAAATCATGTCTCACTCTTAAGGCTTTCTTTTGTTTTCTTCTTCTCTCCTACACCATTCTTTTTTCTCCTTTTTACATGTTTGTGTCATCTACGTGCAAGCTTCTTTCAAGAAAACGTTAAGCCAATTTTATTGGGCAACCAAACGCATCTCCTTCAATAATGCACATGATGCAATTGTATACCAACACATCCCCATTTGTTTCTTTTCAATTGCCCCACCTTTAGCTAGCTACTTGCCTTATATCTGCATCTTAATTTCTATATATATATCATACCCAAATATTTTATTGTTATTTACCTATCTCATTCTACCCCAAATCAAATATTATATTTAAATAAATTTTCTTTCAAATATTTTTGGATCAATTAAGAAATTCATATACAATATATTCAATAGTTTGAAAATAAACCTCTTAATTTGATCTTATGTTTGAATCTTATATATTGTATAATTAAATTGAGAGTTCCTTGCCCGACCTCACCTCACCCACTATAAAAATTGAGCTTTTTCTAGTTCATTTTTATTTAACTACATAGCACATATATCTATTCTCTATTTTCTATTTGGCTCAAGAGATTTGGAAGGAAAAGGGGGAGGGGAGAGAAAATTTTCATTTTATTTTTTTTTAAACCAAACAAAGGGAAGAGAGTATTTTTCCTCTTATTTCCTCCTGTCTCTCTTGCCTAAAAATGAGAGAAAAAGTGCTCCCTTCCCTTGTTTAGTTAGAGAAAAAAATAAAATTAAAAATTTTTCCTTCCCTCCAAGTTCCTCGAACCAAACTAAAGGCAAAAGTAATATTTATTGAATAATGGATCTGTGCAAGATTGATTTCTATTGTGGAAATGTGACTTCTAATTATAACATATAATTCGAGAAAGATTAGCTTGTATAGATCATTGAGGAACCTGAATTTCATCACAACATCATTTTAGTGAGCTTAATCACAGCTAGCATATTTAATGTAGAGCCAACAGAGAGTTTTCTCAAATGTCACTAGACATTAATTTGGCTTTGGAATTGGTTACTCGAATTTAGATGAAAGTTCTTAAATACTGTTCGATCAGGAGTCTATGGTTGTTTTTCTGTTTTTTTTTTTTTAAAATGACTTTACAAGCACAAGGTACAATTTGAAAGAGATTGATTGTTTAAGCCTACACCTCTCAAATTCATTTTTCTTCAACTACATAGCGTAAATCTATTCTCTAAAAGTAATATTCATTGAAAAATCTTGGTAATTAAGTTAACTTTTCTACTTTATGAAAAAGCTATTGTTTAATTAAGGTCTTTCCTTTTCGGTTTTCTTCGCGCATTATTCATTCTCTATTTATGGATTTTGTTACCTTGGTAGTTAATCCAAGACAAAAGTTACTTCAATCCTTCTCTGGAATATGAATGAATATATAAATTAATAGAAATTAAAGGCGCTTGATCATGCCTAGTGCTCTTCATGATCCTTGTTCTTTTTTTCTTTTTCTTTTTTTCACTTAACCTGAAGATCCATGTACGTACTTCAAGGTCTTTGTTCAAATGATTTATTTTGTGTATCCGTATTGCTTTAATCTCGATTTCATCTAAACTTACACGGAATCATGTATCACTCAACTACTTTTCTGATCTGGTTAGAAACAAAATGCATGTTCACACATGAAACTATGAACTGCATTGTTATTTAAAATGCCCAAAAATACATCTTTTTCGCACAGGTACAAGAGAAAATTGTTCATTTTATTTAGTTTCAAAGTATAGAGTTTAAGGAGTGGGAAGTGAGGGGTGAGATCATTATGCTTGCATTAAAAATAAAATTCTTCGAAATTTACCGTCAGAAAAATGTCATTCTAGACTCTTGAATAGTGTTGAACTTATTTAGTTCAAGTGTATTTTAAATAATCGCGCGTGCAATTTTCCAATCTAATCAAATTAATAAAAATGGAGTGATATATAAACATCTCAAATAATGGAATAAGGGGAAGTATATATTATATTTGACTTCAAAAGATAAAGCAATGAGTGCAATTGACTTATCTTAAAAACATGATAGTTCACATATATGGCACTGACTTTAGCTTTGAAGATCATCAATATGAGCATGAGTGTTTGAGTTTTGTTAAATTTACATTGTCTACTTTCTAAATCATGGACTTACCCAGACAAATATTGACCTGAAAAATAAAAAATAGAAGACTTGACTGACCATGTTAATATTGCACCGCTCTAAAAAATTATTTAAAAAAAGAAATAATTTATCATAATTAGGAGTGTATACACTTGTACATCAATCACATTCCTCCTCGCTTTAGAGCCTAACTCGATTTATATTAGACCCAAAAAAGGATGAAGGTTAATTCGATCAAGGTCAATGCTGGCTCAATTAGAACCTTGGCCCAATTTGTTGGCAATAACATAAATTTGATTATGACTGATACGTTTAATACGTTTTTCTACCTTGTAGCTATACAAGATCCTTGATCATCCAAATTGATGGAGTTGATCAGTTGTTGAGTTTGCATTAAGAAATTTTCAAAAAGACTTGATCGTGGATATAAAAAATATTATTTTTTTTGCATTACACATGGTAAAAAAAATAAGACACATTGTTCATTTTTGCCCAAAAAAAACATTATTTATAACTTATACATAGTGTAAATCTCTATACATATTAATATATATTAATTATAACTTAAAATTATTTTTGACAAAGCCTCGTAAATATATGGAATTTTAAATATATCCGTATTAATAAATATTGTATTAAAGCCACATAAAAGTATCAAATATCTGCACATATTGTAGTGTAAGAAAGAAATGGGTATTAAAAAAATTGTGAATTATCTTCTAATTTATAATTATCTATCTACGGTACACATATACATGTTGTAGGAAGTATAAATACTAATATATAATATAAAATATATAGCAACCAACAATGTATATAAATGGCAAATAGCCAAGTTTCTTAATATCATGAGAGGAATTAAACTTTGAGTGTTGGCTAATAAAATAAAACAAAATATATGGTAAATCATATGATTTATAAGTTGGGAATTTGTATGATTTTTTTACTATATGCAGTGTATACCCAAAGGTATTTATATATGAGAAAATGTATAGCAATTAGCAAATAATATTATTTATAAATTATGAATAATGTAGCTCATCATTTAAACTAGAGGAGAAGATGTGTTAAAGTAATAACTAAAATAAAGCTAGGATCAAACCATCATTTTTTTAGGGTGAGATCAGTATTAGACCATCATTTTTTGCCAATTGTATTAAACCATCATTAATTAAAGTTAGGATTGAATCTTCTCCATTTCTAAAAACTTACCTGAAGAAGTATCTGTGTTTGAGATACACAGATACACTATAATTTTTTATTCTGTTAAATATAATGTAATATAAAATAAGTTACAAATATAATATTTTATCATTATAATATATGCGTAACTATATTATTGATAAAATATATATATAAAGCCAACAACGGAAACAAAATATTGAATTTGAATATATTATGATTTATGAACAAGAAAAATTACTATGATGAAATATTATCATATGGAGCCAAATGTATTTGATAAAAAAATAAAAATATATAAAATATGATAGTTATAATAATGTGACTCGTTGTTTTATCGGATCCAATATCTAGTAATTACATAAATTAAATTATGAATCCTATAAGTTTTATCATTTGTAATTTATTATTTTGTTCTGGCTAACCATTTGTATAATTTATAATTTATTAATAGCAAAATTTATCGTTTATAATTTATAATTTATTAATAGTTAAATTTTTTTTTATAAATTCTATATTTTATACACATACTTCGTCTTATTTAGGACTTGTTTGATTCTGTTTCTGGAAACAATTTTTCTATTTTCAGAATCAGAAAACTCAAAAAACTTATTTAGTAAACTTGTTTTTTATAAACTGTTCTAAAAAATAGAAAAAACTCATAACACCTTTAAGGTATTTTGTAGTTTTTATTTTGAAAAATACAAAAAAAAGTGAGAAACATCCACCTCATTAATGGTAAAATTATAAATTTTAAATAACTCATTTATCACTCACTAGTTATGATTTTGAGAACAATTATTTAAATAATTTTTTTTATTTTCTTATTTTTAAAATTTATTCTCAAAAATAATTTTATAAAATTATTTCCAAAACAATAAAATAAAAAATACTATCAAATCTTCCCTTAAAACTCTGATCCATTCGGATTAACATATGGACCCATGGCTGGCGGAAAGAGGGAGAGATCACATGCCTACGCGCTGCAAGTAAGCGAGGCTGCTGCTGTCACTGCGAGTACCCAATGAAGTCATCACAGAAACCCTACCAACCAGGGTGAAAACGACGTCTTCACATCCCCACACTCTAAATGCAAATAAATTATTAAATTAAATTAATTAAAGGAAAAAAAATTTGAAGCAGAGGTAGGGAGAGAAGCAAGACGAGAGAGAAGAGAGGGTGGCACTTTACCACTTTTATACGCTGCACGCATCCTTCCCCACAGAACACAAGCAACAGAGAGTGCTTGGGGTACCAAGAAAACCCCATCGCAAGTTCTAACCTTTGCTCAATCCCACCATTAATGAATTTCTCCTCATCCTGATTCACGACCATCATAGTCAGAATCTATACTGAAATTGTGCTATTCACCTTTGCTCATCTGCTGCATGTGTCAGTGTTTTTCACTCCTCAATAGTCAATACTCCATTCCAATCCAAAATTCCCTCTCCTTTTTCTCTAATGCAATCCGCTTAATTTGTAAGCCTAGATCCTAGATTCGTAAGCCAATCCAAACCCATTTTATACTCTCTTTCAAATCCTTTTGTATGTGGGAACAAAGGCGCTGCCTTGAAAAACTGGAGTCTCTTGTAGGGTTGTTTGTGTGCGCATCTTTCTTGTCAGTTTTGTTAGATGAAGGCCATGCCCTTGCCTTTTGAGGAATTTCAAGGGAAGGTGGTGTTAGAGTTTTCTTCTTTTCCTTCCTCAGATTCGTTTCCTTTGCCTCTTCTGCATCAGCCACCACAGAAGTGGAACAGTGACGAGAAAATTTGCTATGTGGGCACTGAGCCCACCTCTGTTCTTGACGCCAGAAGAAGCCCAAGCCCTCCTACTTCCTCCTCAACAATGGCCTCTCGTGGAAGCAATAGCGCCGCCAGCAAGGGCGGCGACGGCAGCTGTTCAACCAATAGCACCACCACCGGTGCCGCGGCGACAGTCTCGGAAAATCCATCTCAGGCGGCCTTAGACACGTCCAGCGCTGAGAAATCTACGCTGCCAATGGAGGATTGGGAGGGTGTGTTGTCTGAATCCCCAGGTCAAGATCAGTCTATTCTAAGACTAATTATGGGCGATATTGAAGACCCATCTTCGGGATTGAGCAATATCTTGCAGAGCAGTGGTGTTGGGTCTCAAATGGTTGATTTCAATGGAGGTTTTGGGGCTGTAGATCAAGGGTTCGAGCTTGAACCCGTTACTTGTGGGAGTATGATGAGTAATATTGCAGAACCCATTTTCGCCGCCTCAGCTGCCAATCCATTAATGGGGTCATCTCCGTTGGTGTTCAATTCTCAGCAGCAAGTAATTTCAACGGTAGAAGACAAGTTAAACCGAAATCAAGTTCAATTCTCAGAGAACCCCTCTTTCTTCATGCCCTTGACATTCCCACAATTGCAAGAGCAGCAAGTTTTTTGTCAGCCTCAGGCGAAACGCCTTCTTTGCGACACAATTGGGCAAAGCTATCAGGTCCCAACTGGGCAAGAGCTATTTGCCAGGAGGCGGCAACTGCAGCTTCCTTCAAACCCTCAACATGTGCAGCAATGGCAATCCTTACTTGAGCCACCAGTGAAACAGCAGAAGGTGAGCTCTGCAGGGGATGATTTCACAACCCACCAGCTCCAGCAGACTATCATTGACCTGATATTCAAGGCTGCAGAGCATATTGAAGCCGGTAACCCGGCAAATGCGCAAGGGATATTGGCGCGGCTCAATCACCAGCTCTCCCCTATTGGTAAGCCATTTCAGAGGGCTGCTTTCTATATGAAGGAAGCCTTGCAGTTACTGCTGCATTCAAATGGGCAGAGTTTATTGGCTTTCTCACCCATTAGTTTCATTTTCAAAATTGGAGCTTATAAGTCATTCTCTGAGATATCTCCAGTTCTTCAGTTTGCCAATTTTACTTGTAATCAAGCCCTCGTTGAAGCTGTGGAAAGGTTTGATAGGATTCACATTGTTGATTTTGATATCGGGTTTGGAGTGCAATTGGCTTCTTTTATGCAAGAGCTGGCCTTGAGAAATGGTGGTGCACCTTCACTTAAAGTTACAGCTGTTGTAACTCCATCCACCTGCGATGAAATTGAGCTCAGTTTTACACGAGAAAGCTTGAATCAATACGCCAAAGAAATCAACATATCCTTTGAGCTCAATGTTATGAACATTGATTCATTAAACTCTGCTTCCTGGCCCCTTCCTGGTCGTTTCCCTGACCCAGAAGCAATCGCTGTGAATTTGCCTGTATCTTGTTTCTCAAATTACCCATCATCCTTCCCTTTGGCCCTTTGCTTTATAAAGCAGCTCATGCCAAAAATTGTTGTCACTTTAGATACAAATTGTGATCGAATTGATGTCCCATTCCCCCACAATTTAATCCATGCTCTTCAATCTTACTCAGCCTTGCTTGAATCACTGGATGCTGTGAACGTGAACCTAGACGTCCTCCAAAAGATTGAGAGGTACTTTGTCCAACCGGCCATCGAGAAGATCATACTGGGTCGCCACCATTGTAGAGAAAAGTTACCTCCATGGAAGAACCTGCTTCTTTCATCTGGGTTCTCTCCACTCACATTTAGTAACTCCACAGAAGCTCAAGCAGAGTGCTTGGTGCAGAGGGCACCTGTGAGGGGATTTCAAGTGGATAGGAAGCACTCTTCTCTTACTCTATGCTGGCAGAGGAAGGAACTCATCTCCATTTCAACTTGGAGATGCTGAGCAGCAGCTAATTAGTAATCTACTTTCAAAGGTGCTTCAGAACTTACTTCTTCAGTTTATCTTTCTGAATCTTATTGTCTGTGGTTGTTCTCTGTACTAATTTTTCATGTAATTTAGGGCTTAGTGATGCAATCAATACCTCCAAATGTTTTGTTAAATGGATGGGATGGCATTGTACAGTTCTACTATGTTTTTCCTAGTGTTTCCACTTTAAATTTGGGTATCATTTGTGCCTTTTCCCACTTCCATCTTCTGGATGGTGACTTTTTATGTAGTCTTGACCTCAAAGCAAATTGCTTTGGAAGCAAAGAACTTTTATGTTCTAAAAGTTAGGATTTTGAATTGATGGAGGTACTTATTCAAATCTTATTGGCCGGACCGTGTTCAAATAAGTCATTATTAAATTAATCAATATTTGTTTAAATTTATATATAAAAATATGAAGTAAGAAAGTAAGAATTAGTTTTTATTGGTTTCTTACTGATTTCCTATTACTTTTGATTTTCTAGAGGTGTTCTGAAGTGAAACCAGGTCACTTTGTTTGTTCATCAGTCAAACTAGGTGGTCCAATCTTATTTTGGTAACATTACAATCTAGGCAAAAACCAGGTGATTTTTGTGAGAGGAGAGGCGGCTGCATGTGTGTGTGTGTAATAAGAGAGGACAGTGTAAATTAAAAATTTGAGGCGAACATAAAATGGTGGTAATAATTAGATGGTAATGAAGACCATTGATAATTCTGAGAAGAAAGCATATAGAGCTTATGAATCTGGACTTGTCGTGATTAATGTATTTGTTCTATGGATTAAGATAGCAAGCAAATGTTCAATTTCTGACAATGAATGCAAATCCCAAAACCATTCCCAAAAATCCGGCCATCTTGGCATTATTTGTCAGTAACTGCGGAATAAATTTAGTGTCTTTCCCGTCCAAACAAAAATTTAGGTGTCTTTATTATAAATCGACTTGTTGACAAATATATACAGTACTAAAATACCATCGCTTTATGAATCTATTGAATTTTTTTTTTGAGAAATTACCATTTATGACCAAGATTTCAATTTAATTACATAATAAATCTACCGATCATCTGATCACAAAAAATGACCAATTTTTAAAATTAAATATTAAAATATGAAATTACCCAAATACCCCCACATGTTATATCTCCTCCGCCGGTGACGGTCAATAGCCCGTGACCAGTCAATATTCACCTGAAAAAATGTCTTACAATTTTTTTTTCTAGATTTTGTAATTTATTTATTCTAAATTTGTAACTTAGTTTTTAAATTTTTATTTTACAATTTTTTTTCCATAATTTGCAACTTCTATGTTTTAAATTTATAACTTATTTTTCAATTTTTTTCTTTCAATTGTTTCAATACTTTTATAACTTTTTTTTAGATTTTACAACTTACCTACTATAAATTTGTAACTTGTTTTCCAAGTTTTTATTATAAATAATTTTAGTATTTTACAACTTTTTTTTTTAATTTGTAACTTATTTGCTCTAAATTTATAGCTTATTTTTAAAATATTTAGTATGAATTTTTTTGATATTTTTGTAACTTTTTTAACATATTTTGCAACTAGTAAAAATTTTTACTAAAACAATTGATAGTAAAAATTTAAAAAATAAGTTACAAATTTAGAGTAAATAAATTGTAAAATATGTAAAATAAGATATAACAACATTGAAACAATTCATAATACAAATTTTGAAAACAAATTACAAATTTAAAGTAAATAATAAATTTTAAAAAAATTATAAAATATTAAAACCAGTGGCAGACCTACATGTTGTTCAGTGGTTGCAGCTGATCACCCCCCCCTCCTGCCCCACTCATGGAAAATTGACAAGTAGGTGTTGTAAGTTTTTGCATTTTGGCCCCTCACTTTCTAAGATTTTGAACCCTCGGGAGAAAATGCTAAATTAGAAGAAAACGTTAATAAGAATAATCAATAATAGAAAGAAAAGGACGAAATAGTGGTGCGTGGGAGAGATGAAACTGAAAAGGAGATTTGCTATATTCGTGTGTCTTTTTATTACTTTTATTACATAAAGTTATTTATTTTATATTACAAAATAACTATTATTTTTGTTTATATACTGAATTCATAATTAGAAACTTTTATACCAGTTAGAATAGTTATTAATTTATTATATGTATGACAAAAAAAAAACCTCAACGTACGTTTGGTTGATTAAAAATATTTATTTATTTATTTACTTATTTACTCTTAATATTTTTTATCCTTTTCACTAATAGATAATTAGGTAATGATATTTTTTTATGATACTTTTAGATATTTTTAATTAAATATTATAAATTTTTTATATTTTGAATAGAAAATTAACAACTTGCTTAATACAATTTTTTTTTCAAATAATGATTAGAAATTCTATAAGAGCTTTATAAAAAGGTTTTGTCAATTTAATTCAACAATGACTGGAGTTTAATATAGAAAAAGATACAATATTTTGTTTGTTTTATTACCTTTTTAAGCCTAAATTTTCTTCCATACATAACAATTATAAAGTATAAGTTGATTGTGAATTATTACTTTTAATTAATTTTTTTTAACCTTTGATCAAATTTTTAATTAAATTATCCCCACTAGCTCAAGTTCTTAGGTCTGTCACTAACTGAAACCATTTATAATAAAAACTTGAAAAATAAATTGTAATTCAGAGTAAGTAAGTTGCAAAATCTAAAAAAGAAATTGTAAAAGTAATGAAACAATTTATAGAAAAATTTGAAAAAAAGTTATAAATTTAGAATAAAGAAGTTGCAAATTATGGAAAAGAAATTATAAAATAAAAATTTGAAAATTAAGTTGTAAATTTAGAACAAGCAAGTTGTAAAATCTAGAGAAAAAATTATAAAATATTTTTTCCGACAAATATTGATTGGTCATCAGAAATTGTTGATCGGTTACTGGAGGCCATTGACCGGTGGTTGGCCGGCCGTTGACCGTCACCGGTGGGGGGAGATATAACATGTGGGGACATTTGGGTAATTTCACATTTTATATTTAATTTCAAAAAGTTGATCTTCTTTTATGATTAAATAAACAATAGATCACATTCTGTAATTAAATTAGATTTTGGTCGTTAATGGTAATTTCTCCATTTTTTTTCCTGTCTTAAAAACTGCCATCTAAATCTAAACACCACCTAAGGACCCTGGTTCTATCGGCAACGTTGACTGCTTTGCGAAAGTTGTAACACGACAATAGTTAGAAACTGTTGGATTTGCATCAGTCAGCCCGGAAAAAAATGGCCGATGAAGGAAGTTGCTTTTTATGATAGATCGAGATTAAGGTCTCACTGGGTGAAAAATGAGAATGGATGGAAGAAAGGGAATGGAACAAGAAAAGGCAAAAGGAAAAAAATTTAGAAAAAATAAGGCCTAAAGTGAAGTTTGTAAATATATATATACATATATATATATATAAGAGAAGTTTTTATTTTAAAAAATAATAACAGGATCTTAATTTTGATTATCACTGCCCTCTTCTCTCACCCATATATTTTTTTTGGAGGTCGCATAATGTATCATCATGAGAACTTGTTCTTGTAAAAAGAAGTGTGTTAATGAAGTAAATAGGAATAAAATAAAAAATAATTAGCATTTTTTAAAATATTAAATATATAACAACATTCTCATAACATCCATAATACTCCATTTAGTCCTATATATAGGATAATTTATCATGGTCCTGAATATAAAATTTTTTATAATATATGAAATATTAAAAAATTATTCCTATTTAATATATCTAAAAAAAAAATAAATAAGAATAATTTTAAAAAAATATTAAAATTTTTTAAAAAATTTAGATAATTAATTAAATTTAATTTTAATTTTTAATTTACATAATTTGATTAAAAAAATTTTATATAAAAGAAAAGGGAGTATAAGTGTAATGTAGCATCCGATGATTACCATTTTTAATGCACTGCAAATGAAATCACATGGGAATTTGTACGACTGGAGCTTGGAGCCCATCCACACCTAGCGTTTTTTTTCTCTCCCGGGACCCACCCACAGTTTGTTTAATCTCTCCTCTGTTTTTATTTCACCTCGGAAGCCCTTCATTTAATTAGATCTTTTACAAATCACAATAATAATCATAACATTTAATGATTGAGTTGAGGCCATGTCGCATGAGAGACATGTCTGGCTTCTTCCTTTGTTTTTCTTTTTTTTAGGAAAGCAACAATTTTATTTAAAAACAAACACAGTATAATTAATAGAAAGGGGAGGTCCAAAAGCAGGCAAAGTCTAGGGATCCCACTCAACCCAACAAGCAAGAAAGCCCTACCTAACAACCAAAACAACAAAGCCGATAACCACCAAAGAAACATCAGAAAAACAAGAGAAGCCAACCCACCATCATCAGAAGAAATCATTGACAAAAAAGTGTGATTGCTGGGGATGGGGCTGTCAGAGCCACCTTATGAGTCCCATCCCTCGTACGTACCTAGGCGGACAAATCCTCTTGTGATTTTAACACAACGGAATGGAAGACAAACGACAGAGACGTCCCACGACTCTTGTTTCACTAGCAAGCCACAGCCCCAATTAACCATCGCAACTCATGTATGGCTGTCATTATACTTATTTTTTCCTAAGATTTGATGATGATGGTGATGGCAAACACATAAACTCCATGGACAATAACGCACTCTACTAACCCACCAACAGATTTTCATATATATCATATTTATTCAATTATTACAATTGACTGTTAATTTATTATCTAATTCAAGATAACAATTTTTGGTACATTTGGTAATATTTTAAATTTTAATTTTAAAATTAATGTTAGGGGTAAGGAATGAGAGCACCTTGCTTTGTTACCAGGAAAAAAAAAAAAAACAAGAATGCCACTGGAGCAGCTGTCCCCTAAGAGAAGGGAAAATCACGCGTTAAAACTTATTAGCATATGTATACACGTGTGGCGTTTTCGTTTTCAAAAGTCATTTTTATAAAAATTCTATCCTTTTTAATTAAATGGCTGTTATTAACATAATTGTTGCAAGAAAGCTGATAACATACATAACTAGAAACTATTAAATAAGAAAGCATAATTATGATTGTGTAAAAAGTAATATTTTCTTTCGTGGAAGTAAAAAATGATATTGTAAAGGCACAATTATATATCAATAATATTGTAAAGGCATACATAATCAAAATGGAAAAAAAAAGACAACTACATATATAGTTCAATGGAAGCCAAATATATCAAATCAGAATATTATTAATTCATCAGCCAAATTAAAAAAAATGGCTTCACAAAAATGTATATATAGATTATTAGATAGTATATTTATATATTCATAAATTATATATTAAAGATAACAATTTTTAAAATATCACGACGTAACATAACGGGGGAAATAACTCTAATTTCTAACTGTCATGATACGCCTTAATCAATCTTCATTTTGTGGAATTGTCACTGCTAATGTGGATTAGGCATACTCTCAGTTGTCAAATATCTGCTGAGATTAGAGTCAATGTGCATACTTAGATTATAAGTTTATTGTTGAATTATCGTACGCTAATTGCTTGATTAGAGCTTCTGGTCTTACACGACAATAAAAGGTTAGAAATTGCAAGTCTATCTTCTGAAAATATCATCACAATATATATTATCGATGCTCCAACATCTCAAGCAATTCATCAATTATTGAACGTCTTATGACTAATGTGATGTGATTTGATATAATTGTTTTCTTTTAATCTCTCATAATTGACATACGATACTGCATCTAAGTTTCATTGGCTTATTTAGAGCCAAACACATTTTATTCTTGTAAGAATTTTAAAAAACAAATTGCATTATTTATAGTTTATGAGAAATACTATTAAATATGTATTTTATTATATTTATTGATGTGTGTCTTTTTTTTGGTACAAATATTTATTGATGTGTGGATATTAAGGAAAACTGAACATATTTATTCGTGCATTTGCAAGCAGGAGTCTAAACAAAAAAATGAGTTGCACGATTTATAATTTGCAAATAACATGATTTGTTATACATCTTATTATATAAGATATATTAATATTGATTCATTATATATTGATTATTATGTTTAAATATATGGTTAAGTTTCATGGTATGGATGAAAGAAGATAAAGTTAACAACAGTACCTCTATCCATTTTTGAGTTAATATTCAACGACAGATTTTTCCCCCCTACATCTCGAGAGGGAAAGTAATTGTTAAAATGCATATTGTAAAAGAAATAGTTAAACTGTGATATTTGAGTAACTTTTATTATGCGTGTTTTGGAAACAACATTGTGAATTTTTTGTGAGAAAATTTTTAAAATAAAAAGATATTTCTTAAAGGATTTATGAATTAATTATGTCTCTTCAAATAATTTATGAAAACTCACAAAGCTCATAAAATATGAAAATAAGTGGCTTCCACCTAGATTTATAAATTATTACAATGCACGTATATTAATTATTACAATGTACATACATTAGTTAATATATGTATCTTTTTGTTAAAAGAGTTATGTCGTTTCAAGGGTTGTCTTCTTATCACCTATAACTAACCCACAATCTTCCATAATTCCATAATTCCAATTTTATTCATCAACTTCTTTTAACATACACAAGCTTGCTTTTATCTTTAGGACACAAAGGATAAAAAATAAATTGCTACTTTGTAAAAGCAATTGTTGTTAAGACTTGAGTTTTGGAAGTCTAACACCTACTCAAGAATCTACATTGTATTCTACAAGAAATTTGTCACTAATCCACAAGTTGTACCGAATATTTAAAAATTGGTAAGGATAAACTAAACTTAAAGGAAAGTGTTACTCATACCTTAAGACATGTAAATAACTTTTTCCTCAATCTCCTCTTCTTTTACACTTCAAAAATTCATTCCTTCCAACATTTCCCTCTGCGGTGTTGACATTATTATTATTATTATTATTATTATTATTATTATTATTTTTAGGTACAAATAAAAAATGTCGTGGTGTTGACACAGAAGTGACATGAGTTATCATATTAAGGGAAGCAAGGCGAAGTATTTCAATTGTTATTGAATTATTGTAGTATATATTTGCAAAAACAAGTGTATAAAAAGAATGACAAAATTGTGAAAGATGTTTGCTTTATTACTGGTGTTTGATGATTTATGGTTGGCATGTTATGATCTATAACAAAAACGCTGGAATGTGGGTAAGTTCAACGAATCATCCAGACACATCAATTGAGATACTCTTGTCTATAAGTTTGACTGGGTTTTTAGGAGGAAAAAAATCATAGTCTTCCCCGCCGAAAACATCATTTTTGTTCTATGGTGGATGGATGGCGTGATCTTATGACTTATGAGATTTAAATATTCGAAGTTATATAATTTTTTAAGAAATGAATTATTATCATTTTTTCCATTATATAAACGCTAGCCTATGACTCTATAAAATATAAGAGTATTTAAAAAAATCTCATTATAATTAATAAATAATAAAATAATAGCACTTCTTATATTTTACATATATATATATATATATATATCTAACAATTAATTTTTCCTTCGGTGATAAAAAAGGCAAAACATAAGATCCAAGAATATCAAATAAAGAAAGTTATATAAATAACATAAAAAATTATTTACAAGTATGATCGACTTCCTATAAATTATCTAATAAAAATTAAATATGTTTTCTTGTAGTTGGCAAGAAAAAAAATTTTCTCATACATTTATATAGAGCTTGAAATCATTTGTAGTGTTGATGACTGATGAATAGATATAAAATTTAATTTAATATTAATAATTATTAGTAAAATATTTTAAGTTGTAATTTTTTATATTATTAGTTTTAAAAATATATTACTCCTTCTTATTTTAAATGCATTGTATTTTGTAATGATAATAAATATAAGGATCTTTTTTTATAATATGAGGTAGTATTTATTATATATTACTAGAAAATACTTATATTTAATTTATGTGAGAGAGAGAAAGAGAAAGAAATTTAAAAAAAGATAGTTTTGAAAAGATATTATAATTTAAAAAAAAAATTACTATAGTTACTCAATTCGTTTTAAAATATATAACAGATTTAGTGAGATTAAATTTTTAAAATATATAAATTACTTTGTAAAAGTTAGTGATCATTTAATACTTTATTTTTAATTTTATCCCTATTTATAATAATATTCAATTATAAGAAAGAAAAGCAAAACAAAAAAAATTATAAGAAAAAAGAATAATTTATTTTTATTCCTCTTTAATTAGGATAATTTTAAAAAAATTATAAAAATTTTTAAAAAATTAATTTTTGTGGGTATAAAATAAATAAATATATATGATATATTTTAAAATGGGAAAATTTACTAATTTTAAATATTATTTTTAATTCATGTTATTCCATTAAAAATGTTTTACATTAACCAAAGAAAGTGATAAATAATTTATTGGGGACGGAAAAGTTGCGTGAAAATTTAGGAATGAGATCCACTTTTCTTCGTGGAAAAAACTTAGGTGCTTTTCCTTAGGTGTTGTAGGTAATAACCATTTGACACCTGAATTTTTTTTACAAATCATATATCCTACTCAATAACCATATACTAATGGCGTTAACATGTTAATCTTGGAAAACAAGTTTTTAAAAATCTTGATCCCTTGCCCTCTCTCGTCTTCTCTCATTCATCCTTCTATGCCGAGAATGAGGCTCTCGATGCAATCGATGTAATTGGATTGTGGGAAAGTCGCTACTTTGATTGCTTGGCCATCTCCTCTAGTATTTTCCCTAGTATGTTCTTATCGTCTTCTTAATTTTCCTAATATGATCTTGTGGGGACAACTTCGGATTATGCCTTTTGCTATAGCAAGATCCTTGTATTTTTTGTTTAATAATAGATTATTGCCCCTTCTTCCCAAAATCAAAGATAAATCTTGTGGGGACAACCTCCTTTGATGCTCTATTGAAACCAGTGTATTGTCTTACTGTCAAGCAAGATCTACTTTGATTGTCTGTACATTAAGTTTCGTTTGACTTTGGGCATCTTTATGGTGCTTTAATAATGTTTGGAAATTGCTTTTGGTTTTGTTCACTATTTCTCCATCTTTATTGACCTAAACAAACTCTTTACTCAATTTTATCTATTATGATTTCTAATTAATCCAAAACCAGTAAGTGTTAGTGCCCTCTTTAGCAGTAATGCAAATGTCTATATGCTGATTCTTTTAATTTTTTTTTAAATGTTGCACCATGGTTTGGTTCATACTTGTTTTCCAATTAGTTAGTCTGATTTAGCATTTTTTTTTGTAACAAAAGGATTTACAAAAAGAAACTAAAACCTCATGACTGACACTATCTTGAGAGAAGATAATTCCCCTGAAATTACTACTTGAGGATAATAAATTTGCTATTTATATTTGGTTTGATTTATTGAGATTGGAGCTTCAGAAATGATTTGTAAGTGATATACAGATTGGAGAACCTAGGCTAGTTAAATACTCTATTAGATTCCAAACATTGGCTAAGGTTTTTTTGTTTGTTTGTTTTCTATGTGTATGTATCAATTTTATAGCAAAACGTTTGTTTCTCAATGCACATTTAGTGAAAGCTTCGAGGTTATTTTTTAAAGTATGATAAGCTTTGCTTTTGATTACTCTTGTTGCAACTCACTTTTGAAGTATGCTATTACATATATTTAAGCAAGCTCCATGCATTCATAAGTCTATGGCATGAGAAATGAATTAGTTGAAAATTTTCTAATGTTGCCTATACATTTATAGTAGCCACAATAAGTGGAGTCCAAAGTTATATTAAAAATGTTTGTCTCAGACGTGCTCACATGGGTAAAAAGCTAGTCTATATGACCATAATCCATAAACATAAGATCATGAAAGCAAAAAAACGTACAATTATTGCTCTAGCTTCATATGCAAATATTTAAATCTTTTTTATTATGGTTCTTTCTTATCTTCTCATGACAGAATTTTTTACCTGTTTATATCAAATTGTCTATCTAGAAAACTTGATGATGGCTCCTCCTAAGCATTGCCATTGAATAGAGAATATAATAGAGGGTAAGCATCTCATCGTCCAAATGTAGCTTATATGTCACTTGTGCTTTTTATCCCATATAATTAACTATGTATTTGTCATAAGCAATGTCAAATAACTACCTTACTACATGTTATATAGAGCGTCCTCATTGATCTCCAACCGGATGTTGATTGTTTGAGTGGCTTATGAATTTTGGCTAGCATTTTTTTTTTCAATTACTTATATGGAATTTTGCCCATTTAATTGCAGATTTTCTATGAAAAGGAGCTCATTGCAGCAACTGAAATGACCTAAGAATGATTGCTTATACTTTATTGAGGTGATAGTTCAAATATGTTTTCATGGCAAATGGAGCAAAGTCAAGTAAAGTGAAAAAGTTGTATATCATATGTACTGAATATGAATATGATAGTAGATAGAGTTGTAGAAATATGATGGTGTTATATATATATGTATATATATGATACATGCTTCACCATTTTCTGTACTTATAGTGGTTTAGAATAAGAATTTTTATATTTTTTGTTCTCTCTTTATTGTTGTATAGAATTCTATTTTAAGCACAATACTTTTTGTTTTTAATAAGAACGAAGAGCAAAATGCAATAATTAGTCTGCAATATGGACACCTCAACTGATGGCCTCATCCTCAATAAAAATTCCTAACTCTTAAACATTGTCTTATGACATGATGGATTGTTTCATGTGTATTTGCATTGAAATTAAAGGACATGTATAATCATTAGTGTAACTTGTGCTATCCTTCTGTAATTTGTCAGCACAAAAATTCATCTCAATGTAAGGAATAAGCTGCATTTGTTCACCATACAATATTTCATCCAATAAATCTCGAAAAATAAAAATGTATTAAAATTAAAAAATAATTGTTTTGCTACGTCAATTAAAAATTAAAGAAGACTTAAAACTAAACTACACTAAAATTAATTGCTTGATTCAGTTTTTGGTGATGCAAGGAAACATGATGTACACACTCCTCATTCAGGTTTGCAGGCTTATAGATTTGACATCCTTGTGAGATTGGCACCTGTAATTTACCAAGTTCAAAATTAATACGCATATAGTTATTAAAATGTGCTTACAAAAGTTCAAAATTAATATGCATAAATATACCTAGAGATGGAGTTAATAATGGTATTGACAAGGATGGAACTTGGGCTATATTCGAATTTATAGGTCCACTAGCTTCACATTATTGTAACATTGATACCTGCAACATATAGAGTATAAAATTGATATAGTTAGAATTATCAAAAGATAATTGAGAATAAGTGAATAAATATACCCGTGAACAACGCTTTTTCTTTGATTTCTTTTCTACACAACTTTTAGGTTGACCTTTAACTTAAGATGAACCTTCTTTCTTCTTTATTCCCTTTGCTTGAAATGCATCCTTTTCTCCAGGTGTGCTAGTTTCATTAATTTGATGATGATCACTAGGTTCTTCTTGGTTTGGTGTGGAAGAATTTTTGCTCAAAATTTTATCAATTTCCATGTCTAATTTAACCAACCTTCTTGAAAAAAAAGATGTAGCATCATCAGATTTAGCAGCCTTACTTGCTATATCAACTGCATTTTGACACAAGTCCTTGAAACAATTTGAGACAACTATCTTTGGATCTTCTTTGATTATGTGCCCACTATTATCTATAATACATCCACTTCGAGCATGTTTGGTCCACCTTTTGAGAATGTATTTTGGAGGAATAATTATCATATTCCATAAATTAAGTACTCAAAGAGTATGACTACATAAGATTCCAATAAAGTTATATTTCTTACAACTGCACACAACTATTTCATCTTCTATACTAAAGGTAACCTTTTGCTCTCTTGTATCTCCAACTGCATACACTTTATACTCATAGATTGTTGAAACTTGACTACATTCTTTAAAAAGAATGTTACAAGACTTCTCATATTCCTCTTTGACTTGATAAAAGGCAACTGGTGTATAGACTTCTCTTGCATTCTTTAAAAAAAGGACATTTGAATTCAGTGGTGGTGATTTTAAAATCATGTCATAGTTAGCATCTAACTCCTTATATCTCATATCGTTTAGTAATCTTTCAAAATGTCTGAAAAAGTCGAACACATTAAATGTAGACTTCATGTAACCTTTTAATCGACCATTGAAATTTTTACTCAATTGTGTTAATGTAGCTCCTACTGAAAAGGCATGCCGCGCATATTATGATGCCCACTTTTTTCTCTTTTCAAACAAATCTTGCATCCATTTATTTTGTTGAAGGCCATGCTTGTCAAGCATTGACTCCCATGCACTAAGAAAGTTATTCTCATACTCATATTCATAAATGCAATGCCTCAGATCCGAAGCAAAAGAATCTGATTTTTTGAAGGCATGATTAACATTCTTGAGAGCATTCTAAAATAGATGCCAAGTACAGAGTTGATAATATGATTCAGGGAGAACCATAGAAATTGCTTTTGCCATTGTTGCATCTTGATTTGTGAAAATAGTTTTTAGTTTTTTATCACACATAGCTTTTAGAAAAGTTCTAAATAGCCATTCAAATGATTCAGCAGTTCCATCATATAATAATGCAAAACTAAATATAACTGTTTGTCGGTGATGATTAAAACCAAGAATGGGTGCAAAAGGTTGATAATTCTTGTTTGTATGGTAAGTAATATCAAAAGAAACCATATCCCCAAAATAAACATAATCCACAACCATTTTTGCATCTGCCCAAAAAATGTTAGTGATTTGATCCTCAGTATCAAGTTGAATCTCATAAAAATGATGGATTCTCATATTTCCTTGATTCAAAATAATGTAGTAAAGTGTAAGCCTCACCTCCTTTCATTTTTGCCATCCTCTTAGAACTCAAATGATTGCTAACATCCTTAAGAGTCCACCCAACATTTTCTCTTCCTCCAACTTGATGACTCAAAAATTCAAACATTAATTTTTGTCGTATACCAGATTGGCTTACTAACTCAATTTGGGTAGCTTGAACAGTAGAAATCCTTCTTTGAGATGGTAATTTGTACTTACTCTTAGGAGCAGCAAAATGATGATTATGTTGATTCTCAAAAATGAAACTATATATTTTCCATTTTCTTGTCTATTGATTGTCATTCCAACCAAACAACCAGTTCTCAAATCTTTTCGAACCTTTTTTGTTTCACAATCACTTATCTTTTTGAACTCTTCTTTGAAACATACAAGTTTTTGAGATAATATTATTTTCTGGTCTATCTTACTTTTATTAACACAGTCCTTTCTAAAACTAAAACCAACAAAGTTAGCATAGACATTATAAAATCTATATGCATGCTCTTCAGTTTCAAATTCCATACCAACATATGGAGTTAAATCTTTTTCAGTAACTTCATGTTCTAAAGGCAGTTCTTTTGAATGGGAACATGAGGTGTTGACATAATCCATTGAATTTGCTACAAAATTAAAAAGAAAGAATTAGAAATAATTCCATTACTATTCACATTTACATTATTAAATAATGAATGGAAAAGGCTAGCCAAACAATACTCTCTCATTGTTGTCTCTTTTTAGTTTTGTCCTGTATGAAAACGTTATTCACCAAAATCTTATCTTTCTAGTTTTTTGGCCACCGAAGATACCTTTCCATTAAAGAAAATCACAAAACAGCGTTAAGTGTAGAAGCAACCAAGAAGCACATTCAAGAAAAACAATCACTAATAATAATAATAATAATAATAAAAGAATGGAAGCTTACCCAGCTTGCGGCCAACACTGATTCAAGAAGAAGCGGCTGCGTTGTAGATTTTGATTGAGGTAAATAAAATTGGAGTTAGGGTAGAGAATTTATTTTTCTAAGTTATTTTAAGTGTTTTAATAAACTAACACGGATGGTATATGGTTATTGAGTAGGATATATGGTGTGTAAAAAATATCCAAGTGTCAAGTGGTTATTGATAAACAATACGTAAAGTACCTAAGAAAAAGCACCTAAGTTTCTTCCGTAGGATATATGATGTGTAAAAAAAATTTAGGTGTCAAGTGATTATTGGAAAATATCACCTAAAGCACGTATGGAAAAGCCTCTAAATTTTTTCCTTTCTTCGGAGGGGTCATAATCTTATCTTATGCTCCGCCACGTGTGCGGCTGTTGTACACCTCGACTATGACAATTCATGTGCTGGTACGCCACCAGATCAAACGAGCTTAACCATGTACCACTGTGTATATATATATATACTCTTTTAAAAAACGTTTTAAAAGAACAAATATATATTTCAAAACGTTATAACACTAGTATATATATACTATATATATATATATATTTTTATCCCATATTATATAACGTTTTAAAAAAAAAATCACACAAATGATGAAAATAGTTAAATTTAGTTGAAAGTATTAGTTTTGTTAAAAATGTCCTTAATTAACTTCATTAGCTTTTTTTTCTGAAGAAAAGAGTTAGATTGGTTGTATACCAAATTTATAAAGCAAAAAAAAGAAACAGATTAACTCGGGACATATATCTAGATGGAATTAAAAACGCATATGGGGTTATTACTGGAAATGCAAGGAAGCATCGATCTGCTGATGAAGGTTTTTAAATATAGGAATAGCTTTTGGGGTTTAAAGTGACCTAATTGAGAGGAGAAAGGGAGAGGACATACAAAGAAATGAAAAGAGAGGGAGGTATTTATATATATATATATATATTTTTTTTTTCTTTTATCTCGATCTCATAAATAATTTTCATTTCCACTTTACATGGACACCCTTGCCTTAACTCATGATCTATATATCTCACTTGTTCAAAGCAGATTTTCACACAACAGGGAGTGAGTGAGATGAAGACACCACCAGAGCATCTTAATTATAGACATGGGAGCCCATAATTTTTGGAAAAAATTCCCCTTATAATTAAACCCATATAAAATTAAAATTACTAAAAAAATTATTATTAATTTTAATTTTCAAAGTTAAAACAAGATGTTCTTGATATAATGTTTTGGGTTTATAACTTTAATAACACATATATGTAAGTAATAATTTTTAAAGCTATTACTGAATATATATTATTAGATTTCAAGGGGTCTCTATGTTTTACTAGTATTTCCTATCTCCATTTTAAAATATAAAAAATAAATAACTAAATTATCATAAAAAAAAAACAGTTAAACGTTTTAACTATGTCACAAAGAAAAAAATATTTTTTCACAAATATTTTTATTTAATATTTCTATTTAACTCTCCTTTAAGTTTGTCTCGTAAAATAAGTCTACTTTAATTTGAAGATAAAATTAAAAAAAATGTATTAATTACTTAGACCAAAGTCATTTGTATCTTATATTTTAAAATAAATTAAATTTAAAAATATCTTTTTATATTAGGGAAACGGAGATAGTATTTTTTAATAATTGGAAAGTATAATGATATGCATAAACGACTGTTGATAAACATGAAGAAGTGAAGTAAGCGAAAGAAAAACACGCACAGCTTCCGTCCCAGGAGCAAGGGACCGATCTATTATTATTATTTTATTATTATTAAACAAAGATGGGACTATAAGGACGACGACACATCCTGCAGTTTTTTCCTCTCAACTTATAATGCTTATTTCTGGACAAATATCGAGGATCAGTCACAATAATTATATATATATATATATATATATTCCAGTGTTTGACGGATTGGAATTTTTTTTTCAATCATTAATTTCCTTTTTTACTATTTTACCAAAGGTCTCCAATTAAGTCATTTCACCTCTAAACACCATATGTTGGATATAGTTTTTTTTTTAAAAAAAAAAGTTTAGATGAGTTGGATATTAATATTAGAGTTGGAGTTGGATTTTATGATGCTGCATAGTGGTGGTGGTGTTGTAGTGGACTATTTGGACCATTTAAATTTTATTTAAATAGTATAATTTTTTAATGGTTAAACATTATTTTTAAAGTTAAGACTTAAGAGTTGAAGAGTTGTTTCTTTATGTATTTTATTTCTTTTATGATAAAATTATTATAATTAAAAAACATAAAATTTAGATGATATAAATTTATTTATATATTCATACATGTTACTGTAACAACAATACCGCTGCACTAATACAAGCAAAGCAACAATAAAGAATCTGTATTCCTAGAAAGAAGCCACAGCCCTCAAGTGAATACGACATATCCTTCATGGGGAAGTAAACTGTAGTAGATGTTTATATTACAAGCTCAAGGGAGTATTTTTCCTTTTGTTTTTTTTTTGTCGCAAACTGAAATATATGCATTGATTAACCAGAAAAAACAAGAGTTTAAAGTTCCTATGGACACCAATGACTAATTAAGTACCATCATCCTACACCTTGTCAAGTAACAGCAAATGATGATTGAATTATGACTAATTGTAATTAGTATTAATTATAGGCTCTTTTGAAGAGGTTGGAGTAAAATAAAAGTAATTAATAATTAAACTCTTACTTTGTATGAAATGCACATCAAATTGTAACTGCTACCTACCTATCAATTGGTAAAATGCGGAGGCCACATCGTAGATTTGCTGTTTTTACTTGTGATGATTTTAATCTAACTAAGGTCGATATTTAATTGGAGCTTATGAAGTAATTAAAAAGTCCTGTTATATACATACATACATACATACATACATACTGAAAAATTAAGAATCCGGCCGGGGGCTAAAACCAAAAATGATATGAGTGCATATAATTAATACCATATATAAAAAGTAACAAAAAGAAAGCAAGAAGTTTGAAGTGGACAATGATACAGATGCATGGGATGAGAAGATAACTTATTTGGGGCATATGGGTATATATAGACTTCTCCAAGTGGTAATTTTCTCCACACATAACAATTGAACAAGCATCAAATTAACCACAAATCAACTGTTGTTGATAGATATTAATCTTTGTAACTCTCCAGCTTTGTTTCCCAACTTTTTTTAGATTCTTACCCACCCACATCTCCTTCAACACTTTCTTTTTTGTTTTTTCCCCCTTTAAAATTAATATTTTCTGCAATTTTAAATTTCTTATAGTCAGCTTAGAAACCACGCATTCTTGGCATTCCACAAATTTGATATTATCCAAAAACACAGAAAAAGTAAGAAAGAAGTCTCTCTCTCTCTCTCTCTCTCACACACACACACACAATCTCTCTCACTCTCACACATGCTGGTGGACTTTTGTTAATGCTTTTTTTTATCCCATAATAATATTATTATTACCTTCGATGTTTTCTATAAATTGAAAAAATTAATAAAAAATAGAAAAAACCATCTAAATCAAATTTTAAAAAAATTAGAAAAAAAGATCCTTAATTAATTAGATTGTCATCGATCTTATGTGTATTTTATTTTGTTAAGTGTGAAGAAGAAAATGGCATATATATAGGTCGATCACCATCCACTTCTCAGGTGTCTTATGGTTTTCCTCAATGTGCTTCCTCCTCCTCATTATATCAAGGCTGGGTTGCTCTTAACTAGAATTTCCTTTTTTTTTTTTTGGTTCTGTTTTCCTTCGTCCATATGACCTCCTAATTAATTAGTACTTGGTTATGGTTTATAATCAATTATGAGATCTTATAAGTAATTACATGTTGAAGTTGCAAAACACTAACTGCTTTTCAATAAACACTTATGTTTCAAATAAGTGTCTATTTATATAAGGAAAAAAAGTGATTATGGGATTTATAAGTGATTATGTGTTAGAGTTACCAAACAAAAACAGCTTTTCAATAAGTATTTATGTTTCAAATAAGTGCTTATGGAAGAAATTGATTTTTTCTGCTAATGATAATCACTTATCCTCCCATAATCACTTATTTCATCATTCCTTCTCTTTATCCACCCAATATCCAAACACATTTCTTTCTCAAAATTACTTATAGTGTAAAAAAAATCCAAACATAATTCACTTTTGACAAAATTACTTATTCTCATAATCTATTATGAATAAACATTTATCCTCATAATCACTTATACATAATTCAATCCAAAGTCAATGATGTAAGTGATTTTAATAAGTGTTTATTCATAATAGATAATGAGAATAAGTGATTATGTCAAAAGTAATTTGTGTTTACATATTTTTACACTATAAGTAATTTTGAGAAAGAAAATGTGTTTGGATATTACGAGTTTAAGTGATTATTTGATGAATAATGAGAAGGAAAAATGAAATAAGTGATTATTGAATGATAAGTGATTTTCATAGGTACAAAAAATTAGTTTCTTTTATGAACATTTATTTAAGGTGTAAGTGTTTATTAAAAAATAATTCATATTTGGTAACTTCTTCACATAATTATTTATCTGCTCTCGCAAGTGCTCATGGGAGAAACACGCACGATTTTGCTTATTCAGATGGATGGATGTTAATTTATTCAATTTAATAATTTCTGCGCGTGAGGGATCTAGCCGGGCAATCTCGAATTTGTTATGTTCAGATTCAGATTGATGTTATACAATATCCACAAAACAGAAGTTTGGCAAGCCTAAGAAACAGACCCAAATGCAATTTGTTTCTGTGGATCTTTATGGGCCTTCATGGTCCTGGTCGGCCTTTTTGTTTCTCTATTAGTTTTAAGGTTTACATGTTTGAAGCAAAATCGTTGTCAATGCAGATTACCCAACCAAAAAGAAAAGAGAGAGAGAGAGAGAGAGAGAGAGAGAGATTAGCTTGCACTACCTAGATATATATATATATTTTGGTTCAACGCACTGCCAAGATTATGCATTCTTAAGTGAGATGCCTGTTTCATTTCCCTTTGTACCAAAAAAAAAAAAAAAGATCGTTCTCAATGCATGATATGATTATATCAATGAATAACTAAACAAGTCATGTTTTTAACTCAGTGCCAAGAATTCAGGTCGCTGACTCTTGGTTTTCTTTTGAAGGGGGTTCTTAACTTTATAGAGAAAAGCTTTTAATTATTGGTTGAATTTAGCATGGTGATGTACCTAAATGTCCTGCAAATTGGGGTCATTATCATAACAACCAAAATTATGAATGTACGGTAGGGTCTTCCTTAATAATTATATATGGTCAAACTGTGAAACTCTGATGTATTGTTTGGATGCCTGAAGTGAGAAAATAGAAAAAAGAGAAAAAGTAGAAAGATAATATTTTTTTTCCTTATGCTTTAATATACATGAGAAAAACTAAGATAAAAGAAAATTTCGCAGAGAAAAATATGAGGCACGTGTCTCTTTTTCTCTCTAAAACATTTTCTCTTTAAAATCTCTTTTTTTTTGGGAAAAAAAAATTTGGTGAGAAAATACATGGTATTTTTAATAAGAAAAAATTCATTTATTCTCTTATTTTCTCCACCAATTTTCTCTTGCTCTTACTTTTCTCCCTAGAGTAATATATTATTCTTGAATAAATTATATGTCTTAAGTAACTTAATTACAGTTTAATCTTTAAGGATTGTCCCTTACAAAGGCATGGTTGTGGAATGTGAGATGGACTTTTATTAATATTAAAAATATAGTCACATGGTGATCAGCTCATTGAGTTCATTTATTAATTAGGTTGGGGTCCCTGGAAGGATTGGCATTGGTTGGTAATATCTTAATGCAAATACTATGTTAATAGGCCATCACACTTGCTTTTGTCTTTCCTTGTTTTTTTTTTCCCAGTTAAATGCTCCCACAGACCACATTATGGGCCCTTTGCTGGATCTGTTTAGTTCCCCTTCCTCCTGTAGCTTTACAAGACTGTTGGCGTTGGGCCACAACATTTGTTGATGGGCCTTTAACTGTTGGGCCTCGTCCTTCCCCAACCCGAATTCATCCTTGGGTTTTCAGCCCTCCTGACCAGCATCCAAGGACCGAATTCCTCGACTTCTGGTGAGTTTTGATGTGATTCTGCCGGCGCCAAAGGTTTTTCCTTGATTCAAGACTCCACTCTGTCTGATTCTGCAGATGCAGTCGGTATGAGCTCGACTGTTTCAAAAATGTATGAAAGAATGTTGCTGCTATAAAACGCTGTCGTATCATGTGCTAGCTTCTTTACCCTTGTCTATTTAAAACCCGACCCTCCGAGAGCAAATTATTTGGCCCGACAGGCCGGCAGTTATATTCGGTTTTAGCCTCAGAACGTTCGCCATTTGAGCCTCACCATTGCGTACCAACATGATGACGCTACTGCTACTCTTCATTTCTCTTTTCCTTTTCCTATCATTCAAATTCGCCACCGCTTATGGTAGCATATGCAAAACTTTTTACCTGTTTCGAGTTCTCTATTTCTTTTCACTTTGGCTTTCTTCTCTTTATTTATTTATTTTTTCCATCTAGGTGACTTCACTTTGATGTCCAAGAAGCAACCGAAACGCGAAGAGATCGAAGATAAAGTGAGTAAATTCCATCCGATGAGAAAATGAGTTTTCAAAGGGCTTGTTTGGGAGGATGGGATGGGCTGAGTGGGGTGAGAAAAAAACTCATATTCTCTGAATTATTAAAAAATAACGGAGTAGGATGAGTTGGGATGGATTCCCAAATTCCATCTCTGCTTCCCAAACTCCAATTTTGTAACCCTTCCAAATTGGGAGTCTGATATCGACTTTCTCCTTCTATTTCTTTAACTACTGAAATTAATCTGCCTTTCCTTCGATATTGAAAAATTATACTTCAAACCCTTTTCACTGAAAAAAAAAAAGAACATTTTTCACTCCATTAAACTAACTTCCAAACAATGAGCATCTCTTCAATTATTGGCAGTGAGCATTCCACTCTACTACCTTCAAGACTCCCAAACAAGGCCAGGCGCTTTTATCAACTTTAATTACTTTAACTAATATTTTAACACAATTGTTTCAGGTTGTTTGGATTACTGGTGCTAGCCGTGGAATTGGTATACATTATTGGTGGCTTTTGTCAAACGTATAAATTAGGAATTTACAGCTCCTTTCCTCTTCAGTTTTCTTTTAACCATTACTCTAGTTTGATCTTGACCCTTCAATTTGTCTTCCTGCATCCCACTTTTTCATTTCCCCCTTGGTTCCCATTCTTAAATTCCTTGACAGCTAATCCATAATTATTCTTATAGTTAGCTCCTGCATGTCAATTTGTGATACTACTTTGTGTGCGTTTATAATAAGCATATATTGTGTTAACTACCTGAGTTATAAGGAGTAGTTTACTTCTAATTAATTCAGTTAATGTACAGATTGGTACCAAAAATAAAACACCTCTTGCATTCATTAATCAAGAGGTAATAACCATTCTTCTAACAAACCCTTCTCAAATGTCATATAAGACTGTTTATGTTTCCTTCCTTGCTCTTTTGATTTCTAGGTGACTTTGTTTTTGTCTGTAGTTAATAGTTCATATTTTCCATGACTTCTTATTCCAATACAAAGTTTCTTTGTAGATTTTGGTTATATGATTGTTGGAAATTCTTTTTCTTGGATTTTCTTCATCCAATTGATGTGTTAGCCTCTTCATAATTTCTTTGTTCTCAGACTATAACTATTTGGGGTTCTATTTCTAATTAATTATCTATACAAACCTAAGTTCCTGGTTTCCTTCTTTTAATAATGTGCGTGAAGGGGAGATTCTAGCTAAACAACTTGCAAGTTTAGGGGCCAAGCTAATAATCTCTGCAAGGAATGAAGCTGAACTAAAGCGAGTAAAGCAACAGCTGAAAGGTTTGTACTATCACATAGAAGTGCATAAGAGTGTGTAATGGGCTTATTTTATGTCTAAGCACACTCATAGATGCTTGTGGTTGGCATTCTTCTAGGTAAGCATGCGCCTAATGAGGTCAAGATTTTACCATTGGATTTAACATCTGGTGAGGATTCTCTTAAGAAGGCTGTTGAGAAAGCAGAATCATTGTTTCCCAGGTCTGGTGTTGATTATATGATTCATAATGCGGCTTTTGAGCGTCCTGTAAGTGACTAATTGCTTCATCTAATGGTTAGGATCACAAATAAAGAATTAATCAGAATAGGGAAGCTATTGGTTATCGTTAAACTAGATGGTTGACATGTGAATTTTAAAAGGACCAACAAAAGAAAAAAGAGTTATGTTTGGTTTTCTTTTGTTAGCTTGGCCTCTAGGTTTCATTATTTTATTTCCCTTATCTGATTTATTAAGAATTTTGCATGTGATTTCACTGAGAATAGTTTGATTCTTTGTGTATTTATTTGATCCCACTAGTTTTGCTTATCTGACTTCACTCCAAAATCCCTCTCCATCGATGCTTGCACGTATCATTTATTTTATCTAGTTTAGGAGCACAATTCTAATGTTATATAATAATAATTGATGCTACTAAAGCTTTTCCCACATTAGATATCCTCATGTGAAGGCCAGAGATAATTTTTCTATTTCTCCAGATCTGATTCCAAAACAGTATCCTAATAAGCCTGGGCTGCATGGCACTGTCTATGCAAAGACTCTTACACATAATTTGCTAATTTTGATTCACATCCATGCAGTCAATTATTAGCAAATAAGAAAACTACTCTGGCAATGTAAAATGAGTATCTTAGACATTTTCTCTTCAACATTAATATTACTCCCAAAAATTTAGTAAATAAATGTTTCTTCACATCATACTAGAATTAAGTAATGATGTACTTGATCCATGGATCTAAGGTCCATGAGAGGAGTGAGCAAGGCAAGCAATGGAGTTACCAATCTAGGTGATTGAGACAGCAACATAGGACTTTTTAGCTGACTAGTAAGGTGATATTTATCATAGTCATGGCTGATCAAGGTAATGTATCAGTATGAGGTCTATTTCTCAGTTGTCTCAACTGATGCAGAATTAGCAATTCAAGGTGGGCAACCATAAAGGGACCAACAAACATCTTGAATATGACCCAACTTATTACAATGAGTGCATTGAGGACGCTTGCAATTAGCACCATGCTTTCCACTTCTACATGTCCCTTTATCACCAATTTGAGGAGCTAACGTCAAAGTATTTAGAACAAAAGTATCTAATTATTCTAAAATTGAAATGTGTGAGGAAGAAATATGCACTAAGAACATCATCAATGGTGGTAATATCAAAACCACCCAGAATCTAATGCTAAATAGGTTCCAGGATAGAGCAGATATTGATGAAGGTCATAGCCATGAGGAATTTATCCCATTGCTTATCTTGTTCTTTTGCATATGTCAATAGGCATCAATTACCTGAACTCATGTTTGAGAGACTCAATCTTGCACACATAAGCATAATGTTTGTATCCTAATGCTAAAAATTGACAAGATTAGATTGAATATTGTATTACGTAGGAACACCTAATGTCCTTACTATATATACTATTGCAGCCTTATTCAAAACATCATAATAAGTTTCATAAGGTTAGGACATGTGAAGCAGCTTAGATTCAAGAGAATGCTGCTTCAAATCACACAAGTTGATTTTCATCTAATTAGGTCTATCAGTAGTTGGAATATTATTTTGTTTCTTATTTAAGTGGTCTAAAATTGCCTTGCCCTTTAAACCTTAATTTAATCGATGCAGCCCAAGATTTATAATTGTAAGCTTCATACAATTTTTCAGATGTAATATTGGGAGAGCCATTAATAACAAAAGATAATATACCTAACTTGAGAGGTTTAGAGTGAAACTAATGGAGGCCAAGGTAATATGGGATGCTTTGCCTACTTTGAGTGGTATTGCCATTTTACAAGGTATTTAAGTGGGTTATTTCTCCTACCTTAATAGCTTGCTTTCAAAGTAGGAGTTTTTCACCCCACTTGGGGTTCCTTTTAATTGGTATCAAGGTTGGTGGTTGGTAGTTTCCGAAAAAGTTACCTACCAAGGGGTTCTAACTGGTGAGAAAACCAAGTGAACTATCAAAAGTGTAGCTGCTGAGATGTCATCTCTCCCAGGGCAATTAATTGCTAGAGACTAAGGTAGTATGTGATATCTAATCCCACATTGAGTAATATATGATATATTATGAGGTATTTAAGTGGGTTGATTTTCTCACTAGCTTTGGTTTGAACCCAAACAATATTATGTACAATCCAAATATAAACTCAAATATTTACAGTATTTGTACAAGTTTATTTGTATTTGTTTCAGTTGCCTTTGTGCACGTATATTGTAGACAGTTTTAGGGAATTTACTGCTTATCGTTTTTCTAGGATAAAGTTATTGTTCTTTTATTATTTTTTTTATAACCATTCTTTTATTATTCTTGGTTCCGTAGTTTATCTGAATCTGTTTTGCAGAAAGCATCAGCTTTAGATGTAACTGAGGAAAGTCTCAAGGTATCATAAAGGAGACTCTAAATCCCTGCTACTTATTTATCCAAGCTTCACTTTGAAAGATTGCTTTTTCTTTTCCTCATTCTTTTAGACTGTTGAAAGTAATCCTTTTGCAATTTTCTTGTTTGGCATTGCTTCTTCCTCCTAAGCAGGCAACGTTTGATGTCAATGTGCTGGGAACAATAACTCTCACTCGGCTCTTGGCACCTTTCATGTTGAGGCGGGGGCAAGGTCATTTTGTGGTGGTATGTGGGGATTCTTTAATGATGTCTAATATTGCTTATGGAACCTGGGCAGTGATAGAAATACGTGGATCTTGCAAAAAGAGGTTTGCAATTAAATTTGTTTATCTATTGGGAAGAGCTATTGCTGGAAACAGAAAAGAATGGTCTGCCATTTTCAATTACAGTTCACTCAAATAAAATTTATAAATTGTTATATGTTATGCTTTAGATGCATTGATATTATTTTATTCTTAAATTTGGACGTGTGATATTGTTTTTCCTGCTATTTCTTATTTCTTAATTGACAATCTCTGTTGTTCTTTGTTTGCACACAGATAAGCAGTGCTGCAGGGAAGACCCCTGCCCCAGGTCAGGCTGTTTACTCTGCTTCCAAATTTGCTTTAAATGGCTACTTTCATTCCTTGCGTTCTGAGGTATGTACATAGTTCCTCTGTCTTCAAAAGAAAGGCTGGCAACTGACAGCATAAACTATGTAACTATGATACAGATCCTTAACAAAGAGAAGAAAAAGAAAACAGTAGCAGTTGTTAATAATCATTTAGTTTACTTGGTCATGCTGACTAAGCTTTTATGATTGCAGCTCTGTCAAAAGGGAATCAAAGTAACTGTTGTATGTCCTGGACCAATAGAAACGTCAAATAATTCTGGAGCAAATCCTTTGGAGAAGGGCTTATCTGAGGTGTGTTCCTTTGCTAATCCATCATCATTTGTTTGTGTAAAGACTCAAATTGAATCTGTTTCCTTCTTTCTTCCAACCATATGAATAACACATCTATCTATAGCAATTTCCAAATTAAAGAAAGTGCTAGCTAAAAACATGACAGTTGTCAGTAATTTCTATTTTTTAGTTTTATTTTATGGACACATGCTATGCATGGAGGAAGAGAATTGCTTTCATAATTTCATATGCATTTGTAAGTTTATGGACAAAGTCTACTCCAACTTTTTCCTTTTTCCTTTCTATTATGGTAGGTGCGTTTTCTGTTCTTTGCCCAGCATATAGCATGCTAATCACATGTTAGCTAAATGGGAAAAAAACTAAAAATCTGCAGAAATCTATTTAAATTTGTTATGGAGAAAAAGAGGAATAAATGATAATATATAGATTAAGGAGAAGAACGAGAGTGTGAGTTCCAAACTATATGCTTTTTTTTGTATTTTGATTTGCCTCTTGTCACTATTATCAACTTACTTGAGACAGAAGCGTGTGCCATCAGAAAGGTGTGCAGAACTGATTATCATTGCTGCAACCCATGGCTTAAAGGAAGCTTGGATATCATATCAGGTATATTAATTGGTGTTAGAAATTTACTTATAATGGAATGTTCCTTCATTTCTTAGTGGATTATACTTCTCCGCTGCTGGAATAATAATGACCGCAAATTTCTACTTACTTTTCACTACCGTATTTCTTAATCTGCTCCCTTTCAAGTTCTGACATGAGGTGCTCCTAAACTACCTATTTCTTGGACCAAGTTAAGTTCCCATGTTAATTTCAAAATTCTCACAATTATTGAATGTAGTTTCTGGCAGAAAATGAACAGAGTTCTGATGCTTTCTGCATGATATATTTTTCCTTAGGGTTGACTTACATAAAATAGGATAATTCAGCAGCTCCGTCCAAGGTGTAAAGCATGATTAAGTGGCCCACTCCCAAGAATGTTAAGTCATTGAATGGATTACTGGGTATCATAGAAGGTGTATCAAGAACAACGAAAGGATAGCTAGCCCTCTTATAGATCTCTTGAAGAAAGATGCATTTAAATGGACTCAGTAAGCTACAGAAGCTTTTAATCAACTCAAAACTGCCATTACCACCCTTCTGGTTTTAGCTGTGCCTAATTTTTCTCTTCCATTTGAGCTGGAAACAGATGCATCTGGTTTGGGTGTAAGTGCAGTGCTTATGCAACAAGGCAGATTCATTGCTTATTATAGCCAAACACTTTCTAACAGGCCCAGACAGTGTTCTGCTTAGGAAAGAGAGCTTATGGCAATAGTGATAGCAGTAAAGAAATGGAGACATTGCTTGTGGGGGCATAAATTTATTATCAAGACTAATCAAAGGGCACTAAAATATTCTATTAGAGAAGTGGGCAGTTGATAAGAACCAACAAAAATGGTATCTAAAGCAGCAATGGGCATAAATTTATTGGAATCGCAAGGTGGTGGTTTTACGTAGGAAATTTAGTTCCACACGCACTTGAAAACCTATTCATAAAGTGCTTGAGCTTAACAAATACTATAATTTTATATTTTTGTGTTTTATATGTCCTAAATATTGGAAAGAGGGGAAGATTGGTAGGCGAAGAGAGAAGTGGAAGTAAAACCCTTCATTCTTATTGTCAATAGTGGCCATTAGATAATTATTTAAACACATGCCTTCTATCTTTCAAAGCAACTTAGAGTGCAGACGATTTGATGAAAATTGCACTAAGGTGAGATGTTCCTGTTTGTTTTGACTGGATTCAGAAGATTGGTTGATTTGCTCTATCTCAAAAATTTGTTGCCTTTTATCTTTTAGCCTGTACATTCGCATGTTGGCTTGTTTTGGCACTCTTTATGGTTACTTAGCACATTATTCTTGATTAGTCACATTCACATAAAATTATAAATACCTGTTTAAGACTTTGGTTGACAATACCAAACTGAACTTTTTCGCAGCCTGTGCTTGCCGTAATGTATCTTGTTCAATTCATGCCAACGATTGGTTATTGGCTCATGGACAAGGTATTAACCAGTAACCAGCTCTTCAAACTGCATTTTGTTTAGCCCCTATGACTTTTAAGGTTTATACTATTATTTCAGTATACATCACATAAACTATCTTGGTACATGCAATATAGGTTGGTAAGAAACGGGTAGAAGTTGCTGCAAAGAAGGGAAACACTTATTCTTTGAGCCTACTTCTTGGAAAGAAGGAAGCATAATGTTTATCGATGTATATTTGGTCATGTCCTTGATACTTGTTTATTATAAATGCCCTCTACAATTTCAAGCTCGGGACAGATGTTACTTTTTTTAGTAGATCGACCTATTATGACAGATTAAACCAAGAGAATGTATATATTATTTTAAACATGATGGGGGAAAATGTAGTTCTCATTCAGAGAATAATTAGCTAAACTGACATTTTGATTTGAGCCAGCACTTCCAACGTCATAGCACCCGCGCAACTTTGCAAGGTGGCCTACAAGCTGACCAACAGCACCAGAAGCTGGTGATACGAACTGCGGACCTGATAAGCAGTAATACCCGGCATACCTACATAATGGAAAAGGTAAAATGACAGGTACATTAGTTATAACTAAAGGAAAGGCTTAAAAGCTTAAAAGAACTTGGATAATTTAACCTGGGTGCTTTATCAACGCCAAAACTTCATTATCTGGATGGCCACTTAGAAGACATTTTAAAGTTGAAGAGCATATACAGAAGCAAGGTATCATTAGTTTTAGTGGTTCAGAAGAACAAAAGCCAGAATCAAGTGTGTTTTAATCAAGGTTATGCTAATCAGATTAAGAATTGTATTGTATTGCTTCCGAATTGGGAGTCGTAATGGTGGGATTGAGAATTGCTACGTATTTTGCAAGGACCAGACGAATAATGGGTCTTGTAAGGATTTTTCATAACTTGCTGAAACGGTGGAATTAAAGGTAAGTTTACAAAATTTAGAAAAACTCAGTGGGAGAATTGAAATGCACGACTAGTGAAGGTATGGGGGCGTTGGACTTCTTAGATCCCACAAAGAATAAGAATATAACATTTGGCGTGATCAGGATGGAAAATATGGAGTTACAAAAAGTAAAGTATATTTGTTGGTTTTAGAAAGATAACTATGAAGGCAGAGGCAAAGAGAAGAGTGGCAGTGTGTGAAGGCAAAGCAAAAAGAAAATGACTTTCAACATTACTCGACATCCCCAACCGATTAGTATCTAGTCCTTATATTTCCATGTTTTTAAATACTCTGATGGGCTAGGTAAACGATGGGGCAAGGCTTATCACCGGAGATTTAAGAGAAACAGCAATGCCCAGCCCAACAAGCCAAATGAGGATGCAATTGGAAAGTAGCTTAGTGTGTGGGGGTAGTTTGGGTAGCATGTGTGTGTGGGAATAGCGATTTGCCTGATAGTGTCAGGGATCTTGTGCGTGGCTAAAAGGTTGCTGGGGTGTGCAATTGAGGCAGACAATTGATCAGTTTTTGGTGGGAGGGACCTAGCTCTTGGACACTACGAGGACTTGGGTGGCTGTTTAGTCTCCATTGTTATCTTTTTCTTAGCTTTGTCTATGTTTATTGGCAATTTCCATGACTGTTTTATCATTATCAGCTACTGTTCTCATCACCAATAGCTGTATTTTAATGAATATTAGAATTACTTCCCTCAATTTACAGCCGAACCACTGGCTCCTAACACAGTCATATTAGAGTAGGGGATCCACAAGGTATGGTGAACACCAGAATGGAGAATCGTATAGTCCATTTAGAGAGGATAATGGAAGAGGTGCAAAGGAAGCAAGTGTCGGATGGAGAGATAGGTGCACTGTGTACTGTGGTGCATAAGGTGCTCGAACAACTAGGGGAGTTTAGAGTGGCTTTTGATGCTGTCAATCAAGGTTGAAATATGGAAGAGGTTGCATGCACAAAAGGTATTGGATAGAGAGAGATGTGTCCTTCGATGCAAGAACAAGACACTCTTGTTGAGGGAAATGTTGATACATGGGCAATGATAGAAGGGGATGGGTTGGCATAGAACAAAGCGACTAGACCCCAAAAACAGAGGGAGCCCACGCCTGTTCAACCAAAGCTATTAGAGCATGAGGAGGCAGGCTAAAACGAGACACAGAGATTCCGACATTTGGAGTTGTCTTTATTTTCAGGAAAGATCCCTTGGGTTGGATTTTTAGAGTCAAACGATATTTCAGTGTTAATAGTATCACAGAAGGAGAGAAGTTGGATGTTGCGATCAAAAGTCTGGAAGGCAAAGCACTAACGTGGTTTTAGTGGCTGGACACTCGTTCGCTAGTGAAATCATGGTCGGAGTTTAAAAAAGAAGTGGTGGATTGGTTTCATTACCTTTAATAGGGCGATGAGTATGAGCAACTAATGGCACTGAAATATGAGGGTTCAATGGCTGAGTTTAGGGAGAGGTTTGAGCTTTATTCTGCGCCACTGGGAGAAGTGAGGGAAGAGGTTTTAATGGAAGCTTTTAAGAATGAATTAGTGGAGGACATATGTGCAGAGGTCCAATTATCCCAACTTCAGACTCTGAAACACTTAATGGACTGTGCTTTACAAATTGATGGTTGAAACCTAGTGCTTAAGAAGGTGAAAAAGAAGAAGAAAATGAAATTTCCAAAGGTAGAGAATTATAGTCACTAGAGTGACTTTAAGACTATCACACCGAAGTCCAATCTTGTGAAAGCCCCCCGAAGTGTGCAAAATGCTTTAAATTAGAAATTTAGTTCAAATAAGGGTAGCAGAGAAATGAAGAATGCCCTCACCAAAATCTCCATGCCCATTACAACCTCATAGGGAAATAGTAGCAATGGAAGTAGTGCTCCCAAGAAGCATTTATCTGGAGCAGAAATCAATTGGAGGCATGAATTGAGCCTTTGTTTCAAGTGTGAGGAGAAGTTCAGCCCCAATCACAAGTGTAAGAACAAGCAGTTGCAAATGATAATTCTAGCTGAAGAAGATGATAGTGAGTTGGTACAGGACTCTGAGGGGAATGGAATAGGGGAAGCAAAGGAAGGGAAAGAAATGGCCTCCATGGAACTTACCATGACTACATTGATAGGGATTACAAGTCCTAAAACTTTGAAGATGGTGGGAAAGCATTTGATGTGGAAATTGTGGTGCTTATTGACTGTGGGGTTCCACAATTTCATCGTCACTACATTAATTGAGAGACTGAAAATTTCCACAAAAAAGGGGAAAACGTACTTTGTCACTTTAGGAGATGGAAGGAAGGTTTTGTTGGACCTCCAATGTCTTGATGTACATTTGGAGCTTCAAGGGTGGGAGATTGTATAAACATGTTACCCTTTTAATCTGGGCAATGTCAATCTGGTCAATGTCAATACGGTCTTGGGTGTAGAATGGTTGGAGTTATTAAGGGAGACAAGGGTGAATTGGAAGCAACAATATATAAAGGTGAAGGTAGAAAAGAGGTGGATATGTTTGAGATCGGACACAATGTTGACCCAAGCTCAAGTTTGGCTGAAATGCATCAAGAAAACAATCCAAGTGGAGGGTGCGGGATACTTGGTGGAGTTGACAGCTTTGTAGAAATCTATAGAGGTGATGAAGGAAAACATGACTTGAGGAGAGAATTTGGGGAAGTCCTCAAGGAATTTCCAGAAGTATGCAGTACTTTAAAAGGGTTACCACCCTAGAGGTCCCAAGATCATGCCATCATTATCAAGGAAGGTGCACAACCCTCTAATACCTGTCACTACATATATGGGCATGTCCACAAAACTAAGATTGAGAAACTAGTAAAAAAAATGCTAATTGTAGGGATCATTCAACCCAGGACCAGCCCTTACTCGAGTCCTGTCTTTTTGGTGAAGAAAAAGGATGGGAGTTGGCGATTTTGTGTTAATTACAAAGCACTAAGCAAAATTACAATTCCGGATAAGTACCCAATTCCAACCATTAATGAGCTATTGGACATGTTAGAAGGTGCTATGCTATTTTCCAAATTAGACCTCAAAACCGGGTACCATCAAATTCATATCAAGGAAGGTGATAAACCCAAGACAACATTTCGGACTCATGATGGGCACTATGAATTTGTAGTAAGGCTATTTGGCTTATCAAATGTGCCTTCTACTTTTCAATCAGTTATGAATGATATTTTCTGAGATTACTTAAGGAAATTCATCCTAGTCTTTTTTGATGATATCTTGGTGCATAGAATAGACAAGGAAATTCATTGGAATCATTTTAGAATTGCACTAAATGTCCTAAGGCAACATCAGTTAGTTGTGAATCCAAAAAAATGCATTCTGGGTCAGTCACAAATTAGAGTACTTAAGCCACATCATTTCAACAAATGGAGTGCAAGCTGACCTATCTAAGATTAAAGCAATGATGAGTTGGCCACCTTCAAAAAGTTTGACGACACTCCGAGGATTCTTGGGTTTGAAAGGGTACTACCATAAGTTTGTCAAAGGTTATGGAAGAATCCCAGCACCTCTGACTCTATTACTTAAAAAAGATGCTTTTAAATGGGATAAACAAACACAGAGCTTTTGAAGAACTAAAGATAGTCATGACAATTATGCTAGTGCTAGTCATGCTAGATTTCAGGTTGCCATTTGAGATAGAGGTTGATACATCAGGCAAGGGAATGGGTGCAATACTCATGCAAAAGGGAAAACCAATCGCTTGTTTTATCCAACAACTTTCAGAGAAGAATCAACAAAGTTTAATGTATGAAAGGGAACTTATAGCCATTGTCTTGGCAGTCAAGAAATGGTGGCATTACCTGTCTAGCCAACCCTTTATCATCAAAATAGATTAGAGAGCCCTTAAATATCTACTAGAATAGAGGCTTATTGCACCGAATCAAAAGAAATAGGTTTCCAAGTTGTTGGCATACAAATTTAAGATTCATTACAAGCCGGGGAAGGAGAATAGAACTACTAATGCTCTCTCTTGAAGGGATGCTTAAATGGAATTAAAGGCTCTTTCTATATGGCAATATGATGAAAAAGAAGAACTAGAAGTTGAGTTGTCAAAAGATTCCACCTTGCAGCAATTTATACAACGATTGATCCAAGGGGGTATACGGTGAAGAAAGGAGTTCTTTTCTTTCAAGGGCGATTGGTATTGCCTTGAAACTCCCCAAAGACTAAATAATTAATTAAGGACTTCCAAGACTCATGACATGGCGGTCGAACTGGCTAAAATTAAATTTAAAACTAATTTGCAATATACTATGAACAAAATTATCTCTCAAAGAATTAATTGAGTTACTTAATTAAATCAAGAATGAAACAAAATAAAATTAACTAAAAAAGCAATTAAAAATTAGGGGTTTAGAAATTAAACTCAATTAATTAATTAAACTAAAATCAATTAATGAAGTAATTCAAGTAATGACAAAGTTAAATGAGCGTAACTAGCCACAAATCAATTCCCTTATGTAAAATTTTTCTTACCATCTCTTTTAGTTTGTTAATCTGGTTCTATTTAACATCTTGAAATTTTGATAAAAATTTCTCAAAATGATCATCTAGAGATTAAATTACTACTTATATTATAATTAACTGAAATTTCAATTAATAGATAACATAGCAGCAATCTCAATACAAATTATACAAAAAAACAAAACTTAAATAATCACTTAAGCAAAGTTAGAACATTCCATTATTACTGAATCAATCAATTACAGTAATCACACTCCTCATATTAAACCTTAAACCCAAATTTATACAACTTGATTAACTTTAATCAATAGTAAACAAAATAACATGAAAATAGAAGAAAAAAATATGGATGAACTAAAATAAACCAAATCAAAAAATTATATTAAATTTAAACTCCAATTAAAGCATCAGATTTAAAATTTGTGACTGATTATTAGAAGAATTTAGTGACCTAAGATAATGACCCCAAAGAGAAGAAGCAAGATTGGTCATGGAGGCCCAGAGAAAATGACAAAAATAAGAAGATAAAAACAAATGTCCATTGTTTCGAATTCACACCTTCAGACCCTTCCTCCTTCTCTTGTTTCTCGTTTCACTCGAAGCCACCACCCTTTTGTGTGTGTGTGTATATATATGTTACTCTTTGTTACCCCGACTAACTTCTTTCCTTTCTTTTAATTCTCTCTGCGGCGGTTAGAAACACTAAACCCTTCTTTTGTTTTTTTTTATTCAAAGGACAAAATTACTCTTAAATATTTTAGATTAAAATTACCTATAAAGACCCAATATTAAATTTTTATAAATTTATTTTTAAAAGTAAAAATAAAAAATAAAATAAATAAACTTCAAAACATGTCTTTACTTATGTCTAAAATTATCTAACTCTAATTGTAATTTGTCTCCAAAAAGAATCTCCATATAATCTACACAAAATGAAGTAAAATTCAATAGATACATTTACAAAAATATAGAATAGGAATTTAAATCCGAGATTGAATTAATAAATTAAATAAATTCAATTGATTCCGATTTAATGAAAAATAACATAAATTATATTCAATTAAACTCAAATAATTTGCACAAAATAAAATGATAGTCAACATCCATAGTGTACAAAAAGATTAAATGAGAATTTTAAACATAAAATTAAAGAATTAATCAAATAAATCTCATTAATTCAAAATTGAGTAAAATAAAATATAGTCCAATTAATCTTAATTAGCCAAAATTTATTAATAAAAAGACTAAATAATGAGCATAAAAATATATGAAAAAAAATACGATTTATTAACTCATCAATGGGTGGCTATTCTGGCTATTTGAGAACTTACAAAAGGATTGCTACTGTGGTGCGTTGGGAGGGCATGAGGAGAGGCATTCAAGCATATGTAACTGGCTGTAACATTTGCCAAAGGAGCAAATACAAAGCTCTTAGTCCGACTAGATTATTACAGCCTCTTCCGATGCCTCAATTAGTGTGGGAAGACATTAGTATGGATTTCATTGGGGGGTTGCCAAAAACCTACAGATTTGACATGATAATGATCGTAGAGGACAGATTGACGAAATATGCGCATTTCATTACTCTATCTCATCCCTATAATGCTAAAGATGTGGCAGAAATTTTTGTCAAAGAAGTAATCAGGCTTCATGGGTTCTTGAGGACTATAGTGTCTCATAGAGATAGAGTATTTGTTTGTCAGTTTTGGAAAGAAGTGTTTACCATGGCTGGCACCACACTGAAGTATAGCTCTTCTTATCATCCAGAGACAGATGGACAAATGGAAGTAATAAATCACTACCTTGAGACATACTTGAGGTATTTAGCTAGAGGTACTCCAAAGAAATGGTCCAAGATGCTTCCTTGGGCGGAATTCTAGTATAATACGACTTACAACAGTGTCACTGGAATGTCTTCATTTAAAGCTCTATGTGGCAGAGATCCCCCAGTTTTATTAAAGTAGATAGATGCACCATCTTGAGTCCAAGAGGTAGAGGAACAGCTATAAGAATAGAATGCCTTGTTGCAACAATTAAAAGAACACTTGAAGCATGCTCAAGTGAGGATGAAAAATCAAGTTGATAAGAAATGAAGAGAGCTTGAATTTGAAGTTGGGGAATTAGTATATCTCAAGTTGAAGTCTTACCATTTCAAATCATTGGCTAAGAAGCCAAATGAAAAACTGGCTCCATAGTACTATGGCCCATATCAAATTTTAGGAAGAATTGGCAAGGTGGCATATAAGCTAGAACTCCCCTAATTAGCATGCATACACAATGTATTTCATGTTTCACAGTTGAAGAAGGCTCTTAAGCCATCTACATAGGTGCAACCATTACCACATGGACTCGATAAGGACTTGGTCTTGCAAGTTTACCTGGAATCTGTTAAGAAAGTGAGAGAGATTGAGACAAGGTAGTTACAAGTCCTGATTAAATGGATGGATCTATCAAACGTTGAGGCCACTTGGTAGGAACCGGATGTCATTGATGCACTGTTCCCTGACTTTCACCTTGAGGGCAATGTGTTACTTGTAGAGGGGGAAAATGATGGGCCTAGTAAACGATGAGGCAAGGCTTATCACCAGAGATTTAAGAGAAATAGCAAGGCCTAACCCAACAGGCCAAGTGAGAATGCAACTGGAAAGTAGCTTACAACCCGTCTGGTTCAACTACCTGAGGGATTAGGTGATGTGATGGGAAGGGTATGAAGGGATGTGATAGGAAGAAGATTACAGATAAGCTTTAAGTATGTTTGTTGGATATGACACTGGGATGTGAGAAATAAATTTATTTTTTGTATTTAATTAAATATCAATAATTGTGAAATGACTAAAATATCCTTACATTAAAAAAAAAAACTCCCCCTTCTTTCTTCCTTCATTCCCGCCGGCCACCACACTGTTTTCGTCACTAGCCACCATTGTCTCCATCAACTCTCTCCAATCAATAGCAAATAAGCCAGTAAAAAAAATTACATAAAAGAATAGCGAGGATGAACAAGAACGATGGAGAAGATGAAGCGTCGAAAACAAGATCTATCATCCTTCTCCTTATTCCAGATCTGAATCATCGTCGATGATCCTAGGTTGAACCTTCGGCGTCTCTTGTTCTTGGTGGCAGAGATCTTCAAGGATGAAAATGGCCACTGCACCCCTGCCTCCTCTTCACACGAGCGTGACAAAGATCGAGAAGATGAAGGAATGGAGATCGAGAAGATTGAAGGAAGGTCAGTAGGGAGGAGGAATATTAGATCTAAGAAGGACAAGGCTGAAGATGCAAAGATAGCCATCATCGGAAGGAAGCAGCAAAGATCGTGATAGGGGAGATGATGGTAGCGGCGATGCTGTTGACGATGGAGGAGATGGTGTTTGACATGTTGAAGGTGGAAGAAGGAAGGAAGGGTGTGTCGACCGCTGGAGAGAAAGGGGAAAGCGCACACCATTTTTGTTTTGTTGGAGGGTATTAAAGTCATTTGCTATTCTTTTACGTTACTGTGATCCCTTTCATTTAGCAAAATGGATGTAATCAGCTTCACCTTAATTCAAGTAATCACCATCACAAAATGTAGTCCATATCACCTTACCTTTGGCTAACCAAACGCATATTCTTAGGTAATGTAAAAAGGATCACTTCACATAACCCATAATGTGAATGAACCAAACGGGGTCATTAGTGTGTAGAGGTAGTTTGGGTAGGATGTGTGTGTGGGAATAACGATTTTTTTGACAGTGTCAGGGATGTTGTGGGTGGCTAAAAGGTGGATGGGGTGTGAAATTGAGGCAGACAATTGGTCAGTTTTTGGTGGGAGGGACCTAGCTCTCAGACACTAGGAGGACTTGGGTGGGCTGTCTAGCCTCCATTGTTATCTTTTTCTTAGCTTTGTCTACATTTATCGACAATTTTCATTACTGTTTTATCATTATCAGCTGCTGTTCTCATCACCAGTAGCTGTATTTAAGTGAATATAAGAATTACTTCCCTCCATTCCTAACCGTTGCTTCCTAACATACTCTAAGTTTTTACTCTTCAAATAATTTTTTTTTAAAGGAAGGAAAAAAAAAAAAGCACTCCCTGAACTTCGTATAGTTAAATCTGTTAGTTCCTGGAATTTAAAATAATTATAAATGATTAATCCCTGATGATGTTAAAAATTTGATGATCTGGCTAATGAAGTTGATATGTCATGACATATAGGATAAATGGATTGACACACTGAATTAGGAAGTAGAGGAAGAATTAATTTTTGAGTTCGTGTTGTTAGAGTTGAGGCAAAGAGATTGGGTGTCTGAAGATAAGATAAGATAAGAGCAGTGTAGGATGAACGACGCAAGGGCTGTGTTCCGCAAAGGTGTGTGCACCCAAAGCTACTTCGCAAAATAGTGCTTCCATCAGTTAATCAAATCACAAGGACTAGTGGATTAGTTGGATGTACAAACCTCGGGGAATCATTTAAAAATGTTAATCTTTCTTAATTTTATTCATAAGATTTTTTTTACATTTTTAGAATCAAGAAATAACAAAATTAATTATTGTGAAAATCAAATAATAATTCCTTAAGTATAATGTACACTACATGTGGCAGTGTAAACAATCTTTTTTTCTTCAAACTTACTTGCTGATCTGTATAAGAATCGATGATAATATCTAAAAAGTAAATAAACATCTAGACACAGGAAAGTCAATTATCAGTATCAGCTATATCCATATAAAATGTAAAAAAGAAAACAGAAGGGGAGGTTCACTGTTTATAGATCATTGGTCGTTCGTTCTAATTAATTAAATATAAAATTTATAATTTATCTTCTTTTTTTTATGCCTAACAAAATTTAAAATTTATCCATCATAATTCATTTGGTACATTCCTGACAAGAGGCCCATTTTAGTTCAAGTTTTATCCACACAATCCATCGACTTTAGTTAGAGGTCCATAATGCGTACCAAAAGAAGTGGTAGATATGGGTCGTCCGTGTTCTTCTGCCAAGGCCTGTTGCAATGCATGATTCTTTTGTTCTATTTTCTGCTCTCTCTTGTTTGTTTTGTTTCGTTTCGTTAGCAATTTTTAGTGGCTCTTATGTATTCTTTTTCTCATCATTAATGATATATATATATATATATAATTATATATATGATATCTTTCTCACTCCTTCATTCATTACATTAGAAGTGGTATATATTTTGTTTTGGCACACAGATCATCGGAAAGACGATAACGGAAAAATCACAAAAAAAAAAAAAAGACAAGTCCATTAAAGGTCGTGCTACCAAGAAGGAGATGCTTGCGAGCACGACCACTCCCACCGTCTCTCGCAGTGTTGCTTGGTTTCAGTCAGGTCCCATAGAGTTTAAATTCGTGGGCCTCAACAAACGCTCTCAGTTTATCAGGAACCCATCATCCAGTTTTGTGAGCATCAAATGGAAAAGAAAGGCCAACTCTAATCGATGTGCCATGGAAACTTTCACGACACGCGCATTAGCTCAGCCTCTAAAGAACGCTGACGAGCTCATCGATTCCGTCGAGACTTTCATCTTCGACTGCGATGGTACATTCTCTTCCGCCATCTTCTTTGGCTGCCAAAAACAGTCGTTCTTATTTTTTCCTTTTGGTACTTGTTATTTTTCCAGGAATGGCATTTTGTATTGATGCAATGTCTCCTTCTTATCATACATTCGTTCTCTTTTCTAAACTTAATTTGCAGGAGTTATATGGAAAGGCGACAGCTTAATAGAAGGAGTTCCAGAAACTCTTGACCTGCTTCGGTCAAAGGTTTGTCTACTGTGGTCAATTACTTGCATTTGTAAATATGTGATATTCTTTGATCTTTGATTTCTTTCCCCTTTTTTATGGATTTGTCCCATTTGTTAGTCACTGTCGAATCGGTTTATGATGGCATAAAATTGGGTATTTACAATTGCTGATAAACTTCTTCAGGGCAAAAGACTAGTTTTCGTTACCAATAACTCTACGAAGTCAAGGAAGCAATACGGAAAGAAGTTTGAGACACTAGGCCTGAATGTTAGTGAGGTCAGGTCCACACTATACAGTTTTCGCTCCTCACTTTCTTGATTTTCATAAAGATCAATAATTATAACCTTTAATTCCTGAATTGTTTCAGGAGGAAATTTTTGCATCATCTTTTGCAGCTGCTGCATATTTGAAATCCATTAATTTCCCAAAGGACAAAAAGGTATAATCTATAGTTTTGGTTTGCAGTCGACTGGAAACTAATGTTAGCTATTTAATTAATTGCTCTTCCCCAAGGTAGATGCTCATCTCACCTAAAAAGCAGAATCAGATACAATTGAAACATTCAGGCATTTCACCCCAAAGCGCCACACATTTGACAAGTTTATTCTTAATCACGTAGATGAACAAGGTCTCATTGCAGCCAACACAACTCTCTCAATTGAAACTTCATCCTTTGCACCTGCTGCAAAACCCATTACATGAGTTGTTGATCAACCCTCAGTCAGCCTTAAAGCATATTGCTTGTGGCACAAAACTGTACTCAAGTTGTTATATGACTAACATGAATAAAATAGCTACCCATTTCAATCCAGTGCCCACTTTCATGTCCATTTTTCCCCAATCTATTGTTTGTCATGTTTGTGCACTTTGGAAGTCCCACAAGCTTGTGGGTCTTTGATGTGGGCTAGTTCATAAAATTATTTTTTGTGCAGAAGTTTTACCTAAAAAAAAGATCCTATTGTTCTAATAAACTTTTTGATTTTTTGCATTTGTAGTGATCCTTGAGGATAAGGATTAACTTGAGGGGGGAGTACTTTTACGTGGTTAGTGAGTAATTACGAATTAGTTAGTTGGAGAATAAACTCATTTTACATTTCTCATGTACTACACACACACACATGTTTGAAATTTTGAACGCAGCTTCTATTGCTCTTGATATTTGTGTGCACTGTGCTGTGTATATATTGAACAATATTGATGAACAGTATCACTTTTTATACTTGTATTACAAATCTTGCACAATCTTAACTGTTCTTTGGACCAACGTATGATGCTGAAAGCAAATAACTGATCAATTAGCTTGATTTAGGTTTATGTAATTGGAGAAGATGGCATCTTGAAGGAGCTGGAGCTTGCTGGGTATCAATACCTTGGTGGGCCAGTATGTTATTAGATCCGTTATGTAAAAGCCTGACTGGGTTTTTCTTTATGTTTTCAAATTTGTTTTATCACTTGGTTCTGTTATGCTTTATATGCAGAAGCTTTACTCATTTTGTCATGATGATGACTGAGCTGCAGCAGCAGCAGCTATGTCATATGTGATGCGTATGTTAAATATGGAATTGTTATATATGATACTCTGTCATCCTTTATGCATTTTGTTCGTTCAGGAAGATGGTGTGAAAAAGATAGAGCTGAAGCCAGGATTTTTGATGGAGCATGACAAGGATGTAAGATACTGAGATCTTCCAAATTTTCTTCACTATCAAAGCTTGATTTTAGCAATTTTGTGTGCATTATCATACCCTGTTTGCATCTGAGAAGTGTCTTCATCATTAGGTTGGAGCAGTTGTTGTTGGATTTGATCGCTACTTCAACTACTATAAAATCCAGTAAGATATCAAACATTGACACAGGCACATATGACATAACAAGTACATTTATGCACTCAGGTTAGAGACACATCTATTATATGTTGATTGAAGAAAAAAGCTGCCGTGGTTGACATCAATATCCTTTTATAATTCCATTTCCATTTAAAGGAATTCAGTAATTGGGTTCCTGTTCCATACAAAAGGGAGTCATTTTCGTATCTGCGCTTATTATACAAGCACAAAAACTTTTTTTCCTCTGCAGACAAAGTGCAGTTTGTAATAGTAAGCTATATTGTGTTATTTAATAAATGTTACTGTTTCCTTCTTGATAAAAGGTATGGAACACTCTGTATACGTGAAAATCCTGGATGTCTTTTCATTGCAACAAATAGAGATGCTGTTACTCATCTCACAGATGCTCAGGAATGGGCAGGTTAAGCCTTCTTCCCTCTTACTACTGGTGTTTGCAAATGATATTGCAAATCTTAATCATGTAACATTTTGGATTTTCTTTTTTATGACATCAAGCTTCATTCATATTGACCAAATAGCAAAATAGCTAGTTCTGAGCTGACTAAATTACAAGATAGAAAAAGGTTCAAATATTCAATCACATAGAATATTTCTTATGTTCATCTTGAAACTCATCTTGTTCGGCAGCACTTTTGGAGTTTTAGTATAGACATTGTTAACTTTCAGCAGGGGATTATGAAAATGAAATTGCCTGTTATTTTCCCCAGAAGTTATCGTTCTAATGCTCCAATAATTAGTATGATGTCTAATTGATTTCAGGTGGGGGATCTATGGTTGGTGCTATCAGTGGATCTACTCAACGTGAGCCACTAGTGGTTGGAAAGCCCTCAACTTTTATGATGGACTACTTAGCTAGCAAGTAAACTTTCCTCTTTCCATATTTCGCATTCTTGGCATGTGAATGACTATCTATGGCATAAATAACCTGAATTGAGCGAATAGAACCTATATAACATGGTTTGTTAATGTTACCCTAATTCCTGTGTATTACAACCTGTAGGTGTTACTGTATTAATGTTCAACCATATGTGTTTGTAATTTGGCCTTACTGATTTCATATAATTGAAAGGATTTTACTATTGTCTAAAATATCAGTCATCTATTGTGTATATTTCAAGGGACTGAAGCAATACCCGACAGCTAAAATCTTTGACAGGACAAGATTGAAGTCCTTTAGACTGTATGGGATCCGGATCTGTAATTGTGTGTGCAATGGCATATAGTTTAAAAACCTTCGTTGTTGGGATTTAGAAATAGTTACATTGGCTTATGATTGCTAATTGGAAAACATAATGAACAATTACAGTTCAAACGTGCATTTATTAGAATCTCAACATATGGATTATGGACAATACATTATATCGATTTAGCATGGTTGATGTTGCATTAGTTCTGTAAACAGTAAAGTAATATGCATGCTTGAATGATATTATTGAGATTTGTAACCATTGGCCAAGGTTTGTCTATGAATGATATTATATGTACTCGATGTGGGATTCTTTGTTTTCACTCAACCGTCTTGTTTAATCTTGACGAGAGTATACAGAGCCATCCAGGGTTATTGGCTCAACTTTGATGATAATAGCTTTCCTTCGTGGACGTTTTGTTTGCACAATACATTACTATCATACTATGTCTATCTGTGTGTAATATGTGTACATACATACGCAAAGCAGCATTTATACATTTCTCTCTCAGGCTGAGTATTGAAACTTGACGGTCTGTTGTGATCATTCCAAATGACAGATTTGGAATTGAGAAGTCACAGATTTGCATGGTTGGGGACAGATTAGACACGGATATTTTGTTTGGACAAAATGGCGGCTGCCAGACTCTTCTTGTCCTGTCAGGGGTGACCTCATTGACGATGCTTCAGAATCCTAACAATAACATACAACCAGACTTCTATACTAACAAAATTTCAGACTTTCTTTCCCTGAAAGCTGCGGCTGTATAATCACTTGACGACACTATCTGCTGTTCCATTTTACTACTATATTATCCACGTGTGTTTATCAATTTTCTTGCTTTACATCCAGGGATAGAATCAGAAAAATTCAGAGAAAAAAGAAGGGGGGGGGTGTTTTGAAATTGCATGCTTAATATGATTATTAACAAAATCAATTTTTATCTGAAATATCTAATTAAATTGGACATATTCTTGATGCTCTTTTCAGTCCCTTCAATTAATTCCTGCTCAAGAGATAAAAACAAAAAAGCCTAAAAAGTTATCTCCATCTACGGTCTACCACTACAATTTTTCGGGGAACTAAACATCATAAAATATATATATAATTATTTTCAGAAGTTAAAGGTTCTATATAATTATTTTTTAGAGAAAATACATACATCAACTTTTAGTTTTGTTGAAATTATAGTTCTCTTCTGTATTTAGAGAAAATGTCTAATTAAACATATTTAATTTTTAACTCAATTGAACATATTTCATTAAATATTTTAAAATAATTTTTTATTAATTAAATTTTATATTAGTGGCAAAAAATTTAAAATTTATATTCAGAGTAAAATGCTCTTAATTACATAGGTTTATCCTCCTTTTAGAAACATACATAGACCTACAATGGCCTCTCCTCTATTTAAACAAATCTTATTTCCATACACCGTTAACTCATCAAATTTAATTTTACTCACACCAAAATATTCCTCCATATTATAAATATTTATTTAGTAGTAATATTTTTTGAACAATTTTTTTAACTTTTTAACTGTCAACTAAATTAGTCTCATATTTGTTCGAAATCCAAAATAAGCTGCAAGATTTACAAATTTTGAACAACGCAACTTTTCATACTCTTCATATTTGATATTGATTGATCTGACATTTTTATTTTATTATAAACTTTATTTATTTTTAATGCAATATTTTTAAGCACATTTATCTAAATGTTAGTATACTTAATCATTTAAATTTGTTTAGTAAATGCATCATATTTTTAATCTCAAATCCGAGGGAAATACGTGGGGCAATTTCAACTTTACACACCATTTCATTATCTACAATATCGCTTCCACCTGATTCCAGAGGAATGACCAGCAGCATCTTTAACGGAAATGGAACGGGAGAGGTTGCTGAATGCATACATAGCAAATATAGGCTATGGGTTACCATTTCCATTTCTTAAGAGAGTTCCTGCTAAACAACTTTTATTATTATCATTGGAGTAAAACTGAACTGGAGTACGTAGACGGGGGAAGGTTAGAGAAGCCACCGAAAGATTATTCAGAGAGTTGGCACAGTAAATAAAATACCAGAATTCCCAAGATACAAATGTCATCAACTTGCCCAGCGTCTATGATTGCTAATAAAGCTAACTACTACTCACACAAATTCAACCTCTTTTTCAAAAGAGCGATAATAATTGATTGATACAATAAACACCAGTTTCGGAGGATCATTCACATTCTCATTGCTTTCTTTCTACATGTTCATCTCCTCGGAGTTGCTGGGGGTCACGTCCTCTTCAAAAAATACCCCAAAATGATGCCAATAAAGCCAACGAGAACTAGATATCTAAATGGAGTGCCACCACGGCTTCCGTTGGCTTCACGCTTCAACAGATCCTGCAATGTGAATGCCACCATAGAAGATTACCATACTTCTCTCTTTTAATTAAACATACTCTTTTTTAAGATTTTGTATCTGGAGACAAAAGGCAAAACTCATCCTTCCCCAGTCCAATACTATCAAGCCAACAAAAAGAGCACTAGTAATAGATACTAGCACTACTAACACCACCAGAGAATCCTTTTTAATGTGAACTAAAACCCATAGAAGATTATCATACTTCTCTCTTTTAATTAAACAATTTTTTAAGATTTTGTATCAGGAGACATAAAGCAATCTACTCATCCTTCCTCAGTCCAATACTATCAAGCCTACCAAAAGAGCACTAATGATAGTCAACTTTACCCCTTACACCATCGCAGCAGCACAAAGTAATTTTCTTGCTACCAAAAAGTGCTTGTTAAAAAGGAAAACCCAACGAACCTACACAACACTGAACAATGCTCACCCCAAACCTCCAGTTATTGCACTTCCGGAAAAAAAAAAGAAAGAAAGAAAGAAAGAAAGGTGAATAATCCCCACAAACTCAGCAGGCAATTTCCAATGGAAACCTGTCTGTTTTGCAATAGCAAACAATTTTTATTATGTCTGGTTGGCAATCAGGTTGCAGATTTGCCAAAATCCCAGGATAAACACTAGTGAAAAATTAGCTAAGGAAATGAACTTAATCGATGTTTTAATCACAATCACATTATCCCACAGGCATGATGGAATGAGATCAGATAAATCATCAATAAACCTATAGAAACTTTCCAGATTGCTAACGTTTAAGCATGCCAGAGAGCTAAAAAATGGGAGACAAATTTTTTTTTGGTATAATTACATACCAGTTCTTGCTGAAGCTTTTTATTTTGCTCAAAGGCATAGTTTTTCTCCTCGGTCACCTTTGAAATGAGAGCCCTTGCCTGAATCAATAGTAAAATACAAGTGAATACAACGTTTCCATGCATATCTCAGCAGGAGCAATCCCAAGCTCTTCCCATAAGTAGAGGGACTGTGACCTCCTAAACAATCTACTAGCAAAAACTCTTGCAAATATAAAGTAACTGGCATAAATCAAATTACTTCATACTATAAATCAATAAGTGCACACCATAAGCCATAAGGGGTGCTTAACAAATACAGGGCAAGGGCAAAACTAGTCAAGGTGAATGCACATTAACAATTCAATCAAGTTTTATTTCAAGCAGCAGGACGATTTACAGGTGAATGTTTGAATTCCATTTTTGCTGAGCTCAAAACAGTTATAAGAGAACAATAATCTTAGCCCTCCCAAACATGTGGGCACGCATGTGCATGCTCACGTGGCATGTCAGACAGCCACCCATACACACACACACACACAAGAAAAGAAACGAAATAACAAATAAAAGAGGAGCAAGGTACACATAAATCTTCATTGCTTCAACCTACGCATTACTCAAAGCAACTGAATTTTTTTTATTTAAAAAATAAAAAATATGATCCCATTATGTATAAACCTCCAATCAGGCCACCTATGACGTTTAAACCTCCCTAAAATTGAGGAGAAAAAAGTTGAAAATATGCTACATAATTGAAAATAGATAAATAAATATGAATTATTGTGATAACTATTGACATATAAATTAACTATTTAGACATAATAATATAAAGAAAAGTTCAAAAGGCTGAAAAGTGGGAAAAAGACAAGTGTTGGTTGAATTCCAAAAGCATATTGGATTGAGTGATTAACAGTAAAAGAAGAAAGTAAAGAGCGCTGGAGGCAAAGAAGTGTAGAAGACTGTTTTCCAAAGTGATCGTAGGCAACAATACCTAGAGGGAAGGATGATGTGTAACTGTGCTGTCTCTCATGATCTTGCTCCCTCCTGGTTGTCCATGTTTGTCAACTAGTTTTTGGTCTTTGTTTGAAAAAGCCTAATTACTAAAAGCCTGAACAATAACTTAAAAAATGAACAACCACTTCTCCCTATTACTTAACTTATTTGGCTGGGGTTTTGTGGCTTTTCCTATGTTTAAAATATTGTTTTGAAATGCTCAATCAGATAGTTATGAGTCATTCCGGGGGAATCTAGGTCCATATCTTTGTAAAATAAGCCCAAGTGTATGCAAGGTGCCTGAGGCAAGTGCCTTGCTTTCATAAAAAAGGTTCCAAAGTCGCTACCATGTAAGTGCAAAAATGAAGGGCCCTCAACTCTGCCAGCAAGAGGCATTGAGGCCTCTTGACAGCCACCAAGGAAAGCCCCTTTCACTACACTAAGTAGAACATTTTTCTTAATCCATGTCTCAGAACCATTTAGAAAAATTTCAACGAGAAATCTCTCTCTCTATGCATGGAAATTTTCAATCTATCAGTATAGCTTGATAACTATCAGAAAAAGATGGACTTTGATAGGCAGCAAGCAGTAGAACAGGGAGATAGAATGATGGGGATCAAGTCAAAACCAAGTACGAAAGTGAGATAGTTTAAGAAAGTATCTTGAGCTCAACCATTGAAAGAAAACCTACTCAAAAATAATAAAGCCCCTATTTTAGGATAGCATATTCAACCATAATGGTTGTGAAGATATCATTAATGACGACAACATTCCAACAGGATATTATGTGAAACAGGGTAAGGGCAACACAAATTAAAACTAGAATCTTTAGGCATATAAGCATTTTTCATATCAAGAGTCGATAAAGCAACTCCTTATAGACAGTATCACATAAATATAGAACACAAATTATGCATTAACAATCAAAATAAAAACATCAACACATATAAATAAGTCCAAATCAAAAGCATCTACTTGTTCTCCTTGCACTTAACTAACAGAATCTATAAATCAGAGAGAAATTGTAAAGTATATATATGTACCTCAGATGAAGTTTCTTGAGGTTCAACCTGCTCATTGAAAACTTTTGAAGCCTATATTGCATGTTCATAACTAACCATAGTTAATGAAGATGAGAAAAGTGAAGACTTTTGTTTAGCATAACAAACAAGTAGCAAACCCACTAATTACTCACAAGTGTAAATTCAGAAGCACTTAAATGTCCATTTTCTGATACTGAAACCCGAGGAGAAGAATCTTCCTCTGATCCTTCCCGAACTGGGGATGGTGGTCGAGGAGGAGCAACATATAGAACTCTCAATTTGAACTCTTCAACATGATGGTCTGACTCTTTATTGAACTATATGCAATTGGCATATAAAACTTAATTAAATAAAGCAAAATGAGAGAAAATTTTCTTTCTTTTACTGAGACTAAATAACTTAATGGTAAAATAGTTACCATATCTGGAGTAATATCTTTAGTGGTAGCTCCTGGACTTGCCACCACACTTTGAAGGAGAAACTTATCCTTGCATTGCATGTCAGGAGGTGCCTCCCTTTGTGCTTGCATTGTCACTGAATTGTATGCGATGAATGGACGGTCAATAGGTCATAACAGCGAGTGTTAAAAATTTGGGCATAAAGATAGGTTCTAATGTATCCATTTCGAAAATATATCTCAAATAATTACCAAACAAAAATATCCTACAATAATTTGACACCAATTTAAGCTTACAAACATCAATATCAACTATCAAGCAAAGATGGTTTCTCTTTTCACGCGTGTGAATGTGTTCGTGTTTTTGTGTGCATAAGTGACAGTGATGAGAAAACTAGGGAGAGAAAGAAACCTATAACATCACAAGTCGACCTCGGCAACACAATTCCAGTGTTAGGTCTAACACAGTATTTCTTAGGATTCGTCGTCTTGACCTACAAACCACCAATTTCACCGCAAATTAAAAATTTAAAACTACTAAAACACATAAAAGCCAGAAATTCACAAGTCAAAAATTGATGATGAAAGAAAAATTAACCCGTCAGAAAGATACCGAAGCAAAATTCGAACCTTAAAAGCCACGTAGTTATCTGTCTTGTTAGACAACTGCAACGAGCAGGAGATCTGCTTCCTCAATTCAACTATTTTAGAAATACAACAGCAGGAAAAATCAGAAGAACGCCAAGAACCGGAAAAGAAACAGAAAGAACCGGGAAAGCAACCCAAAAAGAAAAATAAATAAATAACGAACACGAGAATGTTATTACTTTTATTTTACTTTGGGAATATAAGTCTTACAGGGAAACTGAAGGTCCTGCGGTTGGATATTGAGGAGCTCGCCGGTACTCATGCCGGATTGGATCAACGGAGACCAGAAGGAATGGCCGTTTCCGTCAAACAGAAGGAGACGAGTTTTCGAATTCCAGAGAGCAGCGAGGAAAGGTTCAACGTGGGACAGAGTGTTTTGTCTCTCTTCGATTTCTGGAGAAAGCTTTGCTCCGTACAGTATAGATAGATGGATAGTTCTGTCTTTTCCGCCATTTCCAAAAACTTCTAGAAACGGAACAATATCCTTTCCCATTATTTTTCTTTCTCTTTTAACATCCTTTACGAAAAAGCATTTTTTTTTCTAAAATTTGTTGTTTAAAAAGCATAATTCATTTTGGACTGATAGGCAAATAGGCCGATCCACTGTTTCACTTCAATTTTTTTTGAATAAATTGATAAATTTTTTAAAATAAATTTCTATATTCAATTAGTTAATATATTATATCAATAATAAGGTAGAATGAATCATTTAGTATTCAACTATATTTTTCATTTAATATGGTTAATTCCATTCATCCTTAAAAGGATTATATGTATATGTATTGAAAGATAAATTTTATTTTTATTCAGGGAAGAAGACAACTAAGGTTTCCTAATAAAAATATTTTTAAAATGGGATCCTTAATTTTGCTAATTCCTCAAAATGATCTAGGTTCTTAGTAAGAAAAAAAAAACAAATTAAGTGGACTAAAATCTCATTTCTCTCTCTCTCCCTTGCTAACTAAAGCTGCAATGGCAAGCGATGTGGTCAGAGCTTGAGTAACCAGCAATGTCACCGGCACTTGTATAGTCATTGGTGTTAAGTTTGATAAAATTAAGAGTGTTATTAGTTGTAGTGAGTTGTAAATTAAGAGTTTTTCACTTATAAATTTTATTGATCCAACTTAGAAATTTTTTCTAATATTACCTTCAGAAATAAAATTGAGAGTGTTAAAATCAATTTTAATGAATTGAAAATTATGAGTTTTTCAATTTGATATTTTGTTAATTCAATTTGAAAATTTCTCTCAAGATTACCTTTTGCAATAAAATTGAGTGTTAAAATCAATTATAGTGAGTTGTAAATTATGAATTTTTCACTTAGAAATTTTTTTGATTTAACTTAAAATTTTGTTTAAGATTATTTTCTGTAATAAAATTGATAGTGTTGAAATTAGTTATAGTGGGTTGGAAATTATGAATTTTTCACTTGAAAATTTCATTGATTCAACCTGAATTTTTTTTTTAAATTGTATTCTAAAATAAAATTGAGTGGGTTGAAATCACTTATAGTAAGGTGAAAATTATAATTTTTTCACTTAAAAATTTTGTTGATTCAATTTGAAAATTTTTTCAAGATTATCATTTGAAATAAAATTAAAAGTGTTGAAATCAGTCATAATAAGTTGGAAATTATGAATTTTTTCTTAGAAATTTTATTGATTCAACTCGAAAATTTTTTAAAATTGTCTTAAATAAAATTAAAATTGTTAAAATGAGTTATAGTAAGTTGCAAATTATGAATTTCTAACTTAAAAATTCATTAACTTAACTTGAAATTTTTTTTATAGAAAAAGTGACCAAACAAAACTAATTAATAGTAGCCATAGAAGACGACAAAGAACTAAACTCCTCTTGCAAAACGCGCGCAATCACCTCAGGTGGGTGAGCTAGGATCACCAAGTCCGTTATCATGCAACGAGCCTCAACGGCCAGAATATCTGCGACTGTGTTCGAAGCTCTATCACAGAGAGAAATATCCACTTCCTACTCATGTTCAATCATGCTCTGGATTTCATGCAAAACACTTCGATTCGGATACTCATCGATGTTATTGTTGCAAACAGCTTGAACCACTTCCAGACAATCACTTTCAATGATAATATTCCTCATTTTCCAGTCCCATGCTAATTTCAGAGCCCATAAGATTCCCCAAGCTTCAGCAGAAAAACTAGATCCAACTTCCATTTTGTACATGAAGCCTCATATGAAATTACCATTATGATTTTGAGCTAGCCCTCCGCATGCACAACCGCCTGTAGAATGAAACGAGCCATCCACGTTAAATTTATAGTGCTTACTGGCGGGGGAATCCACTTAGCTTACAATCTATCATTTTCATTTTGGTGAACTAGATTAGGCTATGCCCAAGATAGGCAAGCTCGGGAACGAGCCTTAAGTTTATCAAAGCTTAGCCTCTTACCCTGGAAAATCTGTTCATTACGAGCAAGCCATAGATTCCTGCATATTATCGTAAATCACAGCTTCCACTCATGATCCTTAAAGGACTCATACGATCCCAAATTCCACTTGATCCATTCTATAGGATTGGATGTACCAAAGAAAATAGCATGCCACCCCTAGGGAACCATAGATCGCCACAACAGGGTCATCTGCAAGCAATCACAAAGTGCATGCATAAGAGTCTCCTGTTCACCTCTGCAAATCTCAGACATACCTGTGACATGCAGACCCCGATCTTTGTCTAGCTACATTTGTCATGGTCCTATTATTCACACAAAGCCAAATGAACATTCTATATCTTTGGGGAACTTTAAGCTTCCAAAGATGTCGCCAGAAGCTTCTTAGCCTGGAAGAACTATTTCCTCGTACATAATGGTAAGCTGACTTCAAAGTAAATCTTCCATCCGAAGACCATTTCCACACTGGGGCGTCATTTCTACCATGCCCAGTTTCCACATTTGCACGTGCAATTTCTTCAAGCACATGGGACGGGAGGAATCTATTAAATTTGTGCCAGTCCCAGGTACTAGAAGCCGAGAGACAATGAGAAACTTTCCAATTGATGATATCATTCGGGAGCTCACTAGTCGTTAAGTTTTCAAGCCTATCAAGGTGAGGAACTCGGGCATCTTTCCAAAAGATAGTGGAATGCCTATTCCCTATACGCCAAGCAATGCCATCGTGCACTTTTTCCCAATTCACCTTGATGCCCATCCAGGTAAGGGAACCCTTACGACGACTCTCAATTCTCAGGATCACATCATTACCATATTTGTACTTTGGTCTTTTGCTTGTCTTAGTCCCAATCCACCTTCCTCTTTACCCCTGCATAAATTCTCCTAGGACAAGAGATGGATCTCACGGCTCGAAGCAGTACTGCCCCATAAAAAATTCCTACACTTATTATCAATCTCTTGACAGGTAGCCTTGGGTAGTGGTATCGTCCGCATGGCATATGAGGGCATTGCAGCAATTACTGAAGCCACCAATGTATGACGAGCAACTAAAGAGAGGGTGTTTACCTTCCAACTAGATAATTTTGCATCCATTTTGTCCAATATAAATTAGTACGTTGACTTGGACACGCGCTCGTGGTGAACCGGCATACCAAGATATTTTCCAAGATTGGAAGTAAAGGTAAAACCTAGAAAGCTACTTAGCTCATGAACCCTATTATGATTCACATTCTTCAAAAAGAAAATCCATGATTTAGCAGCATTAACTTTTTGGCCTGATATCTCACAAAAATCATCAAGAATGGCCTTAATGGTACTTGCTTGCTCTATATTTGCCTCGGCAAACAAGATAAGATCATTAGAGAAAAACAAATGGGAGATAATAGTGCCTTTTTTGCTTAATTTAAATGGCCTCCAATCTCCATTATCCACCGCACCCTGGATCAAATAACCGAGCTTCTCAATAGCTAACACAAAAAGATAAGGTGATAGTGGATCCCCTTGGCTAACACCTCTTGTGGGATGAAATTCGTTAGCCTTGTCTCCATTCCAGAGTAATTGCATACTTGGAGAGGAAACACATTCTTCAATAACTTTGCATAGGTATACTGGTACTTGTATTTCTTTCAAGCATTCAAAAATAAATGCCCATCAAACTCTGTCATAAGCCTTCTCAAGATCAATCTTGATAACCATGAAACCTCTTTTTTTCTTCATTTTTTGCATGAAGTAGATAATCTCCTGGGCGAGAATGATGTTGTCTGCACTTTGCCTTTCTTTCACAAAACTACACTGGTTGTGTGCCACAACCTAGGGGAAAACATCCTTGAGCCTATTAGAAATAATCTTGGTGACAATCTTGTAGATGACGTTGCACAAGCTGATTGGGTGAAACTCTCTTATATTTTGGGGGTGATCCACTTTAGGAATTAAAACAATTTGAGTACCATTGATTTGACGAACAATGGACGGGTCTTGGAAAATGTTCTTTACTTTTTCAGTTACTAAAGTTCCCACAATATCCTATTGACTCCGGTAGAACAGAGGATTAAGGCCATCCAGATCAAGAGCTTTAAGGGGGCTCATATCAAAAAGTGCTCACTTAATCTCCTGATCACTCACTTGTCTACCAAGAACTTCTAGGTAATCCTTTTCGTGGATAGGATAGCCCTAGCCAAAAAACACATTCTGAGTTTGAGACTCCTCCTCTTTGTAGAGATCCTTGAAAAACCTTGTACCCATCGCCATAATTTCAGCGGCATCGTACTACCACTCACCTGATTCAAGCTGAAGAGCTTCAATTCTGTTTCTTCTTCTCCTACTATTTGCCATAGAATGGAAGTATCTTGTATTCCGATCCCCATGAGAATACCAATTGCAACGAGAGTTTTGTAACCACATGACTTCCTCTTGCATAAGCACTTCCTCAAGTTTATTCCAAAGTTCACCCTGAAGCTTTTCTAAATAATCCATTGGCCCGTATAAGCAATTTTATGATTCAACCCCTTTAATTTCCTAAATAACATTTCCTTTCGTCGAGAAATATTTCCGAATACCTCTTAATTCCATTGAACAAGTTTCTCTGTGAAAGAGCTGATAGATTCATTCCAATCATGCTTCTTAGACTAGTTGTCCTTAACAAAATTTGTAAACTCCTCATGCATAACCCATGGTGCAAAAAATCTAAACGGTTGATTACATACTCTAGTTCGAGTATTACTATCTATCCTTAATAAGAGCGGGCAGTGATCAGATTTAAACTTTGGTAGATGAGTGATAGAAACATTGGGATAAGCCTCATGCCATTTATCATTTAAAAACACCCGATCAATTCTGCTATGACTTCTCCCCCTATTCCAAGTATAATGAGGCCTACTAAAACCTATGTCAACCATTCTGCTATCAAGACACCATCCTTGAAATGCTGAGTCCGCACCCATTAAACTATAGCCCATCATATTCCATCTATCATCTGGATGCAACATTGCATTGAAGTCACCGACGACTACCCACTTCTCTTTCATTTCCATATTTATCTCACCCAGTGTTCTCCACAATGACCAGCAACAAACGGGGTCAGGACTTCCATACACCATTGTTACGGACCATTCATTCCTTTTGCCTCTATTAACCATGCCAGAATCATCTATTTAGTCTCTACAGTGACTTGAAAGTCAAAACCATCTTCCCAAAATAGCCAGATGCCTCCACTAAAACCCCTTGCTTCAACTAGGTGCATATTACTCCATTTCAATTTTCTTGCAATAAGCTTTGCCTTCACACCCTTTTGATGAGGCTGTAAAAGAGCAAAAAAATTGACTTGGTGCCGTGAACAAAGGTCACATAAGAGTTGACTGAAGGATAGCCCACCAACTCCTCTAGAATTCCAAATAATTAGTATCATAATAAAACAAAAAAAAGTTGAAAAAGAGAAACTGCACTAACAAAATCAATGATCCATGGACTCGCAGGAGTCCTTGACATCAATGCCCATAACATCCCTAATACCATTGGATATAGGATTTGAACATAGGTTAAATCGCTCTTCCAAACTTGCTCCAGGGTCTATTGGGTTACTTGCTCTTGCTAAAATTTCATTCGGAGAAAAACGTGGTTCATTCATGCCATCTACAAAGACCAAATCCGTGCAAGTATGATCTGCAACTAACTCGGGCCTATTATCAGACTCCATACTCACCCCAGTAGGATACCCCTTTACGTGTGTGGAATTATAAAGGCTCGCCTTGATCAACTAATTTTTCACGTTCAAATAAGCCTCCATTGAACTTACAGTTTCTTTTCCTCAGCCCAAACCTATATTATTCGACCCATTTCTCATCTCGTTAATATCTCTCTAACCAACATTATGTTCACGTATCCTCAAAATCCTCATCCCACTACGTTGTCCATTGCTAATATCTTTGAGTAGGGCTCGCGTTTTGACCTGATGAGTGGCTACAGCTGAATCTCCAACGTCCACCTTATCCAATGCCGAGAATCTCGATCCCAAAACTGCTCGATCAGATCCACTCTTAACATCCTGCCTAATTTCTTTTGATCTGAGTTCAGTCTCTACCAGCCGCTGATTACATCTTCTTCCCAATGCCACCATCCATTCCCCATAGTTCTTCGTGTCATCACTCCCACTGCTAGATCCCGCTTGCGTCTAAGATACAGGCACGTCCAAACGCGAACCTACAGCACGTCCAACCTCTACTCCTTCACAATCCATGTGGCGTCGAGAATAGCGATCAGCATCGTGACCGTATTTACCATAGCTAAAACAAATCAACCTTTAACACCCTTCCAATCTGATTGCCCACTACAGATAATATACCTTTGTCATAATAATCCAAAGGGAACTTTGGAATTCTGACCCAAGCAGCAATTTTGGAGATTTCCTCCTCATCAAGATTGAAATCCGCCTTCCAAGGTTGAACCACAAGATAGTGATCCCTTATCAACCATGGCCCACCTGTTAATGTGAATTCATAATCCTCTTTATTTCGAAACATGATGAAGAAATATCCAAATCCAACCTCAATGGTCTCCACCTCACCTCAGTTTCCCTATAACTGCTGAAGCTTATCACCCAAATAGTTTTCCCTCACCATTTGACCTAGCAGTCACACAATGAGCGTCTTCCTCCATTTCTTTGCAAGCTTTGTTTTGAATTCTGGCAGAACAATAATATTAGGTCCCGTCGCCGTATTCTCAACTCACACTCTGTTCTTCTAGCCCTCGCTGCTCCACCAATCTCCCTCATCCTCTTCTTCACTCTCAAAGTCGGTGTCATTAGAGCACGCCTACTTGTAGGACTTCCTTTTGGGATCCGAATCTCTTGGCGATAAGTTGTCCTTCATCCACTCTTCCTCTCTTGGAACAATAGCCCGCTCATTCAAGGCTTGGCCATCCCCAGTGCGGACCTTCTTACGACTTCTCTCAAGCGCATCCACTTCCTCTAGCGATGGCTTCACCACAATCTCGCTTACCATGTTCTCGCTCACCATTCCTTTGATATTTAACTTGAAATTTTGTTCAAGATTATTTTCTGTAATAAAATTGAGAGTGTTGAAATTAATTATAGTGAGTCAGAAATTATGAATTTTTTATTTGAAAATTTAGTTGATTCAATTTAAAATTTTTTTAAAATTATCTTTTAAAATAAAATTGAGAATGTTGAATGAGAAATACTTAGATAGTTTTAGAGTACCACGAAATTTATACCTTATCCATTTAGAAATACTCTTGATTAACATTATTTTCATTTATTTTAGTAATTATGTTGTAAAAAAAAAGCTGAAAAGCCACCTTTTCTTTTATGCACTCTCTCTCTACCCTAACGCAACCAATTTCCCATGCGTCCCTCTCTCTCTCCCCCTTATTCTTCCTCCATTAATCTTGCAGTGTTTAAGACCTGTAACTTTCAAAATAGAAAACAAAAACTCTTGCAATTCATATTTTGTAAATATTATTTCTTGATATCATTCTTTAATCCTTATTATTAATCTTTCAGTTTGAGACCCATAACTCTTTTAATACTTGTCCAGACAATTCATCTCAATGTTCAGTCATACGGAGAGATAGTTACATAAGCAAATAGAGTAATAAGCCAAATTTCTTCCTAAATGGTTATAATATCACAGTAAGGGTTTGTTTGGTTGGGGGGAAATGGGGGGAAGGGAAAGGAAGGGGACAGATTTTGCTCCCCTCCCCTTGTTTGGCAATCACATAATTAGAGGAGGGAAGGGAAAATGTTATTAAAATTTTTCCTCCCTTCCCCTAATATATTTTCCCCCTAAATTGGGGTAATTTGGGGGAAAATGTGTTATTGGCTCCACTATGACCAAAATAACTTTCACTTTTTCATAACTCAACTACACAATATACTAATCAGTTTTGTCGAGTCTCTTTTTGGTCTCACTCATAAAATATGAAATATCTTAGTGACATATATGCATGAAGTTACGAACACATACAGACACATTCATATATTAACATATATAATTATGGTTAAAGTTGAGAAAAAAAAGAAAATACATACAATCATGGTTGAGGTTAAGAAAAAAAAGAGTATTTCCTTCTAATTAAAAACTTTGTCTAATATTTAAACAAAAAAAACTCATTTTTTAATATAGAAAGAAAATATTAATTTAAATAAACTAAGGGTATAATAGTCAAATTATAATTATTTTCCCTCCCTTCCTCTTCTAATCCAAACAAGATAACATTAAAACCTCTTTATTAAAATCCCTCATTTTCTCTCCAAACGAGGTAAAATTAAAATCTCTTTTTTTCTCTCCCCTTCCTTTCCCTCCATTAAAATCCCTTTCCCTCCTTTGAACCAAACATACCCTAAAGAACTGTTACAATGCATCGTCAGGGAGAAACTTGATAGATTGCGAACTGATGTTGTTGAAGGAGTCACGTGAGAGTCGAAGGTAAGCATAGGACCAAAAACGAAAACAAGAGAAGGAGCCAAGTATGAAGAGCTTTTATAGGACTTAAAACAATAAGGACTTAAAAAAAAAGATATCAAGAAATAATTAATATTTACAAAAAATAAGCTGAGAGAGTTTTTTTTTTTTATGGTCACAGGTCTCAAACTTGAAGATGCAGGTGAATCACTATTCATTCTATAAATGCAGATGACTCCTCCGGCGGAGTCCTCTGGCAGGCCAAAAAAGGAGACAAGATTGAGAGGGAGGAAGGGAGGGAGCTTGAGACATTGATTTTCGCGTACCAGAATGGGAGTATGCAGAAACGATGAGTCACTTTAAAATAAATTGTTGAAATAATTTAAAATGATATAATTAATGGGAGAAAGAGTGCATGATACGTAAGATTAAAAAGATCAAAGTTGGCGTAATTTTATTGGTTAGTGTATAAGTGATGTGGTATTCTATGAGTACCCAAGTTAAATTAGTTATAATAAATTTAAAATTGAGTTTCTCACTAATAAATGTTTTTAAAATTATCTTTTAAAATAAAATTGAGAATGCTAAAATTAATTATAATAAATTGGAAATTTTGATATTTTCACCTAAAAATTTTGTTTAAATTTAATGCCAGTAATTATATTGGAATGGTAGACACTGTCAGTCACTAGAGTTTTGATAACGTTGCCAATGACCAAAGCTCCAACCACGTCACAGGTGATAATGAGGGAGGGAAGGAGGGAGAAAGGATATTTTGGTCTACTTAATTAATTAATTTATTTTCCTTAACAAAAACCTAAATCCTTTTGGGGATTAGCAAAATTGAGGATCTCATTTTGGAAATGTTTTAAGATGCTACTTGCTCATCTACAAGATCAGATCTATCAGTTGGCTGTGAATATGAAGGTGGTGGCTGATGTTTATGAAGAAATAAGAAATGCAATTCCTTCCACTTCAGCTCCACCTCAGCCTGGTATTCCTGAGCCTACTCTGTCTCCAACTCCTGAGCCTCCAAGCCCCTTCGAGATTGCCTCCTCTGACCATGATGATGATACAGATGGCGCTGGTGCAATGAAGACACCAAGTCCTGGTCCACCCCTAGACTATGGATTGGAAGAAGAAGGACTTCAACAGACAAGCCCTCTTGAGCCGATGCAAGAAGATGCTCCGAATTCAATTCTGTCCATTCAAGAATTAGAGCAAGTTGAAAGACTGGTTGCAGCCATTTCAACCTCTTCTATGCCAAGAGAAGCAAGCAATGAGGAAAGGAGCATTGTGCCTATTATTGATTTTGAAGCTATTGCTCACAATGCTCTACTGCAAGCTCAAAGGAGAAGGCTTGAAGAAATGTTTTCTCCTGCTGAACCAGCCTCTCATTCTCTTGCTGCTTATGGGCTATCAGAGGAACAGAGAGCTAGACTAGCTCTTTCCAGGCAGAAAATGCAAGAGCTGCTTGAGGTCTCTGATGATGATGGTGATGAAGAACCTAGCCCTGAGCCTGCTGAGCCTCCTGCACCAGTTCAGCTAGATATTCCTTTTGCTCCTGTCCCTCTTCGTGCTGTTCCTATCTCTCAGATTCCTCCTCCAATGGACTTTGTTGGATTTCCTGATGATGCCAAAAAGGGGGAGAAGATAAAGCAAACTGGGACTAAGCAAGCTGGAAAATCTGCTGAGCCATCTGGAAAAGGAAAGACATACAGCAAGAAGACTAAGCCAAAGAAGAAGTGATGTTTTTAGATCTCATGCTGAATCTTCTTATTGTATCTTGTTTTAGTTGTTTGATTGTATTTGTTTGTTTGTTGTTTTGAGAACTGATCTTTGATTGAAGTATGTATTGCAACCATTGATTGAATGAATGAACTTCTTAGTTGCAATGTTTTGAGCCTTGAATCTCTTTACTTAATCTGTTGAAAATGATATCTTATGAACTGTAATGCATATGTTAAGGGGGAGCTTGTGAAAGCAAACCCAAGTACTAATCCAGTTTGTGAGTTGTTTTGTCATCATCAAAAAGGGGGAGAATGTTGAATCAAGAGTTTTTGATGATTCCAAACTAACACTCAAGAGCTCGGATTGAAGATATCAAAGGAGATCAAAGTTGTTTCAAGTGAAGATTTTCTGAGTATTTGCTGTTAGATCTTTTGTATGATCTTTAGTTTTAGTTGTGATTGGGTAAAAGATTTTGATTTGAGAAAAAGATGTTTTCAAACCTTGATTTTGTATTAAATCTTGACTTATTTGAAAAACACCCACAAACCGACGAAGTTTGAAAGTTTAAACTTAACTGTCAAGTTGGAAATTCGAACTTTGCTTTAGGAAATTCGAATTTCGAGCTAAAACTGAATAAGTCTGAAGAGATGGCTCTCTGTCAGACGAATTTTGGTTTTTCAAAATTCGAATTTTCATCCTGGTCTGAAAGAAGCCTGTTAGTGACAGACGAACTTTGGATCTTCAAAATTTGAATTTCAGACAAAACAAAACTTGAGAAAATAGAAGAAATTTGTCTGAAACCATGTTAAAGTTCATCTGAGATCAAGAATGATTTAAGTTTGAAAAATGCTCTCTGACAAACGAACTTTGACTTTTCAACATTCGAATTTTCATATAAGTCTGAAAGGAGCTTCTTTGAAACAGACGAACTTTGAGTCTTCAAAATTCGAATTTCAGACAAATCACAACTTATGAAAATGGAAGAAATTCATCTGAAACAATGTTAAAGTTCATCTGAGATCAAGAATAATTTAAGTTTCAAAACTACTTTCTGTCAGACGAACTTTGAACATTAAAATTCGAATTTCAGTAGCTATGTTTTTAAGTCTGTTGAAATGAAACACTGACATACGAATGTTGAAACTAGTCTGAAAAGAGTCTCTCTGACAGACGAATTTCACCCATTCAAAATTCAAATTTCGAAGAAAGTGATCTACTATGCCTCTTTGAACGTTCAATGGACAGACGAATTTTGGGCTTTCAAAATTCGAATTTCGAAGGCACTGTAGAAAATTGAAAACACTGTTCACACTTAACCAAAAAACTTTCCTCTTGAAAATTCGTATGTCACATTGTGAAAATATTTTGTAAGTTTCAAAATTCGAATTTCACTTCATGAACAGATGAACTTCGTGCTGTAACGTTGAAAGCTTTAACCTTCGGTTTCTTCGAAATTCGTCTGTTGGCCAACCAAAATTCGAATTTCAGTATGTCAGAAACATTAAATGCGGTTGGTAAACGGATAGTTTTTCAGAGTAACCGTTGGAAAACTTTCCCAACGGATAGATTTTGTCTCTAACGGACATTTGAGACCTAAATCTATAAATATAATATCATTTGAAGTTGTGGGTAACAAATCAAACTTGTATATACCAAATTTTTGCTGAATCTTCTTCTCAAAAGCTTTTACCCTCTCAACTTCAATATCTATACTTTAACCTTCATATCTACTCTATTCAAGAGAGTTATATCTTTGTAAACAATCTACTCTTCATCTGGAAGATAGATTTACTTGTGAGGGGAAATCACAAGGGGATTGGGAAGCACATTGTGAAAGTGCTTAGAGTGTTTGAGAGAGCTCTAGAAACAGAGCATACTCGTGTACTGTGGCATTAGCAAGAAGCCCGTTGAATTCTTGCTGTATAGTGGATAAATCTCAAGAGTTGTCTTGGGGACTGGACGTAGGTCAAGTGGATAGACCGAACCAGGATAAATCACTGAGTTTTCTTCTCCTTATCATTACTTTTCAGCTTGCTCTGTTTTATACGTTGCTTCCCTTACACTGTGCTATCTTCACCCATTTCATTTTGTGCAGAGAAATTTCAATCTTCCCAATTCACACCCCTCTTGAGAAGTCAGCCTTGCTAACAAGAAATACACAGAACCCAGTAGTAGATCGACGATCAGCATTATCACTTGCCCAATCAGCGTCAGAATAGGCCTGCAAGGTAAGAGAAGACCTAGCAGAGAAATGAAGATCATGATATAAGGTTCCCTTGACGTACCAAAGAATCCAAAGAACAGCTGCATAATGAGTAGTTCAGGGCTCAAACATGAATTGACTGACAATATAGACCGTATAAGCAATATCTAGACGAGTCATCATAAGATATATTAGTCCCCCAACCAACTGCCGATAATGTGTAGGGTTCTCCAACAAAGTACCATAAATAGAAACAAAGTGAGCATTAAGCTCAATGAGAGTGTTCTTAACTATCTTATCATTGAGAAAAGCCCGAGATATCAAATCATAGGCATACTTGACCTATGAAAGAGAGATACCATTGTCCCCATGATGTACCTCAAGACTAAGAAAATAATTCAACCTTCCAAGGTCCTTTATCTGAAATTATTGCCCTAAGTAAGTTTCAAGCTCATGTACTCCTATTAGATCACTATCTGTAATAATCATGTCGTCAACATATAAGAGAAGCAGAACAATGCCGTGGTTACTACTTCGTCCAAACAGAGCAGAATCATGAAGGCTGCAAGTGAAACCCAGACGGCTCGTGGTACTAATGAACTTAGCAAACCAAGCTTGAGAAGCCTGCTTAAGTCCATAGAGGGCACAACAAAGATGACAAACTTTATCTTTCAGATAAGGATACCCGGGAGGAGGCTTCATAAAAACTCCTTCCCCCAAATCACCATTCAAGAAGGCATTCTTGACATCCATCTGATGAAGAGTCTAGTGTTTAACAGTAGCAATAGCAAGGAGACTGCGGACAGAAATAATCCAAGCAACTGGAGCAAAAGTCTCTTTATAATCAATACCGTACTCTTGAGTGAATCCCTGGGCCACTAGACAGGCCTTACGCTGCTTGAGAGAACCATCCTAGTGAGTCTTATTCTTATAGACCCATCTGCACCTAACCAGAGTCTTACTAGGAGGAAGATCAACAAGATCCCAAGTGTGCATTTTCTCCAAGGCCTGTAGTTCTTCATTTATAGCTTGCTGCTAAAGGGGATCACGAGAGGCTTCTTTATAGGATTGAGGTTCCTGAAACTGAAGTATCATTGAAAAACAATGGTAATCATTAAGATATGGAGAAGGATGTCTTACACGGGTGGACCGAGTGATGTCGGACGACATAGGCTCCTAGGTGTAACTTGTGCAGGAGAATCTGAGATAGTATACTCATTTGGAGTGGGCACTGCATCAGGCCTATGAATGAGCTCAGTAAGTAAGTCTGCACCTGAGTCACTAAAAAAAATATCAACAAAAGTATCTGTAAAAATAGAAGATGAAGGAGGAGAAAAAGAAGAAAGGTCAGTCAAAGAGGAGAACTTCATATGTTCCTAGAAAACAACATGATGGGAGACTTGAATGCGATGAGAGATAGGGTCCCAATAGTGTTAACCCTTATGTTCAGAATCATAGCCAAGAAAGCAATATATACTAGCATGAGCTTGCAATTTGGTGGTCTCATGAGATGGAAGGAAGATGAAACAAACACAAGCAAAAACTTTAAAAAGACTATAGTCAAGAGATGTACCATGAAGTCACTCAAAATAAGAGATATTACCAAGAACACTTGTAGGGACTCTATTAGTACAGTAGATAGCAGTCAATGCTGCTTCACCCCAGAATCTTTTAAAGCAGGAAGATGAAATAAGAAGGGCTCTAACGAAATCAAGGATATGACAATGTTTGCATTCAGCCCAATCATTTTGTTGAGAGGTGTACAAACAGGAGTACTGAGAAATAGTGCCCTGGTCATCAAGAATTTTGATCAGTTTAGAATCATGGTATTCCAAAGTATTGTCGTGATAAAAAACTTTTATAGCTTTAGAGAACTGAATTTGAATCATAAGAGCAAATTTGATATAAATATTAGGTAGCTCAGATCGATTTTTCATTAGGTCTATCCAAGTAAAATACGAATAGTCATTAACAAAAATGACAAAGTAACAAGATCCGCCTATAGAAGGAGTCGGTGTGGGCCCCCAAATATCAGAATGAACCAAATAAAAAATCAAGTCAGCAATAAAATCATTTTTATTGAATGATAAGGCAGGCTATTTAGCTATTTGATAGGAAATACAATGGAAAGACTCATCATCAATGCGACCTAAGAGACTACTAGAAAATAAAGGACGAAGTTTATTCAATGAAGAATGAGCAAAACGGCGATGCCACAAATCAAGAGACAAGGATGTGGTAGTAGCATACATGTTGGGAGAAGTGACTTCAGGTAGATATAGTGAGTTGAACTCAAACATACGACCGACTTTACTCTCAGTCTCGATAATCTATCCTATCTGAGAATCCATCACAACACAACCACGTTTAGCAAATAATTCATCATAACTCATATCAACAAACTGTCCAGTAGAGATAATATTAAAGTTAATAGCAGGGACAAAATATGTGTCATGGATGGATAAAGAGGGCAAAGAAAAAGTACCAATATGAGTAACAAGCATTTGGGAATTGTCAGCAATGTATATAGGATGGGCAGTAGCATTGGGAGACAAAGAAGAGAAAAAGTTTTCCTGACCAGTCACATGGTTGTAACAAGCAGAGTCAAAAAACCAAGAGGTACCTAAGGGAGTAACTAGAGCAGCAGCTGGGCTGGCAGTACCAGAAAAAAGCTGGCGAAGTCAGGCCTCGAGGTCTGTAGGAGAGGTTCCTGGAGCATAATTGACAGTAGTGGTGGGAGCTTCATCAGTGGCAGATAGGGTAGGCTTGGAAAAGGAACCCGACCTGGTTGATCTTCCCTGATCAAACTTAGAAGGGCGAGTAGGACATTGATCAATAAGGTGCCTAGTCTTCTTACAATAACGATAGAACTGGGTAGGACAATTCACAGTAATGTGGCCCTTTTGGTGATAGATGCGACATTCAATATAGGAACACTGGTCAAAAGAATGATTAGATTGAGGTCAATGACGGTAGGACTTAGAAGTTCAGCTGGATGCAGCAAAAGCCATTTCAGGATTGTGATGTAAGAGACCCAGGCGAGTTTCTTCAGAGTGAAGGTGAGGAAGAGCATGCTCAAGAGTCGGAAGCAGGCTTTGGTGAAGTAGAGAAGTGTGAACAAGCTCAAAATCAGCCATAAGGGCCATCAAAAACTGAATGAGACAAAGGTAATCTCGGTACCAAAAGAAAGCATGTGCATCTTCCTCACACTTAAAAGAAGGCTTTGAATAGGCTAATTGATCCTAAATAGATTCGATCTTGGCCAAAAAATCATATAAAGGCTGACCCTTTTCCTGCTTCAAATTACTGAGGTTTTTTTGCTACTGAAACTAATTGCACAAGTCAGATGAAGTATATCGACTAGCAAGATGATCTCATACTTCTTTCGCAGTCTCAAACCATCCAAACTGTTGATGAATGCTAGGAACAGAAGTGTTGCAAAACCATGTGATAATCTGATTATTTTTGCTGTCTCATTCATCAAGTCACTCAGTAAATTTCAAATCAGTCTTAGCAGCCTTGCGAATAGGATATTGAAGATCACCGATAACATAGCACCACAGCTTGCGGTCTTTCAAAATACTGCACATATTTTCCAACCAAAGGCAGTAATTTGACCCATTCAAAATAATAGAGATGGGATGTGCAACCTCTGATTTCTCCATGTGACAGAAATGTGAGAAAGAGAAGATAAATGAAGACAAATGGCTGGGGAAGTGTGGAACACATGCTGAACAAAAAAGGGGAAAACATAGAATAGTGTAAGGGCACGTGACAACACATTATTGGGAGAGGGAGCACCAAACTTCTAGGGTAGGCCAATCAGAGGGAGGCGAACACAGCAAAGTAGCGCGTGGTGGCAGAAGAGACGGCTAACGACTGAGATTTGGATGGAACTAGACAGACTTCACAGGAGGAGGATCATGCATGTGACAGCGCGTTGGATAGAGTTTGATGGCCGAACTTTAGGGTTGGGCCGGTAATGAAGAGGCGATGGCAAGAGGGTGGCGCGTGGACATGGAGGACACCAGGGAAGGGGCAAAACAAAGGGAACAAAGATAGGAACAATGGCGAAAAAAAAATACAAAAGTTGATGAAGATAAAAAAAAAAAGGGGTTTGGTACCATGTCAGAAAGCTTGAGATAAAAGTATTGGAGAAATTCTTTGTTGTATATCCGAATGTATAGAGTGTACAAATATATACCGGGAAAAATATAACTGTCAAATAAAACCTAATAAATACAGGGATAAATACAAATCAAATCATATCAACAGTAGACATGAGGAGGGCTGATGAGCTGAAATTCTGGCAAGTGAATGCAGATATAAGCTCAGGAAAACTGCCGCTTGGTGTTGCCTATAAATAGCATAAAAACAGTCTTGAGGGGGATCATCATCAACACATAAACACAAATGCTATTATGTATTTATTTTTCTACTTTGTTTAAGTATTCTTCATCTTAGGTTTCACTTTGTCTGCTTTTTCTAACATCGCTATTTTGTAAATTTTAGACATTATCATTGTTATTTCTTTGAGTGATTATCTACTTTTACTTTGCAAGCTTTAAGTTTTCAATATCATTTTTTCATCTTTATTTTTGGTACCTACATTTGTGGAAATTATGGGAAAGGACCCCAGAGACTTGTAATCATTTTTTATTAGAGGTTAAGTTTTCTAAAATCGAGATGCTTATACCTCTGGCACGCCTGGAGCATATACTTTTCTCAAAATTTATTGCCAACATATTATTTTGGCATACCTAGTGGGACTTGTGCAGGTATCATGCTGCAAAAAATAAGGAGTTTTTTAAGAAAAGAAGGTACTAGGTCTCACGATCTAAAGGATGCCGTTGCAACAACAGGGCATAGAGGTCATGTTTCACAGATTGTAGAATCCATCAAGCATGGAGAATTTCTAAATCCACAGGACACAGAATGAGCTATAGTTGTTGAAGGATAGGTTTTTACGGAAGGCCCTATTCTTAATACTGTTATTCCTGCTAACGCTACTTTGGCTGTGATTGCTAATGTACTTGATGGGCATTTTAAGGAATAGAACAAAGTGACACAAAGAATAGTGGAGGAGTTCCAAAACAAGGCTAATCGAGAACGAAGGTAGAGAGATGGACAACAAAATCTCTAAGAAGAAAGTCAATGTAAGAGTGAGGAGGATCACCAATCTCTAATTCGCATGATGTAGGAAGAATGGAAAAGTGTATTATAGTCCCTGGGTGAGCAACTACAACAAGTGTAAAGCCTAAGGATAAAAGAACCAGCTACTAATACTAAACATGTGAAGCAAGTAATTGCTGGAGAACTCGGAGGGAATCCTCTGGAGGATCTCATGATGAAGTTCCTTCAGCTAATCCTTAAGCTGAGGAAAGATACCAACCTCTACACAAAAGAAATTGAGGAAGATCACCAAATGAGGCTAGCCTAAACAGCCGCCATGAAGTAAGATCATTTACGCCACATCATATTTTTACTATGACTAATCCTAATGTTAATCCTTATGTGTATGAATAGGAATCTAACATGTTTGTAGAGGGCTCGGGAGGCAATCTTCAAAGTGGTTATAGAGGGGTACAACCAGTTCTCTAGTCAATTCCTTAATTGATTCCCTAACCAGTTCTTCAAGTTACTCCTCAGCAGAGGATTCTTAGAGAGCAGCCAGTACAAGCAAATGTTGATGCAATAAGAGAGGTAGTGCAAGAGCTCTATGGTCCAAGTTTAAGGTAGGTTACACTATTTGAGTTTCATACTCTGTATCTTGAGACAATTAATACAGAGAATCCTTACCCAAGGAGATATAAGGTTCCTAAGTATGCTTTATTCACTGGGGAGAAGAGGCAATCTACACTAGAATATGTGGCTAGGTTCACAATACAATGTAATGAGTTGGCTAACTATGAGAATTTTGCAAACTTTAAATTGAGGTTGTTTCCTAATTCACTCACCGGTGCAACTTTTACATGGTATGCCACTCTACCTATAAGCTCTATATTTAACTGGAATGATATGAAGAGATTATTTTATACACAGTTCTTTAAAGCTAAGCTTAAGGTAAGCATTGCTGAGTTATCAAGGGCTACTCAAAGAAATGATGAGACTAGTAATTAGTTTATTTCCAGGTTTTAAAAATGAAAAGTAGGTGTAGGATTCAGTTGCCATAACATGAGTATGTGAAGATAGTGAAAAGAGGTTTTCTCATAGGGCTGAGGAAGAAGTTCCAGGGGGCTAAGATTAAGGACTTTTATGAACTCTCAACAAAGATGTTTGAGTATAAAGAGTTGTTATAAGAAGATAATCAAAGGATGAAGTCTACTATGGGGACCTACTGTGTTGAGGTAAATCATGAAGTAGTTGTGGCTAATTTAACTAACTCTGGTTCAGTTGTGTGTTCTTTACTGGTTAGGAAGGCTCCAGAAACTTGGCAGAAGGCGTCAACAACTAATGCTCAGCCTAATTACACATTTGATATTTCTAAGACTGGACAAATTTTTTGATTATTTATTAAAAGAGAAGTTTATCACACAGCCAACTGACCACAAGAATCTAACTAAGGAGGAGTTGAAAGGGAAACAATATTATAAGTATCATCACTCTTGGAATCATAACACTAATACTTGTTGGTCTTTTACGAATGCATTGCAAGAAAGAATAAACAAAGGCATACTCAAGTTTCCCGAGAAGAAGAAGAGTATGATGGTGGATGAGGATCTTTTTCCTCAAGCTACCATCAATACTGTGGGGTTTGATTTGCGGACTCTTATTGATGTAAAAAAGATGGCAAAAAGGAATTTATCATCAATCTCAACTTCATTCTAAAAGGAAATTCAAAAAAGAATGGAGGCCTAAATACTAACTCTCATACCCTAAAAATGTGTAGAGAGGTGAGGTTGCTGGTGCACCAGAAAATAAGGAAGCTCCTTAGAGAAAATATGAGCCAGTATGGGATAATTTGGGGCAACCTTCAGGAAAGTATAATTTCATGATTAAATACACATCTTCAGTAATCAAGAACCACCTAGTGGGTAGGTTGTCAAGTTGAAGACCACTAAACAGGGCATAGGAAAGAGTCCAATTCAACAAAAAGCAACCTAGGTTCATGGTTCCTCCTTAGACTATACCGATAAAATGATGGCAAGTGGTGACACACAATAAATTTCCCCAGCCACTCACCAGGACGCAGAAGAGACGACTTCAAAGAAAAAGGGCTACCATAAGGAGAGAGGTAGATATGTTGGAGCAAGAGGATAATGCTTTTAGGGAGAAGATTATTGTGGAGAAAAGTAAATTTAGGAGGAAAGCAATAGAAGATTCAGAGTCTGTGGCAAGTAGCAAGGATGACGATAACCAAAAAGTGCCTTTCTTCTTAGTAGGTGATATTCCTATATCTATGTTTGCTACGTTTACTCTAACTTTACACCTACAATTTTTTAGAGCAACAATGAAAGAAAAAATCAGGAGATGAAGGCTGAAGCACCAGTAGAAAAGACTGAGGAGGTGAAGGCTACTATTTAAGCTGACCCTATGGAGCCTGAGAAGGTGGTTTTTGATAAAAACATAGGAGCAAATGTCAAAGCATCTTAAGCCACTATATATTAAGGCTTATTTGAATGGCAAACCTACCTTTAAAGTTATTATTGATAATGGGTCAGTTGTGAATGTTTTTCCATTTAAAATGTTATGGGCTTTTGGGAAATTTCAAGAAAATCTAATTTCTACAAAAGTGTCAGTGGTAGCTTTTACTAGGGTTCCAACCAAAGTAATAAGAATACTTCCTACGGAGGTTATAGTAAGCAGTAAAACCTCTTTGTTTGCATTTTTTGTTGTGAATATGGTAGCTAATTACAAAGCGCTTTTGGGAAGAGATTGGATTCACGCAAATCAGTGTGTGCCATCCTTATTACACCAGTTTCTATAATTTTGGAAATGTGAGGATGTGGAAATAGTTCAAGTAGATGATAAGCCTTTTCACACAGACTAAGATGCAATAGATACAAGATTTTTTACTCAAATTGTGGTCCTATCATATTCCTTAGAAAGAACAGGTTTGGAAATGCTACAAGTATTACTATTTCTAATGAGGAAGATTTAGTTTGCAGGAACCAAGTAAAATAATTATTGAAGTCCACAGCCATTGTGCCTGACAGTAGGCTAATGAGTTCTCCTATCTTCGAGGATGTCGATGTTGAATAGTTACACAAAAGAAGAACAAGCAGTGGTTATAGCTGCAATACAAAATGCATGTCTACAACATCTTTTAGATAGTTTGGTAATGGAAAAAGTCAAAGGTTACTATAGGGCAGAGATAACTTTTGAAAAGGATGCCAAACTCAAATAATAAAATGGATTATCTACTATTTAAACATATATATCTTTAAAGTATCTCCATACAATTTTGGCCAACTAAGGACAAATTGCATGCAAGGGACAATTGTTTGGCCTAAAATTAAAATTGGGCTAAGCATTATTAATTTTTCAAAGTTCATATTAAATTAAGACAAGAGTTTGATAAGCCCTTTCTTATTCTGTTGAGTTTATTTAATTATGAGGCCTTAATATATATATTAGGCCTGGGGCTTAGGAAAAGATTTTTCCCAATTAAATATTAAATGGATAAGTGGTAGCAAAAACATGGCTTAAAGGAAGCCAACGTGAAAGTAACAATGAACGTGGGCATGAGGAGGATTGAGGAGTTGAAATTCTAGCAAATGGTGCAAACATGAGCTCAAGAAAACTACCACTTAGTGTTGTCTATAAATAGTATAAAAACAGTCTTAAGAGGGGGATCTTTGTCTACTTTGTTTAAGCGTTCTTCATCTTAGTTTGCATTTTATCTACTTTTTTCATCATTGTTATTTATTTGAGTGATTATCTATTTTTACTCTACAAGCTTTGAGTTTTCAATATTATCTTTTCATTTTTATTTCTAGTATCCACATTTAGAAAAATTATGGGAATGGACCCTAGGGACTTGCAATTGTTTTTATTAGAGGTCAAGTTTCCTAAAATCGAGGTGTTTATATCTCTAGCACGCCTGTAGTATATAATTTCATAAATTTATTCTCAACAAATATATAATATAAATGCAATTGAACATGAATGGCGAGTATATGAACAAAACATCGCTAGAGCCATGTAATAAACTTCGGTGAATCAACGTAAAATAAAAGAAATAAAATACAATTGAAAAGTTTAAAATATTTATTACAAAGTGATTTCAAATTGTAAAAGGACTCTAAAATAAAAATTTTGACAAAATTAAATGAAATTACAGTAAAAAACTTCAAAGTTAATTTTTTGTGTCTTTCAAGTTTCTTTCATTTGGGACAAAAATAATACTCTCTTTGGTCCTTGTATAAGAAAAAAACTAATTCACAGGTATTAAGAAAAATAGTTTTAGTTAATTAAAATTAATTAAGTTATTACATATGTTATATTTCTTCTAAAATTACTCATATTTAATTTAATACTAATTTAAATTACTAATATATTTAATCTATCTCTTGCTTAATTCATGAAGAGTAATTTTTGGAAAAGAAAAATTTAATACACCATTAATTCTTTTTTTCTCTTATATTTAGAATCACTAAAAAAAAAAATTTCTTATAAATAAGATGTATCTTTTTCATTTTTAAGGATAGCTTTTCTCTTAAATTTGCATGGAATAAACAATACAACGAAACAGTATAGTTGGACCTCAAGTTTTTTCCATATCCTAACCCCCAAACATTCCCTCCCTCTCCAACTCCGTTTCCTTTTCATGACCTTCTTGTTCTGACTTACCAAACACCTTCTGACTGTACTCCATTTGCTTTGGTATTTGAATCACGATGAATGATAATGATCAATATGGGGGAAAAGTGAGGACATAGAAGAGAAGACACTAAAACACACGCGAGAGAGAGAGAGAGACAGAGTGAGAATAGCGAACACAAAAAGGAAATCCCAAATCTTTACTTTCCTAAACTCAATCTCAATATAAACATTATTACATAAGCTATCTGGATTCTGGAAAGTAACAGAGGGAATGTAACTAATATAACTTATCCCAACACTTAAACTAACAAAGTAAAATTCCATATTCTGAAAACTTTTCTCCAGTCAACACCAAATTAAGTGGGCAACTTTTTATTTGATATCTTGACTCCTGAGGTATAATACCAGATCATTCAAGTCGTTGTCTGGCTGACAGACTAAGATGCATGAATTGACATCAATATAGGAAGATGGAACATGTGTATGCCACTACAAATTGGACGAAATCCTCCCAAAGATATATTGAACCATATTACTTTTTCTATTAACAAAAGTCATCAGTAGTATTATTCACTGATTGTGGCATCAGAAGTAGCCGATGAAGAAGACTGCTGCTGATGAGCTTGGGCATTTACTCCAGCAAACCAAGCAACCCTCATGACCTGCAAACCGAGAATCAACACCCACCAGCAAACCAGCCCCTTAACTGTATGCACCATCCATGCTGGGGTGCTGAGTTCAACCCCAAGCCTCAAACCCCTCATCAGCTGCAAGACACGGTATGACTCGTAAATGATTGGGGTTACAAGCCAGACTGGTGACTGCCAATGCCAAGTGAGAACCTCAGTGAGAATTTGTACTGACAAAAGAAGAAGGTAGGGACCCAGTAAGATTGCAAAAGAGATCAAAGGAAGTTGAGGTTGGAGGAAACCCTTCTCAGATCCAAATATCATCAATAATGGAACAATAAATCCAGTAAGAGTTGCAACAATGTTCCAGAACTGGTAACTAAAGGGAGCCTTGCTTTTGCAATCTTCTGCTGAGTACTTTGGTCGTGCACAAGAATCAGCCATAAGGAGAAAAAGGGTTGCACCAAGGTTAAAGATACAATCAAGGCCAATCAACGAAAGCAAGCTAGCTATATTAGGGCCAAGAAATATTGAAGATGTTGGTAACCACAACGTTGGAACCATGCCTGTTGCAAGAAGAACAGAAGGCCCCAGAATCCACATGGGCCATTTGAGAAATTGAAATAAAACCTCTGGCTGAAATTTTGTCTCCACAGGAACATTGGCATTGTTTATTGCTGGTTCATCACTTTTACTTGAATCAAGGGTGTCAAATATATTGGTGCCAGTCTGCAAGAAATTATCACTGTGATCACTGGTAGGAGCATATGTGGCAGGTGATGGCTCCCATGGAGTCAACTTTGTACAGCATATGCAGGATTGTTTCTTGTAAATGTGAGGAAAAGTGAGTCCTTGGGATACTTTTCCAGATTTTAATAATCCCAGGCTTCTAGGATGAGCTCTCCCAAAAGTGAAGGCTTGTATTTTAAAAAGAGGTTGAGCTAATGAAGCCATTCCTCTATATATGCCTGTAACAACTCTGAAGGACTTTGTGTTGTTTATCCTATGGCACCTGAAGATGAGAAAGGGCAATCTGATGATGATACATATATTGCTGTCCCCACAACTAGGGAACTAGAATTTTTTTTTCAATGAAACTTGCACCATGGAAATAATCATCATATCCACTTTAAGCAGACAGTGAGAAAATAAAGCAAATCTAGCCAATTAAAAAGAGAAGGATTATTTAAGGACAAGTGAAAAGTAAATTACAGGGCCTCCATTATGTGATAGGACAATTTACTTTAAGGCATTGATTCATTGAATATTATCCACCACTTCAAATGAGTATTTTATAACATTCTGCATTCCTAGACAACAAACCTTATAAATGTTTAGACAGAACATCTTGAGATGGTTGGATGGCAAATGGGAGGAATGGGTGGGTTATCTGCCAGGTTGTACGTTGCAGATTAAAAATGACTCAAAGTAACATGTTTAGAATCCATTTATTTCAGTTTTTCAAATATAAATCTGATTAATCCATCAATCATTTAGTAGAAGAGTATCCCACCCACTTATTCGGATATATGCCATCTCCATCAAAACCAACCATAATTAAAATGCTAGTTTTAAATCATAGTATAAATATAATAAATTAAATACATGTTGACTGCAGTAAGTTAGAGCGTTTGAACTTGAAATATGAAGAAACAGTTAGAAAGACAGTTAAAAAAATCCAGATAGAGCTTTAATAAACTACAATTTACACCAAACTGTATGAACACAATGTTATACCAAAAAATAATATGCATATTCTTATTCCACTATGTTAGTGTTTTCATTTTTTCTACAGAAAGAGTTAGTAAAAACCGAGGTCTAACATGTCGTATTCTGATATATGTCAAACTAGACATATACAAAATCACAAAACTGAATCATTAAACAAATGCCAAAACAATCATGACACTCATTCATAATTTGTAGATGTTCTAAATGGAGCATATCATTCCATCTTAGGAAACCGTACATTATAAACACAGAAAAAAATGACTTCATCTACTTTTGGGGAAATTACAATTTCCAATCTTGTAGTTCCGCTCAAAATCAGTTTGTCCCTTGTTTAAAGCATCTCATTCAACTCTGCTTGTGTTTGATCTGTTACTACTTAACTATCTTGAGGCATTTTTGGTACTAATTTTCACAGAAATAATCTTGTGAATGTTAAAATGATGAACAATTTCATTATTAAAAGTATTTCTAACTTATACCTTGAAGCTTCAACAGTTTCATTGCCTTTTACGTGCCACAGCTATAATTAGGATTAAGTTGACATCACTAGCCTCATAACATTGCTAGCACAATGAAAGCATGAATTTGTTTATTATCTTAACATTAACATGACTGTTTTTGGATAAATTTGGATGTAAAATATCACATGGCGGTCAAGTAGTAATAGACAAATCATAGGGGTCTTGAATAACAGACTTTTTAAGCCATAAGGGGCAAACTAATTTTGAGCCATACCATGGGGCTAAACTGCGATTAGTCCTTTATTTAATCAACACTTTCCAGTCCAATATGACATTTTCACAAGAAGCTAAGGAGACCTTTCAATGAGACTGTGCACGTTGAATGAACATCTGCTATCTATCCATTAGGATGACAAATCTGATATGATCCTATCCATTAAATCCATGTCCCTGATAGATTGGGTTTGATGGATGGCTTGGGGATCATTGGTCATGATTGATATGCCCAACTATATATGAGTATGGTCATAATCTAATACAGGACTTGCCTTCTTAAAAGGAAACAAAGAAGAGGCATTATGAAGTGGGAAAGAAATAGATTCTATGCAACCTTGCAAATTGGTCTAAGCTCTTTGACTTTCTGATGCAAAAGAAATTAACAGAAAAACAATCATGTAAGTGACAACACTGGAACATATTGCAATATTATTTTATGTTAATTTTTTTTCTCTTCATGTCTTTTTGCATATTTGTTTTGAAAGATAGATAAATATGAGTTTGCAACATTCAACGCTTAATCAAGTTAAGTAAATATTATGTATGCATCCCTTCTGCTGAGACTCAAAACAGTGGTGCTAAGTTTATGTGGGTAAGAGAACACTACCATCTCCATTGTTAGCATAAACTAAATCCTTTCCCAGATCTATCGATTTGTATCTTCCATACACTGTCACCCACTTACTTTCTCATTGGAAAACTAAACGAAAAATGGTACAGATCAATCTACAACAATTAAGTTTACCAATCTTTATTCTGGTTGATTAACACTTCTACAATCTTTGTGGCTATGCTCTGATCTCTTTCGCTCATTTCTTTATATTCTCAATATCCAATCTTGTGAAAATTCCTTTTGAACTTGGAACTTGTACGTGTGTGTATAAAGTTAACATTTACATTCTTGCCACTAGGGGGAAAAAGTCAAAACAACAGAACTGACTATTTTTTGGGCTTTTATAATAGAACTAATGATATGTCTCATAAAAGAATAAACTTAACCATGTCAATGAACTCTGGAATAGTCATACATGTATTATGTACGAAGTGTTTCACTCTTACAAGATAGAACAGAAACCAGAAAATGAAAAACATAACACTCTAAAAAATTTTGCTTGTTTAAATCTAAAGTTATAACTCCTATATGGTGCTCAAATAACTGATCATAAAGAATAAAAAGGGCACACAGCTAACACAGTTGCTCTTCCGAAATGAGACCGGAAAAAATTAAGTCAAACCAGATAGGCGCACCCAGATAAATATTAAAGCTAAAATTCATGTAGGTTTTCAACTTTTCTATTCCCATGGATTCCCGGCAACCAAACAGGAGATGACTGGAAAATAAATATCTAATGAATCAGAGACGAATTACAGGAAAAGCAGAAACATACCGTCATTTCAGAAGAAGAGAAATCCAATAGGAAGCTGAGAATTGGCAGAAAGCAGATTGTTACCTCTGGGTCTGGGCGAATTCTTCTGCAAATCATAAAATCAAAAGCGATTGTTCGGCGGTCAGAACCGAAGGAAATATTGGGCTCGGCATCGTCAGCTGAACTTCAAACAACACGTGGATCGTGGAGTAAAGAGAAGCTTATTGCGTGGCCGGGAAAAGAAAAAAGAAAAAATGAGGCTCATGGCAACACCAACCTCAGCCAAAAAAAAAAAGGAAAGAAAAATCTTCTGTTGTTCTCGTAATGTCTACAAACTATCGTGATTTTTTTAGTGGTGTTTCACGGATACTTAGTTATCCTTCTTAAGTGATTTTTTTTTTTGGCCAAATCTTTATTAAGTGATCACCATTGGGAATTTTGTGACGGCTACTCTGTATAGAAGATAGGGCTTTGAACTGTGCATTAAGTGTCTTTTTGTTTTTCCATATGGAAAACATATCATAATTTTTAATCATGATTTTTTAGAAAGATATGTTTACAGTTTTTTTAAAAAATAAAAAATAAATTAAACTGTGTTTTTAGAAAATGAGAGAGAAAGTTACTTTTCTTTTAGTAAAATTTGAGTTTTGGAAAAGAGCAAATAAATTTACTCTATATTATACATCTAAAAATATTTTTAATCCATATCAGCCGAACAGATTTTTTGTTAAACTTATTTTTGTAAAAAGAATATCTAAACATAATAACTTACAGTAAACTTACTTTATCTAAACTTTATTTTTACAAACTTTATTTATCTTAACGTAATTTTACAAAACTGAGAACCAAACGAGCCTTAAATGGTTATCTCCAACCTTGCAAGTCCATTTGAAAAAAAAAAAGGTAATTGGTCAAAATAAAAATTATTTTAAAACTTTAAATCATTGAAAATAAGTAAAAAAGATATATGAATTTGATTAGTCCCAAAATAAGGTGTGATAAATGAAATATCTAAGGTGAAAGTATTAACTTTTAACTATAAAAATAATCAGTATAAAAACAAATTCACATATAAAGTTATGCACTATGCTTGATCATAAATCTTGGAGGGTGGTTGGTCAAAATAAAAATCCTAAAAAGTAATTGAAATGGTAATTAATGGGGAAAAAAATTTTGTTAACATTGTTAAAATGCTCATGACTAGCTTCATCCAAATCAGGAGGAAGGAATAAAAATAGCTACGGACCAGATCATTTTAGTTCTAGAGTAATACCCTCCATCCCATTTTATTTATTGTTTTTAATTTTTTTACACAGATTAATAAAATCATTAAATAACCTAAATTATAGTAAAATTTAATAGTATTTTTTCAAAATATCCTAATATTAAATACTAAAAGGTAACTTATATTTTACGTATCATTATTTTTAATGAAAGATAAAATAATAAAAAAATAATTAATATTTCATTAATAACTTAAAATAATAAAAATTGAGATATTTAAAATTTTATAAAATAGCAAGTAAAATGGGAGGGAAGGAATAAAATCAAGGAGATATATAGATGAAGGCACAAACATCTTAATACATGAGTAATAATTAAAGAGAGATGAAGGCGACCTTTTCAAGGGCGGAGTCTTAGGGCTCGTTTGGTTCATTTACGACCCTCCATATAAAGGTAATAGGCTTCACATCACCTAAGTTTTGAGTGTTTGGTTGGACAGTTCAAATGTGATCCGGATTACTTAGATGATTATATAGAAGTGATCCGAATTACATAACATTTTATATGTAAAGGCCTTTACATGTGTAATGAGATGTAAAAAGACATTAATACCCTTATAAAAACAAATGTTGACAAATTCACTTCTAGTGCTCTGGGCAATAAGGTCATTTCACTTATATTCTTATTTTTTTAATATAAAAAATTAATATCATTACATCATTATTTATATCTTACAAAACAAACTTACATGTAATCACTACTCTAACACATTACATTATCCTCATGTAATTGAACCAAACGAGCCCTTAGGACATCTTTTTATGGAGCTTACATTGCAACGCCAATCCAAATATTTGCATTAAAATCAATCATGTAAAATTCCTACATAAATATCCTAATTTCACATTAGCAACAAGTCAAAAGGAAGCCAAAGACATAAACATAGATAATGTGAAGAGTCGGTCAAAAAAATAAAAAAGATAATGTGAAGAGGATATATTTTTTTTTTGGGCCCTGGTGAAGAGGATAGTTTTTGAAAGAAGTAAGTTGAGGACTAAGATTTTAATTTGAGATCATGAATTATATTTTTTTTATATAGTTGAAATTTTTTTGTTACTAAAACAGTTGGAGTTTTAAATTTTAAGTCCTTCACTATAAACAAGATCTTTGACAACGATTTTCTTTAATTTTTAGGGAGATATGATTCATTTTTCATAACATTGAAATTATAATATGTTTTGAGAATTTCCTATGAACTTATTGGATTAATTTATATATATATATATATATATATATGAAAATTTAAGTGAATGAAAGCGGTTAAAAGATTCATTTTGAGATTTTACGGGTGTGTTTTCTTTAATTTTTCAAGTAAACGAGTAATTTCAATTTATAAGCAAGAACTGAGGTGAGCATAGTGGAGTGAGTATAGGCATGTTTTGGCAAAAAAAAAAAAAAAAAAAAGAGTATAGGCATGTTTTGTGCCAGAAGCATAACGGATGGCGTGAACAGCGTGACCTCAGCCGAATAGGTTAATTAATGACGGAGATGCGTTCCGTTTATCATGCTAATTTCATTCAAGTGTCAAGCCATATATTTTATATATACTCCTCCTCCTCTCCACATATTATTATTACATGTTTTATAAATATTTTTTCCATTTTAACTGTATTTAATTAGTTCTTACTTTTTATTTTGGATAAAAAAGTGATAATAAAATATATTTAATAAGAATAAAATAAAAAATACTAATACTTTTATATAAATTTCAAATGAGGAAGATAATTTTTTTAATATATATATATTTAATATAAAATAACTTATAATATATATATGTATATATATGTATATAGACACACACACACGCCATTACCGCATATGTTACTGAGGAATCAGGCGGCCAGCCTAATTTGAAGCATAGATGGAAGGTCCATAACTTTGGCGATAGCGAAGCATTAATTAGATGGATGATGCGATGCTACTGTCACTATCACCTCACAAGAGTCAATATCTTTTTTTTTCCTGGTGTATAAAAGGGGATAAAAAAAAAAGAGCAAGAAATTGTTGGAATAGTTTGAAAAACTATTAAGTCCCACGCTATTGAAGTTGAAGAGGTTTTAAGCCGTGGCTCTACTTTTGTAAAGCTAAAGAAAGGTTTTACTGGGAATATAGACATATTTTGAATATTAAATATATATATATATTTAATAAACCATTTAGCACTTTTATATATATTTAATAAAATGATCGCGACCGTCAGATTAAAGTTTCAATTTTAATTTTTTTAATTATGTTTTATTATATTAAATGCACAAATTATGAACATAACATTTAGAATTTATTATTAAATGGTAAAAAAAATGTTTCTGCATCAATATCAATTATGATTCTCTTAATAATTCGATTTTCCTTTTGAACTGTGCATATAAGATTTTTCAGACCAGGAGCATAACACCATATCTTCTTCTTACCTCAACAAATTTGTATTGCATATTCCTGAGATTTTCAGAAGTTGATGTCCAGAAAATCTCAAGTGATCAGGATTAATTCTAGGGGTGGTTTGTCAGCATTCTGCAGCAAACTCAATGGAGATGAATTAATACCTTAAGAATAATGTGTTCATCATATGTTCCTGAGTTCTTCTTTGTTTATATACTTATTTTTAAGGTATTAAAAACTGAACCAGTCATTAAATCGGTCGAAACACTGGTTCAAGGTTTAATGATATAACTGGAGTAGGACCGATTATAAATAAATTAATATATTTTAAATAATATAGATAAAAAATATAAAAGATATTTATTTATGATAATAAAATTAACATTTAATTTATGATGAAAAGTAAATTTCATAATATATAGAAAATTAGAAATATTATTAATAAGTTTCATAACCTAATATTAAAATCTAAATAAATTAATATTTATCTATAATTATATTTTAAATTCAAAATAATCAATTGATATTTTATTTTTATATTATTTGTCAAGTAAATTTTTCATTATTGATAATTATGTATCATAATAATACTTATACCATATTATAATATAGAAAGAAAAAAATTATATAAAAATAATACTGCTTAGTACTAAAAATGATATTATTTCATCTTAAAAAAATTAAAAATTAAAAAAAAAAAAAAGTTCAGCCGGTTTAAACCTATTTTGTACCGATTCTTGACCAGTTCATCCCGATTCCTAAACCTGCCAGTTTTCACTTGTCACCAGATCAGATCAGAGGCCGATTCCCGATTCGAGCAGCCAATTCGCAATCCAAGCAGCCGGTCCGGTCCGATTTTACATACAATGTCTATTTTTTGTCTAACAGAAATAAACAAGAATCCTATAGAAAACAAAATAAAACAAAAAAACAACTTATCCAAACTCTGCTTGCTCTCCTTTGCCCACAATATCCATAATCATAAGTTTTTTTCAACTCATGTGAGTCAATATCTAATACTTTACACAACCAGTACTCAAAACATCATGTTTTATTGGTTTGTCTATCATTATTCAGTTATTACATTGAGAAAGTCCACTAATCATGTCAATGAATAATACAGTATTAGCCTCTATAAAATATATATATATATATATATAGTATTAGCCAATTGTCGCAGTATCCAATGTACATAAGTAAGCTGTCAATTTGATAAGCCTAATGTTATGTAAGTCCACATTTTGGTGTTCTTATGAGCCAATGCTTCCATTCTAGTGTGTCAGCCAATACACTAGCTAACTACTCCTGGCTTCAAAAAATAATGGTTATCAACTAGATACTATATAGAACATAACTGTCTCTCTGAACAAAGAAAAACCAAAAATAGTAAAAACGCAGATGAAAAAAAATATTCATTTACTCATTCCAAAACTAAAAATATTTCAAGTTTACATCCAACACACTTGTTCTTCCATGACATTTCTCAATTTGACAATTCACCTTCAAGCTCACAACATTACGAGTTCGCAACACAAGAACAGATTTACCGGACAGAAAACTACAGGACACCGTCTTTCCTTGCAACATTTAATTAACTTCTTCAATCTTGGGCCCTGCATTAGCGCCACCAGAGGATGATTGGCCATAGCCACCATTAGGCATGCTAGCACCACCGTCCATGGGCACCTCCCATCCAGCACCCCGGTTCATTTTAGCAATAATGGGGTTGCACAACCCATCCAACTCCTTCAACTTGTCCTCAAATTCCTCCACTTCTGCCAATTGGGTCCTGTCAACCCACTCAATTGTCTCCTCAATAGCTTTCTCGATCTTCTGCTTATCTGCAGGATCCAGTTTTCCCGCAAATTTCTCATCTTTCACTGTGTTCCTCATGTTATAGGCGTAGTTCTCTAAAGAGTTCTTGGCCTCCACCTTCCTCTTCACTTCCTCATCCTGTGCCTTGTACTTCTCTGCCTCCTGCACCATCCTCTCAATCTCATCTTTGCTCAATCTTCCTTTGTCATTGGTGATTGTGATCTTGTTCGTCACACCTGCCGTTTTATCCTCCGCTGTCACATTCAATATGCCATTAGCATCAATGTCAAAGCACACATTGATTTGTGGAACTCCTCTCGGTGCTGGTGGGATTCCTGTGAGCTCAAATTTCCCAAGCAAGTTGTTGTCCTTGGTTCTTGCCCTCTCGCCTTCATACACCTGAATCAGCACTCCAGGTTGATTATCAGAGTAAGTGGAGAAGATTTGCTCCTTCTTCGTGGGAATTGTCGTGTTTCTCGGGATCAACACTGTCATCACCCCTCCTGCGGTTTCAATACCAAGGCTGAGAGGAGTAACATCAAGCAGAAGCAAGTCCTGAACCTTCTCGTTCCTTTCACCGCTCAGAATTACAGCTTGCACGGCAGCTCCATAAGCCACAGCTTCATCCGGGTTTATGCTCTTGCAGAGCTCTTTCCCACTAAAGAAATCTCGCAGAAGCTGCTGAACTCTGGGAATCCTTGTAGAACCACCAACAAGAACCACCTCATGAACTCTACTCTTGTCGATTTTAGAGTCCCTAAGACATTTCTCCACAGGCTCCATGCATTTTCTGAACAAGTCCATGTTTAATTCCTCAAACCTCGCTCTGGTAATTGTAGAGTAGAAATCAATACGCTCGTAAAGCGAATCAATCTCGATTGTTGTCTGAGCTGTCGAAGACAGAGTCCTCTTTGCCCTCTCACACGCAGTCCTCAATCTCCTCAAAGCTCTTGCATTGGCGCCAATATCCTTCTTGTGCTTCCTCTTGAATTCTGCCACGAAGTGATTCACCATCCTATTGTCAAAATCTTCACCTCCCAAGTGAGTATCACCAGCCGTAGCCTTCACCTCGAAAATGCCCTCGTCAATTGTAAGCAGTGAAACATCAAAAGTGCCTCCTCCGAGGTCGAAGATAAGCACGTTCTGTTCGCCAGACCTCGAAGCCTTCTTGTCCAAACCATAAGCAATAGCAGCAGCAGTAGGCTCATTGATGATTCTCATCACATTAAGCCCTGCAATAGCTCCCGCATCCTTCGTAGCCTGCCTCTGCGAATCATTGAAATAAGCAGGCACGGTAACCACGGCGTTCTTCACCGTTTGACCCAAATAAGCCTCCGCGATTTCCTTCATTTTTGTTAACACCATGGAAGAAATCTCTTCGGCTGCAAACTGTTTCTCTTCGCCTTTGAATTGAACGACGATCATAGGTTTGTCGCCAGCACCAGGGACAACCTTAAAGGGCCAGTGCTTCATGTCGCTTTGAACAGAAGGATCGGAGAATCTTCGGCCGATGAGTCGCTTGGCGTCGAAGACGGTGTTCTGCGGGTTCATGGCAGCTTGGTTCTTGGCAGCGTCTCCAATAAGACGCTCAGTGTCAGTGAAAGCAACATAGGAAGGAGTGGTTCTGTTGCCCTGATCATTAGCTATGATCTCAATGCGATCATTTTGCCATACACCCACACAGCTGTAGGTGGTGCCGAGGTCGATGCCAATAGCCTTGCCTTCTGCCTTGGAAGCCATTGATGCAAGAAAGCTAATCTATCAAGCAAGAATGATATTATGCAAGGCTTGTAAAACAAGAAGAAAGAAACAGAGAGGAACGAAGTGTATTGGAAGCAAGATGTGTGTTAGGGTTAGAATTCTCAGAATTAGCTTTGAAGGAGGATGGAGAATTGGCATGAGAAATAAATAGAAAGAAGAGAAGGGTGAAGAAAATTCCAGAGATTAGTAGAAGACGGGTTGGAAGGGAAGATCTTCAAAACTGTAAAGAGGACCAACAAGAGTATTCTGGAGTGGAGACGTCCGTTAACCGTGTCACTTCTTCCCTCCTAATTTTGTTTAAGCTGTTACAAAATACTGAGTATATTAGTTTTGTTTTTCAAATAAATGCATGAAAATTATAAAAAAATATTTTTCCTTATTTCACTTATATATATATGTATTATAAACTGCTCTTACGTTTCTAATAAGCATACATAATTTTCTTTTTATTTTACTGAGATTAAGTTATTTAAAAAAGAATTATATTCTTGACTAAGAAATTATTTTATTTGCCAAATTTTAACATTTTTAGTTAAATGTGTTTAATTCAAGAACATAATTTTTTATTAAATCAAAATATATTTTCAAACATAAAAAAGAAACTTGTAATACTAAAATATTTTCCATTGTTTAGTTTAATTTTAATTTTATTTAATTAAAATATTTTTCATCAATTTTAAAAGATAATTCAAGAATCGATAAGAAGTAATCAACAACTAATAATAAAATTTATTAAAATTATATTTAAAAAAAAAAGAAATGAAGCGCTGAAAAAATAGATTAAGTACTTGTAAAATCTGTCAAAAATCAATAATAAATTCACCATTTATATTGTACTATATAATAATTATATGTAATTGAAATATACTTGAATTATGATTGTTTGAATCGTGATTACGTCAATTGAACCTTGAACTTGTAAAAGTATTTTCACCGTTTTCAATTATCAATATAATTTTAAAAATATTGCATTTGACCAACCTCTTATTATTTTTTTTTTATCAGCTCCATGATTTTTAATTATTTAATAATTATAAAGATCCTCTCTGGTTGCCAAATCAACCTCTCCAGGATCATTCTATTGCTTTCTTCCGCTCAAAGTTCAATTTCCAAATCCTCTGTTTTCTTCACAAAGCCTTCACTTTTTCATCTATAAAGCAAATGAAGTTTACTGGCGCCCCCAAATATTTTATTTGGAAAAAATAAGCTTTTAGTCCTTAAAGGTTTAGACAATTTTAAAATTGGTCCCTCGATGTTAATTTATTTTAAATTACTCCTTATAGTTTTGCCAGTTATAAATGTTAGTCCCTTATTTTTTATGTATTATAATAAGGATGTCCACATGGCATAAATTTTGTTAATATTGATGAGTTGGCTGATAGAAGGCCATGTAGCAGCTGCTTAGACTCCAAAGCAAGGCAACATGCTAGCAAAAAAGCTTGGACTTTCATTTTCCAGCTGGATCTATGAGACAATAAAGAATGCATCACTGAGAACTTGTTATGGTCGAGCAAACTCTTTGTCTTCTCTTCAGCCAAAGTTAGCGTTACTCTTGTCGGCTAATCCAAGCATTATCGGCATGCATCATCCTCTTCTCTTCATTTTCCTTCATATCAAGTGGGTTAATTCTACTTCATCTTCTCCCTCAAATTCTGGTGGGGTGCATTTGGATATAAAGACCAATAATGAAGGGTAGGTGTCTGTACTGAAGGAATCCAAACATAGTGGGTTGCATTTGGGGAGGGAGACTGAGCAAGATTTAAATAAACCGAGGTCTATACTCTCACGAGAGGTAAAATCTTTCGAATTGCATTGAGAAATTGATTCCTAATGCAACTTCATTGTCAATAGAAATATAGTTTCTTCATGGCTTCTCTTTTCCTTGTGCATTTTTCCTCCTTCCATAATATATGAAAAATGCCCAACAAATAGAGCGTCTATAATGTTAATGGTCTAGTCCAAGGAAAAAAGAGGTTTCTTGCCAATACCCAAATAATATTGTTGCTATTTATATCCTAGTTTTGTATAAGTGATTGTGTAAAAACTAGAAAGAAAGTTGACTTGAGCAGAAAGAATGACTTCCTCTGCAAATACCTCAAGTAGAAATTAAAGCTAAATAATTTATGGCTTGCAATAAGGCAGTGCTGCAAATAAAGAAATAAGAAAATCAATTGTTGATCAATATATTATTAAATTAGGAAAGTCACACTACAAAAAGACTAAAAATTTTAGATATTCCTAAAATAGAGAATAATTAGTGCTCGTTTGATTTACCTTTTTATAAAAGTACTTTTAGAATAATTACAGTTTACAAAAATAAAATTTGGATAAAAATAAATAAGTTTACTAAAAATATATTTAGATAAAAAAGGAGAAAATGATGATTAGAAATCATGGTTTGGTTTGCAATACAAACCAAACAAGCCCTTAATGGTTAAAAATAGTATCAAATTTGGGTAAAATAAAAATACCTTTAAAAAAATTGTACAAGAGAACCTTCTGTTAAACCAAATAATAAATCGAATTTTTTTTTTGCAAAAAATATAAGAAAAAATCCTGAGCAACATTGTTTCACTGCCAACCGGAACACGTTATTTTCCTAAAAGAAAAAATTTGTGAAAATTGTAATTAAATTCCCAATGTAAAACAAACTAAAGCGACGTGGTCCATATGAACATATAAAGATTGGTTAGGAAAACTACAGCTAAGAGTACAAATAAAAAAATATATAATTTCTATCATCAAATTGGGTCCTGTATCATATTAATTCAAATTATATGATATTAAAACACTAAGCCTAGACATACTTGTTGAAGAAATACTAGTCTTAGATGAGAAAAAAAAGCATAGCAATTTCAAATATTTAAATATAAAAGAATTAGGGCTTTATCTACCTGCTCATATTCCAATCACAACTCTTAAAAGAGGTAAGTTGTAATAGAGTCACTAATATAACCGCAAATGGGACCTAGACAATCTTAAATAAACCATACTATCCTTTCATCATAAGCATATGAATTAAGGCCTACACTTTAATCACACTATTCAATCTTACAAATATTTAATTCAAAATATAATAGGATCACTTAATTCGTTAGATAGGCTTAATTTGCATCCCTCTATAGATCACTAAAAATAAAATTAGCCTATTTTTTACAAAATCAAAATCATAATTAATTAAAGTCCACATAAAAAATCTAATATAAAATTATTAATCGACCAGGATCAAGAGTGGCAAACTTAATAGTAGCAGATTGATCTGTACTTTTTTTCATTTGCTATTCCAATGAAAAAGTGTGTGACAGAGTATGGAAGATACAAATTGATAGATCTGGGAAAGGATTTAGTTAGTGCTAACTATAGAGAAGGTAGTGTCGTATACTAAGAGTATAAAGCACAGTCAACAGATACCTAATTGAGATTCTTGAAACCTTCATGCATTAAAACTTGAACTTCTGCATCAATTTCTACAACACATTATGTCAACAAGAAAACGGTATCGTTGATTCTTGCATTCACAGCATTTCTGACATTCACGACATGATTGGCCAACTGTTGGAGAAGCTCAAGTATTTGTTCTGGTAGGAGATTGCTATTCTACAGAGCTACAATTGTTGCAAATATTTGATCAATTGACTTATGCCACACAAAGTAGAGAACACATTCAGTGCTCATTAGGTGTGATGAGCACCGTGCTCATCATACCTTATAACCGTCCAGATCAAATTTGGACGGTTCTGATTTAATTAAATTTAATTATTATATTTTTAATATATTTTTATTTTATTAAATAAAAAATTTAAAATAAATATAATTTTATAATTATTATTTTTAAAAAAACTAATTTTATTATGTAAAAAAAATTAAAATAATAAACTATAAATCAGGACCGTCCAGACCTGAGCCATGATGAGCACCGAATGTGCCCTCCACAAAGTAGGACTGCAAAGTGCCACGTGAGTCCATTAGTTTTGCCATCAACGAACCATGGTTTTCCTCACAAATAATTAGATCATTTATAGCTTGCAATAAGGCAATGCCGCAAATAAAGAAACAAGAAAATCACTTGTTAATCAATAAATTATTAAGCTTGGAAAGCCACAGTGCAGAAGAGAATAGAGATTCAAGATATTCCCAAAACATAGAAAAATTAGCGGGTGAAGTCGGTGTGCGGGTATGCATGTGTGCCCTTTGTAAAATGTGGAGTATCTTCACACACATTTTGTCAAAATCTAAGAGTATTTGGCGGAAATATTCCCATATTAATGAGTTATTTATAAACAATCACTTAGTTTCTATTCTCTTCAATTCATATTATAAAACATTTTATTTCAATTATATACATATTAAGAAAATTATTTTTTCAACTGAAATCAATACTAAAAATACTCATATTTCTTATTTTATCTTTATTAAATACTTATTCTATTATTATTGTAAGATTATAAATGAGGAGAGAGGAAGCATTAAAGATATGGATAAAAAAAGAAGAAAAATATCAAATATCCTATATTTTGGACCACAAACTTATCATACAAAATGTCTTATAATATAGACTGAAAGGAGTATCTATTATCATTTTTATTAATATATGATAAAATGGTAAGATAATGATTAATACTTTATTAAAAATTTTAAAATAATAATTATTTTAGATTAAAGTAAAATTTTAAAGTGACAATTATTTAAAAATAGATAGAATATTAAGCAGCATCAAATACATAATTACAATTCAATTACTCTTAGATCCTTTTTATAAGATATTTTTTTGAATTTTTTTGGATCTTTAATATAATATACTTTTGGAATTGTCTTAATCATTAAATATTTTCTTACTAAAAATGTCATTTACTTGAAATTAGCAATTGATATTAATATGAATAATTATACTAATAGTTAGTGATATATTCCCTCTGTTCTCATATATAAGTCACTTTTAACTATTTTACATAAATCAAGAAAATTAGTCAAGGTTAGTTAGGTTTATTGAAATTTTCAAAAATTACCAAAACTTTCCAATATTACCCTAATTAAATTGTAACTTATCATAATTATATATTTTTTCCATCTCTTAATCAAAAATGCTTTGGGTAAAATTGGAAAAGTCAATTTAATATTATTCAAATATTGTAAAATGACTTATATTTTGAACAATTAAAAAATTCTAGAATATGCCTTGTAAATGGAAACAAAGGGAGTTTCAAATGTCATTCTCTTGAAAAAAAGGAAAAAAGTGTTATTAATGAATTTCATTAAATAAGGGTAATTTTAAAAAATATTTAAAATTTTGTACAAATTTAATGAAGTTAACCACATTTAACTAAATTTCTTAATATGTGTGAAGTTGATAAAAAGTATCTTATAAAAAGTATCAAGGGGAGTATTATGTTATACCAGTTGGATAGATGTATCAAATCGGGCCGGCTTGTCTTAGTCAAGCCTAAATCAGGCCAGACCTAAAAACCCGATTTGATATACAGACTTGAAAATGCAAACCCGAGCCCATGGGATTGAGCCTACAGACCAACCCGTGAGCTTTTTTTATTTGTTTAATATTTTTTATTCTTTTTGTTTAATTTTTCTATAATTATTTAAATTAATATAACAAATTATCATCATAATTGGTTAAAAACTAACATAATATTTAAATTTTATAATTTATATATCACTAATTAATAAAATAATATGTATTTTTTAATATTAAAAAAAACGGGCTTTCAATCTAGCCCATCATGAGTCAGGCTTAAAATATCCGAATTATATTTTAACACTAAAAAATGAGACCCAACCTACTTATTTCTTCTAGCTTTTTGGGTCAGTCCATCAGACTTAATCCGTTTTGACAACTCTAGAGTTAGATATATATTTTGAGTCATATCAATTAAAGAAACTTCATGTATTAATCAAAAAAGAAAAATTCATGTTTGCATTCCAAGATAATAGCACAGATGATCAACACATCAGGCTCGCAAATTATTTCTGGTAAAATTACTTTAGTCTCTTGTATATGTTTTAAAAATTTTTTTAGTATCAATGTTTAGGGGTTAATTTGTGCTTATGATATACTCTATCTGATCCACATTATAAGATATTTTATATCAATTATACATATATTAAGACAATTATTTTTTATCTAAAATCAATGTAAAAAGTAACAACATTTTTCATTTCACTATTATTAAATACCCAATTCTGTTATCATTGTAGGGTTATAAATAAAAAATAAAGAAGAATTAAATATATAGGTAAAATGGGAAGATAAATATCTAACATTCTATATTTCGAACCAAAAATTTATTATACAAAATACTTTATAACACAGACTAAAAAGAGCATGTTTCTTCTTTTTAACAATTTGATAGTGCGTACATTTTGCCATGCAAAATTATAATTAGATACAAATATATATATATATATATTTTATGAAGTATAAAATAAGTTGTTTTGTTGATAATTTATAGATTGTTTGGTTTGATGGAAATTTTATTACTTCATCCTATCCTTAATGTAAGTCACTTTCAACTACCTTATAGGAATCAAAAAGAAGTTAGTTATATTAATAAAATTGTTTAATATTTACTTTAATTTCTATCCTTACCCATGATTAATACTCCTCTTATCCTTAATATAAGATAATTTGAACCAAATTACGCAAATTAAGAATTGGAATTAAAACTAATTAACTATCTCGATTTCTTCAAAAATCTTACCATTTTTCTAAAACTACCCTTATTTAATCTCTTTCTTTCTCTTTGGATACATTAAATAAGAATATTTTTTTAGAAATGTATAATAAATACTATTTCATATATTGTAAAGGGTCTTATATTCAGGATTACGGCAAAACACTCTATATATAGGACCAGAGGAAGTATCATATATTTGAACTTTCTAAAGTAATTAATGCTTCATAAAATAATTTTTAAATAGGATATTTTTAAAATAAAGTAATTAATATTTCATAAATTTTTATAAAATAACTTATATTTAAAACTATAGGATTCTTTTAGAAGATGATCTATATAAAGAACTAGAGGGAGTATATTATATATATATATATATTAATATATTGATATTAATATATCAACGATGTAGTATTTATTTATTGATATAATTATATATAATAAAGACACTTTCTTAACTTTAACCATGCATTAATGTTGTGGTTTGACGAGCATAAAGCTAAAGCATCCATATGTCGCACGGTTACGCACATAAAATGCGCGTCACTTCTGCGTTGTGTGCAGCCGCAAACTTTTAATTAAATAATATTCACTTTTGCAACAAAGTAATTTTATCCAATGCCACCCTTAAATACTACTCCTACAAATTAACGACAAAATAAAGGCAACAAATGGAACACCGACCAAACACCTTTTTTTTTAGACAATGACCAAACACACATAATTCTAATTTATTAATGATAACAACATCCATAATATTAACATTTACTCCCTCTACTCATTTTTTTTAAAAATATTTTAACCAAATCATCTTAATCAAATTAGGTAATTAAAATTAGTTTAAAGTTTTATTTTTATCAAAATTCATTATAACATTCTTAAAATATCCTTAATAGAAGCCATTAACCTCTATCTCAAATTAATTCTTGAATAAGAAATTAAAATATCAAGAATATTTATGAAAAGTAGATATTAATGTTTTGTTAAATTTAACGGAATAAAAAGGTGTTCTACAAAGGCAACTATACTTTCTTCAGTCCATATTATAGGGTGTAGGACCCATTTTCATACCCATTAAAAAAGTTGAAAAACATCTTTAAACATACCAAAAATTCCAAATTTGCCCCTACATATTGAGATAATATTAAAATGATTAAATCAAGTAATTCTTTATTAGCTTTAGAAGTGTAGAAGAGAGAGAATAAATCAACTCATACAGTTAAATATAGTATGGGTAAAATTGTCCATTTGAATACCTATATCTTATATTATGAATTAAAGAAAAATGAGTCACACACCATATATTGTGGACTAGAGAGAGTATTAAGGATTGAAGAAAGCAAAACAAGCTGGACGAGTTTCTCAATGCTCTCTTTTTCATACTTTGTTCCTCCTGTATTTGTGAACTTTTCTTTTCCCGTCCATAATGGGACTTGTAGAGAATCCGCATTGGGTGCTCAGCAGAGAATCCGCATTGGGTGTTCATCACAGTGATGAGCACCCAATGCTCATCATCCCTGGACAGATTTAAACCATTCAGTTTTAATCTGGATGGTCAAGATTTATAGTTTTTTATTTTAATTTTTTACATAATAAGAGTATTTTCTTAAAAAGAGACAGTTATAAAATTTTATCTATTTAGATTTTCTATCTAATAGAATAAAAATATAATAAAATATATAATTAAATCTGGATCCTTCAGATTTGATCTTAACGGTCCAGATCTGATAAGCACATAATGCTCATCATATTTGATGAGCACTGAAAAGGGATTCACTTGCGGACAGCCTACTATCATTTATGAGAGATGCAATTTTCCTAGTTTTATCTTTTAACAAAAATATTTTAATTAATTAATTATATATTTTATAAATATTGAATTAAAAAATTTGTATCCAATTTAATAGTTTAGTTTAAAAATATACCTCCTCAATTTTAAATTTGAATCTCACAATTAAAGATTTAATATATATATATATATGTATGTATATATATATATATGTATGTATAAAGATATGAGACAAGTTCAAAGGGAGTCAAATCATAAATTGAAATCCAAATTAATTTTGTCCTAAAGCTAAACTGTAAAAGTTGAATTTTTTTCCAAACTTTAATTAAACTTAACTTACATTATTCAAATAGAGTGAGACACGTGGAGTACGCATAAATAGAATACAAATTGCTATCTTCAATAAATAATAGTAATATTATAAAGAGTTTGGAAAATGGAAAATATTGCAATGTGCAAATAGTCCAACACGCTCCACTAATACTGACTAATGCATATTAATATGAATACTTTTTGTGTTAATACCTGTTTAGCTTCATTATTACTGCCACGAAAACAAAAAGCGCATTCATTATGGTCCATTAACAGGACCTGGGCTCGCTGGAGGATTCCACGTCGATCACTTTCGTGTCTCCTTGACTCGTTCCATTACAATTGCAAATATATACTAATTAACTTTTTGGATTACTATTTAGCTTATTAATTTATATTCTTTACCAATTATTTGTTCCGTACAATATTAATTAATTACTATTCATGATTCTTAAAATTACCAACGAACTTTTTGAACTATTATTTATTTTTTAGTTTATAAGGTGGTGATCAAAACCTAAAACGTAAGAACAATATAATTTTAACAAGTTTTTTGTGATTCAAAGAAGACTCTACGGTGATAATAAACAGGAGTATTTTCGTTTATTGTCGTCCTTAGATGTGATATTCCCCTTTCTCTATAAAAGTGATAATATATATGTGTTCGGTCCTCATATTTATTACCCGCGTTATTCAGTTTAGTAGTGGTTCTTAATGATGTTTTGTGAGTAAGTATTTATTGGATACAGTTTTCCCTTAAATTTGGTATAAACCTAAGTCCATTTAATTAGGGTAATAATTTAAATAAATTTTAAAAAAATTCCAACATTTCCAACATAATTATGACAACTTGACAAGAGATTTGATACAAGGGTAGCATGAACCTGAACAAACGCTTCCAACACAAATTAAAATAAAAAAAGAGGCACTAACCTACGAAAGTTTCCAATATTATTCTGGCGAGTGGACCCAATAACCCTTTTGGACGTGTGGAATTCGTGTGGACACACCCAGAACGATAAGACAATGATTCCATTGAAACTATATATGTAATGTTGAGCAATATACGTACGTCTTCAGTTTTAGCAGCTCAAGTTGTGTTCTACCTTCTGAGCCATTCTTAAAGAGCTTAGGTTTTAAGAAATGGGTTCTATTAGACAAGACAATGAGAATGGAGAGATTTGTGGCCGATTTGGCCATAGAAGAGGTATTAGGGTTTCCTCAGTTAATACAACAAGAAGAAGAATGAGAAGAAGGATATCGATGAAGTGTTGCCATTGTGTTCTTCAATGTCCAAGCCTTTTGGAGAGGTAAATGTCTTTTGTTCTTTCCTTATAGTCTTTCTATTGGAAATGAAATCTCTATTGAGGCATATTACATTAACCATTATTTTGCAACAGATTTATAAGGATCAAATTAAAAATTGAATTACTAGATAAAATCATTATTTTTTTATATTTAATCATGTTCTAAATTTCAAAATTAAAAGATTATTTTAATTTTGTATTCTGTTTCTTTTAAGATTATATATATATAATTAGTCCTTCCTTTTATTGCTCCCCCCGCCCACACACACACACAAACAAAGAACACAGACAGCAGAGGGTCTAATAATTATGCAAATTAATAACTCTCTCAAAAGTTGAAGTAGAAGACCTTTAATTTGAGCATAATTATACACTCAAAATGTCAAGAAAACAAAATTGGCTTCTGAAATTGTTTTTTGAAATGCGTAATTAGCCATTATATATTATTAGTGTTTTCATTTGAAAGCCTTTTATATTTTGATTTTTACTTAATTATAAGAGAATAGAGGGATTTATCAGTTTCTAAATTCCAAATATATCTGGCCATTAGCTGCATATTTAAGACATCGTTATTCTAGATTCTTGCATCAGAGCCACATGTATAGTTTTTATATTAGAAAACAGTATTCATAAATATTATTTTAATAGTTTATATTTTTGAAAATATATTATTTTTAATATATGGAGCTCAGATTCTTGATGACTAAATATTCTAGAGTTTTAATCATACTATATATTATTGAAGACTTCTAGTCAATTATGATGGAGCTCCAATATTTGACGGCAAAAATGTGAAAACATCGTAAAATATGTCCTAAGCTAGGGCAAGCATAGCAGTTTGGGTATGTTGTGTATGATTGTTTCAGACTATCAAGTTAGTTAAACATCTTCTGGCCACAAAAGAAAAGTTATATGAATCTATATTTGAATTTCACTGAGATTTACGTGCATGAATTTCAATGAAAACGTTAAATTAAACAAACCTTCCTTTTGTTTACTGCAAAACACACACACACACACATATAAAATAATGAAAACAACGAATGCGTCAAGTAATGTGTTAGAGTTGGATATATATTAAACACAAGTGTTCAGATTTGATTCATCATTCAATATTTCATTGCACTTAATTAAATGTCCAAGCACGAATCCCTAATAAATTAATTATTCGTATGATGCATGTATGCCACTGAAGCACGAACGAGTTCATGTCTACCATCCCAACCCACGCAGTGTTCATATTTCTGAACCCTCTAATGGTGGATCTGCTGCAACTGGAGTATCAGAACAAGAACGTGAGTCCTTTCGATACTCACGCGCCCAACATGTGGATCTTCTTCGCCGCGACGTGCATGCACTGCCTAGGGCTTGCGTTTGAGATGAAGATCCAGACCTCAGGTGCTCTCTGCTGCCGAATTTTCACCAACTTGGTTCTCTTCTCCGGAGCTCTTTCGTCCGTCGCACTGGCCTCCACCTTCCTCCCACACCCTCTGGGTTGGATTTGTCTAGCCGCGTGGACCCTCTTGCCCTTCACTGTGGCATTCCCTTTACTTGTTTCTGCTCTCAGATCCCTCTGCGATAAAGCTGTGCAGTTTGTGAAATGCTTCACTGCAGATAGGCTTTGCCTTCCAAAGTAATATATATGGTGAAAGTTTCATGATGTATTTTGGTTAATTTTGGCCCTTTTGGCTCGCTATGCCCATAGATCATTAGTTTTTTCCACCAGCTCCTCTATCTGCAGTTTTGCAATGTTATCTAGCTATCAGCTATAGATGTAATAAATTGGATCTAATGTATTCATTTTATATATTCAGATACAGAATATACCGATAGTAATAACAATGACTCTATTTTATATCTTATCTGTATGCTCATCATTTTTATAGTTGGAATGCACTATATCCATACATTTTTTTTAATTCGGATTATAAATATGATAAGATATTTTTAGCGTTTTAATTGGGTGGGCTTGCCCTTTTTTTTTGTTTTGGTTTTGATTGATAATTTTATGCTTCTTGAATATTATGTTTTTGATTTTAATGTAATTAATTAAATGAAAAAATAATGTTTATAAATAATTACTAAAATATAAATTTATTTAATAATAAAATTAACAAAACTATATATCATTAACATATACAAAGTGCAAAATCTCTAGCTAGCGATATCTAATATAATTTCTTATAATATAATACTATTGTGTATCTTTGTCAATATATATATATATATATATACTAAAAAAGTCTTATAATAGAGAATGGAAGGAATATATTATTGTGTATCTAGTGTGATTGGACACTTTGGTGACAAAGAGGCACTCTGATCACAGAAGTGCTTTACAATAAATTATTGGTTCATGTTTCCATGGTTTACTTTTAAGTTTAGATATGAAATAAAATCCAATAATTGATGATGATCACCCTTAAGTGAATAACTAAAATTTTAGTATAGTGTGATAAACAATATATATCTAAACCAAGTCCAGTAACATCTCTTCTTTTAGTATGAGAACTGGAAAGTATTCAACACCAAAGATTAGTAGTTTTGATGACTTCAAAAGTCATTTGTAAAAAATTGAATAGTTTTGACTGCATTATTTCCATATCTTTGAAAATCCCTTGTTGACTGTAACTTCAAAGGTTTAATTTAATTAAGCGTTTAAATTGACTTGAGTTAATTACTATATCTTCCCTCTTGTTCGGTAAGCTTTGGGAGTAAAATCACCATATAGAATCAGGCTCAATCTTTGACTGGCCATTTACACAGCTTCAACATAATCTAATGATAAAATGAACCATGTGTCAGCTAGCATTCATCGTCTTTGGTGTTAGGTATTAAGAAGATTTCCATGATTGAAAGGGACTGGGATGTGAATCTGTGACTCTCCACCAAAAGAAAATTTTGCATCCGAGTTAATTGACGCATATAACTTTGTAGCATTTTAGAGATGGTTTCTATGATGGTTTTTTGGTAGGTACAAATGGAAACTTAATATTAAGATAGATATTGAGGTCTTACGTACGTACAGCCTCTCTGAGGACAAATTCGATATCTTTTTCGGTGATGAATTTCTACAACTAAAATCTCGATATTTTCAAAAGAGACTTTTCCCATGAATTGACTTGGTATATATTTCGAAGCTCCTTCAACTTAGAGGACTAAATATGTAGTCATATATAGGTAATAGCCAGGTTGATTAGTGAGATGAACTTGTTGATAGGGTAAGCATTAGTGTTCCTGTCCTGTGGCTTGATCATTATGCATTTAGAGAGTACTGAGTGTTAGGCAATGAACTGAGAGTTACACTAGGATCCACAAAGGTTAATGTTTTGTTAAACCGCCCATAAGAACCATATTTTGACTTGTGGATCGAGGAACTGATAGGAGCTTTAATGAATTGATGGTTAATTAATCAATCTCTAATAAATCGAGTAGTTGCGAGATGCTTTAGGAAACACTATCTAACTAATCAACTTGTCTAAATGTCCTGATCGAGCACTTTGTCCGTTTGAGTCTTTTCTTTATTTGGCCAAACCGATATATAGACTTTAGCTACGTACATAACAGACTTTGTTATTTAAGTTCGTTAATTAGTTAGCCAGTTAGTATCAGACACGTGTATATATGTACAGTAGTTCCGCATGAATGAAGCAAGCTTTTTTCCCTGCCATTGTTTTCATTCTTCTCACAAAACACCTTGATATTTAAAGAAAATATTTCTGAGAAATTGAGTATAACGAAGAAAGCACAAAAGTTGGTCCAATGTACGCCCTTTGCTTTTCTTTTATATATATATATATATATATCCTCTTTTTCAACTCCGATGGGAAAGAATAATCTATCAAATTAAAGATGATATGAAATACATTTTAAAACCTCTTTTCCGTACGTGGGAACAGGTATGGTTTTTCCTATTGGATATAAATATTGATTTTATACATAGGTCATTCGTATCCTTTTAATTAATTAGTAACGTATTCACTGATGAATTAACCGACTGATTAATGCATGATTGGTTCATCAAAAGATATCTAACATATATAATTGATTAAAAAAGAAAAGAAAAGAAAGACACTTAATTTAGGTTTAAAGGAATTAAGTGTATGGGCACATTCATTCATTGGTGAAGGCATTAAAACATAAATTTTTGTATGGAGTAGGTAGGTACTACTACTATTACTTTGATAATATATACTGGTCCATTAATTAATTACATGCATATTGCTAAGAATTTATGTGCATGCGTAGCTAGGTTGCTAGTATACGTACCTCAAATTCAAAATTAAATGGATAACAGCGTAGACATGTGAAGTGAATTGAGTTGGTGTGTGTGTGTGTGTGTTTTAGAGAATGGGAACGGTGGAATTGAGCTGAAGGGCCTGGATGAGGGAAGAGTCAGGCAAGTTGAGGGGAGGGAGAGAGAAGGGACTCTTGGTGGAGCTTCCTTCTCTGATCTCTTGAATGGTGAGCAGAGCAGCCACGGTGTTCCTGAAAATGCCTTCCCCCGCAACACTAATCGCTTCTTTAGCTCTCTCCGCTTCTTCCTCCGCAGGGAACACCACATCGATCATGCTCTCACATTTCCTCACCAGCTTTGATATCTGATCCGTCGCATAGAAGGGTTGCTCCAATACTTTCTCTATGAATGGCAGCCTCAGTAGTCCCCCCGTCCTCTTGTCATACTTCTTCAATATTTTTGCCAACCCTGCAGCATTGTCAGTAAGTAGTATTATTCTCCTCCTCTCTCTCTATTGTTTGTCTTGGGCCCAACTTCACTCCAAAGCCAACTTCATTTTAACCTTTATCATCATCACTACTACTGCGTCATGAAAAGAAACTAACCCCATTTATATACGCCCATACCTTGTCTCTTTCCTTTAAACAGTCACTCCACTTTCTCAGCCCAAACAAAAACAGTGACTCCACTTCTTTCAGTGAATTCTCAAATCAAAGTGTATATACTTACGCATTACTTATCAACATGCATATTCTTCTCGTGAAAACATATTTATGAACTAAACATAATAAGAAAATCAAATTTTGAGAGTACGGAGAAAAGGAGGAGTACCAATGTAATTAATGCTACTGTAGTTAACTAAGAGGACCATTTCGCCATGGAAATCAACCATATCTTTTCTTATCTTTGCCATCTCTTCCTTATATTTTGTATCTGAAGGCTCACTTCCATTTGCTTCCCATCTCTCTTTCACTTCTTTCATCTTCTCTTGTAACGCCTGCATCCCCCATATTTCAAAAATTATAACAGATAAATTATACACAACTCAAAACATAATTCTTATACGCGATTACCTTTTTTATTTTTTTAAAATCCATCAGTACCTTCTAATTCTATTGTATACACATACAAGATGTGATATAATTTTAGACCATTTTTTATATGATCCCTATCATTTTTTTTTTTGCATACTCTCTTAAACATGTAATTAATCTTACTTTTACTACTAGAAAATAATAATTTAGCGAGGGACAAAAAAATGTATCCCCCTTATGCAGTATTGATTACTTTCACTAAATATCTTTTTTTTTTCTTCGTTAAATTGAAAATAGCAAGGCATAAAATTTCTCACTAATTTGATCATAATAAATTACGTTTTTAAATTTAGCGAGGGATTTAAATTTAGCAAGGGACTCATTTCTCATTAAACCACAAAAAAATTCAATATTACCACATGTAACCGCCACATTACCCACCACTCATACCACATCACCACTACGACTGCACCACGTCTCATATATTTATTTCAAATGTACCTTCACCTATATTTGAACTCATGATCTTTTACTCTCGATCAATGCCTTTATATTTACTATTTTACCAGTTGAACTTGAATATATTTGTAATATTTATATAAGATATTAAATATATATATTATTTATATACATAATAATATACACATATATTTATAAATCAATGTATTATTAAAAAATATAAATATATTTTATTTTCAATTATTAATATCATAAAATACTCTATATTCTAAATTTTGTAATAAATGAATTTTCAATTTCATTTTTTTGCCAACAAGTTATAAAAATTAATTTAACTATTTTTATTAATTTAAAATAATCATATGATAAAAATAAATTTATAATTTGATTATTTAAAAAAATATTTTTAATTAATTAAAATTAAATTTTTAATAAAATAATGTTAATCTATTAAAATTAATTTAAAAAAATTAATGAGAGAAATAGACCTCGTTAAATTCCTTGATATTCATAATAATTTAGTAAGAAATAAAAAACACTTTATTAATTCTTTACTATTTGTATTAATTTAGTAATGAATAAAAAATTCTTCTAATATTGACTACGAACTTATAATTTCTCGCTAATTCTCTCGCTATTTAAAATCATTTAGCTAGAAATGAGTCATCTCTCCCTAAATGTAATTTTTCTAATAGTGTTTATTAATTATATTTTTATCTTTTAATTTGTATAAGTCATTATATATAATATATAATTATTTACATTCCTAAAATGCAACAGAATATTACCAATTGTAATTTTCACAATAAAAACTACATTAAAAAATTCCTAAACTACAATTCAATACAAACTTTTAAATAATAAGACTTAAATTAAAAAGTTAAATAAAATGATAGAAATTACAAAGTACTATAATTTTCTAAAAAAAAAAAAGGTAACAAGTATAGTGGTGGCGGAGTACCTCATGCCGGATAACGAAATCCTCCTCCTGCTCCATGAAGAAGCTGTTGAACTTGTCGATCTCGTTGTTCAACAGACACACAAAATCCGCCTCCGCCTTTCCGAACTCCGTCCGGCCGTCCGGAAACGGAGGGGCCGCAGATATCAGCCGCACCAGCTTCTTCAACTCCTTGTACGACAAAAACTTGTCCCTCCACTCCGGCAAGGACTCCATAATCTGCTTCTTCAATCGCTTCCCGAACTTCATCTCAACTCAAGTTCAACAGCGTAAAAAATTTTTGGGAATGGAGAAAACAAAAATGTCTGAATGAAGATGAGAAGAAGGGGGGTGATAGAGATCTTATAAGGGAGGAGTGGGTAGAATATTAAAGGGGATATGCTTCGCATGATGAAGTGGGGGTTTAGAAAAAGCGTAGACGAGTCGTGGAACGAAGAAGCATAGAGAATTGTTTGGAGGCATATTCGGTTATTAGCAGTATTACATGGTCATACTGAAGACCAAGGCTTTGAAAAAACATGCCCTTTCATGGTGGTACTATGTGGTTCAGTGTGGTTGCTTGGGGAACAACTGGGGAGATCCTCTAAACGTACCCGTCGGTGACATTACAGTAAGTTTTGATTGGTTCCATTTGTCAACTGTGGAACTATTCTCCAAATAAAATTGTGCATAAATTTCGTTTAATGTTAAAAAAATCACATCAAAACCGCCCACTTCCACCCCACTTTCAACTGTCAACAAAATTTGGCATGGACTCATAAAATTGTTTCTTTTCGGGCCTCGGACAGATAAAAATGGGTTAAGAATTGAAAAGAAAAGGTTAGTTTTTCATTTTTTATATAGTAATATTTTTATATATAAAATTAAAATGCATCATGCATGTGTACTAATTTAATTATGATCAGTGTACGTACATACATACCAAAAAAATTGTTAAGCTAGTATTTTTATCAAATACTAGCTTAATCCTCTGTTTCATCCTCTGTTTTGCCAAGTGGCAAAATCATAAAAAAGCATCCCTTTGGTTCGAATTAGATTGTTTCATCCTCTGTTTGTTTGTATTGGGTTTGGTTAATTTGGCTCATATTTTGGGTTTTGTCAGTTTTCTTTCTTCTCAATTTCCTTTGTATATGTCCTGTTCCATAGCTTTGCGTCGAGAAATGTATATATATTTTATGGAGCTGGCACAATCCTTGTGCTCGCCCAACCAATGCAAAGTGGTGATCCAATATCTAATCGTTCTTAATTTATTGGTACAAATAGACGAGTGGGAATGAAGAATGGAAACGACAATGTTAGGGATTTAAAGAACCTTCTTTTTTTTTTTTCTTTTTGGATTTTGGGGGCGGGGGGAATGGGATTGGAGGAACCTGAAAATGTCTTACTATGTAACCAAAATTACCCGCGATTACACATTGGCAGCACCCTAGAGCATAATTAATTCATGTACATGAATATTTCAGAGTATCATTTATTTTGTTTGGAATATTTTGAGTATCTTTCAAGAGTTCGCTGGGATGATGAAAGAAATTTGACGGGAATTTCAGAGTCATTCATATATGCTTGATTGGTTTGGTTGGTTCATTAATACTTATGCAAAACTAATTATGCCAAAACATTCTCTTTAATTAAATTATACGAATTAAGGTAAGAAGTTAAACTTTTAGAAGCATTAATTTTGTCAAAATTACTATAACATTTCTAAAATATCTTTAATAAAAGATATTAATTTCTATCCACATTAATGTATGGAGGAAGAAAATTGAAATTGTTAAGAATATTTGTAGAAATCATTCATTAATGCTTCAATAAATTTTGAAAAGACTCATATAGTACATGAGAATGTATGGAATTTATTAGGTTAGTTTTCCTGAACTACTAGTAGTTCCTTCATTTCCAAATAATTGATACTCTGGGTTCTTTTTCTTATTTCAAAATAATTATTATTCTACAACTTTTAAGATAATATTAATTATTTTTTGACAGGTTAACCCTTAATAATGATATTATTAATAAATGGTTTAAATGTTCATAAATAGGGATATCATAGCAAATTACACTTATATTTTTACTAATCATTAAGTTATTTACTGATTTTATTAATTTATATGTATAACCCTTAATGGTTTTGAAAGGGATGGAGTAAGTTATTAGGTTGGATATGTGTATCCTTTGGTCAAATTGCATAACAGGATTTTTTTTAAAAAAAATGATTCTTATACGAGAGTGGCCAGCCTTCATATCCGATATCCCACAGGCTGGCCCATTTATTTAGTTTTTTATTGTAAGATATCACCAACTACACCTGCAAACCAGACCAGAGAGGCAGGGTTTGTGGGTGGGTCTTAATTGTAGATGTAGGCTTGCATATATTCCTCTCCATAAACCCATCACTCTTTGTGGATGTAAATAATTGTACTTCCTAGCTCTCATATTGTAAGAATTTTTTTATGGAATTTCTTTTATAAGATTTAGTGGAGCATTTATGAACTTTTACAAAAAATATTCTTCATAAATTTATTCTACAAATATCATCTCTCTCTCTTTTTATATTTTGATTTATATGAATAAAAGTCATTTTTGGAATCACAATATTTTTTTTATATAAATCAAAATTTTCAATTAACTTTAATTATCTTTCTTAATATATGTACCTCTTATACTAATATATGGGATGGGTGATATGTGGGTGGGTTTGTGTTGAAGAGTGAATATTCTGCAATCTTTTGGAGCCCATAGCCACGTGGTCCCAAAATCTCCTTTATTATTGATCTTTCTCTAACATCGATATCGACGTGCCAATCCTCCGATTCCATCGTCAAAATCTCACTCTCCTTCAACACACACCCATTACTCGTCCTTCTCCAACATTAGCCTCATAGTTAATTAAGTTAAATGCTTCAACTTCCCGTGGTTGGATTGTTAATTACCTCAAGTGTTTCACAAATTAAGGCTACGATCTTACAAAATAAGTCCAATTGTTTCATAATAATCTCAATAAAATTGAATGTATGAAGGGGAAAAAAACTTACAGCATATCCAAAAGAGAAGCCTAAGGCTCTGATTGGGAACCAGTTGCAAATCTTAGTTTGGGATCAAAACCAAGATTTGATAAAATTTGAGTATATTTGGAGGGTTTTTTCTATTTTCGTTGGAAAATTATTTTTTTGCGCAAAACGGAGCTTGCGAAGAAGCAGAATCAAGTTGCTTTTCCATTCTTCTTCTCCCTTCCTATCTATATTAATTTTAAAGTCAGATAAAAATATACCAATAAAAATGAGAAAAAATAAAAAAAATTAGGAAAATAAAATTTCCATAAAATTTTTCCTATCTATTAACCAAAACTTCCCTTCAAAATTTTAATTTTTATAGATCATGACCTGCAAGAAAATGTTATATCAGATATATTATGTTCTCAATTAAATAAATGTAGATTAAATTTTAGTCCAAATAAATTAAATTAACTATGAGATAGAGTTTAAACTCAATTTAGAGGAAAATTATGAGTTTTGTCCAAATCAATTTTCTAATAAACCATCCAAACATAAACACGTTAGTACAAAACCAATTTTTATCATAACTATATTACAAAACCAATTCTATAAAAACTCATTTTTAACTGACTGGAATCCAAACGACCCTAAGAGATTCAAATGAATAAAATATTGATCTGAAGCGCAAATGATTAGTGAATAGTAACAGAGCAAGTTAACTGGAGCTGTGAGAGCTGCAAAACAGTTAGGCGGTTTCTCATATCAATAATGAAAACATCAACATTCCACCCTGATGTCTGAAAGGATCGGAAATCTGTAATAACTTGAATCCTCAAAATAGATTCGCCCTATTCCTCCCATTACAATATTACGTACTCAAAAGTCCCGTGAGATACGCTAAGAAGACTAGGACATGGCGCATGAAGTCAATTTATTTATAAAAAAACAAGAAAGGGAAAATCATGAGCATCTTTCTTAAGCATAACAAATCACATGTGAGACTTTTGAGTGTACGTATGTATATGACGACTTAGTAGGAGGGTCATGGTGGAATCATGATCTTTGTGGCGTGAACCTAAGGCAACGCCTACCTGTTTTAGCATAAAAACAATGACACACAGAATTGTACAAATAGTTCAGCAAAGTGAGAATTCCAAAAGAGTTGAAGCAACACAAACTTTGTGCAACTTTACTTTATTCATGCCTTAGCACAAAAGCTTGTCTCCCCCATGCTGCCTATCTTCAATGCCCAAATTGGGTGAAAATATTGCTGCTGGATTTTGTCCTGCTTCCTTAGAAAACTCAGACAAACAAGATAAAGTGTGTACTATTACTATATTAGGGCTCTTAAATAAAGTCATGATGAACAGCTCAGACGGACGAACAAAAGCCCGGTACTAGGATAGTGAGGGTGTGAATAATTAATACAAAAAAAGGATGAATATTAACCCAGAAAAATTATTCAATTAAGTGTCTCTCAGTTGAACAGTCAAGTTGCATCCATCCAATAAGTGTATGATGTTGTAATCAAGTTTCAAAACTCTTCATTTTTATAGTACATTTTTATTAGCATCACCGGTAAAGATGTAAAGCCCAAGAATCAAGTTCTGTGTTGGGCATTTATTAAAGCTCTCTCTAACTGTCACGGGGGGAGGGTTAAAATTTAGGGCCTCACTATAATTAATACCACTTACAAATATTAATATTGAGCGCCTACCATGCAACCAAAGGCTTAAGCTAAGTGTTCAACTTAAGACAATCGATCTGGATCCAAAAATCTTAAGGGTGACAATTCATATTGATGATGATCTTCTTGTTCTAGCTTGCTTAATCACTCAAGGTTTGCTACATAACTTTAATTTGTTAAACTGTATTTGGTTTGGTGGAAGGAGTTCCCATACGTTAGGTAGCACAATTATGGGGGAAAAGCAAGGACTTTTCTGCTGCCTTGAGGTTGTTAGGTTGCTATCAACAGTGACTTAAACGTGGGAGTGATATGGCCATAATTTTAATTCTTGTGATCTATTGTCATTGGCCAGAATAGCAGGCAACAAGCTTTACTCCGTTCTGTACAACCCAGTCAACTGATGCTTGTGAAGTGGGTTAGATTTGTGGACGCTTTGCTTCGGCAGATGGGTTAAGTAACTCCCAAAGTATATATATATATATATATATATATATATGAGAGTACATGTAATTGTAAGAGTGATTATGTATGTATGTGATATAGAGAGGGATGAATACATAGCAGGTGTTGAAAAGTTTGGGAGTTAATTACTTAACCACTCAGTCTCTCTAACAAATGGGTATACTTTGCTTGACTTGGAAAAAAAGGTTGAGCCTTCATAAAGGAGATGGTCCCAATTCCAAATTCAACTTAATTGTGGGACGGTTTATTTATTGGCATGTTCTAACAATGCTATTGCTATATATGGCCCTGACCGCTATATTATATTTTTTAACTGATAAAATCCATATTTCATATTCAGAGCAAAAGGATCTAAATTCTTATATATATATATATACATATGCATATACCCTACTTAATTTAATTTAGAGTGTTAGATTTTGAGAGAAAATGGAAGCCATATATGTATATCTTGAGAGCTAGATCCCCTCCGCCAATAATAGAAGGATCGTTGCAGTCAGAAGAAAGAGCTAAACTCACAAATGGATCCCGTTTCTCAGAGTTTTTAAAATTTAATTCAGACAGTGTAGATTTTATTATTATTTGTTGTAAATTGATGTGTGAATTAATTGCAGTCCTTTTTTGTCTTTTTTCTTTCACTATGCTCCTTCATTAATTCTTGGAGAGGATCCAAATGACATCCCCTCTGTAATCGATCCACACTGATAAATTTATAACTCTACTTAATTAATAATATGGATATATTGAACTGGACAAGGATTCACTGTAGGTGTATTTTAGCAAAGTTATTATACTCCCTCCGGTCCACATTATAAGGCATTTTGTATTAATTACATGCATATTAAGAAAATCACTTTTTTAACTCAAATCAATATAAAAAGTACATGCATTTCCTATTTTACCCTTATTAAATACTTCATTCTATTATTATTTGAGAGTTATAAATAAAGAGACATAAAACATTAAATACATGGGTAAAATGGAAAAAAAATATTTAATATCCTATATTTTGGACAAAAAATTTATCATACAATATGTTTTATAATATAGACCGTTGGGAGTAATGGGCAAGACGTCATAAGTAGTAGTTATATTAGTTCTTGTTCATCATCCATGCACCATAACCAAGGTCGTTATTAAGCGCATGTATACGTGTGGACTTGAGCACAACAAATTCTTGAAATGGCATTGTTAACATATATACTCCCTCATTTCTTTTTAATTGTCACTTTTTAAGAAAAATTTTATTTCTATTTATCTATCATTTTCAAATTTTAAAACAATATTAATTACTATTTATTTCAACTATATCCTTACTTATACTCTTAAAAGTCAATAATAACATTAATTACCCTTTTTTTCATATTCATTTATTGAAAGGTATATTGATAAATTTAAAAGAAATTCTAACATATTAATATATTTCTTAATATGTTTGCTAAAACCTTAACCCACACTTAAAAAGCAACAGAGGGAATATATATAAGACAAGAATAAGTTTGTTATATATATAATAAATGATCTCCAATTAATACTGAGAAATGTAAGAAAATCATAAGAATAAAATTAAAAAGTTCAAATTTCTATTTAAAGAAAAATTAAACTTGAGGTGAAGGAAAAGATTCTCCCAATTTATCACTACATAATTAATGTGTAACATCCATAAATTTCCATATATGATTTTTAATATGGTTTATGTTTAGAATATGAGGAATGAAGATATACACTGAATAAAGATATACAATGAATTATGATTTCAATAAGTTACATTGAATTCTGATGAGTATACACTAAATGGAGGTATATAATAAACATTGATTTCAATAAGTTACATTGAATTCTAATGAGCATACACTGAATAAAGATATACAATGAATAGTGGTTTCAATGAGTTACATTGAATTCTTATGAGTATACATTGAATGAAAATAGATAATAAATAGTGATTTTAATGAGTTACATTGAATTCTGATGAGTGTACACTGAATGAAGGTATACAATAAATAGTAGTTTCAATGAGTTACATTGAATTCTTATGAGTATACATTGAATGAAGATAGGCAATGAATAGTAGTTTTAATGAGTTACATTGAATTCTGATGAGTATACATGGAATGAATGTATACAATAAATTTTGGTTTAATAAGTTACATTGAGTTATAATGAGCATACATTAAATGAAGGTATACAATGAATTACATTGAATTATAATGAGTATACACTGAATGAAGATATACAATGAATTGATGTCACTTGTTGGTTAAGACATCAACACTATAAATACTCCTCTCATTTCTTCATTTCAGCACATCACTAGTTGAGAGCATTAGTTGGGAGAAAGTGAGAGAAAGAGAAAGCTGAGGGAGAGAAAGAGAGTCTGAGTAAAAGAGAAGGAAAAGAAAGGAATGTTAGCTTCAAGTAAGGTATTTAAAAAATTTAAGAAAGAAGACAAGCTGCTTAGCTCAGGATCATTTTCGATGGAGGTAGTATATTATTTATTTCATGCATTTTCTGTAAATTAATTATAGATGTTATGTGATATTATTGGATGAGTTATTTCAATATAAATGTTTTGAAATGCTATGGATGTCTAGTATTAAGAAGAAACTTTGTTGAGATTTTTATAGATGCATGAAATATGAGTTATTTGGTTGTTTGCATAATTACCTGATTATGAGCATGATTTGTATGAATGAATATATATACTACTGAGATTTCCCCAAATCTCACACCAAATGACTAATAATGTTAGGGTCAAGTACAAGTAAAGACAAAGGCAAGGAGGTGGTGAAGTAAGATGAAGCAGGCTGGAAGATATTATTTTATATTAGAATAAATGTATTGAATTATGCTAATATGTTCTGGAATAATAATCAGATAATTACAGTATGATTGGCTTGATTTTTATTAATTAAAGTAAACTTTTAGTTAAGTTATTGTCTTTTGAACAACCTAATTTTGAGAAGTTTAAAAGTTTAATTGTTCTAGGTTTTTAATTCTTTCCGCTAGATATATACAATATGATTAAAAGTCTAGTAAGTTAAGCTGTTATATTTTTGGTATCAGAGCAGAGATCTGGGCAAATCTTTGCAATGAGAGAGGATACTAATCCTCTTAGTTAGAGTTTTCCCCTTGAATATAAGACATATTTCCTTTAAAAAATCTGGCCTAAGATTGTTTCAGTGGCATATGAGATCAGTCTTAAGGATAGCTTATGATAGTTGATGGATTAGTTAAGGATATTTTACAAAGTGCATTATCCTTATGTTTTGAATTTTTTCAGAGTTTGATTGTAGTTAGATCCTATTAGTAAAGAGATGATGTAGGATCACAGAGGATCCTAGTAGGGCTCAGAGATTACAGCAGATTTCATGGTCACAGTAGACCAATTGTGAGGTTATAGTAGATCTCTAAAGAATATAAGATGATGAGAAAGATTGATGAGCCTACAGTTCTAATAGTGCTCTGAAAAAGGATGGCCTAGGATAATTTTAGAAAGATATAAAACCTCATTAATCCGTAGCTAGTATGAATGTTTACCTAAGGCTTTTCTCTAATGCCAAGCCACTGGCTAGAATATAACTTAGAGACGTGATGGTAGGTTGCTGATGAGTATAAAAGCAAGTATCCTACCTAGAAAATGAGATAAGTGATAAGATATTTTTAGTAATGAATGTAAGAGGCCAATAAGAAATAAATGATAGTTATGAAAAGAATTAATGGGGGAAAACTAATGTATAAAAGAAGATAAATTATATATAAAAAAAAAGAATATTACCTAAGTGCAGGAATTTGACCTGAACCTAATCAAGATCCTATAAGGGATGACATAGGATCCAACAAGATTGTTCAGTAATAACAGTCATATAGTAGTCATTAAATGAAAAGATTGCCTGAATCCAAGAAGCGACCCATAGTATTGATCCCTTCATGTATAGTTCTACTAAAGGTAAGAAAGCACACCTCTAGGGAAAAGGTAGGTCAGCTCATGAGTTATAATAAGCAAGTTTGGGCTAACTGTACTATTTGGATTAAGTAGGTATCTTTTTCCAACTAAACCAAGTACTCCAAATCCAAAGGATTATTAAAGCTATGCACAATAAATATTATGATGGATTTGGGAAGATATATTCAATTCTAGATTTTCTTGGTACGGTACTAGAAGTCAAAGAGATGCTTAGAAGGGCCTTATGATTTTAAACTCCCTGCAAGTGAATGGATTGAGCTAGTACTTGATGACATATCGAGTCAAGAGTTCTGGAACCATATCAAGAAGTTTCCATAAAGGTTGAGTGTTTCACACTCTAAAAGATTGTGTCATTGCCTAAACGCTCCAAGTAGAATGCTATCATGAAAAAAGGTTGAGATAGTAGAAGTCTCTGATGAGGATCTAGAGGAAGATTTGATAGAGATAACAGATGGCAATGCTAAGCCTAACAATAGTACTTGAGCTTTATAAGCCATTGTCATGACAATAAACATGAATGAAGTATAGTAGTGTATATTCTGCAAGATGTTAACTTAAGAATAATAAAATAAAAAGACCAAGGATCGAGATATGATGATAAGTTCTTACTAGTGATGGCATAATGAAGTAGTAGTTAATGTAATTACGGAGTCAAGTTGTTATTAATCACAATTATTAATTGCAAAATAAGAGTCATTAAGATACAAAGAGGTGCTCAGCAAAGGCTGACAATACAAGCACATACCTCTAAAATGACTCCGGTGACAGTAAATGAATGTACTCTTAGTCTAGATCCCTTACAAGTGATCCTTTATCATCTAGATTAACAGTAGAGGATTATTGAGTAACTACAAGAGATAGTTAATGTTCCAAGATAATAAGGGAAAAGCTAGAGCCCTTAAGGTTTCTGCCTATATCACAACAACCTCAAGTAAATTAGTAGGTTCTACAGGATAAGCTGGAAGGCAATCAGATGAGTTCACTAACCATCAACATGTGATTGCATAGTTTAGAAAGTATTAGCTTCCATCTGTTAATGCTAAGTTAGATGTGCAAGTTGCCAAAAAGTAGATTGTGAGCCCTGAAAAGATTTCCAAGATAATGGGCTGCACATCGAAAATGGAAGCCTAATGCTAAAAGAGGCTGACCAATGGTGGCAGAACACAGAATAAGTTGATCAGATAAAGGGCACTCTATTGACTGGGGAAGTATTATAAAAATAAATTTTATGAAAAATATTTTCCCTAGTTTATAAGAGAAAGTGGAATTATAAGGATCCGCTAAGATGTGAATAAGTCAATCATTGAATATGTAGCAAGGTACAATTAATTGGCTTGATACCTAATCTTCCTTCACTAGTATGTTGATAAGTGACAGAGGATAGAGAAACTGGAAAAGGGCTTGAAGCTAGCCATAATAGAAAAGTTGTCTCGATGCAGCTTTAGACTTTTAGTTTAGCAATTGAAGTGAATCGAATTACTAAAAAGAGTCTAAGTCACAAGTATGTACTCCAGCACCTTCGGTCAATATGATAAGAAGCCATGGAATATCAGGGGATTCAAGAAGCAAGGCAATAAGTGCAGAGGAGACAATTGAGCAAGCCAGCTCTTATTTTTTTTGAATGCGGAAAGGCTCATAGCAGAAGGCTACGCTTAGCAATGAACAATGTGTGCTTCAAGTGTAAAGAGTCGGGATATTATACTTGTGACAGTACTATGGAGGTGGCCAACTCCAGCCCATACATACAAGATAAAGTCTTTGTGCTAATCTCAGTATAAGGCTTGTAAGTCACCTGACTTAGTAAAGGTATGATTTAGGTGCAAGCCAAATCCTGTAGTTATGCTAAGAAGTTAGGTCTGGAAGCTACTGTTATATAAGTTATATGAGCATGTCTTGATGAGAAACAAGGCTATAATCTCCATTGTCTATCTAAATTAGCACTGTAGCAATACAAAAAAAAAAGTTGTATGCCTTTTCCTAGTAGTAATGTGAGCGTTGGCATGAATTAGGTTTTTGCAGATAATCTCCTTCCAAATTGTAAGAACAAGATGATATTGCCTATCCCTTGAAGATGTTCCATGTGTTGAGATTAAGTTAAATGTCATTTTGGATAGCTCAAGCTGAGAAATGCTTGAAAGAGGATGTAAAGAATAGACATGAAAGCTTGATAAGGATTCAATGCATCTATAATGAAAAGTTAGTAATGGAGTTGTGATGTTTAAGACATAAGGTATAAACTAAGGTATAAAGTATTAGCCTAAGGTGAAAATAGTGGCAAGCAGTTAGAGAACTATGAAACCTTGAGATAGTGGATTGCTGAGCTTAGTTTGAAATCTAGCAAAAAGAAAGTTCTTGGTCAAAAGATCTCACAGTAAATGAAATCTTCCATTAGTTGCCAAGGAGATGAAAAAGGGAGGTAACTCTTGGGAAAAAGCCCAATTGAGCAAAGAGATGAAATCCTCTATATGATAAAAGCAACCGAGGCAAGGCAGATGAGAGGTAGCTCTTGGGGAGAAGCCCAATTGAGTGAAGAGATGAAATCTTCTATCAGATGAATCGCTAAGGCAAAGTAATGAAAAGCGGCTCCTGGGGTGATGCCCAATTGAGCAAGAATGAGTAATGGTGAGAGGTCGAGACTAGATTCTAACTGGCCTGGCAAGAGACTTTCGAAAGGTAGAAAAGTTTTCCTTAAGCTGCTAGACTACTGATTGATCTTAGTTGAATAGCTAAGAAAAGTTATGTATGAAAACAGACATAGTAGTAATGTTGAAGAGCAAAGAGTGAATAACCACTTCCTTAATATTATTTAGACCCCGACTCACAAATAACCAAACGATCTTAAAGGCTATGATAGAATGGGTAGAGTACAAGATTCAAGGGTATGTTTATACATAAAGGCATAGTGGTAAGATGAATCTCTAAGCTAACAAAGGTTAAAGTAAAAAGAAGTAGTATGAGTATTGGGATTGAATGTCCTAGAGTTAAAAGCAATAAGTTACCCAGATGTCACATAGATGACTTATGGCTTAAAGGAAGCCCAAATGTCATATTCTCTATGTCCAAGAATGGCAAGAGTGCAGTAGTACCTCTCAACACTTTACAGTTAAGCGTGGTGAGAGAAATTGTATGATGAGTAACCTATTGGGAACTACTAAAAAGTAAGAAAGATGTGCTGATACTTAAAAATTAGGCATTATGAATCAGGATAATACCAATTAGTTATACTAAGGTACCTATTCGGCTACATGGATAAAAGTATGAGCAATTTATTGTGATTCTTTGGGATGATGTGTTAAAAGTACTCTAAATTTTTAGAGGAGTATGAAAGACAACTGAGAATTTTTATTAGTAAAAGCAAAAGTTTGCTAAACTTCGTAAATAGGAGCTGGGCTCCAGAAAAGTACGGTTAGTAGGTTACAGAATCTCCCATATGGATCGCAGTAGATCCTAGTAAAGCAAGTAAAGTAAGAAAATGGGAGAGACCAAACACTGTAATAGAGATGAGAGGTCTCTGAGTTTAGCAAGAAGTTCTGAAAAATTTCTCTCAAGTTGTCTTACCACTTAGTTAGAAGAGAAAGCTTTTGTGGGAAAGAGATTATGAAATGAGTTTTTATGAGTTAAAGAGGCTAAATCTCATCCCCTGAGATAATTAATCATGATCTAATAATGACCCTAAGGGTCTATGATGATGAAAGTAAGTGTTGGATCAGGGTACGAGTAATGTAACAAGGTTGAGTGGTAGGTAATAACTAAAGTTTTATATGATAATTTTTATGAAAAACCTATTTCCACTTATAGCAACGGTAAGTAATACTCTTAGGAAGTAGAGTTACTAAAAATTATTATAGCTAGTATGAGTTACAATATCTATTGTATTACCATAGAATTGTCTGAGATCACAATATCCTCAAGTAATTATAAAATAAGAGAAAAGTTGAACTTGAGGCACAGAACGTAGAATAAAAAGAAAGATGCGATGACTTTGTAAGTGTCATCTAGACAAAGCTGATGAGATGAGCTTATGCCTTAGTAGAAAGATTATTCATGTAGATAGTCTAAAATTATGAAAGAAGAGAAATGAATGATGTCTGGAGCAATGAAGAGAGTATAATATGAACAAGATAAGAGAAAATTATGGAAGTAAGAATGAGGATATTATGAATAGAAATTTCCTATACCCCTAAAGTAAAGATAGTTTATGATGTCCTCATAATTCCTAGTTCAAAAAGTATGAACCAGACCTTTCAAATGCCATAAATAAGTAAGATACCAGAGTAAAATATTGACTAATAAGTCAAACAAGTAAGAAGTAAAAGTATTTCTCTGGTAAAAAAAAAATGGTATGGAAAATTAGGAAATAAGAGGTACTAAGGTATGTTTTAAATTTCGAGGACGAAATTTTGTTTAAGTGGGATAGAAATGTAACATCCATAAATTTCCATATATGATTTTTAATATGGTTTATGTTTAGAATATGAGGAATGAAGATATACACTGAATAAAGATATACAATGAATTATGATTTCAATAAGTTACATTGAATTATGATGAGCATACACTAAATGGAGGTATATAATAAACATTGATTTTAATAAGTTACATTGAATTCTAATGAGAATACACTGAATGAAGATATACAATGAATAGTAGTTTCAATGAGTTACATTGAATTCTTATGAGTATACATTGAATGAAGATAGACAATAAATAGTGATTTTAATGAGTTACATTGAATTCTGATGAGTGTACACTGAATGAAGGTATACAATAAATAGTAGTTTCAATGAGTTACATTGAATTCTTATGAGTATACATTGAATGAAGATAGGCAATGAATAGTAGCTTTAATGAGTTACATTGAATTCTGATGAGTATACATGGAATGAATGTATACAATAAATTTTGGTTTAATAAGTTACATTGAGTTATAATGAGCATACATTAAATGAAGGTATACAATGAATTACATTGAATTATAATGAGTATACACTGAATGAAGGTATACAATGAATTGATGTCACTTGTTGGTTAAGACATCAACACTATAAATACTCCTCCCATTTCTTCATTTCAGCACATCACTAGTTGAGAGCATTAGTTTGGAGAAAGTGAGAGAAAGAGAAAGCTGAGGGAGAGAAAGAGAGTCTGAGTAAAAGAGAAAGAAAAGAAAGGAATGTTAGCTTCAAGTAAGGTACTTAAAAAATTTAAGAAAGAAGATAAGCTGCTTAGCTCAGGATCATTTTCGGTGGAGGTAGTATATTATTTATTTCATGCATTTTCTGTGAATTAATTATAGATGTTATGTGATATTATTGGATGGGTTGTTTCAATATAAATGTTTTGAAATGTTATGAATGTCTAGTATTAAGAGGAAACTCTGTTGAGATTTTTATATATGCATGAAATATGAGTTATTTGGTTGTCTGCATAATTACCTGATTATGAGCATGATTTGTATGAATGAATATATATACTACTGAGATTTCCCCAAATCTCACACCAAATGACTAATAATGTTAGGGTCAAGCACAAGTAAAGACAAAGGCAAGGAGGTGGTGAAGTAAGATGAAGCAGGCTGGAAGATATTATTTTATATTAGAATAAATGTATTGAATTATGCTAATATGTTCTAGAACTATGATTTGCTTGATTTTTATTAATTAAAGTAAACTTTTAGTTAAGTTATTGTCTTTTGAGCAACCTAATTTTGAAAAGTTTAATTGTTCTAGGTTTTTAATTCTTTCCGCTAAATATATAAAATATGATTAAAAGTCTAATAAGTTAAGCTGTTATATAATGCGTGTCTGCACTCCAATACTAATGATTTCAATGAAGTTGAATTAATTGTACAATATAATATATGAAATAATTAGTGCCAAATTCAATTGTTTGATACACCATAGCAAACACTACTTTTTGTGTAATAAAAGAATTCGTGTGAAAAATATTTATACAGTAAGATCTTCAATTTTCACAATTATTTTAACAAATTCAAACAACTAAAATTTAAATTGTACAAAAAAAATCATAGTATAAAATTCCCTTCTACTTTTAGAACATAAGCAGATCTATACATATATATATAGCAAATTACACAAAGTTTTTTGAATTTTATTAAAATTAAACAAGTCTTCCTTATATTTTCAAAACATATAGAAACTTCCGTCAAATAAAGAATAAATTATACAAATTTCATTTTAGCCACCTTTTTTTGTGAAATTACATAAATGTTTCCTCAATTTTTAAGAGAGACATTGTATATTTTAAAAATGAAGAGGTGGTTTGTGAAATTTGAACAAAATTTACGAAAAGTTTGTACAATTTATTTCTCACTTTAAAAATATTTATGTAAATTTTAAAACTTTATAAGAGATATATACAATTTCAAAAAGAAATTCATAAAAATTTCTGTTTATATTTTGAAAATAAAAAATATATAATCTAATAATTTTTTTAAAAAATTCATGGAAATCACCCTATATTTAATTTAAGATTAAAACTTTTATATTTCATTCGTATAATGATAATGATGTATATTGGGAAAGGCCAAAAAAAAAAGAAAGAAAGGGGAGGAAGCAATAATGTAGAATTTTGAAAAGAAAAATTTTAGAAAGAAGGGGGCCGGGGTTGAAAAGGATGGCCTTGTTGACTGTGTCTTTTTTGGGAAGCTTTATGAAGTCATTAAGCGTATCCAAAGGAATCAAATCAACGCTAAAATTTTTGCTTCTTTCTTTCTTTCTTTTTTCCATTCAGTTTCCTTGTAATGCATCTCCCACCACTTGGAGTGTGCGACTCTAAAGGGGCACTCACTCATCACTCCCCCTATTTTCTAAAAAGATAGGGTTAGTGCAATGCCACAACAAATTGTTTTACACTATTTATAATCTTTATTTCTATTTGGTTAATCTCAATATATTTATAATGCTATTCATAGCATTAGGAGCTTCTTCTTCTTCTTCTTTTTCTCCTACTATTGTACAATTCTTTTATTTTATACACTTGTCGATCGATCGATGGATCACAATATGCATTGAATTATGTATATAACAATATTTTTAATGGATTTTGACCATCTCAGTATATATAAAATGAATGATTAAAATTTACACAAAATAATTAATTATTATATTGTTGCTCAAAATTAAAAAGATCGATCCTTAAACACATGCATTACTAAAAGAAGCAGCTGCTATGAAGCAGAGAAGAGAGGATCCACTATATCTTGTGTGTGTATATATATATATATATATATATATAGTTGAATAAGATCATAGATTGAAAAGGATAATATGAAGATGAAACAACTTGTAACATTGAAAACTAATAAGATTCAATAATGATTTTTTTTTCTTTCTTTGGGTTCAAATTACACCGTATGCTTCACGCGTGTTGTTGAAGGACGTTGTGAGTGTTGACATGTTCAAAGAATGGAACAAGAACCGACCCACCGACTCATACGGCCCTCTCCCTATCCAACCATTGAGGTGAAGCCAACCCAAAGCCTCCCCTTTTACTTTTCTAATTCTAATCAACATACTCTATATCTTCCCCTCCTTCAACACTATGCTCGCTCTCATAAATGCCCGGCCCCCACCTTACTCTTAAAATTCCATCCCTCATAGTGCTTGTTATGTACAATTTTACTCTATATATTTACGCGAAAGTAAAAAATATATAAATATAACATTTTTTCACACATTATACACAATCATATTTTTTCCTCAAATGTATAAATTTAAACTATTTAATTAATGTTGTTGGCGGTGCTATTGTTATTGCTTATTGATTACAGTTTCTGTGTTGCTTTTTCTTTAGATTTGTGGCCTTAAAAGATGACCTTGTGAATTGGCTCTTTCTACGAGTGGCCTTTCCCCCTTTAAAATGATTCAGAATAATTAAGAATGGTTGTTTTGCTTGGAAGCTCATCCCAAAGCCATCATCTCGATCAAAAGGAGCAAAAAATAACTAAAAGCTGTTCTTTTCGTTTTCTTCCCCTTAATAATTTAGAATTTTTATTCCCTCACTTCGATCTAAATGATCAATTTATGCTTATTTCGCCCATTCAGAACTAAACATTAATACTGACTAAACTATCAACATTCCTCACTGTTAAATATTTTTTAATTGCCTTCATATTTCACATTCACTTACTTCCTGTTTTATAAATTTTTTTCTCACAAAAAATATAAAATTTTATTTTAATAAGATTATCATGTTATAAAAATATAATTTTGTTGGTATCTTTTTATTAAAGAAAAAAAACTTTAAAGTTATCACTCAATTTTTGACCTTTTTATAAAAAATCTGTAATTAACTTAATATCTACTGCATGACTAGACTTCACCCTCATTGAATATGACCGATATTGGTGGTGAAAAATGTGTATGAGTGCAGATTAGTGGGATATTTAACTAGGTTACCACTTGTGTATTAAATGGCTTTCCCATTTAGGATTGGTTTGACAATGCAGATAGATACTTACATATATAAATGTTTGGTTATAAATGAATCAAACAGTTGTCAACATCCAAGTGAAAATTCAACTTTTTTTTTAATAGCCTCAAAATGTTAGTAGAGTGGAGTCTTCCATTTCCTCGATCGACAATATTTGTATTTACTTCGTTTTTTTTTTAATTTCTTTTTGATGAGTCCATGTGATTCGTTCTTGAATTGATACGGGAATATATTTATTGGCATTTTAGTTAGAGAATATTTGCAGAATAAGTTTGACCAAATGCAGGACAAAGTTGGTGGCTGATATGATTATACATGAAAGGCATAAGAAAACTTACAATTTAAAGTTTTGAAATTATTATAAAAAGATTATAAGATTAAACATTTAAATGTCAACAAAAAAATATAGTTCAGAATTTTCTTAAATTTTTTATTTATTATCTTTCAATATAAATATCTTCAATTCAAATATTTGTGATATTTTTTAAAAATAGAATAATATATAATTTTATTCCCAAAACAAATAAACACTTTCTTCCAGAAGGAGGAGATTCCAAGAGAAGAGTATTTGTGCAAACAGAGAAGCTACTGATATTATGATAAATTTGTAATTATATATTAAAAAATATTCGGTATTCATCCCATCAAGTTGCAAAAATATTCTCTGAAATTTGTTCAGAAAGCACAATGCGGATGGAGAGTGTGATTTAAAATTTTAATTTCTAAACTTATTCTTAATCTGTTTAGTATGTTTGAAGTAAACTGTATTTATTTTCAACGCACAAAAAATATAATCTGTATTTTCTATTTTACTTTTATTTTAATTATTATTTACTATTTTAATTTCTTTTTTATTATTTTCTAAAATAAAATATAGAATATAAATTATTTTTTATTTTTAATATTGTACATGTTGTTTGCAGGAAGATATGTTTTAATGATTGCAACACTAAATGAATAATGTCTTTTTTTAGTATGTAATGTCTTTTTCAGTATTATTTTTACATGGAATTGGCTGGTTTTATTCTATGATGTTTCGTGCGATGTCCTTGTAATATTTTCATGTATTTGGCTTTTAGACTTTTTTTTGTTTGGCCACTAGACTTTGTTAATGTATATCTATTATATGTAATTTAATGAAATGTTATATTGATAAAAAAATTAATTTTTTAAAAATATAAAAATATAAATATCTATTTGAAGGGCATGTGCATTAAGAAAAATAAGTTTAATTAGATTCTTTACATTTAATATGAAAAACATAAATTGATTAAATGTTTGTTGTGCAGTGAATTTTTCTTTTGGATTAATACTAAATGGAAAAATCACTTAATACGAATGGTATCTAAGTGATGAAATGCCTTATTTATCTAACTTACACTTACACACTTCTCACTTATGTAAGAACTAAATCCCACAAATGGTGGACCTAGTTATGCGGATTGTGTAGTGAATTAAATGTTTATCTTTCATTAAAAATAAAAAGTTATTATAAATAAATTTAAACTATTCAAAACAATTAAACAGTTAGAATTTAATGAAAATAAGCATTATTTTGCAGTCAAAATTCAAAAAATTAGTGTCCTGATCTCTAAATAAGCCACTTAGGCGTGGCATCCAACTTTCACATGTAATAATAAAGTATGAATTGGGTATATTGTTAAGCAGTCGGATTAATTAGGTTTCAAAGAAATGTCAGACTCTCCTAAAGTCTAAAAGATCAACAGTGCCTTCCATTATCCACCGTTGACAAAACTAGCCATTTGGATTTCTATTAAAATAATCATAATTTATAAAAATAAAATTTAGATAAAAATAGATAAATTTATCACAAATCTATTTAAATAAAAAATAATAATTATTAAAAATCATAGTTTATTTTACCAAAAAATAAACTAAACATACCTTATGTAATTCAATCACTACAAACAAACAAATCATGCATAACCAAAGGACTATTATATCATATCATATCATTCCACTCAAAACAACTCTTTTCAAGATCCACATTCAACTGCAAGAAAAGATACCTTTAATTAATGATTAAATCAGTTCATCAATATAACAAACTATTAATTATTTTCTAATTTATAATGTATATTATATAAACAAAAGTTAGGTTTAAACTTAACATATTTAAAAATAATAATTAATAAAAATTTGAGTAAATTATCTATCAAAATTATTTCTAGAAACATATTCGAATTGTATGCTTAACCAATTTCTAATTTGATTAACAGATATATCAATTAGATTCATTTTCATTTAGCTTGATTTTTAAACTACTATTATGAATTTAGGGATAAAGACATGAAAGTTTCAATTAAAAACAATTATAGCTAAGAATTACTTCGATTTCTCTATTCATCATCTTAGTCCTCTGTTTTTTGGCCAGAAATAATCTCTTTAGTCCTCTCTATTACTTAATTTTTATAAGGTTTAATTTTAATTAAAAAAATATGAATTGGATATTTTATAAAAAAATATTAATTGAGAAACCTTTCCTCATTTGGATCAGTCAATAGTACTTGATATATATGATTTGTTACCAAAAAATAATAATTGAAATGTCAAAAGACTCAAAATTCAGAAGACAAAAATATTAAATCTGAATCATAAAAAATGGTCTCACTGTTCAAGAATAGAAAAGTGAGGAATAAAAAATCTAAAGTAAGAATGTAGGTGTTAAAATATTTAGATTAAAAAACCTTGACAATCTTAATTATTTTTGGAACTAAAGTTATTACTTAATTTTTAGTAGATGTATTACTAAAATTATAAACAAAATTACTATCAAACACCAAGAAAGTTATACTTTTGAAGAAATTATCAATATTTTACCAAAATACAGTAATAATTTTCTTAAAATTTCTCAGAAAACTTGATAGTATTTTTTTTTTTAAAATCTTATAATTTTTTTGGCCAACATGTAATATTTTAAAAATATATCTTATTTTTTAAAAATAATTACTATTTTTAAAATCTTATAATTAAAATTTTAATATTTAAGATTTTAGATATAAATTATTTTTCCAAACCAAAAGTAAGCTGCTAATTAAGCTAGAAAATGAGTCCCATCCAGCCCAACACTTGGTCAACTTGATCTGTCAGCAAGGAGGAAAATGTGGGATCCCACTTTCTCTCTTATCAAGTTTGGCGTTGAGGTTGTTTCTGGACCCGTTAATACACATTTCAACTAATTTACTTATTCCGTTTGGTCAAAGTCTCAAGCACATCAAAACAATTTTATTTTTTTTATTAAATCTGATGGAAAAGAAAATCTCATGAAAATCAGATTTACCTTATTGCTTATAATCTCTTCTGGTCATGCGCCCGGGCTATTCAGAAAGCTTGAAACCGAGTCAAACAACAAAAAATGACAAAAATATCGAGAAAATGATTATTGAAAAAGGGAAGAAAATAAAAGGAAAGGAAAAGTGTGCTGGAATATATTTTCTTATCCCTGTTAACAAAATAATTTGAGGATCAAAACAATGAAGGGGAAAAAAAATATTCTTCTCCTTGAAATGTATAGAGCAATAAGATGTTGAATTGAACTCATTTCCAATCCCAAATATTGTAATAAATTAAGATGAATAAAAATTGATGAAGAATTAAAAAAATTTGCAGGAAATTTTTTTTATATTTTCATACCATATTTTTATGTACAACATTTAAAATATTAGTCATTAGTCAATACCAAGAAACCAAAGTAAAAGTTAGCTTCTCGCGCACACGTTGATCAACTTCCTATGAGAAGGACTTTCATATTTAATATTCATATGCAACTGAAAGCTGCAACAGAGCCCCACTAAAACACGCATGCTTCACAATTCTTTTCCATAGTGGAGAAAAATAATAAAACTCAAAAAAAAAGGAAAAATTCTATCAGTAAATGATTTTTTCTTTTTAATTAAAGAATTGAAAAAATAAAAAGAAGTACGATTAGACTTAACAGAGTTACAACCCTGATCACTGAAGTTCGGTTCCTCAATTAATGGATGCTAAGGCATTTGCTACAGAAAGAAATCATGATAATTCAAGAGAACTGAATTACAGTTAGAATTTGGAAAGAATAATAGACTAAGCATATAAGTTAAATAAAGTTATACAGAAAATTTGACCAAAACTTTTTACCTTCGAAGTAATCAAACTGCTAGCCGTCCAAAATTTCTTCACTGTCTGATGGGATCAACGAATTCTGCATATGAAACTCCAGAGTGGTCGATTTGGCTAACATCGTAGTCATCCGCTGAAGCAGGACGGTTAAGATCTATGAAATTTTCAACCAGCTTAGGGGAAGCTGCAATCGGTGGTGTCGATGGACCACTAAGATGGGTCCTCTTGTGTCCCCCAAGAGCTTGACCCGAAGAGAACACTCTGAAACAAAAATGGCATTCGTAAATTTTCTTATCTATCATTGAAGAAGAAGTAGCGCTTCCATTATTATTCTCGAGCTCCACTTTGATCTTCTTGTGACTCGCTCTGTGGCCACCTAGTGCTTGATAAGATCGAAACACCTTCTTGCACGTCTCGCACGTGTACTTCCCACGAATTCTGGATTTCGACGATTTGAAAGCCCCCTCGGATTTATCGCTGTCGTCTTCTTCTCCGTCCTCCTCGTCGTCGTCGTCTTCGCCCTCCTCCACGATGTCGTGGTGTTGATCTTTCAGATCATTTTGTCTCTTCCATTTGTCTCTAGAAAGCATCAAAAGGCAGTATGCGACGTCTTCTTCGGTTGTGGTGTCGGAGATTGAGCTCACCGGTTCAGGCTCCGCAATACCGGACTCGGTCTTACACGGTTCGTTGGATTTGAGCTTTTCCACGGTTTCTTGTTGCTGAATTTTCTTGTGACAATTGTGATCATCATGGAAACCACCGAGTTTCCAAGCGCGTTCGGATCGCTTCCGAGTTGGCTTCTTGGATGACTCGGTCTCAGTCTCGCTCTCTCGGTCTTGCAGAATCACAGAGCCATTAGTATCCACAACAAACGAAAACTCAGGATCTTCCAGGCGAAAGCTTTTCTTTGGGTTCTCCCTTAACCCATAGCTCAGACCGTTTTCTCCCTCGTCTTCAGATGGAGAAGAAGAAGAAGAAGGTGAGTCGGCCTCGAAACTCAGTAAGGTGGGAGAGGGTGATCGAGATTCCTGTGGTTTGGAAGGTACTGGAAGCTTCTTCATGTGAGACCTCATGTGACCTCCCAGAGCTCTACCATTAGAGAAGCTCTTGAAACAAATCTTGCAGTCGTGGTTCTCCATGAAGCAAGAAGATCAGAGTGAGAGACAGAGGATAAAAAACAGAGCGTGAATACTCTGTTCTTCTTCTTGCTATGCTTCGTATACAGCACTTGAAAGAGCTTCTGGGCATTTCATTCTTTGAAAGAGGGAGTGCATAACTATAAATAAAGGGGAACACAAATTTATATGTAATTTTTAAAAATAAGAATATAACAAACTTTTTGTTTATCTCTCTCTGTTTTTTTTTTAATTTTATTGAAAACGTTCAGAGGGAGTAATATATTAGAAATGTAATTAAACAAAATCGCATGCATCAATGGAGAAAAGTAATACAAGTAACATGCGAGACTTGGCCGTTTCTGTATTTAATCGCTCGCAGCCCCTCTTTCACACTGACATTCGATTTGACCTTGTTCGCTCACCAAAAGGCCCTCTGTTTTTTTCTTTTTCTTTTTGGCTACAAAGGCCCACTGTATTAAATGCCTGTTAGTATTGGATTTGCAGTCAATTCTTCATAATCTTGAGCATTAAAAATATATTTAAAGATTTAGATTTTATAAATTTCATATTAGTTTTTTTAAAAAAACTATAAATATTTTAAAATATAAATTTATTATTAGGTTTTGAGAAATTTACTATTAAATATTAGCCAGGTTAATATTAACTTTAAAAATATAATAATAAAATTAATCTTATTTCATTAAATGAGAAATACTCTCTTTGTTTCTTAATATAAGGAATAAAAAAAAATTACATAGAGTAAGAAAAATAATAAATTTTTTTGAAATATAAAATAGTTTTTAAAAATATCTTTATTTAATATTAATAACTTTTACATTATGTAATTAATACAAATAAATTGTCCTATTAGTTTTTAGGAAAAAATGTCATCTTGATTAGTAATATTTTTTAAAAAAATTATTAAATACACTAAATAAACTCCCTTTATCTCTTATATTTTGAAACATAAAAATTCTTTTAATTAACCTTTATATTAAGGCATGGAAAGAGTATTAATTTTGAAGAAAGTTACCAACAAAATTATTTCAATATATAATTTATTTGGATGTTAAAATTTGCCACATGATTTTTTCAAAAAATTTTAGCAGCAATTTTAATTTCTTAAAATAATTATAATTTTCAGTATTTTTAACATAAAATTTAAGTTCCAAATGAAGTTTTTCCTTACTTGACAACGTAACTGATTTTTTTTTAATTTAATATAATCATCAATGGCAATAATAACAAATTACACAAAAAAATTAATAATCAATACTATAAATAATATTTTAAAATTTTAATTTTCTCCATAATAACACTGCACCAACTTTTCAATTTTGTATTGTTCTTTAGGCCAGAGACCAAGTTTCTATTAGTTAATGTAATGAACTCCCTTTGTTACATTTCAAAATAAAACGAACAAATAACTATATCTTCAAAATTAAGAAAACAGACAGACTTCTTAAATATATCATAAAAAATTTTCTTTTATAAATACGCTCATTTAATATTTTCACTTAAATCTCTTTTAACCTATACCTCATAATAATAAGTCTATCTTAATTAAGAGTAAAATTATAAAAAAAAAAACCTATTGATTTATCAAAAAAATTAAATTTATTTGTCTCCTACATTTTGAAACAAAACATATTTAAAAATGTTTTATATATTTTGGAATGAAGGCAAGAAGAGATGTAACATAAAAAGATTCTAATCAAGTAATAATAAGTTAGAATAAAATGAAGTTTCTAAAAATGAAATCTGGATAAAAGTAAATTTATTGTAAGTTATTATGTTTGGATATTCTTTTTATAATGTAAGTTTGACAAATTAAAACCTGTTTGGATGATAAGAATTAAAGTACTTTTAGATGTATAATTATTAAAAAGGATATAAGTTTCAGAATATAATATTATATAACTAATTGAGTTATATATATTTTAAATAATAATAATATAGTTAATTTTAATTATCTAAAATAAATATTAATGAAAAACTAAAACAATGATATTTGAAAACCATAGTTATGTTAACCCAAAAGGACGTAGGGACATATATTGGGAAAAAGTTGGTTTAACTCCATTTTCATTTTTAAAAAAGTAAAGTTTACCAAGTATCAAACACATGTTGGGAAAAAATAATGTTTGAAAACTATAGTTTGATTTTGAAAATGATAAATCAAAGAGGCACTAAATTGTCCATACCTTTAAGCATACAAAATAAATATCAATCAGGACTAGTCAATTTTTTTAGAGTTTTTTTATGTAATGAAAAATAAATCAGCTTGATTTGATTAGAAAATTAGTTGAAATAAAATATAAAATTTATGGTAAATTTTACTGTTCATAAGATAAGTTGTGAATAATAAAGTTTATTTTAAAATTTTCATGTAATATAGAGACATCTAATTAGTTCATATTCTAATATGGCTGGATTAAAAAAATGGATCAATCCAAATAATCAATAAAAAATTAATTAGTTCAATCAATCAATACTAATTGCGATTCATTTTATTTTTTTCAAAATAAATTTTTAAAACTCATATCTTAATTTATAGCAACTTAATGATTTTAGTTATATAAATCTCTCTTTTTATTTAGAATTAAAAAGAAAACTTGTGCGCGGAGAAAAACATTTAAAATAAATAAATATTGTAGCATATTTTTACACTCAACGTATCATGTGTACTGAATACAAATTAATATTGAGTTCATGAAGGCACTGGAATGAAAATTACCTTTCCTCAAATTAATTTCATTTTAAATTCTAGAAACATATATAGATAATCATGCGTTAGACTTAGACTTGAAGATATGGTTTTATATATTTCATTTTAACGCAGTGGAGTGAACGCAGTGTAGGTTTAGGAAGAGATTTTAGATATTAATTGTATATTATCCTTCACTCCCTATGGGTCTTGCAAAATATTTGTGCATGCTGCATCCACACCATCGATCACACGATAAAATTAATTCAATATATATATATATATATATATATTCAGCTATCAGTTATTCAATGAAATGGTGAATCAATAATTTTATTATTTTAATTTAATGATCACCTTAATGTTAAGAACATCAATTTTTTAACGTCACTCACTTTAACCCTAGTGAAGGTTATAATAGGAAATTAAATAACAGGGTTTTCCAATCAAGTCAATGAAACTGCTTGCATTTGTTGTCACGGCGAAGCTGAGGCTTCTTCTCCAGTCTCCATCCTGACCAAAACGACCTTCACCTTCCTATTCCTTAGCACACACGCCTGTCACCTAAATCATTTCTACCAAAAAAATCATGACCCTCAACCACAGCCATCCAACCCAAGCATCACACGTAGCTCCCACTTCCCTCCCGCAGTTCCGTTATCCAATGAATTTTCCAACAAATAATAATTATCATAATTTTTTTGGGCCTGTATTAATAATTATCATAATTAAATAAACTAAAATTCAGAAAAAAAAAAATCCGATTTTCTATTTTGTGAGTCCTGATTTTCAGTGACTTTATGCGGGTGATCAGGGACAGAGTCAATTGTGAGCGTTGGTAGATTTGGTCCCTTCTCTTTGCTGCTTTAATTACTTAATTCATTCATAAAATTTTCAATTTAATTCTATGAAAGCTCACTTTTAACAACAAATGAAATATTGAATCTAGTAAATTAATTACTTAAATACTACTACTATTTTTTATCGTTATACGGGGTTGTGGAGGTGTGTTGGCTTGAAGTCTGGATATTTTGGTTGAAAATTGAAGCAATGGGTGAGAAACTAACCGTCCCCTTTGTTTGAGAAGTGAATGCAGTGCCCTTTGGCTAGGGGGTTTGGTGGACCAATTCTTGTTTTGTTTCTTTTTACATAAAGGACCAATTCTTGTTTCTTATTGCTATTACTTAACCCCACACATTAATTGGTCCCTCCCATATCATCCCGTCTGGCTTTCTCAGTTAGCCGAAGTAATTGACTAATGGTAAATATACTTTTATCTAACCTTTTAAAAGTAAAAAAAATTGACACTAATAGCTCTTTCTTATTTATTTATTTATTGAAAGATATGTTAAGAAATTTAAAATAAATTTTAACACATTGATTATATTTTGTTAATTTATGTGCTAAAATCACAAATGACACACAAAATAAAAGGAAATGGACGTAGTTGTTCCAAAGGGGAGCATATCATTACTAAAGCATTTAAAACATCAGTTGGGCAAGCTCTGAGAATTGGTAGACCAATTAATTCTTGTTTCTTATTGCTACTGCTTACCCCCATATATACATTAATTGGTCCCTCTCATATCATCTCATCTACTTTATTCCTTAGTTAGCAGAATAACAAGTAATTGACTAATGACAAATATTAGTTTGAGAAGTGAATAACATATTGAAAAATATATAACTTAAGTTTAACAAAGAAACTACAATTTTTCAAGAATGACTAGCTAGCTAGCTATTTTCTATTTGTTCCCCTTATCTTCTAAGCCCGCCCTAATTATTCATCAACATCCATGGGGCGGCTCTGTCTAGCTATCCTATTTGGATTTCTAGTAATTGCATCCTGATTTGTTGTAGATTCCAAAACCTTATTCAGCTGACCTTGGAAGAGGGTCCAACAATGTCAGTGAAGCATGTAAGTATAAGCTTTGTCAGTTTTGCCCATGGCTTTTTGCAGCATTTTCACTTCCTCCTTCTTTAGCTCTTTGAGCTCTCTCTAAGTGTCTTGATCTATCATCAAATCTGCAATACGACTCATGCAAACTAATCAACCTATAACATAACAATCATCGCTAATTTTTTTGCCACGAGCTAATTTTTGTAATTTGGACATTGTCATTTCAATGGATATATTTAATATAAAAATATTTTTCTTTACAACTAATTTTAAAACACATATTAAAATTCTAAATTAATAAATATTTAATTACTTTAGATATGAATTATCTTTCATTTTACTTGCAGAATCGATAATCTTGTTTCAGTGATATTATAAGTTTGTAACCAAAAAAAAAAAAAAACTCTAAACTAATTACAAGTGGCATTACATAATAAGTTCTAAATTTGTATTGCACGAAATTTGAAACAATAATTTTGTTAGAATATTTTCTAAATTTTTCATTTTTTTAGTATACAAGTTATAAACATTATTATTCCATGGGTGTCAAATCAACCATCCACCAATATACAGAAATATCTAAAAATGTGCATAACATTACACATTAAGAAAAATAATATCCAAAAAATTATTATTTTATGGTTATATATTAAAATATGATAATTGAAATAAATTGATCAAATAATATTTTTAGAAATTTGAATAATTAACAATTTTCTGGTTCCAATTTAGTAGATTTTTTTATTAACTTATTTGTGAAATTAACAAATATTTTTGTTAAATGATTTTACCATATATATTAAATTATATTTCTAAAAATTTAATAAATAATTTTTAGGATATAATATCAAATCATTGATTTCAATTTGTATTTAATTGTTACAATTTTTGCTAAAAGATGTATTGTTGTTTCATAAAAATTTTTTGTAATTAACTATAACGGTTTTGCGTTTCATTTTATTTATCAAATAATGGCTAAGGTAATTAACTAATTTTTTTCATGAAGTTGCATTGGCATTGTATAACTTTTTGCATTTTTTCTATAAATCCTTTTTTTACTACTTTTTATTCCATTTTCATCAACATTTGTTAGTTCAATCATATCCTAAAAAATTAAATTAATTACAACCATAAGCTTTTATTGTATTGTTTTTATTCAAAAGATTACACTTGAAGTGAGCCTTGTACATTACACAAAATTTAATGTAATTAACCTTACACTAGTGTTCGATACAACTGGTATAAGAACAATTTAAAAAATAGACATATACATACACCAATATATAAATATATTCATAGAATAGAAAATACAAAAATAGTTATTTGATTTTAAATATTATAAAAATTAAAATCTCCATTATTCTTATTACTTTGATCGAGTACAATGCATTAGATTAAATTTAATATCTGCAAAATATATCCATTAATACCTAATATTGTTAAATTAACAAAATGCCACGTAAAATATTACATGAGCAATAAATGAATTGTAATCCTTATTCTATTTTATTATAGATAAAGATTTAACTTTTTCTGCTGTTTGGATTTTTTTTTTTTACTAAACAAAATAATTTGGATTTTTTGTCAAACAACATAATTTGGATTTGATTCTTAAGTGGTTGAGCTCTTTCGCTTTATTTGGTCAGATTATAACTGATGGAAGGAGTGGGTTAGGCCCATTTTAATTGTCTTGACCCTCGAGACAAAAGCACAGTGAAACGTCACCGTTTAACCCTTTTAGATTCTCTTGGAAGTCTGAACCCTCTCGTTGGTCTTCATTTCTCGTTTCCGAGGTCACACTTCTACTTCTGTTAACAGAGGCCACATCCTATTTAGGCAAAGTTTAAAGACTCAGCAGCCAGCACTGATTGCCTTGCACACCTCAACTCCTTTTTCAGTAGCTCTATGCCCGGTAAACTATCAGTTTTTTTTTTCTGTTTTGTTTTTCCTCAGTTAAAACTGATCATTTTGGAAGATGCTCCCTAACTGTTTGATAATTTGTCTATGTGGGGGCAGGATTCTGTTATTTAAAGTCGGAATTCTGTATAATAAGGTAATTTGATTTCTCTGTGTTTATGTGATTGCCGTTGATATTTATGGTGTATTGCTTTTAGTTACTTCACAATTTAGGCTCCATTTTTGGTCTGTGATCTTTTTAAGTTTGCCCAACTCTAGTATTATATTGTCTCCTAAGATATTCTATCATAAGTTGTTCATTAGTTACGAAGTTCTTGATGAGTCTGATCATCATATCAGCTGTTCCTTTTACCAAATGCCAATTAATGAGCTACATGTTGTGTGTGGCATGTCCCACATCATTAAAATTGAAGGAGGTGGTGGCAACTATCAAATATAAATAGTACCCCTCCTTCTTTACTTTCTTTTATTCCAAAAAATTATCAATTTAATTTTGATAATTTATATTCTTTTTCTTTCATTTATAATATTTCATTTTGTGGTTTTTTTGGTAAAATAATATTGTGAAAATATTAGAGGAGGTAGGCATAATTGGTCAAATCTCATTAAATTCTAGTTCTCTTTATTTTAGTATTTATTCTTCTAATGACTATTATAGGATATAGTTATAGTGATATATTGTGCTGTTAAATTACATCTGAGAAAGGGAAATTCTATCTAGAATGTTGGGTATTAAGTGGGACCGTCTGTCACCCACCCAATCTTTCCTAGGAATATTAATCTCGTGTAATTTTTTAGTACAATATTTTACTCTCTATTTACCTATATTCTGTAACAATTGGTATCAAAGCTAAATGTTATTCTTAATATATTTTGTGGTTGTAGTTTAATATGATCTTCCACATTAGAAAGGGATTCCTTAGGTTATTTGGCATCTGCATTTGAATAACCGAAATGGAATCCATGCCAACCATGTCTACAACTCCGTTATCATCCATTTTTGCAAGAACTGCTGTGACAAATACAAAGCTCTTGTGGTGGAATTTTTTTATGGCTCAGGTCATTTTGGTATGTGGCAAAGTAAGGTTATAGATGCTTTTTTTCAGCAAGGTCTAGACATTGCCTTTGAAGAAAAGAAATCAGATGAGATTGAGGAGAAAGATTGAAAGACTATCAATCAATTAGCAGTAAAGGGAGATCCAAGTCATGGCCTGGATCAAGCAAATATGAGTGTGTCTTCTGTCGAAAGAAAGGACATTGGAAGAAAGATTGCCTAAAGTTGAAAAATAAGGACAAATATGATAAAGAAATGGCTGATAAAGGAAAAGTTGTAGCATAATCAAATGTAGCTAAATGTGATGATGAGAAATCAAACTTCTCACTTGCTATATCTTCAACTGGAGCTTCTGATGTATGGATGATGGATTCAGGTTGCAGTTATCACATGTGTCCTTAGAAGAATTGGTTCTTTGATTTTAAGGAACTAAAGGGTGAAGTTGTTTACATAGTAGAAGATAGCCCTCTTACCACATATGGGATGGGCTCCATTCATCTAAGAAATCAGGATGGATCAATCATAACCTTAACAAATGTATGATATGTGCCAGAAGCAAAGAAAAATATAGAAACCGTATAAGTAAAAGGTTTTCAAATAAGAGCAAAAGCTGGAGTAATGAAGGTTATTTCTGGTGCACGCATGGTGATGAAGGGAACTCAAAAAAGTAACAATTTTTACCACTACTCAAGTAGTACACTTATGACGATAGCTGCAACAACTTTCATAGGGGATCGAGAATCAAAAGCAACTAGGCTATGACATATGCGCGTGGGGTATGCAGGTCAAAAATCCTTGAATTTACTCATAAAACAAGGATTGCTGAAAGGAGTACGAACCTGCAAATTGGATTTCTACGAGCATTGCATCAAAGAGAAATAGACAAGGGTGAAATTTAGGACAACAATCCATAATACTGAGGGCATTTTGGATTATATTCACTCTGATGTATGGGGACCCTCTAAAACAAGCTCTTTAGAACGGAAACACTATTATGTAACCTTTATTGATGATTATTCTTGAAGAGTATGGGTGTATATGATGAAGACGAAGGATACAATGTTAGGAGTATTCATCAAGTGGAAAAAATGATGGAAACTTAGACAGGCAAAAAGATCAAATGTCTCCTTATAGATAATGGTGGAAAATACAAAGGTGATCTTTTTGAGAAAATTTGTGGAGATGAAGGTATTATCAGACACTTTGCCATCAAATATACACCACAACAGAATAGGATGGCAGAACGCATGAGGTGAACATTGTTGGAGAAAGTTCGGCATATGTTATCCATTATTGGGTTTGGTAGAGAATTTTGGGTTGAAGCTATAACATATGCATGTCACCTCATCAATCATCTACCCTCTGCAACTATTGGTGGAAAAACACTATTAGAGAAATGGTTTAGGAAGCCTGCTACATATTATGATTCCTTACATGTGTTTGCTTCTATTGCATATTTCCATCTTAAGGAGTCAAAGTTAGATCCAAGAGTAAAGAAAGCAATGTTTATAGAGATCACCTCTGGCATAAAATGCTATTATTTATGGTGTCCAAAGACAAAGAAAATAATCTTTACCAGGGCCGTCTCTTTCGATGAATCTACCATGATGAAAAAGGTGGGTACTAAGCAAACCAATAGCACTCCAAAGCAGGTGGAGTTTGAAGAATTATAATCCCAGTAGATGAGAAACTATTGATTACTCTCCTACGAAAGAAGGAGGTTCTAATGTAGGGGAGCCTCAGACTCAAGAACTTCCACGATAACATGAATCAATTGTAACTCATAAGCCAAAGAGAACAATTAGAAAGCTTGCTCACTTTTCTGATGTGGTGGCTTATGCATATTCAATAATGCCATTCCTACCACTTATAATGAAGTAGTCCAAAGTTCAAACAGAAAAAAAATGGAGGATTGCCATGAATGAAGAAATAAATTCTCTTAATAAGAATCAGACATGAGAATTTACTAGTCTATTAAAAGGAAAGAAGACAATTAGATGCAAATGGGTATATGTAAAGAAAAAAGAATTTCCTAACCAAAAAGATGTTTGCTACAAAGCAAGATTGATGGCCAAAGGCTATGCTCAGAAGGAGGAAATTGATTATAATGAGATATTTTCTCCAATTGTGAAGCATTCCTCTATTATAATTTTGTTGGCTTTAATAGCACAGTTGAATTTTGAACTACTTCAGTTGGATGTAAAAACTGCATTTCTGCATGGAGATTTGGAAGAGGAAATCTACATGACTTAGTCAAAAGCGTTTAAAGTTGCTAGTAAGGAGAATGTAATGTGTAAACTTCAAAATTTGTTGTACAGATTGAAGCAATCTTCGAGGTAATGGTACAGGCGATTTGACAAGTTTATGATGGGGCAGTAGTACATTAGAAGAAAATACGACAATTGTGTTGTATTTTCACAAGCTACAAGATGGATCCTTCATACATCTTCTTCTGTATATTGATGATATGTTAATAGCTTCCAAGAGTAAAATAGAAACTGAGAAGTTAAAAACTCAGTTGAAATGGGAGTTTGAGATGATGGATTTAGGTGAAGCAGAGAAAATACTTGGCATGGAGATAACCAGAGATAGAGGATCAAGAAAGTTTTGTTTAACTCAGAAACAATATCTAAGAAAGATGCTAGAGTGTTTTGGCTTGAAAGAAAAATCAAAACCAGTTAATACACCACTTGCTCCACATTTCAAGCTCAATGCTGCTATGCCACCAAAGAATGAAGCAGAACGAGAATATATGTCAAAAGTACCATATACAATGATGTTGGTAGTTTGATGTATGTTATGGTGTGTACAAGGCTTGACATTTCATAAGCACTTTGGGTTGTGAGCAGGTAAATGCATGATCCTGGAAAAGAGCATTAGCAAGCTGTGAAATGGATATTACGATAAATCCAAAATATAATGGATGTTGGATTGATATTTGAGCAAGAAGGCAATCAGTGTGTAGTTGGATATTATGATTTGGATTATGTTGGTGATTTAGATAAGCAAAGATTGACTACAAGCTATATATTCACTTTTATAGAAGCATTAGTTAGTTGGAAGTCTACCTTACAGTCTACAACTACATTGTCTAATACAAAATCAGAATATATGGCAATTATAAAGGCTGTAAGGGAAGCAATTTGGCCTCAAGGGCTTCTTGGTAAACTAGGAATTGAACAGAAATTTGTCAAAGTGCTATCTAGTTAGCAAGGAACCAAGTTTATCATGCAAGGATGAAGCACATCAATGTTTGATGTCACTTCCTATGGGATATTCTAGAAGAAGGTGGAGTGAGAATCTAGAAAATTCGGACCACTGAGAATCCTGCTAATATGTTGACACAAGTAGTGACTACAATCAGATTCAAATTTTGTTTGGACTTGATCAATATTGTCGAAGTTTGAAGATTGTTTTTGAAGACACTCTTTTGAAGATGTGGAACGCATCAAGGTGGAGATTTGTGGTGCGTGGTATGTCCGACATGCATCGTAAAAATTGAAGGAGGTGGTGGCCACTATCAAATATAAATAGTACCCCTCTTTCTCTACTTTCTTTCATCCCAAAAAATTATCAATTTAATTTTGATAATTTATATTTTTTCTTCCTCATTTGTAATATTAAATTTTGTGATTTTTTTGTGAAACAATATTATGGTAATGTTATAGGAGATAGGCATAATTGGTCAAACCTCATTAAATTCTAGTTCTCTTTATTTTGTTATTTATTTCTCTAATAACTATTATAGGATATAGTTATAGTGGAATATTGTGCTATTAAATTACATTTGAGAAAGGGAAATTCTGTCTAGAAGGTTGGGTATTAAGTGGGACTGTCTGTGATCCTTCCCATCTTTCTTGGGAATTTTAATCTTGTGTGATTTTTTAGTACATTTACCTATATTCCGCAACACTACACTAGACAAAACGCACGTTAACTTAAGAAATCAAGAGTAATCCATAGATCCATTTTGGTCTTGTTGATAAACTTCGTAAGAATACACGTACTATAATTTGAAATCATAGAACTACAGGTTCATATTTCCATGGGAGTTCTTGTACGTCTGTGGAATAGAGCTTTTAATTGATTTCAGGATTAGATTGATTAATATGTACAACAAAAATAATATCATTATTCTAAGTTACATTTTTCTTTGGGTCAGTGTTTCAATTCATTGATGTCCTCAGGAACCATGCTGGTGAAGTAGAGGCAAATATTTAGATAATAAATCCCCTCTTGGATCAGTTCTATATAGAGCTGTCAAAATGAGTTAAGTCCGACGGGCCGGCCCGAAAAGCCCGAAAAAATGAGCGGGTTTGGGCCTCAATTTCGGGAGTAAATACATAATCCGGGTTTTTTTAGCCCGATCCATTTAGGCCCGGCCCGTGGTGGGCCGACCCAAAAGCCCGAAACTTTTTTCTTTTTCTTTTCTTTTTGGTTTAATATATTAAAAAATACATATTATTTTATTAATTAATGATATATAAATTGTAAAATTTAAATATTATGTTAGTTTTTTATGAATTATGATGATAATTAATTGTATTAATTTAAATTATGATGATAATCAGTTGTATTAATTTAAATTATTGTATAAAAAAATTTATTAGAAAAACATAAAAAAAATATTAAAAAATTAAAAAAAGCCCGCGGGCCGACCCGTAGGCCCGATCCCGCGAGCTCGGACTTGGAAAACTAAGCCCATTTTTCAATTCGGGCTTTTTGGCCCGGCCTAATTTGGGACCGGCCCGAATTGACAGTTCTAGTTCTATAAGTATTTATTGACTTGGGATGATATGATATAATAGTAACAATTATGTGTACATGTCATAGCTGTCAACTGGTATGGATTTCATCATCTGTACATCATTGCAATTTGATATTCGTCGTCCACTATCAGGGGATGCCCAAAAAAAAAACAGGGAGATGGGACTTGGAATGTTGTTATGACCATTTCTTATATTCACAAGCTTCAATGTGCAACAGCAGCTCCAAAGGGTGGTCAATTCAATTCAAGGTGCAGCAGATACAAACACAAGAGAAGGAATCATCATATTGCTTCAATTGAATCATCAGAGAAAGGTTTATTCATTGACCCCAAGGCGCTTATAGTTATAGGTACCCTGTAACTTTAGTTAGTTTTGTTTTATCCTTTACAAGTCTATTTCGTAAAGGTATTTGCAAGATAAGCTTAAGCTTGATACAAGGGTTACAATTTTTTTAAAAAAATAAAAAAGAAATGTAGACTTTTCTTTAAAAATAAATGAAAAAGAAAAATGAAATGTAGACTTTTGCTTATGAAAGGATTTCAAGGATGTATTGTGATAAGAAGTTGCTGAGAAAAAAAATTTTATGGTTCAAGTTATAAGTCATGTCTAAATCATAGAATAATTTTTTTAAACATCTCTCATTAATTATGTTGAAAAAAAGAATAGTGCAATTTATTATTGGAAAGATATGATATTTATTTAAGGGTAAATCTGAAAAATAATTTAAATGTGGGACAAGTTCGATAAGTTTAACAACTTTTTTTAATGTGTATAAGATAGTTAAAAGTGATTTTTATTTGATAGCAAAAAAAAGTATTTAGATTCAATTTCCTATATTAAGATCCCTTTCCTCGGCCATGAAACAACTAAGAATGGCAAATGCGACCAATGGAAAAGGATATCAAACTTCCTTGATTTTTGAATTTCTATTGTTTTATTATAAATGTGTACTTTTTAATTTTACGCATATGCCTACTTCAATCTCATGTGGGTGCCTCGGAACTAAACTTTGCAGCTGCAAAATTGAGCTATATGTTTATACTATCTTCTCTATTCAATATAAGGTTTTTTGTTTTGATCTTAAATATATATAGTTTGGTGAGTGTACATTAATGTTAATTTTGGTCAAAGAATAATACATGAAATCAAGGTATTAGGACCCTTGTATGTCTAGCAAAGAACCAATGGTACTACTCCTTCTATATATTTACCTATTTTACACATATTTAAAAAATTAGTTGAAAATCATTTCAAAAATTAACATAATCTTCTAAAATTATTCTCATTAAATTATAATTTATTTTAATTATATTTCTTTTAATCTTTCTCTACTATTACTCTTTTGTGTATTCCCAAAAAGGATAAAAATGGAAAATAAATATTAAATGCTTCATAGATTTCATAAAATGACTTATATGTTGAAATCTTAATTTTTAAAAATTATACCTTAAAATAGAAAATAGAGGGAATATCTTGTTGAATATGTTTTCAAGGTGTCGATGATCATGTGGTAATGTCGAAGTCTTGTGTTAACTTTGTAACTTTGCGTGCAGTCTTCCTTTTGACTTTACACACACATGTATGCATGTAAAGAACACTCCTCATTCATATTATATGTGATTTTAAATGAGAAGTTTTTTGTCTTAAATATAAGATATTTGATATTTTTTTTTATTTTATTCATATTTTTAATTCTTTCCTATCCCTCATTTATAATCCTGTAATGATAATAGAATGAAATATTTAATAAGAATAAAATAGAAAATATTTATACTTTTATATTGATTTAAGGTGAAAAAGTAATTTTCTTAATATATATAATTAATATAAAATACCTTATAATGTAAATCGAAGGGAGTGAATTTCATCGTTCATGTTCATCTCATATATATTGATGAAAGAATTAATTGTTCATCCTCCTAGAGAGTAACGACTAATGGCTTTACTCTGGCATTAAATTATTCCTTGTCTGAAATGAATCCAAAAACTGGGCCTTTCAGAACCTTTTTTTTTCTCCTAGTACTTGTCAAAGTAGTTTCTTTGTTAAAGTTCCATTGGTTAACCATCCCTCAATATATAAGTCCTCCCTATAGAAGTTATATAGAAGCAGGGGAAGAGGTCGCTTTTGCCTCCTGAACAGTTTATCTCATTCATTTTGAAACTTGTCATAATTTGCTTCTGGTTTGTACTTAATATTTCTTCCCATTTTGGTGGGCACAATTTTTATATTTGCGTATACAGCGAAGGCAATGTTGACTCAAAACGTTCCCGGTACTCAGGTACCGAGTTCCCTTGACTCAAACCATCGACATCTGGTACGTAAATGCACCATCACTTTGAGAATGATGAACTCTGTACTCAGCTACAGAGTTCGTTCCAATTTTTCACAGCTCTGCGTACCTCTTTCCGTTCATATTACACACAGCAAAAGCATTGAGTTTCTCCAACTCCATTACCTAACCAACGAAAACGCTACTCAAGGGAGAGGTAACCTTTTAAGGCTTCACTTACACACCAACACGGAGAACACTACTATACGTACGTGGTGACAGGATAAGTGGTGCATAAAAATATTCGTATATTCTAATGTGAATGAAAAGCATTACTATATAAGCTATTTGCAGCACGCGGAAACCGGTCAGCCCCACATGAAGTATTGATTTTCCTACGTGGTCATTGTGGCCTCAGTGCAAATTTAATTAAAATGAGAGGATATGACCAATCTTATTCATGGTGGAGAGTGCAATATGGTTTCATAACCCCTCTCATGTCTCCCCGGCCGTGGCAGTCATTAAAACAATCTATTCTATAGCCACATAGACTAGTTCTAGTTTAAGTGGTATATAAGAATGGAATGGGGTATAGGCAGGCATCAGGAATTCAAGCCCTCCTAATGTAATGAGAGAGGAAAAAAAAAAGATAAATCTTTAATGGTACCTTCTTTGTACATGTTGGTTGATATTAATGGAATCAAGAAAAAAAGAAGGCTTGCCTACATTATTGCAGTACCATAGCAACCAATAACAATGTTATAATACGTATTATAGATATCTGTGTCATGTCTCCTAATTAACCACTTGAATTTTTTAAAATAAAGTATTTTAGCATATATAAGAGTTTATATATATATTATTTGATCAAGCGTTTCAAATCCAATATGATTATTGCCATTAATATAATTATGATCTTCATTTTGGCTTTCACATTAAGCTTTCAAATTGAAAGACGGGTAAAAGACAGATTAATACACATTCAAATTGAAAGACATATCTTTAGATCACAAAAATGTACAAAGAGGAAAAAAAAACTCTGAATTTTATATGATTAACACATTGAATTTTGATCATGTATGTCTGAACTCTCTATAAAATATTTACCATTTCTCAGTTTTTTCTTCTTTAAAGAAAAAACCATAACAATTATTGAGTTTTGCAAAATGTACTATGGGTTAGTTCCCACGTCAGTTGTTGAACCGATTCCCACCTGCAACCATGGCGAAGAACTCCCCCCTATGTTCATATCCTTTAGTTCACTTAGTTTCGCTAACTTCACCTCACTGTCAGCTTCGTCATCGACGTTTTGCATGGTCGAACCACTGCTATTGTTATTGTTGGTGTTCTTGCATTCTTCATCATTCTCATTGTCCATTTCCTGACGATGATGGCTTTGACTATTATCATCCTTATGTTCCCTTATTCCTCCGCCTACCCACGACTGTAAGTAAATTTCTGTGGAGACATCGCGCCCGCCTGCAAGGTCCGGTGATGGAGCCGGAAGGTTAAGATCGAGCTTCAGATCAATTGGCTCAGAATCGTCAAACTTAGGTGTTTGATTATTCATTTGTTCTATGTGGTCTTGAAATTGTTGAAACCTAGCCAACGTCGAGGGGTCTGGTGCGTTAGACGTAACCCAATGACACCTCTTGTGTCCCCCCAATGCTTGTCCTGATGAGAAAACTCGGTGACAAATGGAGCATTCGTGAACTTTGGATTTCCTTTTAGAGGAAGAGGCAATTGATGAGGCAGCATTGGAGCCATGATCGAAATGAAGGGTTGAATTAGATTTCGTTGGGAAAAGTTGATCTTCATGGGTGATGACATCATCATCGGCACCACCACCTAGGCCGTCGTCGAGGTTGTCTAGCCTAGCAGCGAAGCAACCTTTGACCTTCTTGTGGCTGGCTCTGTGACCACCCAATGCTTGATGGGAATTGAAGACCTTCTTGCATGCTTTGCATTCAAACAAACCCTTGCCTACGTCTTTGGCTTTGTTATCTGAAGGCACCAGTGACATTGGAGCCATGAAGCTCAAATTAGGGCTTCTTCTCTCTTCGTCTTTGCTAGCCGACGCAGAAGATTCATCAGGCTCAGGGACGGGAGGGTCGACGGTGGCGTTTGATAACATCATCAAACAGTTAGCAAGATCTTCTTCCTCGTTGGATGAGCAATTGGGATTGAAGCTACCCACTTTGGCTCTAAAAGACCTCTTCCTCTTGGACCAACCACAACCTCTCCGACCGGACATATCATCGCCGTCAGAGCCCGGTGATGAGATGAACGACTCGTCGGCATCATCGGAAGTGCATTTACCATGTTCTAGGAAAGACTTCCAAGACAAGAACTCTTTACCGCAATTTTCACACACCCTACAACTCTTTAGCCGATTAGGATTCGTCCTCAAAGCGTACATTCGTTTGTTGGTGGGAGGGACATTAGCATCACCGAACTTATCTTCCCAATCGCTTGCGGGGTCGTCATCGTCCATTGTCCCACTCTCATCTCCGATGCCATGTGCCCTCATGTGCCCTCCCAGTGCTCTGCCACACCCAAACCCCTTTTTGCAGATTTTGCAGACGTGCTTGAAGTTTGATTGTTGATCAACCATCAATGCCATATAATTAGAATAATACCCAGGAGAAGAGGAAGAAGAAGAAGAAAAACGGAAAGAGATAGGAAGAAAAAAAGGGGGAAAAAAACAAAGAAAGAAGAAAGGAGAGACAGAAAGAGAGAGGGATTGATTAATTAATTAATTAGAGAGGAAGAAAGATGGATGGTGGTGTAGTAAAAGTGGTTGTGGGGGTGTTGAATGGAGAAAATAAGGGGAGCTAGGCCTAGTTTTTAGTGGAGAGGGGTAGTGATTGGATTGATTTGTGGATGAGACAGAGAGAAAGGAGAAAATGAGAAGCTAAGAGAGAGTGGAGAGGTGACAAGTGGTAGAAGGGTGAGAGGGTGAGAGACTTTTTCTACCGCATTCTGGCGGTGGCGCCGCCAGTCAAACCCACCAGAGGATGCCCGTCGAGTGTGTTACCTTGTGTGTCACAATTAGAGAGAGAAACACTGCTTGTCTTGTGCCATTTACAAGGTTTTGAAATTTAAAAAAAATACTTGGATTTTTTTCTAAATTTTATTAAAATTACATAAATTCTTTTATTTTTAAATTTTACATAAAATTTTTAAAATAAATAAAATAATAAATTCCTCGGGTATTTCTTAATTTTTCATTTTGTTTTTAAAATCTACACAAATCTATTCTTAAAATAAAGAATAAATCATATAGACTTGTCTTCGATTTTTTTTTTTAAATCACTGCAATACCTTGATTCTGTTTTAAAGCGAGATTTGTGTATATTTTTAGATATATTAGAGGTATGTGTAATTTTCAAAATACTTGAGGAATTTGTGTAATTCATTTTCCTAAGTAAAACATGGAGGATAACTGTATAAGTTTATCAAAATTTATGGGAATTCTGTATATAAATTTAAAATAACTAGAAGGAAGTCTATATAATTTTAACAAAACATAAAAGAGGTCCATATTATCCGTCAATGGAGCCTCCATGATTTTTAAATTTGTACAAATAATCCCCTATCATTAGTGACAAAGATTAAGTGATGGACTTAGAAATGAATGAATGGAGGGGCTAAACTTTTAAATAACCAAAACTGGGAGCTAAAATAATTTATTTCGGCATTTTCTTACAAAGTGAATCATACATATACTACAAAGGTTGATGAGGACCATGGGGGGCAAGCACCACTACTAGCCTCTCTATGGATCCGTCGCTGGTTAGATTATATGCACTTCCATCCCAATGTGCTCACTCTCTCTCTCACACACAACTAATTTCTGTCACACAACTAAACAACTACACGGGAATCACTACATATTAATTTTTTTGTGCCAATTGATGAACCCAAATCATGAGATGACCCAATGTTTCAATAAAAAATACAGTACAAATAAAATAATAAGACATAAAACATAAAATTATTTTATGTTAATCGTAGGATTTTGTTCCTTCTTTTTTTAGTCAAAAGTAGCTAGTAAAAATGTACATGCTAATCATATGATTTTGTTTCATGTCAAAATTAAAATCAATTCTAAAGCCAAGGGACCAACATGTGATTTTTTTTCCTCTGCCTTTTTTCTAGCATTAATTTTATGGCAATATAACCCAAAAATAAGGCCCAATTCAGTCTTACATTATTCAGCTTTGATAATGTGAAAGATAACTCATGATGTTTCAATTCTCACAATTAACTAATTATCCAACTCATTCGAATCTTTTTCATATTTAAGTTTAGCATATAACATTATAACCCCTTGCATCTAAAAATTAAAAAAAGTTGTGAATACTAATTAACTAAAACCTTATTTCCGGAAATCATAAAATAGAGAGATATTTTGCTTAGCTGACAATGATTATCTTTCCCTAACCTTTTTTCAGCAGGTGAATGATGGGGTTATCAATTATTATCGATTAAACACATAATTAATTAACTAAATTCTATCAGATGAAAAAAATGTTAAACTAAAACCTTCAATAAATTTCATGTCATTAAAAAATGATGTCAAACGTATTTATTCAAGTTTGTTTTTTAGACTGTGAATAATAATGGGCCCTAATCCCACATGCATATATATGTGTGTTTCATCTTCAGAGAGAAGAGCTTACATCTAATGATATCATTAATTAAATGATTAAACCACATGATAGCTCTAGGTCATAAATCAAGGGCGTCGTTTTTAATTTATTTGCGTCACCACACATGTTATTTCAACATCACTTCATTATTTATTTTCTCTACACGCCTCCAACTTCCAATAAAGTATTTGTGATGGTACGTACGTATGACTTTATATTTGTCCTTCTTCTTTTTCATATTTACTATGGTAACAATTTCGTGAATCAAATAGGATATTGTACTCATCTCTACTCACGGTTGACAAAGGTTTTATTTTATGGCTTCAATACTTTTTATTTACTTCTTCATTCCCATAGAATTTGTTCTGCTGTAGACTAGACTCTGACGGATTTGTTTTAATTTCGATCGGAATCGTTAAGTATCATTGATATTTCATGGGTTTTTAAATATGATTTTTTTAACCAAAAAAAAAGCATCAGAGACAATCGTATAGATGATCACGTATTGTATATATTTGAGTAGTAATTTATATACGAAGACAATTCGATTGAAGCCCAGTAAATATAGTATAAAACCAGCACTTCATGATCACCTTCTTCATCAGGATATCCTTAGGTTTCCCAGCTAGCTAGATATAATAGAAGTGCAACCCCCACAAAAAGCCACCGACACGATTAGACTTCTTAGATGGATCGGAAGAGAAGAAAGAGAGTGGATAGAAATGAAAGGCAAATCCTATAAACCCTCTCATTTCTTATAACACACTTGTTCACATGCACTTAAATTCTGAAAAGACAGGTGAATTCCAAGCTCGCTTGTGGTGGTTTCTATTTTCTTATTGATATGAGTAGCTAAGTCTGAAAGTTGACTGGCGATCGATAAGTCTGACCAGGGGTCCAACCGGCGGGGATAACATTATTAGCCACCAGAGTCCGGCCGGACTCGACGGTGGTGAGCCTGAGGGAGAAGGGGGCTTTGAGGGCGGAGCCGGCGTCGAGCTTCCAGACGGCACCCCACGACTGTTGCATGGGCATCCACGTGGCAGAATCTAGTCCTTCCTTCAATTCCACCTTGGCGAGGTCTCCGTCTCCGTCCTCATACTCTATCAAACAAGCGAAATAGTTGGGGTTGGAGCCAGAGTCCACGTGGAATGCTAATGAGGTGCCACGATAGTTGCACTCAACCCTGCAAAATTTCAATTTCAGGTGTGGAAAAACAAATACCTCCCATTACAATAACAATAATATCAATCGACAAAGTCAGGAAAATTGAGAGACTTGTTGGAAAAATTAGTCGTTCTCGTGATTTTTGCTTCTTGTTGCTTTTTTCTTTATTACACACATACATTGTACAAGAGCGTTACCAAGTCAAGTCAGCCTGAGTTATTTTAATACGTCGGACTTCATTCACTTGTTCTTTCCATATATTGACCTTTTGTTTAATTTCAGCACAACTTAATTTGATCAACTTAAAAAATTACACGCACACACATATATTCGAGTTCGATCAGATAACTTATTTTTACATAACTTAAATTTAATTTGAAAAATAAGCTTATATAATATGTTTTTATGTGTGTATATACATTCATATATATGCAAATATATATATACACATATATATAGAGAGATGTTTTATTTTTCAGAAAAATAAAAATAAAATATATGTCTTATTAATAATAGTCGTTTCATTTCATTATGTAAACCGGTCCCCATGTAAAATATTAACTAACAATTTGGAAAGAAAGTTAATTAATTGCCTTCTGTGTTGAATCTGCAAAATACCAGCATCACGTAGCTTCTGAGCCTGACCAGAAAGAGCCATGGCACCGAAGGCTGTTCCACTCAAATCAAAGTGAACTTTGTCGGCGGAGCCGCAGCCAGGACACTCGTCAGTGATGACTACCTCCACTGGGTTGCCGGAGCAGGCGGAATTCTCAGTGCACTTCACCTGCAAACTCATCATCGGAATTAAGGAAATATTATATAATTCAGCATGCATGTACATGTACTTATAATAATTAAATAAGCGATCCAATTAATTAATTTCAGAAATTAAGAGTTGCATTTTGCGGGGTACCTCATAACAAGCACCACAGCCTTTGCCTGATTCATACAGAGGAGGCCCTCCTGCTGATATCATTGAAGAGAGTGGAGGTTGCTCCACTGCACTGCCATATCCACATGCACCACCTTCTCACAAATGAACACATATCCATTATTATATATTTTTACTTCTAATTAAACCAAAATGCAAGCATATGATGTGACATAAAATATAAAGAATTATATTTTTTTAATTTCCCTCCATTTTTAATGTCATATTTATAATTTAAAAAAAGTAGTATAGTTGAAATCATTTTTATTTTAGCCCTTGTTATCAATAATTTTATACCATAGAAATCAAATAAAATCTGAATGATAGACCAAATATGTACATGTGTGTTTGTGTGAGCGTTTAGCCTTTTAGGATGTGATGAAATTAATTAATGTTGTGATTACCGTCGCTTCCAGCACCAGTGGGGCTTCCATACCAAGTGGCCTCAGCGGGTGACCAATCTGAACCAGAAAGGGAGTAAGAAGCATTAAGAAGCTTTCTGGGGATGGAGCAAGAGGAAGGAGTGGCCAGCAGAATGAAGAAGAAAACTATGAGAGAGACAAAATGAGCGAGGAAAGTAAGAGCCATAATAGCGTTTGTGTTTGGGAGTTTAGTATGATATGTATGACTTGTTATGAGGAATATAGGGCGTGAGTGAGTGGTATTTATAGAGAAAAAAGAGACAGGGAGTAAGTGACTTAGCTTATAACATTAACGTAACATGCCTATCAATATATTATATTTCAAACACATGGCTATGCAGCAGAATTGATCCAACCCCTGCGAGAAAATAAGGGATATATGTCTCACTTTCTTTTTACAATATGACAAACCATATGTTTGAATCCCCGCTCAATATTCAACTTTTCGCTCCCTAATTTCTTCTAATTTCCTTGTCCAACATACTTTAATCCTTGTAATTTTAATTAATTTAATAAAAATGCGTTATTTGAAATTTTTTACATCAAGGCCATCCTATTCACATTATTGTCAAAGCTCAAACTAATCATCTTAACAGGGATTGACACGTACGGCATGCATTTATCAATTTATATTCTCACATTCTTTTTATAAAATTAAGAATTACATTTATTATTTTGAATATAAAGGAATAGCAGTTATATACCTCAGCAGCCAACATAAATGAAAACAACAAGAGAAAAAAAAGAAGAAGAAATAATTAACTTCTAAAGATATTGTTTTAAATATTGCTTTCGGCTACTTTTTTGAATTAATTGTAACAAAGAACAAGGATTCCAAATTAAAAAGATGCATGAAATTATGTTAATTAAATTGTAACCACTAACCATTCTTCCATATAAATTAAAATTAGAAAGACCCCTTGCATACATGGCTATATTAAAACATAATCCAATCTAAAAGTATTAATATATATATATATATATAATAAACTGTAAATTAACAGTCAATTATTGATTGAAAAAAAAAAGTAAAATATTGATTATTAAAAATCTAATTGAATCTGATGATTCACGGGATATTAATTATTCTTCTTTCCCTGTTCTTCAACTTGTCAATATATGACCCATTTCTTCATGTACATTTCTTTCTCCTCAACCGTACATAATTTATAATTCATGGATATATTATAGATACACTCTATTTTCCCTTTTCTTTTTTAATTTCTTTTAAACTGTACATCTTGGGAGAGTTAAATTAAAATTCTTATTAATCAATATATCAATATCAATATCAATATATTATATAAAATATATAGCTAGAAAAATGTGTTATTCATTAACTATAAACAATTAGTAGGCCTTAGACTTAATTAGAACACAAAACCCAAAATCTAGTCAATGTAATCCAAGCTAATAGCTCATTTTGAGATAGATCTATATACCTACATATTGAATTCATCGGATTCTTATCTAATTGTTTTTTTTTTTAATTGCACATCTTAAAATGTAATGATACAATTTTAACCCGCTGCTACCATAAGCTGTAAAAACTTAACAATGCTTTTTTTAGCCAATTGTTTACTTAACCTTGTTAACTATACTCAAATTTGACGTTAAAATCAGAAAATATTGAATTACGTAAATTTTGACAATTTTTTGAACCAAATTGAATTGTTTTAGAAGGAAAAGGAAGGCAAGGATTAATGTTTATATTGTTACTTTGGTTATTGTTTTTAGTTGCATGGATAATATTAGTGACAGTAATATAGTGCATACCCATGATGGAGTTGTGGAAAAATCAATAATTGAAACAGTTGTCCAATTAATTGCCGCTAAATTTTGTGACTGAATGAATGTTTTCGTTATGTGTGTGTTTATATATGTATATATTAATTTTGCACCGTTCCTTTTACTTGAATTTTTTTTTTTTTTGTGATGGAGTTAATCTATATGCTAACCTTGACAGTTCATCATCGTCCTAATATTTGTCGAACTGATGTCTAGTTGAACAAGGTATTTAAGTTATTTTGTTATTGTTTTGGTATCAAGTGGTGTGTTAAAATAAAAACATTGATTATAATTAATCGTGCATATATTCCTGGATGATATATACTTGAGTGATTTGAAATCACTAGTTGTTTAATGAATATAGGAGTGAATGGTATACTAAATATTCCATGACAATTTTGAGTTAACCCTTATTGTTTATCAGGTGATGGGCGTTCAGATATAATGTACACCAAGTAAGCTAAGTTGATGATGCATGTCAAATATGAAATTGAGTTCATTGAATTGATAAGCCCTACATATATACATGTATTTGTTTCATCTTTTGATATATATTTTAATTTGAAGACACTAATTAAGTTCACATATAATTATTGATTAATATTTAATGATAATAATCAGTGATGTTAATGGTGATGGTCACATGGAGAGGAGAGCAGGGGAGCCAAAATGGGATTACGTAGCGTGGATGTCAAGTTGGGGAGTGAAATGAGATCATGCACGTACGACGATTGAATGAGGACCAGAGGGGATAGAACTTAGAATAGAATAGAGGAGCCCACAATATATATATATATATATATATATATAGGAGGATGATGATGAAGATGATATGCTCTGGCCACATGGGTGTGTGGCGTGGTAGTAAAGGTGATTCAACTCCCAAACTTTAGATTTATAAAGTATGCTTTTGAGAAATATATGATTTATGATATAAGCTATTTTATGAATTATATAATATATTTAATTTTATTTTGTCTAAAATGAATGAAATTTAATTAATATTAAAAATTTTAATTCATGGATTAATTATATTAAATAAGAATAATTTAAGAAATGATAAAATTTTTTATCTTTTTTTAGTTATTAACTATCATTCTAGCTTGTGAGTGATAATTAAAAGTGTCTTATATGTATAAAAAAGTGCTTTATAAATCAAAATGGAAGTAGTATTATTTATATAAATAAATAAATAAAAAGGAAAAATGGGCCAATAATAATTATAATGCAAGACAATTAAACGGGCAGATGAAGACATGAAGGCGGATTGGTGGTCGCTTTCGGGAGAAATACGAATCCAGTTGATAAGTTAGTAATTGAAGCGTAAAACCGGGTCAAATTTTGTAGCTCACCCTCCATCCGGAATGCAGCCGTTAATGGAGGTTATTAGCCGTTGAAGGCAACCCCCCCTGCATCACGTTTTGTTTGTCGCATTTTTCAAAGGAGTAATTTACGAACGTAATTAGTGACAAAAGAAGAAATTAAAAGTAGTAGTAGTAAAGAGTAGAGTATTATATATATATCCAACCAAATTCTCAACTCGTAATTAGTGTCCATATCAATCGCAGACACAATCACGTAATATGTGGCATCCATTATGCCTTCCTTCATTTCTCCCCTTCCTCCTGTCATTCATTCATATCAACACCCCCCCCCCCCCCCCAAACACACAACACAAGTCTCCCCCACAATCTGCAACCACAATTTTTTCCTTCTTAAGCCAATATCCTCCTTCTGTCCAGTATTATAGTACCTCTATCTTTTTTACTAGTCACATTTTATAAATTTTATGTAATCCTAAATATAAATTACCTTTCATAAATTTTTGGAGTATTAATTACATTATTTCTAAAATACCCTTATTTATGAGTAAGAGAGTGTGTATAAAATATTTAAATTTGTAATATTTATTATGGATAAAGATGAAAATCATATCAATTTTAAGACAATTTTAATATTGTAACTAACTTTTATTCATTTTGGTGAGTTAATTGAAAGTGACTTATATTAAGGATAAGAACAAATAACAACTTTTACAAAAATCACACACATTAATAAATATAATTAAAGTTAGTTGGGGATTTTTATTTTTACAAAATATTATTGTGATTCAAAAAATAATATTAATTCACATTAATCAAAACATTAAAAACTAGAGAGAGGAATTTATATAATGAATTTATGAAGGCCATTTATAGAAAAAAAAAAAAAAAAAGCTCACAAAAGCTCTACTAAATCCTTTAAAGGGTACTATTATATTATGAGAAAAGACAAATTTTGTAAAAGGCCTTACAATATGGAGCAGAAGGGAGGAGTATACAAAATGGATCCTTTACAAATGCATATGAACTAGATCCTCTACAAATGCTCTCTGCCGACCTCTCTCAATATGTAATATATCTAATGTTCATATGATCTAACGGTGTGAGTTTAATTAACTGATATCCACGCTCTCTACAAGTTCTTTTGATTTATTCTTAATTTTGTTGTTCAAAACCCTAAGCCTATCCTAAAATGTTCATTTTATACAAATTGATATTTCGATTAGATGTGCAACAATACATAGTGCTTTCGATGGTAACAAATTTTTCTAAGGTTGGGATGTGCCAACTGTTACTTGGAGAAAATTACAAGTAGTATTCATAAATTTTAATACTTTGCACCCTTATCTTTCATATTTTGCACTCTCTACCTGTCATATATTATTGGATATTGTAGATATTATTTTGATAGGATAGTTAAGGATATATTATTCCTTCATGTAAATACCATGTGCATATTATCTTGTAGCGCAAGCGTAGGATTGGATCTCTTAGTATCTCGTCAGTCGTAACTACCCTTGTGTATATATGCTCCTGTTTGGTGATAATAGAATTGTTCATCTAATCCAAAACTCTATATGGTATCAGAGCACTTGGTACCCAAATTCTAGAAACACTAAAACCAAAGTAATTCAAGCTGCTACAAGATCACATCATGGAGAAGCTAGATGCAACGAAGGGCAAAGACTCCACAGATGTGCATACCAATGATATAGATACAATGTCTCCATACTACATTCACACATCAAACAATCCCAAGCAAATATATGTCAATGAGCTCCTCAATAAGACCAACTTTGGGGAGTAGGTCAACGACATAAGTAATTCCTTATATGCAAAGAACAAGATAGGCTTTGTGGATGGAACAATTCAACCTCTAACGAACTCAATGCAACTTAGCCATTGGATGCAATGTAATGCAATGCTGAAAGGGTGCCTGAAAAGTGCAAGAAGCAAGGAAGTAAGGACTAGAGTGTAATATGCAAAGACAGCTAAAGACATCTGGATCGATATAGAGAAGCGTTTCAGCAAGGGAAGTGCTCCTAGGATTTATGAAATAAGGCAAGCAATCACTTTAGAGAGGCAAAATCAGCAGTCTGTCTAACATACTACACCAAACTTAAGGATTTATGGGACAAAATCTAATCCATATCTCCTTGCCCAAAGTGTATATGTGAAGGCTGCAAATATGATGTGCATAAACAATAGGCAGGCATCAGAGAACGTGATCAAATTTATAAGTTTATGATGGAATTGGATGAGGTCTTCAATACAGTAAAGACTCAAGTACTCAGTACAAAGCCGTTACCAAAGCTTAGACATATGTATCTTCTAGTAGTAGAAGATAAGTAGCAAAGGATTATCTTAGCTATGCTGAAACCAATGACAAAAGTAGTAGCATTTCATGTTCATGGTGATCGAAAAGAAACAAAAAGAGAAAAAACGAGCTGTGGACATTGTAGAAAGTTGGGCCACTCAGAGGACAAGTACCATGAGCTAATAGGATATCCACTTGATTGGAAGAAGTCAAATCGAGAAAGAAAAGAAAAATGGACTAGAAAAAGAGAGGGGTTAAAGCCTACAAGTCAGTATTAAGGGCAGTCTAGTTCCAAATCTTTCTATAGAACAATACGCAAGGCTTATGCAATGCCTCAATAAGGATGAAGATGCTTTCAACATGAGCAATTCCCAGGTTCAACCTATGACCAACATGACAGGTAAAATGTTTCATCATAGGTGTTGGATAATTGATTGCAGAGCAAATGAGCATATTACCTGCAATAATGAATGGTTGGAAAATATACAGGATACGAGACACGAACCTACTGCCAGTTCAGATTCCAAATGATCAAAGTATTGCGATTAAAGGAGTTGGAGATGTTACTTTAATGAATGGAATGAAAATCACAAGAGTGCGTTATATACCAGAACTTAGATGCAATTTGATTTCTAGAAGTAGATTAACAAAAGATTTTAATTGTGCACTAATTATTCTTGCAAAATTTTGTGTGATACATGACTTACGTATGAGGAACCTGATTGGAGTAGGTAAACAACATCATGGATTGTACTTTCTTGAGCCAATGCAAACAGAAAGTATGGCAATGGCAGTTCAAGGTTTAAATAATCATGGTATTTGGCATTAGAGATTAGGGCATGCACCAATCAATTAGATTGCACAAGTTTTGAATATTAGTTTAGTCAATGACATTAATGAATTTTGTGATTCTTATATGAAAGCTAAGCAAACTAGACTTTCGTTTCTTGAGAGTTCAATAAAATTTGTTGATTGTTTTGATTTAATCCATTGTGATATATGGGAAGATTAAAGGTAGAATCATTATCAAGCACTCATTACTTTCTCACTATTGTAGATGATTATAATATAGGGGTTTCGGTGTATTTAATGAGATATAAATCAGAAGTGGCTCATCATTTGTTTAATTTTCTTAAAATGATTGAAACTCAGTTTGGAAAGAAGGTTAAGAAGATAAGGGTAGATCATGGAATGAAATTTCAATCCCATAACATGATGAACTTGTATCAAGAAAGAGGCATAGTCATGCAAACCACTTGTACATATACACCACAGCAAAATAGTGTAGTTGAACTAAAGCATAGATATATATTAGAGATGGCTCGAGCACTTAGATTTCATGTAGAATTACCACTTGAATTTTGGGGTGAATGTGTATTAACAGCAATATATATAATTAATAGGCTTCCATCTAGAGCAATAACAAACCAAACATCATATGAGATTCTATTGGGAAAACAACTTGATTATAACCATTTAAGGGTGTTTGGATGTTTGGCTTATGCACACATTGTAAGAAGGGAAGATAAGTTTAGTGAAAGAGGGAGAGCATGCATTTTTATTGGATATCCTCAAGGCCAAAATGGATATAAGTTGTATGATTTGGAAAAGTATGAATGTCTTGTTTTTAGAGATGTTATTTTTTTCGAAATTGTATATCCCTACAAGCAGGGCTTAGATAAAATTGACCATAAAGAATTGTCAAATCATCAATTGGAAGAAGTGTTTGATGAAGAGCATGAAGTGAGTCATGGTCTCCATAATGCAAAAACTATTAATTGTGGTGAATTACAAGTAGAGGTCATCAAGGGAACTGTGAATAATGAGATTATAGAGCCTTCAAATGAAAGAGCAGAGTCTATCATTGATGCTAGATAGCAATTGGAAACACGAAGAAGTCAACAAGTTAGACAACTACCAAGGCACCTTGACAATTATAAGATTGAACTGCCACCTTCAGTTGCCCGGCCACAAGATCAGTTACAATCAGCCCCTCCAATAGGTAATACGATTGTATATCCTCTATCACACTATGTATCATATGATAATTTCAGTTACTCTCAAAAAGCATATTTGACAGCCATTAATAAACATGATGAGCCAAAAACTTTTGCACAGGCAAAGAAGCATGAGCATTGGAGGGAGGCAATGAAGAAAGAGATTAAGGCTCTTGAAAATAATGGAACATGGACTCTAGAGCAATTGCCACCGGGCAAGCACGCTATTGACTCCAAGTGGGTACACAAAGTAAAATTTAAACCCAATGGAGAGGTGGAACGCTACAAAGAGAGACTTGTTGCACGAAGCTTCACACAAGTAGGGGGAGAGGATTTTCATGAGCCCTTTGCACCTATGGCAAAGCTTGTCATTGTTCAATGCCTTTTATTAGTTGCAGCCAAGAAAAACTAGAATGTGCATCAATTGGTTGTGAACAATGCTTTTCTTCATGACGATCTTGATGAAGAAATTTATATGACCATACCGAAAGGTTTTGCTAAACAAAGTGATGCAAGGGTGTGCAGATTGCGAAAATCATTATATGGCCTTAAATAAGCTTCTAGAAATTTACACAAGCCTTAACTAATGTAGGTTTTCGATAGTCAAAGGCTGATCATTCTTTATTTATTTATAAGAATGGTGATACATTTTTTGTGAGCTTTATTTATGTAGATGATGTGCTCTTGGCAAGCAACAATGAAGCAAAGTTGCAAGAAGTCAAAGATTATCTAAATACAAGTTTCAACATCAAAGATCTTGGATCTTTGAAGTATTTTCTTGGGATTGAAGTTGCACATTCTTCTAAAGGTTTTGTCCTCTATCAACAGAAATACACTTTAGATATCTTGAAAGATGCAAGGATGCAAGGCTGTAAGCCAGTTACTTTTCCTATGAGCAGAATTATAAGCTCACGATGAGTTCAAGTGATCAACCAACAAATGCACCACAGTATAGGAGACTTATTGGATGTCTGTTGTATCTTACCATTACAAGACCAAATATTATGGATAGTGTTAATGTTCTTAGTCAATTCGTTCCTTCTCCCTAAAAGTCGCATATGGAAGCAATAAAATGTGTGTTGCGTTATTTGAAGAATGCTCTAGGACAAGGAATATTGCTTCCTTCTACAAGACCTATGGAGCTTGTTGCATATTGCAATATAGACTAGGGAGGTTGTCCCTTAACTCGGTGTTCTTGCACAAGGTATTTTTTGTCCCTAGGTGGATCACCAGTCTCATGGAGAACTAAGAAGCAAATGGCGGTGGCGCAACCATCTGCTGAAGTTGAATATCGAGCCATAGCAACCACCGCCAGTGAAATCATCTAGCTGTGATAGTTACTATAGGAACTTGAGGCCACTCAACATGGAGCAACGTCATTATATTGTGATAGTCAAGTAGCTTTACACATAGCAGCAAATCCTATCTTTCATGAATACACAAAAATGTAGAGATGGATTGTTATTTTGTTAGAAAATGAATCCAGTCAAAGGAAGTTGCTATGCATAAGATATGGGCACGAGATCAACTTGCAGATATATTTACTAAGCCACTTGGTAAGGAACGGTTTCATGCTTTATTGTGCAAGTTGAGTATAGAGAACCTCCATACTTCAACTTAAGGGGGAGTATTAGATATTGCAGATATTATTTTGATAAGGTAGTTAAAGATATATTATTCGTTCATGTAAATGCCATGTGTATATTATGTTGCAGTGCAAGTGTAGGATAGGACCTCTTGGTATCTCGTCAGCATCTTATAACTACCCCTGTGTATATATGCTCTTGTTTGGTGATAATAGAATTATTCATTCAATCCAAAACTCTATATATATATTTCCTCTACCTGACTTTTAATCCAATATACAAACATTTGAGTTTAAAAGCATTTTAGATGTATGTATAAAAATTTATCTCAAACCCAATGAACTTTGACCCAAAATTTCAATTCCAATAGATCCAAATACTAATATTTCTTTTATAAAAATATCATTATTCACTTCTTCACCTAAACAAGCCCATTAAACTTAAATCTTTAACTCACTAAGTTGAAATTTATTTTCCTAACATTTTTTACATAGAATAGAACATTACTCTGGCATATTTTTTTCCAACGACACTAATTAATAATCAGGAAGTTAATTATATTCATAAATTTAAAAATGTATAATCAAATTTTAAAAATCAATAAATTAGTTATCTATATGCATAATTAACAAGAAAATTATGTAGAATTTAGGCTAAAAGAGCACGTGTGTGTGTGTGTGTAACAAAAAATTGGGGGCCATTACCAAAAGTACTAGATAATTGAAATTTGTCAAAGTGGCTACAGATGTCAATCATATCGAAATCTAAAAGCATTATGGAAGTTTCCATTCAGGTAATTTAGGCATATATGCCCACATCCACATGCAAGCCTCCTCTTTCAAAAAGGAGATGAGTAAGAAAAAAGCCATAAAAAGCTAATAAAACAAGAAGAATGAAAATAGCGCATGTCAAGTGCTCCCAAAAGGAGAGATAACGCTTGGAATATATGAACCACATTGTAGAAAAATTGCTGATCATAAAGCACGGCTTTCCTTGGACTAGTTCTTATTTTTCTTGTCTAATTTTATTCTTCCGTTAGCCGCTGGACTACATTTAAATTGCCATTAATTTCGGACAACTTGTGGTCTCAAAGTCATTCCATTATTTGATTCCATGCTTTGCATGTAGAAATAAAGACGATTTTTTTAACTTTTAGTAAAGAAAACTTATTTTTTAAATTTTTTTACTGAGTTGGACTGAGTACAAATGTCACGATAAAGATAGGAACCGCTATATACACTCTAACATTTGTAAATTTCAAAAGGTTATATTTGAAGTAGCTGGATCCAAATAAGAGTTTTGGACTTAAGGCCCAAATCTATCACTCTGTCAAAATCCTGATTTGGATCCATGTTGTGTCTCTAAGGCTTATTTGGATCCAAATGCCATTTTTTGTTTTTTGCCCAAGACAAAGTGATAACCAAATCAAAAATCATTTGGATTCTTATTTCTTAGTATATCTCTAAAGTGTGAATCATTTAAATTTAATTTAAATAATAAAAAGGTTTGTTTATGTTGATAATTTTTTATTTTAAAAGAAATATAATGTAAGATAAATATACTTTTGTAATTGACACTTTAGAGGGAAAAAAATAAAAATAGTTGAATTCCCAAACCAACAATTAACGATCTGATTGAGAAATATAAACTCTGCACATGTATAAAGATATATATATAGTATACCTTCACTCAAACTAAAAATACTTAATTGGACACTGAACCTTTTTTTTTTGTCACAACATTGTAGGTTTAAAGACTATTATAAGACAAACTATGAAGATACAAAAAAATGCTTAAAATCCAAATGGCAGAGAAAAATGGGATTTGCCCCCTTCACAGCTTGCATGATTGGGTTGGAAGATTTAGTAACAACTCAAAACCTTATTGTACGTCAATAATTGGACTTATATTTACCAATTATTAAAGTTGTGCAAAAGCCACTGTCCATCAACTTCAAATGAAATGTTTAGATATATATATACTCCCTCCGTTCCTTAATATAAGGGGTAAGAGACAAAATTACACAGACCAAGGAAAACAATAAATTTGTCAGGAATATAAAATAGTTTTCAAAAATACCCTTATTTAATGTTAATAACTCTTCCATCATGCAATTAATACAAATAAATTACTCCCTCCGTTCCTTAATATAAGAGATAATTGGGAAAGTTTCCATGTTTCAAAATATAAGGAACATATGGGGTTTGTCTAGTGTATTTATCGACTTTTTCCTAAAATGCCCCTAATTAAGATATTATGTTTTTAATATAATTCATTTGTATTAATTACATGATGGAAGAGTTATTAATATTAAATGAGGGTATTTTTAAAAACTACTTTATGTTCCAGACAAATTTATTATTTTCTTTAGTCTGTGTGATTTTGTCTCTTGTACCTTATATTAAGGAATAGAGGGAGTATATTGAAAACATACTATTTTAATTAGGGATATTTTGGAAAAAAATTATTAAATACACCAAACAAATTCCATGTGTCCCTTATATTTTGAAATACAGAAATTTCTCTAATTATCTCTTATATTAAGGAATTGAGGGAATATATATTATATTAATGTTAATTTTTAGGATAGGGACATGAGTTACGAGGTGGTTGTAACCACATAAATAACTCAAAGCATCATTAAAAGGGTCGTTACATAATCATGTCATTTATTTTTTTATTACTTAAAGATGCTTAAGTTTGGTGACTGCGTCCCAATTAGGGGTGCCATCTTTCCACCCACACACTTCCTTTTCTCATGCACCCTCCAATCATCTTTATTTATTTATTAATTTTGGAATCTCACCTTTATTTATTATTTGACAAATAACCTTGCCTACCTCCCCAAAACGCCAAATCTCATCTTTTTTTTTTCTTTCTATATCTATCTATTTATTTCTTTTCTGAACCTCTTAAAAGTAAAAAGGAAGAGTCATATAGGACATGATCAAATTCTCAAAATTGAATCCTTTCCATTTTTTCCTTCATCTTTTGTCAATTTCAAAAAAAATTGAGTGTATAAAATTTATATTTTAAGTGAGTCTCACACATTTAATGTGATTTATTATTTCAGCTAATTTTACATGTTATATATTTATATGTCTCTAATATTAATTAATAACAACAAGAAAAGCAAGGAGGATTCAGACTCCAACATGGTTATATAAAAGACGAAGAAAAATGAAGATGAGGTGGACTTGTTGGTTTGCACAAAGGGCATGTGTTGGGTTGGTGGGGCATCATAATCCACAGAATGGATCTGAAGGAGCCTAATTAATAAATGATAATGATAATGATAATGATAATGCCCTCAACCTCATCAACATTCATTTTTTGCTTTGTATGCTTTTTCACTTTCCCTCTACCTCACTATTGTTTTATTATCTTTCAATATTATTATGACTAGAACAGGTCTCATATATTTTTGCAGTGTTCGAAATGAGCCAATATTGTTTATACTAATTTGTGACTTACACTTTTTCTTTAAGACACATAATTTAATGATTGAGCCATACTTGCTATTTACTTATGATAGAGTTTGTATTTTACATTAATATTGATATTGAGAACTAATACAATAATAAAAGCAACAACCAGACTTGTAGGTCATGCAGTCCCATCATTAATTACTTCATTTTCATTGAAGCAACTAGTCTTTCCCGCTCTTTAAATATCTTTTCTCCTTTTCTTTATTGGAAATACATACTCCCTCCAGTCTACAATATAGGATATAAGATTCTTTTTTTTTATCCATAATATAAGGTGTAGGAACCTAAATGGACAAATTTACCCTTACTATATTTAATTGTATAAGTTGGTTTTTTTCTCTTTCTCTTATACTTGTAAAGCATATAGATAATTGCTTAATTTAATCATTTTAATATACCCTCAATAAATAGGGGTAAATTTAGAACTTTTGATATATTTAATAATATTTTTTAACTTTCTTAATGAGCGTGAAAATGGATCTCACATCCTATATTATGGATCGAAGGGAGTATATTTTTTCACAAAATTAGCCAAAATTGATATATATATATATATATATATTAACCTACACCACAGATATATGATGTAGACAAGGATAAAGAAATGGAAGCAAATGCAGGTTAAGTCACAATCTGGAGATGACAATGGGTGGGATAAAATAAAATGAGTACTGAGCGCTCACCTTTCTGAATGATTCAAATGTTTGATTTTACTGCAAAATTGTTCAAACATAACCAGATTTAAAATTCTGATGGAGCCTCTTTTGTAGGCCCTACCAATGAGAAGTATGTTCAACTTATGGAGCTCCCCCTGGGTCAATTCAGTATTCAAACAAGTCATTTAAATATCCTTGAAGGATTTATTTAAATAAAATTTAATTTGTTTAAATTTTGTAGTAATTTTGCTGTACCTACAAGTTAATTATATTGGATTGTCCTTATAATAATATCAATAAAAAATGATAATTTAAAAATACAAAACTTATAAAACTGATAGTCAATAATTTTAAAACATTACGATTACAATTATATATAATTCTACTATGGAAGCATAAGTCACTAGATATGATACCTAAGTACCACACATACTTCATAAAATTGCAGCTTAATTTTTTTATACTACGAAAATGTGTGCATCCAAGTGTAATAATAAATTCAAAATATCTCTGCAACAATGAAATATTAGATTATAATTTTAAAGAGCATGATTAATACTTTGGGAGCATCAATGATAAGTTCCAGCTGTTTTAATTTTTAAAATTCTTGACTATCGAATTTATAAATTTTAAATTGTTAGGTGTAACTTTTCCATAGATCACGCATTGATTTTAGCGGATTTTCTCCACATGACAAAAAAGTCATATAAATACTAATCATTTCAGGACAACACAGATAGAATCAATTGCACATGCAAAAAAGAAAAGACAAAAATCCCAATATGCATTTTCTGTTTTTTGATCAATGAACCATAAATCATAAATGACAATAAACCCAATATGTAAAAAAACAAATAGTTTGTTTGGCTCTCTAGCAAAAAGGAAAAGTACTATTTTTTTTAAATTAAATATGATTTGTGAAGATGTTTGATTAAATCATTAATTGAAAATTAAAATAAAAGTTTAAGCTTCGGCTTTAGGAGGACAAAAACTAAGAAGGAGCCAAAATTGAAGCCTTTTGTCACAATGCAGAAGTAGACAACAAAATAATTTCTTACCCAAAAAAATATTTAAAGAAAGCAGTCTTTGATTTACTGTAAAAGTCAAAATCACGAAATATTATAAATATCATTTTAATTAGACAAAATTTATAGCGAGTTTCATTCTCCAAAAGTTACGAATAATACATCCTATTCCTCAAATCCACAAGAACCTACTTAGTTTTACAAATAAATTGAAGAGTTTTTTTCATCTTTAAGCATCAAATTAAAAATATTATAACATGTTAAAGACTCATTCATTAATTCACTAAAATAAAGTGCAAAGAAACAGATCAGGGAGAAGTAAAATCTTAGAAAATCATATGAACGGAGTTGACTGTACATCTATTTCTCTTGCCAAGCAATTAAAAAAAAATTACACATTCCATTCATTTTGCATGATGGTACAAATTAGAATTTCTAAATTCAGATATTTAGAAAGATAATTGTAAGAAGAACATGAATGAGATTTATACCTCATCTTTACATCTATTGTTCCTTTTCTCTTAATCATTTTTTTAATACATTATATGGATTCATCTCTGTAAACATTAAAAATCCGAATTAACATCATATTCCAAACCCTCAACTTCCAAATAAACCATTACATTTATAGTCAATCTATAAAAATAAACTGCCTTTGCATTGGAAGCAGAAAAAGAAAGAAAAAGACCTAAAACAGCAAAAATTCCTTATGAATTAAATTCACAACATTACACGAGCAATCTGAGTGTAACCTCTCTCTTCTCTATATCTTGTTTTGATTTCTTCTGCACATCGCAGTGTCCTCTCTATGTGATAGCCTCCTCCAATGCTCACTTCCCTCTCCAAATGGCAGCAATAGCTCTCAAACACACTCACATTCACGTGTAGTTTGAATCCCATCATGAAAAGAAACTCTACCTCCAAGTCGTTCAATTCTTTTGTTGTCAACCCACCAACTCTTGCAAAGTAAGAATTTCTGTAATTCCTGACAAATCAAATACAATAAATTGTTTTCAGCACAACATGCCCCATTTTTTAATACAAGAAATTGGAAAGTAGGAGGAAGAAAAAGGCCCCATTATCATAAACTTGTCATCACGAACCAAAAATATTGGTGACCTAACAATTTGAAATTGTACCTTTTCTTGGCTGTTACAAAGTTGTGTCAGTGATTGGAGATTGAAATAAATAGACTTTGTCTCAATTTAACAAACCCCATACCATATTTGCAGCAAGATGTTTAAGTCATTCTAACAAAAATTAGTACCAAGTTTACGCAACTTGATAGTATAAACAGATTCCCAAGAAATAAGGATCAGGAAGGGGGAAAAAAAAGCTAGAAGGTGAAAATTAACAAATTGAGTACAGTTAACGAACCCCATGCCAAAATTTTGCAATCAGAAGTTTAAACTTAGGTAAAAATGCGAACCTGAGTCTTGCATTTAAGGTGTTTGTAAAAATTATCCAGAGAAAAAAAGCTATGGAAAAGAGAACTCACATGTCTTCCACATACTTAGAAGCCACCATCATAGTTGTAATGAGAAGCCTGTGCACATTTCTTGAATTGATTCGAAACCCAGGATTGTTCTGGCAGAACCGATCGATGTAGACATAAGCCACAACATACACGGATGGGCCGGCACGAGTGTATCGGAAAATTCTCTCTAAATAGGACTGGATAGTCATATCTGGGATGTCTTTGCAATCAAAGATGTTAGTGCCGATTCCTTTACACACAGGCCACGAACAATTCTTGACGATCCTCTCGGTTCTGGCCATGCTCCTCTCAATCAGAGAAGCCAGAACGTTTATCACCAATGGGGTCTTGGAATCTTCCTGGTATGAGTAGGAATAGACATCAGAGCGAAGCTTTCTTGGCGAGATTGCGAGAGAAGAAGAAGAAGAAGAAGAAGAAGAAGCCATATAGAAAGACAGAGAAAGGGAAGATAAAGATGGTTTTGAAAGGGTTTGGGGGTATCGTGCGGAAGAAGGCCTGAGAAGGGGGAATTTATATATTAAGGAGTGAAGAACTTTGGTTCAAAAGGTGAATAAGAAATTGAAGATTAAGAAAAAGTTCAGAAATGAGATGGTTTTTGGACATGCTGTTTGGAAGGTGGGTAGAAGCTTGAAGATGAAATAAAAATTTGGACGAGCGCAATAGGTTCGCCTACGAGTAAAGATTCTCAACCTTCTCGTGTACCCAACAAAAATCTCAACCTCATTCTATGTTTTTCTGTAATTTGAATGAGTAAGAAAAGTTTTTGGATCATACAATTTTATTCAATTTTAAATTTGATGTTTATAATATAAAATTTTTTTATTAATAATAATAATTGTTTTATTTCTGCCAATATTTTCCTGAGATAATTTTATTTTATTATCTCTAGTTTTATCATTTTTAGTTGCCGTAAATTTTGTTTATATATAAATTATTAAGATAGTATATAAATAGTGAGATTAATAATTGTTTCATATATTTTGGTGATTAGATTAATGTTGTTAAAATCAAATTGGACATTGAAATAAATAAGATATTAATTTAAAATTTAATGATTCAATTGTAATTTAATCAGAATTGAAAAAGTAGTGATTAAAATAATATATTTTAAATAAATAACATATATTTAAATAAATTTTATGAATTAATTAAAACTTTAAATTAAATTATACTGAATTATTAATTTATTATTCATTACATACAAATTATTAATAAGTTTTATATTTTAAAATTTAAATCTAAATAAGTTCATATTCATCCATAATAACATTTTGAATTTAAAATAGTCAGCTAATAATTTATTGAGAAAATTTATAATTTTTAATAATTATATATCATAATAGTGTTTAAATAATATTATAATATAAAAAGAAAAATATTTTATACTAAAAATAAAGTTATTTTATCTTAAAAACTAAAAAAAAATTATAAAAGATTTTAAAAGGGATTGGCTTACAACCATATCGGCCGGTTCAAAGACAGTGATACTGATTCGCACTAATTCCTGAAATAGTTGATTCTCACCTATGTCCAAATCGGATATGACATCGGTTCCTGGTCAAGCATACTAAATCGATTCAATTCTTACAATAGATTAGATAAAGAACATCTCCTACAAGGATCACTTATAAAAAATAAAATAAAATTAAGTTTATAACAAATAATGGTGAAATTAATTGAGGTATGTGAGAATTGATAAAATAAAAATTGGATGCAAGTGTTTAGAGTATTCAAAACACATCTTGTATGAAAATGAAACTGGAAACCAAGGCCGGAAGATATGATTGCCCGCTCTTGGGCAAGGCAAAAGTACAGACAGCACCAGCTAAGCCTGGCATAGTTTAATTAATAATTAGAAAATAAATAAATAAATTGGTGGCCTCGCCCACGGCCACACTCACTACTGTAAGGTAAAGCGTACGACAGGGTCAGATTCTCATCTAAGGTATTTTAGAGCATGGTTTATAGTGTTATAAAACTATTTTTAAAAATAAATTTTAAAAATAAAAAAATAAAAAAACTTATTTGAATAGTTGTTTTCAAAATCATAACTAGTGAGTGATAGATGAGTTATTCAAAATTTATAATTTTATTATTAATGAGGTGAGTGTTTTTCACCTTTTTTTTATTTTTCAGAACAAAAATTACAAAACATCTTAAAGATGTTACCTGTTTGATAGTGTTTTCTATTTTCTTATTCTCAAAATAGTTTTGTAAAATTGTTTTCGAGAATAAGTTTTGAAAACAGGGAAAAAAAATCTGTTTGAATAGTTGTTCTCAAAATTATAACTAATGAGTGATATACAAGTTATTCAAAATTTATAACTTTACCATTACTGAGGTGGATATTTTTCACTTTTTCTTGTGTTTTTCAGAACAAAAACTACAAAACACCTTAAAATTGTTCTGAGTTTTCTGTTTTTTTATTTTTCTGTTTTTCAAAACAGTTTATAAAAAACAGGTCTATCAAACAAGTTTTTTTATTTTTCTATTTCTGAAAACAAAAAAATTGTTTCAAAAATAAAAATCAAACAGGCTCATGAATTTTTTGTTCTTTTATTTTTTCTGTTTTCTAGAACAGTTTATAAAAAACGGTTTATCAAACAAATTTTTTTATTTTTCTATTTTCAAAATCAGAAAAACTGTTTTTAAAAACTACACCTCTTAGTTTCTTTTTTTTTTTTTTGGGTAACTTTTTTATAATCAAAGTTATTATTTTTTTTATTATAGTTAACATCAATATAAATATAAAAAATGTAGAATCTATAATATTTACAAATACTCATTTTAAACTCAGAAAAAATACAGATGGTCCAGTCTAATCTCTAATTAAAATGTCAAGATGTACTATGACTTTGGAATCACTTAATTGTGCTTGTTCTACAGCTCCTTAATTTTAGAGAATTCATGCGCTGAAAAAAAAAAACTATACCAATAAAAGGAAAATTTAAAGATATCGATCCTTTGCTTTGCGACAGTTGTATTGTTTGCAAGTTCCAATTTTGTGGCACTGAGAAAGCATGACACTAAGGATCTATTTGACAGTATTTTTTATTTTCTTATTTTCAAAATAGTTTTGTAAAACTATTTTTGAGAATAAGTTTAAAAAACAAGAAAATAAAAAAATCTGTTTGAATAGTTATTTTTAAAATCATAACTAGTGAGTGATAGATAAGTTATTCAAAATTTATAATTTTATCACTAATGAGGTGAGTATTTTTCACTTTTTTTTATTTTTCAGAACAAAAATTATAAAATATCTTAAAGATGTTATGAGTTTTCTATTCTTTTATTTTTCTGTTTTCCAGAACAATTTATAAAAAACAGATTTACCAAACAAGTTTTTTTGTTTTTTCTGTTTTCAAAAATAAAAAAATTATTTTTAAAAACTGTACCAAACAGACTCTTACTTTCGTTTCTCTTTTTTTATTTGGGTAACTTTTTATAATCAAAGTTATTATTTTTTTATTATAGTTAACATCAATATAAAATATAAAAAATGTAGAATCTATAATATTTACAAATACTCATTTTAAACTCACTAAAAATACAGATGGTATAATCTAATCTTTAATTAAAATGTCAAGATGTACTATGGCTTTGGAATCACTTAACTGTGTTTGTTCTACAGCTCCTTAATTTTAGAGAATTCATGTGAAAAACTATACCAATAAAAGGGAAATTTAAAGATATCCACCCTTTACTTTGCGATAGTTGTACTATTTGCAAGTGCCAATTTTGTGGCAATGAGAAAGCACAACACCGAGGGCTCGTTTGGTTCGTTTACAGCTCGCCATGTAAAGGTAATAGGTTTCACATTACCTGAGTTTTAAGTGTTTAGTTGGACAGTTCACATATGATCCGGATTACTTAGGTGATCCTGTAGAGATGATCCAGATTACATAATATTTTACATGTGAAGGTCTTTACATAGGTGTAATAAAATACAAAAAGATATTAATACCCTTATAAAAACAAATATTGACAAATTCATTTCTAGGGCTGAGAGCAATAAGATCATTTCACTTCTATTCTTATTTTTTTAATATAAAAAATTAATATCATTACATCATTATTTATATTCTACCAAATAAACTCATATGTAATCACTACCCCCATCACATCATATTACATTACATTATCCTCATGTAATTGAATCAAACGGGTCCTAAGGATCTATTTAATAGTGTTTTCTATTTTCTTATTCTCAAAACAGTTTTGTAAAATTGTTTTTGAGAATAAGTTTCGAAAACAAGAAAACAAAAAAATATGTTTGAATAGTTGTTTTCAAAATTTGAGTGATAAATGAGTTATTCAAAATTTATAATTTTATCATTAATGAGTTAAGTGTTCTTCACTTTTTTTTTTATTTTTCAGAATAAAAACTATAAAATATCTTAAAGATGTTCTGAGTTTTCTATTCTTTTATTTTTTTATTTTTCAGAACATTTTATAAAAAACAGGCTTATTAAATAAGTTATTTTTCTATTTTCAAAAATAAAAAACTAATTTTAAAAGCTGTACTAAATATCCCCTAAGTTTGTTCAAAAAAACAAAAAAGAGAGAAAGGGCGACACTAAGCAAGCAAGAAGAATTTGGGGTCTCTGGAGCTGAGGTGGCAGGTTTTAATTGAATACCACTATTACATATGAAAATATATGCTTTTTAAAATTGTGCAATTATATATTTATGTAATTTTTATTTTCTTCGTATTATTTCCCTTCTAATGTATAACTTTAGGGCTGAGACAAGACTACAGACATCTAATTTCTACTTAATAATACTATGAGGATAAAAACAGTATAAAAATATAACTATTATAATTTTAATATTTTTTATTTATAATATTTAATTTAAAAATTTAAAAAAAATCCGGCATGATCGTGCGTCACAGCGAGACCCCGACCTCAGTCAGTAGTTGACTCGTGTAGTACTTTGATATTATCACACGTGCCATTTGCCATGGGCTCGGTCTTGTTCCTATCTTCCCACCTCAATTTCTTTATAATTATCATATTTTTTAAAAAAATTATATATCTCTCTTTTAAATTTTAAAATAAAATTAATTATTACTTTTCCATCTATATCCTTATTTATTCATCTAAAATTAATGATAACATTAAGTATTTTTTTTGCTTTTTCATTTAGTACAAAATATATTAATAAATTTAAAAAAAAATTAATATATTAATTATATTTTTTAATCTATGTACTAAAAATATAAACAATCCTTGTAAAGAGAGAGAGAGAGAGTATATCATACCAACTTCATTTTGAAACTTGCATCTTTACCACGTTAATTATCAGACACCTTTCTGAAAAATAACGTTTATGATGTTGTCACACATGTGATTTGATTCAATTTTATAAATTTAATTGGCTAAAAAAATGCAATAATATCTTAAAAAAATCTTGAAAGAATTAATTTTTGACTATTTATTGGGATATCCATGTTATACAAAAAATTATTTTAAAAAAAGATCTCCAATCTAAAAATTCCAAAAATGATCAAAGACATGATAATTTATTTGAAGAGACAAAATTATTCAAGCGAAATCTTATCAATGCATTTAAAAAAAATTAAAATTATTGATCATTATTTATTGATATCGTTGCAAATTTGTACGGATTTGATCATATGTGATCCGCGGTAGAAGCTTAAAACTCAATTTCGAAGACGACAATCAACAAGACTTGTAATTAAATAAATATAAGTTCTTAGAATCCTTTTACCACAAATGTTCTAGATACAAGTGTTAAACAAAAGTAAGTAATAACTATATTTTCTAATTAATAAGTAAAAATGAGAAATTTAAGTTATAAATGTTGTTAGTATGAATAATAACTAGATTTTTCTTACGCATGGAAAGATAATAATTTAAAATATTTTTTAAAATTGTATTATTTTTAATATTTACATATTATTAAAATATATAAATACAAATTAAAAATTACAAAAATTTGCATGAAGACAAATGAAATACTTGGTGTGATAAAAGTTAAAATAATGTTGTATACAAAAAAAAAGTTAAAATAATTCTGTCTTAGACTAGTTCACATAATAATAATGGAATAGGATGTGAAAAGAGACCAAGAACTCAAATCCATATAACTAGGGATAAAAGTTAAGATAATAAAAAAAATATTGCACTAAACATGAAAAGTTCGCATTATTTAGGGAAGAAATTTGCCATTTTTCTTCTTAACAAGAAGCAATTTGCTTGGAGAAGTATCAGGTTTTGTGACTTTTGTCTCATAATTAACATTGAAGGCAATAAAAAAAAAACATTGAAGTGAATAAAAAAAAACATTGAAGGCAATCAAAGCGAAGCGTCTGATTGCCTCACCAAAATGCAGGACGAATGGCCCATATTGCGTCGCATGTGGCAGCTTTGACGACGCAAAATGTACCATTGCATCTTTAGTTGCCAGCTTATCTTTAGCTGGTAGGATCACTCTTTCTAAATCTGACCTCAGTTCTCTTCCTCTGTATACTGTGTTTGTGGCCAAGATCCCTTCCTCTATTTATAAGGAATTGGAGAAAACTCAGAGGAACTTCATTTGGGGGAGATAACTCTACTACTAGAAGGCCTCATCTTGTCAATTAGGACAAGATATGCAAACCCAAATCTCAAGGGGTTTGGGTATTAGAAAACTGGAGGATCTTAATAAGGCTTGTATCGCAAAACTGGCGTGGAAACTGACCAATGATGATGGTGGATTGGGGTGTGATGTCTTGAGGAGGAACTATGTTGATAAAAGACAAGAAAGTGGAGGTTTTATTTTTAGACGAGGTGATTCCCCCTTGTGGATTTCCATAGCTCGGCAGGTTCCTTATATTGAGTTGGGAACAGTTTGGAAAGTGAGGAATGGTTCTACTGTTGCTTTTTTTTACTGATATCTAGTTGGATAAGGGGGTGAGGTTAATAGATGTGGCTAAACAGAATATTCCTATGGAAATTCTCACTTCAAAAGTGAACTAATGGGTGAATGCAAATGATAATTGGGACCTTGAAAAAATGAGAGACTATATTCCTGAAGACTTTCTTCTGCGCTTCTATAGTTTAATACCTCCAAAAGACAATTGGGGCAGTGATACTAGAGCTTGGAGCTTAAATGGGAATGTTGAATTTTCTATTAAGAGCTGTTACTATTTGTTTGCTGATATGGACAATTCTGATTCCCATTCTTTATGGAAGAAGATTTGGCATTGGAATGGAGTTGAGAGAATTAGAGTCTTCCTTTGGATTCTTGCTCATAATAAGCTTCTTACTAATAAGAGAAGAAGCTCATGGTCTAATTGCAGTCCTTACTACTACTTCTGTCATGATCGGGAAGAGGATTCTATGCTTGTAGTTAGAGATTGTAACCTTGCAAAGGATGTTTGGAAGAATCTGGTCAATCCTTTAGCACAGCAACGTTTCTTCAGTGGATCATTGTTAGAGTGGATCTCTCTCAATCTTAATGAAGATCTGGGATGTTCTAAAAATGGTACCTTGAATTTAATATGGGGATTTATAGTGTGGCAGTTATGGCTTTAGAGAAACAAAAGTATTTTTTATGATACTTTTGTGGGACTAGTACATGCTTCTAATTTTATCTCGTCACATTTTTCTAACTACTATCACATTCAGCAACAGAATTGTGCCCCGTCTCCACCTGTCATTGCTAGTAATCAAGATAGGTGGAATCCACCGCTAATTGGGTGGTGTAAGCTTAACTGTGATGACTCTGTAGATATTACCAATTCTAAGGCTGCCTGTGGGAGCGTTATACGTGACCATAATGGCCAGTGGGTTAGAGGATATACTCATTATTTGGGTAAATGCTCAGTTGAAGAAGCGGAAATTTGGGGTGTTATTGAAGGCTTAAAAACTTGTTGGACTTTGGGTATCCGAAGTTTAGAGGTCGAGATTGATTCTCTGAACGTTGCTAGGCTGCTGATGGAAGTGATGGAAGGAGGAAGATTATCGTCTTTAATTCTTGAAGCTTTGTACTCGAAACATAAAGAGTGGTCCATAAAGATTAATTACAGTCCAAGTAGAACCAATCTTCCTGCTGATGTGCAGGCAAAATTGGGGAGAATTAGAGAACTTAATTTAGCCTTTTTTGATGTGATACCCTAATGTATTAAGGCCCCGTTTGGTTGCCAGAAATGAGACTGATGGAATGGCAATCCAGATTACTTTCATAGGTAAGGGTTTGGTCTGCACGGAGATGCCTGGAACTTTTGTTCCCACTTGTACAAACTTGTTTTGTTGTATTTTTCTGAGGCTTAACCCTCTCTCTTTGAATAATAATAAAAAAAAAAAAACGTACCATTGCATCAAAAATGTCAAAATGCTTTGAGGTTGACCCACATTAAATCGTCAGACAAAGCGAACGACTGAGATCACACGAGGTCGTTCGTTTAGGTGTGCGCATCCAAGGCACATCGCACCATCGCTGCAATTTTTCACTGTTACCAAAATTGTTGTCTCTTGTAATTTGTAACCACGAAAGAGGTGTTTGTGGCCGTCGGTTTCCGAGGTCTTTGCGCTTCTCGGTCTCCTTCTCACAAGCACATACGAAGACACATAGACAATGGAGGCCCTTGCTAGTCTTCACCATTCTCACCAACCGGTTGGTTCCTCTGTTGATTACTATTGTCCGTTGCTACGAAGATCCCTACCTCCTGTGCCTCTTCTATCTCCCTCCATTAGAGCGTCATCTGACTCGACTCGGCCCAATATTCATACTCCTCAAACCCCTTCGAATCAATTTCTGGACTTTTTCCCCAAAATCGTCTCCTTTGCCACTTTAACCGCTGCGTCCGCGTTATTCTTCAATGGATTTTGCCGAAATGCGTTGATTGCCAACTGCATAGCGTTGTCTCCTATGGCTTCCATCCAAGAATCCATGGTTGAGGATAGAGAAATTGAAGAGTTAATGGGGCGTACTACTACTCGCAAACCATTTCATGTATGCTCAATGCGGTACTTGAAGCTCAAGGTGAAAATTCCAGTCGTGTACGATTTCACGAAAATGAAACTTGACGATCAAGCTTGGCTGGTGTTGAAGTCCCATATTAATAGTTGTAGCGAAGATTTAGAATTGGTGAAGATTGGATTTGAAGAGATATTGGAGAAAGATCCATATAGTAACAAGTCCTATCACAATCGTATTCTTGAGTACCTGGAAATGGTTGATGAATGTAAGGTCATGTTGAAGGATATTAAGCTGGCAATGGATAGGTGTGAAAGGGAGAATGGAGACATGAAGTACTATTTGAGATTCTTTAATGATTTGGTTGATCGAATAAGAGTCTTGCAGGGAGACATGCTCGGTGCTTTGAAGTATTATCAGGAGCTTGAGCAAGAGTAATAGCAATTTGTCTGCAGGCCCTGGTTTCAAGTGTTTTGTTTGATTCATGTTCGACATAAAGATTAGGAAGTACCCAGTTGTTCACGAAGGTGGGTTTTAGAGGCTGAGCTCAAAGCCTCAAATGCATGATTCTGTTTTTACTATGCCCAGGGATTTTTATTTGTAAAATATTGGCTTACCAGGGTGATGCTGTACCGAGTATATACAGGAAATTAAACCATTGGCTGAAGTATTGAGCTGAATCGCAAGCACAATATGTATGTGTAGTTAGAAAGTGAGCATATGTACTAAGAATTAGTTCTCAAAATAGTAACAATAATCCGAGAATTTTTTTTCCTTTGGTATTATTCATTAATATATGTTCATTGATATTACTAATATGTGATGGTAATTTATGTATTAACTTTCAAAATTATGCTTCTGCAAATTTGCTCAATTCTTGCAATCATCCTGCACTATGATCTGAATTTCTGTAACTACTTTGACTTCATAGTTTTCAGGTTTGGCAAATTTGTTTCTGACTTTTGGAAGTGCAGGAACTAGATCATCCACAAATTGCTTGCTGTGTGATTGCAGCGACAATGGTGGAAAAATTGGTCTCAAATTGAACGCTAATCATGGGATCTCTAGTCAGGTAACTCATGTTGGACTAGACATTTTTTAAGTTTTCGGTGCTTGGATTATATTTTTGTTTGACACAGTTCATTTTACCCGGACGTTCATAACTTTAGTCTAAAATTTCTGGAATAACAACTGAAGTGAAAGATGATGACTGAGGATAATATAGACAATGACGATTCACCTCTTTTAGTCCTTTTCAGTTCTATCATATTTTTCAGTGGATGAATTAGAATCTATACTTAGAAATTGCAACTTGCCACTGATTCCCAATGTTCTTTATGAAATGTATTTTGGTAGAGCAGGAAGCCAGGAACTCAGCAGTTGGCATTGCAGTTAACTTGCTTTGCTGAAGGCTAGTTCTTGTGGTCTCTGTTGGATTACTGCCCATATGTTATTGTTGGCTTTTCGTTTTACTTTCAACTGTAGTAGGGGGGCCATTAGTTGATTAGGCAAAGTGAAATCCTGGATATGCTTTGCCTTGACTTATGAAAAGTGTTGGCTTACTTTGAAAAGGATCCTGACACTTGAGGAGTTTATTAGGGGTTTTTTTGGGTGTTCTTCCAACCATTTTTTTGTGAGAAATTCATTTAGGGGGTTTTTTTTTTTAAACAAGATATCTCATGTGCATATATGCCATAAGAATTGCAGATATGGGTGACAATATCTGATTTGTTGTTATGTTAAAGTTCATATTACATTTGAGCTGGTGGAACAACCTCTAGAGAATATTTTACCTCATTCACTAGGGCTCGGAAAATTTAAAAAAAAAAAAAGTTTGATGAACCAATGTTAGAATCATTCAAGTGATTGGCTATTCATATTCTCTAAAATTGATACAAAAATATACACTGAGAAGGTTGCAGCACTATGGTCTCTAGCTTGGTTTATGTCAATATGCTCACCAAAATTTGAATTAAGAGCACTAATGTTCCTTGCATCAATTAGCCGTGCCTCTCTGAGCATTGAGTTTTTGTTGCTTTTCCTCTGGGTATCTGATTAGCTCGAAGCAGTATTTGAAATGTTAAGCTATAATACAGACATTGCCATGCCTGTTTTTCTGTTTTTGGTCGAGGGCAAGAGGGGGAGGAGGTGGAGTGCTCATTTAACTGTAATTGCAGCTATTACTCAGATTTTTCTTTTGTATTTCCAGGTATTCTGATAGTTCATAAAGGAAGTCCCACACTTGCCAAGTCTTCAAAAAGGAGCTGTTGAATAAATTTGGAGGTTTATAAATCAAGTGCATATAAATCACATTTGGTACTTAAAGCTCAAGGAAGATGTCTATATTGACATTTATACACAATTTTACCAAAACAGGGCCTTATGATCATGTTTGACGGATTTTGAATTCTGAGTTTATAGCTGAGGTGAAAATTTAGAGTTGGTGAAAATTGTGTTGTTGTGATGTTGGAGAAAGACTCATGTTGCAACTCAGCTGATAATGGTTATAATAATCTTCAATTTTCAACGTGCTATGATTTATCATTTGAGGTTCTTCGACAAAGTGGGTGTTTAGAAAGGGTCTTGGATGGGCCACTAAGGCTTTTGGCCTGTTGGTTGGTATGCTATCCACTAGCTGCAGCATCGGAAGTTCGAATTGGCAGAAATGCGTCTAAGCTAGAAAAGGGTCTCAGAGGGATACATGCCTCAAAGCCATCATTAGCCTGGGCAAAAGTAAGGAATTTGTTCGGGGGCACAGGTGCTGATCATCTTCAAATGATAACATATGGAGCAAAGGACTACCCTGTTGATCATCAAGGTGACTTTTTTAGGCTCCACCCAGATTTTTCTTCAGCTTTTACTTTTGTAAATGATCTTTTGTTGTAAAAGATTGGTTTAGGAGGTTAACACTCTAGTAAGTAGACACAGCTGCAGGAAATGCAGAAGGGTTGAGCTAAATTACAAGCTGTTACCTTGAGGAAAATATGAAGCTCAATCACCGTTGTATTGTTGAGTATCATGTGGTAGGTATGTTTGCTTGGGGAGAAATGCTTGAATTTATGCCTTTTTTTTTTTTTTGCTTGGGAAAAAAAGAAAAAGAGGGTTTTTTTTTGGGGGGGGGGGGGGTGTGGAGATGAAGGATGTTCATGCCCTTCTGGTCTTCTGGCTTTTTAAAATTCATGTGCTTTCTCTCTAGTTTTTATGTTCTTTCTGGAGAATGTTTTGTTCTTCCATTTTGCATCTGCCCCATTCTTGTTGAAGTTAGCACTTACAGAGAAGAAAGTTATTCAAACTCGTATAGTTAACTTTCCAGCTTATTTAAATAGATAGCTAGTTAATGTAGAACTTGCGAGGATCAAGCGAGCCCACTCTGGCTTATATATTATTAATACTACCTAAAATTTTTGCAACTTTTCAATTTCTAAAATTGTTTAACATGTAATGTACTAAGTAATTCTTGTCCATGAAAAAATTATAAAAAAAAAAACATAATGTGTCTGTGGAGAGCCCTATCCTCATTGAATTTGCGTCGGTGGATCGCTGGCTTGATGTTGGTTGCGCACAATGCCGCGGACTTTGATGAGTTGTCACTGAATTCAAATCCTTTCCACTGTTTTGATTCCTTATTTTTTTAACCTGATTATTCAGATTGAATTTCAACATTTTATCTTTAATACTTTATAAAAATATGATTGATATGTTGACTTATGAAAATAAATAAATGTGAACTACTAAAATTTAATCTCAATGAAAGGGGAGAGGGCAAAAAATGAATGGATTGCTAATTACTTTGTTAAGCCCTACCTGAAAAGCAACTTACATTAGAAGCACATTGATTGTTTTGGTACTTCGTTTTTATTGCAGCATTACCTGGGTTCCGCTTTAGTTTAATTCTATTTCTTTTGTTAATATAATTAATTAATACCGAGTATTCTTTATGCAAACATTAAAACATCGAATTTTATCAAACTCATACAAAATTCAAGAATTAAATATATGATGTAAATTCGAATATGTAATTTTTTGGTTAAAACATAGAAAATAGGTAAAATTTAATTGAGTGGACATTTAACATTTTCTTTTGAGTTAGCTATTAACTATCACTACAAATATGATACAAGATAATACAGTGTATGGTATCAGTGCATGACAATTAACAAAAATTGATATTGAAAATATTAGGAGAAAAAAAAAAAGAGGCTATTAAAACCAGTGGGAATGAACTTTTTGGCTAGTGGCGGACAATCCAAGTCTTTTTGCATTACAAAAGTAATGAATGTAAATATGAATTGTAAGGCACACGAATAATTATATGCATGTATGTATGTATTTATGTCATCTTTTCCATAAATAGGTGAATGTTAAAAATCTAATTTATATGCCTCATGGATTAAACTAGCTTATGACAAAATGATAAAAAGAGACCCTTCAAACCTAGCAATGTTAGATAAAAATTTTTAAAAAAATCGATTTTTCAAAAGGATAATTATTATTTACTCTTTTGAAATTTACAACTAAATCCTCACAATATAATAAAAACATTTTAAATTTTTAAGTTTGAATATAAATAAAAATTTTAAGAAATATAATTAACTGAAGTTGTTTAAAAGAATTTTAATTTTAATTTTGTCAAAAAAAGGATTTTAAATTTTAAATATATATTATTATAAATTATTATTGCCTGAATAATCGCTATTGTTCATTTTCTGACTTAAAACCTAGTAAGTAGTTCCCGCACATCTACAATCGCATGCTTTTGCTGAGAAAAACTCTATCCTCATCGAATTCACTTGGTCTCAGGTCGCTGGTCCGCCGTCACTCCCAATTGGCGCTGGACTCTACGTCGATGGACGCCGTTGAGCAATCACTTCTCAAAGCCCTGTCTGAAAAGCAGTCTGCAGTTGAAGCGCAGGGAAATGCTGTCCGAGCTCTCAAAGCCACCGCCGCCGCCACCTCTCTTTCTAAGCAGGAAATCGATGCTGCCATTGAAATCCTCAACAGATTGAAGCTGGAGAAGGCTTCGATTGAGAAACAGCTCCAAGCACACATCGGTGACGCCGGCCGTGACGGCTCCGTTAGTAAGGAAGCATTCCGTCAAGCGGTTGTTAACACTCTCGAGCGGCGTTTGTTTTACATCCCCTCCTTTAAGATTTACCGAGGTGTTGCCGGGCTTTACGATTATGGACCACCTGGTTGCGCTATTAAGTCCCATGTCCTTAGCTTTTGGCGTCAGGTAGGCGAGCTTCTCCATTCCATTGCATTGAAATATAATTCTCCTTAGACTTACTTCGACATGCATGAACTTATTGAGTTGTTTTGATATGCTACAGAATTAGCCTGTAGTTATTAGTTGGTCATTTCCATTACTGCAGTAGGTTAAAAGTTAGTGAAAACTGAAAATTACAGTTTACAATCAGATCAATAGATTCAGGAAGGGAATCAGGTTAGTTTGGCTGAAGTTGTATATGAAGAAAGGTATTCTGATGCTACTTGACGCATGAAAGACACGAATGTTTTAGGTTTTATTTTGATCTCTTTGAATGATAATTTTATTTCCTTGTATATAATTATTTTGATTGCTCATATGTATCGCGTTTTAGATATTTGAAAGGAGGAAACATGATGTTTAGCATCTGCTTCCACGTTCTCGGGAGATTAAATCAAATATTTAAGTTCTCGAGAAAATTTTTTTCTTTTTCCTTTGGGGAGACAGGAGTGAAGTAAAGCAGATGGAAACAGCTGTTTTACATATCCATATTTTCATTCCATGTCTACAGTGACAAGTATTATCATTTCTGCTATAAACTTGAATTTGCAAAGTCTTCGCCATTATGAGATAGGTGATTGCTTTCATGTGATGGTATTGTTACATGTGGACGTGATGTGAGAACCATATCTTTCATCTCCATTGTACAATGCATCTTATAATCAGTTTTTCATGTTTTGCAGCATTTTGTTCTTGAGGAGAACATGTTGGAGGTTGACTGCCCATGTGTGACACCTGAAGTTGTACTCAAGGCATCTGGTCATGTGGATAAATTCACTGACCTCATGGTTAAGGATGAGAAAACTGGGACGTGCTACCGAGCTGATCACTTGCTCAAGGATTTTTGCAATGAAAAGCTACAGAAAGACCTAAGCCTAGCTCCAGACAAGGTTGCTGAGCTTAAACATGTATTAGCTACCTTGGATGATCTCTCTTCTGAAGAGCTGGGTGCAAAGATCAAGGAGTACGGAATTACAGCTCCAGACACAAAGAATCCACTTTCTGATCCTTATCCTTTCAATTTAATGTTCCAGACATCTATAGGTCCATCTGGCTTGACCCCTGGGTGTGTAACTTTCTTGGCCTTGTTTATATATCTGTCTATATTTCCTGTATCTGTAACTATGAGTTTGACATTAATACTGAGGTTAATGACTTTATCTTGCCCCAAATGTTGTAGGTATATGCGCCCTGAAACTGCACAAGGCATCTTTGTTAATTTCAAGGATTTGTACTACTTCAATGGGAATAAACTCCCATTTGCTGCAGCCCAAATTGGACAGGCATTTAGAAATGAGGTTGGTAATCCATACCTTGTGGCCCAGATTTGACATGGTTTGCCTAGCATTAAATTAGTGCATGTGTTCAGGTGTCTCTCTGCATGTTAAAGGGTTAATTGGTTTCCTATATTTGTAGATATCTCCTCGCCAAGGCCTTCTCAGAGTCCGTGAATTCACATTGGCAGAAATTGAGCACTTTGTTGATCCAGAAGATAAATCTCATCCAAAATACTCAGAAATTAACAACTTAGAGTTTCTTATGTTTCCAAGGGAGGAGCAAATGTCTGGTCAATCTGCAAAGAGAATTCGTATTGGTGAAGCTGTTTCAAAAGTTGGTTTGAATTGTAATAGATTATTTTCTTTTTTTCCCCCCTTTTTTATCGTCCTTTAATGACATGACAATTTTTTTCCTTTTTAATATTTGTTCAGGGAATTGTCAATAATGAGACTCTTGGTTACTTCATTGGAAGAGTATATCTTTTCTTGACTTGTCTTGGTATAGATAAAGAACGTCTACGATTCAGGCAACACCTTGCTAATGAGATGGCCCATTATGCTTGTGACTGCTGGGATGCTGAAATTGAGTGTTCCTATGGTTGGATTGAGTGTGTTGGCATTGCAGATAGATCTGCATATGATTTGCGTGCTCACACAGTAATGACTCTGTTCAATTATCTTTTGGCACTAGCTTTAAACCGTGACAATATGATTCCTTTTTTTTTTTTGTGGTAAAAAGACAACATGATTCTAATGGATGTATTTTTGCTTCTATAATTTCCTTTTTCTTTCTTATGATTAGCAACGTTGCTGATGTCACCATATTGCTATAATACCTTTATTCAGTGGACACTTTATATTTATGACATATTGTTACAACACAAGAAATTATTTTTTGGTTTCCGATATTATTAACACTTTAAGGCATACTATAGTCTTATAAGTTTTCTCTGTTTAATATCTCAGGAGAAGAGTGGTGTTCCTTTGGTAGCGTATGAAAAATTTTCAGAACCTAAGGAAGTGGAGGTAATGTTTAATATTGTTAGCACATGATTATGGATGGCATTCATGACTAGTTGCTGCAATCTTATGCACATCCATTTGAAGTCAATGGTGTTCTTGTTTGCTTGGTGCCTCATTGTTTTCAGAAATTGGTAATAGCTCCTGTGAAAAGAGAGTTGGGTCTGGCTTTCAAGGGGAATCAGAAGAAGGTGGTTGAAGCACTTGAGGTAATTAAGTAGTGTGAATTCTCTATGGTTTGTATGCCAAAACCATGGTTGGTGAATTGTGAATCAAATTGCGAATTATGAAGGGCCATTTTTTGTACCATTAATGATGGGATTCAGGACAAAATTGCGTAAAATTTATTATTAGACATGGTTGTTTGTCTTATACAAAATAAATTATATTCTAATTTGTCCTAAATAGTAAAAATAGTAGTATATTGCATAATAAGACTTGTAGTAGCTGTTTCCCCCCTTGGTACCATCATTTGAACTTAGAACCACAAGGTTAAGCCTTCGAAGGCTTACCATGAGGACCATATTTGCTAGTAAACATGTGTAGTAACTTTAATAATATAATGTAATTTACTTTATGGTGCTAGAAAAACTAAATAAACCACCATTCATAGTTACGTGTAATTTTAAAATTTTTGGGTTCCAAGAGATGAGCAAACGTAAACCTAATAATAAGGTACAGAAGGTAGTTAATCACCCTATAATACTCCCAGACTAAGTGTTCGGCTGTTCTGGACCATGATCCACACTATCCCCCTCCCCAAAGGAAAAAAAGTAAAAGATTTAGCTAATCCCAGTTTTAGGTGATGCAGGACTCTACTGAACCCAACTTAACCAAAATCTGGTTGGTTTTCCATCCAAAGAAAGGAAAAATCATACCAAATCACATGTTTTGTAGAATTTTTGCATGCCTATTTCCTATTGACAATCAGATTTGAACCCTTTGCAAGCATTTGTAAATTACTTTTTAAACATCTGCTTGCATCTCTGACATTTGGATTGTTTTCCTGTCAGGCAATGAGTGAGAAGGAAGCTTTGGATATGAAGGCAGCCTTGGAATCGAAAGGGGAAGTAGAGTTTTATGTCTGTACACTTGAGAAGAATGTGGCTATTAAGAAAAATATGGTGACTATTAACAAGGAGACAAAAAAAGAACACCAGAGGGTTTTTACACCATCTGTCATTGAGCCATCCTTTGGAATTGGACGGATAATATATTGCCTCTATGAGCACTCATTCTACATGAGGCCAAGTAAAGCTGGGGATGAGCAGTTAAATGTATTCCGCTTTCCTCCCATTGTAGCTCCTATTAAATGCACAGTTTTTCCACTAGTTCAGAACCGGCAATATGAAATGGTTGCTAAATTAATTTCCAAGTCTTTGACGGCAGCTGGAATTTCACATAAGATTGACGTGACAGGTATGTTTTTGATATAGAAAGACTGTTTTGACATTTAAGTTATACCAATGCGTAATGATAACGGAGTACTAGATGCTTGCTTGCCGGAATGTCTGCTTAAAATTGGTATTTAGTTATTTGTTATTTTGGAAGGACAATGTGATTTTGCTTTTAGTTGTCTACATTTTCAACTTCTTTTGGTTTTTTAACTGTTGCAGTTGATGATTTTCTTCCAATTTGGACTAGTTGTATAAAGTAGATTTTCTCCTTTTTTTATGGGTTAACTTCAGCATTAGAAAAAGGCCCTTGGAGGACTTGCTTCACATGAACCCACTTTATATATTTTTTGGGCATAAAGGCCTAGTAATTAGATAATTTTCTGGGGGATATATATGGTGCTCAAATTGCATTAGAATATTTATGTACAAGTGATGTAGGTTTAATGGCAAGCATAAAGCAAATAGGGGTAGAAGAGGAGAAATAGGGGGGAGGAGAGAAAAGAAAAAAAGGAGAGGGGGGTTGTTTGTAAGAAAGGGAGAACTACTCACATATTGGGAGGTAGTTCACCTATTTAGAGAAGGGGTATATACCTGAAGTAGGCTACGAGGACGTCAAGGAGCGCATTTTCAGGGGACTCTCTGGAAAGCCCAAGTAATCAAAGCAGGATGCGTTTCTTTTCGTTGCTGAAGTGTGTTTTGTTCTGGAATATCTCTCCCTCCAATCCCCTTGTTCTGGAATGATTTCTTATGTTAATGTTAATGTTAACATTCTATTGAGTTTGTTTTCCAAAAATGCCCCTTATCTATGATGGATGCATTCATCTGAAGTTTATGTTGCTAACTTGGGTCTCTTCTAAAAATGTTTTGCAGGAACATCAATAGGAAAGCGTTATGCAAGGACAGATGAATTAGGTGTTCCCTTTGCAATCACTGTAGATTCAGAATCGTCAGTGACTATTAGGGAGAGAGACAGTAAAGATCAGGTGCGTGTGAGTGTGGGAGAAGCTGCCTTAGTTGTTGAGGAGGTGACCGAAGGCCGGAGGACATGGGCGGATGTATGGTCAACTTTTCCCCATCATTCCTCCGCATCCCAGGACGATTGAAGTGGGATCAATGTCTCAGTCGGGCTGACCTATACGAGTTTATTTTTCTGGCTTTTTTTGAGTAATGAATCCAACTGAAAAAATTAATGTATATTTTTTTTTTGCCAACGGAAAAATAATGTTTATGTTCCATTACTTTGGTGATAAAGGAGTTATATCAGGATAAATTTTGTAAAGGTATTATCTGACCTTTAGTGTTAAATTTTGGGTGTATGGATTTTCTTATCCTGTAACAGGAAAATGATTGGTATTTGAAGTAAAATCCGATCATTCAGTTAATTTTAATGGTTTAAATTTGATCGAAATATTTTTTTAATTTTTTTATGGAAAAAATAAAGTTAGATCAACCAAATTGATTGGACAGTAAAAATTGACTCAAACTGAATCATTTTTCCCAAAGAAGAAAAAAGAGTGGATTTATCCAAATCTTGGCTTGCCCGGAGAAATATTCGATGATGTATGCATTTGGGTTGGTTGCTACATTAATTTCTTTTTGGCATCTCCAAATCCCTGATTTTTTTTTTGGGTGTAACCTGACCTTTGTTCATAACGATTACTATGCTTTATGAGTATTGCGGTTGTTTGTGGGTTATGGATGGCTTGAATTTGCTTCTACTTGCCAGGTGGTGATTAGTGAAGCGGAAAGGCAAATTGGTCTAAATGTGGATAATTCAATTATATATATCAATACAAAATCTATTTTAATGATCTTTAATCATTGAAAGAATTAATTTTGAACTATCGGTTAAATAATACTATAGTACTTTAAAATAAAAATTGATATTAATAAAGTTGAAATTCGAAAGTTCTATCTTATTTATGTGGTAATGGTTTTATGTAGGCCTTCTACCACAAAGTTTACACGATAAATTTGACATTGCCTTGATACTAAACCGGTTGATCTTCTTTATTAGCATGTCATATTTAGTGTTTATGCATTAGTTCTTTTGCTAGGCCTGAAAGAAAAGCCAAACGGCAACAACAAAAACAAAAATCAAACACAAGAATCAACATTTAATTTTTTTTTAATTTTTGTTAGCATTAATGTTATCTATATGGCTTGTTGGTTTTGGAGCTCTTTTACCAGTTGGCCAGCAATAACAGTTAGAGGTCATTTTTACTGGTATAACTTAAAACATTGGCTGTATCAGCTGGTTTTGCTATCGTGGATGGACTTAAGATTCCATCTAAATTGGCCCTCCCTCATCGGATATGTCAATTCCTAGTGGAAAGTATGCACTAATATAATTATTAGCCAATTCCGGATCCCATGATGTCATGTGCCCATCTTCTCTAACTTGTTATCTTTCTTTCAAGCCTTATACAGTGAGGTCACACCATCCATTTGTACGAAATTTTGGATATCGTTCATATCCTTACAGTTTTGACCAGAAGATAAATATTTGGCTATGAAAACTTGTGACGATTGATGTTGATCCATGCGGTAAATGAGTTAGTTAAAAGGCCTGGAGGTCAATCGCAACTAACCTTGTCTTATTTCTCATGGTCAGGTGCCATCCGCTGAAACTTTTCTTTTTGATGGGTATTGCATGAGCAGGAATGGGTTCCATACGCATATGGATCTTCCTCAAACTTTATTCTTTTTGCCAACTATTGTTTTGGGTTAAATGTTGATTCTTAATTTTAAAATTTTAGATAAGATTAATTGTTGACTTGTCCCATAAAAGTTACAACATCAATATCAAAAACAAAAATTAATTTGTTCAACATGTTTTATTAAAAACATTTTTACGAAACACTTTTAAAAAATTTTAAAAATCATTTCAAACTATTTAAACTTAAATATTTTAATACGATAAATGAAATTAAAGAATTAATTCAATTAATATAAAATCTAAAATTTATGTTGGCTGAAAAATAAAATTAATAATCAATTAATATTGTTCATCAATTATGAATACTAACATTACATGTATTTATCAGACTTTGCTCTTATCTGTTACCAACTTAGTATTTGAAATTGGTTTTGTTCTTTTTCGCCCAGTGGGCCTGTACCTGTGCTATTCCTATTATTCTGCGTCTGCCATGTCTGTTCGATTTTTTGTCACTGAAATGAAAAGCAAAGCAGAAAATGAAAATGTAGATAAAAACACATAAGAAATTGTTTTCTCTCTCCTTGAAGCCGAATGCTGTAGATCGCGGACGACAATCTCAACAACCTACTCTGAACACACCCTCTACAAAACCAAGGGTGGCTCAGTCAAACATGGACTCACCACCTCCTTCCTTTACCAACTCTCCTCAGAATCCATGGCTTCCTCTTCCTCTCCCACTCTTTACCAAGCCCTCGTGGCTCGATCCATCTCTCTCGAATCTTCTCATTCATCCACTGATCGTGTCTTCTTCCCCACCTTCTCTTCTCTCAGATCAATTTCTTCTCTTTCTTCTTCGTTTAACCCAACCAACGCCGTAGGCCGTTTCCCTCGTCGTATCGGATCCTCTATTCGGGCTTCCGCGCTCGAGACCCGCGATAAGATCACTGATAGCTCTTTGGTCGAGAAATCGATCAATACCATCCGATTCTTGTCCATCGATGCAGTTGAGAAAGCGAACGCGGGTCATCCCGGTCTGCCCATGGGTTGTGCTCCGATGGGGCATATTCTCTACGATGAGATCATGAAATACAACCCCAAGAACCCCAAATGGTTCAATCGTGACCGCTTCGTGTTGTCCGCCCGCCATGGGTGTATGCTTCAGTACGCTCTGCTTCACCTAGCTGGGTATGAGAGCGTTCGGGTGAGTAGGATTAACCTTTTGGATTTCAGTATGACTGATTTGGATCTGTTCTGGAGTTGAAAGTCCATCTGAGGTTTGCCTACCTGATGAGAAAATTATTTCCTGGAATCAAATGAGTACATTTTTCATAATTATGGATAGTGAACATGCAATTTCTGCAGGCTAATGCTTGTAATAGAGTCGTTTGACAGCTAAATAGCTTGACTTGTCTTCTGGTTAGATCAAAAGAGTTTAATAACGGGCTTGTTTGTTTGCTCAGTTTCTTTTATTTTTTACTCTTGTATATTCTTTAAGGTTAAACTGTTTGTTTGTAGGAAAATGTTTCTTGTAGGCAAATGATTGTTTCCCCGGCATATTTTTTAGCTTTGCATCTATGTGAATTCGTTTGGTGGGATGATATAAAGTTTATGTGACTTTTTGTGCAACATCTTAGACAAGAATCTTCATTTTACGGAATTTATTATGTTTGCGTTAAATAATAGGAGGGAGATTTAAAGGAATTCCGCCAATGGGGAAGCCGAACTCCAGGACACCCTGAGAACTTTGAGACACCTGGAGTTGAAGTGACAACGGGTCAGATATACCTTGGGTTATATTTATATAAGAAAACGTGTTCCATATGATCTGTTAGAATTTTTTTTTAATACAGTTTAGCCACCCATTTATTCTGTCTATTTCTTTTGTTCAGGTCCTCTTGGTCAGGGAATTGCCAATGCTGTGGGTTTGGCCCTTGCAGAGAAGCATTTGGCTGCAAGATTTAACAAGCCTGACAATGAGATTGTTGACCATTACACGTAAAAGAACTTTATTTTATTACTCCCTCCTCCTTCTCCAAATTTATTATTATTGTGGACATATAATTTTTGTGTATGCCATTTCACAAATGAAATTTGTTTTCTCTAGATATGTTATACTTGGTGATGGTTGTCAAATGGAGGGAGTTGCAAATGAAGCATGTTCACTTGCTGGGCACTGGGGACTGGGGAAGCTAATAGCTTTCTATGATGATAACCACATCTCCATTGATGGTGACACTGAGATTGCATTTACTGAGAGTGTTGAGAAACGATTTGAAGCACTTGGATGGCATGTTATATGGGTACAGAATGGAAACACTGGGTATGATGATATTCGTGTTGCCATTAGGGAAGCAAAAGCTGTCAAAGACAAACCCACTTTAATCAAGGTTAGTGCTTCACAGTCACAGCATAAATAAAGTTTTAACATATATCTAAGACAGATTTTAATCTCATCATGACTTGAGTTGGACTTCAAAGAAAAATGGATTTTTCTTTTTTTGATCATTACTGTTGAAACTTGTTATGAATCTGCTTTCCACTTGATTGCTATTAATAAAAGAATTGATTATTTGTACTAGAGAAGCTGAAAGTGAGATGAAAAAGCAAAGTAGAAAACTTTATTGATGAGTTTTATATAGCTCTAATATCAGCCTTTTGCTAAACTTATCCCATTTTACAGGTGACTACAACCATTGGTTATGGCTCTCCAAACAAGGCTAACTCCTACAGTGTGCATGGAAGTGCACTGGGTGCCAAAGAAGTTGATGCCACAAGGAAGAACCTTGGGTGGCCATATGAACCTTTCCTTGTACCTGAGGATGTTAAAAAGTATTGATGATGGCTCTAATGATTTCCTCATTTTCTACGTGTTGATTAAGATTTATATATTCCTGAATGAAACTTGCTTGTTTCCATGCAGGCATTGGAGTCGCCACATAGCTGAGGGTGCTGAACTTGAAGCTGAGTGGAATGCTAAGTTTGCTGAATACGAGAAGAAATACAAGGAGGACGCTGCACTGCTGGAGTCTATTATTAATGGTGAATTACCTGCTGGTTGGGAGAAAGCACTTCCAGTGAGTAAAGCTTTATTCTAAACTATTAGGTTGCTAGTTATCATTGCCTTGAGGTAACCCCACAAGGTATCGATAATACAGAATCCAAAGTTCTAGATAAATCTTCTGTTAATGAGTGTCATAGTTATATTAGATAACCTCTTTTTTGAATTTTTATCACTGCACTTGCAATTCCTGTCTGTATAGTTTCAAAAGTCATTCCAATTGTTGACACCTGACATTTGAGAATTGATTATGTCTAGGTTATTGATCACTTTTTCAATTTGATTTCAACTTTCAGACTTACACTCCAGAGAGCGCAGCAGATGCCACCAGAAACCTGTCTCAGCAAAACCTTAATGCGCTTGCAAAGTTTCTCCCTGGTCTGCTTGGTGGCAGTGCAGATCTTGCCTCTTCCAACATGACCTTGCTGAAAATGTCTGGGAATTTTCAGAAGGATACCCCAGAAGAACGTAATGTTAGATTTGGCGTTAGAGAGCATGGAATGGGAGCGATCTGCAATGGCATTGCTCTTCACAGCCCTGGATTGATTCCTTATTGTGCCACTTTCTTTGTTTTCACTGACTACATGAGGGGCGCCATTAGGCTTTCTGCATTATCTGGGACCAGAGTTATTTACGTTATGACCCATGATTCTATTGGACTTGGAGAGGATGGCCCAACTCACCAGCCAATAGAGCACTTGGCAAGCTTCCGGGCAATGCCAAATATTTTGATGCTTCGTCCAGCTGATGGTAATGAAACTGCTGGAGCTTACAAAGTTGCTGTTCTTAACAGTAAGAGGCCTTCAATCCTTGCCCTTTCTCGGCAAAAACTGCACCAACTTCCTGGCACCTCTATTGAAGGAGTTGAAAAGGGCGCATACATTATTTCAGACAACTCATCAGGTAACAAGCCTGATATTATTTTGATTGGAACTGGTTCTGAATTGGAAATTGCCGCCAAAGCTGCTGAGGATCTAAGAAAGGAAGGGAAGGCTGTCAGAGTTGTTTCATTTGTTTCTTGGGAACTCTTTGATGAGCAATCGAATGCCTACAAGGAGAGCGTTCTTCCTGCTGCTGTATCAGCTAGAGTTAGCATTGAAGCAGGAACAACATTTGGGTGGGAAAAGATTGTTGGAAGCAAGGGAAAGGCAATAGGAATTGATCAGTTCGGAGCAAGTGCTCCGGCAGGAAGACTATATCAAGAGTTTGGTCTCACCAAGGAAGCTGTTATTGCAGCAGCCAAGGAAATTTCTTAGATGCCATAGTAGTTCTTGGCCATTCAGAACTCTTTTTAATTACTGGTTTTGGCTTGGTTTTTTACGTAGATAGGGAATGAGTAGGAGATCTGCTATGAGAGCTGTCTCCTTTGTTTGAATAAGGCAACATGAGATTGTTGCTGCTTGCGATTCCCAGTGAAGCATCATAGGAAAAAGGATATTAGAATTAATGAATTTGACAATTTGTAATAACTCCTTGACCATTGAGTTTTGCGTTTGCCACATGGTTAAATTCAATCATGTTCACGATCTTCCATTTGGCCCTTGTTAATCTGCTATTTAATTTTATTATACTTGTTTGTGATGCATATAATTTGGATCAAATTGGTACTCCCTTGGATGCTATTTACAAGGGGAATTTCTTCTTTTTGTTGGTTCTAAATATAAGAGAAAAAAAAAAGAAATTAATAGTACATTAAGTTTTTCTTTTTTTAAAATTATCTTTTATTAATTATATAGGAGAAATTAAATATATTGGTTATTTAAATTAATATTAAATTAAGTGGGTAATTATAAAAGAAATTTAAAATATGGGATAACTTAATTAATTTTAACTAACTAAAATTATTTTTCTTAATATCATGAAATAATTTTCTTTTCTTTTAAAAATGGAATTATAAATGAGATTGTAGGGGGTATTTTAATTCCCCAAAATTTATAAGTTATTCTGCTAGTCACGGGCATATTTTCCTAACATTATCATTCCTCTGATTTATATCGATCGGTCCTGTCTTTTTATCTGATTTTTCTTTCTTTTTTGGATACATTTTTGTGTGATTATTCTATTATTGTAAATAGCAATTCTTTCGAAAAAGGTAGATGAAGAAAACAGAGGAAAATAAAGATGAAAAATGATACGAGGAATCGCAATATGTTCAACATATAGCCAATGAAAAATGTTACAAGAAAAATAGAGGTACAATTGTATGTTTAATAATCTAGTTGCTTTAAAATTAATACTATATGTTCCTATAAAAATGCGAAGTCGGTTTTGGAAAGGCCAGTGTGGTTCAACATTGAATTTTAGCGATAGCCGCCATTATTTTATAGTTAAGTGCATACTGATGCTGTAAATTTAATATTTAGTCACACTTTCGGCAGCCTTTACATCATTGATGCTGATTTAAGCATATAATATTAGATGTTATAGTTATATATGACATCATTGTTCAAGTTTGATACGTGTTTTGTTATTGACTTTGTAATTATGATATGAAAAGATATTATAGTTATATGGATGATGTTTTTTCTAATTGAATTGATAAGGATAGAAGTTTTGAAGATTCCAGAAGTTAATGTGCTTCCATAAGATCATGATCATATTTCTCTACTCAGCTATCTTTAATGGTCAATACAGTCGAACTGATCTTCTTGAAGTTAGGTTGCCCAGTGTTAACAAACCTAGAGTTAGTTTGCAATAAAATTAAAAGTTCTTTGTAATTTTAGAAAGTTTTAGTGGTAATTACTAAATATTCAAGATAAATTACTATTTGAAAATTGGAAAGTCATATGATAACAAAATCTAAAATTGGGTTGAAATAATCTTAAAAGTTCTTTGTGGACTTTCCGGCTGTAAATATTTAAGATAACTCCATGAGAATTGGAAAGCAAGATGCTAACGAAATAAGTTATAATATTTCTACATTTGTAGTCCCGTTTCAATATGCAAATTAGGATTAAAGAAAACACACACAATTGCACGAGCACACGAAAATATATACTGATGTTTTACTTCTAGTTTAATATATGGTTTGTGAGTTATCCAAGAAAAAGTAGTGAAAAGTCAAAAAATGCGGACGTACGTCTCATGAAGTGCAAGAGCTAAACTACAAGAAATTTTTAGCCTAGCTAAACAAATTGCTCTCTGAAGGCTAAGACTTCAGCAACCATTGGAAATTGACCTTTACAACTAGGTTTCTCAGCGCTTCCAACCTCAAATCATTATACAAACAAGCTGGAAACCAGACCAGAAGTTGCACTATAACAGCAGTCGAATAATGTGGGATTTACTTAACAAGACTAGGAAGTAATTCCTTTACCAACAGGAGATGGGGTGCTCAACATTCACCAGACCACAGCTACACTCGCTTTTCTCCTCCAATCTTTATCTCAGTATAATAACTTGATCATCTGATTGGCCTGACCCACCGAAATTGAAAGTTGTTGCTGAGGTTTCTAGGTGCTCTTCCAGGATATTACATCATGTTTATCTTCATTTCTCAAATATCGTATAAAATTGAATTATCTGTCACATTCCCCTTCCGAAAGGGCCAGATCACTAGACCCTAACGAATTCATCCACATGAAATCACCAGAAATCTCTCTACTTCGCAAGGATGAAATGAACGCTTGAAGTAATATTAAAAAAAACGTCACAGCGAAAAATGATAATGACAGTGTTTTTCAATATGAAAGGCTAAAACCACATAATTTATATATAAATGCTACATTAACACGATTCTGACATAGGGTCCCAGAAAAACTACAATCTTGATCTCTTTGCCGGATACTCGCACACTGCATAATAAAACCTGAAAGTAAACACGAACGCCCAGAGAGCTCATTTCATCTCAGCGGCCACCAACAGGAATGTAATATATAACAGACAAACAGCACTATATTACAGGATAAGAGAACGCAAATTGAACTAGCCACAAACACCAGCCTGCTTGCACAAAAGGTCTACATGTATTTTCTAAAATCACTCTGCAACCTTCACATTAGAGAGATAGACTTTGCTCTGAATCACACTTCCACCAATCCAAAATCCAGGCATGACCATCAGCCCAACATTGGGCTTCACATCAGTTTCATCCATGATCAGATTCTTTATCACGCTTTCCATATAAACTTCAGAGAATTCACTCCCTGCTTTAACCTGAAATACCTTGACATTTGGCTCAAACGAATATGCAAGTCTGTGCAAAAGCCAGATTGACTTGGCAAGTTTCAGAAAAGCCTGGTAAAAAGCAGTCCTTGGATGCCCACCCCCCATCAAAAAATTTCGCTGATCTAGATTTCCAAAGAATGACGCTTCCATCTTTGGATGAACTACTACTACATATTTGCTCCGACAAAATTTCCCAAAAATGGAATCTGGATTTTGCCCTAGCATATCCAAGGGATCTGTCTCTCTTGAAGAAAGAAATTGATGGAAAAAGCTCTCCTTAGTGACTGTAAGATTGTCTGACTTGACACCAAAGCTTTCCTCCTCAAAGCCACTAAACATCCTCTGGCATATGTAGGACTCAAATGCATACTTCTTGTGAGCTCTCCTTGTGTAAATGACATTAGGTACGATTGAGTGAGCAGCAGCATCAAGGTCCCACCCAGCTGCCTTCATCATGTTGATAAGCGGTTTAGAAAAATCATGAATGGCTTTTGAAGCTGCTTCAGCAGCAGATGTGAAAAGATCTGGTGTAAGATCAACAGGAAAAAATCTATTTTCATCTTCTGAGTCTTTGGTTAACAAACCCCTAAGCTTCAGATTCTTTTCTAACTTAGCCCGCTTTTGGCTAGCCTCCTCAATCTGCTGATTCAATTGATGGATCTCCGAATCTTTGTTCTGAATTTCAGACTGGAACTTCTTCACCATAACCTCATAGGTTTTCAGTAGGCTCTGCTGTTCTTGAATTTCTGCAGCTAAACGAGAGTCTTGTGGGGAAACACACACAGGTTTTGGGTTGTTTTCCCTATAGAAATGCTTGAGTTCAGACAGATTCTTTAACTCCGCAATAACAAGTTTATCCGCAGTTTGGATTTTATCAGGATCATAGGGAGTATGAGCAGATTGGAGTTGGATATAAGCTGATTTCAGGGAAGATATATTTGTAAATATTCTAGACATTAAAGTTTCAAAAGCTTCAGGATTCTGATTCATGGCCTCTTCCACAGGTTGAGGGTGGACCTTCTGACTATTGCTCTCACGTAATTGCGTCTCTTTTGCTCCAGTGGGTAGCATAGCTAATGCCAATAAAGGGATAGTTGAATAAGCTATCCTTCAACAAAACCAAAACTCACACAAAACCTGCAAGATTTTGTGAAGTTCAATCAAGGTATTGAATGCAAAAATTACATACCTGTCCACTATACATAAGGGTTCAATTCCTGTTCCAAACCCAAGGTACTACGTAGTATTGTTACATGGGGATTAAAGGATAGTTAGTAATTAGTAATCTGTTGGAGTTTGATAGTTGGTCAGTACTCCTAGGAAAGGAAACTCGTTTACATTTCTCTAAATATACATAGGAGATATATAGATGTGATTGGTGTGAATGAATTGAATTGTGGGGTGTGTTTACTTTTGCAATGTATGAATTAAATGATTATTTTGCTTGAGTAGCAATATTAATGACTTAATTTGTGTCTTGAAGATTTCGTCGCAATGCTACGCAAAGCCAATCAAATCCCCGTCTTGAACACAAACCAAGAGAAATCAAATAAAGAGAGCCGATTTAACAAATTCATCCTAAAATTGTCGTAGTTCCATGAAGATTTTTTTTTTTGGGAGAGGGGGATTTACCAGTGGTTCAACTAATGTACAATTCGGATTTGCAGCACCAGAATGATCAGTTTCTTCGCCACTCATTGATTTTATTCATATCAAAAGAGTAAGTGGCACCATAATTACAACTATTATCTTCGTGTTTACACCAGAAGTCAAGGAGAAATATGAAGCGCAGAAAGAACAAAAAAGTGTAGCATATCCAAATAAAATCTGGGAATTGAAGACCAAATCTGAAAAAATGTCGAATATGGGGCTAAAACGGTACAATCTGCCTTATGAGGTACTCAGTTATACAGACAACCAAACAGGACGCAAAGACAGAGATCTATTACCTTGTGGGAAACTTCGCCGGTATGTCGCCCCGGAAGGCGGAAGGAGGAAGCAGGAGACGGTTTAGTAGGGTAGGCTCGCGGCTACGCAATACCGGTGAAGATGGCTGGCTGGTGGAGTGAGAGAGAGAAGACCCTTACCAAACATAAAAGGAACGTTGGCAAAAAAAAAAAAACGCACTCATATACCGTTGCCTTTTTATTTTATTTATTTATTTATTACAAGGGAATCCACGCCGTTTCATAATTGGTTTTTTTTGTTTTTTTCTATAACCATAATACGGTCTCGAGTCAAAATCAATGGAATATCCAATAAAATCTATAGGAAAACATATTATTTATTAATTATTAATTATAAATAGTACTATAACATAGTAAATTTTGTATTATACATGATCCATCTTTAGTTTTATTTATTTATTTATTTAAAATCAAAAAAATCGATTATTTATAAACTATTGACATTAGCATTATAACTCACTTGATATTACATATGATGTAATGCATAGAAAAATATGTTAACTGTGGTTTAAGTTTGGGTTGGATGTAAGCTAGTATGTATGTATGTATGTATGTAGTATTGAAATGTTAGAATTGAGATGAGTGGTGAAGGAGAGAAAAAAGGGCCGGCATGGTGTTTATTTATTTATTTATTTATAAGGAATTAATTATGAATTACGTATATGGAAGCACTTGCTGTGGTTGGGTTGCGACTCTTACTGCTAAGAAACTGACAAACCTGATAATGGCTTGGCTGATTGGGGTGACTGTGCAGTGCTGTATGTTAGTGTTAGGCATGCATTCAGGTTATCTCTTAGCTCCTATACTATTGCTATGTTTGGTAGGAAGAAATTATTTTGAAGGAAAAGGAAAGGGAGAAGGAAAAGGAGAGAGGAATTCCATAAAAGGACTATTTTATATTTATAGAAAGTTTGAATAATATGTACCAAATAAATTTCATAAGAATTTATCTCTCATTCTCCCTTTCATGAGACCTCTTTCATGTGTACCAAACCTAGCCTATATCTTTGGTATTCATCAAAGGTATCTCATCTTAATTAACGAAAGAGGGGGGAGAAAGAGATTAATATACCAATACCTATACCTATATATATTAGTAAATAACATAATTTATTTTAAAATTATATAACATGCCTAGGTTTTTTAGCTTCACCAACACCAACCGAAGAAGAGTGTGTTAGAAACGGAGTGTCATCCGATTCTTTCACGTGGCGAGTCCACCGCGGTTGATCTGCGAATCTGAGGCATTTTTGAGCTGACGGCCTGCGCGGTTACTGAGGGAGTGGCAGAATCCGGTATAGAGATGGAAGTCGGAAGGTTACCAATCTCAGCGTCAAAGAGAGGCAAACTCATATCAGCTGGCTACACCACCCTCCTTACCATCCTTCGCGCCTCCTCTTCCGATCTTGCTCGAGGTTTCCACTTCCTTCTCCTTTTATTCACTCTCAGTCTCAACCATTACAACTCAATGTGTATTATGAGATGACTCATGCACCGTCATTAATTAATTAATAGAAAACAAGTATAAAGAGATCGTTTCATGCTCCTTTTCAAATTAGAAACTTCGTGCCGATTCATGGGTTTTACCATCAACTATGACCTAGTAATCCTTTACAAGGACCTTCGAATCATTATTTTCTCACTATCAAAACTTTAGGAACTGGCTGTCACAAGATATAGGATTTTCTGTTTGTTGCTGCAGTTATTGTTTTACTGAGTATTAGACAACCTTGAACTAAATCAATTTAAATTTCAACGCAACTAGTTAGTCTTTTCCTACGGATTCTGCTATGTTTTACCTATAATATTGGTTGTCAGTTTGATTAGAGTGGATGGCAACCTATCTTTAGCAGTGCCCTTAAATTCATGACCAGTTGCAAGTATCATACATCTTATTTAGAGTGCAAGTACACTATTGTTTCTCAGTTGTTCATATTTATATCTCTTACATCTGGACATATTTATATCTTAGTTGTTTTTCTCACATATTTACTCTTTTTCCTAAACAGATTTAGATGTTTCAGAGAGTGAAGCTTCTGAAATTTTGAAATATGTGTCACAAACTAATAGGTTGGACGGGTCAAGCGGGGGTCCTGCTACTGTTGATGGTATCGAGTTTGTTCTATTTATATCTTATTTTGTTTTCCATTTGAAAGATAATAGCTGTTTAGCTGAAATGTGATGTTTTGCCTCATTTAATGTGGAATTAAAATTCTTTTACCTACTGTCAAAACTTTTGGGTTCCTGACAGTTTTCTACATCATCTTATGCATGATAAACTAAAAGCTGACACCATCATTGCACACCCTCATCCCATTATAAGATGTGACCTCAGCTCACTACTGATTAAAGCTTCATTGGATTTCACCCTGACATGTCGTTTAATCTGATTATATTAAATTTATGTGTGCTTTTTCCTTATTCTTTTCCCTCCATTAGTCACACATTGGTCTTCTGTAAAGCACATGCATGCATTCATGTGGAGATACAGTTAGTTGGGTTTCCCAAATTTTTTGGCTATCTCAAATCCGATATCCTATATGTGAAACATATCCAAAACTGGAGACAAATTTCTATTAACTGAATCCAAAATACTGGATGCCAAAACTGACCAAAATAATTGAAATTTAAATGAACCGAGCAATTGTTTAGAAAGATCACCTTGGCACAATGGGTTTGCATGGAGTGAAGTGGTAACATCTTTAGTGGATCAATCCTTCTTCATGAAATTTTTGTGAAACATGATGCTCCAAAGTGGCTAAGGACCATATATGATTGTCACTTGATAGTCTTTAGTTGGGGATTTGTTTAGGCACTGAAAGATGAGAGATTTGAGTTTAATGGGAAGTCTTTTATGTCTAGTTGTTAGAATATGAGATGAGTTGTGATGTGAATCCTTGGAGTGTAGTATTATTCAGGTGTATAAAAGCTCGCAACTGTTCTTAACAAAAGTTGAGAGAACTTACAGTTACAGTAACCTGGAAAGAAGGGGGGAAAAGATGCAGAAGGTAAAGGAAAATAGCACCATTGAAATTAGAGAGGGCAATGCCACTCCCACAGCTTTCTCTGAAAATTTTCTTGCCTCACTACATGCTCAGAACCCCCATAAAACCCACTAATCATCACACTCTCTAATAGGGAGGAGAGGAGAGCGGAACTATAAGAAGAGAGATCAACAGAATTTGTACTCACAACTGTCATGACTGTGGCCTATCCTCATGCAAGTTATTTAAGGATTCTTCTTAGTACTTGCCTATGTGCCCGACAACATTCCCCTCCTCCAAAACAGCCTTTGTCCTCAAGGGTGGTCATGGAAACAATGAAAATCTGTATGCATGTGCTGTAAGTCAAATAGTTGAACCCAAGTGGCCCCTTCTTCTGGCAATTCCTTGCATTGGACTAGCACTTCTGTTGTTGGCCTACCCCTCTCTGCACAATCTTCTCGGGGACCAACTGTTCTAGGCAGTTATGTCAGCCTGATGGTGGGTGGTGCTGGGCTGTGGCAAGGATTGGGAGTTTCAAGAGAGATACAGGAAGGTTTGATTTATCCTTGAATCCCATGGGAGATCCAGCTTATAGGCAACCTGCCTGCCTTATGCAGGACATTTCTCCCTCTAGCCCCTTTGTTGGTAAAATTCTGGGAGTTTTGCTTTCTCTTTATTTTATGGTATTTTTTCATGTAGGTGCTCAGACTGCTTGGGCAATGCTCGATGAGGAAAAGTTTTCACCATGCATTACCACGTCATGTCTGGACCTGGATAACATCCTTGGTGGAGGTATTAGGTGCAGAGAAGTCACTGAAATTGGTTAGTTAGCAATGTTATTCAACTTGTTTTTGTGAATTGTATAATGATGACCAGTAATTGAAAAATGAAGCCTTGCAAGTTCCTTCTTCCCTTTTCTGGATTTCAACTTGATTTTTTGTTTATTTGCCTAGGTGGAGTTCCAGGAATTGGTAAAACACAAATTGGGTATGCTTTGTCATCCCAAGTTTCTACATCATGTCATGCTTGTTTCTTTCCCACTTACTTGTGAGATATGTTGGTTATCTGTAGTATTGCATGATATTTACTTTGACAGGATTCAGCTTGCAGTTAATGTTCAGATTCCAGTAGAATATGGTGGCCTGGGTGGGCAAGCTATATACATTGGTAAGAGCCATTTGGTTTTTTGATACTTGTTGACAGTTGGGTGTTTAATAGGATTTATTGATTTCTTGTGCTTGTCTTGTATAATTCTCAGATACAGAGGGCAGCTTTATGGTGGAACGTGTTCTACAAATTGCTGAAGCTTGCATAGAAGACTTGTCAGAATATGGCCTCCTTCACAAGGATGCTCAAGATTGTGAAGTTAAAATGCACCCTAATAATATTTTGCAAAATATCTTCTATTTTCGTGTTTGCAGCTATACTGAGCAAATTGCTTTGGTAAATTACTTGGACAAATTTGTCATGGAACATAGAAGTGTAGGTATCAAGTTTCATGTATTGAATTGATATTTTTCCAGCAAACTTCTTGAGGATGAATTTTAATATGTAATTGCCTTATTCTTTTGCTTCATAATCTGCTTTGACTATGGACCATGGGAGTACTCTTGCTATGACTTTATTTTCTTTTCCTTTATAATCCAACCTTTTTTTCCCTTATGTTATTTCAGGTGAAGATCATCATTCTTGACAGTGTTACTTTCCACTTCCGCCGAGAGTTTGATGATATGGCCCTCAGGACTCGATTACTTAGTGAAATGGCTTTAAAGTTTATGAAGCTTTCAAAAAAGTTCAGTTTGGCTGTAAGAGTTACCTTATTCTGCATCAGGGATGTTACGGTTTTGAAATTAATTTGTACTCACAGATGGGTTTCCATAACATGGATGGATAAAGTTTTATCATCGATTAGCCTCTTGCCTTACAAAATAGGCTTTACTGGCTAAATGTCAAGAAGAATTTTCTGATATTTCTTTAATGCCTTCATTAATTTCCGGTTATTAATTTCATTTTGTGCCAGGTTGTTATGTTAAATCAAGTAACAACCAAGCATATTGATGGTTCATTCCAATTGACCCTTGCACTGGGTAAGTATTATTTTCATTTTTACTTCTCACTCACTCATTGTTTGTATGGACAATCTTGTGCTGTCCCATTATTATATGGGTTCGATTGTAATGTTTTGTAGTAATGCTGAATAGGTGATAGCTGGTCTCATATGTGTACAAACCGGATCATCTTGTATTGGAATAGCAATGAACGATATGCATACATTGACAAGTCCCCCTCTCTTAAATCAGCATCAGCATCATATTCGGTGACCAGCAGAGGGATCCGTAATTCTACATCAAGTAGTAAACGAGTTAAAATGATGTGAGATCCCCCATCCCCTCTCTCTCTCTCCCCCTTCTCTCTCTCTTTTTTCCTCTCCTCTTCGTTTACTTGATGCAGTTGATGTTTCAACTTGGAAACTTTCGATGGTTTACATGACGTGACATACTGCTGGTGGCTTAGATGGTGTGTGGCATTGAGTAAAAATTCAACCACCTACCTGTTTGTTTGATATAGAAAATGAAAAAAATGATTTTGAAGATTTAAGATGATTCACACTTTAAAAGTAATAAAGAATATGATAAAAGTTGTTACGTAATAATTTTAAGAGTGTAATAGGCATATTAAAGAGAAAGAAAAGCAAATTACTTTCTTCTCTTCCTATGGAACGTGGCCACTTTAGAATACGGGTGTGTTTGGATTAGATTATATATAAGTGATTATGAGAATTAGTAATTGTGTCAAAAGTGATTTGTGTTTGGATATTTTTACCTCATAAGTGATTTTGAGAAAAGAAATGTGTTTGGATATCGGGGTTTAAGTAATTATTAGATGGATAATGGGAAGAAAAAATGAAATAAGTGATTATGGGAGGATAGCTGATTATTATAAGTCGAAAAAATCAGCTTCTTTCATAAGCACTTATTTGAGGTATAAGTACTTGTTGAAAAACTATTTCTGTTTGGCAACTCCATCATATAAGCACTTATGGATCCTTATTTATGAAATCCAAATAGGTTATACACCTATTGCATTAGGTGATGCGAGATGCAAGAGGATAGAATATACAACTGAACATTCCCTCTTTGTTTTCTTCAAATTTCAAGATATGGTACGATTGATTTAGTGCATTTTTTTTACTTTGCTACAAAATCGGCTTCATATATCTCGAAATATCTTTTTAATTTTGGTGATACTTGGTACGGAAACGTTGTAATTTTCTTGGTATTTCAAAATAAGTTGTTAGGTATCAAGGTTAAAAAGCGTATGAAACTCCTTATAGGTGACTAATAATTAGGTCTAAGTAAAAGAAATACCTTGTAACCAAAAAAGAAAAAGAAAAAAAAACACCTCTGCATGAATCTCCAATCCACATCTTTAAGTTACTTGCTCCCTTTTTTTCGGTGGATTATTAGTCCTTTAAACCAGGGATATAAAGCAAAAGAAAATTTATCAGTAAATACATCTGAGAAGCAAAACAAGTTAATATATAAAGGCATAGCAAAAAGAGCCTTATGAAAGCCACGTAGGACCATGGGAGAAAATGTTTGCGGCTTTCTATCAGAACATTTCATTTCAAATGTACTTTCATTCATTTGAATTTTCTGGAAAATTAAATCAGAAAAGGTTTGAGGTTTCAGAAGTTATAAAAGTTAGGAGTAGAACCTAATAGCCAAATACTTTTAAGGGTCGAAAATGAAATATAAAGCAAAATTAAAGAATAATTAATGCAATTTAAACAATAATTTAAATAGCCATGCATACGCTGTCTTGTGAAAATAGTTTAAATAATCTCATCCTATTGTCTTCTAATAAATAAACATGAATTTAGATAGGATCAAGCTTAAGAGAATATGAGCGATTGTGTTGCACCAAATTTTTCAGTTGAGGGTGTTGATATTAACTTAGCAAAAATCATTGTCCTCAAAACAATTGGTATGAAAGATTAGTTAATCTTCCTCTTACAAATGCTTCAAAGCAATGAGCAAGAGTAGTTTTCATCCTCCAAAACATCTATAAGAGTTAATAAAAAAACCAAGCTGCCTCAATAGCGTGGAGCATCAGTGATTAAAGAAGACTAGGATATTATGTTGTAATTGACTTAAAAAAAAAAATCCTCCGTCATCTAAATTTCATTAAAAATATGATAATAAACAATCATGTAAATCATTTGAGTTCATTGTTTTTAAGAAATCAATTTAAATAAATCCATGACCATATAATTTAATTGATGGATCTGTAATTATATCTGTAGAGCCTGCAATGTATCCAGTTTATGTGAACTAGCTACTCACCTAGACCCCGAATTTTATTACAAGTTACAAACTCAATACCCAACAAAAAAATGCAGTGTTGGAACTTGATATGGCGCACTCATCTATGAATTCAGCCAATCGAAAACATTGGGTGATGTTGGTAGTCTTGCTGTTAGAACCTCAACACCGGTCTCTGTCACCTAAAAAAAGTAAATCAAGTTACGTATCAGAGAGTTGAAAAAATTAAAAAATATAACGTTATAAATCAACGTCTTGCTCCATTGCCATCCCTATCTAAGCCCCAAATGTGGGACAAAATAAGAAAGAATGGGGCAGAGACAGTACTGAAAAATCCACCGTATTGCTCCATTGCCATCCCTATCTAAGCCCAAGTATCATCCTTGTTCTATCAAAAACCGAAATAAAATACAGGGGTATTTATCATTTTCTTCCTATACTCGTAAAATCATTCTTATGGTCAGAATGCACATAATAATGAGACAATGTGTCCTTCATACCAGAAGTGTGTGTTCAAATTGAGCACTGCGTTTGCCATCTGCAGTGACAGCTGTCCATCCATCTGGCCACATTCTATCACGCCAAACACCTATTAAGAAATTTCTGTCAAGAGTTTGAAAACGGAAGATATAAGGAAGGTTAATCATTAAAACAGGAGCAAAAATACCTGCATTAATCATTGGCTCGATGGTGAAGGTCTGTCCGGCCTTCATTACACCAACTGCTTTATTTCCTGCAAACAGTTAAGGTTTACAAATGCAGCCTGTTTGCTTCTTGTAATCAGTGTTCAAATTCAATATGACAAAATATTAGCCTGTTTGGTTTACCGTTTTCAGCTTTTTGATTTTATCAAAAAATAGACAACTAGAGTGAAAATATGTGTGGTAAGCTTAAGAAAGTAGATTAAAAACAAAAATATCTAAAGGTGTGTCCAGCATTTTCACAAAATGAATGGTAGCATTTTTTAAATTAAGCAACAGAATCAGAATCTGAAATAAATATTAAAGAAAGCCAAATAATCTCAATTATTGATTGCTAATGTTTAGGGTCCAATGACAGAGAAAGAGATGAATAAATTTTCAACTTCTCATTGCAGACTAACCTTTCAAAATAAGCAAAATTTGCAAATGAAGATAGATGTTTAGAAAATAAAAATGAGAATTAGAATGTTATTAGAAATCACACACACTCATTTGCTAGAAGGAGTGTTCTCAAATGAAGTGCTTTTTAAAAAAAAAAAAAAATCATTCCTTAACGGACCAAAAAGTTCAACGTATTGTGCTCAACAAAGGGGGAAAAAATTTGATACACAGAAAATATAGCAAAGAGGTAAGTACAAAGAGGCTGATAAGTAATGAGCAAAACTTCCAACAATTTATTGAGAGAAATAACTTGCCCTTTAAAAATATCATTTTTAGCACATCAACTGGCCCCTTTATAATTAAAGTAATTCCTACATTGACAGCTAGATCAAATATCAGCAGCTGCAGAATACAATTTTTTTAATATATGTTTTCCACTCTTGCATGCTTTAAATTAAGGATACTTCCATAATGAGGAATATTTGGTGCACAGTGGAAGAGCTCTCCAATTCCATGTCCACAGTATGATTTTACCTGTTTAGGGAGAGAAGGAATCAAGAGAAAGGAAGTAGTTAGAGCCCTAAGCTAATCGAGCAAAGATAATCAAATACCTAAAGTTTTCATAAAAGTTGTGCATTACCACAGAGAAGCTGGACATTGAAGCATGACGATTAATAACTTCACCAATCTCACGAAATCTCACCCCGGGCTTCACTGAAGTTAATGGGAAAAAAATTAGGAAAAGATAATTGAATTTTTTACACATCAACCAATGTTTTAAGGATAAATAAGACTAAGTAGTATACAGAACACTTCTTTTTCGTAACTCCTTACCAATTAAATATACTGAACTTTGACGTAAACTTCAAATGTCAATTTACATAACTATGATTATCACTACCTTTTCCAAATGATGCTTACCCTCTATGTATAGTTATTAGACAAGTTTTAAAGAATGGTAAATGAATGGAGCATCCTAAAAATTTTCCAAATAACATTACAAGTTCAGGTATTCCATCTGTATAATGACAATATATAAATACACACGCATATTGCCAACATCTGTAAATCATGACTTGATTGGCAGCTTAAATTTAAAGTACACAACCTTACTTCAAAAGCAGCATGCACAAAGCGCTCAACAGTTTAAAAATTGAAATAACATCGAGCTAAATTAGCAATCTATATACAGTCTAGTCAGTGAAAGAGTTGAGAGTTGAAATTCACTGGACAAATACCAATTGATATTGCTTTATCCAAGCATTCATATGTGCACTGGACTAGCCTGCGGGATTCTTCATCAACATTTCCCACGAAGTACGTTTCATTGAGATCACCTGCATAACACAAAGAATGACCAATTGTGGAGCTTTTTAACAAGTTGAAACAGAGTAAAAAATGGACGCTAGTCAACTTACCATGAACACCCTTATAGTACACAGTGACATCAATATTGACAATATCACCATCCTCAAGCTTCCTGTAGAGAAAGTATATATTAGGTGTATAATGTATTAGGTGATGTTCTCAAGTTGATATATTTATTTACTTGAAGCAACTATGGAACTACCACTAATAGATGTGTAGTTATCCATAAAGGGACTATGCCAGAAGATATGAGTAAATTCAGGCAGTTAATTAGGCAGGCCTTCACTATTATGAAAATGAAAATAGATATACACACACACACACACACACACAAACTCGTCAAAAACAAAACAATACACTAGAATTGAAGCCATTTTGACCACAAAACCATCAAGGATAATATTGATTTTCTGGTTTTTTTGGGGTATACCAAAATATTGATTTCTTGGGGTAAGAAATATAACATTAAAAAAATATATTTGTTAAAACTTATATTACATTTACAACCATGTTTATGTAAATTAATTCTATATTTAATGCCTGTATATGTACAAGTAGTTGAAATTAACCATTATTAACTATTGTCTTTTAAGTGTAGAAGTTTCTCTAGAAAAACCTTGTGAATACATTCTATTTAAATTTTAATAATTTTTTTTAAATGGTTCTCTTGTAAACTTGGGAGTATTTTGGCCAAAATGGTTTCAGTTGTAAGGTATCTTTTTGTTTCAGGAGAGGGCAATGTAATGTTTCATAATAGAGATCAAGGCTGCTTAAACAGGTCTCTCTAAGGAAAGGAGAGAATAATTTACCCCCTAAAACAAAGAAATTTCCTCAGCAAAAGCACAGAACAACCTACCTTGCATCAGGAATTCCATGGCAGATTACTTCATTAACTGACCTGTTAAAAAGAGTGGATGCATGATGTTAACAAACATGACGAAGATGAAGAAAGTGAAACACATACAGAAGGGAAGTACCTACGTGCAGCAAGACTTTGGGAAGAAATGGTAATTCAGAGGAGATGGATATCCTCCTGCAGGGATAAAAAATACAGTAAAATTACCACCAACACAAGTTATTGATAAGAATAGAAGGGGGTTTTCAGCACCCCCAGCCAGAACAAACCATTCTGGGTTGCCAAAATGCTTGCTCTGAAGTTTGAAAATAAATAAATATCTGCCAGGATCACATAAAATCAAGCAATCCCACAACATGGATCCCAACCTTGGCAAATCTTGATCTAATGTAGGATTGATATTGATTTTCATGGATGGGATCATAACATTGTATGATCTTTAAGATTAGAATTGCAATATTAACAACCTTGATTCTACATGCAAAAGGTTTATTATAACCCATTTTCCAAACTTCCACATGATATAAGCTAAGTGGCCCCGATGATTTAATGTTGAATGAAGAGCCAATGTCTGTCATATTCATCTAAGCAAAACCAAATAATGAGAGAAAAACACACCTAGCAAAAGAGCGCCTGATGAAAAAGAGACACAGAAAAGCTAATTAGTCCGAGATACTGGCCAGAAGCTAACTAGCCAGGAAAAATGATGCATTGGCATCCAAATAGTAGTTAAGGATTTGATAAGATAGTGCATTTCTCATAGGCCATTTAAAAAAATCTTCAGTTCTTTATCCAACGAACGTGCTAGTGTTTTGCAGAGCATAAAGCAATTTTATGAACTTGGATTAGATGGGGATAAATAAAGTAAAAAAAAAGGGCATGTTCTATTATGATAATGATAATAACAGTAGTTATGTGCTTCTGCTCCCAGTAGAGTGACAGGATTTCTAAGATATCCTAAATGTAATATAATGCACTCACTAAAATAATACCTGCAGCTATAGTTGCCTCATGGATAACTCTATCAATTTCATCAGTGGTTACACCAGGCTGGATCACCCGAGCAGCTGCATCCAATACTTCCCTTGCAATCTAGAAATTAATATGGTTAATTAAGTCTAAAATGTATACTTAAAGATGGAGCATAATTATATTTAAAATTTTTCATCATATTTTAGGAATCCATCAACATAAATTTTTCATCATATTTCCTCCAACTACAAGGATTCATATTTCTCAGCTTAAAAAATCCCTTCACTCTCTAGTGACTTCTCAGAAAATAACACCTTCTTAACTCAAGTTGGGGTTGCATGCCTGACTGGGTAGAGCTACAGATTAAGTGAGAAGGATTACCTGAGTCTAAAAATACATGGGACAATAACGACACTATTTACTTGCAATTCCCAAATTTCCACGTGTTGTGAGATAGGGGTTTGAGCTGGAAGAGAGAGAAAGGGAGATTGATCAGGGTACTTTAGACATGAACCTGAGGGGGGAAAGGTAGGAAAATTCTGGGTAGGCTGCAGAAAGACTCTGTCCTTGGGAACCTTGTCTTTTCTTGCATATTTTTTTTCGTTTCTTCATCTAGCTTCTGTAATCAACCCATTGCCCCATTCCACTTTCCTAAGTTCTTTCTAGTAGAACTATATTTTGAATATAAATAAGCCAGAGGGGTCTCATCAGCAGTAAATTTAGCAGTTATTGACATGAACTAGGATCGTATAGATTGAACAAGTTTATCACAGGATTACAGATAAACAATCATTCATCATCATTTGTCAACAAGTGAAATCAATTCATATCACCAGGCCATGTGCCATACAGTTTTTTAATAACAAAGACTCTAATCAAGGGGCAAATTTAGCAGTTAGCCCATAAATCCAATATGTACACCATGATTCTTTACTGTGATCACGGCTAAAATATTACTTTTTCTATAAAATAAGTTGGATTTAAAAGAGCATGTAGAAAGAAAAGAAACTGCTTCATAAGAATCTATATAAGCAGACGGGGAGAATATAGGCACATACGTGACACGTTTCTCTCATTCTCTGAATTTGATCTGGAGTTTTAATCTGCAGATCAATATCACATTTAGAATGGTGAATTAATAAAATACAAATAGTGTACTTCAACTTAATCTTGCCATCGTTGTAGGCATGTATCTAAAAATACTCACCTCAACAATATGCTGCAGATCACTACTAGGCTCAACTTTGGGAATACCCTACAAGTTAAAGCAGACCAGAAACAACATATTTACAAACTACTGAGCCTGAGTTAAGTCATCAGAAGATGACCTCCAATTATTAAGTCAACTGTAGATATAAGGAAGAGTTAAAATAACTTACATCATTAGCCCAATCAGGTTTATCAATATGAGCTGGTACAATTCGTTTAACAGATATGGGATATGGCCTCAGAGTCCTTATGAAAGCAACAATGAAATTTAGTTTCTGATTATCAATAAATGAATATATTTTACCAAAAAAAATATATGCATATGTAGCAAATGAGATGATTGAAAAGAGTTGATAATCTTGTCACAAACATCTAGGAAGCTCAGCCTAATCATAGGCATAGATAGAAAGAAAATAAGAGAAGAAAAACAAGAGAACCTGGAGTTCAGAAACAGGAGCATATTGTTACTAATATTGAACATGATCTTCTGTAATGGTTAAACATAATGTAAGATTTCTAAAATGTGGAGACAAAGTCCATGTGAATTACCCAATCCAATCAAAGTGAGGAATCTTTGGAGTTCGAGCCTGCCCTTTCTTCAAGCAATATAACCACCCTTCACCAAGTGAGTCTGAATTTTGCTGCCCTGGATTGCTGGTCCCAAGAGAAGTTAGCTTTGCCTTCAAGTGCACTGATTTGTGCGAGCTCCATGAAGCCTTGAAACAATCCTGAGTGCTGTCAAGAGATTTTAAAATTGGCTCCAAAACAAAGGATATTAAGATTGAGAAGTATAAGTAGAATTACAAAACTTAGTTGCGCATGAACTCTCTTAAGCACATAGTAAGCAGCTATTGTCTCATTTGTAACAATGGCCATCCCCACCATCTACAGTTTGCCCAGCAAACTGCAAGCCTTTAATTACTAATACAATATTCTGTGGATAAGATCCATCAGAACTTATATTTTCTTCCAATTAAAAGTTAAAATGACTTAAAACAATATTACTATTCAAAGCCAGAACCAACACTACAGTGCAACTAGGCTGCAATAACCAATTTTAACTGTTCAAATTGAGGACCCCGCAATAGGTGAAAACCTCTACAGTCTACATTAATATATTAAAAAGACTATCAACATTCTATAACAACCACAGCGACCCATCAACTCTTTAAATTTTAGATGTAGAACAGGACTTATGTAGATGAATCAGCTAATTGGGGGAAAAAAATTCTCACAGCTTATATCAACATTTCTGCAAAAGAACTGTCAATATAAAAACTTCAAGTGGTTGTTTCACTTTCTACTATTCACTCAACTTCTACGGCAACTAAAAGACTTGCAAAAGCTGATGAAGCAGTCAACAATTACAAACCAGAAAGCAGCACCTGCACGAGGAAGCTTCAATTCCATGCATTTTGGACACCTGAATAGAGAAAAAGAGAGGGTTGATTAAACATGATTATTTAAACATCTAAGGTTTATGGAAATTTGCTTCTGCCTTTTTCCAAAGAAGTAGAAACCAAGAAAATGAAATAAGCATATATCGTAATCCAGAAATCAGCTATTAGCTCATAGACCTTCAAAAGCCATTACATAAAGGAAAATGAAACGGATCCAAAATATGCATAAGACTATTATTTTTCATAGACAAAGCTTATTATAGAGAGAAGAGTTCCTTAAAAAAAAACAGCAGAGGGCCAACACCCAAGTAGAACAGGAAGAGCTCCAAAAATTGCAAACAATGGTAACGATGAAAAAAATCAATTGCATAAGCAGTAAAAACAATCCACAAGTTTCATCTTCCACTACCCAAGCTACCAAGGCAACATAGCATAGCAACGTAAGGTGTTGACTTAGAGATAGCTGGACAAGCTTTCAACTTGATATTACGAATTGGGTACAAGAAGTCCATGTAAAATTCAATTCTAGGTCCCAAAAAACCAGCTACCATGTGCAATATTAAAATCATATTGCTGAGAGCTTCCCAAAGCAATTCGATCGCATCTCAAACTTGTTGATCGCAAAAAAAAATATTGTTTTGACATGCTAGACACTATCTAATAGGAGGAACTCTTCTTACAATCCATATAAAATATGAAGAAGAAGTAAAAGGCAGAAAGAGCAGGGTCAGAAAATGAATAAGCTCAGCAGCTACAAAAAGAACACACGTACTGAAGATGAGCAGGCTTCCCACAATTAGCACAGGAGAGGGTAATCTCAGCAACATCAGAGACACCAGCCATAAGTCCCAAGATTTATTCACAACGACTTCAACCGGGAAGGCTTAGGGTTGCAGAGGAGCATAGAGGCAGACGAACCTCAGACAAGGAAAGAACTTATTTGCAGTTATATGAATTAGTAATTACCCGACGTAATTCGGTCGTGAGGAATGAGAAAATTATGTGTGTAAATAAACACCACTACAACGCTCATCGGAAGCGCTTGTAGCTCAGTGGATAGAGCGTCTGTTTCCTAAGCAGAAGGTCGTAGGTTCGACCCCTATCTGGCGCGTTATGTGCACATTTTTGCTTTTCTTCCGGAAACAAAATTTGAACACACAACTTTACCCAGATAAGAATTCTATCCTTACCAACTGGTATGTAACCCGTAAAATCAATAAGATTATTTTTATTTTTTAAATATATTTAATAATAAAATTCTACTTCCTTTATTTCTTAATATAATGGATAAAAGGCAAAATCACATAAATCAATAAGAATAATAAATTTGTCTGGAATATAAAATAGTTTTCAAAATCGCCTTAATTTAATATTAATAATTTTTACATCGTACAATTAATACAAATAAATTATATTAGAAACAATATCATTTTAATTAAAAATATTTTTTGTAAAAATACCATTAAATATACTAGACAAACCTTCAAATTTCTTATATTTTGAAACATAAAAACTCTCTCATTTGTTCTTTATATTAAGAAACGGAGGGAGTACATGTAAATGAGGATCAAACTAACATGTCAAACTGTTTAATGCATTAATAATAAATGATCATAAAGAAAATGATAATACAAAACTATCAATTGAGGTTATTAAACACTAATTTATACACGATATTTAAAGTTATGTCACTTGAATTATCATCTGATCTAAAATTAATATCTTCAATCTAATTCTAAATTATATACAGGATACAACAATATAGAGTTGTTCATGTTTATACAGGTCTTGATAAATACAAACCCACATTACATAGACTTTACCTTGAACTCTTATTATGATCATAGTAAAAGCTGATGTTACAAGAAATTGTATCTGTTTATAATAAATAGCAGTCTTAAATATAATGGAATCATAAATATTCCGAGTATACAAACTTTCAATTATTCATACATTTAATCTAGACATGACTTTAGTTCAAGTACATACTTATTAGTTTGTGTAACAATGAAATGAATATTATTACAAAGACTCAATGACTTATTAATATTCCTCATTAGAATAATAGGTACTCCAACATTTAACCTTGTAATGTGATACTGAGACAAAGTTCTTGCCTACAACTTTACCTCAGCATTCACAATCCATTTACCAACTGTGCCAAGCTGCTAAGTTAATACTCAATTACTTAAATTGCTAGTAATAAAAAAAAAGGCTGAAATACACGTAACTTTCTCAAGTTTAGATATTGTACATATAAACATCCCTTTTCTTTAAAACATAATTTTTTTTTTGCTAGTATCTTTAAAACATAATTAAAGACTTCCCCAACCTTTTAATTTTTATGATGAAACCTCCTCATGTTAATGATAACCATTAAATATTAATAAGACTTCTTCACATCAAAGACAATTTAGTGACCTGTCCTATGAGATGGCTTTGAGATACTTATGTCATTTTAAGATAAATGTACTCTCCAAAATATAATCGTTCACAAACACCTATATGCGTCACTCGCGACATCAAACAACCACTTCTCCTTATGAATAATCGAACCCATCAAACAATGGCCCAGAATCCTTAAAACTGGTTGCAACTATTGGTTTGGGAGGTGTAGAGAGCTAAGAAGCCTCCTTGAAGTTGAAGCCAGCTTTCGATGGGCAATACGAGAAAGGTAGATGCAAAGCAGAAGATGACAAGCAAAAGTTAGGATGCCACTTTGGGAAAAAATCATCAATCATCATCATCAGTTAAAAAGATAAAAGTTTCAGGCTAAAATACTGTTCTTGGCACTGTTTTCAACTATTCCTAACACTGTTGTGTTGATTGCCGTCTTCATTTCCTTAAGCTATTCATCTCCGTCTCCTAGGTGCATCTCCTATATAATTTCCTGTCGTGTCTTCCCCACGCATGTGACAGGTGCATCATCATTTTTTTTGGATTCTATGACTTTATAATAAAATAAAACGTTGAAAATTGCTTTCTCAGGCAGCGCCATTATTGTCTTGCGTGGCTTGGGTCTGGTGCATCATTCTTTGCAACTTTTAGAATTCTCGCTTTTGCAGTTTTTAAAATTTTCCAGAGTCATCATCTCTGTGTTTCTTCCTCTCCCCCTGCCTTACCCCCTTCTTTCCCTTTTTCTCTCGCCCTCTATTGATTTCTCCCTCATGAGGGAAACAAAGGAGCAAACACCGTTGATGAAGAAGAACGATGAAGACCATTAATGGTGTGGACATCGAATGTCACCAGTGAAGAAAACTGAAGACGAAGAGAGAAAAGCAATCAAAAGGGGGGAAAATGTCGTCAAGATTGAACAGAGAACGATGAATAATTGGGAGCCAAAATCATCTGCAAGGGAAAAAAACTTGTGGGTAGTTCGGGAGCGATAAACCCCTGTATTCAGAGCAGGAACGTGTTTGGGTTACTCCTTAATGCAAATGGAAGGTAATATGGGTTCTTTCTTTTTGTTTTTTTTTTTCTTTCCTTGGGGTCTAATTTTGTGTATGCACTTTCGGATTTGTTTCACTTTATCGTCTATCATCTATCTGTCTCTGTCTCCTTATATGTATTTAAAATATATATTTTAAAACATTTCTCCTTGTATCCTTAGAAGCCATTGATGATGGGATTCCTATTCACACCGGCGTAGTTCGATTCATCAATTTCTAGACAAAGCCTCATGTGCATCATCGGCAATGGCCAAGAAGAAAAAGTCCATAGCTTCAAGCCGCGACGAGGTGGATCGAACATGTATGCGTCCTTCTGCAATGTGGCAAATTCTCTATCACAATTGTATACTCAAGTTATGAACCACCAAAAGGTTTCGTTCCAAGCCAACGAATGCCACGGCCTTTCAAGATCTCTTATCTCCTAATATGTGCTGATTTTTCTTTATGCTTGAAAGAGGAGAAATTGCATGAGTTTGGACAAAATTTTCGATCTTCTTCACCAACGGCATTTGCTCCTTTACTTTGTTTCTGTCACGAGCCCCTTCAATTTAATCTTCCTGTATTTTGATTGAAGATTTCACTACTAGGTTTTATAAAAAGATAAGTGGGCATCGGGCAGCTGTATTTCTGGAAGAAGTTGAAGATCTCTCTCCTTCGGTTTTATTAGACAAGCAACAAAGGTAGTTCAGCGATGGCGAATCCAAAAGATGACGAGGCAAGGTAGTTCAGTGATGGTAGCACTAAAAATGACTAAATACGATAAAGCCATTTCTTGTTATTTGATTTCCCTCCCCCTTACTCTCTTCATCGTTTTCTTTTAAGCATTATCGCCTCACTCAGTCACTCTCCATCTTTGTCTTCATCTTAGGTAGCACCAAGCTTGAAGCTATGTCTTGGTCTTCGCTAAAGGCGGCCCCTAGTTCAAGGCTCCTCAATTATCCACCAACGAGATATTGGGTTCTAAACTACCATCGCCACCAACTTCCTCGCCAGCTCTAAAAACAGGCTCTGGCTCTTGCCGTGCTGTCCTATAAGAAGACTACAGGCACCTTTGGGTTTAATCTCAGTATTGATCTTTTGTGATGATTTGGAGCTTTTCTTGTAGCTATTCAATTTTTTGCTCATAATCTTAAACGGCTTTGTGTGATGAATTCTATTAGTCTTTGTAGATCTCTTCTCCATTTTCAGTCGGCATGAGTTCGGACGGCACATAACAGTCAGAGGTATGATAAGTTTAACTGCTCTTAATACCTTTTGACTTGTAATGTAAGAGACTTAGGACATGTGAATTATGTTATCGATTATTTGAGGCATCTGTTATGAATTGAATAAATTGTTTATGGACTGTAAGGAATTTTTTTTATGACTCGGAACACCTTTCATGTGGTAATCAGAACTTTTAGGATTTGATTTGCAGCCAAATTGATTTTGTATTGCAAACTCTAGATAGGAAGGCTTATGGATCTTTCAAGTGAGAAATAAGAAGTCACTGGGTCAAAATTTGATTCACATGGCTCTAGGAGAAGGGAACCAGGTTTTTATAGTCCTTAGAGTTATTAAAAAATGGCATTCATATGTTCTTTTTCCTTTTTTTGCATGGAAAATACTATATACACAAGATACATACACATACTCTTAGGGTAGAGAATACGGATTGGTGAAACTATTTCATGGAACTATAAATTTAGTGTTATGGGTAGTATGTTTAGGGCCCTGTTTGATTCAATTTTTGAAAACAGTTTTTCTGTTTTTGAAAATAGAAAACTCAGAAAACTTATTTGGTAAATCTGTTTTTTATAAATTATTCTGAAAAACAGAAAAATAAAAGAACAGAAAACTCAAAACACTTTTTAGGTATTTTGTAGTTTTTGTTCTGGAAAATACAAGGAAAGGTAAGAAACACTTACCTTATTAATGGTAAAGTTATAAATTTTGAATAGCTCATCTATCACTCACTAGTTATGATTTTGAGAACAATAATTCAAACAGATTTTTTTATTTTCTTGTTTTCAAAACTTATTCTTGAAAACAGTTTTACAAAATTATTTTTGAGAACAGAAAATAGAAAACACTGTCAAACAGGTCCTAGTTTTTTCATTTTTGCATATCTGAGCAAAGCTTGTGGCTTTTTATTTGTTTTTAGTGATGTAAAATCAATTGTAGATGAGTAATGAAAGCATTATTTCTAAGTTCTGTAATTATTTGGAAAAAGAGTATTTCTTGAGCTAATCAATGTTTTTCCCCGTTTTCAATACATTCTGAATTGAGCATACGAGCCTATTTTGGATTATATCTTTGTCTATGATTTTAGGGAATGGAGAACTAGGCATATCGATTTGAGGTATAATTTTTAATCTTTGTTTTTCTTGCATGTAGTCATTTCTTGGCATTCTTTTCTGTTGAGATTTCACTGTCTTGATCAACTTTTCTGTTTAGATATTTGGGATCGATTTTACAAAGTGATGGAGAAATTGATGAGGATGTTATGCATAGGATACAAGTTAAGTGGTTAAAGTGGAGAAAAGTATCAGGAATTATTTGTGACCACAAGATACCTACCAAACTTAAAGAAAAATTTTATCGAACAGCTATAAGGCTAGCGATACTATATGGTAGTGAATGTTGGTCTTTGAAAGGACAACAAGAGCATAAGATGAGATTAGCAAAGATGAAAATGTTAAGATGGATGTGTAGTCATATAAAATTGGATAAGATACGAAATGACTATATATAAAGAAAAGTTGGAGTAGCACCTATTGAAGAGAAAATTGTGGAAATTCATTTAAAATGATTTGGGCATGTACAAAGAAGAGGGCAAAAGGAGCCAGTGAAGAGAGTTAATTAAATGGCTTGAAACCCTATTAAAAGGTGTAGAGGAAAACCAAAAAGGACACTAAAGGAAGTTATAAGGAATGATCTTTTGAGAAATGATTTATCTGAAGAGATGGTGTTTGATAGAGCATATTGGCTTCATATAATCCATGTAGCTGACCCCATATAGTGGAATAAGGCTAATGTTATTGTTATTGTTATTGTTTTGATCTTGTGCTTAGACTTCAATATAACCCTCTTTTAAGTTGAGAATTTTAATCATTTCTTGTAGCATATTAACAAAATATAAAATCCTATACATTGTTAATATGCAATTTGGTTGCAGAACAGGATGGTGAATTAGAAAATGTTAGGACAAGCAAATGGAGTAGATGTGGTGCTTTAAGTTGTAGCCATGTATAAGTCTAAGGATCAAGAGTTTGGATAAGGCAGAGATGGTGTAGAATCTGATTGTTTTGCTGTTTATTGATGCCGATAGAGAACAAGGAAAGATTTGTTAAGGCTAAAGGAGTCTAATTGATGATAATTATTATGAAACAAAAGAAATTGACTTAAGGGCCGGCTATAAGTGCACATGATTTTCCAAAGTTTCGATTTATGTTAGGTCACTAAATACATAAAGTTTTAAAAGTTGACTAACTACTATAAACTGTTCCAGGATTAAGTCATAGAGAGTTCATCTTGATCTTTGCTCAAGTAGATGGACTAATATGCATACTTAATACTGAATCAATCTTTACTCTTATTATAAATTAATTCATTATAATTATTTTCCTGTAGCTTTAAGTGATTAGTTGAAGGAGGAAATTCAGTATTTGAAACTATTAGCGGGGCAAATTATGATGAATGGAGGACCTGTGATAAACTTAGCTCCATTTGGAGGAGAGCAGTAATTTTATCCTAACAATCATGCCATGTACACATTCTTAGCAACACAATAGTTTCAGCAGCGCTAGATTCACTTTCAAAAGCAATAGCAATAGCAATAGCTTTAGCAACAACAAACATGGGACTTGAAAAAGATAACAATAAATAGCTGTGGATGTTCCATTTATTCTAGTAATTAATGAAATAGCTTCATGATTAGAAATTAAGTTTATGTTTGAGTGTTTTTTAGAGTTTGACAACAAATTGGTAATAATTTGTTGACTTCTTTTTTTTTCGGAATTATTATTCAATCTATAAGATTGGTGTTATATATTAATCATTTGCCCTTTTCATATATAGCAATTGTATGCTAAAAAATATTGGTGTCTCTCTATTGTTTGACAAATATCATATGGCCTGGCAAAATAAGATGGAAATCACTTGCCACAATTAAAACAAAAGGCTTTAGTTATATCAAGGGTATGAGCATTATGAAAATGCAATAGTCTTGCAGAGATAATGTAAAAGAGGCTCACTTGAGGTTGAGGCAAAGTGATCACAATGGTTAAATTGGGCTTGTCTTCATATATATATATATATATATATAGACATATATGTGTGTGTATGTAGCAAACATATTGAATGATAGTAAGAAGAGAAACAAATTCTTTTGTATTAGTTTTTTACTTCACAATTGAACTTATTAAGAAATCAAGTTTGTGTGATTAATGAGCGGATAAGAAAGTATTGGTGAATCAAATTATTATAAGAATTTCCTTAAATTGGCCTTTTTCTTTTTTTACTCTCCTAGTCTACGTTGCACTATTTATTTGTTCTAATAGAATAGACATTCTATCTTTTTTTTCTTTGACAAAAAATAAACATCTTATGTTTAATTTAGAATAGCACCCGTGCAATGCATGAAATGTTTTTTTTAATGCATATTAAATCAATATGAATATATAGTATTAAATTTAAAAATTTTAAAAATTATTTTGAGATTGTTAATGATGACTTAAATTTAAATTAGTGATTAACTCAATTATTTATGATTAAATATGAAGATAAAGTATTAATGATGGGTTAAATTTAAAATTTAACAAAAATAAAGTAAAATGAAAATCAAGATATATTTACTCAAATCAATCAATGCCTTTTTTAATTCATCACACTAGGAATTGAAAATATCCAATATATGTTTATTATAGTGTACTTCCTCTTATTCTTAATATAAAACATTATTTAATGAATTATGCAGATTAAAGATGGAAATTAAAATACTTAATTACCTTTTTTTAAAAAACATTACAAATTTTTTTCAAAATTACATTCATTTAATCTATTTCTCTCTTTTTGAAATGAATTAAATTAGGATTATTTTTGAAATACATAATAAATGCTATCTCATATTCTAAAAGGGGTCTCATATTTAATATCAAAGCAAAATATTCTATATTAGCCATTTCTGTCATACAATTGTTATAGAAACTTCTTGTATATATTACATTACATGTTGAAATATGCATAAATTGACTAAACAAAAGTTATTGTCACGTCATAATGTGATTCTTGGAGAAGTTTTCATAGTAATTAGCTAAACAAAAATTATTATCACCTCATAATGTGATTCTTGGAACCTTTCACAATTTCATCTTGTTTTGGCAAATTCTACATGAAATACCTAGAAAAACTCGAGAGAATATAGTACTAACTACTATTCATTCATTTTATATATGGAATCGTGGCAATTTTATCTATTTTTTCATGAAACATAAATTAAAAGTGTCGATTGCTACATTCACGAACTTAATGAAAACATTAAAAAATGTATAAACGATGCATAGATATGAGTTAATGCATTAATGTATCTATTTCAATCCCATCTAAGGAGAGAGAGATCTTTATTTAAATGCATTAACTCTTAATCTGGGAGATCAATTAGGATCATAATTCTTTAATATATTCACATTTAAATTAATTAATAATATAAATATGAAGAGGTTGTTTTTGCCAAATATGAGAAAATAACTATTCCAAGAATGAATCAATATGTGATGGCCTTCATGGTAAATGTACAATAACGTACAAAATTAGTATTATAAGCAAGAGATACTTACATCATCATCCTATAAAACTAACTCAATAGAATTAAAAAAGTTTGGTAAATGTTGACCAAGCATCAACTACATATGAATTATCCTAACTTATATTCGCCAATCATGTCTCAAATAATTGATGCCCTCATAGTATCATATAAGAAGTCAATAACCTTCTTCTATATCAAGAAGGAACTAAACAATATTAGTCACAATATGAGATAGAAATCTAGAGAAAGTGATAAAATGGACGGCAACAATAATAGTGTATTTATAGGCAAGAATTCATCTATTAATTAATCAATAGAATTAATTATCAAATTAATACAAAATAATTAACAACTTTTTTGAAATTGGCAAATCCATATATTACATAATATTGATGGTGGGGTGACTTATAGATCTAAATTTCAAATTTTATTAAATGCTAGTAATAAATGTCTAATTGTAAATACAAATAAAAAAATTACACAAAGAAGGCTCCCCCAAATATCAAAAAAGTTATTGCATTAGACAACCCATTATTATGATTTTCTCTTTTAAGAAAAAATTAATGAATTAGATATGTGATTACCAACTTTATTGAGGTTATAAAATCTATTAGAAAGGAAAATTAATACAAATTGATTAACAACTTTATTACAATTGGCAATTCCACCTAGTACACAACATGGATTGTGGTGACTTTAAACAAATATGACTTTGAAATTAAATTTAATTATGATATTGTATATTTTTAGATGAACCATTATTATGATATTGTATATTTTTAAAAAATCAAATAGCTTTGGTGGTCAGTCTTGAAGCAAATCTGAATTTGAAAGTTATTAATAAATGTATAATGTAATTTAATTTTAAGTCATACCATATATCTTAACAACTTTGGTCTATTATAGAAAATAAGATAATCACACAAATACTGATTGAGAGAGAATTAATACAAATGTAACCCTTTTTTTCCTTAGAATACAAATATGAATTTAAATCCAAATAACATCAAATTCTTTTAACACATTTTAACATCTCATAATTTAATACAATTAAATTAGTGAATCACCCTAATTATTTTTTGACTTGACAATTTTGGTCTATTATGGAAAGTAAGATAAACATACAGCTGCTAATTGAGCGATATTTAATACAAATTTAACCTTCTTTTTTTCCGGAATACAAATTTGATTTTAAACCCAAAATAACAATAAATCCTTTTAACATATTTTAACATCTCCTAATTCAATGCAATTAAATTAGTTAATTGCCAAAATTATTTATATATCCTTAATATAAAGATTGATTAAAATTGTATAATTTTTTTAAAATAATTTAATAAAATCCCAAAATATTAAATTATATTATGCATGTTGATGATTAGGAAAATTACAATTTAACATGGTATAACCTTTTAACACAAATTTACCAAAGGTGTGATGAAAAAAATTAAAATTCTTAAGACAATATATACAATTATAACAAATTTATTGTAATTGTAAATTGCTTTTGACCATCAAATATTGATTTTGATCTATTTAAAAGTTATAACCTTTTAACACAAATTTAACAATGGTGTGACAAAAAAATTAAAATTCTTAAGACAATATATTACAATTATATTAAATTTATTATAATTGTAGAGTACTTTTGATCACCAAATATTGATTCCATAGCGTTTGCTAAAATTTGATTATTATTTTAATTAATTTAATATGACTGCAAAAATCTATCACAATTTGAAAGTTGAAATAAATAATAAATTTAACTATATAATAACTAAAATGTATAATTAATTGGGAGTTAATGTGTGATAATCAAAATGAGTTTGAATAAGTTGGAATCAAAATTAAAATTGAAATCTTATATGATTAGAGAGGATTAAGGGACAAATTGTTGATATTTTCAATAATAATTAACTATCATAATAAATTATATACAATCAATCATTTGCTTTTGATCACCAAATATTGATTTTGATCTGTTTAATATATTTTAACCTGTTAACACAAATTTAACAATAGTGTGACAAAAAAATTAAAATTCTTAAGAAAATATATTATAATTATATTAAATTTATTATAATTGTAAAGTGCTTTTGTTCACTAGATATTGATTCCATAGAGTTTGCTAAAATTTGATTATTATTTTAATTAATTTAATATAACTGCAAAATCTATCACAATTTGAAATTTGAAATAAATAATAAATTTAACTATATAATAACTAAAATGTATAATTAATTGGGAGTTAATGTGTGATAATCAAAATGAGTTTGAGTAAGTTGGAATCAAAATCAAAATTGAAATCTTATATGATTAGAGAGGATTAAGGGACAAATTATTGACATTTTCAATAGTAATTAACTATCATAATAAATTATATACATTCAATCATTTGCTTCCAAAATTGATGACTCAAAATTAGTGAGAGCTCTTTTAATTTCCAGTTACACATACACTAATTTATTTCCATTCAAAATTTTGAATGTACATAGTTGACAACTTTTTTTTTATTAATTATTAAGCTTAAATTCAAATTTTAAATTGACCTCGTTGATTTTGTCAATAATGTGGAATTTTTTATTATTTTTCATTGATTTAGATTTAATATGAATTCAAAGTTTCTAATTGATTTAGTAATATTTTAAAAAGAAAATTTTGAAACCCATTAGTTATATTTATTATAAATTTTTTATGACTAATTTTAAATGTACATAAATTGCAGTATTTTATTTAGAGCCATATAGAAAAGATGTAGCAATTCAAATGATTAATTAGAAATTCATATATATATATATATAGTCAATTTTTTATGCAGATCAAATTCAAATAATTTTGAATCCAAATAAGAATTAAAATCTTATTTGTATCCTAAATGTCCTGATAGGTAAGCTAATCAAACATTAGAGAGAAAAATATTTTGGACTTTTATTCTACCCTTAAAAGGCTTTATTAATATAATAAGATGAATAACAACTTTTGTCATCATATACAAAATGACTCAAAATATTAAAATAATAACAATATCTATTGATTTGAGATAAGGTAATATGATTACTTTACAAAGTCATCACGTTATTCATTGATTCTAATGCCACGTGCTCCACATTTTGTTATGACTCATGCCATATTTCATGCAACATCTTTTCCGTAATATAAAAAAATATTGCTTCGTTTTTTTCCTGACAAAAAAAATATTGCTTAATATCTTCCACATGCAACAGCTTCACAAACTGAAGCCCCCTGCATTTTTTGCCACAATTGGAGACCCACTTATGCTTCACAATAATGAACAAAAGCTTAGGGTTGATGGAAAGAAAATTCATAGCAATAGCAAGTTTATATAAATTATATTTTAAATTAAATGCTTAGGATCAGAAAAAACAAATTCTTGAATCATTTAAAATTGAAGAGTTATCATATACCTTGGTATGCTTTTGTAAGCTTAGTCCCGACATTTCTCCTTTACACAATCAACAAAAATATTGCCAATCACAATCAATGGAGAAGGCAAAGAGAATGGAAGATGGTGGGAGAAGGAGGAGAATGGAGAAAATGTACCCGCCACATGCAATTGGGAGCCTATAACTATAACAGACTGATGGCTTCTCTGCCATTTATCCCTGAACTCGCAATCACCATATTCAATCTTCTCCATTGTGGGTACCCTACTTCCTTTCCTTTCCTAATACAAAAGGATGAATTATGAAGTGAAGAAAGGGATATTGTAAGACTAGGTTCAAGAAGGCGGCTGTTTGGATAGTGGTGGAGAATATCATTGGTTTATAGTTTTATATAGTGGTAGTGTGTGTGACTAGGGGAACAATTTTTTTAATAGGTATTAATATGTATTTATTGCACCTAATGATAAAATACCTCAAATTACCTATAAAAAAGCACTTGACAAAGCATGTAATAGGAAAAAAAAATTGAAATGCATTATTTTTTTTACCAACAAAATGCATTCATTATGTGATTAGTAAATTTTTTAGATAAAATATACTTGAACTTGAATGAATTACCAAAATGCATTCTGATTTGAAAAGAAAGAATAATTTTAATAATTATGCTCATTAATTCTCAATTTCAAAAGGAACAATTATTCATCATAAGATGAATTAGCATTCAAAACTTTTAATCAATCCAAATAACAATTTCCTATTACATTATGCAATAATTATGGCCTTAGGATAAGAAATGCATTAATTACCCAATTTTTTTGGCCATAACATTAATCTCCAAATTAGACATTACATCTTATTTCATTATATATTATATAATATAATATATTATATAAATAAAGTTGATATAACAAAACTATAAAATTTAGCATGGTATAACCTTATTACACGCATTTTTCAAGTTATTATAGAATGATTACATTCCAATAAATATAATATAATAATAATTGAAATTAAAGAAATATAAACACAATTTTTTTACAAAATTAACATATTAGATATAGTATTCGGTTTTAAATATTATTAAACCTATAGAAAAGCCAATCACAATAAATTAGATAGTTGACCTAAATTAATTCAGTAATTTATATTTATATTATTCCTCAAAAATAAAGATTTAATTAGGTTCATATATTTAAGAAAAATCACTTTAAAATGCATTAAAATCACATTAAAAATTTCAGTAAATTTAATGATTAGATGAGGTGGCACAACAGAGTTTCAGTTTTGAGCCCTATTTTTTTATATATAACTAGCATAGCTCCCGTTCTATGCACGGAATGCTCTTTTTTTTTTTTTGCAAATTAAAACTAATGTATATTTACAAAATAAATGTGCATATCTAGTTCAATATTATAATAAATTGATAATAATTTTTCAATACATGTTGTACTAATATATATATATATATACCATATTATTAGATAGGAATATGATAATAAAACTGTGCATCACTATTCAATCTATTAATGGTACAACTTAAAAACATTAGTTGACATAAATGAAAAATACAGAACATTTATTATTTACAACATAAAATATCATCACCGTAAATTATTGAAATTTTTATCTATATGCTGCATTGGAAGTTGTGTCTGTTGGTTTTCCATCCGGAATCTGTATTTTATCAATTGTTCTTATTACCATGTTGTTTTTTAATAAGTTTTTAGCATATCAAACATTGTGGGATAACCTTTAAAGTGCAGATGAAATCCTGGGACCAATTTTGTCACTGTCTATGAAGGTGCAAATATAGAGACAGGTATTTGGGATAAACCGACATTGGTAAATAATAAATATACTGTACAAATTTAAATTTAAATGATTGAATTTTTTTTTAATTGGGACAATTTATATACAACTCCCATACACCTACACCCTCCACACGGACACCATAGGTATGAACATGTGACCTTCCACACTAAAGGAAGAGTTTTAGGACCCCACAACTACAACAACATGCCGTAAATGGGTTTTCAAATACAACAGGATGACTCCAATTGGCCAAAAGGAGGATGATAAAAATCATATAATCATCTTTAAAACTTTAATTAGTATTGGCACCTGGCATACTTTAATCAGTATTGGTTTCAATTTTATAAAGTCATATAATAATGGTTTTTTTGAAAATAGTTGCTCATTATTTTTATCTGTGGTGTTTCAAGATAATTTTTTTTTTGTAAAAACTTCAAAGGAATCATGGAGCTTGAGGTCAAAAGAGGTAATCATCTTTAAAATGTTAACCAACATTGATGTGGGGCGTGATATTAGAATTGGTTTAAAAATTATATATAAAGGTATAATAATGTTGCTTAGAATTAAAAACAAAATCAGTTTTTTTTAATAATTGATGTTCCAAATATTAGCATATCATAGTCAGTTTTCATTGGTTGGCAACAAAAAAATAAATCTTTATTTAAAAAAAAGAAAAGATTTTCCATTATTTTGTCATAAATAATGCTCCAATAGCAATTGTTTGACACATAAAACTTATATAAAAAGAATCATGGAGCTTTTTCTTTTTCTTTTCATTTTTTTATCATGGAGTTTAGGGATATGATTTTGTCCAAATTGAATAAACTGTCAACTTTTGAAGGTAAAAATAAAATAAGGTCAATTAATTATATATGTATAATCATACTATAATGATTGTTTGAATTAAGAAGGTTTCAGTATATATTTTTTTATTATTCTTATTCACAGGACTCTTTTTAAGATTCTGTGTTTGTGAATTGTGATATTCTTATTCATAAAATTATAATCCAAAATTAAAACTAATAGAATTGATTATGAATGATAGAAAGAGTCTTTAAAATTGATTATGAATGATACACAAGATGGATTTATAGAAAATATTGGGTATATAACTCATTTGTAAGATTTGGTGTTCAAAGAGGTAAAATTCTAAGAAAGTGGTTTCCTTTAAGTGCAAAAATACCATACTGATAGCAGCATTATGTGGTTAATATCTGTTACCAATATAATTGATGGCATTGATAGCTTTTTTTTTTAAAACTAAATTACTTTAAATATATATATGGTGATTGATGACTATGACGTTTTATGTAAATTAATGATTATGTTGCACACAAATTTAATTTCTAATTTAAAAGTTTAATTAAAGAAATTAATGGAGGATAATATTTCAGTATACGCTTCATGATTATTCTATTTATCAGATAATACAGATACACATATTTTGATGAAAAAACTTTTGATTATGAGATGATAATATTGGACCATAAATTGATGGTCCAATAGCATTTGTTGGATATAAAAGCTTACATTAAAAGATTGATGGATTTTTTTCCAAATTATATTGAAACAATAAAATCAAGTAAATTTATATATAACCATCTATTAAAAATGTTTCAGTTTCGATTGTTGCATGATTTCTTTTGTTTATTTATTTGAAAACCTATATCAAACGAATCATGGAGATGATCATCTCATAATATGCCAATGACGACAGAAGCAAATACCTTTCAAATTGCCATGCTTAAGTTTCCGTGCATCAAGAATTTCATTTCAGGTGAGTTCGAGACAGCAGATATAGATCAACTATTGAGTCCGACCCTACATGGGCACAAATGGTTTTTGAGATTTTTTCTCTGGGAAGATCAGCAATGCATTAATTCTACTCATGATAATAGCAAATGTTGCAGGGCTAACGTTTATCCTTTTAAAGGGAACATCTTTCAAAGGTGGATATAAATGTCATATATGAGGCCCAAAAGAATGATTGGGAGAAATCACGTAGAGTAGAGTACCATATAAGCAACTACCATCAAGTGTAGATATTATTATATTGAGAGTGTAACTGATTCTATTAGAATTCAGGCAGTAGAAAAAAAAGATTGATTTATAATGGGATAAAGTGCGTGATGCCACGTGGCATACAGGCTTAAGCTACTGGTGTGGCTACTTTTGACAGCTGTTTTAGAATATATATGCAATTGAAATTATTTATAATATTAAAAGTTAACAAAAGGATATCAACTTTTGTTTCAAGAAAATTAATATTAACCTTAACAAAAAAACTTACAAAAGTAATGTCAATTACATATTTTATCATTATTACCTAATAATATTTTTTAATCTACTTCACATAAAATCATAAAGGCCACTTTACTATAATTTTTATCTTTCAATCACAAAAATTTAATGTAACAAATGTATACTATAAGTAATTGTGTTTTTTTATTTTTCAACATAATATATGTGATAACCACATACTTTTTATTCATCCCCTTATCGTGAGTAAAATCTAGTATCTAGTATATGATTAATAGTATGATGGAGCTGTACTATATATTAATTAAATAGTGTAATTCCATCATTAGGCTCTATGCCATTCTTTTCTTTTCTTTTCTATTTTTTGTTTTCTTTTTCTATTTAAATGAGTTTTATCTTTTCCTCATTTATTTTTTCTTTTTCTTTCAGGTAAGGTCCATTTTTTTATTTTTTTCAGGTGGGCCCCACATATTTTTTTGCCAAGCTCAATTTTTTTCTAAATTCTTTTTTTATCATTTTTCACTAATTAATTAGTTTTGATTCTATTTTCCAAATCTATATAAATTTTGATAAATATCATTTGATATATTTTTTTTGTGGGAAAGTTAATGATGAGATTATTTTTTTAATTCAATATCTTTTTAAATCAAATAAAAAGTTCCCCACATTTCACGCGTGGGAGAAAAAAGAGAGGAGGTTTTTACATATTGAAAAAAAAAAGTAAGTAATTAAACTCAACTTCAAAAGTCGGTGAAAAGACATATTAGGGTCTCATAAGAAAAATGCTTTTAAAAAAAATCCCTAATTTTCTTAATCCGTCAAAAAGGCTCGGGTCCTCTAATAGAGAAAAAAAGAATGAGTGAACAAAATAATACTTATAATTTTTTTCAAGTGAAACGAACTAAATTTTAAAGTGGGTTAAACTAATTTTTTAAGTGAATTGAACTAATTTTTCAAATAGAATAAATTAATTTTTCAAGTGCACTATACTAATTTTTCAAGTGAATTAAATTAAATTTTTAAATTAAATTTCCAAATAAAATAAACTAAATTCAAAGTAGAATGAATTAATTTTCTAAGTGAACAATTAATTTTTTAAGTGAAATAAATTAAATTTTTAAGTAAACTAAATTAAATTTTTAAGTATAATGAAATAATTTGTAAGTGAATTGAACTAAATTTTTAAATGTAATTAACTAAAATAAAAGTTTTCAAAGTTGAATCAACAAAATTCTTCTTATTTAATTGATTAGACATATTACTTTTACTTGTGTGGTATTTCTCAATCTTCTTTTTACTTAGAGTACGCTAATCCTTATTCAGACATATTATATGCTTCTATTGCCAATAGATGATTGTTTGTGTGTGTAAATACAATTCTTTTTATTTCAAGCTCCCATTTTTTTTATAGATATTTGTTCTATATTAGAATCATTTTGGTGTATCATATATTGTTTTGTTAAAAAGAACGTCTCTCCTGACATATGCTTGTGATAGCCTCTCAATGGTATTCTTATAATATGTGTAGCAAATCAACCTTCATTTAATTCAATAGTGGGTTTTAACACCAATAATAGTATTCTTATGCTTGTTCCTCAAATCATTTCCCCACAACATCTTTTAACATTGTGCAACCCATTCTAGAATACATATATTTTCAGTTCTTCATCACATTCACACGCAACCATTCCTTCTTCTTCCTCAACACCAGCACATACAGATCTGTGAGCCTTGCATAATAAATTGATTTCAAATGGGACGTTCCTTCTCCTCCCAAACTAGTGCATTTCAATTAAAAAAATGGACCAAAATCTTCTCTACACACTACACTTAGAGATTTATCCTCTTAACAATAGAAAACTGAACCCTCTACGATGTGAAATATTACCAATAATTAAAATGCTTAATTAACAACTAATTTGAGAGATGGTTCATATGTCTCCTTAACGACGAAAACTAAAACGATTTTCACTTCCCTCAACTTAAATTTATTAAAAAGAAAAAAAAACATGAACAAGCCCATTCAATTCACACATATCCAAGATCGAATTAAAAAAAAAAAAGAACACTGACATGCCCATTCAATTTCCAGCTATCCACAACTAGACAAGACAAAAAACACGGGCTTGCGTGACGTGCTGGCTGGCTGCACCTCTAGCTATAATAAAAGTTGCTGAAAAAATTCAAAGATTTTGAAAAGTTTCACACAGATAAAAAATTATTGGAAAATCTATATTATAATAAAATTTACTAATATTTTATTAAAATTCCGTTCACTTAAATATTTTCTCAAATTCAAATACTCCTTCATGTTAATAAAAGATAAAATAAAAAAATAATTAATACTTCATTTGAAACTTTAAAATGATAAATATTTTGACAAATTATAAGAGTTTTATTTTGTTATACTTAAAAGAGAGAAAGTTGGTAGCTAATAAAGCTTAAAACGCATCCAATATGTTATCAAATCGATTGGGGTTGTCATGATAATTTTTTCTAACAAAACCTTCGACAACTGATTTCCTGTTTGATTAAATGCTAAATAATAAAGTAGACAAATAATTTCATAAGCCAAGCTAACTATAAGTTATTAATAATTGTCATATTGATCATTCGTATACAGGAGAGGAGAGGATACAACCATGGCGGAAGTAATTAATAATTGAAGTTACTTACCTTACACACCCAAATAGCACACTAATATCGTCCTAGAGTCACAAGTGACAACCTTATGGGATATCTATCTATCACACACTAAACTGGGCAAATAATAACGAGTGAAATTATGTAATACAATAATACCTGATTTAAGTTATTATCAATAATAATAACAGCGAGTGAAATTTTCCGGCATTGTCTTCAAGTTACAGACTTCCCCGTGAATATCAAATGCCGGCTAAGAAGGGCACACCGGTGGCCGGAATCCAACGACCTCCGAGCAGAAACTGATCGACAGAGAAGGGCCTAACCTCAGAAGGAGAATGGAGGACATGAAAGCCAGGCCATTTCACCCTATTCTGAGTGGAAGCCCCCGCCCCAGTGTTCATATACTCCGCATAGTACAGAGTGGACAGAGCGAAACCACCACTCCACTCGCTCCACCCTGTCGGGTCAATGCACCCATCCACATCATTCTTCATGAACACAGTCCTCGAATACTTCTTCCATGGCCTTCCCAAATAGTTCGTCACTCCGCTACCAGACCCCGACGCCGGCCTAACCCTACAGTTCTGCACCACAATCCCTGTGGGCTGATTGGGGTCGTCCCGTCCCTGCGCCGTGATGAAGTTGGACTGGTGGGACATGGGTTGTCGGAGGAGGATGTCGCAGTTCTGGAAGACGACAGAGGCGTCACCGAATATGAAGTCGACGGTGCCGGAAATGACGGAATCCCTGTAAAATTGGCGATTGGAGTGGACGTAGAGAGTGTCTTGGTAGCCTTCGAAGCTGCATCTGTAGAACACAGAGAGGTCTGAGCTTACCTTTAGTGCCACTGCTTGGTGATCCTGTGGGCCTGCTCTGTTCTCAAACGTCATGTCCCTTCCCCAAAACCCATCCCCTGATACATCTGCATTGAGCAGTTCAATCTGAATTGAAGCTAATTAAAGTTTGAAGAGGAATATATTCACAGTTATGGTGTGTTGTTAGTTTACCAAATGTGGCTGAGCTGAGAATGGAGGAACCGCGAAGGACGCTTCTGGAGCCGGTGACGACAGTTTTGTCGATGCCATCTCCGACCAGCATCAAATTCCTGAGCTTGTATCCGATCTCCAACTTCTCGTTATAGACTCCAGATTTGACATGGATAATCACTCTTTCAGGACGATTCTTACCCATGGAACTCACTGCTTCAATGGCGTCTCTGATGGTTTTGTGGGAGCCTGAACCATCCTGTGCCACTGTGAAATGCGCCTTCGACTCTGCTGGGTTCCATGATGCCAATAGTCCACTGTATGATTTGGGAATGTTTCCCTTTACTGTTGCTCCTTTTGAGACCCCCAAAAAAATGGTAGAAGAATGGTAGCCAATTATAACAATGACATTGATCCATTATATTTACTGAAATAAATATTTATAGGTCAATTCAAGCCATTTAAAAAAGCAAATTCATACAGGAGGGAAAAGTAGTAAATTCATATCAAACAAGATATGCAATCATTGAGCGAAGTTTGGAAATTACATAGAGGTGATTTGGTATTTTGAAAAAGTCTCAACTACTTTATTTGGGAGTATCTTCAATTTACCATTTTCTAATTAACAGATATTCCCCACAATCATATTGATCCATGCACAAGAAAACAATATTTCAAACGCAGCAATCTCATACATAAGATTCCTCCTTTTTTGGACAAAAACCATAAGATGGTAAGAAATAAAAGAGGAGCAAAGCTCAATATTCAGTGTATCAAACCAGTAAAAGTAAAACAAATTAAATCACCTCGAAAACCAAAAATAGCTGCAATGCAAGTCAGTGACACCCCTCTTTTTGTTAGTATTATCTTTTTATATCAACTATATGTGAACTAGCTATATCTTTCTGGCTATACCAACACATCTAGTATTTTCACATTCTTTTTTTGCCAGATATTATTTTCATATTCATAAATATTGATATATACAGATTGGTTGGTTGAACAGAAAATTAAGAATGCAATAAATATTATGTCCCTGGGAACTGTTTTCAAGAGTATTCAGCACTCCTTTACGTACCTAGTAGCAAGACTCGTAACCTTATAAAATGTGTTATACAAAAATTTAACGATATCAATTTGGTTTTTAAATATTTATTGTAATAATTCTTTCTTATGTGAAAATTTGAATTTGAATTTGGATCTTGTCAATTTTTATTTCTCTCAATTTGTGTGAAGTTTAATTTTTAGCTGTTAAATTGATATTTAATAGATCAAATCGATCACTAAAAAAATAAAAGTAATGAATATATGATTGATTTGGATTATTAATGTTGATCTAACAGCTAGAAATCAAAATTGACACAAATTGAGAGAAATGTAAATTTAGAGGATCCAAATGGTTAAAATTTATATTTAAGAAATGTTAAAGAGTAGGTTGATATATCAATAAACCTTTAAAGACAATGTTATCTATTCATTTATAAGTTATTGCATTACCAGATACTTGGCATGTGACTATATCAATCAAGTACAGCTTTCGAACTTCGAAACTCCAGAAATAACGAGCTAATAAGTGCATCATAGTAAAAGTACATGAGCTTTTAGGTTATGATTCGAGGCTTTTTTTTTTTTAATAAATGAAAAGGTTTACATATTATTTTATAATTTTATTAATATTATATATTCTTTCAAAATTAATATTTTAATTTTTTATATAATTAACGATTCTTTTTTTCTAGAAAACTTCTCTTTCAGAAGTTTATATAAAATTTTAAAATAGAAAAATCTATATAATTTTAACAAAAGGAAAAAATTGATATGCTCATTTTTAAATATACCAACATAAGAGTCACAACTAACTAAAGGGTAAAACTCTATTGACTAGAATTAATTTTTTGCCAACCAAAAATAATTGAGTTTTGAGTGATAGAAAATTCAATACCCATTAAAGAAACTCTCGAGTCCAATAACACTAACTCGGATCAAATAGGAATTAATTGATAGGACATATCATTGAATGTTTTGTTAAAAGGAGTAGATATGTTACGCTCATGTTAAAAGTAAACTTCCAATTAAGGTAGGAAGAGCAGAAACTAAGCAAAGACCACAGCATTGAAAGCTGGCTAGCTACTGGAGCTCTGGGTACTTACTTTTTACTTTGTGCCTCCTATTGTTTGCAAACAAATGAAGAGCTTCGCCAAGTAACAAAGTCAAGTTTTTATGGAAACCCAGAGCTGCCACGTGCCCTTGTTCCTCCAACCCCTCCAGACATGTCCTATGGTTACTCATCACAGCACTTACCCACGTAACAGCATCTTCCCAACCATAATCGCCACTACTCTTCTCCTTCGACACCAACTGAGTAAGCCTACCTTCACTCTCTTCATACAGTTTAGCACAGTCTCTAAGCGCCACACCCACGCCCACACCCATTTCAGACGACAATGACGAAAGCATCGAACCAGCAAGGCTGCTCTCAGCCCATGTCTTAGCTTGATAAACTTGGGTTTTAGCCATTTGAAGCAGCTCCATTTCACCGAAACAGAAAACAGTGGTGACTGAGAGGAGGAGGAGGACGGGGGTGGCAGAGGTGGCCATTTTGGGGATTGTATGAGGGGGAGTACGTGATGAGGATGCAGGGTGAGGGTGGTGCTGTGGTGGGCTGCTGATTTATAGACACAGCTGAGGAAAGAGAGGCACATGGAAGATGAGCAATGTGTCATTCTCTAAGACTCTGCTATCTGTGTCCTACGTGTTTTCATCCGGTAAAACGGTGGAGAAGCAAATGTCATCCTTTATTTTCTGGTTATTCGGTTAAAAGTCATTTTGTTTTCTTTCTTCGAGAGGATAATAATCTATAAGTGTAAGTTATTTTTTGGTTCTCACATAAAGTGACAAAGCATGTTAGATAGTAGTATATAAATCATGTACACTGATGTAAGAAAAAAAATTCGTTGTAATTCTTTTTTCTTTTTAGTTGAAGTTCACGACATCTCTAATAACCGTTAATTACTTATTTGGTTTACATTTTTATAAATTAAATTATAATTTCTAACTATTATTTTTTTTTATCTAAATAGATTTATAGTAAATTTTTTTATTAATTTTATCTAAACTTTATTTTTATAAATTATAATTATTTTAAAAAAAAAATTTAAAAAAATCTAAATAAACACTAAGTGATTCAGTGACTATTATGATATTATTAAAATATAACTATATATTGGGAAGAGCACTAAGTGATTTAGTGACCATTATGATATTATTAAAATATAACTATATATTGGGAAGAGCGTATGAGCTTTTATATTGACAAAATTTAACAATATTTTTTCTACGATATTATAATTGAAACTAGGAAAAATAAATCAAGATGCCTAAAATAGAACCATGATGATTAAAGAACGGAATTTTTAAAGTTGATGGCTTTAATTAGATAAAGTTACTATATAAGTTTTTTTTCGGCCATCAAAGAAAATGTTAATTAGTGTTTGTTGTAATGTATTTAAGAGCGCATAAAATACGAGGAGCTTCAAAATCAAAGCTTGTTTTGCTAGGAATTTTCACACTGAACCCAACGTTGAGGTGGCCTGACGCAACGAATGGATTAATGAAGAGGGATGGAAAAACACATCAAAAGAAGCAAGTTTTAGGCTATCTTTTAGTATTTGTGTTTAGAGATGAATCAAAATGAGGTAGGTTATGCATTACGGTTGCTAAGCCCGACTTTGAGTGAATTTATGATTCAGTATCTCTAAATGACTACTTATAAGATAAATAAAAATTAATTACTTGTGAATCAGAAAATTTTATAGGACTACAACCAAATCATACCTTCTGAGTATCAAAATGATACAAGATGTTGATATGTACAAGGCAAACCACCAAACACTATCATTGAACTTGATAGAAACAAAAGCACTTGATCAATCATGCTCTTAATGAGATTCCACCAAGACTGCATGCAGCATCACTCTATGTTGATTCTGACAACCTTCTTCGTTCTACTACTGGAGTTCGTTTCATGACGGGATACATATCCTGCGGTGCTTCTCCCATGCTCCAACGATGGGCACGACCAATTTCTCCACATACGGCTTTCCCTAGGTTCACCACTGCCAGAACCTACGTCGTCGTCATCACCAAGGATGCACTTATTTGTCAGGGGACAAACACAATGTATAATTTTTAAAGAAACTACTGAATCATAATAGTGATTTACAAAGGTTTGTCAAGCAGACTAAAAATCAATGGAAGTCAAACATTAAGGTACAAGCTTTGTGAGAAAATAATTACTAGCAAGCTTTGGATGAGACCTCATGTCACAGTATATATGTCCATTTCATCAGCAACCTTAATCATCTTTTCATACAACTAGCTAAATTGTTAACATTGATACAGCTACAGCATATTGAAATTTAATTACAATCGGTTATTATAATGGCAAGGTTTGACAATAGAATTTTCAATCTAAATATCGTACTCAAATGTCAGGAATTTTCATTTTAACATGCTCAACCGAAACACACATTCAGCCAAACGAAAGAAAGGAAGCTTACTTCTATTCCAGTGCATACCATATCTAACTTTCCATTTTCCCTCAAAGCCTGAAAGCTCATCTGAAATATTAAAAACCAAACAAATGAGTCAACATTATAACTCAGTACTAAAGTTAATTTAGAAGAAAGTCATGAACCACAGTCCTACCTTCATTAAGATTGTGCAGAGTCTGCATGGTGTCAATCTTACCATCTGAATTAAGCCTCCTTGTGAATGAGTGGCCCTACAAACAAAACCCACAATATCAGAGGGGCAATCTTGCAGCAAATTTTGAGGTTTCCCTTCAAGTTCACATCATGCACAAAATGTTATATCAAACTCTTTACGAAATGTATCTAACATTTATGACATTAGTTACTAGAAGCGCACACTCTAAGATCACTCTGATATGTACCTTATCATGGATTCCTCTGGAAATCCTATGTGCTGCCTGACCAGTTGTCTTATCAGCTTCTTTGCTTTCCTCCAGAACAGCCTGATTCACGAAAGCAATGTCAAAAAGAAGAGAACCTTCATTAATAATCATTATAAATCACGAGAGGAAGTTACATACCCCATCAGCTCCAATTTGTGTGGTTCTCGTAGATGTATAGTACGCTCCATCTACACCTCCATATGTAACTCTGCAAGTATGAAGAGAAAAATTGCCAGGCTTTGAGGATTCTACCTTGCTATGGTCATTCCTGTTAGTCACCTGCTTGCGCTTCCTCTCTGCTAGACATCAAACAGTAAGGTATACGATTAGTAAAGCAAAATAAATAAGCTACGACACAAAACTTAAAGAACAGAGAAAGTAAGTCACCATCAACATCATCATCTGGATGCTCAACAGTTGGTTCCATGGTTGATCTAGAATGCTTTTGATCTGTATCTTGAGCTTCAGAGAAACCATTGCCTCCCTCATCATCAGATTCTAATTCTTTTATGATGACTCCCTTTTGTTTGTGCATGTTCTGCATATTTCTCGGTGCAGAAGTAGGACCAAATATGCTATCAAAGGGGCGAGTGAAAAAAGGATCATCAAATGGATCACTGCCTCCGAAAAGGTTTGGCATCATACTTCTACGCGAACCAAAGCCACCAATATCTCCGAAGCCGCTAAAGGCATTCCTTGATTCAAAAATATTATCACTACCTTCTCTTCTTTTTTGCATATTTTTGGTCTAGTCTTCACAGAGAGAAAATCCATGGTAAGAAAAAAAGCATATTCACATGTGTTTTACATCAAAAAGGTCATCTGTTCGCTTGCACAGAGTCCAGACAGGTATCGAAAGACCTTTGATACGCATCAAGTTTATCATATCCAATTTGGTTACATCACTTTAGGACCTGATTTATTAACACACATTAGTATACTTGAAGCCGGTATGACCAAAGAAATGCTTGTGGTTCATTGAAAATCGAACGCCGGAAATGACGAAGACGGCAATATATATATATATATATATTTACCGAAGGATTGCCAATGAAGTTGGAATGGTAGAACGATGCCTATTGCAATATAAATTCAAATTGTCCTAGTCCTAACTCGTAAGGTTGCCGTTATATGCTCGCAAATAAACACCGTTTGGTTCCCGAGACAATGAACATGAAAAAGAACATGAAGAGAAGGGAGATATGAGAGAGAGAAGATCTTACCTCACAAATCTTTCTGAATTGAGAGGGAGAGGAGAAAGACGCAGAAACGCCTTCAGCCTTTTTTTTTTGTATAATATGGCCACGGCCTTCTGTTGAAAGTAGAGAGGAGGAGGAATACATACATCGGGATGATCGGGATGAGGCTGGACGGAATATTGACACGTGGATTTTGAATTCATGTGGAAAAGCTAGAAACTTCGGGATTTGTCACATTTATTAATTATTTAGTCCCAAGCGGTACGGTAGCCAAAGTCTTGTGGTGTGTTCGACATCCTTAGTTTGATTTGGGCCTCACCAATCTCTTCACAGCAGAATTCAAACTTACATCATATCTTTACCAGCTAGACCGCCTGATTAGCGAATTTGACATGATTCGAATTGAACTCATATTGTAAATACCAATCATCAAATAGTTTCATCAATAGAGGTAAAATTCAAATAAAGGAGTCAAATACAAGTTCATAAGAGAAAATATTTGTGAAGAGTAAAAAAATTAAATTGTGAAAAATGGAAAATGATTTAGTTAGGTTTACTTCGTGGTAGTACTGTTTCACGTAGTTAAAAATATTATTAACATATATATATATATATTTATATATATATATAAAATGACACAAATTCAAAAAAAAAATTACACTCAAGCTTAAAAAATACATCATTAACTTGCAGTCTTCATAAAACATGAAATGTGTGGCTCATTTATCAAATTTTATAGAATGCATTATGCATGAGATTCACACTAAGACAAATAAAAAGTTGGCTTAGTTGGTGTCTTTCGGAGGTTACACGCAGAAGCTAGAAATTCTGCGTTTTGGATATGGAAAAAAAAAAAGTTATGTATTAAGTTTTTCTGAAAAGGAATTTAAATAATTTTAAAATTTAAAATCCACCTTATTGGAGAAAGTTATTAAGAAAGATAAAAATTATTTTATGAGGAAAATCAATAAATAATATAATAATATATAAAATCTATAACAAACTATATACTATTCACAAAATAATACTATACATTCTCATTCGAAATTAATTCTCATTTTTCAAATTCCTTGCATAATGCTTACTTATCTAGTTTCAATTTAAAATCTGAAATGACATGCTCTGACTTGATTAAATAGACTTATTTGATAAAATATAAGTATTGTGGACAAAAGAGGGAGGACATTTAAAATTCTTAAAACAAGTATTTCTACGACCTTACTTGAAAACACACACATAAATTTAAATACAAATTCATGTTACTTTTTTTGTTTGGCCAGAAATTCATGCTACTTTACTACTTCTCGTGTGTAGAATGATTAAACATATATAAGGATTAGATTAGCTTTGACTTTTACATTTGATTAAAGAAACTAAGTTAATTGCTTTAAAGACAAAAAAGCAATAGCAAAATATATCTTTTAAAATTATACTTCCGATACATAAAGGAACTTGCTCTATTTATTATATTTAATTAATTGCTGATGATGGACGAAATATTGTAGAAGTCATCTCATGGCATCTTACCAGAAATGGGTTACAACTTACAAAATAGTCAATGCCATGTGAAATGGAATTTTCTACAAGAACGAACTCCAACCATATCTATCTGTGCAAGGCATAAGGTCAAATGGCAAATGATCAATCAATAATTCAAGAAACTTCAGTGTGCGACCAGATGAAAGGGAACAAATAAATTTGAAATGTATCTGTTACCATACAGTCCCTGATGCTGTCATAAGCTCATCAAAACACCAATAATCCCAAGATTCAGGGGCAGATACAGTTTAAGTGATTGCTATTAGGCTATTTCAATAAAAATATAACACATGAACTTTTTTCCAATTTACTTCTTTAAAATTTATCTTTCGCATGCCGCAAATTTATTGAAAAACCTAATATAACACTTTAAAAAAAGAAACTGCATATAAGTATTCTCCTAACCTTAAACTCCCATCTCTCAAACAAAAGGAGCGTCCCTCCGAAAAAATAGTCATGCCAAGTGCCTCTGAGAATGAGAATGATTGGCCTGGGAGCTCTGATTAGTCACATGCTTACTGTTCAGTTAGAGGCCAAGAGTAAGAGGGATTCTGGGAGACTCCTTGTATATTACATTATTGTTACAAGGAAAAAACATGTTTTCCTGTTGCGCCATAAGTGGCTGTCAGAACTCTTGGGAATCAAAGTCGGGTTTAGATGGATACTCAAGACCTTGAAGTGCTGGCATCCTCCTTATATCTTCTTCAGAGTAAGCAGGGATAAGCCAGTATTGCTTGTCCATCCCAAAGACCTGTTACACAAGCAACATAAACCATAATTTTAACTTCCAAACCATATACACATTCAATAATAAGCAACGGAATGAAACGATCCTAACAATTTTATACATGGTAGTATTTGGTACCCAGAGAACTAATAGAAAGATAGTGCTTGGAAAATATAAATCCCAGTTCATATCAATTACACAGACAGCATTTCCTTCTTCCTTTAAATCTACAAGAGCAGAAGCATCTTAACTATCGATGCAGGAGACAAGAAATAAGTCGGTTTCAAATTTTCAAATGTAATAATGCTTTTAAAAATCATACTTCCACAGCATTTATAAACTCCTTGGTGCTTCACTAACACTGAAGAAGCTAAGACAATAGAGATACTAATGATGCATGTCAAGCATATTAAACAACAATACTTCAACTTATATTTTGTCGTGTTGCTGTCTCTGTATTGTTTCATGTCCCATATTTATGTCAATATCCATGCTGCTTATATTCAGCCAATGACTTCATACTTGTATATTTTCTTTCTTTCCTCCTTTTTGTTTTTTTGTTTTTGCTTTTTTGTACATCACATACAACTGAACATTGACTGAGACAAATAGGTCCAAAGAATAATGTAGTTCTTCTTTCATCTTTTTTTCCTTTCAAAACAAGTTAAACTTAGTATTAGGATGGCAACAACGTTAGTTTATACAAGGTTAAGGGCATTAACAATATGTCAATACAGCTAATGGAAGAAACCTAAATTATCGACTTCCTGCCAACATACAAAATTAAGTAAACTGCTGATTGCCTGCGTTAGTATTACCAGCAAAAGATACCTTCTGTTCATGCAGCAATTTCCTTTTGCAACATATGGTTTGGGTTTATCTAATGCTTGACAATGAGCTAAATAAACAAGTGTACCAAGTTAACATTGAAGCTTATCAAATGATGGAGAAGATTCTTAAAACTCGGTCAATTCATCTAGTTAGCCAAATTCCAGGTGGGGTATGAGTAAGATGACTATAAGATAGTACCAGTTCGTCCAATAATCTGTTTGTGGACCGAAGCAAATCATAACTAATAGCAGTTGGCCATACTTCCAAACTATATGCAGTTTGCAGCTTCTTTATTTAAGAAAGTAGGGAAATAAACATACAAATGAATGCTTGCATTAAGGCTCAAATGAATCTATACATATTACATAAAGTTATTAAATTGAATAATAATTTCTGTAACATGACAATGTGAAAGAAGTCTGCTTTACAATCAAACATATTAACTGGTCAAAGATTTTTTTCACAACCATCCAATATCTAGTACTGGTGACTGATCTGGATTCAAGTCAAAACTTTGGTAGCAACTTTGTTGGTACATGACTAGTGCATCAGGAAAACTTTGGTTGCAGAAGAGTTAGGTCAAAACTATTCATACCAATGGTGGTGCAACTGTATTTCAGGCAGCGATAATCCACAACTAATTATAATTTAACATTTAAGCAAATGATTTCTTCTTGAAATGTATTGAAGCATTGAACATTAATTGTGAGAATTGTTGCATCTCAACAAAATAGGACTAGTACATATGAATATCAAACATGAAGGACATTTTGTCTAAGCAAGTATTATCAAATTAAGTTTAGCCATTTGTGATAACTTCTCCAAAACTTGTGACCTGGAGATAATAACCGCATCTTGTGCCTAGACATACGGTTGACATTAGTGCATGGACTGCCAGTGTTGATGTTCTAAAGTTCTGTTGAAATCATTTATAAGAAGAATAAATGCAATAGACGTGTTACCAACCATAAAGAACATTTAAAAAGAAAAATAGATATAAACAATTTTTTTAATATGATAGATATAAACAATGTTAATATATTAACATACACGCACCTGTTCAAAATTTTTTCTACGACCAAGGTCATAACGCCATTTTGGAGTAGTTTTCTTCTCATATGCCTGCTCACAAAAGGGAAGAAAATTCTGTCAATATCAAAGTGTCCAATCCATTTCCACTTTAAGGAAGAGCATAAATAAGTAAATCATATAAAAGAATGTTGAAAAATTTTCAAAACACAAAAGAAAAAAAGTAGTTGCCTAATCATTTGAGGTTTTGGACTTCCAGTTAATGCATTATGAAACATCTGTCAATTTAAATGCACCTCAAATACTGTTATCATCTACACCCAAATCTTTAAACACCACATCATGTTTAGCTTCTTCTGATAACCATATTTCAAAGTGCCATAACTATAACAGTTCCTTTAAAAGAAAGACAGTGGAAGCTTGAAGCATCAAAAACTGCAGAAAACAAAGCAAGTGCAGTGAAGCCAAATCAAGTTCAAAATTTGTTTCAGGTAGACCTTTTTTATTGGACCATCATTTTAGGTAGATTAAGGACAAGAGAAATAAACGCATGCAAGAATTTACCTCAATAGTACTTGTATTAGCAGCCACCAATGATATATGCATAACAAGAAATCCAAAAACGCTCAATGCAAAGGCCAGGTTCAACACTGTAAGCAATTCAACAATGTTATAGAAATTCAGAATTGAAACTACCAACTGAATCAAAGTGTTTCAAAACCCTACCAAAAGCAAGAAAAGTTGTTGCGAGTGTGCTAGGTGTTCCAGGAATTTCCGCATTGCTAAAGAATGCAACGAAGTTCGGCAACAATGATACAGCCACAAGAATCGTCTCAAGAAATGTGTAGAACTGCACTAAGATCAAATGGAATAATGAACAAACTGCAAGGATTTTTCTGTAGGCAGCCGCAAATAAAGGAAACAATACACAGCTATTCCACATATAGCAATAGAATATGCAGACTCATTAAATGTCAATCACATTTTTATGACTTTGGAAATTGATTACAACCTAGGACATTCATTAGCATTACATGTATCAATATATAATTATTAGATAGTGCTTTTACAACCAAGACAAAAAGAAAGAAAATGGTGTTCGTTTGAAGTCTAAATGTTAGGAGGCACATCATCCCTTTTTGCCAAAAGAGGTACAACACAAAAAAAACAAAATCAATATCTCTCAATTAGGATTAGAAGGGAACTAAGGATGTTACTCTACAGACTAGAAACGGGAAAGTATAAAACTGCAACTTATGGTTTCACACAAAATCTAATGGCATAGCCACCTAAGCCATACATCCAAATTAGTAATAGTCCTTCTCAAGTTACCCACTCTTTTATTGTCATAAATAACTTCCACTTTATTCATAAGAACTAGAAGAAAGATAATAAAGGTGCCATCTATATAACTGAAAAGAGCATTTTACATAAAAGTGGACATCACACAATTACTAGCTCAGCCTTACAAAGAGTTGAAGACACAATATGATCAAAGTAGGTTTATAGCTACTCACTTGAATTGACATAAAATATGAATGTTAGGGTGTCCATACCAAGAAAAGAAGAAAATACTTGTAATTTAGAGCCCCAACACAGTTAACAATCCATACACAATGGTGGTCCATCTTCAGCACACATCGCCCACCTAGTACCAAATCAAGAAAAATCAAACTTATCTTAACATGTTCTCAGTCTGGAAATACAAAATGGAAATTCTTTTGCACCAAGACTCACAAACTGAACAATGATGACATCGAGGTGGTTTAAGCTGATTGCACTTCCGGCAGAACCGGATTCTTTGATTTGAAGGATCTGACTGCGCATTAATGAGTTCTGTTCCATTTAATGGGTCAGCTTCGCCTCTCTCCTCATCAATTGCAGGCCTCCAATTAGGAGGCACACTTCCAGGATCCGTAAGAACAGCAGCAAAATAACTCCACAATAGCATAACCAGCTGCAGTAATTGAATTTCAACTAACAATATCATTCCATGTATAGACTCACAAAGAAGATGCTTTATTAGCCTCCGGACTTAAGAATAATTTTGAACAAGACCTGAAAATCCCCTGCTCAGTAAAAATCGTTTCTAAATGATTCTGTCTATACACTGAAAAAATCTAGGTTTCAAACTTTTCAAGAGTATCACAAAAACTATAACATTCAAGGTCCTCGAACAAATTCAACATAGCATCATAACCATCATAACCATAAATCACAAACATTTACCACTTTTGACAAGCTGAATTTCAACAATGGGCCTTAAGAGAATCTGAATGCACGTCATAATTTCCCCCACCACAACTCAAATTTAACATCTGACAAACAAAACGTTAAAATAACCTCATAATCCTCAGCACGAAAGGAGTCAGCACTGAAAGCTTACCAAACAATGAAACAAGATCAACACCACCATGGCAACGACAACATCAGGCCACCCAGCAGACAAAGCAGGGCCATAATTAGTCAAAACAACAGCATAATAACTGACCCCCACGACACCTAGTACCAAGAGTATCATGATCGACCCTAGCCCTCGCAGAGCAGTGCAGAACTTGAAAACGTTCCAAGCCATCGTAGCTCCAGATCTATGCATAATCGCAAAAACGAAAAACCTGATATTTAACTAAAAAAATCCTAGTCTTTTTCTTTTCGCAAAGGTCTCCGAAGCAGGGCACAAGCAGAATTTTAAGGAAATCATTGATTTGCTAGAAAGCAACACATTAAAGTAGGGGCAGCTCAAATGAAGAACGAAACGAAGAGAACAATTTACTGTAACAAAAGCTGTTTCTTGCGTCGTGGGTTTCTGGGATTACTGACAGTGGCCTTCGTAAATCTAGGGTTAAAAGATATTTAAATGGAATCCGAGTCCTGAAAAAAAATCACAGGAAGGGAGAGGAATGCAAACTGCAACTTTATTCTATTAGGCTGGAAAATTATGCAATGGCTGCGAGAGTTAATCTTACTCATCAAGTGCCTGATTCTTCATAGCAAATCGACATCATCAATAGGGGGAGCGGATCCGGTGCTATTCCTCAAAGAAGTGTATCATGTTCAATTCTTATTTAAATAATATTTTCTTTCTTTTTAGCCACGCGTCAGCTTGCTTCTTCCGCTCTCTTCTCTTTTTTTTTTTTTAATATTTGACACAATAGCTAAACAAAGCTTGACACTCTTTCAAACTATTTCTGCTAATGAGCAAGGTTCAAAAAAATCTAGCCGGATATTAAATTGGTGAATGTAAAGATTTAAGGTTTAATAGTTGGAGTGGAATCAAATTGGTGAATGCAATGATTTAAGGTTTAATAGTTGGAGTGGAATCAAATTGTGGCTGGATAAGTTATAAATAAACTAATATATTTTAAATAATATGATGAAAAATATAAAAAATATTCATTTATAATAATATAATTAATATTTAAACTAAGATAAAAATAATAATTTAATATAATAATTAACTAATATTTATCATAAATATTATAAATTTACAAATTTTATACTTTCCTTTTAAATTAATAAAAATATAAAAAAAATTAAAATAAAGAAAGTCAAAATTTAGATTATTATGTAATGAAAATATAAATATATATATAAAAAAAATAATAAGATATATGAATTATATCATTTGTTGTGTTAGTTTTGATTTTATTTTAACTGATTAGCTCAGAGTAACTAATATATATAAAATATTGCATATATATATATATATATATATCAAAGGTAACAAACAAGTCAGCGGTGAAGTGGTCCTCAAGGTAGCGGGTTTGAGACAGAGTGTGTTTAATTCGATTTTTGACCAAGTTTGACCGGTTCTAGCCATATTTCAAACTAGATTAGTGTTTGTTTTGCCAGTTTTCTGACCAATTGGTTCGGTCCAATTTTTCGTACACTACTAATAAGTATTTTTTCATTTACCTTAAAAAATATCAATACTTTACACATTCATCAATTATAAAATAAAATGTGGTTGAAAGAAATTAAAAATAAATTTTATTTTTATACAGTTATCTAATATCAATACTAATAGAGTATATTGAAGTATTGTTAAGTTTAATTGGGTAGTTCTCCTAATATGATTTTTTTTTATCTATAATGTTTAAATTTTGGATTTTATTTAAGAGAAATCAAGTTCCTTTTACTTAAGATAACCACGTGGATACTTCTTTCAGTTTCAAATATAAAAATTTTTTAAGAAAATTATATTAGTTCAAAGTACAAGAAAAGAATGTATACATCTAGTGTAACAAATAAAATAGTCCAATAATATTTCTCATTAATTTGGAGAAAGTTATAATTTTCTAAAAAAATTTTTATATTTGATATGGGATGAAATATTTATTATCCATTTTATTGAAAAATCAAATTTCTTTCACTTAACCCAACTACTTTGAAACTCCCTCCGACATCAAATATAAGAAAATTTTTAGAGAGTTATAACTTTTTCCAAATTAATGAGAAATATTATTAGAATATATCATTTATTACACTAAATGCATATATTTTTAATATTTTAGACTAATACAATTTTAATATCAACGTGGTTGGATTAAGTAAAGAGAACTTGATTCCTCTTAAATAAAGTTAAAAATCTAAACATTATAGATAAAAAAATTATATTGGAAGAGTTATCCAATTAAACTTAACAATATTTGAATCTATTCTAGTAGTACTGATACTAGATAACTGTATAAAAATGAAATTTATTTTAAATTTTTTTTCAATAATATTTTATTTTATAATTGATGAGTGTTTAAAGTATAAGTATTTTTTTGGGTATATGAAAAATATTTATTAGTATAAAAAAGTGTCTGTTTAGTTACTGCATAAAAAATAATTGAAAAAACAAAGAGAAGATAATGGAAGAAAACAAGCTGACGCATGACAAAAAAAAAAAAAGAAATATTAATTAAATAAGAAGTGTACGCGGTGCACTTCTTTTAGGATGGCCCCGGATCCGCTCCCTGTGTATATCGGAGCAACTCATAAATGTATGGCCCACTCTAGTTTGCTAGCAGCCTAAAATTTTTTTGCAAAGTTGAGGATCGAGTCCGCAAAAATTGATGTTGAGAGAATTATTATAATATTTAAATATAACTTAATGGTATTAAATACTTAATAATAATTACATAAAAGTAAAGACGTTTATACTTTAGAGTGAAAAGTGTTAAATTAAAAAATTATTTTGTAGGATTTTAGAACAAAATATTTAATTTGAAACTATTAAATTGTAATTTGTTTAATTAATTTAATCTATTATTTTAAAATTTTAAAAACCATATTAAAATTTAATATTCAATAAATTATATATTTTAAATTTTCTAAAAATATTGATTTTTCTATTTTTAAAATAAATAATGTTCAATATTTTTTATTAAAATATATTTTATTCAATTTAATGCCATACAGATGTTATGTACTTTATAAACAAAACTTAGAACTAACTAAATTTTAATCTAAACGCTACGTTAATTTGGTCAAGAATCTAGAAGCCATGCCATGACCCATCCCGTTAGACTGACAGATTCAGCGTCTTTTTATGTATTTAATTTAATTTCGATAATGAATTATTTTCAAGGAATTAGAAAACTAAAATAATGTAGGAACATGGAGATGACGTCACCAGTGACTTTGTTGCGCGCGGTAAGAACCGCAATCAGATATATATTATTTATATTTTACAGAGTTTGAAAAATTAAGTTGCCAGTTTATAATCTATAAATAAATAGTGTAATTTAGTATAAGTTTTTGAATAAACAGCACAGGTTTTATTACATATAAAACATGTTTCAAATATTACATGAATTTTTTAAAAATAAGACACACTATTATAAATCTTAAATTTATATTAAGATTAATATATTGATATATTGATTTCGGAAATCACCACAATGAAAATAATTTAAATTTTGTAGGAGTTTGATAGGAGGACTCCGTATTGCATTTTTTTTTTACAAAAATTGTTTTTGCACAGATTGGTTGGCCAATACTAGTCTTAGTCAACCCCATCGTTTGACTTTACATTTTCATCAACCTAAAAAAAAAAAGATATTATAGCTACAAATAACATTTTCTTTGCAGATTTCAGTTGCATCCGCGAACATTTCGTCAGCTCCACACTTGAACTCAGATCCAGCATCTATGGAATTAAAGGGCCGTTTGATTGGTAGAATTATTGAGAATAGATTGAAATGAAATGGAATGAACTTTTATAAAACAAAATTTTATTTGATTCACTATGAAAAAGACATAAATAATAATTTGAATTTATTTGATTTGATATAATAAAAAGATGAAATGGAACGTGAATAATGTATAAAAAGTTAGAATTATCCCTAAATAAAAATTTAGCCCAACATCAATTACTTCAATGCATGTTCATAACGTGATCTTTTTTTTCTTTTTTTTATTTACAATTGAGTGACTTTTTTTTTGTTTAGATAATAATATCATATTTAAGATTTTACATATTTTTATTTTTATTAAATAAAAAATATCTAGGTATAAATTGTAATATAAAAAGTAAGAGGGAAACTTGTATATTTTCAATTCTTATTGTATTTTAAATTAAATATTTTTAGAGAAAAAAATCATATAGAAAAAATTACACTAAATATTTTGTATGAACCAATGAGAAATTTTCAAGAGGAAATAAGGTACATAATTTGTAAAGGATATTTTAAAAATAATATTTCATAATTAAGGTTATTTCTGTCATTTGATCTCCATTTCTAATAGTAGGAATAAATAAAGTCAGGGTTTAAAGTAGGAAAGTTAATTCCCTGATCTCTAACCATTTTTATTTCCATGGAAGTTTAGATTCTCACTCCTATATCCAACCAAACCATGTAAGTGTGGAATGGAATCTGAATTCTCAATCCATGGACACCAAGAAAATAAATCAAATAAGTCCTAAAACCTTTTATTTTCTTTAAAAAAGCAGACACAAGACAAGGAATGATCAAAATATAGTATAATGGTTAGAACTTAGAAAAGATCAACGACGAGTGATTCACTTCAACTAAATTTTCATGTCTAGAAACAAACAACATGAAGAAAGGACAAGACAACTCAAATGGTTAGTAGTTGAAATTCTGGGTATTGAATGGACATAGGTCCGTTTGATTTTCAGTCGGATCAAAATAAGTTTTGATTGCATTGATTTTGTAATGTATTTATGATAAAAATTTATTTTTGACTAACATGTTTATATTTGGATAATTTATTTAAAAATTGGTTTTGACAAAACTCATAATTTTTATCTAAATTTAACTTAAACTCTATCCCATAATTAATTTAATTTACTTGGATTAAAATTTAATCTGTATTTATTTAATTGAGAACATAATATATTTGATATAACATTTTTTTACAGGTCATAATCTATGAAAATTAAAATTTTGAAAGAACATTTTGATCAATAGATAGGAAGAGTTTTATGGAAATTTTATTTTTCTAATTTTTTCATTTTTTCTCATTTTTATTGATTCATTTTTATCTGACTTTAAAATAAATATAGATAAAAATAAAGAAGGAGAATGAAAAAGTAAATTCACTACTCTTTATCCTTGAACCACATTTTGACTAGAAAATAATTATCTAATAAAAAATAAAAAAATTATCAAATATTATATAAAATAAACCAAATTAAATTTTGAATCAAAACTTGATTTTAACAGTGAAACCACTCAATCCCATAATCGCCAACACTTCTAGACCTGCCAAATAAGCTGAACAAATATATTTCACTTTTTGATTAGGATGTTCAAACACAACTATATTAGTATGTGCGCTATAGCCACGTCATCCACATATACCTAGGTAAACGTACATGGTTATGCGGGTCCTTGTCACCTGCATGACTTACCATTAATATCAGTCATATCATATAAAATTTATAATAGATTATGCTATTTATTTATAAGATGTGAAATAGCATTTTTTTTATAAATTAGTTTATCTTATTTTTCATTTTGTTTAGTGTATGGAAAAGCTTATTTATTAATCTTACTTAAGATACTAATCCAACGGCACGTAATGGCTTTGTTTACAATATTATCGATGAATTGATGTACGGAAAAGGGTTTCATCAAGTGTACAGTTCACTGCAAAAAGAAAGAGGAAAATGATACTTGTTAAATCAACAAAATATTGTTGAGTTCAACTAAATTAATTAAAGAAAGATATAAAGGTTTCGTATTAACTAGAGAACCCCACCAGACGACAGCAGAAACCCAATGAATCAATATATATATATAGTTAACCTGTGTCAAGTAGTTAGAGTTCATTTAGCAGTAGCTGTACTGCTTCACTATATATGTAAGAATACTTCCATGATCAAAGAAGGAGAAAGTTTCTTTCATTGCTGTCATTCTTGTATCAACAGGGAAAAACAAACCAGAATTCCATAGTTTTGTATAGACAATAACCGTGCTTTCACTACGAACCCTCCAGGAAAATACTAAGAGTAACAGTCATTACAGAAGATGAATAGATAGTCGATATGATTTGGTTGATATATAATTAAGGATAGAAATACCAGCTGGGTGACGTCTAACGGGGGAATTAACAGGGTAACCATCCTCAAGCAATCTCTTGATGATCCAGGATGCAATAAAGCCATTACCACCTGTAACACATACTCTTCCTTTTTCCATTTCCATTCTGAAAAGAAAACTGACTAGAGTGGTTCAATTGGGGAAACAGAAATTTATTAGGAAATAGGATACAAGTCTATATTCTTCTATCCTTTCTAACACACATGGTCCTTTGCAATTAGCTATAACTAGGGGTGAAAATAAGTTGGATTAGAATTTAGCTAAATATGTCATATCTATATTATAAATTTAGAGCTTTGGTTTGACCTATTAGCCTATATAAGATTTTATTTTAAGCTTAAGTATGAACCTTCTAGTAATTTTGACTGCATTAAAGCCTATTAAAAAGTAAATTGAAAAAAAATATTAGCTTTAGTTTGAAATAAAAAAGTTTTAAACTTTAAACTTCTAGTCACAAAATACATTATTTATATATATTTATCTTATGATCCATATGTTTAAGTAACACAATGAAAAAGTAGCTAACTTATTTACTTTTATAAACCTCACATACCTTTATTCTCTTGTAATCCTGCCGATATGAAATTTTTCATATATTAATTTACTTACTCACTCACAAAAAGTGATAATACAAAAAGTAGTGAGGAAGGATATCTTAAGATATATAATATATGTCCCTACATCTATTTCAATCCATCAAAGAAATAAGAACATTTATGAAAATAATAATAATAATAATAATTGATATAATCTTATAGTCTTTAGGTTATGTTTTATTTAAATAGATAAGATCTATTTAACTAAATAAACCTACCTATAGGTCTCAATCTGACATATTTAATTAAATAGGCGAGGTTAGATCATGTTTCATATAAACCAAACTGTTGATCTTATTAGGAGTCTAACTTATTCTCAATCCTATCTTTGTTCTCACAATATGACTATTTTTTATAACATCACTTTTTGCGTCTTTTAAACTATCCATCTTTACTTATTCTTCCTTAGGTAAATATAAACTATAAGGAAAATTTTCAGTTAATGACTCACGTGTAATAACAATTATTTTGAAGAGTCTTCTTTCTTCCTAATTACTGTAATATGTCTAAACTCTAAAGAATTTGTTTGTTAACGTTTTGGAATGAAATTGACTTCTCATAAAAAAACAAGAGTCTCGAAAATTAAATTTCTTCTGAAAGATCAGCGTTATTATTAATGCTTTTCAAAGTTAGTTTACTTTTTCTAAAATTACAACTTAGTTTCTTCAATGTTGCAAAAATATTTTGAATTCGTAACTTCTAGGAGCATGAGTAATAACTTTAAAAACACAAATATTAATTTGGATATATACTTTAAAAATATGATTTAAAGGAATTATGACTTCACTCCTTTGGAAAGTCCATTTTAAAAAAAGAAGATGAGTTAACTTCGTTTCATTTTGAAGCTCAAATAAAACTAAATGATACCAACAAGGTCCAGTATAATTGATAAATTGATGGATCTCTTAAGTATGCTATTTAGAATTTGATTCTTTATCATACGTATAAGAAAGACCTTATTAAAAAAAATAAAATTCACTATCGATTAGAGAATATTCTTGATGCTTATAAAAAAATTGAAATATTATACATGCATAATTTCTTCTGGATTCATTTAGTAATGTTTCAATAACCCTATTAGTTATTATAATTATAAATATCATAGTCATACTTCATTACTAAAATTAGATGTGAAAGTGGGGACTTACCAAAACATAGAAAATGACAGTAAAACCATTTCTTGATTTTAAGGACCCAAATTGTGTTTCAATTTGAAGAAAAATCTCTCTTAAACGACTGAATTGCAATTAGTAAAATCTGACCTAAGAAGAATTTAGAGGGAAGCATGTAGACACCAGAAGATCCATCGCTCATTCATGAAGGTTAATTACAAGAGCAAGACTTAAAAGAATGAAAGAGGTTTTGAGTGGATTATTTAAAGAAGGATAACTTGTATCGATGGAGGCAGTTAATATGAGACTAATTGGATTTGAATTAGGGTTTCTTTGCTTAAAATTTTTAAAGAAGTGATTAATTGTTTAGATATTTTATAAAAAGTAAAAATTATTTTGTATTTGGTTAAAATAAAAAAAAAAGTTTTTAAATTGTTTAGCAATCAAAAAGTAATAAAAATTAAAGAAAAATTATAAGATTTATGTTAATTATAATAATTTTTTGGGATCTTGTTATTTTTGTAATTTTGTAGGGCTATTTTTCTACATTTCTCTCCCTTTCTCTTGCAGTAATTGTTTTTTTAAAAGCTAATTAGAATAGGTTTTTCAAATAATAAAAAAATCTATTTTTTTAATTCTAATTATGTTTAAAAATTTAAATAAACAACCTAAAATATTTTAAAAGTACCTTTTTTATGTGAAAAGTGATTTTTTCATTAAAAGAAAGTTTAAACAAATGCCCCTTAGACTCAATATCTTATAAATATCATTTCAAATATTAATTTTCTCGTTGGTTTACGTAAAGAAGGTACTTACAAGGTCAATTATAGCTAGCATTGGAGGAAACAGTTGTCGGCCATTCTCATCATCCGTGTACTCACCAAGTTATCATCCAGTTTGATTTGTTTTTTTATAGAAAAAATTATTTAAAATAATTATAGTTTACAAAAATAAAATTTGAATAAAAATAGATAAATTTATCACAAATCTATTTAGATAATTTTTAAAAATATAATAGTTAGAAACCATTAAACAAACCCTTCATCGTTTTGTACAATACCAGTCATCTACTGTGTTTTTTTTCCTTGTCTTTTGTTTGTAGAAATTTATGAAAAATTGAAGTAATTTAATTATTAAAAAATATTAATATTTTAAATTTAAAATTTGAAATAATTAAAAATATATTTTATGATTTTAAATAAATTCTTGGTTGTGATACATAAGAAGAGTTAGTTTTTGATACAGTATAAAATATATTTTCAATTTATTATTTTGAATGTAATTTTTTACTTTGATATATCAATTTTTTTTAAACAAATAATATCACAATAACAACAAGACTCATCTAAGTAAGGTTGGCAATATGATCATATGATACCGTGCATGCTATAGGAAAAACTAACTTTACATATCAGGTCTTGACATAATTGATAAATAATTAAATTTTTTAAATATATAGTTTTGAGTCCATTTTCTAATCATGGGAGAAATAAAACCCACTGTTACCTCCAAGGGATTAGACTTTGTGTGTGCCAGGAAAAGAGATGATGAGCACAGGAGATGACTTGTTGTGCACAAAACGACGCAGTTAGAGATGATGAGCACCCAGCACCGAATGGGAACGCTGGCTGTTGGAGGAAATCCTTTGTTCTTTGGAATCAAATGAAGCTATTTCCTTGTCACTTGTTGAGCGCGAGAAGGAAGTCATGCTGCTGACTCTTTAGCAGGTTTTGCGTTTAAGGGAGTGGGCCTAAGAGTGAGTGCATTGCATATATTCACCACCACGGCCTCTTACCCTACATGATGATGCTATATCTGAACATATTTACTCGTACGTTCAACAGAAGGATCGTGCAGGTGTTGGATAGCTTTGATACATGTTGCTGCTTCGTTGTTTAGCTGTTCATGGTAGTGATTTCTTCTTTTTGGGCTGTTTTTTTCTGATTAATTTAGTTTCTTTCTGGTTTATTGGTGTTTAGCTATTAGGTGCTGTTCTGTTGGTTCGTTTTTTCTCTCGTTTTTCGTTTTATTTAGCCTTTGGCTTATTGGTCTGTTGCTTTTGTATTGAACAATGTCTGGTTATTTCCGATGAAATGAAATTATTCGGTTGGTACCAAAAAAAAAACATAACATAAACTTAATTTCTTAAGTAATCGCCAAATTTTGCTTCTTGCGAACACCTTCAGGGTGAGTCCGTCAGTAATGCAAATCCTACCCACACATTCTGTTAAAATATTTACAAGCTATAATTCCCCAGATTTACAATCATCTAAAAAAAATTATATACTTGGCATATTATTATTATTAAAACACCTTACATATAACATATTGATTGGATGATTTGAGAATGAAAGTATATTATAGCTACAAATAACCCTGTTCTTTGCAGCATTCAATTGCATCGGCCAACATCTCCTCAAGTCCATACTTGAACTCAAATCCAGCATCTCTGAGCTTCTTAGATGACAAATCTGGAAATTTTGTGCCATTCCTTTCTTTCAAGGAACTCCTATAAATAAAGATATAAGAAACAATCAAAATCATGGTCAGAAGATCAAAGAGAATTCATCTACTTCAATCAGATTTACATGTCTCAAAACAACATGGAGAAGGACAAGAGAACTCACTCTAAGGTTGGGATTTCAACTTCTGGATATTTAACAGACAGAATTTCAAACAACTTCTCAAGAGTTGCCAAACATGCCGAACAATTATATCTCCCTTTTGGGTTGGGATGTTCAAGCAGAAATATATGTGCTCTTGCTACGTCATCCACATGCACCATAGGTGTTTGCAGATAACCAAATGGGTCCTTGTTACCTGCATCAGTTTTTTAAGGACATCAAAACTTAATTAATTACAAAACTAGCTGCATAACCAAAGACGATTATAAATAAATGTTAGGCATGCATTTAAGGTAACAAGGAGCAAGTTGTAGCACCCACCAAAAGCCAAATAGAGTGAAGAACGAACAGATCCAGGAAGCTTTGGACAAATGAAAGGTCCAACATCAAAAGTTGGAATCACCGTCATAACATCTAATCCATTTTCTTCTCCAAACTCATGTATTGCCTTCTCGATCAATGTCTTAGAAATGGCATAAGACCATGCGAATGGCTTCAAAGTTCTAAGAAGATTTACATCACTCCATGAGCTCTCATCCTTCACTTCATCTTCTTTGCCACTTAAAGAAACAGCAGAGGCACTGGATATGTAAACAACTCTCCTCACAGTTTTTGAAGTTAGGCATGTGTAATACCCTATCTCTAAACACTTCCAGACTCAACTACAAACTTCAAAATCCAACCAAATACAATTCCAATATCTCAAAACAACTACTTAAACCACCAGACAACAGAAAATCAACACAAAAACACCAAAAGTGAGTTGGGGCTGCGGCCACTACAATACTGTCGCGACTCCCATTTGCCACTTTCAACTCAATCCAACTCCATATGGAGACTTTGGACACTTAACACCGTTTTGATCACTTTCTGACCAAAACTCACAACTCACGACTCCCATTTGCCATCAATGGCAATTCAACTACTCTGGACCATTCACACAGGTACAAAATCACTTAACCAACTTGTCCAAAGAGATTTCACCTCAAAGGAACCCTTTCTCTGAGATTTGACCCCATTGAACCCTATTTGACAAAACAGGCTACAGGCCCTAAAAAAACCAACAAGGCCCAAACATTCACATATACACCACCATCCAGCATATACAACGCATGTAACACAATTCCACATATATATCCATATATACAGCATCCATTCATAACAATCTTTATCCATGTCATACATCTATTACAAAATATTCTATCCTACTTAGGACAAGATACAAATCTAAATTACACAAATACTATATAGATCTAATACTCCCACGTCCGATGCTACTCCCTCAGCTTTTCAGGACTAGTGCCAGAACCATCACCTGAAAGGTTAGTTCATGGGAGAGGGGTGTGAGAAAATGTCTCAATAACCGGAGACAACCACACACACACACATACATATATAATTCATACAATCCATGAATGCAATGTGAAATGAATGAAATGCATGTCTCTCTCGCACATAGCTAGAACCATGGGCTATCGTCATAACAGGACATTTCATATAGGTGATTCCCTTCTAACAGTCGATGGAGACTGATTCCGGGATATCACTAAGCTCACCTCCCATTAGTGCACCCGATCAAAACTAACACTAACATTCGGACCGTGGCTTTTCTTCCCCTTTCCCACCACGAATTGACAACGATTTAAGGAAGGTGCAATCCATTGCCCCCCTTTCCCCTCATGGCCATAGGAGGCGATTTAGCTGCAGGAATCTCATCCTTATCCTCCCTAACATATATATATATATATATATATTCCACCCTTATCTTTCCTAACATATATATAATCATATATCACATCATCACCACCCAATCAGGATATATCAAATCTCACAATGTCATGTGGTGATGCACATGTATTATCATATAATAATCATCATCATCTCAAAGTCATGCTATGCATTATGTCATATCATATCAATATCATCATCACATATGTAATAATCATCATAATCAACATCTAACTGTGTACATACCACGATATATGGAAAACAGTACACACAAACACATCTATATCGTGATATGAAAGAAATATGCATATATACACCAATATACATACTATCATACAATACAAATAATACACTACAAACAAACACTCGATTATCTCAGGTTGTCAATACCACACACGTGGATTCCACGAACTTTTTAAGTTGTCCAACACTCTTGAACCCTTCTCGGTTAACTAAACATCCTTCACAATATCACAATTCCTCAATTAACCACATATACTAATAAACTAAACATCACAATTCAACTACTTTAGCCTAACCCAAGGTTCCAACACCCCTTTTATGTATCATTAAGCTCCCAGGAATCGTTCAAGCACCAAACAATCTCATACACTTCGGATTCCCAAGAGTCCAAATAAAAAACAACCTAGGGTTAAGCTCAAACCATGCATACACTCTTCAAAACTCACACCCAAGCATCAAGAACACCAAAACACACTTCTCTAACTCCATTTCATCCATTTCAATCGGTGGATTTCGTCCCAAATCGGAAATCCCAACTCATAACCAAAAAACCCTAAGTTCAACTGAAGAAAATGGAGGGAGAAGAGTAAGGATCATTTACCAACGTGAATCTAAACTCTTAAGGTCCGAAAATTACTTCCCAAGGCTGAATCTCGCAAGCCCTAGCAGAGCTCCTCCGTTCTTCTCCGTTACTCCCTTTCGTTTCTTTCTTTCTATTCGTCCAAAATATTTTTGATTTAAACCAGAAACCTGAGTTTCACCGCGGCCTCAGATAAGTCCGCAGCGGCTCCACCGTGTTTCAGCTGAAACAACGCCACTGGACTTGCTCTTACTGCGGCGTGGAGCTCAATTTTTCTCCACTTGAACCTTCCTCCATCCTGTTTTCTCCGGTTCTGCACACAATGCCAAAACAAAGTCATGAAGAGTGTTACAACATACCTTCAAAATTCCAATTGCTCCCTCAATGGATCTTTTGGTCACTATTTCCTCAGGTTCTCTTTCATCAAAATTATTTGGGGTGGCCACATGGAATACTACAATGCACCCTTCAATGGCTTCCTTGAAGCTTTTCTGGATTGTTTAGGTCTGCCTTCAGAATTTGGAGCTTTTTAGATGCTCCTGGCGAATTTGTGAGGAAGCTTACATCTTTCTTGTGTTCTGTAGTGGAGAAAAAAATTATAAATTTTGTAGTGGAGAAAAAAATTATAAATTCATAACATTGCATCAGCTCAAAAAGCTTTCACTAATGTACCCTTTCCACCAAAAAGGAAGAGTAAAATAAGAACACATTTTTTCGGTCACCGAGGAAAATAATACTACTTAAATCAATAAAATATTGCTGAAATAAGCTAAATTAGTGAAAGATACAGAGGTTTAGTATTAGTAAGACAAAACGAACAGGGAAAAGCAAAATTAGAACCAGTTTTGGACAGAAAATGATCAAGCTTTCAGCATTTGAACATCAACAAATCTTCCAGGAAAATAACAACTCTGAATTTTGGAGATTTAATTTCACCTTGAATTGCCCTTGGATCTTCTCTTATTAAACTTTGGTGAATCATGCCTCGCTGTGATTGATTAATAGTAGCTGCTTAATTTCCTATACTACCAGTACCTACCACTAGTTTACTTAATGTTGGATGCATGTTGCTTTTACCTGCCTTTTACATTACGCTTAGAAGTTACATTTCTCATCGCATCATTTACACGCATTTAAGAAGATAGACTGCTTTTAATTTCGAACGGAATGAACTTCTTTAGGTATAACTTGTTTTAATTGTAACATTTGTCATAGTTTTTGATATTTATTCTAATGTTTTAACATAAAGTGAGAAGGTTTTTAAAACTCAAGAATGGAGAAGGAGAAAGGTAGGTGATCTTAAAGTCAATTATTTATTTGAGCTACACTATAGATGACGTGGTATGATTAATTATCTCAGCTGATAAGAAAGCTACACTATGAGTTGTTTTCATGGTGACGTAGCAAAACCACGTTGAAGAGTAGTTGCTGATGGAAGATTGGAAATTATTTGATTTTAAAGGCTAAACCCATGTATGGGTATAATTAATTATGAGATTACCATTTCATTTACTGAAGCACCCTTAGTAAAGTTATATATAGTGTTTACAGAATACTATTTCCGTGTTTGTGAGACACTCCAATCATAGCTAACATAAATGTTTGGATATGAAAGACATATGAACAGATATATAATTACAAATAACCCTTTTCTTTGCAGCATTCAATTGCATCCACAAATATTTCCTCCACTCCATACTTGAACTCAAATCCAGCATCCATGAGCTTCTTTGATGACAGATCTGTAAATCTGGGTTGACCTTTTATTTCTTTCAAATAAGAGCTACATGAAGAGGGGAAAAATACAGAGTCAAAATATTGGTCAGCAGATAAAAAAAAAGTCATTCACTTTAATCAAATTTTAATGTCTATAAACCACACGAAGAAGGAGAAGAGAACTTACTCTAAGGTTGGTGTTTGAAATTCTGGATATTTAGACAGAATTTCATATATCTTTTCAATAGTTACCAAACATGCTGAACAAATATACCTCCCTTTTGGATTCGGATGTTGAAGCAGAAATATGTGTGCTCTGGCCACATCATCCACATGCACCGCAGCTACCTGTAGATAAGGCCACGGGTCCCCGCCACCTAATTCAGTTTACAATAATCATCATCATTAATCTTAATTAAACACCATCTGTTTACAATAATAAATGAGAAAATTCAAATTTAAACCAGTTGTTTCATTTCAAGACATAAGTGTGTTCAGTGAATTTTCAAGGAATCATGTATATTTATTAGTAATTTCAAAGATTTAACATAGGTGATGTGGGAAGAAGGATCAGCATCAACTTTTGTGCAACATATGGTTTAAGAGAAATAAAAAAAAAAGTTGTGAGATGTATTCAAAATGAATTCTATTACGGTTTCATCACTTCGCTTAATTACATCTCTCTCTTCTATACCATGGGATGTAGTAAGTATCATACAAGATAAGACCCAGTATACTGATAAAAAACGTATAACCACGCTAGATTGTGAATTAACGCTAGGTATTCATATGATGACTTCAAGCAAATTATAGCACATACCAAATGCCACATTGAGCGAAGAACGAACAGAGGCAGGAAGTTTAGGACAAATGAAGGGTCCCATAACATGAGTGGGAATCACAGTCATAACATCTAATCCATTCTGTTCTCCAAATTCGAGCATTGCCTTCTCTGTCAATGTCTTACAAATGGCATAGGACCACCATCCGTATTTCTTGGAAGTTCTCAGATAATCCACATCACTCCATAAGCTCTCATCTATCACTTCGTCTTTTTGGCCACTAAAAATAACAGCAGAGGCACTGGATGTGTAAACAACTCTTCTCACAGTTTTTGAAGTAAGGCATGCCTTCAGAATGCCTAATGCTCCATCAACAGATCTCTTGGTCATTACCTCTTCCCCTTCCTCAAGATCCATTGGGGTAGCCACATGGAATACTCCCATGCACCCTTCTATGGCATCCTTGAAACTTTCTGGATTACTTAGGTCTGCGTTCAGAATGTTTAGCTTTTGAGATGCTCCTGGCAGACTTGTTAGGAAGCTCATATCTGTCTTGTGTTCTACAATAGAAAAGGAAATCATAAGCTTGCATGGTTAAAAAATATCAAGTTTCAGAGACTTGCATCTGTTTACCAAATATCCTATGCATATAAAACTGGTCAGTGTGTTTTTATGAAATCTGTACCATTTAAATCTAATTTAGACTATCGAGAATTCAAAGGTTTTGGTTTAATTTTTTTGAAGTTTGAAATTACCAGTTTAAATATATATATTTTTTATTTTGTATCTTGTTTCTTCAAACAGAAATAAGATAAAAATAAAATTTAAACTGTATTATTGAGATTGTCAAATTAAAGATGAACACCCATGTAGTCGTTTTTAGGATGGTCATGTCAAATAATCTTAAGGAAAAACGTTAGATGTTGATTTGAAAAGCCACGATTGAGCTTTTCACACTTGAAATCAACAGGGGAAAACAAAATCAGAACCAGTTTTGGAGGGAAAATGATGAAGCTTTAACCTGACCATTAAAATACCAGGAAATACTGGAAGATAAAATTGAAGGCCGATAGATATGATTTGGTTGAAATAGAAGGATAGAAAGAGAGAGTACCAGGGCGAGATCTAACGGTAGCATTAACAGAGAAACCATCCTGCAGGAGTCTCTTGATGATCCAGGAACCCACAAAGCTAGTGCCACCAGTAACGCATACTCTTCCTTTCTCCTCTTCCATTCCACCAAATACAAGACAAGTCAGGCTCTCTTCCCTTTCTTGTTGATTACATACACACACATATATATATATAACTCTACTTGGAGCGAGGAACAAGTGTTAGAGAGTCTAGTGATGAAAGGTTGCTGGAAGCAAATAAAGAGGCGAATCCTACGCACATTCTTCCGAGTATGCCAGCCGGGCGTTCTAATTGATTATTTCATCCTTGATTTACAATAACCTAATGGAGCCCAATCATCATTTGTTGTGATGCCGCATGAAAGAATTATATAAGCTAGAATTCCTTTGGAGGCTGCCTCTGACGTATTAATCCAACGCCTTCCAATTTTTAAATACATTGCCGTCTTATCCTGTGAGAAAGGTGCTACTCTTCTTTAACTCATCCAAGGGGCTCCTCTGTTGCACAGTGACAATCTTGGGACCACGTACCTTCGCTGCAAATCCAGTTATTCACTAGGCCCAAGCACATTGCTCCAAAGTTATCTTTGGTTTAAAATCTCATCTAAAGCAGCGACGCATTAATTAATAGGTTTATCTTGTTAAACATGATTGTGATAATAATATTAACCATGTTTAGCCGCATATGTATGTTGGAAAGAACAGAGTTAAAACAGAGTCAAAATAAACTATAAAAAAAATTGGGAGGAATAGTAAAAAGAAAAATCCAGATGAATAAATATGATTGCTCATAGACCACCCATTCTGAAGCAAACACAATCAAACATAACTTACTAAAAGGGGAAAAAATAATGAATTTTTATGTTAATTTTACCTTAAGCATCTTCGGCTACAATTCATGTTAAAGAAAGAATAGTGAAAACAGAGCCCACGCAGAAAAACTCAGAAAGCACAGCACTCGCAGAACCAATGAAGCAAGCAAACAGCACAAGCGGTGACTTCCATCATGTATAGCCAAATAATAATTTTGATTCTTTTCAAAACCATAATAAAAAAAATTACGTCTTCTCTTGTTTAGACGCCAGTCCAAAAACGAATGGAAGTACTATATATGTACAAATTTTCTTTTGGGTTCAGTAAAGTTGTAGATAACCCTGGATTATTGTTAGTTGTCATAACATAACTATAACTATAATTATAATAATCACTTGTTATTATAGGTAGATGTGAAGCAGGCACTTAACCAAAACACAAAAATTGACATTTGAAACATTAATTATGGATTTTAAGGACCCAAACTATGTTTTTAAATTTTAAATTTGAATAAAAATCTCTCTCTGAAAGATTGATTTGCAGTTTGTAAAATCTGGCCAAAAAAGAATTTAGAGGGAAGCATGTAGACACCAAAATATCCATTGCATATTCGTGAAAGTTAATTACAAGAGCAAGACTATGAAAGAGGTTTTGAGCGGATTATTTAAAGAACGATGGGCCAACAAACTTTTAACGAGGCAGTTAAAATGCAAGATTGGATTTGAAATAGAATCCGCACCTTGTAAATATATCATTCAAATATTTTTCTCACTGGTTTGAGAACACCCAACATAATTTAAAATCATACACTTAATTATTTGCTAAAAACAATATTATATACTTGTCATATAATTATTTAAACACCTTGCATATACCATATTTTGATTGGGAAATCGGAAAGACAAATTATGTTATATATAGCTACAGATAACCCTTTTCCTTGCAGCATTCAATTGCATCCGCCAACATTTCCTCAAATCCATGTTTGAACTCAAAGCCAGCATCTACGAGCTTCTTTGATGACAGATCAGGAAATTTTATAAGGCCATATCTTTCTTTTAGGGAACTACAATAAATTAGAGAACAAGCAATCGGAATAATGGTTAGAAAACCAAAAAGAAGCCATTTATTTCAATCTAATTTTCATGTCTGTAATGAACATGTAGAAGGGATAAGAGGACTCACTCTAAGGGTGGCATTTGAAGTTCTGGGCATTTAACAGACAGAATTTCAAACACCTTCTCAAGAGTTGCAAAACATGCCGAGCAATTATATCTCCCTTTTGGATTGGGATGTTCAAGCAGAAATATATGTGCCCTAGCCACGTCATCCACATGCACCATAGGTGTTTGCAGATAACCGGATGGCTCCTTGCTACCTGCACTAGTTTTTTAAAGACATCAAAACCTAATCTCAAGACTAAATGCATAACCAAAATAGATTATAAATAAATTTTAGGCATGCATTTAAGGTAACATGGAGCAAGTTGTATCACCCACCAAAGGCAAAAAACAGTGAAGAACTAATAGATCCAGGAAGCTTTGGACAAATGAAAGGTCCAAGAACAAAAGTTGGAATCACCGTCACAACATCTAATCCATTTTCTTCTCCAAACTCAAGTACCGCCTTCTCTGTCAATGTCTTCGAAATGAAATAAGACCATAAGAATGTCTTTGAAGTTCTGAGAAGATTTACATCACTCCATGAACTCTCATCCTTCACTTCATCTTCTTTGCCACTAAAAGAAACAGCAGAGGCACTGGATGTGTAAACAACTCTCTTAACGGTTTTTGAAGTGAGGCATGTCTTCAAAATTCCAATTGCTCCATCAATGGATCTTTTGGTCACTATCTCCTCAGGTTCTTCTTTCTCAAATTCCATTGGGGTGGCCACATGGAATACTCCAATGCACCCTTCAATGGCTTCCGTGAAGCTTTCCGGATTGTTTAGGTCTGCGTCCAAAATTTGTAGGTTTTGTGATGCTCCCGGTAAATTTGCGAAAAAGCTCACATCTTTCTTGTTTTCTGGAGAAGATAATCATAAGTTTGTATCAGCCTAAAAATTTTCACTAATGTACACTTTCCCGCAAAAAGAAAGAGTAAAATAAAACTACCTTCTTTTTGTCACCGAGGAAAATACATAACAGTACTTAAATCAATAAAATATTGCTGAATTCAGCTAAATAAGAGAAAGAAACAAAGGTTTTGTATTAACAAGACAAACCCAACAGGAAAAACAAAATTAGAACCAGTTTTGAACACCACGAATCCTCCAGGGAAACACTAACAGCAACAGTCATTACAGACGATTGAACGTTGAAATATAAGGATAGAAATAGAGTACCAGGATGAGATCTAACGGTGGCATTTACAGAGTAACCATCCTCAAGGAGTCTCTTGATGATCCAGGAACCAATGAAGCCAGTACCGCCAGTAACACACACTCTTCCTTTGCTCACCTCCATTCCAACAAGAAGACAGGCTAGAGTGTTTTACTAGAAAATTAGACAGAAATTTCGGATACAGCCAAAATTCGTGTGGCCTCCTTTCTGGGACACGTTGTCCTTTGTAATTGGCAGTGCTGTCACCATGTTATCCTCTTATAAAGTCACTTTCCTTCGTTTCTTTCCCGGCCTCTAACCCTTCAATTTTCATTGGGTAACTGAAAAATCTGAGTTTTGGAGATTTTTTTTTTGGGTAATATGAATTTTGGAGATTTATTAAACTTTGGTTAATGATGCCATCCAAGGATTGATTAATTATAGCAGCTGTTTTCTTACGCTACCATAGTAAAAATTTGACGTTCATAATTTTCACTTTTAAATTAGGGTTTGAAGTTAAATTTCTCAACTAATCATTTTAAGAATGCATTGACATGCATTTAAAAAGAGAGACTACTTTTACCTACAAACAGAATGAATTTCTTAAGATATACTAATTTCATTTAACTGTAACATTTCTCACAACTTTTAATATTTTATCACTTTTTTTTTTACAGAAAGTCAGAAAGGCTTAAAAAAAATCAAGAACAGACAAAGGGAAGTGTACGTCTTAAACTCAAGTGTTCATTCATTTAGCTGCACTAATAATTTTTTTTCCTGGATGAGCTGGTATGTTTATCTTAGCTGATAATTAAGGAAGCTCCACTTTGATGTATTATCATGGTGAAGTAAAAATAGCTCAACCACATCATAGAATAGTTGGTGATGGAAGATAGGAAATCATTTGATTTCAAAGACTAAACCCACGTTTGGGTTTTATTAATTATGAGATATGAGATTACCATTTCATTTACCGAAGCACCTTAGCAAAGTCATATATAGTGTTTACACAATATTTACTTGTTTGTGGGACACTCCAATCATAGCTAACATAATTGTTCGGCATGAAAGATACATGATCAAAGATACTACAAATAACCCTTTGCTTTGCAGCATTCAATTGCATCCACAAACATCTCCTCAAGCACATACTTGAACTCAAATCCAGCATCTATGAGCTTCTTTGATGACAGATCTGAAAATCTGGGACCTTTCATTTCCTTTAAAGAGCTGCATTAGTAGGGGAAAAAAAACAATGGAAATAAGGTTTAGAAAAGTCAGTTGCTTTAATCAAATTTTCATGTCTATAAACCACATGGAGAAGGAGAAGAGAACTTACTCTATGGAGGGTATTCGAAGTTCTGGGTATTTAGAAGACAGAATTTCATATATCTTTTCAATTGTTGCCAAACATACTGAACAATTGTACCTTCCTTTTGGATTAGGATGTTCAAGTAAAAAAATGTGTGCTCTTGCCACGTCATCCACATGCACCACAGGTGATTGGAGATAAGCCCACGGGTCCCTGTGACCTAATTCATTCAATTTACTATATGTAATTAGCAATCTTAATTCTCTGGAGATTAAATTCAAAAAATGATCTCTGAAAAATCTTACTGATCAGAACAAAATTTATTGATTTGGATTCAATTTAGTTTCTTCAAGCATGTTTGGTTAAAGTATAATGGAAATTTAGGCACCAAAATCTAATGGAGCAAATTGTAGTACATACCAAGTGCCAAATTGAGTGAAGAACGAATAGAACCAGGAACTTTAGGACAAATGAAGGGTCCCACAACAAAAGTGGGAGTCACAGTCACAACATCTAATCCATTTTCTTCTCCAAATTCAAGTACTGCCTTCTCTGTTAATGTCTTCGAGACTGCATAGGACCATCCGAATGTCTTCAAATTTCTAAGATAATCCACATCACTCCATGAGCTCTCATCCTTCATTTCATCCTCTTTGCCATCAGATGCAACAGCAGATGCACTGGATGTGTAAACAACTCTTTTCACAGTTTTTGAAGAGAGGCATGCCTTCAAAATCCCCAGTGCTCCATCAATGCATCTTTTGGTCACAATCTCCTCAGGTTCCCTTTCCTCAAAATCCACTGGAGTAGCCACATGGAATACTCCAATGCACCCTTCAATGGCTTCGCTAAAACTGTCTGGATTGCTTAGATCTGCGTTCAGAATTTTTAGCTTTTGAGATGCTCCTGGCAAATTTGTGAGGAAGCTCACATCTTTCTTGTGTTCTACAATGAAGAAGAAAATCATAAGATTGCATCAGCCCAATAAGTTTTCAGTAATGCGCACTTTCCCACAAAAAGAGGAAAATAATACTTTTTTTTGTCACTGAGGAAAATTATACTACTCGAATCAATAAAATATTGCTGAATACAGCTAAATAAGAGAAAGAAACAAATGTTTCATATTAACAAGACAAACCGAACAGGGAAAAGCAAAATTAGAACCAGTTTTGGACAGAAAATGATCAAACTTTCAGCATTTGAACATCAACAAATCTTCCAGGAAAATACTAACAGTAACAGTTACGGAAGATGAATTGATAGTTGATATGATTTGGTTGAAATATAACTGAGGATAGAAATAGTATACCATCTGGGTGAGGCCTGATGGTGGCGTTAACAGAGTAACCATCCTCAAGCAGTCTCTTGATGATCCAGGATCCAATAAAGCCAGTACCACCTGTAACACATACTCTTCCTTTGCTCTCTTCCATCCGGACAACATGACAGGCTAGAGTGTTCTACTAGAAATTTGGGATATAGGAAACTAGTGTGTGTGTGTGTATTCCTTTGCTCTATCCATTCTGGGACACATGGTCCTTTGTAACTGGTAGTGTTGTCACAAAGTTATAAAGTCACTTTTCTCCTTGACCTCTATTTATTTTTCTTTCGGTAACTAATTCTCTGAATTTTGGAGATTTTTTTTCACCTTGAATTGCCCTTGGATCTTCTCTTATTAAACTTTGGTGAATCATGTGTCCCAGTGATTGATTAATACGCTTTCCTACTCCACCACGGAACATTTGTCGTCTTTACTTTTCTCTCTTCACCTACCACTAGTTTACTTAGTCTTTGATGCATGTTGCTTTTACTTGCATTTTACGTTACGCTTAGAAGTTAAAATTCTGATCTAATATAATTACGTGTGCAATGCATCATTTGCACGCATTTAAGAAGAGAGACTATTTTTAATTACCAACAGAATGAATTTCCTTAGGTATATAACTTTTTTAATTGTAACATTTCTTATAGCTGTTAACTCCGCCTATGTAGTGTCATAACCGGTCCCAAGTTCGGGTAAAGGAGGAGGGTTGTGTTAGGCACTCGACAGCTAACGTAAAAATCTGTCGAATCTTTATGACATGGATCAGAGATATATATGTACTAAAGCTAGGTCGTTATCCAGAAGTAACGGGTTGTATGGCTCGAATGCAGTGTCAAATGAGCTAGAGCTACTACATCGGTGCCCGGGTATAGTGTTAAATGAGCAAGGGTTCCTACATCATTCTGGACAGATGTGGGTAAAGAAGTTAGCCTAGGAAAGCAAGATTAGATTTGGTTCTTGAAATATTGGAACGTTAATAGATAAATCTATGGAGGTGGTGGATACTATGATTCGGAAGAGAATTAACATCTTATGCCTTCAAGAAACTAAATGGGTAGGAGAAAAGGTTAATGAGTTAGACACTACTGGTTTTAAACTTTGGTACGTAGGGAAGATTAGAGTAAGGAATGTAGTTGGTATTCTTGTGGATAAAGATTGAAAAAAGAATGTGGTAGGAATCAGAAGGATTGGAAATATGATTTTATCCTTAAAATTGACTATTGGACATGATACACTCAATATGATTAGTGCTTATGCACCTTAAGTAGGGTTGGAAGCACATACTAAAGAAAAGTTTTAGGAAGATTTAGTGGGCTTAGTCCGAGATATCCCATGAGAGGAAAAGATCCCCATTGGGGAGGACCTTAATGGTTATGTGGAAAAAGAGACGGGGCAATATATCGGAGCTCATGGTGGCTATGGTTTTAGAGAAGTAAATGAGGAGGGGCATTCCATTTTTTATTTTTCAATGGCTTATAACTTCACGATTGTAAACACTTGTTTCAAGAAGTGGGAGGGGCATTTAATCACATATAAGAGTGAAACCCAAAGGTCGCAAATTGACTTCTTTTTGGTAAGAAACTCAAATAGAAGAGCTTGTAAAGACTGCAAAATAATCCCTGGTAAGAGCTTAACTTCACAACATAAGGTCTTAGTCATTGATGTGCTGGTTAAAAACCGTAAACTAAAAAGTCGAAAAGCCTTAAATCCTAAGATTAAGTAGTGTCAACTAAAAGGTGAGAAACAAGTGACATTTACGAGAAAAGTTATGAAGAAAGGTAATTGAAACTCGCAATGAAGTGCTAACATCTTGTAAGATAAAATGGCTAAAAGAATAAGGGATACCGCTAACGCACTATTTGGTGAATCCAAATGCTTTGGACTTAAAGATAAATAATTTTGGTGATGGAATGAGAGCATGCAGGAGAAGGTCAAACATAAGAAAGAGTGTTTCAAAGCCTTGCATTTGTGCAATAATGATGAAAATTGAAAAAGTTATCGGTTGGCTAAAAAGGAAACTAAGAAAGCAGCGAGTAAGGTTAGATTTAAAACTTTTGAGAAATTCTACCAAGATTTAGGAACTAAGAATGGTAAATGTAAGATTTACAAAATTGTCAAGAGAAGGGAAAGACAATCAAGAGATTTGGACTAAGTAAGATGCATTAAGGATGTGGAAGGAAAAATTTTGGTTACAGATGATGATATCAAAGAAAGATGAGAGAGCTACTTTTATAAGCTTTTTAATAGTGTATTGGATATGACTATTGATACTGAAGGATTAACAATTCATGAAAATGATCTCAATTTGAACTTCTATCGTAGGATTTGGGCTGAAGAGGTAAAAGAATCTTTTAAAAGAATAGATAATGGTAAAGTTATTGGTCCTGATAGTATTCTTATCGAAATTTGGAAGTGTTTAGGAGAGAAGGGGATTTTGTGGCTTAATAAGTTATTTAATGAGATTTTAAAGTTTAAGAAAATGTTAGAAGAATGGAGAAAGAGCACTCTAGTTCTTATATACAAGAATAAGGGGGATATTCAGAATTGTATTAATTATCATGGGATAAAACTCATGAGTCACACCATAAAACTTTTAGAAAGAGTGATTGAGTATAGACTCAGAAAAGAGTCTCATATTTCAAAAATTCAATTTGGATTTATGCCATGATTGTCTATAATAGAGACTATTTATTTTTAAGGGGTTTGATTGAAAAATACCAGAGTAAAGAGAGAGACATGCATATGATTTTCATTGATTTGGAAAAAGCGTATGATAGAGTACCAAGAGATGTATTGTAGAAAGCAATGGAGGAGAAAAGTATTCGTGTGACTTATATTCGAGCCATAAAGGATATGTATAAGAAGACAACAATAAGTGTGAGACCCTGGAGATGTGATAAAGAACTTTCATATAACAATAAACTCACATCAATAATTGTTTTTGAGTCCATACATGTTTGATCTGGTTTTGAATATTCTAACAGATCATATACAGGAAGAAATTTCAAAGTGTATGCTTTTCACGGATAATATAGTTTTAATTGAGGACTCAAAAGAAGAGGTCAACTCTAAACTTGAGTTATGGAGACATACTTTGGAATCAAAATGTTTTCGCTTGAGTTGAAGTAAAATGGAATATATGCATTACAAATTTAATAAGAGGCCAATTAGAAATGATTCGAAGGTAAAAATTGGAGAGCAGACTATTTCAGAAGTGTCAAAGTTTAGATATTTGGGGTCGATTTTACAGAGTGATGGTGAAATGATGAGGATGTTATGCATATGATACAAGCTGGATGGTTAAAGTGGAGGAAAGTATCAAGAGTTATTTGTGACCGCAAGATACCTACCAAGTTTAAAGGAAAATTTTATCGAACAGCTATAAGGCCAGTGATACTATATGATAGTTAATATTGGGCTTTGAAAGGATAATAAGAGTATAAGATGGAAGTAGAAGAGATGAAAATATTGAGATAGATGTGTGGTCATACAAAACTGAATAAGATACGAAATGACTGTATACGAAGAAAAGTTAGAGTACCACCTATCGAGGATAAAATGGTGAAAAATCATTTAAGATGGTTTGGGTATGTACAAAGAAGAGGGCAAGAGGAGCCAGTGAGAAAAGTTGATAAAATTGCTTGGAGCCCTATTAAAAGGTGTAGAAGAAGACCAAAAAGGAATCTAAGAGAAGTTATAAGAAATGATCTTTTGAAAAATGATTTATCTGAGGAGATGGTGTTTGATAGAGCACATTGGCATCATATGTTTTACGGGTGAACAAGTTGGCTCGAGTCCGATTGACCCGGTCCGGCACGGCCCTAACTATATATATATATATATATAATTTTTTTAATTTCTTTCAATTATTTTATATATCTTAATTGATTTTGTAGGATTTTTATTCTTCATATATCTAATATAATACATTTACCATGTAAATATTATAAAAGCATTTTAAGATTTTAATGTTTCAAATATTTTTTAAATTTTGAATTAGTTTTTTACCTTAATATTTATGTAAAAATAATGTATAATTGTTAAATATTCATAAATTTTGAAAAAATTATTTTTTTCTAAGATTATGTTTTAAGAAAATATATTTTTAAGTATAAATAAGTATAATTTTTTATTATTAAATAATTATTTTTTATTTTTTAATTTTTTTAAAAAAATATATAATAATATTGGGCTAGCCCGGAACTGGCCCGATATTGGCCCGAAGAACATCTGGCCGGGTATCGGGCAAGGGTCAAACCCGGCCCGGCCCATGTTCACCCCTAATATGATTCATGTAACTGACCCCACATGGTGGGATAAAACTAATGATATTATTATTCTATTTCTCATAGTTGTTGATATTTTTTTTCACATTTGTTAATTAACATAAAGTCAGAAGGTATTAAAAATGTAGAACAGTGAAAGGGAAAAGAAGTTCTTAAACTCAAGTATTCAGTTGATAATTAAGGAAGCTCCACAATGATTTGTTATCATGAAGTAAAAAAAGGTCGACCAGGTTGAAGACTAGTTGGTGATGAAAGATGGGAAATTATTTGATTTGAAAGGCTATAAAGCCCATACTTATAACTCAAATCCAGCATTTATGTGCTTCTTTCAGTACTGCAACATACTTGAACTCAATTCTTCTTTTCTTAATTTTTCTTCACTGTCACTACCACCACCACTGTTGGAATACAGTTGATTGTGAGACAGAGATTGAGTAAGATTCCTTCAACAATAACACTTCACCTAGGAACCAACCTCGTGAAGTAGTAATATCGACCCATCAACACGCGAATGATTCCATTTTTCTCTCTAAATACTGATTTGTGTACAAATGTTAAAACATAGTGAGAACTTTAAAATCAAAAAATAGAAGAAAAAAAAAACTTGTAATGTATCTTTTTAATGATAAACTATATATCAAGACTTGATGAATCTACTTATGAAATTAGTTTATTTTCTTAATTTTTTTAAAAAAATTATCATCAATTTTTTAGTTTGCCATTAATTAAATAATTCATTAAAATAGTTTATCTCTCTTGTTGAATCCACTTATTAAATTTTAGAATTAAAGTCTACAAACTGAATGCAACGTTAACTTGTTATGATTTTGGTTAACACAGAAGATAAATTAGTTCTTTAATTTGCTGGGATGTCTGCTGCTGACTCTGCTCTTGTGGTGTTGGGTGGGTGGACGTGGAAGTTGATCAATCCATCTTTACTTCTCTCTCCCTCTCTCTCTCTCTCTCTCTCTCTCTCTCTCTCTCTCTATATATATATATATATTTCTGACTTTAATTTAATTACCTCTCGATCTTATGCAAGTGTTGGTGGAAATTGCTTAAATCGTTTCCCTGGTGTTGCTCAATCATTCATTCATGCTAAGCACGGCACGCGAGTTTAATTTTCTATTTCTTGGATTTTTTAATATATGGATGTCACACCCAGAGATGCGACGCGGATGACGCGAGAAACGAAAAAAGGAAGAAAAAGAGGGAAATCAGCCCACACGGCGGGAGGCCGATTTCGGAGGAGTCACCGCCAAAATTTTAAGGGAAATTTTGGAAAACCGAAATAAAAAACCAAAAGGGATAAGGATTGGTCTGCGAATCAAAGTTGGGTTCGGGAGTACGATTGTGAGTGGGGAAGGTGTTAGGCACCCCCATAACACCCGTTCCTAGGAACGGTTACCTTAGGCTGATCATGCAATTTTTATGGCTTTTACAAATTATTTTAATTGCCCTTTTACCATTCACATGCAAAAATAAATATAAAAATAATAAAATAAAGAATAAAATGAAAATAAGAAAAGTTGGGAAAAATAAAACAAAAGGAAAATATTATTTATTTACAAAAGTGGACTTGAAAAATTGGTAAATATTTATTAAATGAAGAGAAAAAACACCAAATAAATAAGAAAATATTTATTTATTTACAAAGGTGGACTTGACCTAGAATTAGAGTCTGGAGCCTACGTACCCTGCTATAGGGATCAAAGTCGACGTAGTTCGGACTAGAAAAGCGTGTCACTGGGTTGGTAATTTTTATTATATATTTTCTTTGAAAAGAGAGGTTAATAGAAAATAATTTTATCTTTCCACAAAAAAAACAATTTTCAGAATTGGTTGGTATGTTTTAATTTGTAAAAGACAGATTACTTTCCATTATTTGCTCTTTTCATTTTTTATTATATATATATATATATTTTTAATCAATTTCTAAAAGAAAATATATATATATATATATTTTTCCTCAATTTTAAAAAAATAGGATTAAAATTATGTGTGATTTTGAACAGTTTATTTTGAAAATAAAATATTTGAAAACAATTTTATAATAAAATCAATTGGCTCATATGGTGACTTTATCACTCACATTTACCCATTGATACCTAAGTGTCCACGGTAGTGTTACTCGAGACAAAAAGGCGTAAAAAGTTCAAAAGAAATTTTTTTTTATACAAATGATTTTTTTGTTTTATTATAAAAATCATTTTAACACCTATTTATTAAAAAAATTGAAAAATGTGATCATTAATATGTTTTGAAAAATAATAATCAGCATATGTGGTGACTTTATCACTCACAAGTTACTGATCAATACTTAAATACTCACGGTGTTACCACTCGGAGTAGATAAGCGAAACGGATAAGAACTTGGAAGGAAATGAATAACTTTGGTTCTAATCATTTTGTTATTATTCTTTTATTATGAAAAGGTAATAAAAATGAGTAAATAAAACATGGAAAGAAAATAAATAATTTGGCAAGAATTATTTTATAAAAAGGGAAATTGATAAAATTCTCTTACTAAAAAAAATAAATGAATAAAAAAATAAAAATAAGATAAAAAATAAAAATAAATAAAACAAATAAAACATTAAGGAGAATTTAACACACCATCATTACTAAAGAGAAATAATCAACATATGTGGCGACTTTATCACTCACAAATTATTGATTAATATTTAAAGTCTCCGGCGTTACCACTCGGAGTAAAAAATACCAGAAGGAAATTTTAAATGAAAATCAAATAGCATATATGGTGACTTGATCACTCATAATTTACTAATTTATGCTTATATGCTCACAGTGATGCCACTCGTGGCAAAAAGAAAAAGGCTTAAAAGATAAAATTGGGAAAAATGAAATCATGAAAGTAAATATGATTATGGTTATTTTATAAAAAAAGAAAAGTGATAAAAGGAATTTAAGCATATGACTTTTATATATATCATCTAAATTTTCTTATTTATTTATTATTATTTATTATTTATATCTTTTATTTGTGTACTTATTTAAAAGAGAATGCATTTAGAACACCCCCTTTTATTATTATTCTATAAAAAAATAAATAAAAATAAAATACTCAAAAGGGATAAAATTGCCACATTCAATATATAGATATATATTTATTTATTTGTAAAAAAAAATTATTTGTTACTTATTTATATTTCCTATTTTAAAGTTGTGAAAAATAGAAGACCGAACCATTAGAAATCTCTTTATCTAATTCTTTCTTTTTTTTTTCTTTTTTTTTTTAGAACAAAAGATTGAAGTGAAACTCCTCCCTCTGTTTTCAATTTTTTCAAAATCAATTCCCAAACTAAATAGTGTATATGGTGATTTGGTCACTCATAAGTCACTGAATTATACTTACACGTATCATGGTCGTTCCTCACACAAATATTTTAAAGTGTTTAGGCTCGAGATCACTCAAATAATTTAAATGTGACCGTAAGATGAGGATATGTAAACATCTAGTATTTTCTTGGACATAGAAACACAAAATCTTATCATGACTCCGGAACCTAGAACCAAATAAACACGTCATACAGCTTCCAAATTGAATCTCCCAAAAGGGGCCTCTAAGGAGGCCCACAATATACTCCCTCCTACTATTCTTAAGTCTGAAGTGAAAAACAGGAGAGGCCCAAATCATTACCAATTACGCATAGCCTGATCCACCTATAACCTATGGACAAAATTTAAAGATATGTTTGGCATCCAACTGAATTCCCCTGACGGCCAAAAGTCACAAAATAATCATACATATGGAAGCAGCAACTCGGGATCTAATTCTTAACACTAATCATATTCAAATCACAGTTGAATCAATTCAAAATTCTAGCGTCTCAGTGGTCCCTGGGCACCAAACTCAACTAAACTCAAACCCAAAGGTGCGAAACATAACATCCTCCGATTGGGAAATAACTCTATAGCTTCACAGAATACTCAGTAATTTCCAATGGGTTCAAGGGGACACAAGCAAATGGCGTTGTCACACACTGAACAAATAATGTTCATTACAGTTTAACATATTCCATGACAAACGTGCTTAAAACAAACTAATCACACAAATAAAAATATGGACTACAGTCTCTTTTCTGATAGGAAGGAAATTCGGTAAAGTTCATAACATATAAAGCATAGAAATCAATGGCTTTCGGGTTCCCCAGAACACACACAGTTAAGAAGCCAGTAAGCACAACAACACAGCACTGCTTGATACAAAACTCTGATCAATGAGAAGGACGGAGCACCTAATCCAGTGGCCACATTAATCACGATTCAAACCAGAATTCAAGGTTCTATATTAACACAAGAATCTGTCTACCCATTGCCTAGAGACTTAGCTTTAGAACATGAATTACCAGTTGAAGACCCTTATACCTTGCACCTCCGCTCTCTGTCAAGTCTCCTTCCTTCTTCCTCGGCTTTGCTTTTCCTCTGCTCCTTGGAACTTCTCCTCACAGCATCCTCGGTCTCTCCTCTGTCTCTCAGTATTTCTGTTCCTCCGTCCCTCTCTATATCTCCAACTCTCGGATGCTCCCCTCTCTTCGGATTTTTCAATGCCAAAATCCCCTTTTGCTTCTTTAGACAGCCTTCCTTTATAGGGCCTCGGCAAGTGACTTCACCATCCTAAAACAAAGCGCGTGGCTGCCTCTTCCTTCCCCTCTCGTCCTAATTTCACCCTCGTCTTAGCTACGGCTCGCCATTTGCCTTCATTTCCACTACTCTGACAGTATTGGGTACGGAGTAGTGGAGGGATTTTGTTGTCCGTGTCTGCCCTTCGTGTCAATCCGAGGGCTCCCCCCGTCTCCCAGTACCTGGTACCGAGTAGTGGAGGCATCCCTCATTCGCGTGGCTTGTGGTCCATTCTCTGCTTCACGGATTCAAGCCCTAGCCCCTCAGGTTTGCCTTCGGCCGCTCCCTCTATTTTTCATCTGTTCCCCGCGGTCCCTCTCCTGCCCTAAGCTCCCTCTGTTTTTCTTCGCGACCTCCCTGTTCGTCTCTTCCTCCATTTTCGGTTCAGACCCCAGTCTCCTCTCGCTCTCGGCCAAGCTCTCCTCCCTCCGTGCTCGGCCTCCTCCTCGGTTTTTCCTCGGCCAGCTCTCTCTTCGTTCCCCATTGCCCCTTCCCTAAAGGGCTCCCACGGATGCCCTGAAAGGACCAGGTCACGAGCCCAATTGTGGGCTCGTGACCTGATTTCAGCCCAATATGGTCCTTTTTTTTTTAATTTTGGGTTTTATCTATTTATTATTTTTTTCAGGCCGAATTTGGGTCCAAAATTTCTTCTTCTTTTTTTCTAATTTTTATTTATTATAATTATTATTATTATTTTTTCATTTTTTTATTTTTATTATTATATATATATTTTTTAAAATTACCCGGATTAAATACGGTGTTCACAATGGACCTCTTATAGTTTGTCTCTAACCTAACTAATAAAGTCTTACATAGTAATCTTTTCATTCCATTTTATGTGTTATTTTAAAAAATTTTAAATATTATATTTCATTTACCATTTTAAAAAACTAGTAAACAATTGATTTTTTATTTTCTAATTGTATCCTTAAGTAATTAATAGTATGGTTTCTTTTAAAAAAAATTAATACTCTATATTCATTTTCTACCATTGCAATAAGAATAATAATTAAGAATACTTTAGTAAAATTATATTATTTATTAAGTCATTTATGGTCTTTCTTAATTCTGTACCAAAACTTTAAACAACATAAAAAAAAAAAATGGGGCCGAGGGAGTAAGTCTTAGTGGAAATTAAAATGTACCAAAATTCATTTTCTCGGTATGAACTCCAAGGTGACGAATAGTTTTTATTATTTTATCTTTTATTTAATAATAATGGCATATATACCATACTTATGCTTTAACTTCTATTAATCAGAGGAAAATTTTCAATAAATTTTTATACTCATTTATTTTATGTATCAGAACTTTTTTTTTTTTGGATAGCTTAATTAATTCCAATATCGCCTCATTACAAGCAGCTATGGATTATAAATCTATTTTTTATAATGTATTTTTCAGCATCTTTGACATTTATAGTCCAATTGTGGATGGATGGATTATAAGTGTGAAAGATTATCGGAACAACTATTTCCAAGCGACAACGTTATTGTTCAAGAAGCTGTGGATGTATACTTCTCAACTTTAATATCGATTTGAAAATTTTTGACCAACTCATTAACTATTAAGCCATGTCACTTGTCATCCCGAGCATAAATGGTAACTAGGCCAATAATCTTTAAGTTCATTGAAGAAGTATGTTTTTTATCAAGATTTGGAAAATCATACTGGATATTAAATCAGTCAAGACACTGATTTAAGATTCAATGATTTAACCAAAATTAAACCGGTGGTAATAAATTTAATAATTTTTTAAGTTTATATATTATGTAAAAAATTAAAAATATTATTAATAAATTCCACACCATAATATTAAAATATAAATAAATTAATATTCATTTATAATTATATTTTAAATTCAAAATAGTCAATTAATATTATATTTTTATAGTATTTGTTAAGTAAATTTGTCATTATTATTAATTATGTATTATAATAATACTTATATAATATTATAATACAAAACAATTTATATGAAAAATATTGCTACTTAATACTAAAAATAATATTATTTTATTTTAAAAACTAAAAAAATTTAAAAATTAAGAAAAAAATTTTTAAAAAAATAAATTACACTGATTCAACCGATTTTGTATCAATTTTTAACCAGTTTATGATAAATTTCACCGATTGTGAAAACAAGTGATCTAGATATGTAACCAGACCAGATCTCAAACAAATTTCCGATCTAACCAATCAAACCAGATAATCTAATCCAATTTTTCAAACCCTATTATTTGTAGTTCAATATAAATTTCTGCATACTTTATAAGTCTATGTGACATGGCTAGAACTTAGCATCTTCCTTAGTCTTCAACATCTAGCCTTGTTTTTTCTTTTTTTTGCCAATACAACATCTAGTCTTGTTAGCCATGAAGGAAGTCAAGAATGAAACTAATATGATAATGAACAACATTCATTCAATTCAAACTTAAGCCTTATCAATAGATTACACATGACATACTACTTAGATAAGCATAGTGTAACCATCCATACAACTACTTTTCACTTTTGGCATACACCCACGTCATATAACTTACATAGTCCTAGTTTAGCCGCATGACCATAATCTGTAATCAGGATTTCATACTACAAAATGTTACAGGGATAGATGTTCCTACTTAAACATTAGTGTCTATAATCAGACACACAGTATTTCATGACCCACATGGCATAAGATATTGCCACAACCACTTAGTCCATCCTTTCCTGCTTGATAATCTGGGGAGGCTTTGTACTTGAGAAGCTTGGAGTGCTCATTTCACTTATTCCAATAGATTGGACATCATACTTGCCTCGCTTCTTTTAGCTTTTTGTTGCTCTTCCCTTGAGTGGGAGTACAGAGTTTTAGCAAGAGTCATCTCATCAGCATCCTCTAACTCCTCTGGACCATGCCCTTGCTCTAATAGTGACAATGTCACTTGTGAAGATGACACAAAGTCAGTATCCCCCACAGTTGATTCGATTTCCTGCATTATATAAACTTGACATCAAGATCCATGCAGATTAAAAACACTCCTTCTATCACCAGAAACTCTAAATATGCAAACAGTAGGCTATATCTCAAGATTGGAATAGTAAAGCGTTGAATTTGATCTTGATCAACAAAGTAGTCAATAACGGTATAGCTTGAAAACTTTAGTCCCATTCCCTTTATCAAATTTGACGCTCAATACTGGGAACCAATTAAACTCTCCCAAGTCTTAGGAAAAGAGTATGAATGTCCTTCCTACAGTGTTATGTCAAATATTCAGCCCATACGAATAATATATGATCTTTAACCTTGTTGAGTACTGCAGTTAACTACAAGGGCAACAACTCTACTGTTTTGGTAGCAAGGCATTTATAAAAACAGTATATTGTTGATTATTGGTCAAAAGAATTCTAGATGGAGTGATCGGAAAATCCTGCAAGTATACAGGGTCGATCGCAGTAATAAAAATATCTCCGGAGTATTCCAGAGGTCGAACCCAAGAGAAGTAGTAAATTTATAGTCCAAATTTTTAATCCCAAAAATTAGTTGATAGTCAAATTGATAATTCAAATTAAAAAGATAAAAAAACTAGGAAATAAAACGATGTCTGAGTTTTGATTCAGTTCTAGAAGCGTTAAGAGATCAGGATTCACCTTATGAGATAATTAGATTTTATTTCTTAGTTAGACTCTACATAATTATAGTGACTGTTATTCCTAAAACGTCCTAATTGTCTCTCGGTCAATTAATTTTTGTTTAATTAGAATTCAATTCGTTCTCGTGCAAGTAAAGTTCCTAATTAAACCTTGAAAACTATAACTTATATCACCATGAATTCCTAATTCTATCTCTAGATTAATTATTCATGTTTATCTTTCTATATCTAGGTTCACTCTTTACTTCTCAGTCCATCAAGTTTACCCATTAATTAGATTTTATGGTGATCAAGCATAAAATCAACATGAATGAATAAAAGAGATAAATATAATAAAAAGATAAATTAAATATAACTTGAAGAACAAATCAAAAAGTCTTAACTAGAGAAACAAATACAATTCATCCTAGTCAGGCTACATCCCTACCTCGACTGGGAAATTTAGTTACTCATAGAAATAGAAATTAAATCATAACTAAAATCCCAAATGATAGTGAAAATAATAAAAGAATAGAGTTATATTAGAGAAGAATAAATCTATCACTAATACTTCCCAAATCTCCTTGCTCTCTCTCTATAAGATGCTCCTAGTTGCTCCCAGATGCGTTTAGAATCGTGTTCTCTAACTTTTGAGTGCTTTTCTGAATCTCCCCGATGTGTTTCTATCGTGTATCCTTATATAGAAAAAATTTTGAAGTTCATAAAAGCTCAAAATATCACCAAAACGCGTCAAAAACGAGTTCTTAAGGGCTTTTCGTGCTTGACTCGGCGCTGGGTGGCCATATATTCATCCCATACGGCGCCGGGTGGTTCCAGAAGGCAAAAAGGCTCAAAATTCACGTTGACCCGGCGCCGGGTGGGTACTGTTTGTATGGACCTGCACCTCTCAGCTTCATAACGTCATCAGCTCGTGTTGATATTTTGAGTTCGATTTTCACCATGATAACGTTGGAATTTGGAAAAACTTAAAACATGAAAGTTATAGATCTATGTCTTAGCTTTCCAATGCATTTTTAATCATCTCAATCACAGTATGCGAGAGTTATGATCAAAATATTAAAGGGTGCCACAACTTTTCAGCATGAATAATTTATAACGTTTTTGCTCCGAATGCTTCCAAATGAGCCTATAACATCATGAAACACAAAAATATGTCAAATCATGCTAAAATATACCAATATAAACATATTTTAATATAATTTAAAGTTTAAATATGAGTATTTTATATGTATAAAATGGACACATCATGGAGCTTTGAAGAGGTTGGGGTAGGGGAGAGAACCCACTCCAATGACAATGTTTAAATGAACAATGGATACTCCCCTCCAATGTAGGAGGGTATGCTGTGAGATGGGTTTGGATTCATCCGAGATCAAACACCCACACCCCCCGGGGCACGGGGGGCCGCCCCAAAAAAAGAAACAAAGAAAAAAAAAACCATTGTTATCCAAACAATGGTTTATTATCCACCTCACTCACGAAGGTCCCAATAGTAGAAAGTCCATGTATGCATCTCGTTTAGGGAGGGAAATGATCTTCATTTGTTAACCAGTAAATTGTCATAATAAAATTTATCAACCGTGAAAACATTTTTTGAACAGCAATGGTATTTAATCTACAAAGAACATTCTCTTCTTTGCAGTAAAGAGGAAATCTATAAGGTTCATGTAATGGCAAATCTTGTCAACAGTCCACAACGTTCCTGAAATTCCTCTCTCACTCCCATATTATTAGATTTAATTGAAGCAGTTAAAGCAAATTCTAAGAAGCAAAGAAAGCAATAATAATGAAACAAATTCTAAGATCTTCTAAGAAAGAAAGAAATAACTATTGCTCCTAGACTCATTATAAATGACATTTAATATATCCAGTTTAGTTTTAATTCCGGTTACCTTGTCCAATGCTTCGTCCAACTCCTTTGCATATCAGTCTAACAATTTTGAGGCATGCCAGTCAAAGAAAACAATTAAAACATTCCCATTGTCATTGTTGACTGAATGGTGTAATCTGAACTGGTAACAAAGTCAAAGACTGATTTAGTTAAATGTGCACACAATCAGCATTGAATACTAAAGAACTTTGCGGACAAGCATTTAAAGGCAAATAGTCTAGGTCCATCGTCTAACTTTGGCTGTGTTTTAGGCAACGCTTTGCTGCAAAAATAAAAAAAAGGTTTTTCATCTTTCAATTTTGGTTTGTTGGAGCACACAACACAACCCTCATACATCCATTCAATATTTGTTTCCAGTTTCTGAACTGTCACCAATGTCATAGCAATACTACTCTGCAAAAAAACAATGAAAACTAGATGAGAATAGATACAGATACTACCGCGCCAAATTTCTATCCAAAAATAAAATAAAAAAATAGAGTCATCATTCAAATTTTAAGGTGAAATTTTAAAAAACCTCAAGATGGTTTGCAAAATCAAAATTACACTCAGGAGTTCATTATATGTAAAGAAGGTGTTAAGCACCCTATGCCACCTATTCAAAAGAAAAATTACCCTAAATTTATTATACTATAATAATAAGACTTTCATAATTTTTAATTATTCTTATTAATTACATGCAATTATTTAAATTTAGAGGGATTAATCAAATCAAATAAAGGAAAAAATATTATAATTTTATAAAGGAGACTTGACATAAATTTAGAACCTAGAGTCTACGTATCCTTATAAAAAGTTCAAAATCCACATAATTCACTAAAGAGTATGTCCACTTGGCTGATATATTTTCTCCTAAAATTTTAAGAATCGGTGGATGTCTTTTAATTTTGTAAAACTTGCGTTATTCTTTATTATTTTAATTTGTTTTTGTTTTGAAGAAGAAACTTTATTTTGAAAGTGATATATTTTTACAAGGGTTTGAAAAAAAATTATTTTTGAAATTGATTTTACACCTAAAATAGGAAAAATATCTTTTTTTAAAAAATATATTAAAAAAAACTATTGGATTACATCCCTTTTAAAAATAGAAGAAATTATTTAGAATTACGGTAAAACTATAACTCGCAAACCTTTTAAAATAAAAGAAGCTATTTAAATTTACAAAAACATAAGCATCAATTAGAGCACTTTTAAAATAACAATTTATTTGAATCCCCCGCAACATAAACCTCACTCATTACTTTTTTAAAGTATGGGAAACTATTTGAATCCACAATAAAATTGGTACTTGTGGGGTTTTTAAAATAAGAAAATTTTATTTGGATCCATAATAAAATTGTTACTCGTGGTTCACGAGTTTATAAGCACATAAAAGTATTAGGGCCTGTTTGATTCGTGTTTCCGAAACAGTTTTTTTATTTTCAGAAACAAAAAACTCAGAAAACTTGTTTGGTAAACCTGTTTTTTATAAACTGTCCTGAAAAACAGAAAAACAAAAGAACAGAAAACGCAGAACAACTTTAAGATGTTTTGTAGTTTTTGTTCTGGAAAACACGAGAAAAGGTGAAAAACATCCACCTCACTAATGGTAAAATTATAAATTTTGAATAACTCATATATCACTCACTAGTTATGATTTTGAGAACAACTATTCAAATAGATTTTTTTGTTTTCTTATTTTCAAAACTTATTCTCGAAAACAGTTTTACAAAACTGTTTTGAGAACAAGAAAACAGAAAACACTGTCAAACAGGCCCTTAACATCTCTCATGACAAGCCTTAAATAATAATGTAAAGATTGCTACCCATCGAAATAAGCTTACCCTTACCTAGAGAACATTTAAACCGTACTAGAATTATAGTATTCATATGGATTGAAATCATTGCCGTCGTGAGATATTAACGTGGTTAGATCTCGATGTTACATAAGCTTTTCATTACAACCACGGAAGCATCAGAGAGCTTTGATCATAAAACACCAAAAAAGATCCCACCATAAGCCTTGGCCTTGGCATAGAAAAATCTCACACCAAATCCTTTTCCTAACGTCAATAATTTAATAATAGAAGAGACAAGAAATATATATATATATATCCCGACAATTTATGCAAGGACTCAAGTAACAACTAAGATTAACAATGGAGGATATCATGAAAACACTCTTACCTTTGCGAATCAAAAGCCGCAGATTGCAAGGGCAATTTTTTAACCTTCTCTCTACCTTACTGCTCCTCCCTTTTCTGTTGTCCCCCTTTTTCTTGCTTTTTCTCAAATTCTCTATTTTGTCTTAAACTCTCAAACTTTGTTGATTCCAGAAACTCTAGATTTCTTGATAGCTCTCCCTCTTCATCTTCCTGGATCGCCTACTGACTCTCAAGCCCTCTCTTTATAGAAGAGAAGGTCAATCATTTTCTTAATTTAAAATATTCTTAAACTTGAAAGTCTCCAATTCATATTATAAGATATTTTATATTAATTACACTCATATTAAAAAAATTATTTTTCACTTAAAATCAATACAAAAAGTATCAATATTTCCTATTTTAACCTTATTAAATACCCTATTCTATTATTATTGTAGTGTTATGAATAAGAAATAAGAAAAAATTAAAAATAGAGATAAAATGAGAAGAAAAATATGCAACATTATATTTTAGACAAAAAATTTAACATACAAAACACCTTATAATATGAATTAGAAAGAATAACTATCATCATGATCTCTTAATCTTTTAAAAAATTATCAAATCCCATTTAAGAGATATTTGTATTATTAATGTTACTGATTTCTCCGTCTACCCAATTTCTTAAATAATTTGATTCACCAACTTCTTACTTTATATTATTTTTTTTTTCAAACCATATGAATAGGGAAATTAGTAAAATGATTCTTACATCTTTTCTTTTATTTTCATTATTTTATCTTATATATTTAAATCGAAAGATAATTTTAAAATTTTTACTCTAATATATTTTAAGATAACTCAAGAATATTTTATATTTAATTTATTTCATTTCTTAAGAAATAATTTTCTAAAATATTTTTTATTAATTTTGTTATTTTTCCTATGAACATTATAAGAGACATTTTCTTATATTTTTATATATTTATTATTTTTCTTTAATAGGTCAGATAAAATACGATGTACACAGATACATATGTTCATTACATGGAAATGCCCATAACAGGGAGATACATGCAGAGTTAGTGACACACCGATTCTTTTCCTAACAACTGAGCAATGTTGAGCCTCGTTGGATATGCAATCAAGTCCATTGTTATCAGGGGTGAAGAAAACGGTGACATGACTTGTGTAAAACTTTTGTGAGTCAGAGCATGAGGATGATGGCAGTCTGTACGGTTTATCACAAGGTCAATTGAAACAAAAGATGGAAAATACACTCAGTATTCACCAATTCGTGTTTAATAAATTATATAATATATGACAGGTTCATATTCTACAAGCAAGGTAAAGATGAAATCTAGCAATCGTATCCCTGTCATGGGGAAAATCTGAATTAAGCCAAACTTTAGTAGTCGACCAAGAATTCAATATTTCTATCTACCCTGTGAGAAGAAGAAAGAAAAACGTTCAGCCTATTAATACCCATAATTTTTTACCAGGTCAAAAAGTGAACACAAGCTAATGCTTTGGCTTTCTACGATTGTTCAACTTGAGTAACAACCACAATAGGAGGTCGTTGATACAGACGTGGTCATCACTTACCATGGAAATAGAAACTGCGAAAGAATGGAAAGAGTATAAAACCTGTCGGCAATTTCAAATACAAGGGGGCTAACATGGAGCAAGTCAAATAAATCTGTTCCGTTTATTGTGTTGCATTGAACTTAAGTTTATAATGTGTCCCTACTAATCATATTTTTTCCGAGATACATCATTGGAATACAAACAATGCTAAGATAATGATAAAAAAAAAAAAAAGAAACAGAAAATAGAAATAGAGTCCACCATGCAAAAAAAGAAGAAGAATGAATTGCTACAAATGATTGGATGAAAGCAAGTTGTCTGTATTATATTCTAAAAAACCATAACAGCTAATTGGATCAAAAGAAATTAAATTAAAATATTTCTTCCACCTCAATGCATAAACTATCTAGACCTAACCAAAACCAATTCTGAAATTTTCATAGGCTAACCCCTTAACAACCACGAAACATGATGTCACTTGACATTCAAAGGAACATAAGCACTTTTAAACCAATTGAAGTTAGATCTTAAAATTGTGACTTAATTATAACATATAATTGATTGTAAGCATCAAATGAATGATTAAAGAATTAAACTATATGTCTAAAGGAAAAAGATGAGTGACCTGAGAAAAGTTTAAAAACTTCAAGAATGAAGTGACAAAGAATGCATGCCCTGAGATTTAACAAAAGAAGTGAATAAAAATTAGTCTATTGAAGCAATTCATGCCTATAGAATTAGAAATCTATGAGCTAAGTTACAAATCAGGTAAAAAAGATAATTGAAAATATATAATATAGGGAGCATCACTTCAGGTACTTTGCTAAATAAAAACATTGGACAGCAAAGTGATTTTTCCAACCACGTTGCTGTCCAACCAAATTATCTATTAACTTCCACCAAATTTTTTTGCAGTCTTTTCACTGCAATTGTTTCCAAATTTAAACCAGCCTCCAACCAAAAACAGAACATCATCAATGTCATATATTGCTCCAGTGATTTTACCAAGGTCGAAACATGGGTTCACACAATCAAAGGCACAAAATGCTACACTAAATCACCTACAGCAACACCATGTTGGAACTTTGCCCAGAAAGTAAGAGAAATAATACTTGACTTGCCAATAATTCATATTACCTCATGAGATAGAAAAAGTGAAGGAAAAAAGGGAATGAAGCAAGACATCATATGAAGGGACAAGCTAAATGATTAGGCTAAAGACCATAGAAAAGGAAAAGCTAGAGGCATCATATGAAGGGGAAAATGTTATCATCAAATGCAGCAATATCATTGAGCAGAAACTTATAAAATCTAACTTAGAAATCGCAAACACAAAACGACACCAAGTTCATAGTAATAATTTAAAATTTAAAGATAATTTAAATAAAGAAAACCATGAAAATCAACAATAAGTTTGTCGGAAGCGAAGCTGGGGTTACCTCAAGACTGAGGAGCAGGGGATAGGGGTTTTCTGCGGAGGACCATATGCATATGGGAGAAAATTCCAGAGTCGCCCCATTGGTCAAACAGTCAGCGGTCCTGCTATTTCTACGCAGCTAGCAAAGTGATGACAACGTGGTTCTGCAAATAGGCAATCCTTCACTTCATCAGCCTCATCCACCGCGGCTAAGCAGGTGGCTTCGCTAGATCTAGCTCTTTGACCACCTTGTAAAGAAGGGGTGTAGGGAAATACCATATTATTGCAATTGATACATCGTTGATTAGGCAAATGCTTCATAAGACCTCTATTAATCACCTCGTTTCTCTCATCGTCCTTTACTCCCCCATTTATCAAAGAATCGGACAGGTTTATTCGGAAGCAAAAAAATGGGGTAGAAGAATGAAAATAATAGATGAGGGTTACTAAACACTTACAAAAGAAGCTTTCGAGTGGGTTCAGTGCAAGGATAAGAGAGTTTCAGCTTCTGACTGGAGTGCTTCTGCTGGTTCTTCCTCTGCTGCTCTGCCTGGCTTCCTCCTTCTTCTTTTGGTTCCCCTTACTTTGGCTTCCCACAGAGGAAAAGAAAGGAGACCATGAGGTAAAAAGAAGATGACGAGGCATATATGTTTAGTGAGAGAGGGAGGAGGGATTTTTTTACTTCTGCGTTTGTGAAAGGGGGAGTGGGTATTTGCTTTGTGAGGGAGGGGATATTTTGAGAATTGATGAGGGGGAAAATCCCGCCCTTGAGCCATTATAAATTATGAGAGAGAGAGAGAGAGAGAGAGAGCGAGGAAGACCCACAAGAAAATTGTACTGATGGTGGGAAAAATGTCGCCCTGAAGATATAATAGATACTCTCTTTTTTTTTTTTTACAATAATAGGTACTCATCTATTTTTTTTTCTTCTATCAGGATAAATAAGGTAAAATCAGTAATTCTTAATTATTGATTTTCTTTTTACATGCTACGCCATAATTTAGAAAAAAAAATTGTGGCCTAAATTTACATTTATGTCCCAGATATATGTTGCCGAATATATTAATTAGATAAATCAAACCAAATTCAAAATCTAGCTTAGTGTGGTGAGAAAATTCCGAAAAAAAATTTGGTGAGAAAAATATCAAAAAGTTTGATGTGACTGGGAACAAAATATTAATGCACGAAGATAAAAAAAAGCAAAGAAATATTAAAATGGTAGGATTTCAAAATTGGCAGCCACAAGAAAAAGGAAAAAAAATATGGAAATGATGGACAATGTTTATTAAAAAAACACAAAAACTAAAAATCAAATAAGAACTGATAAATACCTTTATTAGTTCTATCATTATTTTGAAAATAAAATAATGCTAATTGTATTTCAAAAAAATAAGGAAAAAGGGAAGTTTGAAATTTAAAATTTAGAATGAATAAAAAATTTAAAATTCAAAATAAGAGAGAAAAAATATAATGAGTACTATTCAAAATTTAAATTCAAATTAAGAAAATGGAGGAAAAATATGAGAGAGAAATAAAAATATTTTTTCAAATGATAAAAATTGCACTGTGGCATCCACAGTGAAAGGGCACATTCTCAAATGTCGGGAACGTAATTTAATTAAAAAAAACTGGCTACAAAAAAAAGAAAAATGAGAGAAACACAATAAATGGCAAAAAAAAAAGATGTGGAGTCCATGCTGGAAAAATGGGGAAAAGAAAAACATGAAAAAGATGAAAAACACACAAAGAAGAGCTCAGATTGAAAATTATTAGCCATTATAAATGTGCCATGTCATGAAAGAGGAGGGGAAAGTTTGACTGGATGGAGCCATGAGCAGCAAGCTGTCACTGTTCATATTTGATAAATAATAACTATCAGAAAACATCTATCAACCAATAAAAGAAAATTACCAAAATTGTGGAGCTCAATGCCAAAGTTGGTACTGTCCATGGCTCTTGCACGGTACCAGCTCACCCATATTTAAAAAAAAATATTTTTTTTAATTTATATTATAAGATATTTTATATTAATTACATGTATATTAAAAAAATAATTTTTTTACCTAAAATTAATGTAAAAAGTACTTAAATTTCCTACTTTACTTTTATTAAATACTCTATTTTATTACTATTGTAGGGTTATAAATGAGGAATATAGAAGAATTAAAAATAGGGGTAAATAAAAAAAATCTAATGTCCTATATTTTGGACATAAACTTGTCATACAAAATGTCTTATAATATGAATCGGATAGAGTAATAGATAGATTCAAATATTATCATAAATAGAAATAATATAGGAAAAAAAGTATTAAATGGTTACTAATGGTTTGCTTGGTTGGGGGGAAATGGGGGAAAGGGAAAGGAAGGGGAGGGAAAATGTTATTAAAATTTTCCCTCCCCTTGTTTGGCAATCAGGAGGGGTAGGAAAAATATTATTAAAATTTTCCCTCCCCTCCCCTTATATATTTTCTTCTCAAATTGGGGTAATTTGGGAGGAAAATGTGTTATTGTGTCTAAAATGACCAAAATACCCTTCATTTTTTTATTACTCGACCACACAATATACTGGTCAGTCTTGTCCTTATATTAACTTAAATAAATTAAGAATATAATAGTCAAATTATAATTATTTTCCCTTATTTTCCCTCCTAACCCAAACGAGGTAAAATTAAAATCCTTCCACTAAAATCCCTTCTTTTCCTTCCAAACGAGGTAAAATTAAAATCCCTTCTTTTCCCTCCCCTCTCTTTCCCTCTATTAAAATCCCTTCCCTCCCTTTCCCACCAAACAGACCATAACTCTCACAGAGTTGACTTATATTTTAAAAATTTAATTCTCACCCTATTTACCTTATATTTTAAGTCCCTCTCCATGGATACGCCTCTGAGCATGCCCCTTGGGAGGTCCACACAGGACTCACCCCCTTTCATTTATGACCCTCCTTGGTAAAATATCAAGAATCTAGTGGCGAGCACCAACATGGATGTCAAAGACGCAAAAGAAGCTCCACACAATGCTGGCCCAAAACCAGGCTCGTTAGATCTCCTACAAGAGTACGCTACTCAATATCTCTTTTATGGAGACCAATGACCCTGCCACTAAGAAACTCCTAGCTGAATGGCTTGCTGAATAAAAGAACATCTCTCCAAAGCAAGCTGCTAAACTTGAATAACTTAAAAAGATTTACCGTGTAGTAGATGTTAGTGACAATGAATGGAAATAGTTCATGAGGCCATGGAAAGACTCCCTTGTGATTACCCTCCTCGGACACTGACTTAGGTATAAGACAATGAAAGACAGGCTGTGTAATCTTTGGGGTTTGTCTAATATTGCATTGACAAATCTGGAAAATAACTATTTCATTCTGAAGTTCAAGGATGCTCATGACTATGATCAAATTTTAAGTGGAGGTCCCAGGGTAATTCAGGGGCACTTCTTTCAATTCAGCTATGGAGCCCCAATTTTGACCCACACAACAACACTCTGGGCAAGATTGCTATTAGGGTTTGAGTTTCAAACCTCTCGTCATATTACTGCAATGAAGCTTATTTGTGGAAAATTGGAAATATTATTGGGAGAACCCTGAAAGTTGACACCAACACCTTGTAAAAAGTTCAAGGAAGAGTTAACCGTGGGAGAATTGCCCATATAAGCATGGAAATTGACATACATCGTAGGTTGGTCTCTCAAATTATCACTCGTAATGCTATTTTCCTAGTTGACTATGAATGTCTTTATGTGATCTATTTCCACTGCGATAAATACAGCCATCAAAGGGAAACTTGCCCCTTAAATTCTTAAGCAACATTAGCCACACCTGTAGAACCGAGTTCCTCCTCTAAGGTGAAAAACTTCACTCTCGTAACAGTAGAGAATCATCAAAATATTTCAATGGATGAGGAGTTTGGCCTCTGGATGGCTGTAAAGTATAATTTACGGCCTTGAGTCCCAAGGCATGAAAAAAGTACTGCACCCTTTGTGGCTTCGGAGAATAAAAAATGCTTAAAGTAAAAAGGTACTCAAAACCCCTCATCTTCCTTTTCACGCTTTATAGTCTTGGCTAACCTCGATGGGGAGACCAAAAAATCTCTCACAAGAAGAAAGATGATGGGCAATCCCCAAAGAAAGGCAAGGAAAGCCTAAACCACCAAGATGCTGCTTTCATTTTTACTACCACAGAAGGCAAAAGTAAGCCTAAGAGCAAATCAAGCCTATCCAAAAAAGAAGTCCTCCTGAACTCCCCTTTAGCAACTCGTACAACTGGTCTTAAAAGAAACCCAAAATCCTATCCCCTATTCAACAAAAGAAAGCTACATCATGTCTCCTTAAAGTGGTGGTAGGCTCTTCTACACAGACAGACCCCCTCAATTTAGGCGTAGACAATTCACAAGCCCAACACAGTATAGCTCAAGATGAATTAAATAAAGCCACAATGGAGACATAGACAAATCCTCCCTCTAATGCTAATGTAGGAAATTTGACCCTAGACCATACTTTACCACTTGATAGACCACCGGATCTGTCACTATCCCTCCCCATATTAGAACTCTTACCTCAAACTATTATTATTAATGGAAGCCTCTCAATGCTCTCGATGGAAGAAGAGTTTAACTCTTGTGATGAAGCTGCTCAATAACTTGCAGCTCTTTATATTCTCAACCTTTTTCTTTATGGAAGTTATCTCTTGGAATTGCAGGGGTGCTGCCTCCAAATCTTTTCACCTTCGAGTTTGATATCTCTTAAAGAATAGGGACATCAAAATGCTCATTCTCTTAGAGACTAGAGTAAGTGACTATAAGGCTGATATTATTGTATGAAAGCTCAGCTTCACAAACTAGATCCATGCAGAATCAAAGGGATACGTTGGTGGCATTTGGCTGCTCTGGGATAGTGCTATAGTGGAAGTCACTTATGGCTTTTCAACAACACAACTCTTACATTGTAAGGTATCATCAAAATCTTCTTCTAATTGGTTTTGGTTTACTGCTATTTATGGTGAACTAAACCCACTCTTGCGCAAAATTCTCTGGTCAGACTTGATTTCTGTTGCTGATGACTTAAATGATTCATGGCTTGTTCTTGGGGACTTTAATGCTTATTTATCCCTCTGATAAAGGGAGTGCCTCTCCCAATTTATATTCAATGCAGCAATTCTCTTCTTGTATCAACTCAGCAGGCCTGTTAGAAATTAATTCAAGGGACGATCATTTTACTTGGGATAAAGGTGAGGTCAAGGAAAAATTAGATTGAGCTTTTTGCAATATTCATTGGCGCCTTACCCACCCCATGGCTGTTGCTCATCATCTTAACAAATGTGGCTCTAATCACTAACCTATCCTGGTTACAAACTCTGCTATGGCTGCTCACTCCCACCCCTATTTGATCTTCAGGTACCAAGCAGCATGGTCACTAGAAGATGATTTTGCTTATGTAATCTCTAAACGTTGGCATGGAAAGAGCTAGACGGAGGGTACAAAGCTCTTTGGCACTGAAGCCACCAGATGGAATTGAGATAAGATTGGCAATATTCCTTTCAAAGAATGAAGGTTACTAACAAGGCTCGAAGAAATTTATACGACTAGAGCTAAATTAGATAGCCCAAAACTCATCTTACTTGGAAGAAACTTATGGGAAGAATATAATCGAGTTCTTTGTTAAGAGGAATTAATCTGATACTCGAAGTCTAGATGCAAATGGCTTTCTTATGGTGATAATATAAGGTTTAATATAATATAAGTTTTGATGGTGACAAATATAGAGTAATAAGAAACAAATGCATCATATGTATTTGATATATATAATATTTCTTAAAGAAGTAAAATATGCATTAGTATATATTTAATTATGGTTATAATGTATATATCATGCTATGTGCAAATATATCCACTATATTTTTGTAATGAATAACATAAGTTGTATATATAAACTGGACTAACTACTTGATTTGTAAGTGTAATATATTAAATGCATGTTGGTCCAAGTAAGAAGAGTGAGCATTGGAATACAGAAATAGAAATCAATATCATGCCTCACTCAAGAAAGAAGAAAAGAAAGGATGCTCCAAAAACGGAAGATCAGAAGGGAGTATGCCAAGAAAGAAATGATCAAGTGGAAATGCAACTCAACATTTGAAGATCTAGTCACTAGGTATATTTTGTTTTTACTTAGGTCTTGAGGTGAGATTAATCTTTGAAAATTACTTAATCTTATCACCACATGTTTTAAATGAGTTAGATTAAGTAAATCTAATATTAGCATATGTTATATTTGAAAAACTCAGATTGACTAACGAATTTTGAGAAGTTAAAATTCATATACTTTGTGAAAATACGAACTTTGCTGACTGAAATTTGAAGTTTCAGAGATATCACCTTTGACAGACGAATTTCACGTGTTGAAATTCGAATTTCGAGTCAAGAATAATTAGTAAAATGTGCAAAATTTGTCTGAAGTCATGACAAAGTTCGTCTGATAATTAAGCACTAAAAGGGTTCAAAAACATTCCCTCTGACAGATGAATTTTGGATTCCAAAATTCAAACTTTAGAATAAAACTCAATGATTTACAATTGCATTTGATTAACTCAATAAGTTTTGGGTATCAAAGAAATATATCCTTACTTTTAAACATAGTGAAATCTGATTTTCAAGAATCTAGAGTTTGACCTTTAATTAGTATTTTAATATATATCTCAAAATACATATGACTTTGATATAAAACTTATTTCACATGAAATTAGACTTAATAAGCTTTTCAAAGTATGTTATTTCACTCAAAATAAAGTTCATTTGAAAAAACTATGGTCATTTGAAGATGAGTAGTGAGATATGGATTTTTAGTTTTGATTTTTTATCATTATTTTGATCATATCTCACAGAATACATTTGTTTTTGAAGTGAAACTTATTACATTTGAAAGTAGACATTGAGAGCTTTCCAACCATGGGTCATTTGCTTAATTTGAAGTTAAAATGAGAGAGTTATAACTTCTACAAAATTGTCTACAGTGTAAAATTTGAAGTTACGAATGTTCCGCCTCCGATAAACGAATTTCGAGCCTCCAAAATTCGAATTTCAAAGAGAACTTTTGTGTTATGTTGAGCTTACCACTGATAGATGAACTTTGGCTTCCAAAATTCAAACTTCAGGTCTAACAGAAGAATTTTGGCTTTTAAAATTTAAATTTTGAAACACCAAAATGTGAAAATACTTCTAGAAAAGCCAACAGACAAATTTTCATATATAAAATTCGAACTTTAAGTATAACAGATGAATTTTGACTTTGAAAATTCAAATTTCAAATCTCCAGAACATGGAAATACTTCTGGAACAGTCAATAGATGAATTTCCACATCTAAAATTCGAATTTTGAAAGGAAGAACTTGTGCCATATTGAGTTGCTCACTAACAAACGAATTTTGAGCACCAAAATTTGAACTTCAAAGGCACTATAGCAATATAGAACAACTGTTCACACTTACCAGAAGTACTTTAAACTTAAAAATTCGTATGTTTCAACATATAAACATTTGTCAAGACGAAAATTTGAATTTCAGATTTGAACAGACGAACTTCGAAGTTCAACGCTAAAGACTTTAATTTATGGTCTTTTCGAAATTCATCTGTTAACATCCAAAATTCAAATTTCAAAATGTCAGAAACATTAAATATAGTTGGTAAATGGCTAGTTTTGCAGAGTAACCATTGGGTAACGTCTCTAACGGCTAGATCTTATATCTGACATCTAGTTATACCACAAAACTATAAATAGAACATCATTTGAACTTATGGGTAATAATTTTAAGAGAGTTTATATGAAAATGCTATAACAATTTGTAAAATCTTTCTATCTCAGCGTTGGTTGAAAAACTCACCTTAATAGAGTGAACTTTCAATGTATTATCTACTTTTCAAGAGAATTTTTATCTTGTAAACATTTCTTTCTACATATTCTGGGTAAAATCTTAATGTGGGTAAATACTAAGGGATTTACACATCTTGTAAGGGTGTGGAGAGAGTGGCTTTATAAGTACCTACTGAAACTTGTGGGAATGTACTGAGACTTTACAAGTGTCCGGATCAAACCTGTGGGATATAGTGGAAAATCCCAAGTGGTGGCTTGGGAACTGAATGTAGGCTAAGTGGTTAGGCTGAACCAGTATAAATTGTTATGTATTGTTTTTCATTTTCTCTATTTAGTTGCTACACACAACTCTCTCTGTTTATCCCTATTTTGCTGCACTCTTAGTGAAATTGGGTTGTGATCCAAAAATAGCAAAAAATCTTGCATCACTCAATTCACTCCCCTCTTGGGTGACCAGCCAACCTAACAGATAAGAACAAGAAATTTTTCCATGCCTCTACTGATCGAGATCCTACAAGTATATAAGGTTAATTGCAGTAATAAAAAATCTCCGGAGTATTCCAGAGGTTGAACCCAAGGGAGATAGTAAATTCACTAGTCCAAAATTTTAGTCCCAAAAGCAAATACAAAAAGATGAATAAGAAAGAAGCAAACAAACATAATTAATATGAGTTTAATTCAATCACAAGAAGCATCAGAGAATCGAGTTTCACCTTATGAAATAAATAGATTTTATTCCTTAGTTAGACTCTACATAATTATAATGACTGTTATTTCTAAATTGTCCTAATTACCTCTCAGTTAATTAGTTCTTATTTAATTAGGATTCAATTCGCTCTCGCGCAACTAAAATTTCTATTTAAGCCTTAAAAACTATAACATATATTACCACGAATTCCTAATTCTATCTCTAGATTAGTTATCTATATTTATCTCTCCAGATCTATGTACACTCTTCACCTCTCAATCCATAAAGTTTATCCATTAATTAAATTCTATAGTGATCAAGCATAAAATTCACATGAACAAACAAGATAGACAAATATAATAAAAATATAAATTAAATATAACTTGAAGAATAAATCCACAGAGTTAAAACTAAAGAAAGAAAATCCAATCCATTCTAGTCAGGCTATATCCCTACCCCTGACTGGGAAATTTAGCTATACATAGAAATAGAAATCAAAGTAAAACTAAAATCTCAAACCATCACAAGAATAACAAAAAGGAAGAGTTTATAAAGAAAAAGCTAATCTTGCTTCAATACTCCCCAGATCTCTTTACTTTTTCTCTATAGATCGCTCCTAGCTACTCCTCAGATCTCCTTGAAAGTTCACTCTATTGAGGTGGTTTTTTCAAACAATACTGAAATAGAAAGATTTTACAAATTATTGCAGCATTTTCACATAAAATCTCTTAAGATTGTTACCCATAAGTTCGAATGATGTTCTATTTATAGATTTATGGTGCAACTAGATGTTAGACACAAGATCTAGCCGTTAGAGACATTACCCAACGGTTACTCTATAAAACTAGCTGTTTACCAACTACATTTAATGCATTGACACTCTAAAATTTGAATTTTGGGTGTCAACAGAAGAATTTCGCAAAGACCATAAGTTAAAGACTTTAACGTTAAACTTCAAAGTTCGTCTGTTCTAAAGCAAAATTTGAATTTTCATCTTTCGAAAATGTTTCTATGTTGGAACATATGAATTTTCAAGTTTAAAGTTCTTCTGGTAAGTGTGAACAGTTATTCCATATTGTTACAGTGCTTTCGAAGTTTAAATTTTGGTGCCCATAATTTGTCTGTCAGTGAGCAACTCAATATGGCACAAGTTCTTCCTTTCGAAATTCGAATTTTGGATATTAAAATTTGTTTGTTGGCCGTTCCAAAAGTATTTCCATGTTCTGGAGATTCAAAATTCGAATTTTCAAAGCCAAAATTCGTCTATTATACTTGAAGTTTGAATTTTAGATGTCAAAATACGTCTGTTGGCTTTTCCAGAAGTATTTTCACATTTTGGAGTTTTGAAATTCGAATTTTGAAAGCCAAAATTCGTCTGTTAGACCTGAAGTTTGAATTTCAGAAGCTAAAATTTATCTATCAGTGGCAGGCTCATCATGATACAAAAGTTCTCTTCGAAATTCGAATTTCGGAGGCCTGAAATTCGTCTATCGGACACGGAACCTTTATAACTTCGAACTTTGCACTATCGATAATTTTGCAGAAGCTATAACTCTCTCATTTTAACTCCAAATTAAGCAAATGACCCATGGTTGGAAAGCTCTCAATGTCTTCTTTCAAATGCAATAAGTTTCACTTCAAAAACAAATGTATTCTGTGAGATATGATCAAAATAATGATAAAAGATCAAAACTAAATTCCATATCTCACTACTCATCTTCAAATGACCATAGCTTTTTCAAATGAACTTTATTTTGAGTGAAATAACATTTTTTGAAAAGCTTATTAAGTCTAGTTTCATGTGAAATAAGTTTTACATCAAAGTCATATGTATTTTGAGATATGTATTAAAATACTAATTAAAGGTCAAACTCTAGATTCTTGAAAACCAGATTTCACTATGTTTAAAAGTAAGGATATGTTTCTTTGATACCCAAAACTTATTGAGTTAATCAAATGCAATTGTAAATTATTGAGTTTTATTCTAAAGTTTGAATTTTGGTATCCAAAATTCATTTGTCAGAGGAAATGTTTTTGAACTCTTTTAGTGCTTATTATCAGACGAACTTTGTCATGACTTCAGACAAATTTTGCATATTTTACTAACTATGCTTGACTTGAAATTCAAATTTCAACACGTGAAATTCGTCTGTCAAAGGTGATATCTCTGGAACTTCAAATTTCAGTCAGCAAAGTTTGTATTTTCACAAAGTATATGAATTTTAACTTCTCAAAATTCGTCAGTCAGTCAGAGTTTTTCAAATCTAACATATGCTAACATCAGATTTACTTAATCTAACTCATTTAAAATATATGGTAACAAAATTAAGTAATTTTCAAAGATTAATCCCACCTTAAGATCTAAGTGAAAACAAAATATACCTAGTGACTAGGTCTTCAAATGTTGAGTTCCATTTCCACTTGATCATTTCCTTCTTAGCATACTCCCTTCTGATCTTCCGTTTTTGGAGCATCCTTTCTTTTCTTCTTTCTTGAGTGAGGCATGATATTGATTTCTATTTCTGTATTCCAATGCTCACTCTTCTTACTTGGACCAACCTACATTTAATATATTACACTTACAAATCAAGTAGTTAGTCCAGTTTATATATACAACTTATGTTATTCATTACAAAAATATAGTGGATATATTTGCACATAGCATGATATATACATTATAACCATAATTAAATATATGTCAATGCACATTTTACTTCTTTAAGGAACATTATATATGTCAGATATATATGATGCATTTGTTCCTTGTTACTCTATATTTGTCATATCAAAACTTATGTTATACTAAACCTTACAGCATCCACCAAGGAGATCCCATCTCCCTTTACATTTTCATTATCTACATGGAAAGGCTCAGCCATCTCATTAATAGCCAAGTCCAAGCGGGAAATTGGAAGCCGATAAAGCTCTCACCTAAAGGTCTTCCTCTTTCTCACTTGCTTTTTGTTAATGACTTAATCCTTTTCGCAGAACCTTCCTCCTTGTAGGTTGACATTATAAATGGATGCATAAACAACTTTTGCAATGCATCGGGGCAAAAAATGAACAACTCAAATATCATATGCTCTTTTCAAGGAATGTTCACTTTTCTAGAGCTTATGATCCCAGCAAGAGGATGGGAAAGGGACTCACAGCTGATCTTGGAAAATATCTAGGTATCTCTCCCATTCATAAGAGGGTAACTACTTCTTTATTTGCTCCAATACTAGTTAAAACTCACAAAAGACTTGCAAGTTGGAAAGGGAAATTCCTAACTCTTGTTGGGAGAACAACACTGATCAAAGCTGCAATCTCAGCACTTCTCACCTATTGCATGCAAACAATGCTCTTGCCAAAGAAGACAATTTATGAAATTGAAAAAGCTACAAGGAACTTTCTTTGGGGAGGTAATAGTGAAAGTAAGAAACTCCACCTCTTTGCTTGGTTAGAGCTACTCAAAGACAAGAAAGTGGGAGGACTTAACATCAAGGACTTAGCCAAACAAAATGAAGCCTGCATTATGAAGCTATGCTGGAACTTAATCTCAAATAGACAAGCTCTGTGGATGAAAGTCTTATCTGGAAAATACAGATGTGGAGACAGCTTGCTTCCGTTTATCACCAAGAAGAGATCTTACTCCTTCACTTGGAGAAGTATTGCTAAAGTATGGGAAAAATTTACCTTAGGTATTAGCAAGAATGTTTGTAATGGGCATGATACATCCTTTTGGCTAGACACTTGATTTCCTTTTCGAGAACCCTCCACCACATCAAGGTAAATAGTTGCTTTACTGAATGCTCGAGTTGCTGATATGGTTACTCTATCGAGTAATTGGGATTTTCAAACAATTGCCAGTGTTCTTCCAAGCTTCATTGTGCGATGTTTTGCTTCACTTAGACTACCCTCACCCTGGTCACATGAACATGATAAAGTCATCTGGAAATGCTCCCCTAATGGTAATTTCTCAATCATTTCTACTTACAAATTCCTTTCGGGTTCTTTTAGGAACTCAAGAAACCCGTTATAGGCAATAATCTGGAAGTAGACTGTCCCTGAGAAAATCAAGTTCTTCCTATGGCTAACTTTTCATGGGAAAATCCACATTGCATCACTGGGAGCCTAGAGAGGTCTAATAGTTTCCAACAAGTGTCCTTTGGGTTATCAAGAAGAAGAAGCCATCTTACATGTTCTTCGTGACTGCAACGATGCCTGTGAGATTTGGAAAAGTCTCGTTAAACGAACCTTGTGGCTTGAATTCTTTAAGATGGATGTGGAAGAGTAGCTTAAATGGAATCATAAGATGAAAGTGGGACTTCCTAACACTGGAACTATTGACTAGAAAATAATTTTTAGTTATGCTTGCTGGAGAATTTGGGTTGCAAGAGGCAACGTTGCTTTTGCAATTGACAACTCTAATCCCTATGTCTCCTCCAAAACTAAGTTTTTGTTATTCTATAGTGCACTCTTTTCGATGTCCAACTACTTGGCTCACTTTTGGTACATAACCATAGAGACCTTACTCATCAATCAAAATGGACTCTTCCCCACCACGGTATGATAAGGCTCGATATCAGTGGGTATACTAGCAGAAATAGGTGATGCTTAAATAGGTGATGCTTAGGTGCTGGTGTAATCAGAGGTAGCAAAGGAGAATGATTATATGGTTTCAGTCAATGCCTAGACCATTCACCCATAGCCATCACTCACCTCCGTTGCATTGTTAAAGGTCTGGAGATGTGTTAATGTCCAAGTTTTATGTGATAATGCGGATGCTATTAGCCTGCTCCCATGACTCAACACTTTCAACTATCCTTTTGCTAACTTAATACCTGAAGCTCACAAATTTCTTTTGAGAAGTTGGTTTTTATTTTTTAGTTATATGTATAGCTTTTTCGCTTAGTCAATAGAGTCGCTTTTTTACTTGCTAAAAATGCCTTAAATTGTACTCAATTCTCTTGCCATTGCATGCCCCCATTCTTTGTATAAGGGCCCTAGAAATGATAAGAGTGAGTAATCGCTCACTCTTGCTTTGTATATATTTTGTGAGTAATAGAGCTCTTTTTCATCCAAAAAAAAAATGGAGGGAGTAAAGAATATAGAACACTCGAGGAAGAAGAACAAGTAGGAGGAGGAGGAGGAGAAAGTATGTATATATGAGAAAGAAACATCACAAATCAAATCCCTTGCCACACCGTATAAAGAGATCTTTGAAGCTGAAGTTATAATTCCTTTATCTTGTTCAATTTCCGCCAAGATATATGTCTTCTTCCTCAAAGACCATCTGAGCGACGAAATTAAACCAATAATGGTAGAAATTGGAAAATACTAAATCCGTAAGAACAAAGAAACAAAGCTTTCTGTCCAAGCAGTATATAGCTCGTTGTGGGTCTCTCGTATCTAGATTTTGAATACAGAATTAATCCTCCATATATAGTGAAACAAACTAGTAGCACTTTGATCGATCCTTCCAACGTTACTGAATTATTGATCAACTGGATAAATGGTGCAGAAGGAATCCATCATGTAAAGACACTCGTGAAAATGACATAACAATTTAACAACCAAATTATAATGAATCAATTAATTAAGTGAATAATTCTGCAGCCGACTTCATCGTCGCATGCCCGATTCAACTGTTGGAGGCAATGTAGTCATAGCCACTACTCCCGGAGTCTGTCTCCCAACGTTTCCTTGCCATCCTTAATTATTACAAAATTTCAAACAGGCACGTCCACTCAGAATCTCATCCAAAATAACAGTAAGTAGATTCATTTTCTTAAGCTAAGCTTCACCATTTTTAATTAATTAGCAGCGCGCCTATAGATATATGAAAAAGAGCAGGCTAAAACAGTGCCAAAATGAACAATACAATAATTTAAAAAAAAAAATCATCATGGAAGACTCATTCTGAACGAATGAGTGATTGAAAGGCAAGAGAAGTGATCGATAAGGAAAGGAATATTATACCAATGAGCATGTCGAATCCTTGATGTTGAAGCTGACGGTACTCTTGGCACAAGGCACAGCGCTCGCAGAACCAGTGAAGCAAGCAATCATCACAAGGAGTGTTTGGCAAATTGTAGAGCCTCCTCATCTTTGTGCGATACATGCAAGAGTACATGCATGCATGCCCCGTCGTAAACGCTATCACTGCATACAAGGCCGCACTAGCGCTACACGCTGCAATAGCAATTAATACTTATATACCCACAAATACATATATATACATATATATATCAGAACCACACTTCTTATTATAACATTTAATCAGTCATATCCTACTCATTGTCCCCTCGTCAAGAATCTCTGCTATTTGCCCAAAAGTGATATAAGGACACCAGCACGTTATGCAGCCTGTATGCACATTCAAAATTAATATTAATTGGAATATATATATATATAATGGTTAGCCTCAGCCTCAGCGTCAGCAATAACAAATTCTAGGCAATGAAATGAAATGATTTTGTGCTGCTTTTTCACTATTCGATCTTTACGATGGGGAATTCCATCCATCGGAATATTGACGTACAGTTTCTGAAGTCCGAAAAGCAATCACACAGGCCTGTGGACCACGGCACTGAGCTTTGAGTCTGACCATGGAATTGGGAGATGCCTGGGACTCCGGTGGCCATATGTGGCTCATAATTCTCTTGTGCATAAGGTTTTGGGTGTGGTGGATGCATGGTGAACTCACTGTTAGAAAATATGAGCTTCTTCTTAGGAAAGATGAAAAGAGATGAGCAGAAGATCGAAGAAGAAGACAGAGTCCGAGAGGTTAGAAATGGTGCCCGTGGACGGTATCTAGGGAAGAGATAAGGTGAGAATTCCGCGTGTAGGATGATCTTTTACAAGTCAGAATAGGCTGCTGACCTTAAACATTATAACTCACTGTTGTGCAGAAAACGACGCTCAGTCCCCCGCAAGTACTTTTAATTAACTTCACAAGAAATAATATAATATATATATATATATATAAGGCATGTCAAATCAATATATAATATAGAAGAAGGTGGAGACGCAATCAACTCCATACCCTTCTTTTCTTTTCAGTTATTTTTATTTGATGGGTTGTTTTTTTACACGTGAATTTTATCTTATCCCATTTTTTTCATTTTTCTTTTTACCAAATTCAATTTTTTTAATTTTAATTTATTCTTTTATTATTTTTTACTAATTAATTAACTTTGATTTTTTTCCAAACTTATATTAATTTCAATTAATATAATCCAATATCAATTTTTTGGTGGTGGGAACCGTTAGTAATGATATTTTTTTAATTTAATATATTTTAAAATTAAATAAAACATTATTGTGTCCTCACACGGATGCGTGTATATAAGAGAGATATTTAGATTTTCTTAATTATAATGCCTCTCTACGTTTTCATTTTAATTCCTGGTTTGAGATGAAATTTCTTTTCAAAAGCCTGTATCAATGCAAAAAATTTGACCTTGTCATAGAGTCATGAATTATCACTATTAACTATGGAATTATGCTTTTTTTTTAATTGTCTTTCAAATTTTCTAGGACGGAAAATTACATCGGCTTAAAATTTAGTGTTTTTAGCAATATATCTAGGAGTCAATTTGGACCATATCAAAGTTTATCTAACTGCATGTCAGAAATTAAAATGAAAACAAAAAGAGACATTCCAATAAAAAAAATCAAAATTTCATGAGATGTGTACAAAGACATTTGAGACGTGTACAAAAGGTGGCTGAAATTATAATGAAATTTGGAATGATTAAGACTGTTTGTGGTTTGGTATCCTTTTCAATTTTACCGATTTTCCGACCTGCACAACACTGATTTATGCGACTTTAATTTTTCTGCTGATGAAGTTCATAATTTTCTTTTTTATTATTGACGTGTGTAGCTAGAACGCGAGATATTATTTGGTTCCAATCTTCATAAATGTGACAATTCTAAAAGCTAATAAAATTTGAACGCACAACCAAATTAGCAACCCTGAAACTCTTAAGAAAATCATTAACAGAAATAATTTTGAGTTACGAGTTGCACCATGAAACCAGCTCTCAAAGAATTGAATTGAATTGCATTAATTAATATATAACTGCAAATTAATAGTTAGTCTTGAATTATTGCTATTTTATACTTATTTGATTCTAAATATAAAACTTTTTTACTTGATCCATATATATATAATATATTTTTCAAGATACAATGCATGCCAAAAATATACCTCTATTTGATTCATAAAAAAAAGAAGAATGCAATAACAATAGTTTTAGAAAGACATTTAATTTTTTAAAAATTTAACATAATTAACTAATTTAACGTTAATGTTGGGTTAAAAATGCTTTATATTGAAGAGGCTACAGAGTTTATAAGATTAGAATTATCTAAAATTATATTTGTATTATACTTAAAACTCTATATACAGAATTTTACTAAAATTATAATTTTTTATTAGATTAGAAAGGTTTGAAGCATAGACGTGGACTTCTGTCTATATCTCACTCCATCTTTATTAATTGTAATTTTTTTAAATCTACTTAATTGCCCTATAAAAGGCTTCTTATGGAAAATTGCCATCATATGTCAAATTTTAGATTTTAGTTTTACTTTTCTTTTTCTTAATTTAATTATGTTTTTTTCCTCTAACCTTTTACTTTTCTTTGGTCGACTGTGACCAGGTATAAAGTCATCCATTTAAAAAAAAAAAGGTTTTTCAACTCAAATATCCATTTTACCCACAACCTTTTACTCTTCCTCGTCATGATGTTATAAGTTATCTAACTGTCTCTGAAGCCCTCTTCACGGAAATTAAGTAGTCCGATCAATCACCGTGAGTCATTATGAAAAAAAAAGACAGGTTTTCCAATAATTGTTTCATAGTTAAACAAAAATTAATTAATGACACATCGAATAAAATGAATAAGTATATCAATTTTTAAAAATAAAAAATACATCTCTTTTGATGTAAGGGTTGACTTTATAGGGATCCGAACGATTTGTTGCGTAGTTACTAGTGCCTTCTAAGTTCATTTGAGTTATTTCAGGACGATATATTTTTTTTTTCTGGTAACAGATAATCTCCCTTTGATTTTTAATATAAAAATTTTTTAATTAAATTATACAGATTAAAAATTGAAATTAAAATTAATTAACTACCTTAATTTCTCTGAAAATTACAATATTTCTTAAAATGACTCTTATTTAATCTCTCTTTCTTTCTCTTTACATACATTAAATAGGAATATTTTTCTAGAAATATATAATATATACTACCTCGTATATTGTAAAGGGTCTTATATTTAGGATCAAGATAAAAGATCCTATATATAGGATCGGATGGAGTATAGTTTATTTATTTAATGTCCGTTTGGATTATTTTTTTATAAAATATTTTTTAGAATAATTATAATTTACAAAAATAAAATTTTAATAAAAGTAAAAAAAAAATTACTATAAACCTATTTGAATGAGAAAAAAATAATAACTAGAAACTATGGTTTGATTTATAAAAATATAAACCAATAAATGTTCATTAGAACAATTCTAAATTCTAGAGAGCCTTTGAATTTGAACTAACTATTTCATGTCATGTTTTTATGAAGATGTCTCTTGTCCAAATCACAAGTCGCCGGTGATTGTTGAAATTGCTATATGAAATTGCTTTAAATTAAAAGGATATCAAATATATAACTCATTGAAGAAAAAAAGAATCTTAAAACTCTAAATATATGTAATTTAAAATGCACCGCACGTTCCTTGTACTAATGTTCCCTGGTAAAATGTTCATAAATCCCGCCAGTCCCACCCACTGGTTCATCATTATATATTATAATGCTCGATGCAACTAGATCATTTGGCGACAGAACTGGAACAGTAGATTGGCAATTCCAACTATTCATGCAGATACATTTTTCTGTTCATATGACTCATGTTGGTTAGTTGATTCATGTTCTATTATAAGTGGGGTACATATCTAGTGTGTAGGACGGGTTTTAGCGGGATGTTTGGGTGTTTAGTTTAAATTTTGATCTGATCAGGCGGGAGTTGTTTTTTTTCTTTTTTTTTCACTTTAATGATTTTAAATGTAGCTGGAACTTTCCCTCCAATGGATCAAAGTTCAAACGTCTTAGCCGCTCTATCTCCTTACTGAACCCCAAAACCCCAAGCAACACGGATGATGGTGTTCAATTCAAATTTCTTAATCTGCAGCAACTTTTGGAACCCCTAGCTCTTCAACATAGCACGTCTCAAAACCATTTGCAAGATATTATCTCATCTGAAGACATGAATGGTTGAGACTTCCATTCAACACTCACTCCTTTGAATAGCAGCATCAATGACGCAAGGGGTAGGACAATGCACGGATATTACCTTCTTATCTTTTGAAATTTCATATGGCTTGGAGTATTTCCTTCTTATATTTCTAACATCTCATCCTCACCCGCCCTTGATCTTTCTTTAGATTTTGAGCACCCTGTCACACATTTTTCACAAGGTTTGACCAAAAGCCTCCAGAACATTCCAGAGATATCTTGAAGAGGCTTGATTTCCCTTGAACTTTCTACATAATTCTAGAACATTGTAGGCTTGTCTTTCTCTTGTATATTCTAGAGAATTCTTTGTAAATATCTTGTAAAGAATTCTAGAGATTCATTGTAGGCCGTTAGATCAAAACGATCTCCACCATCCATTGAGGAGGTGGGAAAGTTCTGGAAACCTTGGGAGGCCTATAAATACCCCCTCCCACCTCATTTGTAACCATCCAAGCAACTGAGTGCAATTTCATAATTCTCTCAAACTCTCTTGTGTGAGTGTTCTCTTGAGTGTTCTCTTGTTCTCTAGTTCGCTTGCCTTTGCCTACTCGAGGGTTCGGCTGACTTAGCGTGGGATCAAGAGGGTTGATCAAGCTAAGGCCGGCACGGTTCAAGGAGTGAAAGTTCTGAGGCCATGACAACGTTGTATCAGAGCTTAGGTTCGAGGGAGCCTTGTTGAAGCTTTGCTCGTGAGCAAGGATGTCGGAAGAGACTGGAGTTCTCAACATTGAGGTACGGGGCAAGGAGACCCAAGCTACTCATCAAGGGAGTAAGAGGGGTCGAAGCACTAGTAAGGTAAGTGCTGAGGACCTTGCTTCTCTTTCGATTCAAGTTGGTCATTTAAAGGACGCCTTATTGGAGGTAACTAACAAGGTGAACAAGCTTAAGAGTGACTTCACAATCGTTGAGTGGCATACATTGGATGAGCTCGAAGGACTCAAGGCTACTGTGGAGAATATCCAGAACTCTAAGGATCAGCGTGTTGAATCGATGAGGAAGCTGGAGGGAAATGTGATGGATGCCATCATGACCATTCAGCGGCAGTTGGATGCACTCAAGACTTCCTTGGAGAACCAAGGGAGAGACTCACTAATGGCTGGAACTAGTGGGGTAAGAGAAGTGAAGTTGGATCTTCCCATACCGAAGGAGTTCAAAGGCGTTTGTGATGCTAAGGAGGTGGAGAACTTCCTATGGCAGATGGAGTGCTATGCTGAAAGCTTGGGGTTGAGTGACGACCAAGCCAAGGTACGTACTGCTTCCTTGTTCCTCACTGATAATGCTATGTTATGGTGGCGTAGAAAACATGCGGACATGGAGAAAGGTCTTTGTACCATCAACACTTAGGAAGACTTCAAGAAAGAATTGAAGAGGCAATTCTTCCCAGAGAACGTGGTCTATGAGGCGCGTAAGAAGCTGAGGGAGCTCAAGCACAAGACCACTATCTCAGATTACGTGAAGGAGTTTACAACCTTGATGCTTCAGATTCCTAACTTGAGCAGCGAGGATCTTCTGTTCCACTTCATTTATGGCCTTCAAAACTGGGCCAAGCATGAATTGCAGCACCAAGGTGTGAAGGACATCGATGAAGCTATAGCAGTGGCTGAAAGTCTCACCTACTATCAGAAGGAAAAGAGTGAATCTTCCAAGTCCAAGTCTTCCAAACCTAATAACCAGGGCAAAGGTAGGGGAGACAAGGGCAAAGGAGTGAACAAGGGTGGAGACAATAAGCCACCGCAAAAGAAGTTTAACAATCAGAAGAAGAGCTCCAACACCAACATCAGTTACTTTGTGTGCAAGGTCCTCACCGCATGAAGGATTGCCCAAAGCTAGGGAGCTTAGCAGCCATAGTAGAGAAACAAGAAGTACAGGCAGAGGAAAGCGCGGAGTTGGGTTCTCTCTGACTACTCAATGCCTTGAAGTTCAAGCCGTCGCCCACACCGACCAAGAACATAGGGTTGATGTACGTTGAGGCAAAGTTGAATGGGAAACATGTCTCAACCATGGTAGATACAGGGGCAGGCAACAATTTCATCACTCCAGAGGAGGCGAAGAGGATTGGTCTAAGGTTGTGGCTGAAGGAGGTATGATGAAGGCTGTCAACTCTCCTCCTAAACCGATTCATGGCATAGCTCGAGGGGTCGAGTTATGCTTGGGATCATGGAGTGGCAAGACAGATCTCATTGTCGCTCCCATGGATGACTATAAAGTGGTACTTGGCCAGGAATTCATGAGGAAGCATAACATCTTCCCTATGCCCCACTATAATGCCTTGTGTGTTCTAGACCAAGGAGTTGCTGCCATGATACCTGCAACAAGTGGACCTAGCAGGAATCAATTGTCAGCTATGCAAGTGAAGAAGGGCTTCAGGAGGGGAGAAGTTACATACCTGGCGGCCTTGAAGGAGGTGGACCTTGGGGAGGAGATACGTGAAGACCTTCCCTCGGTCATCCAGTAGGTTCTTGAGGAGAACCATGACATGATGCCACCGAAGCTACCAAAGAAGCTCCCGCCTCGTCGAGAGGTAGATCATAAGATTAAGTTGGAACCGGGAGCTAAACCACCTGCCATGGCACCTTACAAGATGGCACCGCCCGAGCTAGAAGAGTTGCGAAAGCAACTAAAGGAGTTGGTTGATGCAGGATCTATCCAACCATCCAAGGCACCTTATGGAGCACCGGTCTTGTTCCAGAAGAAGCAAGATGGATCATTACGGTTGTGTATCGACTACTGGGCTCTCAACAAGGTAACGATCAAGAACAAGTATCCTATTCCTTTGATAGCTGATCTGTTTGACAGGTTAGGGAAGGCAAGGTACTTCTCCAAGTTGGACTTGAGGTCTGGGTATCATCAAGTTCGGATTGCCGAAGGAGATGAACCTAAGACTACCTGTGTTACACGCTACAGGTCTTTCGAGTGGTTGGTGATGCCTTTTGGGTTGATCAATGCACCGGCAACCTTCTGCACTCTCATGAATAAGAGCTTTCATCTATATCTTGATCGGTTCATGGTGGTATACTTGGATGACATTGTGTCTATAGCAACTTATTGGAGGAGCATGCTGAGCACCTGCGAGCCGTGTTCAAGACCCTACGCGAGAATGAGCTATATGTGAAGAAGGAGAAGTGTTCTTTCATGAGGGAAGAAGTGAACTTCCTTGGGCATGTCATATCCTAAGGAACCTTGCGCATGGACGGTAAGAAGGTTCAAGCTATCAAGGAGTGGGAGCCTCCAACTCGAGTGACTGAGTTGAGATCTTTCCTTGGATTGGTCAACTACTATAGGCGGTTCATCAAGGGCTTCTCTAAGTATGGGACCATGGGAGAGTGTCTCCATGGATTTCATCTTAGCATTACCTAAGTCCGAGGGGTTTGGTTCCATTATGGTAGTGATGGATCGCTTCTCTAAGTATGGGACCTTCATTCCAGCCCTGACAGACTGTACAGTGGAAGAAATGGCTCGCCTGTTCTTTAAGAACGTGGTGAAGTTTTGGGGATTGCCCAAGACTATAATCAGTGACAGAGATCCTAGATTCACGGGCAAGCTGTGGACTGAGCTTTTCAAGCTATTGGGAACAGAGTTGCACTTCTCTACTAGCTTTCACCCTCAGACAGATGGGCAGATAGAACGGGTGAACGCTTTGTTGGAGTGTTATCTCTGACATTTTGTGAGTGCCAACCAGAAGGATTGAGCTAAGTTGATGGATGTGGCCCAGTTCTCTTACAACTTGCAGAGGAATGAGTCTACAGGAAGGAGTCCCTTTGAAGTGGTGATGGGACAACAACCTCTGGCACCTCACGCCCTTGCCACAACATACACGGGCAAAAGTCCAGGAGCCTTCCATATGGCTAAGTCTTGGCATGAACAAGCCGATAAGACTAGATCCTTCCTTGTCAAGGCAGCCAAGAGGATGAAGAAGTTCGCTGACAGGAGGAGATGAGCTACAGAGTTCCAAGTAGGAGACATGGTGATGGTGAAACTTCCCCCATAACAATTCAAGGCCTTCAGGAAGGTTCATAAGGGCCTCATTTGAAAATATGAGGGTCCTTACAAGGTGTTGAAGAAGGTCGGGAAGGTCTCCTATAAGGTGGATTTACCACCTAACTTGAAGATTCATCATGTCTTCCACGTGAGCATGTTGAAGCCTTTCCATGAAGACAAGGATGAGCCTGATTGAGGAATCTCCACCAGAACACCACCTGTGATAACCAAGTCTTATGATAAACAAGTCGAGGAGATACTTGCTCACAGGGTCGTGCGACGAAGGGGAGTACCACCAAGTACCCAATACTAGGTGAAGTGGAAAGGACTGCCAGAGAGAGAGTCAACTTGGGAACCACAAGAAGATCTTTGGCAGTTTGAGGACCACCTACGCCGGTGCAGAGATGAAGCAGTGATGAGGACGTCACCGGATTAGGTGGGGGAGGTTTGACCAGAAGCCTCCAGAACATTCCAGAGATATCTTGAAGAGACTTGATTTCCCTTGAACTTTCTACATAATTCTAGAACATTGTAGGCTTGTCTTTCTCTTGTATATTCTAGAGAATTCTTTGTAAATATCTTGTAGAGAATTCTAAAGATTCATTGTAGGCCGTTAGATCGAAACAATCTCTACCGTCCATTGAGGAGGTGGGAAAGTTTTGGAAACCTTGGGAGGCCTATAAATACCCCCTCTCACCTCATTTGTAACCATCCAAGCAATTGAGTGTAATTTCATAATTCTCTCAAACTCTCTTATGTGAGTATTCTCTTGAGTGTTCTCTTGTTCTCTAGTTCGCTTGTCTTTGCCTACTCGAGGGTTCAGCTGACTTAGCGTGGGATCAAGAGGGTTGATCAAGCTAAGGCTAACACGGTTCAAGGCGTGAAAGTTCCGAGGCCGTGACAACCCGTACCCACATGTACAACACTAATTGAAGATGAAAGCATATTACCCACTTGTCGTCGATCGCAAGATGGCATTGAATGCAGGGTGCAATAGCATCAATACAGAACTATATCTAGAGTTGCTGAACCATTTGTCATTCTTGATAAAGTTAAGGCAATGACTTGTACTTTCTTCTATCCTAATTTCACAAGTAATTGTTGGGTTTTATCAATAACGATGCCTCTGTTCCTCTATGCCATGAGTGATTTTCCATTGACAAACTATGACAGGGATCCAAAGACCAAGTGATCATTAATATTCATTTATGAGATGGAACTACTCGACATGGGCAAGTTCTAGAAGTCGATGGTAAAAAGTTGTTGTTCATGTGATTGACTATGGCATTCATAATTACCCATGATCACTGTATTGATTAAGTAATTATATTTTTCCTGTAACTGAAAAGTACTAAGATGTCTCTCCTCACCTTAATCGTTGCAAAATTTTGTTTTGTTCTAAAACTACTTTATTGTTTTATTAATCTTTTAGTTCCATTGATAATAGGAAATGACTTCGTAACTGTTTAGTTTTTAAGTCTGCCACAGGAATTATTAATATTTTAATTTATTTTTTAAATTATTGGCCAGGTCTTTGAAGGTACATCTGGGATTGACAATAAATTTATAACTGTGCAATTTACTGGAGAGGTACAAACCATACTATGTTTCTTATTGAAAAGTGCATAGAATAACAGTATGCCTCAACGCATATTATAGCTGGCTGTAGGAAAAAGAGTGTAGGTTGGTTCCTGTTATTATCAACATAAATTGCATTGCTGATTTTTTAATATAAATAGTTAAGAATTTTATATTGGCTGTTGGTGGCTTGGTGACTTGATATAGTTAAAGGGCACATTAATATATAATACAACAAACCTATCTATGACAAAAAAAATTAGGTAAACAAAACTAACTTTCAAAAAGAAGAAAAGGAAAACATGTGGTTCACATATATTATATTGTGCTGTTAGTTGCTGCTAATTAATAGTTTACTTTGACCCTTCCTATCAAGTTATTAGGGGAACTGAGTCTGTTACAGAGCTAGTAACAAGACCAACAGAGAAAAGAAGGGAGAACTCGAGAAGGAAGGGTTGAGAGAAGAGAAAAGGCTAGAGAATCTATGAGATTAATTCAATTAAAAAGAACTGACCTAACTGTAATGATTAAGGGTTTTATATAGAGCCGAAGAGATGAAAAGACAACTAACAAGTAAATTAAACAAAAGGATAACAAAACTTTCTAATACTATTTCCTACGTTTAAAGTAGTTCTGCATAATGGTCGTTGGCATGTTTTAGTTTGGGGGCTGATTTAATTGTTTAATTTTTATTCGATCTTGTCATTTGTCATTTTGAACTATTATTGTTAAATGTTTTATTTACACAATCATACTTTCAAATTTGTGGAAGGATATTATTACTTGTCAAGTATGTCTACAAAAATTCACACTTTGTACAATCTAAATTGTTTGAAGAATGCACAAATAATGACAATTTCAAGTGGTAGCCATTTTAATACAATTACGTTTCTGATTGAAATAAACTCTGCATTTCTTAACCTATAGTTTTATTTTCAATGGCCATGTGAAGAAGAGAGGTCATGCATGTTGTTCTTAGATAAAAATTGATCAAGCTGGGAATTCACATATTGTGACACTTGACAAGACTACTATTATAAGACATTGTTCTTTCTCCTCTAGAGATCTCACACTATTAGATCCTATGTTCATTTATCCTTCTAGCATATTAGGATGGGAATAAGCTGTTGAATTCAACCTTGAACAAATCTTGTGCACAATCAATGCTAATGAGGTTTTGTTGGTGAACTCCTTGTATGACAATGGTGGCGAATACAAGTCTTCTATACAATCAACTTTAGAAGGAAAAACCTAGTAAGGATTCCAACTCTTTTCTGTGGCAATGTTGACACTAATGCATGAAGGAGACAGAGAAAAATTGTTTATCAGTAGTTGGGACCAATATGATAACTCTTTTATTCCTAATGTTCTTTTATTTTGCAGCACTTTCAGAATTCATGCAAGATGATGTGGAAATGACATTGACTATTGTGATTTTAGTTTTAGCGAGAGAGTTAATGGAACTAATATGAATATGATACATCTTTAACCTTCAATAGCTCTTTTTACCTTGTGCCTAAAAACAAAGTTTGTTGGTTATACTTAAAAATTTGTGCTGAGTTTTTGGAGGTCTGTAATAGGGTAACCATTGCTTAAAATTTCTGACATGCCTGTCTTTTTGATACAGATGATTTACCTATTGAAATTTGAGCACTAGAGCTGGTTTTGGAATTGACATGCACATATTTAGATGCTGAGGTATGAATTAACCTACACCATTGCATTACTATTAGTTTTAAGTAATCTCAGTATTCTTTTGCACATTTTTTCCTGTTATAGATCATCACATGTAATTGAAACTCTTGCCAAATCTCTTATGTAGTTGTGATGGATATGACTTTGATTAGTGCATGTAGCTAGAATGGTATGCCCTATTGGACTAGACTATTGTTGTTTGACAAAATGCTTTGGAGGTTTATACTTTTTGTAGTATAGTTGTCTTTTGAGGGTAGAGAAGCTAATTTGGAAATTTCCTATATTTTGGCTTGGTCTCCATTTACTTGAGAAGTATCTTGATGTTGTGAAGAATTATGCAAATGCCCCTTGATGCTTCACGATGCTATGATTCTTGAATTAGTTCCACTTTTTTTTTTAATGGATGAATTAGTTTTACCTTGTTTTGCATGCTTGGGTTGCTTATAATTGGTTCATGAAGAGTTTAGAATGTTTTGCAGTAAACAAAGGCTTAATGATATGAGTATCCATTGTCATGAAATATAACAGTTGCTACCATGTCTTTTTCTTTTTTTTTTACTCGTCTCTTCCATTATGGTTAGTTGTGCAATGCATATAGAGGAAGTTTCACCCCCTTTTGCTTTAGTTACAAGAGTTGCTTTCCTTTCTCACATTGTAACCTGGACAGCAACAACATGAATGGTGAAATGTCCTCAATGATGATTTGAATAGTATATTGTAGATTAATTGCCTAAATTTGCCTTTAGGGTAAAAATCAATTTAGACTACAATAGTGCAAATTTATTCAAACAATATTGATTTGGTTGGAACCCAAATCAATATACACTACTTTATTGTCGTTGTCATTTTGATTTGGTTTATGAGTGAAAGTTCTATGAATTTATTATGGGGAAAGTAATAAAAGAGGGGTAAAGTTCTAATTCAAAGGTCAACTTCTAATTCATGTGTATTGAGGATTTTATCTTTAAACTATTTGCTCAAAAACTAGTTTTACTCTTTTCTCTGTGACTGGCTTCTATAAAGATTATATCATGGGTTGCCAGAACCTGATTTATTATTAATATTTACTATGTTCTTCTTGCAAAGGAGTAGCCTCTTGATCATTGGAAATTTGTTACAAAATACTTTAGCACTTGCAGATGCTTTAATGGTGACAAAAAGGGGCCAAAAGCAATTGGGCTCCACTCTTGAATAGTAATAATACAAGCATTTTAGAAATTAATTTATTAAAAAATATGTTTGACTTTTTGTGATATAATAGTTGCTTTTTTTAAAAGAAAAGGAAAAAAAATCTAAATGGCTCTTATTGTAAAAAGACCTTGGTTGAGTGGAAAAAGGAATATCCATTTTCAATCTTAGAGAGATAGTGCATAAGTATTTCTAGTGGATGTTATGTGACTTTTATTTATTATTTAGTCAAATATTTGGTAAGCATATGTGCATAAAGATGATGTTTCTTTTCTTGCTACATTTCAATTACTTCTTGTCAATTAACAAGGATTAAAGACAGGAGTAGACACCATGATAACTAAAATTACTTCTTTGTCTCTAAATGCAATCAATATGGGAATTATTTTAAATCACTTGCAGGTGACATTGGAGAATGTTAACCAGATGGTGCCCTGAAAATTATTGATAAAAAAAAGAATATCTTTTCGCAGCCTCAAGGGAATATATTTATGTTGAGAATACCAAAAGCCAATATTCACAGTGCCCTCTAATAACATTTGTATGTTTCTTCATCAATCACAGAGCATTATACAAATTTAGAGAAATGCAAGTGAGATTCCATTGCTACAGTATGATAACTTCACTGGTAAAGGGGGTCTTATATTAGCCATGTCTAACATTGATGGTGTTGATTTACAGTGTCCTTTGCTGGTTTGATTGTATGAGGTTCATTGCATTTCCATTCTTAAGAAATTGAATGGGTATTTGAGGGGTGGTTTCTTTGGATAAATTTCCTAGGGAACTCAGGTCTATTCATGCTTTTGTAGTTTTCCTGATGGTTCCTAAGAAAGTTTGCTCTTTGTGATTCTAAATTTCAATCTCTCTCTAATGCAGAACCAATAGCCTTGCTTATTGGTGTATGTAATGCCCCTATATAAAAGTTTCAAGAAATTTTAAGAACATTTTATGACCAATGAAATTTTACATAGTGAAAATATAATTGGGTTTGGGGTGATATGTTTTTGGATGTTTGGCTAGGATGTTTTCATGGTATTATTCCATGTATGGTCCGTAGACTCCATTTTGAGCAAGGGTAGCTATCTTTCTTTAGCTATGGATATTCCTTCGTCTTGGTTTATGATTCTTGCTGGGTATATATTGGCATTAATTGTGTTCTGCTTTAAATTTGCACTGGGTGATGATTCTTTAGCTATCCATTTTGAGCAAGACTTTATGCCTTTTACTTAATATTTGTTTAAAATATCACAATATCTATTTTTCTCAATGGTAGTGATATTATGTGAACTGTGAGGTTTTTGAAACTTGTATTTATGCATTTATTTGGTTTTGGGTTATAAATGTATATAGGCTTCATTGATTTTGTTTCTCTCCATATTCATGTGTTTTACCTTTTTGGAACTTAAGTACTGCAAATTGATCAATTTCATTGAAGTGACATGGCTTTGAAACTCTGAAGTTAATCTTTAGGCTTCATTTGATGATGAGCTGGACCGAATCTTATTTAGCCACATATGACATTTCTCCAATACTATTTATGCAGGCATCATTGAAGACTAAACGACAGGAGAAGAACACATACTTTGCTATCAGGAAATTTGCCATTAAGGTATAGGATTTTTGGGCAATCTTTGTTATGCTTTTTGTACATATTTTCATGTTGAAGTTTTGCCACAAAATACTCTACATTTATGATTATCATGTGAATTATATGGCTATTTGGCTCTCATTGTCCAATAATACAACCAAAAATTGGATTACTTTTATACATTGTTTCATTAAAGCAATGTTATAATAAGAGGCTTGAGCAAGGGGGTTTGTAGATGCTTTATTTAGTATATTTATATTTTTGCCTACATAGTAGCAAATGTGCCAACATGCTTTATTTAGTATATTCATATTTGCATATTATTATCCGCAAATATGCAAAAATAGATTATTTTACGTAAACTTACCCATCCTTTTGTAGTAGTGCCCCATATTGTTTCTCTTTCCACTAAATAGTAGATATCATTGAAATAAGAATTTTTTTGTAAAGGAATGAATGATGATTATTCTTTATTTTTCATATAATAGACTCTTCTGTTGAAGATAAGTGTGTCATCTTTGCAGAAATCTTGTTTATTACTGTAAGGTAGGTTGATTTTTGTTTTAAGTTCATATTTTGTCTTGAAAAATGGCACACATTAAAATTATGACCTTTGGGATACGCATGCATTTACATTCATTTTATCATTATTTTTGTCCTCTACATACTCTGGAGGTCTTCTATTTCTCTTATTGCAAAAACAATATTAACGGGATATTTATTTACATTAGGACCTCCATAGAGGCTTGAAGACCTATCATAGACATGTGAGTTCTCTAAACTAAAATTTTAGTAAGTTTTTTCTCCCCTTCTTTGTACATGTACATATTATAGATGTTGTTGGTGGACTCCCCTCCACAAGTATTTGTTTGCTTTGGCAATTATTAATACAAATGCCAAAGGACATCAAATGGAGGCACTGTCGCAAAGATTTTCCCTCCTTACTTGTGACAAGACCTTTAAACTTGATAAGAAGTGTTCCAAGCTCTATTAGCATGCCAATTATTCAATACACTAAGAAGCCTTTTCCAAGCATATTTGGTTTTAGATGCCAATCCTGTCTCATGGATCTAACTGGATCAAAAATGTAAATTTGGTTTTAGGTGACAACCCTGTGTCATGAATCTCACTGAATCGAAAATGTAAATTTTGAGTTGCTCAAAGGAGATGGATTTATTTGTGAAGGGCCAATATTTTGATAAATTGCCCTGGAAAACTTAACTTTCACTTTCTGACACTGAATTTAAGCTTTTGGAAAATAAGTTGAAGTATTCAAAATTGTTTCATGTTAACATGAATATAATTATAACAAGTTATATTTTTTACATATTTATCTTTCAAATAGATAGTTCTCATATTGAAGCAAAATGGTTTTATGTCTCCAATGGTTTATTAAAATTTCTTGATAGTGTCATCTAACATTCTAAGGTGAGCATTTGCATATTATATTTATAATTGTATTTATGTGGATAAAATTATTGTTGTTACTTTTGTTATCTAATGCTTTAATTTAACTGTTGATGTTGATAAAAGATTTTTGTTGCACATCTATCATGATCCAACATAAGAGATGGCATGAAGACCCTAACAATCTACTGTATTATTTAATATAATGTGTATTTGTCATCTCGAGCCTTATTTCATAATGATGATCTATATATATAATTTGTTTAAATATTTGGTTATATTTTAATGGTATAGGGAAACAAAGCATTCTATTTTATAGTATTTGATTAGAATACAGGTTTCTAATACAACAAATATTGTGCTTTATATAATTGAAATATATATTTGCAATTATTAATTTGATTGGTATGATTTATACATCTATCTTCTTACACAACTTAAACTGGTCATGAAAAACTTTTACTGCATGCGAGAATATTTTTCTTAAGGTTGGAGATGCTAAGTTTCATATTTAAGTTTTTCTTCAATTTGTGATCTATATAAGTAATCAAAATTATAGTCATTTTAATCTATGATCATTATGTTGTATGAAAACAATTTATTAATGTAGTACCAAATATCAAATTATACTCCTCACAAAAAAATGATTAAACTGGACAATTTATTTCAATTATTAATATACTCAATGTGAAAATATTATAATGCATCTAATTTTTGTTTATATTTTACTAGCAATAATGATCATTAAAAGTAAATCTTTTGTTTAACCCGCGTATCACGCAGGGAAAAGTCTAGTTTATAAAAAATACGCGTGGCAGATTAAGCAAGGTCAGGCCTATGAGTTTTAATTTCTATCTTTTTTTTTTTTTTGGTGGTGAGGTTGGCCATGGAAGGGGTCAAAAGTCATTTCTCTAGAAGATCCTACAAAAATAAATTAGACATTTGACCATATGGGATGAAGCAACTCATGCTAATTAATGCTGGGAAAATATATAATTTCGCAGTATCAGTTATTAATATCTATAAACTACAAACATGAATATGGAACGTACAAAATGTATTTAGTGTAAGCAGTATATGCACAATAATACTAAGGCATGCAGTCAACAAGCTATTAGTAAATTGACATGTATGTGTTCTATGTATGTTGAGAATTTATTTTCTACATCTATATATTTTGTTGATGTTGCTTTCTTAACATATATAAAATTAAATCAATAAATATAGAGTTTGAAGCAGGATTTTTGTACGGTGGTTTCAATCAATTTAAAGTAACACTACACCCTTAACATAATTATAATTTGTAGAAGACTGTCGCAAACTGTCCTAATAACTTACCAGAAAAGAAATCTTAAAAGACCCGTAAATTCATTCAGAAAATTAAAGAATCAAATCCCATATCCAGCACTTAGTCAGTAAGAAGAAAAGTCGGGAGTTTGAAATTACATCCCCGGCCAACTACCCAAGAAAATGAAGCAGCTTGAAAATAAGGATATAGTGAAAAGCAACTATAAATATTGTAGTCCATTGTTGTTCAAATATACATAGAGAGAGAGAGAGAGAGACCACACACACACACGCAGATTAAGGAAGCAAAGAGTTAGAACATGGGATCTGAAGGGAAGGGAAAAATATGTGTGACTGGGGGCACTGGATTTATTGCTTCATGGATCATTAAGAGGCTCCTTCAGGATGGTTACTCTGTTAATACCACTATCAGATCTGATCCAGGTATACTATACATATATATAATTAATTTCTTTTGCATGCACTTACATGGCAGCTACGTCTGTGTGTGTGTGTGTGACACCAAGAGGATGCAAATATATATTATTATGTGTATATAGATTTTATACTAATATTTTACTTTTACCTTTACCTTAATTCTTAGCTATATATGCGTACGCACGCAGATCGCAAGAGGGATGTAAGCTTCCTCACAAACCTACCTGGGGCTTCCCGGAAGCTCCAATTCTTCAACGCAGATCTAAGCGACCCAGAAAGCTTCAAAGACGCCATTGAAGGGTGCGTTGGAGTTTTCCACACAGCGACTCCGGTTGATTTTGAAGAGAACGAACCTGAAGAAGTGGTCACCAAGAGAACCATCGAGGGAGCACTGGGCATCTTAAGAGCCTGCGTCAACTCTACCACTGTGAAGCGCCTAGTTTACACTTCCAGTGCGTCGGCTGTAATCAACAATGGCAAAAACGACGACGTAATGGACGAGAGCTTCTGGAGCGACGTGGATTATCTGACAAGTGTGAAGCCATATGCGTGGACCTACGCAGTTTCCAAGACGCTTGCAGAGAAGGCAGTGCTTAAATTTGGGGAGGAGAATGGATTACAAGTTGTGACTTTGATTCCTTCTTTTGTTTCTGGTCCTTTCATATGTCCTAAGATTCCTGGCTCTGTGCATCTCTCTCTGTCTTTGATTTTCGGTAAGTCCTCCAATTTTACTGATCTTGTTCATGTACTATATCTCAATCTAAAAAGAGAAAGATTTTTAAGAAAAGGAAGTTGATGATATGCATATTGGATGCATGCAGGTGAGAAGGATCATTATGGTTTGCTTCTTCGTGCCCACATGGTGCATGTGGATGACGTGGCCAGAGCTCACATATTTCTCCTCGAACATCCTAATCCAAAAGGACGATACAATTGCTCCCCATTTATTGTACCCATTGAAGACATGTCACACCTTCTTTCTGCCAAATACCCAGAATTTCAAATCCCATCCCAAGAGTGAGTTTATTTCAGCGTAATAATTAATATGATTCTTTTTCCATTTTAGCTATATATAGTATATTTCACTTCATTTTTTTCAATAAATAAATAGGTCTTTAAAGGATATCAAGGGTTACAAGCTACCAGATCTATCTTCCAAAAAGCTTATTGATGCGGGCTTTGAGTTCAAGTATGGTTTGGAACAAATGTTTGATGATGCAATTCAATCCTGCAAGGAGAAGGGTTATCTGTAATTTTTAATTGTTCACTGACTTTAAAGTTAATAATGAAGAGTAAAAAAAAAATGAAAGAGTATAACGATTTATACTTTTATTTTGCAATATGCAAAGATAATCTTCTCTTGCTCTTTCTTGAATTTTTGTCTACCTATGATCATCTAGCTAGCATAGATGATAAAACTCCATCATGAATTTTAAGCTAATCTATTTAAAATATCAACTCTTTGGCTAGTGATCACTCCAAATTCTTTCTTTCTTACTCATAATAATGAATAAACGCAGTGCATTTTGAAGAGCCTTTTAAAAAAAAACAGAGAGATTATGTGTATTCTATATATGAGAGAGAGAGATTATGAGTGTAAAGATGAAATATAAATCCCACACACAGTTACATTTTTCATCTACTATTCTCTTAAAATGCATGAATATAAAAGATTTATTAACTTACATAAAAATTTCTGTCAATTTGAATTGGAATGAATAGAATTAATGGAAAGAAAAGGAAAATATCCATCTAATTTATTCATTTTTAGATTTAAATAAATCAACATGTTTTCAATATATCATTTTCTTGATTCCAAATGGTCTTTAAAGTTATATTCAAATTAAAATACAAAAATTAAAAGAAAAATTTACTTTCTCTCCATTTCCTTCCCTTTTATTTTCTTCTCCTGTTTGGATACGGACAATATTTGTCCTTCCAAAAGTACTATATTTTACTTGAAAATCGAGTGAACAAAATAATAAGTACTCCCTTCGATCCATTTTATAAGAGATTTACTAGAAATTTTTTTTTGTCTTTTTTATAAAGGACCTTGTAATATTTAATGAGATTTTTCCTATTTTGTCCTCATAATTTATTTCTTCTCGTAAATTATTATTAGACTTTTTAGATGAAAAAGTCACTCTCAATTAATTAAATGATATTTAATGTGGATTGCATTAATATATTAAATGGGAGTAAAAAAATGTTTATTTTTTTTTTAGGATTTTAAGAAAATAATCAACTTCCTTAATTTACGTAAAGTAGTTAGAAATCCCTTATAAAAAGGACCGGAGGAAGTAAATGAGTTAGACATTCAATTTTGAATTTTAAAATAGGAAATTAACATCTATAGTAATGAAGTTTGGAGGAATGAGGTCGTTGGGGTGAGAATTAATATGAGGATGTATTAACAATATACTAATTGGTTTTTATCCAATCGAATGAGGAAAAATGGTCAATGGAATAATTTTTTAATGGCCCGTGAGTTCATCAATTTCATGTCCTTTTTTTTTTTTTTTACCAATCATCAATTTTATCTCATTACAAGTAATGTTGACTTTTTATATATATATATATATATATATCTCAATTTGTTTTAATGACAATACCACCTTGAAACTAAATGGATCACGACAAACATAATCATAGTATTCCAAAATAATCATCTTTAGTGATGGCCGAAATGAAATAATCATCTTTAGTGGCCGGGAAAAATGATCAACTTGAACAAACGAGTTGTGGGCTAGTAGGTGTAGGTCTATTTTATTATTTGGGCTTTGGACCTGTCAAGTTGAATACCGAAATTTTCCTCATTTATATTCATTTGAGTCATGTTCACCAAAAAGAAAATATTCATTTGAGTCATCATCATGGCATACTAATTTAATATGATTTAATTTAATTTACTCAGTTTTAGTTTCATAAAAACAAATTATAATAAAAATCCATTTAAACCTTATTTTTAAAAGCCTCTCATGCCACAAAAAATTGATAAAGTTTATAAGAATATATAACTCATAAGTCAAATATCATAGGAGCATGAACTTTATTATAGTAGATAATTTATAAACCTTTTTATAAGCATTATTTGAGCCATCACAATTTTAGGGTGTTAGATAGGTTTGGTTTGATCTAATTTTGAGTAAAAATCAAACCGAACAAAACTGTTCAATTTAGTTTTTCCTTGAACCTTATCAATTCAAAATATAATATGTTTGGTATTCAATAATTGGTTCAAATGGATTTGATTTGGACTTGTTTCATGTTTTCTTAATTTTTTTTAAATAGTATCATTTTTTAAAAATTAAATTAAATGGGTTGAATATAAATACTTTATAAATGTAAATTATATCTAAATAATTTATTAATCACTAATCACAGAAAAGTGAAACAAAATCTATATGGTTATGAGTAATTATATATATTGTAACTTATTATAATATAAGTAATAGATGTATTCGATTTGGTTATGAGTGCACCAAACCTGAACCGAAATGAAGACCGTTACATCACATCACCCTCACTAAAGCTTTTTTGGTCCTGGTAAAAGAAAAATTGGAAAAGGAACGAAGCCGGTGAAGCGACGGAATTGGCGAAATATGGTCACGTTTAGCAAGAGCAAATTCACCAACGACGACGTTTCAAGAACCTTGGAATCAAACGCACTGATTCGCCGTCCTCTTGGACGCCATGGACGGTGACACAAAAAAAAGTTTAAAAAAAAAAAGCCACGCAAGCACCCACCAACACACGCTTCAAAAGCCGAATGGCTTTCTCTTTCTCTAATCTTCCCTTCCGCTTCTCCTCCTAACAATGGCTTCAATGGCGTCTTCCAGAACCTTCTGTACCCTCAACATTTACAGAAAAAACAATAACGTTTCCTTTCTTCCCCGTATCCAACTCTGTCAGAAAAATCCTGACGACAAGCCTTCAGGGCAAATAAAACGCAGGTCTGAAATTTCTGCCTCTTTGGCCACTATTTCATTCTTCTTGTGTTTGTGAATTGAAATTTTTCAAACTTCAACACAGGGAGCTAATTCTCAAGAGTAGCGAAATAGCGACCATTGGTGCCATATTCAATTTCAGGTCCACACTTATTCCCCATCCCTTCATATTTTTATCTATAAATCTGTGCTTTTCGTTGTATGTAGTACGATTCCGTATTAGGATTTGGTGCAATTTCTTGATGGCTTTGGTGCTTCAAGCACATATTGAGAACCTTTGGAAAATTTTGAATTGAAAATGAGATAATTTTGGCTTGGATTTGTCTTATTATGCAGTGGGAAAAAACCTGATTACCTTGGAGTTCAGAAAAATCCACCGGCACTGGCTCTGTGTCCTGCAACTAAGAACTGCGTATCCACCTCTGAGAATGTTAGTGATCTTACCCACTATGCCCCTCCTTGGTAAGGCTTCCTTTCTTCTTGTTCTTATTTAAAATCCGGTTTCTCAAATTATATGAATCTGCTACACGGCGAAACCAGAAAAGGCTAGACGAGTAGAAGGCACTCCCACGTGAATCATGTTGGATCAATTTATCACATTTGGAAAAGTGAAAGTAATGCACCTCCACTCCAGTAATTGCCCTGTCTTGTTAGCCATTGACTTTTCTTTATGCGAAAGCAGTGCACTCATTGGGTGTTTACCCTTGCGTTTGCGTTTCATTTAATTTTTGGAGAGATTCTTTGACTTTGTCAGTCTGCCAAAGACCCCTTGACCGATTCATTGGTGAACGAATGAATGTGTTGCACATCTTTTCATCATTGTTTTGGTTTTCTTATGCTTTGGAGCCGAGATTAATCCAATATCTTGTAAAAGTTCTGAAAAAGCTTATTGACCGGTCTAGAGGATGAATTCGGATTTTTGACATTAATGATAATAAACATAAAGAAAATAATGAGTGTAAAAATAAGATATGGGTCTCACGTATAGTTATATATATTTTCCTGTTACAATGTGTAAATGCATAAATGTGAAAGACTTGATTTAATAGATAAATTGGGTTGGATTCTTACAGGAACTATAACCCTGAAGGTAGGAAAAAGCCTGTGAGCAGAGAAGAGGCAATGGAGGAACTGATGGACGTGGTAAATAGAAATTATGACCATGAGTCTTCAGCGTTGGAATATCTTTCAAATTTTGTAAACTACTAAGAACATTGAAACAGCTAGCCTCATTTCTGCCTAATTTTACAGATAGAAACAACTACACCTGACAGATTTACACCACGAATAGCCGAAAGAAAAGAAGACTACATTCGTGTGGAGTACCAATGCCCAATCTTTGGGGTATGTTTAACTTATGTTTGTCCAAGAATTTCTATAAAATTGTTGATAAATCTTAGTAGCTTAAACTTTTGCGTCCAAGTAATACTTGGCTTTGGGTTTTCAGACCATGGCAAAACGAAACCCATCTGATTTATTCAGCATGTTGTATCAGTTTATAGATGATGTAGAGTTCTGGTTCCGACCAGGGAAGAACTCAGTTGTGGAGTATAGGTCTGCATCAAGGCTGGGAAACTTTGATTTCGATGCGAATAGAAAGAGAATCAAGGTAAACTATCATCACTCTTTTTGAGTTCTTGTCTGCAATCTGCATGCATATATATATATATATATATATATATTCGTGTGATGAAAACATCTTATCTTGCTGGCTTACAAACAGGCATTGCGGCAAGAGTTGGAGAAGAAAGGATGGGCATCTCAAGACACATTATGAGAAAAGTCCTGTGCGGAAAATTTAAGCAATGATAGCTGCCATTAAATTTAGAATCGTGGCTGTTGTTTTTTTATTTTTATTTTTTTAATTTTTGTAGCCTTGAATAGTATCGTCTTCGACTGTAATTCATCAAACAAAGCCTTGAAAGTAAAAACATTCTGCTGTCATTTATTATTCTCTCTGCGCTGGGAGAAAGCAATATTTGAAAAATTCTCAACGTCTCTGGCTCTGCCTTTATGTAAGAGGCGTAGTACAATCCGGGTATTCTGTGTATTTGTAGAAGTCATTCTATATACTGTATCCTCGGGGAAAAAATATCAATATAATGTTTCTGGAAGGAAAGAGAAATAATACATACAAATATAGTTTCAAGTGAAAGTGTTTCTAAAACAAAATTTGAACACATGGACTTCAATCAAATTCTTTGTGCTGTCAATAGCTTAACCCATTACACCATGTATTCTTTTGCTAGCTAACTTTTGTATATTGGGGTTGCCATACCCAAATCTTGTAAATATTTTCCTTTAATGATCCTTCCTTCCTTTTGCCACCAAAAAAAAAAAAACAAAATCAGTAATTAAATTGATAACAACACTAGTTAAAAAATTATCAATTTAATCAAGATTAAATTAATTGTAATTAAAATAATATATTTTAATTCATTATATATGACTGAAGGCTTGTTTTTATTTTTTTATCGGTTCTAATCAATTTTAACTTACTTTTCTTTACTTTTAACCAGATTTTACCCGTTCTAATATTTAAGGTGTTTTGCCCTTTCCCATAAATCCTATTCACCAAACATTAGTTAAGACAGAAATCACCATCAATATATCTATGAAAGTCTGAAAAAAAAGAACCGCACTGTTACAAATCATAAACAGTGCCATTTCTTTTGAAAAAATCCATTCATGCAATGCCGTAAAAAACTTATTAATTATGATTTAATTAAAAAACTTTACAATAAAGACCTAAAAACTGTGCTAATCTTTTTCCGAATTTAAATGCAATGGACTTACAACAGAAACTCCTTATGGGCAACAAGTTCCACAGTCAACGTTTGTGCGCATGCGGAATAGTCATCTATTTGATCTCATATCAACATCCATGTTTTCTGTGTTCTTAACTATATCAAGCACTGGTGGCTCAACATCCACCGATATTAAGTGGGATCTATTGTTCGAGTGAATGTCAGAATCCATTGTCTCAGATATACCATTGACAGTATTTTGATGTGTACAATGCTTTAGATTCTCCGTTGGTGACGCTCAAAAGGCACCAGTTTTGGAAGACGATATCTCACTCCCTGTAGGAGTCGAAGTTCTCTCTATGTTTACTGGGAACACATCACTCAAAACAGCCTCATCAACAGAGTACAAACCTGGTGGGGAAATGCAAATCGATGATGGGTCAACATCCATGTCGGCAGGCAACGTATCTTCTTCTCCAGTACCCATGATTGCAATGCCATTTCTCCTGTTGGCTACATCTACAACCTGATCACCAATACGACTATTAACAAATCCAGGATCTTCAATTCCATCTACACAACCATCACCTTCGTGAGATGAAACATCGTTTCTGTGGCACCTCCCACTTACCAACATTTCTAAACTGGATGTTCGTCGATTGGTGTTATCCATGATCTGTTTCTCGCTAGGATCCACAACATTCTGGCCACTTTCCAAATCAAGCAGTGCATTTAGTTGCTTCTGAACAGAAACTGCCAGTGACACGGCATGATCACGAATCAAAGAGTCATAGGGTGGGCAGTGCAGCATGTCAATCAATGCCTGGTGGTACTGGAATAAGCTGATAGATGGAAGAATGGACCTTCTCTTTTTACAGATACTAATAACTTTTAAGATATGCTCACAAAGGTTGCCTGCTTGTGCCCCAATACAATTACAAATTCCAAACATAGAACCAGGACTCCAGACAACATAAACTTTATCTTGATCAGGTTGATCGATAACCTTAGCGCATCCATCTTCCATGACAACATCAGAATCTGGTATCTTCAGTGTTTTGCGCCATGATGTTAAACCACTCGCCCATTCATTTTTCCAATAGCGTGCAAAATCATCTTTCCCTGCATACTCATCAAGCCAGAAATAAGAATGAACTTTTGTACCCAACTTGTCAACCAACCAATCAGCACGTTGATAAACGCTAATGTTTTTCTCGTTCAACAGTCTAATCTTCAGTTGGTTGTGGTAAAATTCTATTGCCGCACAAGTCTCCTGGCTGGCAAGAGGAAGAGTTTTTAGTGCACTGGTCCATCTCCCTGTGCCCAAGATACCAAAAAGGTTATTATACAACTTAAAGTAATATCAAAGCCATATTTTAAGTTTTTTCCAAAAAATCACATGATCCTATTCTTCATTTTACAGCCACTGAAGTGGCAGACCAATTCTCCCAAACTACCAGCTAAAGTAATGTCTTAAAGCACTAAAGTAACAGCAGGACTCACCAAAACAGTTGATCTAAGTCCAGAATATTCAAGGTTATGAATTTAATCCACACTACACCAAGCAAGGGATAACTATAGCAGAACCATAAATTTTGAACTCCAGGTCCAGAATATTGAAGGTTAAAGTCAGTTTAGAAAACTAATTCTTGGCACTAGCTATTATTATTGGTTATGAAAACTATTCATCAAGACAAGCCACATCTCTGATTATTGTACAACAACTTACCGTTACAAATTCAAAATATTATCAAACTACAGATATCACAGACCAATATTATTTTGGAAACAAGTTTACCTGTTAGATTAGATAAGTTATATCAGCACAAATTTTTTATCATAGTTTTTAGAAGAGCTAAGTTTCTATCTATAGTTTCAAAACCTGATGAATAAATTTTTACAAATACAGAAATTTGAAAGGAAAATTCTCATTTTTTTTTAATGAGGCAGAACTATTCTAAAGTAGATGCTTCCTATTTTTCCCAGGTATGAGGAAACAAGAAGAAATGCTCCATAATCTGTTATCTAGATAAAATCACCAACCTATTCTGGGATACCAGGTAGCCTTGAAATAATCCATAAAATCTGATTCATCAACAAAATCTTCCATAAAATCTTCATAAAGAGACATGGTTCCCTGCCCCTGGCATATTTTGTCCACTATCTGTCCAAGCCGTTTTGATATTTCCGCTTGCATCCCAGTCTCCAAACATTTCTTCACTATGTTTTTATGCAATGCATGACGAACCCTCCAAAAGCTTATCAATACCGAACACTGGAAAACATCCCTGAGAAATATGTAGAAAAGATAGATACTCCCAACTCAAATATTTTGAAGAGAAAAAATATATATTTAAACTTGTCTAGAAAACCATGAAAAGGCTCCAAGAGCCACACAACTTCCCATATTTGAATTAGTCATCAGCATTAGCATCAACATGAATCCAAAACATCTATAACCTGCCTCTTGACTTGGAAAAAAGAAGTATCTCATAGTTACAGTTTATTTCACCTATTTTCTACTCCTAGTAACTTATATATACAAGTTTAATTCTTATTGTTGGAACTTACAAAATGAAAATGAAAAGGATCAATTTTCGGTTCTAGAGAAAACAGAACCCATGAAGCACTGACTAGTGACTACACAGTCGGCAACAGTGAAAACATGAGCATCTACACCAGTTACCCATTGTTAAAATGCAAATACAGCTGTATGCAGCAGTAGTCAAAAGTTACTTTTGCAGTGCATTCCAAGGTATCCAATATATATAAGCAGGCACCAATTAACAATAAATTTCTTCTCTCGTAAACAATGCAAAATGTCAAACAGAAACTAGAAATTATTCTTCTACTATTTGAAAGTTTAAATCTCAATAACTTGAGCAGAAAATTTAAAAATACATATTTTATACAGCCAACCTGATTGTAAGGACATCATACAGAGGATCATCTACTATGAAGCCAGCCAACTTCCATGTAGGATCTTTAGTATGCACTCTGTTGTAGAGGGCCCTCATCCATCTATGTGAATCCAAACTTGAAAATATTGGCGCTATTATCCAAGCCACTGGTATAGCCTTCTTGTGATTGTTGAATACAAGAAGACTGTGAATGGGGTACTGGATGAATTTGTGAATGTACTCATAGTTAGTTCTTGTAAGACTAATAATTTATGATAACATGTTTCCCGATTTTCACCACTTAAAATCAAAGAACAACAACAAACCTTCAATTTGTTTGTACCAAATTTTGAATCTGAGACAAGGAGACTACGGTTGCCAAATCTAATCATTTGTTGCAATTGCCACTCAGTTTGAATGCCTAAAGTGAAAGGGTCTGAATCAGAGAAATCTTCATAAAAGAATACATGACTCTGGTGGCTTTCAACCCACAAGCTGATACTGATAGCATCATCAGGATCTAATTCATATGTAGAACGGCGGATTGCCCGCTCTTGCCGTCGAACATAACGATGGGTTAGAAGATCATCACGGTTAGATGGACCACCTTGTCTTTCCACTGATTCATTGTGCCTCTGCATAATGGTCTCCACAGAGACTCCAACATATAGAAGAGATAATACACGAAGCCTAAGATCTTCTGAGATGTATGGAGCAAACATAGCACGTGTTCCAGCAGCCATCTTGTCCTGTGGACCATGGCATGGCAACCCCTTTTTATCCACATGCTTATCATCATTGAAAATAATCAGGGCAACCGAGGGTTCAGCTATCAGGCGTTTCACAATAAAGTGACAGGTGCAACCCCTCTTCGTATTTGGTCGACCAGCATTTTTTTTCTTTGGGACATAAGTGTTTCGACTAGGCCGTACAATGCCACCTTTCCTGTGGTCATCGGGACCAAAGGAACACCAATACCTGCACATCAATGATAAGATCTAAACACATGGGATTGTAGAGGAAGCAGGAGTATCAACTAAGAGATGTTAAACAGAGAATTTTGCAACTTACAGAATATATTCTAGTATGCCATCAACCTTTGGCTTGTAAGGCATTGATGGAGGCCTCCGACGTCTGGCTTCAACATGAAATCTTGTTGGACAATCTTTATTGGAGGATTCACCCCGAACAAAATCATCAACTCTAGCAAATGGGATTAAAGCTACTCTATCTAATTTGTCATGCCAACCTTCAACTTTTGACCATGCTAGATCAACCGAAGAAAACTCCAATGTAGGAGGATTTTGTACAGGAAGAGAAAGAATAGCATCCCATCTAGCCATTTTTAATGGAAGTCAATGAAAATTTACCTGTATAAAAACAATTAAGAACTAAAGTATAAGCAATGGACTCACCAGTTTTTACATGGTCCAATACCCAAGAGAATCATAATCAGCATTAATGAGATGTTCCAAATATCTCTCACCATGCAAGCAATCAAAAGCAAGATAAAAAAAGCAGTACCAATCAAAGAACAGACGGCTAAAATTGTTTTAATTAATGTAATTTTCAAGTTTCAAGGAAGGCAGGTATTCTGATAAGCTCTTATGAATCAAAATGCAAACGCCTGAGAAGGGGCCCAAGGGACCTTCATTAGTTGTAATATAAATCGCTATACAAATATAGCATAATTACTTGTATATCCCAGGTGTCATCATCAGATAAAATATCCTTGTATATTAGGGCTACTCAAATAATAAAATTTCCTATTTTCCAGAAAATGCCTCATCAGTGATTTCATTTTTTGTTCCAATACAAATCGTTAAGTTTTGAAACCGAGATTAGGGATGCTATTAGCTTGACTACCGAAAGGCAAAATGATCAATAAACAACTTCTCCTCAGATAATTATCTTAAATTACGATGCTTGGAAATCATTTCCTTCATAGACAATTGTTGACTTAAGAACTCAATCCTGTCAAGGTACGGCTCTGACATCGCAACCCGCAAGCAGCTAAGTTGTTTCGAGAGGGGAAGATTAGATCATCTAAAGTGAATGCAAAACAATAAGATTTTTTTCATAATTGTTTACGCTGACTCTGGCCTCTGGGTAAGCTGTAGGCTGATAATGGATTGAAATACTTAGAAAGAAAGAAAATGAAACGTGGAGGTGAGACGTATCGGTTGTCCACCTAAATAAAAAATACTCACTAATAATGATAAGTAATAACTAAAACACAAGGGATTACAAAGGAAGTAAAAGACCATCTTCACAAGCAAAACCAATACATTTACGAGTATTCAAGCTATTAAAACTCCTGCAGTACACTCTATTTCTAACAAAATCTACAGTCAAGCAGAAATATGAGAAATTAATAATAGAGCGAGTGCGAGGGCAATTGAATAATATGAGCCAGAAAGAAACACCTCAATAAAGCTGTAGCAGCATGAGTTGACATTACCTTCGCGCCGATATCTCCGGTGGCGGCGGCGATAAGCGGCGGCCGAAGAAGAGATGAGGTTGGAGCTGTGTGAGAAATAGAGAAGTGTCGGTGTGAAGGCAGAGCCGCCGAGGACAATTACAGCACTCCCCGACTACAGTCTACAGCGGGCTCCTCTCCTCTTTTGTTATCTGTTAACGGACAAGGGTTTCAAACGACACCGTGCGTGTTTTTTATTTCTTTTTTTTTCCCCTCTTTTTGTTTATTAAAACATTTATTTTCTTGATTGCTATTTCTCTAACTGGCCATTTTTGGCTTACTTTTTATTTCTCTAATTTCATAATTCAATCAAAATAATTTAATAAAAATTCTAATTTTGTCTCTTGCTTTTTAACATGGTGCAAATTTTCTCTTCTTTTATTATTTAAAATTCAGTGTCAAATTAAGTAAATAAGTAATGTCGAAGTCAATAAATTATTTAGTTTAGCATTGAAATTAAAATTTAGATGAATTATGAGATAGTAGGACGAAATTAGATTGCTTTAACAAAAATAGAAAGACAACATTCTTTATTTTTGTTCAACAATTCAAGTTGAAAACTTTAAAATTTTATTTTAGAAATTATAATAAATAAAATGAGTTATATATCCTTGAAAATTTTCAATGCATCAGCTTAGCCTTTGAAAATTTATTATGGTTAATTTAAGTGCCAATGCTTTTATAAAAGAATATTAACTTAGGCTTGATCATAACTCGAATAAAATTGATGGTAATAATTATTTTTAAATGAAACTAAAAAATATTTAGATATTACTTCTATTTTTAAAGCTTTTGGGTTCTTTTAAACATAATTTTCTTTTATTTTATACATTAGGAGGGTTTGAACCCTTGACATCTACCTATATCTCACCCCACCCTTACCATTTGAGCTAGCCTCAAGTGGTAAATTAAATATAATTTTTATGTATAACACAAATATGATCATTTCTGTCTTTTCATAATTTTAATTGTTATTTACTCCTCAAAATAATTAATTTAAATTTGAATCAAATATAATTAAATTAAGAACTCACTAAATTCAAACAAAATTGTATTTGAATCGTATAAACTTAATTTGAACAGTGTAAGTAATAACAATGTCTTATTTAAAACTTGTAAGATAAAAACAAAATTCTTGAAAACATTTTATAAATTTTAAAAAATAAAATTTAAGATTTAAATCGATCAAATTGCATATAAGCTAGTTACGTTTAATAATTGATCTAGGAAATTAAATCTCGGTGCCAAACACGACCCCGCAAAGGATCATGATACCCAGAAACGATTAATTAAAACAAGAGAAAGAAATAGAAAGGATCTCCTCCCGCATCACCTATCTGCCAATAAGAAAAACTATTAAACATCCCTTTCCCAACGTGATAGTCTTAGAGTGTGTTTGAATTAGATTATGTATAAGTGATTATTCATAAGTAATTATGAGAAGAAGTGATTATGTCAAAAGTGATTTGTGTTTGAATATTTTTACCTCATAAGTGATTTTGAGAAAAGAAATGTGTTTGGATATTGAAATTTAAGTGATTATTGAGTGGATAATAAGAAGAAAAAATAAAATACGTGATTATAAGAGAATAAGTGATTATCATAAGCTGAAAAAATCAGCTCCTTCCATAAGTACTTATTTCAGACATAAGTGCTTATTGAAAAGTTATTTCTATTTGGTAACTCCACTACATAAGCACTTATAGATCCCAATAAGTGCTTAAAAATGAAATCCAAACATGCTATTATTCTGCATGGCGAGGATTGACTTCTCGTAGAATGTGATACGTAGACTTTGACACGCCATGCACGTATACTAATATATATTGTGCTTTTCCTACTATTTTTATATTATAAATAATGTAATGATTTCCCAGATTCGGAGATTCTTGTATAAACACCATCAAAAGTATAACTACTCAATTTGAGAAATGAGAGTTACACCAACAAATTAAAGTCATAAATAGGCAACCAAGCTGTCATTACATCCGAAATATCTTACTCGATTACTGCATACTGCAGCTCCTACCTAATCAGCCGGGATAACGGATGCTCTACCTGAAAAGAAAAACATAAAAACCTAGCTGCATGTCACTACTACCTCCTATGGTGATAGAAAACATAGGTCTGAAGCAATCTAGATGATAACATAAAACAACACTAGAAACATGAACTAAAACAGCACAGTCAAGAATAATCCTTGTAGTCAGCAAGCCTTTTGATCATCAATTTAACTATCAGGCAAAGATATGTTAATGTCGGTAGCTGACTGTCTCAAATCCGGCATAGAGTGCATATTCACCCAGTTTTCTCGTCGAAATGTTGGGGGAGATGTCAGGTTGGCATTAAGATTTCCAGAATTTTGCAGGACATGTCCACCACCCAAGCCATCTTCTTTATCAGCAGTAATTGAGGGTGGTGCAGAAGAAACTGCAACAGGTGGCGGGGTAACCGTAGTGGCTGGTGCATAATCAGATTTGGTCTTCTTTGGTTTCTGGTCTTGCTGGTTGCTTGGTAGAAAACTTCCCACCACCACCTGTTATAAGCAGAAGCCATCTAAGTGATCGATCATTTTGACAAAGAAATATGATTCATTATCAAGGTAAATAATACATGCGATAACCCAGCCATTTTATGACATTTTTTATGTTATGCTATGATTGCTAATTACTAGTGGGCATTGAGCATCCTATATATTTCATTTTTATTGTTTATATAAAAATTTACACCTAAGTTGGGCCGATCTCAAGCCTACATACGAGGTCTTACTATGAAGTGTATCTACTAACGACATATTGTATAGTTCTTCATTTTTATCATTTACACTTTTTGATATGAAGACTGTTTTAAAGTCAATCTCACCACCCAAACAAGCCCGTTGAATGATAGAAACATGCTCATGAACCCATGTATCGCTAAGCAAACCCTAACTAGAAGTGTTAGAACCCCAAAGGAAAGAGAAGAGCATATTTACCTGCACAGGACTGGCAGCAATAAGAAGACCAGCAACTCCACCACCAACAACACGACCATCAGGGCTTGCCAAAGAGACACTCATTCCACCTGACCTGCTTCTTGTTCCTTGGTTGTCAGTAGGCATGAACGATCCAGACAGCGATAGTATCTCAAAGCGGCCCTAGAAGATAATTTGTTTTAAGAAATCTGAGAACACATGGAAGTCTTCTATACCACCCATCAGGCAAGATGCTAATAACGAAATATGAAAAAAATACACCTCGGAAGTCATATGTGAACTTCACTATCAAGTACCAGCAAAAATGCATAATAGCAAACCCAGGTTTTTGGTTCAGTCAATTGCAGCCAATCCTAACCTTTATTACTCATGTCTACAGCAAAACATACACCTTCAAATCTTTTTAAACTAGGCAATATCCCCATCCTTAAACATAAAAATATACCCCAGCTTAAGTTCAACCATTCCAACTTGATCCTCAGTTCAAAATCTAAGGCTTTCAATGAGCGATCACCATAAGGCTACAGGGGAAACTAGTAACATCTAAGGCTTTCCATCTAATCATTTTTAACAATTAATAAACAAATTTTGATCCCAAAGACCACATATACTAAATGAAGTTGTGGATGCTTTCTTTAGTCAATTACTACTCTAAATCGTCACTTCCAGCATCTTTCTTTCATGCAAACTACCATTATAATGGGAGAGACTCTTGTTTTGACTTGCTACAAAGGGAAAATATGTGGCGGATAATAATACCGTGCTGAATAAAGAAATGAAAATGATTTAGAGAATCAAGGAGGCCTAACAATGAAACAAAATTATCAAGCCTCTCTGGTTACAAGACCAGGAAGCTCTCATGAAACGACCATGCATTGGAACACAGGTTATAATATAAACACGACACAATCCCACAAAATAAGCAAGGGCGTAAAGGCATGCTCAAAGATGCTTGCATTCTGTTGTAACCAGATGCATTAGAGAACAACATAATTTGCATGCCAATCACTGTCGACAACACCTTAAAATTTACAAGAAATAGATTTTATTCACCATATTTATGAGTACAACTTTACAATATCACTGATTTCAACATTCAAACCTTCATAATTTATTTACTAAATAGAAGTGTTTGCAGAACATTGTTTACAAAAATTTAAGAGTTCATTAATAATTTCACACTTTTTCTGCACTAATAATAAATTTCATAATTATTGCCATCCTCTAAAATACATTCATACTTTTAGGAAGTAGGTAATGTAGAATCGCTATCCCATTATTTATGCACAGAAAATTAACACAAGCATCATAACCTTCAAACATGTCAAGAAATATTGGCTTATGACTGTGTATATAGAAAGAAATTTGAAAAAAATTGAAAATTGCCACCCATCAGATTAGAATTGAATCAACATTTAATTAATAATATGGTTTACTGCTGCACCTCATAGGTCAAAGTACCCCCTGAAGAATCTGGCTGTCGTAGTGTAACATTTGAAATCACGCCAGTAGCAGACAGGATGCATATAGCTCGGGGTCCTTGTTGAGAAAAAGATATAACCTTCATTGTTATATCCTGCATCCACCATAGAGAGCAAAATTAAATTAATCAATCATCTCTCAGAGAGAATTAGCATTATGAAATAAAATGCAAGTTTCTCTTGTACCAAGTATTTTTTAAGAATAGCTACATCTAAGTGCACAGCAGCTTGATAGGAACAACTCAAACATAGGCAAAAGCATACATAACTGCTCATCATTGAACATAAAGAGAACTTGAGATGAACATGATAAAGGTTCACAAATATATAAACAGTTTCAAATTATGCTTAATTAGAGATAAACTCATGAAGAAAAAACCGGACCAAACCGACCGGTCCGACCAAGAGCCGGCCCCTGGTTCAGTCCGAACATAGATACAGACTAGGGGTTTTCAGAACCAGTACAAAACCGGACGGAAGCTTTTTTTTATTTTTTTAAATATTTTTTAAAAAATAAAATAACATTATTTTTAGTACTAAGTAGCATTATTTTTAGCATAATTTTTTTTTTCTATATTACAATATGTTATAAGTATTATTATGATACATAATTATTAATAATGATAAATTTACTCAATAAATAATATGAAAATAGAATATCAATTGACTATTTTGAATTCAAAATATAATTATAAATGAATATTAATTTGTTTAGATTTTAATATTAGGTTGTAAAACTTATTAATAATATTTTTAATTTTCTATATATTATTAAATTTATTTTCTATCCTAAAATAAATGTTAATTTTATGATCATGGATAAGTATTTTTTATATTTTTTATCTATATTATTAAAAATATATTAATTTATTCACAACCGGTCCGACCCCAATCCGAACACTGAACCTTGAACCGTTGTCTCATCCAGTTCAATGGCCGGTTCGGTTTTTAATACTTTTTTAATCATTCTCTGTTGGCAAATTTTACCCTCCAACAATTATAATAGAAATCTCATTCAAAATACATATTTAGAACTTAGCCAGCGTATGACAAAGAAATGGAAAACCAGAAGCCTGAAATACATACATTTTTATATTGATGAGCTCTTGCGAGTAAATTTAACCAAAAAATAACAGAGGTGAATTTGAAGCAAAATCATATGTGACAAATGAAGCTAAAGAATTGCATTTTTAATTTTCTATATATTATTAAATTTATTTTCTATCCTAAAATAAATGTTAATTTTATGATCATGGATAAGTGTTTTTTATATTTTTTATCTATATTATTAAAAATATATTAATTTATTCACAACCGGTCCGACCCCAATCCGACCACTGAACCTTGAACCGTTGTCTCATCCAGTTCAATGGCCGGTTCGGTTTTTAATACTTTTTTAATCATTCTCTGTTGGCAAATTTTACCCTCCAACAATTATAATAGAAATCTCATTCAAAATACATATTTAGAACTTAGCCAGCGTATGACAAAGAAATGGAAAACCAGAAGCCTGAAATACATACATTTTTATATTGATGAGCTCTTGCGAGTAAATTTAACCAAAAAATAACAGAGGTGAATTTGAAGCAAAATCATATGTGACAAATGAAGCTAAAGAATTGCATCACCCCCCGCGCCCCCCCCCCCCCAAAAAAAAAAAAGAGCATACCTCGCCAGTATTGACAGTGATGATATGAGGCATAAAGTTTGTACCGATAGAGCAAGCGTTCAAATCACCTACAAACATAACGACAATAAATGTTAACAGAACTAAATTGAAATTTAAAATGGCTACAAAGAGCATTCATGTATTTCTCCCACAATATATATACTATGGATGTCTTGGCCCATATCTAGATTTGAGAAATTTAAAACAGGAACCAATTAGTTTGTTGACCATTTTGTAATCCTTTCAAGCAGGGCAAGTTGACACGAACACCAGAGTTAGATTCATAAGATGAGCATTCCAAAGCAAGCAAAATTCATCAAAGTCATGTCTCAGCAATCAAGGAAACACTAATTTTCAACCCCAATACCTTTGATGAGCAAAGTGCATTTGATTTCTTAAATTAAGAACATCATTAATTTAGTCACATGGAAAGCAGTCCACAAAACATAGTTAATAATTTTGACCATATTTCCTGGAAAAAATTTCTTACTATATCTTCTTCTCTTGTAGCGATTATTATCAATTAATTAGATCTACCCATCGATTATAGTTTAGCTTTCATACCATGTCAAGTCAAAAGTAAAAACAGAAATTTTGTCTGGTTTTGATGGGTAATAATCTCTTTAAAACTTCTTAGAAGTTAATTTATCGAACACTGATGCTTTGAGACATCATTTACACCCAGCATCTATGAAGTACAGACACTAGCATGAAAGAATATGGCAATATAACAGAATTTTAAGCATCCATATGTAATTTGAAATGTCACATCACGTCTAATATAAGTGTCCAACACAAGTCAAACACAAACAAAATTCATTTTTAAATGTATGTGCTCCATAGCCAAGCAGTTAGCTGCACTCACCACCCTACCAATGAGCAATTATCACCTTTTCCCAATGACTCATTAATACAGTTTACAAGTCTCTACATTAACTCCGAGACAAAACAACCCTCAAGAAGACCATAGAGAAATAACCTAAGGGATTAACCATGTTAAGCCAGCTGGTGAGATTATTGGTCATATAATATCATGCCCTTATTCCCAAACATTCAGCCTCTTCCAAGAATACTATATAACTTAATAACCAAAAATAAGTTTAAAAAACAAAAAAAAGAACAAAATATGTAAAGAATGAAGGCCCCAAGAGAAAAATTACAATGCTACCGCAAAAATTTCTCCTTTCTATCCATGGAAACATCATAACACTTGCAAATTAATAAAATGCATTTTGATAAGCAAAATCTTCTCCACAAAAGGACTATTTCCAAATAAAGTATTCAAAATCAAAAGTTAAACTTTCCTATACAATCAAGTAAAGTAGCTCATAATTTTCAATGCATGTAAACCGAAAGCCAGACGCAATTTAATTATCAGAAACAGAAAAAGATCATAAACAATCTTTTGAAAAATTGGGATTTCCATCAAAATGAAAGTAACTTAGTAACATATATTACTCACATCATTTTGATATAAGCACTTACAGGCAATGCAACATCAGAATCAATAAGTATCTATGATCCATTACCTAAATGCTCCAATCCAACTTTCTTATGCTTCTTATACTCTATTCCTCCCGATTTGCCCCGCTTTCCACATGAGAAGTCATTAGAAAGAGGAGCTGAAGATGAGATTGGCAATGGTGACAATGCCATAGCCACAGACCCGTCTGGCCCATACTTCCTTGGTCTACCTCGTTTCTTCTTAACTGCTGTTCCATCCAATCTCACACTCGCCGGTGAGGCACCAACATTTGGTGCTGCTGCTGCTGCTGCCACTTCAGGAAGACTCTGGCCTGGAGCTTCAGTCCTTGGTGCCACGTGATAGGCTGATGGAGCTTCAGCTCCAATCACCGTAACCCCTGAACTGATTCCTTCTCTTGCTTCCATAGATATAATTAATTTTCCCTTCCAAATTTATAGAATCAAACCAGCATCTGCAACACCGGAAGTCATGAATTTAAAAAGGATACAAAATAGAAAGCAAATGCAGTTGAAAACTACAAACTTGCTTTCGATAAACATCAATGCCTTTAACGTTCTTAGGATGCTAGGAGGGAAAAGTGAAATCCCATGATAGGATTCCCAACGAAGCCCAAGAAAGAATAGAAAAGAGTAAACGATTTTGAGTTGAATCAACTCCTTCACTAAACTAGCGGAGATCTATTTCGAAGTTATGCACTAACTCGCAAAAATCACAGAACTCTAGGTCACAGCCGTATTACAGAAATGCAGTTTTGTTAGATCAAAGTTTAGTTTTCTCTTCGCTCTCATCTCCGAAAAGCGGCCAGTTTCATTGCTCTTCATATACCGAGCCAGAAATTCACCCCTGAAGTTCAGTATAATAGAAGTGAAAAAAGAAAACGGCCATTAAAAGCAAAATATGAAAAATTACTACAACTTCAAAATGTGAAAAAAATTACTAGTCTAATAGGGATGACGACATGTTTCTGAAAACATAATTAAAAATTAACAAATTTCTTGCAACCTTTCATTCAAAAAATTTAGTCCCAAAAAAACCCATATATTACACCAAATATCTCTAATCTTCTGCTCCTCAAGCAAAACATATTAGAAACTACCAGACGCTTTTCAAAACATTAAAAAAGAAATCAGAGATTTTCCAGAAATCTGGTTCGTAGCTACCCACTCCCCAACCTTTAACTGTAGAAAGCTGAAACGCAAGTAAATATTTAATAAACCAAAAAAATAATTACAAAAAAATCAGACAAAGTGCCATAAATTTCGGAAAAAACATTAAAATCAACCTCAGGAAAATATTCAGAATGCAGAGATCATGACCTGTCACTGTGATTCCACACTTCAGCAAGCTTCTTCTAAGCAGTGAACCAGTACTTAGATTTCTTTTCACAGCTTCCAGAAACTTAACCAGCCAACCCAGAAAATTAAAGAAATTAAAGAAACAATTATAAAACCACAGGAAAATATCTGGAAAAAAAAAACAGAGAGAGAGAGAATGAGCAAGGAAAAAAGTATTTGCAGGAGAAATTCACAACAACTTACAAATTTCAAGAGGTGAAAAACCCGTTGGCTGGTTGGTTTTTCCAAAGCTGCTTGAATTGAGGGTTGAAAAAGGGAATAGGAAAAAGGAAAAAATACCGAAAGCAGAAAATATCAAAATAAACAAACTCTTGTTACTACGGCATAAAAAATTTCAAGGAGAAAAAACCAAAGGGAAAACGAGAATGAGTAATAAAGTATTTAGATACATATCTGGAATTTATATTTGAATAATAATTTGCTAAACCCGATAAATACAATTTGGTTAAGAAAAATTTCACGTCCGTGAGGGACAATTAAAATATTTTTTATTGAAAAGCGTTTTTTATCTATGGCTAATACGGTAAATTCGCATAAAAAAAAAGACATGAGAACGAAAGTGCTGGCTTTTTCTTTTTCACAATGTAATTTGATTTTCTATTTAAAGCTGACTTGGACGGCCGACCTTTCTGTTGCGCTGACCTGTTGTCTTTTTTGTCCAAATTAAAGATCCCTTATTACAAGAAGCCCTTCGTTACCCAATATATTACCAGATAGGCCACTGCAGTGAGATGTGTCTTTTTCTTCATGTTCCTTCCAACTCTGATTTAAATTGAAATTTCATAAATTATGGGAAATGAAAATGCTAGTTGTATAATTAATGAAAATTCTCATTAAAAATATTAAATATAATATCATTCCTAAATATAAAATTAATTACCACTTATATTATTTGTAAGTTATAAATAGTGTGACTCATCTACCCTTTACAAATTTTATATATCATATAAAAAAATGTATAATTTTAGTATTGACATTAATTTACCTAATTTTCAATGAAATTTTGACAAAAAGGATAAATTTTATATTTCTGGTTATTTTATTTTTATATATAATTTATAAAAACTTATATTATTTATAAGTCATGAATAATATGATTTATCTTATACTTAATATAAAGCACATACCCCACAATCTAGTTTCTCTAAAATTAGTTGTGAAATGTTAAAATTGTGAATGTAAATTGGAAATTTAATATTTATAATATTACTTTTAAAAGATCCTGTCACTAAATGGATATGAATGAATTATTGTTATTTAAAAAATTTCCAAAAAGAAAATATCTAATAAAATTGTTTATACTTCAGTCCCCGTTTTAATGGTTTTAATTTTGTTTAAATTATTAATTACCAATTGACTAAAATTTAATGGAAAAAACGTTTTTAATTTTTCCTTTTCTTACTTCCATTTCCCTAAAAATTTAATTTTAGATAAAATAAAATACATACTTTTTAGCAATGCAATCATTTTTTTTAAATGCATCAAAATCATATATGAGTAAGACTTATAATGTTTCATATGCATTTTTGTCCAAAAAATATGCATTTTTAAATTCAGTAAAATCTCAAAAGAATAATAATTGTGTATTTTTCCTGAACCAATATTAATTATATGTGATTAGTAATATCCATATAAAAATTATAAAGTTTACTCATACAGATTTAGATGCATTTAAAAATTTTGTATTTTTCCTAAAAAATTGTATCTTGCATTATCCCTATGCTATATTATTATGATAATGTAATTTATATATTAGGAATCTAATCTAATAAAAAAATTTTATTGCATGATAGAATCTGAATGGGATACAGTGGCACGTGACAGTGGGAATTAGTCATTGGAGCAGGTGAGCTCTCACCCGTGAAAGAAAGAGATATTTAATATTTATTATATATATATATATATATATATATATATATAAAGCTTATTATTATCTTGGCCATAAAGTCATTGCCTGCTTCGCTTGCATCAACAAATTTAAAGTTACGTTTCATCGCACCATCAACTTTAACATTATTGTTGTTATTAATTTAAGATTTCATTTGATTGTTTTAAAGTTATAAATTTTTTTTTGCCAACAATAAAATTATAAGATTATGTGTATAAAAAATTATGAGAATTTCCATATATTTAAAATTATAATTTAATTTTCATTATTTAATTATAAGGTTAAAATTTGTTAAGAACTATAATTTTAATTTTTATAATGAAATACTGTCATTGGCAATTGATGTCATGAGGGGAGAAAACTTTCACGGTCAATTGAATTGCCTTAGTGTTTTATATGAGAACAATTCCTTTTGGTTGGCCAAAAGAAAAATTCCTTTTGCTTTTTTCTTATTATTTTACTCATAATTTTCAAAAATAAGTGCGATAACAGACATTCATAAATTATTATTTATTTTGGAAATAATACTTATCAATTATGGAAAAAAATTAAGGGAATCTGTGAAAGTGAAACAGAAAATTCATATACTAATTATATTTTTATGTTCATACATTAATTATATTAATAGAATTTTGAGTTGATATATCTACAATTGAGGATTTTGAAACGTTAAAATTTTCCAGAATTTATCATGGATCGGTTATAGCATTGTTTTTGGTCCTTCAAACTTTTAATCTAATAAAAAGATCATCTGAAAAATAATACAAATTACCCGACTTTGATGCAAATAAACTTTGTATTAATTTTTTTAAAATTAAATTTTAGCATTATGCTATATAAGTTTGATCTATCTAACTAAATCGTGGACCGTGCTCTACAAAGAATTTAAATAATTACTAGCAAAAAAAGGAATCTAAATAATTAAGTTTACTCACTTTTGTCATTTCAAAGGATTAGTTTTAAATAATACTTTGTATTAAGATTTAAGAATGTAATGTAATTAATGAGAATGGCATCTTTATTTATTTTAATATTTCTTCGTAATATATACATATATATCAAACACAATCCTGGAGATTTGATCTTGTTTATAAAGAATTTATTTGTTTTATTATTTGACATCATTATTACCAGATCCTGAAAATAAACTCATTTTCAAAATCAAAGATATTTGTTAGTGTCTATTTGGCAAATCCTACAAAATAAAGACCGATAATACAAAGCATGATAAGATTTTAATATTATGCTATATTTGATGTGATACTGTATAAAATACTATATTGTATAAAGATTGAGTATTTTTACAAAATATCCTTGACTTAAAAATATAAAACACTAGTATTTAACCTTTGTGAAATCATCCAAGTTGAGTGCCTGATGTGTGACTAGTGGTCTGCACAAAGAGGATGGTGTGAAGAAGCAAGCCGGAGCAGCTATGGGAAGAAGAAGATGGCTAGTTTGGGTATTAATTAATTAGAATATAGCATCACACAGCAAGAATCTATCAAGTCGTATATGTATGTAGCTCCTTTAGGCTTGAATTATCCATTATTTTTATGTATAAAAGTATTATGACGTATAAGCTAATACAATGTATTATATGCATCAAATCAGTGATAAGTTAATAATATATTATATTAGCCTATATAATTAGGTTTTGTACAACATGCCTAGTCGGCTTTAAAATTTCATTATAAAGGAGTACAGACTTTTCAATACTCTTTTTTCTTTTTATTATACTAAATTAATAATTATAAAGAATAAATAAATACATGAGCTATACATTAAAAAATTATGTCCTGTATTTATTTATTTTCAATTGAATAAATTTATTCATTAGCATATTTATTGATAACAAAAATATAAAAAAAGGGAAACAATTTATTTCGAGGATTTTTCACTCATGTTAGAGAAAAGTTGAATAATTATCTATAGCCACAAGCGTACTATTATACATCGGGCAAAGTAATCTGTTTAGGTATAACAAAGCAAAAGTTAGTCATAAGAAGATTATTTCTTTATTTGGATGAGAAAAAATTTTTTTTTTAAATAAAATAAAAATAGATATTTTTTCATTTAGATTTCTTCTTATTTTTTTTTTAATATTTCTCTTCCTTGATTTTTATCTTATTTCAAATAAAGTTTTAAATGTATTTTAAAGTACCTGTCAAATGAGGCCTGTTTAACTGATCAAGTTTCGGCCAAAAACAAAATAATAAAAATAACTGATCAAGTTTGAATTTTTGAAAAAGTTAAACAAAGATCCAACGGATCAAAAAACAAGTTGTATGTGCTTTGTGGGACACCCAGGGAGCACAAGGAGAGACACCTGTCCTACGTTTGCTTCCGCTTTCAGACAGTGTGTGGGGACTGACTGCTCTCACTCTCCCAAATTTTGTTTCTGCCTTTTTTTTCATTTTTTTAAAATCATCATTGAAATAAAATTCAAAAAAAAGCAATTTAATATTTTAAAAATATTAAAAATTAATAAAAATATAAATAAATAAATTTTAAATTTAAATAATTTAAATCTACAAAGAAAAAGATAAGAAAAATTAGAGAGAGAAGCTGGGTTCACCCTCACTCACACACCACCTTTCTATCGTATTGCAATCCCACATGCTATGCCAGTCAAACCCTACCATAATTACCAGGGACCACACAAGCACTCACCTCTTTCAAATTCAAATGAAATCAATCTTATTATTATTATTTAAATTTTAAATTAAAATTATTAATTACTAAGATACATATAATCTATAAAATTATACTGTGTTCATATTTTTAGCAGACATAACTTCAATAATTGATGATAAATAGTAAGTAAACAATAATAGAATGATAACAATATTTTAAATTTATATATATTATATTGCTATAATGACCATTTTTAATGTAAACTATTTATATTTAAAAATTTAAACCTTTGTAAAATATAAAAGTAAAAAAATCTTTTTTAAATTCTTTAAAAATAGTCGGGGAAAAACATATCTAAAAGTCAGAGAAAAATATAAAGAATGGAACAGAGCAATAGACATTTTTTTCAACCAGAAGAGTAATAGACAATGAGAAAAAATGCAATGCACTTGACTTGATAATGTAGTCCGAATCTTTTATATTTACAAAGTAAGTATATATATATATATGTGTGTATATAAAGAGATACAAAATAGTAATATAAAAATGAGTTATATGTTTTACACACGGTATATGCTTTGTAGTTTTCGTAAATATACATACACATAATTTGAAATAAGAATGTGATTTTTCATGGATTATCAAATGAACAGCATTATTTAAAATTTATAACTAATATGACTCACTATAAATTTTAAATTTTATATTTTTAATAACGATATATTGATTTTTGGCCAAGAAAATATATATTGATTCATTTGTGGATAAATCAAGAAAAAAGCACTGAGATTAGGTCATCTGCACACCACACCAACCAAATTGAGAGCCATATTTGGTGGTTGCCTATTAGCCATTCATAAACATAAAGAAAGAAAGAAAAATTAAAAATAAAAAAGGTTATGGGTTGCAGAGTAAATGGGTCAAACTTGGTTGGTATTAATTTAATAGATGCATTTAATGGAGAACAAATTTCAACTACTATTCGGAGGATCAACCAAATCTGTCTAAATCAATATGTTGGGAATTTGAAGATAACTATATACTACATAAAATTCAAAACAACCTAATACTAGAAACCTCACTTAAGATAGGGATCAAGCAGATAAATACAGTGACCTTCTCTCAGCCTTTTGAAATACACGCTCTAGCTTCCTCTATTTTTATATTACTATAAAAGAATTTCAAGGCTAAATTTGGTTAAACAAAACACAGAAGTATTCCGATTCAACTAAGAAGTTATAGATTTGACGAAGGACATCATTTATGTAAAGCTTTATATAGATTTTACTATGCTTAAAGAATACAACATATACTCTTTTTTATTTAATTTCCAATTATTTGATGTCGATGCACTAAAAAATTATATCATGTTTTCACAACCAAAAAAAAAAAAGAATCAAAAGAAAATTACACTTTTTTAAAAATTATGCAAATTTAAGCAATATCAAATATAAAATTCATAGCAAGTTATGAACAATATCACTTAAATTCACTCATTATTTAAACTTTGTGCAATGTATATGCCAAATATATAGTTTTCTCAATATTTTCCACCAGTTTAAACTATATTATTAAATAAAAGTCATTCATAAACAGTGTCTTTTTTGTCCTTATTAGATTAGATAAACTTTGAAATATTTGTTCATACAAAAACATGATAAAATTATAATTTAAATATGTGGCATTTGTTTAAATTTTTAAAATAAATATTTTCAAATATTAAAATTTTGCCAGAAAAAAAAAAGACAATAAGCATAAAAAAAAAATTAAGCTGAATATTATGGAAACAACAAATAATGGTATTGTCTGATCAATTGTGTGCCATAATGGTTAAGGAAAGCCAATTAATGTGATATTTTGAATAGAATGAAAAACCCCCCAATTTGTGTGCATGTTTAGACGAGATCAAACTACAAATATTGGAGGAGTATTAACTCATAATCCGGTCATTATAACAGTATGGACAACAGTGGGTAAGTTTTGACCCACAGTACATGTGCCTTCAATAATCAGACACCCATCCCCTAATCCTTCATTGATTGAAAAAAACCCCACAAAAAAAAAAACACAGGCAGGTTTGTTAAAGGAGGGGACATCAGAATCTGTCAGCTACCTTTCCTATGAGTCTTATGCTGACTAAACCTTCTCTTTAATCTTTATGGCCGCGCTACTGCATCCATCAGTGACCACATCCACATCTATTATCTCTCATCTGCTTTCATTGTATATTCTCTTGGTTGGGCTGCACCTCAAGAATTTGTTCTTTTTCTTTCTATCTTTCTTCAATTTTTACAATATTTTCTTACTTATGAAATACAGAAGATTCAGACATGTGTATTTATCTAATGTGCCCACAACATCATATTTATAAAAAATACCTTGTTGAGGAAAGTAAAATCCACTTTAATAATCTCTATATTTTTAAAAGACTAGTTTTCAACTATTAATTTGAAATATGTCTTTTAGAGCAAAAAAAAAAATGTTGTAAAGGTCAAAGTTTGAAGAGTGGTGGCTATTGGAATTCCTATATTTCCTATATTGTGATCAGGTCATATATATTAAAAATACACATATATATATATATATGCTGGCTTCAGGTAGAAATTGGAGACAAGGGCTCCTTCGTCAATGTTGACTAGGTTTGTGTCCCTTTTTCATGTGCTTGCTATCAGTAGCTTTCTTCACCCGGTGGCCACCAACTTTTTCAGTCAAGTATTTTATATATTTTCCTTTTATTTCGTTGCAAATTTTCAGGAGTATTTTGTTTTCCATCCTCATTAATAAACTAATGAATATAAACGGATGACTTAACGTAATGTCAACATGGACATCAAATTATGCTCAACAATTAAGCATCATATCTATCCCTATAAGGAACCATAACATTAACATCTCACCGACATGATCATCTTTCATCGCAACTTTCAATGACAATTTATTTTAAAGAGTCATTGATTAATTTTACATAGTAGTGATGCATGGTATGTAGAACTACAACATCCCTCACACATATTTAATTTTCAACGCTTCTTTGTTGATGCCAGCAACAAAATCCTTCGCTATGTAAATCAGTGTGTGTGTGTGAATATATTCAAATGAGTAAATATATATACTCTTCCTACTCTAAAATATAAATTTTATTTAACTAATTACACATAGATCAAGGTAGGGGTTAAATTAATTAAATTTATAAAAAAAATTATATTATTTTTTAACAATATCTTTAATAAAGATAATTGCTAAGATAATTCTGTCTCTCATAAATTAATTAAAAATAAGTGTAGTTATATATTTTGTGTGTGAGGAGTTCATTACCTTTTTTTTTAACGCATATTAGTTCATAAGGCTAACGTAGTTATATTTCAAGTGGGGGGATGTATTATTGGGCTTGGCGTGCGGCATATCCTCATAGGACTTCAAGGTTTCTTTAATGAGCCCATACAAGCCAGACCCTGGGTTTGGAATGATCGATTGAGCCCAGTATAAAAAAACATATGGATTCATAATCATTTTTTATGCCTAAAGTAGCAAAGCCAGGAATATGGGTTATAACCGGTGAGTTGGTCTGTTCAACCCATGAAAAGGTAAGAGTTGGGTTGCAAAATATGCAACCCATTTGAAACAGGTAATATTCAGCTTGGACTATATAACCCGCGAGTTAAATTGACTAATTTAAGGGTTATACTGATTGGCCCCTCTTTTTTCACAATTTGTAGTAGATACCAATGAAAGAAAGGAAAATTTAAAGATAGTCCAAAATGAAAAAAAAAAAACTCTAAGAACACACAAAACCTAGACAAATAATAACAATAAAAAAGAGCCACAAAAATGTCATAAAAAAACAAATGAAACTTTGAAAAACCTCATATTATGAGTAATAATGATAGATTTTTATCAAATTATTAACTTACAAAAATTTAAATTACTATATATATATATATATGATTCATCACATATTTATTAACATATGTTTATAAAAAAAAATTATCCAATTTTTAAAAATTTAGATTGATTTATGTTAAAAAAATTTAAAATATATATAAATATTGGTGGGCTGACAGGTTAGTCTATTTAATCCACCAACCTACTCTTGATGGGTTGGGTTGGGGTTTTCCCAACACATTAAGAATAGGCTGTTCTGGTCAACTCGCTTTCCGTATAACCCATCATGAGTCAATTTGTTTGGATTCGATTGGCTCACTTTCCAACCTATATAAAATACCTCCTTAGAAAATGATGTAGATCGCTATGTTACAATTGATAATAGGTAGAGCCTATTTGGATATTGAAGATAATCATTTATGGGAGAGTATAATTGCTTATTTTACAAAGTTGTCAAACATACCAGTTTTTCAATAATCACTAATGTCTCAAATAAGTGATTATGAGCGAAGTTGATTTTTTTAGTTATGATAATCACTTATTCTTCCATAATTATTTGTTTCACTTTTCTTTTTTATTATCTACCTAATAATTACTTAAACTTTCAACATTCAAATACATTTCTTTTCTTAAAAATACTTATAAAGTAAAAATATCCAAATACAAATTACTTTTAATATAATTACTTATCTTTATAATTAATTATTAATAAATTAAACTAAACACACACGTAATCTCGTTTCCTCAAATTAGAATGCATTTCTTAAAAGTTGAACAAGTATATTTTTTTTCAATAGATTACAGCATTTTATCCTCAACCAATGTTCGATAGGCCACCCCTTCTTTGTTCCCATTTATTTTTATTTATTTTTACGAGTTATTGCCGACATTATTTTTATCAGTCATCATCTTAAATATTTCTCATTTTATAAATGTTCATGATGTTATTTTGTTTTTTTTATCAACTTTAGATTTAGATGCTTGTCTCGAATTATAATGACTATCGAATCAATAATAATTTCTTTTGTTTGAACGCATAAACAAAGAGAAATAAACTCTAAAGTTTAGTTGGTATAAATAGGGGGAAAAACTCTTCTTATGTTTAGTTTTACTGTTCCTTTGCTTTTCCAGCATACAATAGAGAGAAAGAACTGAGCTTACAGTTTTTTTAATATAATTATCTAAGTGACTATGTCAAATTCAAACATTATTGGACAAAATTGAGCTTACAATTTTTCATCATTTGGAAGCTTTTAGAATAGTTTTTTTTTGACAAAAAAAAGAATAGATTTTTATAATAAATTTATTTCTTTACAATGTACTACATTGAAAGACTTAAAGGATATAAAGACTTATTTGCTACACATAATGATTTTTGGTGGGATGAGAATAAGAATGTGAACAGAAATAAGAATGAGATTGAGAATGAGGATGTATTCTAAATATATGTTTAGTATGTTAAGAAAATATGATTGGGATAATAAACAAAAAATAGACACAAAAAATTACAAAATAACTTAAATATTCTAGATAAAAAAAAAAGCCTCCCCCCTTCCTCTTTCCTTCTCCCTCCTCCCCCCCCCCCCCCCCCTAATAGCATTGTCATCTTCCTCCCACAAGCCAGGTTAAAAAAATAATAATAAAACAAACTTCTACCATCGAACAGACTCGTCATCAGCGGAGGGCAGGAAGTTTCCATATCTATCACCAGAGGTGGACATGTGTACAATGTGGGAGGAGCCCCCGCCCCCAAACCACCTATCCCTTCCCTTTTAAACATATAATATACACACACCATACACACACAAAAATATGATATATTTACAATTGGCCTTCCCTCTCCCTGCCCACATGGATATTCATGTTATATAAATATAATAAATACTACACTTATAATAAATAAATATATATTATATATTATATACATTATTGATATATTTAATGAGAAAGAAAGTATAAATTTTATTGGTTTATTAAAATATTTTTATAATTGATTAATATTAACCTTTCATTAAAAAAATAATACTCATTATTTATATTACACATGGTAAGGTTTTTCAAAAATTTGGCCCCCTACAATATTTAGGCTACGTCTACCCTTATCTATCACCATCATCATCCTCTACCACCATTGTTATCGTTGCTATTAAACGTGTGGGGGTTGAGGATGCCGACAACAGTGGGTTGAAGAACCGCATCCAGATGGTTCGTGGAGGTTATGAGTTCATCGTCAAATAAATGTTTATGGGTTTGTTGTTGAATAGATAGTTATGGGTTCATCGTCGAGCCCATAACCACCATCGCTTATGTCAGTTGCCGTCAAAATTGCCATCGATCAATCTTTCCTCCACACACAACTTCACTTGTTCACAGAGGAGGGAGTAGCTACATTGTCAAATTGGTGAAGGGTTATTTTTGTCCTTAACCAATTCACTCCCATGGTCTACCCCTAATCCAATCCCCCCTAGCATTCAATATTCCCACATACAAGGGTGTTGCCGATTCCTGGGAATGTCGTGTTAAATGTGCTTATTCAAGGAGTCTCTCACCCATTCTCATTCTCTCACCTCTATTCCCTCTTATAAAAAGTGATGTGGACTCTATGAGTAATCTGTCTCGGAAACTTAGAAAATACAGAAGACAGTAATGTGGAAGTTTAACTCAAATGGTTTGATTAAACTAAAACTCAATGAGAACCTGCTTCAAAGAACTCTAACAATAAGAAGATGCCATAAGAGTATATCAAACTTTTAATAAGTCAGGTGTATTCTCAGAAGAATATAAAGAACTAGTGAAATTTACTAATTAAATAAACTCTGAATAATATTGATATGTCTGAATTTTGTGTACAAAAAAGACCCATAAATAAGCATATAGATATCTTAAAACAACTAGGAATACTTAAGACTCAAATAATCCTAATAAATCTAGTAAATCCTAAAAAGATATCTAATTATCTAAAGGTCTAAAAATAAAAACAAAAATACTAAAGAAAATAATAATTCTAATCCTAATACTACTAGATATTTCTTAAATATAAGGTTTATATAATAGAATTTAAACTTAATTAATTTAAATCTAAACTTATGATTGATCCATTTGAATACAAATAATAAATCACAAATTATTTATCTTAATGTAAATTAAATAAATTCAAAAAAATAAGATAAATAAAATAATTCAAATCAATCCTAAAAAGTAAAATAAAATCTAATATTATCTTAAAACTAATTCTAAGTGTCTCGAGTTACTTCTTCTAACTAGACCTCTCTTGAATCATGGGCTTTAATCAAAGTTATAATTCTTTTCTAGGCTATGTGTTTAGATGCCTATCTTTCATGAATATTGGATTCTTCATTTTGTAAATATCTAATCAAACATTGTAGAGCTTTCTTCATCGCCCTAATTTCTGCTCTAATCATTGTGCTTTCCAAAGTTAATACCTTTATTTGAGATTGATTATATAATGTATTGAAAAAGCTTTCTATATTCATATCAAAAAGGGGTCTAAGCACAAAAAAAAAAAAATCCAAATGCTGGGTATATGTTGGATAGAGAAAAGGCTCACTTCTTTCCCTTATACAAAGATCACTTGACTTCATTTTATGGATTGACCGTAACATTGATATCTAATAAACATGAAATAGTACAATAATTTAACAACTAGTGATATAATGTCAAGTAAGTGAGATATTATTGCCCAAAAATCTAGGTGAAATCTTGATATGCCTTATTTAAAAAAATATATAAACTATTTATAATAAACTTAAAAATTTAAAAGTTTAAATTCAAAATTTCTCTGTTATCAATAAAATGAAATATAAAAATATAATTATTTTTTTTATAGACATGACAAATATTATTACATCTACATAATTGAAAAGATGATCTAAAAGTCTCCCACCACGAGACCACAAGGTAGAAAATGATAGAATGGACTAAAATAATAAATAAATAATTTTTTATGACATAATATATAATTAGATTAGATTAGGTGAAGGTAAATCAGTCTCTCTCTCTACGTGTGTATATATATATATATAGCGGGCATTATATGTAGAGAAAGAAAGAGAAAGAGACAAGGACAGGAGGGAAACCCTGGAGTCCCTCCTAAAATGTCAGAGAGGGAAACTGCAAAAAGCTCAGCGACAATTCAGTGAGACACAGACACTCACTTCCCAACTTCTATTCTATTCTCCCTTTTCTTCCTTCTGCTTCCTCGTCTACCCTCTCCACGCCATTCTTGACTCTTCCATGAATCCTAGTAAAACCGAGGATGATCTCTTCCTTCATCACCATCCTCCGCACGATCTGGACCCACCTTCCCAGATCCTACCCCACCAAACCCCCCTTCAGCCTTCCCACAACCCCTCTTTCTCTCTTCCCGATGATATTGTTCTCTTTCGCCCGTCTTCCTCCGAGTCACCGAGTCACTCCTCCACTGAATCTCCTCACTCACTGAGCCATGCCTCGGCCTCCACCTCCACCAAAAACCCATCCAACCAACCCCTTTTCATCAGCCCTGAGCCCCATATTTCCTCCCAATTTTATACATTCAACCCCGAGTCTCACGCGCTCATGATTCGCTGCATCATGGAGCAACGGCTCGCCACGCCAGCCGAGATCCGAGCTGCCACCCCTCGAGCCGTCCTCAAGTCGTGGCGTGCCGTCTGGAAGGATCGCAATGAGGAGACCGCGTACCTAACCGCGTGGAAGCGTATCCAGGACAAACTCATCACCCACGTGGATGAAAACGGTAACGAATTTCTTTGTTTCAAGAACAATTCCCAGCAATTCGTTTCTCATATTAACCAATGGCAAGATATTGTTATGAGTTTTCACGGGGATACCGATTTGAAACACTTAGGCCTTAAGGAAACCATAGAGAGAATTAAGCAAGTTTGGACCGTAGGTGCCAAATTTTATGGAATTCCTGAAAGTTACATTAGGGTTTGTGTTGCTGCATGCCCTGTGTGCTCTGCGGCAACCTCTGGGTCTGCTGCTAGGAGTAAGCGACGGAGGTTTGAGTATACGGAATCTTTTGATGTGCCTGCAAAGGATGTGCCTAATAAGCTTCAACAGTTGGCGGTGAAGCATAAAGTGGTGCTTTGCATTCGGCAGAAGTATATTAGGTATAAGCCATTTATGGCAGAGGTGAAGGATTATGCCTGTCATAGAGCAGGGGAGCCTGCTGCCAAGAAATCAAAGATTTTAAAAAGGGAACCATATGCGTCCAAGCGATGTGGGTGTGGATTTCGTATAAGGGCAATTGTGCCCATTGCAAATTATAATGAGAAGGATAAGACTTTTGTGTATCAAGAAGAGGGCAAAGCAGTGTTTAAGTTGTATGCAGTGCATTCAGGGCATGAGCCAGGACCATTGGATGGTAATGCCAGGATTATGCATCGGGTTGTTGGGCACAAGGGTGGCTATATGATGGATCATGAGATGGTATACGGGGTGAATGAGGACGTGGAAAATGAGGCTTTTGGGCTGATGGGGAAGGATGAAGGAGATCTGCAGTTTTCAGTTCTGCAGCAGGTGCAAGAGTTGAGAGCCGAAGTTGGGATGTTGGAGGGGAAGATTTCAAAACTCCCACATGATTTATTGGGTATGGTTTCTCGAGAGTTGTATGATATTTCTAATAAAATTAGAAATATATGGGATGGGGCAGCAAAGTCAATTGGGTTGCTTCCTGAGAAGACTCATACGAATGATGTCTTGGTTGGGGATAATGATTTGGCAAATTGGAGTAATCATCATGATAGGATTTATGAGGATGGCAAAGAAACAGAACTGATTGAGGATGATGAAGACAGTTTTGGCCGCACACTTGGAGTTGTGTCTTGGGATGAGATGAGGACAGAGTGCAGAAATCAGAAAGACCTGATCAGCGAACCTTGTAAGCCAGAAAAGTGGTTGAAATGCAGTGATTTTGATGAGAAGAGCATCCTTGATTGTGAGGATACTAAACTAATCAAGCCCATCGGACCTGATGAGCCTATTGTTGCGGATGTAGGTCTTGGCTGTATCCAGGTTGATAGTTTCTATCAGGACAATCCTAAATGGTATGATTCTCCTTGTGATTTGGATACTGGTCCAGACTGTGAGGATAGTGGATTCCATCATGGGGAGATTTTATAGAGACATGGACATCAGAAATTAATCCACTCTAACATAGTAATCAATTTTCTTGTGCCTATTTACCTTGCAGACAAATAGAAGTGAGATTGTTCATTCACATGTACAGTAAGATTGGAGCCATTCACATGCTTTTTAGGTTTATTATTTATTGTATGTGGTTTTGTAAAGTATAACTAACTATGCTTCTTTGCATATACTTTTGTTTTGACTATATTTGTTAACCATGTTCCCAATTGGGACCTTTTAAGTTTTTTTAGCCTGGTGCCTAGGTCCTCCTCCTTATAATGCATGTGTTTCCAGTAATTTGTTTTGGAAATTGAGCATTCTTGTATGTATTATGGACAGCCAATGGTTATTTAATTTTCATATTGTGCTATGGGATATTCGAAATTTTTCTTATAGGGGGAATTACATTTATCTCACTTGAGGTGTGCCCAAGTTATAGAGGTATTCTTCCTTGTTTCCTGGATTACGTTCAATGGTTTTATTGTCTGCACACACACACACACACACACACACTTACACTTTTTATGAAAACATAATGAACCCTCTTTAAAAACAATTGAGCATCTTATTCTTTGTACTCGAAAGTAAAGTGTTTTCACATGGTAGATAGTTTGTTATTGTGCGACTGAGAGAATTCCTCTCAATATTGGTAATGATAATTATGCTATTTAATTCCATCACCTTTTTCTGAATTCAGTGTGCGAAGAATTTTGGTTTGCTTTCTTGCTGAGCTGTACCTGCGATTATCATGCTACTTACATGAGTATCACATGATAGATATTAGGCAATGTTTTCTGCTGTCTAGTGTCAATGTACTTAGCTTTCAAGTGTAGTAATTGGATTTGGTGTACCCTAGTTAATTTTGACATATCTTATATATTTATTGGTTATTGCTGGGCCCTAAAAATCTTTCACTTGGGATTCTTACGCTGTCATTGAAGATATTTATGAATAGAATTAATTAAACAAACTTTCTTTGAAGTTGGTTGAAATTATATATTTTCCTCTATTTCTATTCTGTACACAAACTTTCCGGAAAACCAATAATTATTCCGTAATTTAGCTAAAATGTATGCTTTATGACAAACTATTGTAATGTGGGTATATTAGAAACTAACAGGTTTGTTTTTTACTGGAAAGGTAGATCTATGATAAATGTATACTTTGTTTTCCTCTCAAGGACCCCTTGGAAGCCTTGATCAGAGTAACTAAAATGCTCTTTGCTTGTGCGATTTGTATTTGATCAGTTCTATGTTTGTTTTAGCAATTGTCTGGTTTGTGAGACGGCAGATATGTGCCTGCCTGATGCATTGCAATGGAATACTGGATCATCAGTCTTAGATTGAAATTGGTCTTAAACTTTTCAGAACCGGCCCCTTAAAATACAAATTAGAGGTGTTCAAGAGTTAGCCTTTTAGAAAGATACCGAAGTTTTTTTTTCCCCGGTATACAGAAAGGTTAAAAAAATAATGTTTGATAAGCAATAGTTCGCTCCTGCAGTCTGAATACGGAAGTTGGTTTACAATTTTACTCTGCTTCGTGACCTAACTCTCCCCATATAGCAATTATTTTGAGATTGAAAGAATATTTATGTTCAACCAAGTGGAAACAGAAATTTGTTCTTCAAGCATGGGCTTAACCTCCAACTAGATAAGTTGAGCCTTTGAAGGCTTAACCTTAGGATTCTGTGTTTTAATGCTGGTATCACCAAGAGAGACGTTGGCATGAGTTAGTAATTTGTTTTAAATAAATGTATATTTTTCAATCAATTTAAATGAACACAATCTTTTCTTCCCAATAAAATGATCACAACTTTGTAGGCAATCAACCACAATTTCGATGTTACCATTTGCAATATGCTTGGGGATTTGAGCTTTTGAGCACAAGAACGGTTGAAAATTGCTAGAGACAATAACGGCAAGAAAGGCAGAATTTCATTACACATGAGAACCAAAAGAAGTTGGTGCATTTTTCCTGAAAAGAAAAAAAAAGAAAGAAAGAAAGAAGAAGAAGAAGTTGGTTACATTCTAAACTATTGTTAACCATCATTCAGAAATAAATTTAGTTGAAATGAGAAGTGGGAATAGAGAGAGAGAGAGAGAGAGAGAGAGAGCTCTCTGAGGGTTTCACATAAATAAAAATAAGACTCAATTAGAAATCAGATCTTCATTAATGATTCAAAGATGTAATACAAGGTGAGATGAAGATGGTAATAAAATTCATTTGCCAATACATGCCTCTCCGGTGACTCTTCATCTCTCAAAATATTAGAAAAATTCCATCCCATTTCCATTTAGATTGGCTCGTCCTTGCCTTTGTCTCTACATTTCAATTATGAAAGATGTGAATCAGTTAATGAATGAGAATGAGAATGTGGGAATGTGAGTGGAGGCAAGTAAGTACCTTGACGCAAAATGTGTGGCCAAAGCTTGGAGATGGGCGTCATGTTGAAGATGGGAAGGAATGAGCAAAGTTGGGGATTGAAGTGAATTGGTTGGATCCAATTGGGAGGGGAAGAAGTCTGTGTTAGAAATGGAAGCCGAAGATGAAGAGCTCGCAACTACTGGCACACCCTGCAACGTTGAAAGACGAGCTTGCACGTATGCTAATTCCGCCTGCAACTTCACTACCTGCCTCCCATCCACATCACAATTACTACTTTACACCCCTCTCATCACTTCTCAACTATTTCATTATGTATAATACTATTCCTTTTTACTCAATGAAGATTATGCCATATTAGGAAAGTAATTTTTTTTTTGGCTAAGAGCACTTATAGAACTGGATAAAACCACAACCAGGTGGATCCTTAAGGGGCTCATGAGCCCATTAAAAGAGGTAAAACACTTGCTTGTCCAACATCTATCTGTGTCCGCCAGCTGCTTACCTCGCATGTGGATCCATACTGTATTGTTATAGCTTCTTTTATGGTGCTCACGCAAGTATGAGAGGATAACTTTTAACACTAATGTGTTTGCAAAAATAAAAACTTTAACACTTATGTTTTATTTTGGCTACTTTACACATAAAATGCTTGTTAAATATACGAAACCGTCACCTGATCTTCTTTAATTAATTAGTAGTATTAGAGAGTTTAAATTATGCGAAACCATGAGTTACCTGATCTTTATCAACTTAATTTTCTAATCAGAGAGATGATGGAATTGTACCTAATTAAAGCTAAGGAATCCATTGGTGCTTATCCGCCCAATTATGGTCACAAAATGGATGATAATAATAGTTGCCATTGTGCTGCGTGCAGCTTTTATATATATATATATATATATATATTAGAAGGTAGATGATACTCTAACCCATTGTCAAAGATAAGCCCAAAGATTATTATAGAATCACGCATCACATTATATTTATTTATGAAACTTTATCTGCTATATATATAAATACACCAATAACCTACATCCTAGGGAAAATGACTCTTATGCCTTACGAATTTCCTATTCACTCCAAAAATAAATAAATAAATAAATAAAGCAAACTCAAAATAAATAAGGAAGAGGTTCTTACAATATACGGTAACATTACAAGTGGAGTCTCTTTCTCTTTTGTTTATTAAAAAAAAAAGGCTCTTTCTCTTTAAAAATATAAAAAGTGGTTGACTATACTCCTATTCATAAAAATTATCTCTTTAGGATTTTTAAAATTTTACACAATATTGGTCATTTTAAAATTTTAATAAAATATTAATTATTTATTTTATTATTTTATTCTTCATTACTATCAAATATATTATTTAAAAAAATATTTAAATTAAGAATATTTTGATAAAATATTATTGAAATTTACAATATTTTAGATCATTTAATATCTTCCTTAATACGTATGAAAAACTCCGAAAAAAAACAATTTTTATAAACTGAATTGATTTGCAAGTCTTTTTAAAATCTTTTTAACTTATTAATAACTTGAAAATTGTATCTATAAATTACTATAGGTTTACAACGGGGTAGGCATGGCCCTGCGTATCCCAAGGTTTCTGGCTTCTGGGTAAAATGTCAAATGTAAATAAAGACATCAGATTAATATTCATTGGAAGAAACCCGAACAGCACTTTGCTGCCTAAAAATTAATTTATGTAATTAGATTAAATAATTAATACTGTAAAAAGTATAAGTGTGTGTGTACTGTATAGTGCAGTTAAAAGTCAAAATTACAAAGATTTTAAAATTTCTCGAGCAACAAACTAAGTTGCTTGGTAGCTCCGGCAAGCAAACCTCTATAGTCAGACTCAGACAGCCATTCAGCACATGCCACTTCTCTCTCTTATAAAAATTAAATACTAAATTGACATGAATTTTACCAAGATTTTTTTTTCGGTGAATGTGAAATTTACCAAGATTTATTCGTCCGAACGCTAATTTTCTGGACACATGGATTTCAGGATCTCTCAATGAGTTGCAAGAATGGGTTGAGTTGAGTGGACTTTACATATATAAAGACATAAGATAAATATTCATTGAAATATGTTATTTCATAGGTTTTGAATATCATGTTTTTGCATAATCAAATTATTAATAATTAAGTGGACTTTTTTTTATATAAATATTACACTGTTGATAGTGATAATTATTAATAATAATTGATAATTACATAAAATGGGATTCTAGGCCTATGAATTACAAAACCCACACAGATAGAAGCCTTATTGTTATTAATTAAGTAGTGGCAACTTCCTTAGAGAAGGATGACAAAAATTGTCAAACTAAACAGTTCACATATAAATGTCGTGCATCATGTGAAAACCTTGACCAAGCGAGCAGGATTGTCAAACACTTGCTACTTGTCTAAAAACTTGAGCTTTAGTTTCACTTGATTCATGCCAAATACTTTCTCTAGTTCTATAGATAGAATTTTTTATCTTTATATTTTTAAATATAAGATCTTTTACAATATATGAGATAATATTTATTATATATTTATAAAAAATATCCCTAAAAAAGATATTAAATAAGAATAATTTAAAAAAAAGTTAAGATTTTCAAAAAAAAAAAAAGAAATAATTAATTAATATTAATTATAATTCTTAATTTACGTAATTCGGTTAAAATGATCTTATATAATTAACCACCTGTACTTTTTTTTTCTAGGTTTTGATCATATTCTAATTAACCACATGCACTTTCTTCTAGGTTTTGATCAAATTCCTATTTCTTCATTTGTTACAAATAAAATCAATTTTCGGTAATATCATCAAATAAAATTTAACTTTGTAAAGTCTTTCAAAACATTAGTATTAGGGCTATTTTCTATTAGTAGTATCTCTTTTTTTTTTTTTTCAATATGCTGTCTTGCCACTTGTTAATTCGGTGCAAATCCTAAACCAAAATTCAGAGGATGAAATATGATATAGTTCCACAAAATGGATGAGTACCTGTTGTTGAAGGGCGAAGATGTGGGCGACGCAGCCATACACGGGGTCTCGAGCCCTAGAGAGAGCCTCGTAGGACAGAGTGAGAACAGCGTCGAGACGGTGGTGAGGAGGGATTCGCAGCAGCAGCTTGGCGGCGTTGCTGGCTCCGAACACCTTGTGCACCGCCGCGAAGTGAGCTGTGCCTTGATCGGAGTCGAAGTAGGGTGCAAATACGCACCCCTTCACGCACTTTCGCCGAAGGAACTTGCACGCTCCACAAGGCCCACCACCCCCTCCTCTCTGACCATGACCATCTCCACCGACATTGCTATTCTTACTAGAACCACAATCCATATGTCTCTTTCTTCTGCGAGAGATAGAGGCTGGCGATTGGCCTTTTGATCTTAGTTTGCCTTGATCTGGGGCTGAAGCTAGCTTTCTCTGTTCGGGGGTGCCAAGCAGCAAAAGAGAGGAAGCTGAGACAAGATAGAAAAAGAGTGGAATATATAGTTTATATATATATTATAGCGGAGTTGTTTTGTTAGAACTTGGTAAGGAACCTTTGAGGCAAATTTATTTTGATATGTGACGTACATAATATCTATATTATATGTTTACCTAAAAAAAATCTATATTCTATCTAGTTACGTGTTATTTTATAGTCAATTATGTTTTAAATCGAGTTTATTTAAAGATCTTTAATTGTTTAATTAGAGAGACTAGGCCCAATAATGTATAATATGAGGAGATGGTTTTGTTTTTTATTGGAATGAAATAGCATGCATGTGAGGTTTAATTTTCTTTCTATTTACAATGTAACACAATATTATTTGCTATATGCACTTTTTGTCTATTTGTTTAATTTAAAATGAGTGGAGAGGCTTTTGGTGGTGGGTCATGGTTGAGATGGACAAGCTATAGTTATAGTCTGGAGCCAAATTTGCAATGGAGGTTGAGCACACAGAAACAGGAAGAATATAGTTGATTTTTGCAAAAGGGATTAGATTAGAAAAGTGTGTTGGTGTGTGGGGAGTGAAGAATTTGGTTCAAAGTCTCAAGACTTTAAAGCCACGCAACAGGAAGAGACAGAGAGAGAAGGGTGAAGGAGAAGAATGGAATAGTAGTATAATAGTAAACAGAGGGAAGGCAAAGAAGGAAAGAAACGGAAGGAAGGAAGGAAGGTTGCGTGAAGCAAACACACATGGAGATGGTATAGCTGGATATCGAATGGAATGCAACGGCCACGTGCCACACCACATCCCTAAGCTCCACGTGAGACGGACAAAACATATATCCTACTAATTCCTAATCCTATTTCGATTTCTGATTCGCTTGTCACCTTCAGTACTTTTTCACTTTCTTGTCCCTGAAAAAGCATAGAATGAAAGGGGGGGTGAGATGAAGATATGTTAGCCACTACTGTTAATTGCTATTGCTCCATTTCTTTCATCTGACAGATGAGATATATAGCTACTGTTTATGAGATCTGCTTTCTTAATGGTACGCCTGCCTGCAGCCTTACCACACTCGTGTCTGCTCCATACTGTACAACTCCCCACTGATGATAATGGTGGTGAATCTCAATCATCCACAACCAGATGGCTTTCTTCTCTTTTTTTAATGAGAGTTTAAATTAATGCCACACGTCTATTGATCGTACTCTATCTCGTATTCAAGCTAGCCTCAGTGGCCAAATGAATCTTGATAAAGTAACAGATTCAACCTCACATGCACTTCTAACCTTGCTTAACATATATATGCTCCGCTAAGTTTGACGTGGCAAACACACTTTCATAAACTAATACAACATTTTTCTAATTAAAGAAAAAAGCTCAATTTATCTATTTTCTTATGACTCATTAAATAATATTTTGTCAAGCTTTGAGCAAAGTTTCAAGCTTGAGTGAGTTTATTAGGAAGAGGGCTAGAGGTCAAAAGTTATGTAACGGAGTTAAATTTTGGGTTGGGCTTGCTTTTTTCTTGCTATAAAACTAAAGTCCAACCCAAGCAGGGCTAGCGCAAGTTAGTAATCAAGTCTACTAATAATTAACTAGGGAAGTTACCAAGCTGGTCAATCTAATAGCTCCCCATATGAAATGGTTGAACAAAACTAGGGGTGTTCACGGGTCGGGATGGGCTTTAACTAGTGTCCGACCCAAAACACCCTCAGGCCAAGCAAATTACCAGACCCGACCTTACATAGTCCGGTTCTTCACTAGGTCAATACCGGGTCGGGTTTGGCCCGATATTAAAATAAACACTAAAAAATTTTAATTTAATTTTTTAATAAAAATATAACTAGTTTTATTTAAAATATATTCTTATAAAAAATAATATTGAGTTAAAAAGTAACATTTATCAAAATTATAAATACTCAACAATTATATATTATTTGTTTTATATAATATTAAGTTAAGAAATAAATTTAAAATTTGAAATAAAATAAAAAATTGGAATACTAAAATGTATCTATTATAATTATAAAATTAATTTATCACATGAGGCATATGAAGGAAAAATAATTATATAAAATTATTCAATATTTTTAATAAGTAAAGAAAAATGAAAAAATAAAAAAATAATATATACCGGGTCAAACCAGCACGGGTCTGTGACTTGCTCGAGGACTGGCCAAGCCTAGTCCTCTTTTTCACCTGGTCCTTTTCCATGTCAAGACCTTTTCTTTTTAGCCCGACTCGAAATGACCGAGCCGCACTAGGCCAATCGGGCCTTCGAACCCATTGAACAACCCTAAACAAAACATGACACTTTTTTAGTTAGACTCCATTTTTCCAAACAAAATAAAACCTTTTTCGGAAAGCACAATTTTGAGTCTTTCACGTGATTATTTGTTAATTTCAACTTCATAATTTTTGTGATCATTGTTTTGACAAAAATAACCTTATCAAAGTTAAAGAGATATTTTTATTGTTTAAAATATATTTCACTCAACCAACAAAAGTTGATCCAACTAGTAAAAATACATTTATTACCCCAGCGTGGGGCTTCAAATTTTACTACCAATTTGATAAACTCATTCGTAAATAATATGTAGATATATTTCTTGAATGGTGAGGCCTATCTTATCACCAATATCAATATAAATATATAAGGAGTAGTATAGGTTGTAGAAAGAATTAGTCTTTTTTATATTTCAAATAATTCCCGTCAACCTACTTTCCAAAATTAAAAAAAAAACATTTTGAAATTGAGATTATTCACCCTAATGGTTTGTTATAAGTGCATGTCTGGATTAATTTTTTCATAATTAATTATGAGAATAAGTGATTTTTTATAATTGATTATGAGGATAAGTGATTATATAAAAAATGATTTATGTTTGAATATTTTTAGTTGAGAAATGATTTTAAAAAAATAAATATGTTTGAATTTTAAGGTTTAAGTGATTATTGGGTGAATAATGAGAAGTGGAAGTAAAATAAGTGATTATGAGAGGAGAAGTAATTATCATAAATAGCAAATAATCAGCTTCTCCCATAATTACTTATTAAAAAAATTAGTGTGTTTGGTACTCCCTTCGTTCGCTATATAGTGCACTGTTATGAGAAATTTATGTTTCTAAATATAGTGCATTACGCGGATTACATTGTGTTTTTTTTATTGTCTTTCCAGTATTATCCCTAATAAATAAGCTTATATATTATACGGTTATCAATGCATTAAATGAAAAATCTTTAATAGTTTGGTCAAATCATAAATGAATGAAGGAGAATTTCTCCAAAAACTTCACTTTTCACAATTATCAATGACTAATGGGAATTCGGAAAAAAGAATGAAGGAGAGAATGAATGCAATTTATTAATATTGGAAGTATTATTAAATAAGGGTAATTTGGGAAAAAATGGAAAAAAAAATTCGGTTACTAATCATTGTCTTGGTACGTGTGTGGTAGTTAAAAGTGCACTATAAACTGGAATAGAGGGAGTAAGTAGTCACTCCTTCCGGTCCTTTTTTATAAGGGACCTTCCAGAAGTTTTTTCTGTTTCTTTTTATAAGGGACTTTGTAATGTTTTACAGAATTTTTCTTATTTTTTCTTTATTATTTATTTCTTTTTGTAAATTATTATTAAATTTTTTTTGATGAAAGAGACACTCTCAATTGATTAAATGAATTTAATGTGGATTATATTATTATATTAAATAGGGGTAAAAAAATATTTATTTTTTTTTAAATTTTAAAAAAATAACTAAATTTTTTAATTTACATAAAATAATTAAAAAGACAAAGGTAGCAGGGGAGTGTGTCTTTAAATTTAAACATGCTCTTAACTTCACATGTTTATTTAAAATTCACAAGTCGGGTGGTAATTAACGAAGCAACGATTCCTTGTCTTTTTGCCTTCTATATTTTCAGAGGACCAGACTTAATGTATTGATAAAAGAAATCTATTTATTTATTTCTTGACCAGATTTAGACTCTGTTTGGTATCACTAAAGTAATCATAAGGTTAAAATCAAGTTTAATATAATATTAGATATTTTTTTGATAAGTTTTCACTTTTCCGTTTAAAAATAATTTCTCCTTCTAAACGAGGTTTAGGAAGGAATAGCTGCATACATGTTTTTCCATTTGTTTTTATTTTTATTTATATTTTTATTTATTTTAAAATTAAATAAAAATAAATCAATAAAAATAAGAAAAAATACAAAAATTTCTAAAATAAAATTTTCATAAAATATCTCTTATTTATTGACTAAAATATTCTTTCAAAATTTTAATTTTTATAAATTATGACTTATATGAAAATATTGTGTTAGATATATTATGTTCTCAATTAAATAAATATAAATTAAATTTTAGTCCAAATAAATTAAATTAATCATGTTTAAGCTCAATTTAAAAAAATTATAAATTTTATTAAAATTAATTTTTAAATAAATTATGTAAACATAAATATATTAATTTAAAATTAATTTTTATTATAATTATATTATAAAATCAATTCCACCTAAGCTTATTTTTAATACTGAAAATCAAACAACCGATCCCCTAAGTTGTCAAAACCTCAGAGGTATGAAAATACGTGTAATTATTTTAAATAGGAATAGGAATGGCAGTGGCTATCTATGGGGTAATCTATATATATAGACACACACACAAAAGCTTTTTCAGAGTGTATGACATGTGGGGTTATGTTAGAGGCACAGTGCCTAGTACTTCAACATTGACTCAAATCCATCACTTCACACGAATTGATCGGAACGACACTTTTGACTGGGGAGAAAGATATTTTTGCACCCTCATGAAAAAATATTTTTTAATTAAGATTTATTTAATTTTTTTAAATTTAGATAAACTAAATTTTTAATTAAAAAACTTAATTTTTTTGACTAATACGATTTATTTATAAATATTTTTATATAAGTTCCAAGTTACCTTGTTTTCTTTTCACAAGACATAAATGGATTTTTAACCAATAGGATAGAATGTGAATTATCTATTTTAACTCTCGTACCAATTTAATACACCAAAGATATCCACGACTCTAAAATTAAATTATATTATGTATCACATCATTTTAATTACATTTTATGATATATTATGTTATATAATATATATATATATATGACAAAAGTGATATATTAATTCACCAAATATGTTCTTATTGCATATGATCATCACGTTACTTGTTTTAATATGCCTGAGGAAAGGGGAACTTGCATATATGGTATTAAAGCAGCCTGAAGCTGCAGATATTATTATTTATATCAAGCGCAGTAATTTATGACTTTCTTTTCCCCAATACGCAACAACTTGATGCAGTTTTTAATTAAATTAATCCCTTTCCCAACTTCCCTTAGGCTCAAGAAACACCATGACATGGGAAAAAGACATTTAAGGACCCTCCAAGATAGATAATGATAAATTAGGGATCATAATTTTTCTAATCCTTCCCAAGTCTCCAGATCCCCCATTGGAATAAAAACAAAATCGTTTGGACAGAATTAACCTTTAGCTCAGAAAAAAAAAAAATGCAAGCACGCAGGGCTCAATCTCAAAAACGCAGCCATGCACGCACGGATGCACGGACGGCTCCCAAAATCAGAAAGTGAGCAAAGTCATCATCTTCATCTATAGAGCTTCATAAAGGGCAAAATTTTTCCTCTCCCCAGGCTCAAAAACTCTTCCTTCCCAAAGCTTGGTGTCATCTCAGTTGGTGTTGGGTAAAACATTGTTATTCTTCTCATCTACATCTGTCATAATTTCTGCTGTGTTGTTCTTCTATTGTGATTATCTCTCCTTGCTACATCAGTGCTTTCATCTTCATCTTCTCTGCTGCCTCTCTATCGTTACTATATCATGTATTTCATCTTTGCTTATAAAACATCGATTAGTTTTCGGTAAAACATTGGTAAAGCACTGTCACTTATTTTGTATAGCTGAATAATATGTTAAAACTACATATATCACACTTTCGATGGCATATGATCTGAGGGCTTATGAACTTATCAGTGGCATACGATGTTTTTTATTGAACTGAAATATTTTTTCTAAACGAGAGTATGGAGGAGTACTGAAAACTTATATGAGAGGTATAGAATTATGCAAATGTTAGTTGGAAATGCTTGTTAGTATCTCCATGAAAATTGTGCAGAAAACTAATCTTTCTTGTAAACTGTAGTCTAAACCAACAATTGGCTTATTGGGTTATTTTATTAATAAATATTATGATTCACTCTTACTTAGTTAGTATAGATAAAGATGATAGGAATTTGTAGTTGGAAATTGTGGTTTAATTAATAGTTGTTATGATAAATGATTTCATCTTGGTAAAATCATTTGTAACAACTAGATAGTTGCTTCTTGCAGGGTTGATTTACAGATGTCAAGTAATTCACTTTATTATATTCACTTTGGGGGATAATTTATGAAAGATGTGCAAGGTAGGATCCAATATTACCACGTGTGCTCCTGGTAGACTCCGGACTAGGCGATGAGAGTCTCAATTTAAAACAAGAAGGTGTACATGTGTTCATTTTGTCACCAACCTGGGCATATAATCGCTCTAGCTGCAAGAATCCTAATCCTATGTAGATCTTCTGTAAATGTGGAACATGAAAACCACCAGCATATCAACTGGTTCACCACTAAAATGCAGTTGGTTTTTATCTTCATTCTGTTACTGGTTTTGAACAGCTTTTTTGTATAGATATGCACCCCAAATCAATATTTTTTTGCAGAAGTTGGGGTTGACAGAAGTTGGTATACAGCCCATATATGTTTTTTTAGGAAATGAGCACTACATATAGGTAGGTGATAGTGTTTATTATTAGGAACATGGGTAGTTATAATGTTAGAATGATAAATTGTAAATTGTTCAAACTACCTTTGATGTACGAATGTAAGAATGATATATATGCCAATAACATATATGCAAGTTGAACATGTTTATGTCATTTGTTATAATTTAATGTACATGCATGTGTGGAATGATGTCTACCTGATTTCACAAGTGCCTCAAACTGAATTTCCAAGTCCCTCAAACTGAATTCTCATATATCTCATACCTGAATTCTTAAGTCCTTCAAACTGAATTACCAAGTCCGTCAAACTGAATTCCCAAGTCCCCACACTGAATTTTCAAGTTCGTCAAACTAAATTCCCAAGTTCCTGAAACTGAATTCCCAAGTCCCCAAAACTGAATTTCCAAGTGTCTCATACCTGAATTCCTAAGTGTCTCAATGTACATACATATGTGGAATGATGTCTATCTGATTTCACAAGTGTCCTAAACTAAATTCCTAAATGACCCAAAATAAATTTCCAAGTGACCAAAATTGAATTTCCAAGTCTCTCAAACTGAATTCTCAAGTCCCAAGTTCATCAAACTGAATTCCCAAGTCCACAAACTGAATTCTCAAGTCCCCAAAACTAAATTCCCAAGTCCCCAAACTGAATTTCCAAGTGACCAAAACTGAATTCCCAAGTACCACAAACCAAATTTCCAAGTTCCTGAAACTGAAATCCCAAGTGACCCAACCTTAGTTCCCAAGTGGCACTTGGGAATTCAGGTTGGGTTACTTGGGAATTTAGTGTCAGCCACTTGGAATTTCAGTTTGACGGACTTGGGAATTCAGGTTGAATCACTTGGGAATTCAGTTTGAAGCACTTGGAAATTTAGTTTGAGGTACTTGGGAATCAAGGTTGGGTCACTTGAGAATTCAGTTTGAAGCACTTGAGAATTTAGTTTAAAGGACCTAGGAATTTAGTTTGGATCACTTGAAAATTCAATTTGAGACACTTAGGAATTAAGGTTAGGTCACTTGGGAATTTGGTTTCAGCCACCTGGGCAATCAGGTACAAGCACTTGAGAATTCAGTTTGAGGCACTTAGAAATTCGGTTTAACGGGTTTAGGAATTTAGGTTGGGTCATTTGGGAATTCAATTTGATGGATTTGAGAATTCAAGTTGGGTCACTTGAGAATTCAATTTGAGGCACTTGGAAATTCAGTTTGATGGACTTGGGAATTAAGGTTAGGTCACTTGGGAATTCAGTTTGAGACACTTGGGAATTTAGTAAAAACAATGTTAAAAAAGAAATAAAATATTATTTCATTTTAAAAATACAATTTCACCATTCACTAAAATTCTCAATGTCCAAATCTGTAAGTCAATATTTTCACAAGACAATTGAGTTTCGTGTCACATGCAGGGAAGAGAGTAGGTGCTCTATTAAGATAAGAAGCTGAGAGATCACTTTCACAATTTAATTGTCACAAAGAAGATCAGTTTTGTCCATTCCCTTTTTGAAAATCAATCAATCAAATCCCACTTTCCAGATTCAAAATGCGATCAAAATCCAGACACGTCGTCCATTCAGTGTTAAGGAGAAAGGAAATAACACATGTTCACCTATTACCCTATTATTTCCAGATTCTGAAAGACATACAACAAAACCACTTTAATTTCAATTATATTTTTTCCTACGGTGGAATGAACCTAGTTACAATTAGTTCATATCCACTTATAATGCATACAATATAGACAAATTTATAGGAATAACAATTCTATTTAGCCCTTTAATTACAAGCTTCAGAGCTAAAAGTTGCAGAAAATACAACAACTTGATATAATATTATCAACAATGCTTCCTTTTTCTATCTCTAGCTTCCTACTTCGCTTGTTCCATAGATGCACTACAAAACTTTCCTTTTTAATTTGCCCTAGTTTCTTCATCATCCATTTTGATTGGAGTTCATTTCTTGGCCTTTGAAACAGATGACCAATACCTCTCTAATCCACAGGATAGAATGCAGATGGTGGCATTACAGTGAAGTTAAATCCTAGTCTTCCACTCACCCTTAAGACTACTCTAGAGACCAAATAAGGACCATTTTGACCCTACTTGTTCCCATCAAATGTGAGGGCGAATTCTTTAATAAACTTGGAAAGTAATGGATGGTTTTTGTCAAATATCAGTAGAGCATTGTTCAATCTGCTCCATTTCCCTATTTTTGCATTGAAATTCTGTGCTCCAACAGTGCTTCTCAGTTTAGAGAAACTTTTTAACACTATAACATCTACATCCACGTAAATACCCCCAAACCTGTACAACAGAGCAAGCCTAAGCAAGTTAGAAAGGTTTTGATTTAAAGAGATATCACCAAGAATAACTTTGACCTTGTTCTCATCTCCCACAACTATGGTAACTTCCTGGTCTGCTATCTCATCAATTCTGCACTTCTGCCTATGTCTATTCCCTTCATTGCCAAAATCTCCATTAGCATTTTGGTCTTTATTGCAGTTCAAGATTTTATTCCCCCTTACTTGGGCCTCTTAATTTATTTCAAATTTCATGCTAGTTGAGCCATTTTCAGTAACTCCACTCTTGTTATCATACTCCGACTCATTCATAACACCAAAGTATCATGCTTGCTTGTAAGTAAGGATTAGGCCATAATCCCTCAGTAAGTCTCGTACTATCTCAGTTGCTGTTCTGTTCGGATTACCCATCAAAGCATCACCAATTATACATGCTACCAGTGTTGAGTTGACCTTACAAGGCACAAGAAGGTAGTCTTGTGCACTATGTGTGTGTTCATTATGAAAATGATGTACACACAGGAATGAGCTTTCTCTTCCAACAACATATGTTGTTATCTTCCATTGACACCAAACAACCATGCACTTCGCAATCATCTTTTTTCAACTATTCTTTACATACTTGTATCCAAATTTATGAGCAACACTGTATTTGTACATTACTTTTCGGAATGCCTTTGCATTTGGACATGTTTGTCCTACTCCAAGAAGTAGGTCCTTCCATTTAGTAGAATTCAACATTGGCCAGGGTATAGGCAGACTTTGTGTTCCACAAGGTAAAGCATTGACTTCCTCTTAAGAAGGATTCCCATCCTCCCCACGAGTATTCCCTTCCTCCTAAGAAGGAGAATCATCCAATGAGAATTCTGTTATAGCCTCTATCCTGCATTCACAAACCATCACAGTACATTACGACAAATTATTGAAAAAAATCAGCTTCAAAATATGTCCAATTTCATTTAACTAAATTCCTATGAGAGAAATTCAGAATTTCCAACTCAGTACAATAATTTTCAGCATTCAATGTCTTATTTAATCAATCCTCAAAAAATGTTCCAAGTTGAATTAACATAATTTCCAAGTGAGAAATTCAGCATTTTCAACTCGTTCTACCTATTTTCAGCAGTCCCAATATTATTCATTATTGTCATTTTACTCCAAAACTCAATTTAAGTATGTCCAAACATCTAACTAAGATAAATTACCCTTCTGAATGTTTCATCGATGTCTCTACAATTTCATTGATTCTGTTCCCCCCAATGTATACATGTACAAATTCATCGTTGAACCTTACCAATTTTTGAACTCCTTCATTATTTAAAAGATCCATAAATGTACTATAATCGAACTTCACTGTATACTTTACCTCAACTCCATTGCATTCATTACCTATTATCAATGATATCATTCTCAAAAACTCGTGCTATGTCATGCCTTCTCTTAACAATTCAGCATTTCCCCTCCTCATATTGGATCCTACCTTGCACATCTTTCACAAATTGTCCCCCAAAGTGAACATAACAAAGTGAATTACTTGGCATCTGTAAATCAACCCTACAAGAAGTAACTATCTAGTTGTTACAAATGATTTTATCAAGATGAAATCATTTCGCATAATAACTATTAATTAAATCACAATTCTCAACTACAAATTCCTATCATATTTATCTATACTAACTAAGTAAGAGTGAATCATAATATTTATTAATAAAATAACCCAACAAGCCAATTATTGATTTAGATTACAATTTACAAGAAAGATCAGTTTTCTGCACAATTTTCATGGAGATAACAAGTATTTCCAACTGACATTTGCATAATTCCATACCTCTCATATTAGTTTTCAGTACTCCTCCATACTCTCGTTTAGAAAACATATTTCAGTTCAATAAAAAACATCATATGCCACTGATAAGTTCATAAGCCATCGGATCATATGCCATTGAAAGTGTGATATATGTAGTTTTAACATATTATTAAGCTACACAAAACAAGTAGTAGTGGTTTACCAATGTTTTACCGAAAACTAATCGATGTTTTATAAGCAAAGATGAAATACATGATATAGTAACGATAGAGAGGCAGCAGAGAAGATGAAGATGAAAGCACTGATGTAGCAAGGAGAGATAATCACAATAGAAGAACAACACAGCAGAAATTATGACAGATGTAGATGAGAAGAATAACAATGTTTTACCCAACACCAACTGAGATGACACCAAGCTTTGGGAAGGAAGAGTTTTTGAGCCTGGGGAGAGGAAAAATTTTGCCCTTTATGAAGCTCTATAGATGAAGATGATGACTTTGCTCACTTTCTGATTTTGGGAGCCGTCCGTGCATCCGTGCGTGCATGGCTGCGTTTTTGAGATTGAGCCCTGCATGCTTGCATTTTTTTGTTTCTGAGCGAGTGGTTAATTCTGTCCAAACGATTTTGTTTTTATTCCAATGGGGGATCTGGAGACTTGGGGAGGATTAGAGAAATTATGATCCCTAATTTATCATTATCTGTCTTGGGGGGTCCTTAAATGTCTTTTTCCCCCATGACTTTCGTCTTTCGTAATTATTACAGTAAAAAATATATTCTTGAATTTTATTTTAACTAAACTAATTAAATCACCTTCTCATGCCATTTTTAAGAGCACATTATTTAACATAAGCTAATGCATGCTTCAGGTCGATAAAATAAATATTACTCTCTAATTAGGGAAACCGAAGCCAAGGACCTTAACTTGAAGAAATTAACTGCGGATCATTTTGTTGCAATCAGATCTTTTTTTTCTAAAGTATATAACTGAATTGAATCTTCTTAATCTATATACATACATACATACATATATATATATATATATTTTCCAATTCAGGACCCTTGGTTCCTTGAATGTTACTTTCACTTTTGATTAAGCATAGATGCATGTCAAATCTATCTTAGATCTTAGTTTGCTTTCTGTATAAATAAATAAATACTAAACAAAGTGTGACGAGGAAAGATCTTATACAAAATGGCTCTTGCATACAATAGAGGACCATAGCTGGAGATCACAACAAAAGGAGAAAAACAAATTAACACAGTATAAAATACTGATTAAGGAAGCTCTACGCCACAAGATTTCAGGCCACTTTGACTAGAAAATCTTCAATCTTCCAAAAAGCGATAGATTAAAAGTCATACTTTGGTGTCATGATTGATATCTAACAATTATAGACCAGTCTAAACTTTTTTGCTTTGACTCATTAATCTCAAATTCTTTTGACGCAATCTTCCTTTCACTGCCTTCACTTTCTTAAGTACATTTTTTATTGCCCTTAAGCAGCTAATTTGCCGTATGTTCAGGTGACACCCTCAAGTATAAAACACCATTATTCAATCCGAAAATCCGGCAAGTAATTAATCATAATTAGAGGCCCATTATTTTTTTAATCATATCAATTCCCTAGGTTGTCTGACCGCACGGGCGGATCCCATTCGTTAAACTCGAGGGGTCCCTGATTAATTAGAATAAAATTATCATTGCCTAATTGCTGTCAGAAAAAGCTTAGGCATGCCTAGCTAATTAGAGGACACTGAAGGGAGACAAGTTAAGAAAGAATTCAAAGAATTACAATGTGTGTAAAGTAAATCTGTCCCTTCTACGATTATGTGCCGCAACTCACAGGTGGGGCTTTTTTCAAATCCTTTATGGGGACAATGTTGCTTCAACCACCTACTTGATAATGACTTTTGATAATTAATATTGATGACTTGCTTTATGTATTTAGATATATTATAGTAGTTAATATAATTAGGGGAATTAAACTGTTAGTATAAGTACTTGCTAGACTGGGTTGAGTGTCTCGATGGAAGTTGGCACATCTCTTAATTAGAGGGATAGACACAAGGATACAGGGTGCTACTATTTACACAATCTCATTTAAATTTTAATACTTCACTGTGGTGTCATTTATAAAATGACGTTAAAATTATCAAAAGAGTGGGTTGAGTTTAAGTTTTGCAAATCGGTATAATTTCGTGATCATGTTGGTCTAATCTGTTGGCCAACTCACATAACCTATAATTTTTTTTATTCAAATTTCTTCAAATAATTTTTTTTAAAAAAAAAGAGATGATATTTCAACTCTACTACACATGTTGACCCTTTTCAACCGGCGATCGCTATAAAGATTCATCATTCAAGATCAAATTCAAATGCTATTGAGCAAGGAATTTTTTTGCCAACATTGAGCAAGGAATTTCAAGAATTTCATTAATGGTTATTTATTTATTTTATACTTGTGGCCTACAAACACCTTGCTAGCTACCTAACCATCTGTTGGAGGCATAAGAAATCTTCTTCATCTCATTCTTTTCAAAATCATTATTGGGATACTGTAATTGACTAAATTTATTCACTTTCACAATAGGTGTGGGAGTAGATGAACAATCATTCATCTTGAATCGTTCAAAAATTTTGTTAATATAGATTTTTTGAGATAATTCTAAAATGCCTTGAAATCTAACTCTATGTATCCTAATATCAATGATAAAAGATGCCTCACTCATATCTTTCATTTCAAAATTCTTGGATAGAAATTGTTTCATCTCACACAACAACCTCAAATCTTTAGTGGCAAGCAATATGTCATCCAAACATGAGATCGAGAATATGATCTTACTCTCACTGGCCTTGTGATATATACATTGATCCATGATAACTTCAACAAAGTCAAACGATGTGATTACCTCATGGAATTTTAAGTTCCACTGTTGTAAAACTTGTTTGAGACCATATATTGACTTCTTCAACTTGTAGACTTTATGTTCACTTCCTTTAGAAATGAATCCCTCAAACAGTTTCATATAGACTTCTTTCTTAAGGTCCCTATTGAGAAATGCAGTCTTGACATCTATATGATGTAACTCTAAATCAAAGTGAGTCACAATACCATGATGATACGGAAAGAATCTTTCTTGAATATAGGAGAGAAAGTCTCCCAGTAAATAATTCCTTTTTTTTGGGTGAATCCCTTGACAACCAACTTTACCTTGTAGCGCTCTATGTTACCTTGTGAGTCCCGACAAACACCCTACTAGCTACCTAATCATCAATAAATTATTTAATAATAGATAGATTAAAATTAAAATTATTAAATAATAATTACATAATATTAGTAAAAAAGATATTGATACATCATAGTATTTCCTTCATTTTATTATATAAGGTGTTTTATAGATTGCGTAGTGTATTTAATTTTCTTCTAAAAATGTCATTACACCATAAAAGGGAATATTAGCGTTTATTTTTTGCTTTTATTGGCATTTTAGAAACGTCAACTATTACAATATTGATAGAAGGATGACCTTTAATTGGCATTTGTACAATAAACACCAAATAAGGTATCATCTTAGTTGGCATTTATTGAAAAAATGCTAACTAAAGTATCCACTTTATTTGGCATTTTTCTCTTTTTAAAAAAATGTTTATTGGCATTATTTAATAAATGCCGACAAAAACTAGCATTTTTTAAGAAAAAAAGATATAATTGTATGTATGTACCTCTATTAAACCCATTGATAAAAAAAATATATTGCATTAAAAAAATACATTCCAACATTCAATTAATAAAAAAAATTTACAATTCAATTTCTAACATGCCAACACCAATTCTTAACCAAAAAAAAAAATCCTACTTACAAATTAAAAAATATTCAAACAAGTGAAACTAATTTAACAAAAAAAAAGTGAAGTGAAAAATTGATCGTAATATGTATTGTAAAGGATAGTTGGTACGTCGTACTTCCTCAACTTCATCTACGATAGCTTGTTTGCCCAAAGAACCCAAAAATAATTTGTATTCGGTCGTACCTATCATAAAAAAGAGTTTATAGTTGTTACATCTTACATTTTAGAGCTTTTTCTATGAAAACTACTTAGTTTTAATGTATGAAAACACTCTTAGAAAACTTGAACTAATTGAAACTTTAAAACTTTCTAAAACTGTTTCTTGCAGCTTTTTAGCTCATTATGTAGCAATTTTTCAAAAATTATAACTAAATGTGTAAAAATTATTTCTTAGTGGTTCAAGTGTATAAAAATTGTGTGCATTGTGAGTTTTCAGGGAAAAATTAGAAACTAGGAAATGAACACATAGATTCATATAGTTTATTGAGTAAATATTACTATTCATTTTCATATCTCTATTTCTATCAGAAAACTAAACCTCAACTTTGGAAATTTATTTCCCTCAACATACAAATCCATTTAATGCATACTTAGCATCTTTAGAAATTTTTGCATGTCTGATTTCCACACATATTTATTTTGCATGTTTATTCTACTCCTACTAATTAGAACATCAATTTGAACCATCAAAGGTCAGAAATAATATTCATTAGAGTAGTCTTAGCAAAACATGTATATCTTTCATTATATAGTTACAAATACAACCAAACTAGTGGCATATTGTTCTTGAGATATAGATCTATCTATACATATAGATCACTGAATTTTTGGAGATATGTATGAATTTATACAATAATTAGAATTAGATAGTATAAAAACAGAGCATAACAATTTTAATACATCAATCTCCTTCCTCAATCCTCCTTGCTATATTCTGTTGTTAATTGAAATCACAAACTGGTTCGAGCCGTGTCGAAGAATACTGTCTTTAAGAGCTATTCCACCACACATGATTGAATGAGGCAGCTCTCCAGGATTAAACAAACCCATCCTGCAAAATCAAGGCCACAGAACAGCAGAAATAGAAGAAAGAGATGAAGAACTCAGAGAGTGAGGAGGAGAGGAGATGATACCTAAAAACTCAAGGGACTTCTGTCGATCTAAAACACATGCGAAGCTCTATATTTATAGGGTTCAGAATCACATGAATGTTGGGCAATATTTAAACACGTTAATGACAATTTAAGCATCGGATTTGAACGTTGGTAGCGAGAATCCGTTTAACATAAGCCATTTCTAAACGTTGGAGAAATATCAAATTAATAGTGGAAAAACTCCAATGTTACAGAATCCAGAGATCTCAAAACCGAAACTGTTAAAAAGATTAGGTTAATTTGTAAGCAATTTAATGTAAATTATTTTGAAATTTTGTAAAATAATTTTCGTAAAAATGCCCAATTCCGTGTTATATTCACGTGCTGGTGGGGGGGACGACAGATTTCAACTACGTTGGCCCGTTGTTGTGCGCGTGAACCCACTTTTTCCTCTTAGCCCATTCACTTGCCCATATTTACATCTTAGTATATATACACTAAGGCTTCCTATTTCTTGAGCAATGTGGGACTTCATTTTTAACACACGCCCACACAAAACTCTAACATATTCTTTCCTTAATATTACTTGGCTTTATAATTGGAAAACATGGGGTAAGATGGGGGATATCGCAATAGCAACTTAGCTCAAACATATCATATCATTACATTGGCTTAAATATTGCAAAACATTATACAATTATTATGCTTTCATAACATACTTTTAGAAAATAATTAAAATATTATGTTGCAGTAGAAATTTTGGCAGTATAACAGTTTAGTAAATGGGTATCCCGGGCTTAGCCCTTGAGATAAAAATAGTCAAACCAGTCATAAAACATAGCCAAACATCATAGCAACACAGTTTAAAATATAAAGTATAATGTATCAATATAAAAGCTTAGAGTAAGAGTTACTACCTCAAGACTTTATTTCCTTTCCTTTAAATCTTGTTTTGAACTAACTTAGGCTTGACTCTTGAACTTGTTTGATGCCTAAGAACATCATTAAACTTTACTTATTAACTTGATAACATCATTTGAACCCATTTATGTATAATGAACCCTAAGCTCCATTCTTAATTTGGCTGTGGGATAGGGATCATGGGAGAGAGAAGAGATGCTTCAAACTCTAAGCTAAATGATAAAAGAAAGGTACTAGAAGAGACTAGGAGGAGTGACTTACCTTGGAGACTCCTTGCCTTGCTCCTTCTTCCTTCTCCTTCTTTCTCTCTTCCTCTCTTTCCTTCTCTCCCTCTCTCTAAAGCCTCCCAAGCTTCTTACCAAATGAGCAAAGAGGGTGGAGGGATATTTGTAGGAAGTTAGGGTCAATGTGGTCAATTGGATTTCATTTTGATCCAAAGGCTCTAAATTATTCTTGATTAATTTATTTTATTTTACATTCTTGCCCTTAAATATTTTCCTATTTGTGAGAGAGGGTGATGAGCATTTTTGTCCAATAATTTTTGGTCAAAAAATAAAAAAGTGAACATGTACTCTTGTTATTTTATCAGATCCGGTTTGAGTATTTTTTTCTGAATTTTCCTTCATATCCTATATCTTTATCTGTTTATTTTATCTGTGTAGTTTAATTACTTTTCTCTCTTTACTTTTCCATGTGAGGACCAATAGTTTTGCTTGCTTTTTATTATTCATCTCACTCGACATTTACTATTCACGTGGAACCCCATTTTATCGGACTTGTACTTTTTCCTCTCCGGGCCCATATAACCAATATTACTTGTACTTTTAACTACCACCGGAGTATCAAAATATTATTTTCTCTCTCTTCTTCTATAAAATAACCATTTTACCCTTAACTTTTGGCAAAATGACTGTTTTATCCTTTTAAACCCGTTTTTGATATTTTGGACTTTAAATCTATTTAATTAAATATCTAGACTTCTCCAATCATTATAAATTAATCCAGAATAATTTAATATCATTTATAGCATTATTTGGTTATAATATTCATACATGAAAAATGAGGATGTTACAATAGCAAAATGAAATAGTCAATACAAAGGGAAGACTTATTCAATACCTCTAATTAGTAATTAAAAAAACATACTTTCAGCAAAAAAAAAAAATTATAAGAACATACTTATATGCTCTTTGGAAAAAAATTTCTAGTTTCATGAAATTTCATAATAAAGTTTTCATTGTCTTCATTATGATAAGCTTGCTCTACACATTAAAAAAACTCAATTTAAAGCTTTGAAATTTATATTTACCTTGTTTCTTATACTTCCAATTTTCAGACATTTAATCTTATCCCTTCAATTTTTTTAAAAAAATATCATTTTAATTCAAGTTTTCATATAATAATACCAGTCATCACTAAAAATGTGGCTTAACAACAGTGACAAGTAAAACAAGTTTGAAACAAAGTATGAAGCTGCATAGCAAAATGTGTGAGGAGCATCAAATTAGATTCAATTACCATCATTTTTAATGCCAACAAGTAGCTTGGTCTCTACTCTAGTTGTTGCCACTACGTCAAATGAGTAATGAAAATTAGCCCACCACAATTTGTTTAGAAGAAATAACACACTATAAATATTAAACAGATAAATCATATTTTTGTGCACTATAAAAGAAGATTCTTAGAGGACAAGAGGAGTTAGTAAGAAGAGTCGATCAAATAGCTTGAATCCCTATTAAAAGGCATATATGAAGATCAAGAAGGACACTAAAAAAAAGTTATTAAGCGTAATCTCTTGATGGATGATTTATCTGAATATATGATATTTAATAGAGTTCATTGGCGTTGTATGATTCATGTAGCCAACCCCCCTTAATAAAATAAGGTTGATGTTGTTGTATACAAGAAGATTCTTACTTTTTGCACTATTTTTTTTTGGAAATACACAGGTTATATCCTTTCCAAGAGTAGCGAGGAAGCCCCCATCACCAAAATCCTAGACATGAAAACCTAGAAACTAGCAGGTAGAAGAACTACATTTTACTATCACCATGTGCAAAGTGAATTTATGAGAATGTACAATAGTATTATTTAAAGCAAGTTCAACAAACTATTTAAACCTGTAATTTATTTTAAAATAAGAAAGCATCAAAGTCCATAATAGTGTTCTATGTTATAACTTTCATTCCATCTCAGCTTGACTATTTAAATCTGTAATTCCATTAAAATTTTCATGCTATGATACCATTCTCCATAGTATCAACCAGGCTCTTCTTATTCCCTTCATGTATACCAAAAAAAAAAAATTACAACGTCTATTCAAATATTAAGGAAGACCAATAAATGAAGAAATAACTTCTTAACTTACCTTAAAAAAATCTATTAAAAGCATGACTAGGTGCAAAAATGTGTCATTGAACTTGTTGATGTCAGCAAGCATCATTTTGTAGAACCTGGTTGAATTCTATGTTCAATCTGTACACCATTATGATATATATTGAGCAATAAAAAATAATTACTTCATCAGCAAACTAATAAAAATTGGAGTCATTTCCATAATGAAAAGCTGAAAAAGTGGAATAGCATTAAAGTGAAAAATACCTAAATCTACTGCAAATACTTCTTACTCCACGGCCTCCATTTTTACTAGCGGTGAAATAAAGAACTAGGAAAATCTGATAAGGCAATAGAACCAGCAAAAATTAAAATATTTAAACCTAAAAACAATAATTTAGCTTTATCAAACAAGCAGCATTTACCTCATCAACAGAATAGAAGTGCATACCAATCTTAAGGTTAGTAATATAAAGACTGAGTAATTAAAATCATTACAACTATAGTTTATGCCCAACATAACCAATAACTAATATAGCTCATTACATAAAATATTTGCCACACAACTTACTAAAGCACTACTTTCCAACATACATCAAATGCAGTAAAAATGTCTAAGGACAATGATATATGAGTTTGATATTTTATATATTCTTATACTTTTAAAGCTTTATAGCACAAGTAGCCGGTTATCTAATAAAATAGAAGATAATAAAAAACTTGTGCTATTTATATTTGGAAAATTGCAGGTACTAAATTTCCTTGTACAAAATGCACATTAATTAGGATGTTAGGAACAAGTAGAAAATCTATTGCCAATTTAAAGATATAAATTGAAACATAAACTATCTACAAATTGTAATGTGTAAAACCATATACTATATAGAAATTCTGCTACTAGTATAATGTATAGCAAGATTTGCCTTTTCAAGGCACCCTTGAGAAACTTTGGCTTCACTTCAAAGTGATAGCATGTATGCTCAGTCTTTGTGGACATATTAGATGAGCCACCATGCTTGGACAAATAACTCTCATACTAACAATTAAAAGAGTCAAACATCTAAGCCAATCAACCTAAACACATGCTTCTGTTGCACATATTCAGAGCACATTTAACTAGATGATAATCAACAATATTTTCTCTTGAAGGACTTCAAAAACAATATTCTATAAACACACATCAAACAGGACATTTTAGACTTAGCAGCAAACAATTAAAAACATTGAATTCTTTTTTTCAAGTCAAAAGAAGACTTTTGATAGGATTTGTTTTGACAAGACAGCACAAATTTCACCATTATTCATTGCGTGGGACTTTGAAAAGGGATACATTAATATAGTATTAGTTATCTTCAATTACTTGTTATGCCCACATTGTCTAACACAAATCTCAGGTAGTAACTAGCTTGTCAAAGCAATTTGTCCTTGAACATCAAAATCATTGAACAAGCCATGAGATAGATACCAAAGTATCCTACCCAAATGCTTCTTGCATATTCTCTTAATTAATGCAGATGTGCAACAACTAAAAACTTGATCACAACTTTTTCCACCACCCTGAATATATAATAAGTCAGATATATGCATTAATGCCAGGTACATGAAAAATTAAAGGCATTCATAATATTCATAATATAGTGGCAAAGCATAACACTAACCAAGCAAGATTAGTGTAGCAACAGAATAAAAAAACTTCATCAGCTCATAGGAAACATCTATCCACAAGTATAAATTCCTGTTAAAATAGCAGCTATAATAAATTCTATAGCACTTATTGGTATTTCTTGACCTAGATTCTTAGCCTTATAAGCTTTGCACTCAGTCTTTATTGCAACACCTTGGGTAATGCCGGGAAGAACCCCTAAGTGTCTTTCCCTTAGGCTAGGGTCCTTCACAACCTAGAGTTTAAGGTAGGAGATACAAAAAGGGAAGAGAGAGAGAGAGAGAGAATATAAACATGGTTCTATAATATATAAATTTGACAATGTAGTGGTATTAAAAAAAAGAAAAAAATTTGACAATGCAAAGAAAGAAGGTGAAGTGATATAAAACACACACACGGAGCATAATGATATGCATTTGCCATTGAACTTGAGATATCTTTTATTTTCTATTTAAATGGCATGACTATGAGAATACTAATTTATCAAATGAGCTTAAAGGCATTATGCACTGAACACGATTTATAGTGGAAATCAAAACTGAACTATTATTAATGAAATGAAACATGAAGAATATTAATTTGGGGTTCAAACCACAGGCACTCCATATATGGTTGCAATTATCTGTGCAGTCTCATTAGCTCGTTGCAAGTTAGAAGAATATACGGCAAAAATCTTTGCACCCTAACTTGCAATTTTGACTTGAAACTAATATCATAAGTCAGTAACATCAATAAAATACAATCAATTTAGTTTCTTCATAACCATCCCGCAATCACTCATCACCTAATATTTTTGCCAAAATAAATTTGAAAGCATATAATTGAAGTTTTTATAGTTGCTCAAAAATTAAAAACCCAAGATTTATGTTTGAAGATTACATGATTCTCTACGCAAGGCACAAATTCCATGCCGAAAAGCCCAGATTTGAAGTCTTCAAAGCATCAAATGCAAATCTGTGTCCCATCGCTAAGGCACAAATTCCATGCCGAAAAGCCCAAATTTGAAGTCTTCAAAGCATCAAATGCAAATCTGTGTCCCATCACTACTGCTTGAGGAACTAATGAAGTTTTGTCTGAAGTGATACTGATGGTGAGATGAAGCTGCGATGTTGATGGTGAGATGAAGCTACGATGTTGATGGTGTGACGAAGCTGCAATGCCAAAGGTGAGAATGAGAGATCTTAGATGTCGATGGTGAGAGTGAGAGATCCAACATAGAGATGATTTGGGGCATAGGGTTCGAACCTATTCATTTGAATCAAATCTCCAGCGCAAACTCACCTAAAGATGTGCAGAACAGACAAGCTACGTCGGGCTTTAGGGAGGACAAGAGGGATAGACTGAGACAGTGAACGAACAAAGTGCTAGGGCTTAAAGGATTGATGGTGAGGACATGGTCGAAAGTGAAGGAAACGAGAAGGCTTAAGTAATTTAAATATTTTTTAAATAACTTTAAATGACGTTTCCTTTCAAAATGCTATCAACTCGAACTTTAATTAGCGTTTTATGAGGAATCACCATCTAAAATTATTTACCAATTGTTTTAATTTATAAATAATCTTAGTTAGTATTTAATGGTAAACGCTAATTGAGATGGAATTTTCTATGGCGTTTCCTTTGGAAGGAAAGGCCAACTAAAGTATTTTTTAATTTTTTATTTTTTTTCGCATCCACTTTTAGTTGGCTTTCTTTCAGAAACGCTAACTAAAGCATTTCACGTCCCATTTTAATTGGTTTTTTTATAGAAACGCCAACTATTGATTGCCATTAAAATCCAAAATTGACGTTATGTCCCCCGGAACAAAATTGAATTTAATTAATGTTAGAGAGTTTAATTTATGAGTTAACTATATTAAATAAGTATAATTTAAAAAATAGTTAAAAATTTTCAATTTTCAATTATTATCTTTAATCCATAGATAATAATTAAGAATATTTTATTATAATTAAAAGTGTTTTATATAAATTGAAACAGATGAGTACATGGTCGTGGGAATTGGTTCAGGCGATCAGATTTAAGGTGGGACCTTTCCTGGCCTTCAACTCCGAACTCGGTGTTTTGACATTTTAGGTTCATTAATTCCCCGATTTCCCTCCTTCTACTATTATCATTGTTTTTTTTTTTTATCAAGACTATTATCATTCTTTTTATCCGTTATATTTTAAAAAAGAATTTTTGTTTCTAATTATTTATTATTTTAAAATTTTAAGATAATATTAATTATTAATTTTTCACTTATATTTTCATCAGTCATCTTAAAAGTTAAAAATAATATTAATTACTCTTTTTTACCTACTTCCTCTATTTTCTATTATAAATCATATTTTAGAAGAATTGGAACATGCAAAATATAAGTTACTTTGTAAGTATTAAATATCAATTTTCATGTTTATCCCTTATTAAATAATTATAGTAAAGAAAGAATAAGAAAAATATAATTAAGATACGATATAATTTAATAAGAATAATATTAAAAAGTTGTGGCAAATTTTATAAAGTTTAAGAATTTTAATTACTTTTAATTACTTTTTTTATATCTGTAAATCAGTTAAAAGTGACTTATAATAAGAAATAGAAAGAGTTTTTATTTCTGTAAGGGTATATTAATAAATTTGAAAAAAAACTCTACTATATTAACTGTATTTGTTAAGATGTGTGATAACAAAATAGTATTTTACTAACCTCCATAACCATTCATTAATTGTTCTAACGCTTCTCTTTTTAATCCTCACAGTTCACCAGTAATTCGTTACTCTTTCATTTTTCTTCTTCTAGTTCCTCAATTACTTCCATCCATTGCATTTTTTTTATAGGATAAAAACGTTGGAAATTTTATCTATACTTTAAAATTTATAGATTGAACTTTAAAATTTATAAATTGAAGTTCATTGAAATAATTAAATTAATGAGCAATTAATAGTGAATTTGAATTTTTTTCCTTTCTAATCTTATAAAAGTTCAATTGGATCTCTGATTAAAAAATAGACAATGTTATTAATGATATTATCTGTTTTTTTTTTCCTCTGAACAACCCAATTTTTTTTCACTTTTTTACCATGTGCACATTATCTGAAATTTAATGCTAAATTTAACAATTTATTATCTTACATAGTATTTCTTTGGATCCTTAATATAAAACTATTTTAACTAAATAAATGATTAAGGTGAAGAGTTAAAATTGGTTACCAATATTATTTTTTTTAAAATTATAATATTTTTCTAAAATTACTTTTATGAAATTTTATTGTTGAAAAAAAGTGAATATACCATTTCATTTAATGCTCGTTCTATTAATGATCTTATAATAAATACAGAGATAATTAATGTAGCTGACATATGGCCATCTAAAAAAAAAAACTTATAAATACTCATAAAAGAAAATATACTACTCATATTGTTATTAATTTATGTCGTCTCTAAACAGAGTGTCGTCACAAAAAAATTATACAAAATTATAAAAGCAATATGAATGATTTGTTTAATTAAACGAAAAGCACTTGGACAAAATTAGTTGAGAAATTGAGATACAGGGGTTGTCTGGTTCGTATTTGTCAAAATTGAGTTTGAGAGAATGAATTTGTTAAAACTGAGTTAGGGTAAAAGCAAAAGGCATATATAGCTTTTTATGTTGATTGGATTTTAGATTTATAACTTAGTTTGCATTCTAGTGTAGTGGTTCCATATATTTGGGAATATTGAACAAAATTGGAGAGTTTGGATTTAAAATTAAGTTTAGAAGCACAACTCATCAGGCTCATGTATACATATATATTAGGCTCAGTTGGTTAGATGTATAGAGTGAAATTCATTTCTATATTCATATAATTATTATTTAAGTATATTTATTTATTAAAAAAACTGACAAAAAGACAGCTTTTTATTTTAAAACACATTTTCATGTTATGCTTTAACCCTGTGAAATATATTCAAATTTCAAAGAACAAGATAATGTCGACAGATTAAGAAATGACACCGGTCTAGACGAATGTCTGGACTCTGGATAAATAGTAAATGATATTAAATGAATAATAATGATGATAAGTGATTCTGTTTTTTATTTATAGTATTCGTGTCTTCTTCATTTTATTATTATTTTTATTTTATTTATAATCAAGTCCTTAAAAAATTGCAACTCTAATTCGCGAAGACAAAAGTCAAGTAAGAATTTGAACTCTACTTTAAAAAAAAAAACATGTGTATATAAATAAAACCTGGATCATTTCCTTTTTGATCTGATAGTTATAATCTCTGGCAACCTGTAAATTAAGATCCAACAACCTCACATCAAATCACCAAGCTGCTGGTTGTTGTACGCAATTCTCTTTTATCTCTGAAATGAGGAGGCATCATTTTAATATATATATCATCAATTACCCAAGATAGTAAAAGTTAAGAATGTACATAATTAAATTATCCAAATTAAGGTGATTAAAGAGGGGGCATATGGGTAATTATCTCGAAAGCATAAACTCATGTAGTGTAAGCATCTTGGAAGTTAGTAGAAAATAGCTAGAAGAGGAAGACAGAGAAAAGAAAGGCTGAGTCAGAGTCATTTTCAAGGCTTCGGGGAGAGAGAAAGAGAGAGGTGTGACTGAAAGAAAGGAAGGAAGGAAGCGTTGGCGTCTTTTGGCGTCCACGCAGCTCAAAACACGCACTGTCAGTTTGTAAACATAATTCCCCTTCACACGCATCCATCTCTGCTAATTAAGTAAATTTATCATTCTATTCTTTTCTCAGTCTCTCTCCAAATACATCCACGTAAAAAAATAAATCTTATCTTTAATTACTACAATGAAAAAACCCATTAAAATGAAGACAACTCCACCATATAATATAAAAAAAAATTAAATCCCTTCTTAACGCCATTTAGATCTTTATTAATCATATTCACAAAAAACAAATATAAATAGTGTATAACTTCATGTGGCAATAAAATAAATAAATAAACAAATAAACAATGGGGGAAACTACACCTGTCTCTATAGTAGTGTTGTTTTATCATTATTGTTATTATTATATTATATTATATTAGAAGGGAAAAATTTAGAACTTAAAAAATAAGCATAGTATATAAAAAGAAATATATTAAATTTTGATCACGTTAAAATTCATAAAATATGCCAGTTTAACCGAAGTCTTTAAATATATTACTACCTTTTTATATGAGCCTTTTATTTTCCTTTTTCCTTTTTAATATTTTTTGTCCTTTTTGACTATGAAACAAAATTCTCTTTCAAGAATACATCATCGTCGCCATCACTGCCATAAATCAAACCCATCTCCACATTCATAACTCATTTCCCCTCATGAATGTACAGCTCTAGAGAGGGAAAGAAGAAAGAATAGACAGAGAGTGAGAAGAAGAAGAAGGAAGAAGCAATTCGAGAATAACTGGTAGTAAGAGGGCTTATCGCATGTTTGCTTCACGCAAACAACTAAATGTGGGTGTTAACCCCTCTGCTCCTTCGCGTGGCTTTAAAGACTTCCTCTATATCCTTTCAAAATCCCTCTCATTAAAAATACACTAACCCCACCAAACCCTAAAATTTCATATACCATACCTCATACACCTCAATTTTCACCATCTAAAACCCTAATCTAACCTTCTTCCTTTCACAAATATTCGTAATTCCCCCATTCAAGATGAGTACAAACTCATCGAGTACCGTTACTGGTACTGGTAGCGGAGGCGGAAGCAGCAGTGGTGGTGGTGGCGGAGGGCCGTGCGGTGCCTGCAAGTTCCTCAGAAGGAAGTGCGTGCCGGGTTGCATCTTCGCTCCCTACTTCGACTCTGAGCAAGGAGCGACGCACTTCGCAGCGGTGCACAAGGTGTTCGGAGCGAGCAACGTGTCGAAGCTGCTTCTGAACATTCCGGTGCACAAGCGGCTGGACGCGGTGGTGACCATTTGCTTTGAGGCTCAGGCTCGGCTAAGAGACCCTGTGTATGGATGTGTCGCCAACATCTTCGCTCTTCAGCAACAGGTGATTGATTATATTAATTAATTAATTCAGCTATTTATTTAACTTGTTAATCAATCAATTCGCATTTAATATATCCATGTGATGCATTATTCATGTGATCTCTAGATAAGGATCGAGAGATGTTGTTGGCATATTCGCCAGAGAAATGTTTGATCATACCATTTGTTTGTTTCTTTCAATATTGTCTTATCAGTACTTTGGTCTCTGAACTTTGATATGTATGTAGCTGGCTAGGCTGCGGAAGAAGCTGGGTAGGTGAATGAATCTTTAGAAAGTGGCATTTTTTAATTTCTGAAATTATCAACAGTACGAGATTTAGACTTCGATAATTGGCATATATATGTACATGGTGTGTTCTTAGGATCGTCTTCAGGGTAAGATCTTCTTTGTGTGGAGTTTTAGATTTAGAGGCTAAGATTGTTACAGGTTTTAGATCAGAGACATCTTTAATATATATATATATATATATATTCGTTATAGAAAGTTGTCATTAAAGAAAACTGCCATAGTATGATTAAGTAACCCACTATTTCTGTTTTATATGATTTGTTTTTAAGCCTAAGAGTGAAAACGGCTTTGACCCAGATCTACTTCATTGATCACATGGAATTTGGCTGGTGGTTTCAGTTCACTAATAACTCATTTAATTCACAAGTTTGAAGGGAAAGGAATTGGAAAACGAAGAAGTTGGTTTTAGGCCCATAAATACTGTTAAATGTTAATTAAATATATGGATCCAACTTACAAAAAATACATGCATAAACTAATATACTCGCAAAGTCGCTTGATCCAACGCGTCAATAGAAACTACTTTTCGGTAGGATTTGAATATAATTCTATCATCCAAAAATATTTAATTGAGCCTACTTTCATCGGTTTATTTTTGCGGTCAACTCATATGATAAACATCTCATAAGAGAGTTTCATTAAAATTTTATGTATTTTAATATACTTATATATTTGGTGAAATTATGCTTTTCGAAATTTAATCAATTATGTTATTGTTAACTGGTGAGGAAAAACTAGCTGTGATTAATAATTTATTTTTAGTAATTCTTATTTCATGAGATGTTTGGAGATAGAATGAAAATATATTCCTTGAGTATAGCTGATCACTTGCATATTCTTAAGGTTGTGCAAGGGATATATATGTTATATAGACAGTTTAAATTTTATAGTTTTTTTTAATTAAAATTATCATTTTTAATGCTTAATTAGTTAAAAAATTATATTTATGTTGAATTTGAATGATCTAGGTAAAAATGCTCATTGTCTGCATATTTCTAATTAAGTAGGGGATGTAAACTTGAGAGGTATTCTCCTTTCGGTCTCTTGATATGTGTGTAAGAGAGAGAACCCAAGTTGGAGGATAAAATAGTTTATCTGTAGTCTTGTTAAGAAAAAGTTGCATGAAATCTTAAAGGAAACAAAATTAATTAAAGTTAATCATAATTAAGAAGTATAATAGAGTACGTGTTTGTTTGTGGCTGACACTTGTGAATTACTTATTCTAATTTATATTATAATAATATATTTTATATAATAAGTTTTTGTTTAAAATATAGAGTATTAAATATTTTTTTTATTTTATTTTTATTTTTAGTATTTTCTCTCTTTTTTTTTATAATTTTATAAAGATAGTAGAATAAAATATTTAATAAATATAAAATAGAAAATATGAATATTTTTATATTAATTTTAGTTAAAAATAATTCTTTTTAACATATGGAATTAATATAAAATATTTTATATTATAATATGGATAGAAAGAAGGAAATGGTTTTATAAGAAGAAATCATGCGAAACCACAAATCAAGGGAGGACAGAAGCCGTAGGAGGAAACATGGTCGGTGGAGATGGTTTTTGAGAAAAGTTGTGAGAGGAGAGAGAAAGTAGGGGTAGGGGGTAGGGGGGATGATGGCATGGAACCTAGGCGGACAGTTTCATGCTTTTTGCTGAAATCTATAAAGAAAAACCCCAGGCCCCAATACCCCTATTTTCTTTTTTATTTCTTAATTAATAAAGCTAATTAGATCTCCTATATTACATGAATCTTGTAAAATAATAACACAATTATGATTTATAAATAGTAAAACTTATTAATATGTAGATAAATAGATTATGGCATAAAGACATAATTTATATTTATGAATAGAATAATTTGTTATACATTTATACATTTATAATATGCATGTAATTTATCTTAAATTAGGTGTAAAGTATATATTTAATAATTAAATTTTATATTATATACATACATTTTTAAATTTATAAATTATACAATTAAATCATCTATAATTTATAAATAGTTTAATTTATTTTGTTTATACACACACACCTGCATCTATGTATATGATGTGGTGAGGTAGTCGGCGGTTGCACGCTGGCTTTTCGTCGATTGGTTCATAGGGAGGGGCCATGCGTTTCTCGGTTTTTTTTGCTTGTTTTCTGGATTTGGTCGGTTAGTTTCTTGGGTTTCTCCTCCTTTTTTACACGTATATTTTTTTTTCCTTTTTTTTTTTTTAATTTCCGCCACTTCATTTTTCTGTCCCCGTCACCTTTCTTCATTCTCATTCTCCCTTTTCTGATTTTAATTTAAAGGTTTTATTCATGTTCATGTATGATACTACTTTGTGTGTTCCCCAAAAAAAGAATTCAGACTCAAATTTAGGTATTCTTCTTAATTTGCATAGAAGAATCACCTGAGAAACCAAATTTTTGCTTTGCCTTTTTCCAAAAAAGATATTATTGTATAATTTCACTTCACATTTTCATCGAGGTGAGAAATTGGGAGTGTTCTATATTAGTATAACTTTATGTATTACCAATAACTTCTCATATTTTATCTTTTAATATTGAGTTTTCTATTTTTACTCAGTTATTTGGATTTCTTGAACTTTTACACCAAAATGGTCCCTTGTTGCATACGTTTATAGCGGTGAATTTTATAATATATATATAAAATATTTATAATTATTTTAAGCATGTTGAAAATTGAATTTATTCAATTATAACAACAAAAATTTACATCAAGTTCCATCTTTTTCAAAGTTAAGGGAAAAAATAAAAGACAACTCTCTATCGATCGGCAATTTTTCCTTAGAAATGAGAAGTTTCAATATTTAAATATGTATGTACCTTTCTTCCATTTGTTGTTGGGGGAGAACTTGTCAACATTCGTATTATTTTATTGTTCAACACCATGAGAGTGTAGAGCCAAATAAGACAAACTTCCTAAAGCGACAAAACACTTCAAAAGTTTAAAATAATAATAATATAAACAGACTTGAATATCTTACTGATTCTTTTGTTCTGTTGTCATGTGAATGTTTAACTATTATTAGTCATCATCTCCTGCTCTTTTATAAATGGCCGTGAGATTATTTAATTTAATCCCTATAACTAATATTCCTATGCTCTCATTATTGCTCATTCTCTCAAATTCTGATTATTCAACAAAATCTTTAAAATACTGCCCATGATATATGACTATATATTAGGTTATTATATATACTTCTCCTACTATGTGGAACTTTGTACCTCATTGATAGCTAACCTGTTAATGTATAACACTGATTCAATGACCACACACACACCCCTTAAACGTATACACACACACACACACACACACCCCTTAAACGTATACACACACACACACACACACACACTTGATATTATCTATTGAAAACATTTTATTGGAAAAAAATTTAATGGTTAATTTATTGGTGGATGAGAAGATTTATGGAACCAACTAAACATAGTAACATAATATATTAAATACTGAAAAATTGATGAGGATCGAGTGTTATTAGAAATTTATATAGATCTTAATGTTTTGATAAGCTAATCATATTAATTTGTTCACTTGTTTAAGACGCGGTTTCTTGAAAAGCTCCACTATTATAACCTCAATAAGTTTGTTTCAAGGTCAACCTTTACCTGCCATTCTTAAGTTAATCCACCCTTCATGAGACTCCCACACTAATTTGTTGTCCAAAACTTTAAAAATAGGATAGCAAGAATATTAACAAAGTTGTCCCACTCACTTTTCATGCCACTATTTTCAAGTCTAAACCAACATTGCTTATTTATGCTTAGTTTTTAATTATAGCAGAGAATTGTTTACTGTTCAGTTGTTCTATGTTTTAAAATTCAATTATGATATATAGAAAGTAAATGATTTGATGCTAGCTAAACTTGTGAATAACTTTATAAAATATTGATTAAAAATTTTAATAAACTAGATATTTGTATTATCATACTGCTCATAACATTTTTAAGTTGACTGGTTCATTAGGTTGTGAATTTACAAGCAGAACTTTCTTACTTGCAAGGCCACCTTGCTGCATTGGAGCTGCCCCGTCCACCACCTCCTCCCTTGCCACAGGCCACATTACCGCCACCAACGATGTCGATTGCCAACATCCCGTCCGGCTCATCTTCTTCTATCCCAGCAGCCTATGATTTATCTTCACTTTTTGATCCAATGGTCCAAACTTCATGGGCCTTGCCTCAACGGCCCATGGATCTCCATCAATATGGATCTAGCAGTTCACCGTCAATAGGTAGTGGTGGTGGAGGTGGCGGCGATCTTCATGCCCTCGCAAGAGAACTCCTCAGTAGACATGGATGTCCTCCATCTTCAGCACCAATGGCTTGCTCTAAAGCCTCCTCATCACCTCCATCACTTTCCAAATGATGATTCTGACTTAATCAACAAATCGTTGCCTTCAGTTGATGGGAACCTAGTTAGGAAAGGGGCCTTCATATTTCTCAATGATATTAGATTAGCAAGTAATTACAATTACTGTTCTCTGAATTTTTATTTTAATCCCGCTGTCCTCTTTTTTTTGTTAAAATACTAGTTAATGAACTTATCATATACCTACATTATTAACTACTCATTTTCAATATTTTTGTTTTCATGATCACTTCGCGTCAATGCGTGGTGATAATTTTCGGCGCATTAGCTCCTGCGAAATTATGATAAGAAATATATATATTAAAAAAATTTAACGAAATACTCTTTCAATGTTTGGACAGACGAAAATTACAAATATAATTTATTATTGGGCCTGCATCATATAGTGTTGGGCTGCAAATGATGAAAGCTGGTGCTTTCTTCTCCAACCAATGAAAAGAAAATGGTAACATTTGAGATTCACCATTTTTTGGCCTTCAAAACGAATGGGAAAAACATTTAGAGGAGGGGGTCCAAGATTTGGTAATTGGGGTTCACTCCTTGCATAATATGGGGAAAAATCGTTAATCATCTAAAAAATATATTGCATCTATGTATATATATATATATATGGCCAACTCTTGTATCTATGTATTTTGATTTTTAAATGGAACCTAAAAATGTTTGCTTGCGGTGTTGACATAATATAACCGCAAGATTCGGGGACTCCCGTGGGAGAAGAAGCCCAGTCTCCCCATCTGTTATAGCCTGTGTCCTTTCTCTATTGTCCGTAACATGGCCCATATATTTTATTTTAGACTAAGGTGAGAATGGTTGACTTGTGCCAAAGCCCACAAAATTTTAGTGTTGGGTCTAATTTATATCCAATATCACGTGCTGGTCCATATTGTTTAGCCGAAAAAACTGTTTTCATATTGGGTCGTACTTTCACCTTTTTTTTTTTGGATACTTTCTTTAAAAGGGAAATTTAATAAGTACATTCCTATTGTTTACACTTTTTTTTTTAAAAAAAAAGGTCCTTGAACTTTAAAATAAAATCATGCAAATTAATCCCTAGACATTGCAGTATTTGCGCTGTTAGTCCCTAGTTAGTTAGCATGTTCCTGGAACTCATCCTCCACATGTTTGTTATGAGCAAGCCCAGCAAAGCCCATTCTAATAGGGTCTAGAGTGAGGAGTTTTAGGATGGACAGGTGGCCACAAAATAAGGAAATCATGCATGAAATGAAGGCGTTAGTGGAAGTAACAGAATTGGAGAACTATTATGGAAGCTTAGAGATATATGAGAGGTAGTAGTGGAAGTCAGGGTGTGGAGAATTTGGTTGTAACTTTTCTATTGAGTGTTTCTTCCTCTCTTCTTCTTCGTGGCTTCTTCCCCTGTGTTGCTCCTTTGTTTTCTTTCTTGTGACTAATGAGAGCTGTAGCTTATTGTCTCGATGTGTTAAAATCTTTGGATCAGTGCAATAAAACTACATTACTATATATTTCCATTACCGTGTTTGCTTGTTACAGGTGTGCTGCTTACATTGTCCATGTGGGCTGCTGTGTTGGCAAACATGCTCTGATGAACCTAGACACTGAGTAAATAAGAAAACATTGTACAATACAAATTGAAGAGAAGGTCGAAACAGTTGTTTGACCAAAATCTAGAGGGGGGCAGCTGCAGTAGGAAAATGATGATAAAATGATGAGTGGGAATGATGCAAATGCAGAAGCGTGGACACGCAGTAGGAGAAAAAGGGGAATGCGAGGTTTGAACAAATGTGAGAGGAAGAAGAGAGGCGATATCGCTTGTCCAAGGTTGAAGCTCGTCTCGTCTGATAAAAAAATTAAAATAAAACGGTCAAGTTAAAATGACAGAAAAAGAGAGATAATTAAATAGGGGAGGCGTAATTTTACTTGATGTTATTTTATCAAGTTTTTATATTTTGTAGGTATTTTGCATATTTGGTCCTTAAATTTATACTTCATTCTGAAAATAAATAAAAAAGTTTAAAATGTTAAAACCTTTTTTTTATAGAGTATCCCATTGTCGGATGACAAAAAGTCACTTTTTGGTCCTTTTAACTTTAATTTATTTTGGTTTATTAATTTTATTTTGATTTTTTAATTCTTTAATTTTTAAAATATAGTTAAAACGTTTCCTATTATTAGCATCATTTAACATTTTTAAATTAAATAAATAATTATTATATATTAACATATATGCTAACAAAACAATATTCCATACTTATTATCATATAGTATTCATTGATCTTATCTTTCAAACATTTTTAAATTAAATAAATAATTAAAAATAAATAATTATAAATAATTGGCTTCCTAACAACACCTTTATCATAGTACTATTTTTTTGTCATGAAATATGAGTTTAATAAATGTATCAGTATTGAAGAATAATTTATCAGCATTTGAGAATGTGTTGCTAGCATTTTCTATTAATGGAGTTAGTGATAAGGAAATTGTTAATTGTATTTTGAAAATTAATTGATTAATATGGAACATAATAACGCTAAATGACCAAAATGAAACCTAGATTAAAATTGAAGGATTAAATATGTACTTTTACCTTATAAGATTTATATTCTCTTCTATATTCTACTAAATACTAATTTCACTACCTCATTTAATTTTTTTTTCATTTCTTTTTTCAATCTATCGTGATATGCCTTCACTTTTTTTTTGTAAATATCAACTCACTCACATCATCTCTCTCTCTTAAGAAATGAAGATAGATATTTATTTTGAGTATATATTTGAAAATATTGACTATAGATAAATTTAAATATTTATATTATATTAGTTATTATATATATATATATCATAATTTGTATTTATTTTATATTTTAGATGTTAAACTTTTATTCAAATAACATATGTTTTTTAATTTGCATCCCACTAACCAAATTTTTGCTTCGTCCTTACCTTGGAAAAAGGGGAGATGTAGCAACATGAAGTTCTTTTCTTTACATGTTGTATGGTTGGAGGGATTTGGAGAGGATGAAAGAGGCTCGTTTCGTTCAACTTATTTGATAGGAGAAGATGGAAAATTTTAATCATACCATCCCTCCCCATTAAAAAGTAGAGGATTTGAAGGGAAAATGAATAATAAAAAAATTAATAATTAAACTAACCTCATTTTTGTTATTATTTAAAAAAATGCCTTCTGTGCTATAATGAATAATATATATATATATGATGTTTTGGAATAAAAATAATATATATGCCATTTGTTTATTAATGTAAAAGGAAAAATGTTTATTTTTCCAAAAATAAAATAAAAATAAATTATAATTTAAAAAAGAAAAAAGAACAACTTAAAAATAAATAAAAAATAATTATTTATGTGTTATTATTTTTTCTCCTCCCCTCCCATCAACAAACTAAAGCAACATAAAATTAAAATCCCTCCTCCCCCCATTATTCACTATCCTTGAACTATGAACAGTGTTGGGTTATGAAAGAGTCCATCCATTTGAAAAGGAATGCTGTCCAAGTGGGAATGAAAAAGAATGTGTCCTGAATGTTTGTGTTTGTAAGATATTTTGTATACAGTTTATGGATGATTTCTTCTTTTCTTTACTCATATATCATTTGCTTACCGACGAGCATGCCTTTAATGTTTTCTTAGGGATACCTCTGTTTCTTGAGACAAAAAATAAAGCCTAACTTAGAAAGATATATTGAATAAAAATTTTAATCACCCAAAGAAAAAGTGGATACATTATACATCGTCATCCACATTGCTCCAATTAAAATCTGTTTGTATACAAAGAAAAAGCAAAAGCAAGATTAATTCACAAAATTGCCCACACATTGTCCCTTTAATTTGTCTCTCAGATATAGCATTTTCTTTTGTGGGAAAAAAGAACCGATGCAGGGGTACTAGCTAGGCTCTGTATATATAGAGCTACAATTGTCTAAAGACTCATCAAGTATTAAACTTGAAATCTTCATGGGTGGCCGCGGAAGAAAATGAGAAGCCGTGCATAAGCCAAGAGCCATCTTTACAGGTGAATATGCTACTTGATGAAATCCATGGATATGTCCCAGAGTGGAAGAGCATTGTCCCAAAATATCCACTTCAGGTAATAGGAAATTCATTAACTAGAGGTAGGGTCAGAGCTATGAAAGAAGTTCTACAAGACTTGATTAGAGACTTACAAAATAATGAATTCAAGATGTTTAAAAAAGAGGCATCCTTGCCTTTGGGTTAAAAAAAAATTGTTATATTGATCCATACCCAATATGTTGATATGACCAAATTAGAAGAATGACTCAAGTCACTTAGAGTTAGTCTAGGATAAATTATATTTTATTTTAATTTTTTTAACTATCTTATTCTTTTTGAATTTATTTGATTTTGATTAGGATCAATAATTTGTAGTTTCTTATTTGTATTCAAAGGGACTACTTATAGACTTAGATTTAATTTAATTTAGTTAAAATTATATTAGATAAAACTTATTTTTATCTAACGGAATTAGGAGTTATAGTATGAATTAATATTTTTTTCTCTATTTAAGACTATTCATTGTAAACTTTTTCTTCAGATCAATCAATTTAAAATATTTTCTACTTGTGAGTTCTTCACCAGTTTTACGTGTTCATTTTAGAATACACTCGACTTATCAAGAGAATGATATACTTTTATGGCTTCTCCCATAACTAGAGTTTTTTTTAGACAAATTCTCATTGAATTCTAATTCGATTAACTAGTTTGAGTCAAAGTTCCCTTTTACTATCCTCTATATGTTTTAGATTCCCAAGATAGATTACTTGAATCCATATCAGTTGGTATTAGAGCAAATGTTGGATTCAGACACTTTGTTCACGTCATCACAAACACATCATCTTCAATTTTTCCAGCAACCAAACGTGTCTTTCCTTCCATTAATCTAGTTTAGCCAAACACTCCCTATTTAAGACTATTCATTGGCTTGAGAGAGAGAGGCCAAATAAAAGAAAAGAAAAAGAGGCAAAAAAAAAAAAAGAGAGAGAGAGAAGTTAAGAATAAAGCTTGCTTATTTTTTTTTTTAGCTTTTGAACTCTAGTATTATATTTGTGCCTAATAGTTCTTGACATCTTAGTGATTCTATTAAGAACACCATAAGACACTAGTGTGAGTAATAAAAGGTATGAGAGACATATCATTGAAAAAGACATATCCTTTGAGTGAAACACGTAAGAAGAGTGTGTAAGATCCTTTTCTTTATTCTATTTTTAGGATGTTTGGAAGTAATGGAGGAAATAAAAGAGGTAGAAGTGAAGGTGAATAGGTCCCAAGAGACATGAACTTCTTGTGGAATTCTTTGAAAGCTAAATTAGTCAATATAAATAAGCGATTAGATAATGTTGAATCTGCTACCAAAAGAAAAAAGATACAAAGAAAACTTGAACCATAGTTAGAAGATTATGAATCAGATGTGGAGAAGTGTACTTCAAAAAGTAAGAATTCTTCTAGGTATGACAATGACCTAGGAGGACTCAAGGTAAAGATTCCACCTTTCCATAGGAATGATGATTCAGATGTATATTTGGAGTGGGAAAGAAGAGTAGAACATGTATTCGAGTGTCACAACTACTCTGAAGAGAATAAAGTAAAATTGGTTGCAGTAGAATTCACTGAATATGTAAGCATTTGGTGGGACTAGTTGCAAGTTAGTAGATAAGGGTATAGGAAACTGTTAATTTAGATGTTTTGATGATTCTAAAACAAATAAACTTGAGAGATCCAATATCAAAGGAACACAAGTGAAATGAAGAACAAAGTTGAAGCTTCCTGTTGATTGAAGACCTGTTTTACACATACGCAAGGAACTTATCTGTAAAAGAAGGTAGTTGAGCTTTGAATTTTAATTAACCTAATAATAAATGAGATGACTAATTGAATGATTAGTTCTTAACTCATGATTTCCAAATGATTTTCAAGAAAAGAGCCATCTAATGAGGATAAAGGTTCAATCTCAAACTGATTCTAAGTGCTTAATTGGTTTTCATGAGAATGTTTTAACTTATGGAAATAGGATCTCAATTTCAAAGATGTTCCTAAGTGTTTACCTTGTTTTCTAAACAATATCTTACTTTATACGTATAACCATTTGAGGTTATGGGGATAAAGACTCAATCTCAAAGTTTTTTCAAAGTCTATCCCTTAATTTCATGGAAAGAGATTAAGGTTATCCACATAACACAGTTTGAAAATCAAATTCTCGAGTCTATCTAAGAGGTTATCCTGATAAGGTAAGGACCTTATTCACATAACAAGGTGAACAGTGAAGAAAAGTGGTACTGTGTAGCATGTTATTGGCATAACCTAGGTATGTTATCTGCATAACGTGTGTCACGAAGCACTTGTATCCCTCGGGTAAATAGGTTATCTGCATAACCAAGGGAAGTTATCCGCATAACCTATATTTTAGAATACTTGAACTTTTCTTGGGTAAAACAGGTTATCCGCATAACCAAAGGAGGTTATTCGCATAACCTATATTTCAGAATATTTAAACTTTTCTCAGGTAAAATTGGTTATCTACATAACTTTGAGGGGTTGTCCTGATAATCTAAACTTCATGAAAACTCAGTTTGAGAAAAAATTAACGTTATCCTAATAACTAAATGGGTTTTCAGGAAAATAATTTTGAGTTAAAATTTAGTCATTCCAGGTAGTACATTATCCGTATAACCTAACTAAGTTATCCGCATAACGAAAAACTCCACGTTGAAAATAAAAGTAAACAGTTACCCGTTATTTGCATAACCTGAGGAGGTTATCCACATAACCTCTATCAGATACATTTAATGCGGTAGGTAAATGACTATTTTATTAAGAGTAACGGCTAATCTTTGTTTCCAACGGATAGTTCTGCCCCAAAACTATAAATAGGACCTCATTTAATTTATCGAAAAATGAGAAAAACAATTTACACGTCAAAACTCTGCTGATTCTTTTATTAATTCATTTAAAGCTCAACTACCCTCTGTTTTGCTCATTTATTGTATCTCAACTTTCATATCTATTATTTTGAGAGAATTTTCATTCTGTAATATATCTAAACACTTGTAGAGAGTACTTAGTGTGAGATTACACTAAGGGAAATAGTCTTACTCTTGAGTGAGAAGAGTGAGAAAACTTGTTTTAAGTCCGAAGTTTGGGCTAGTAGTGTTGTACTATGGTCATTGCAAGAACCCAGTCAAATCTTATAAGAGATAGTGAAAAAATTTCAAGTGGTGGCTTGAGGACTGAACGTAGGTCAAGTGCAATAAACCAAATTAGGATAAACTACTGAGTTCTCTTCCCTTTGCTCTCTATTTTTTGCATTCTGTTTTTAGTTATATTTTTAGTATCATTACTGTTTTTCTAATTTACAGAAAAATTTCAATCTTTCCAATTCACCCCCCTCTTGAGAAGCCAGCTGAGCTAATAGAAACATCCTATGAGTTCTTGGTATGAGATAAAAGTTATCGTGAGAATGAGATATATGCTTAGCTATTACTATAGTAATTTACATATTAAATTACAAAGAATAGAGCAAGAAACTCGAAATGTTGATGAATTTTACAAAGAGTTAGAAGTAACTTTGATTCGGGCAAACATAATAGAAGATCTTGAACAAACCATGGCACGGCTTCTATGTCATTTGAGACTAGAAATTTGAGATAGGGTGGAATTGGAGCATTACATAGACATGGAAGAGCTTTTGCATAATACCATCTAAAATCTAGAATATCCTTGTACTCAACTTCTTCTTAGAAGGAATCTAAATCTATTGCTAAATGGAAAGATAGGAAGCTGGGAGAAGTCTCCAAAGATTTCAAGTCTTCCTCACTACTTAAGGAGGGAAGCAAGTCAAAAAATTCATAATTTAGAGGTAAACATGACAATAAACCTTCTTTTTCATCTTCTAGGAAGTGTTTTAAGTGTCAAGGTTTTTGACACATTGCCAATCAGTGTTCAAACAAAAGAATCATGATCATCCGTGAAAATGATGAACTGGCAAATGAAAGTGAAGTTGAAGCTGAAAGTGAATATAAATAGAAATCATCAGATGAATCTTTGGAAGATAGTGTTAATTCAGATAGTTTTAATGATTCTAAACAATAATGAGCTTGGAAACCCAATATCAAAGGAGCTCAAGTAAAATGAAGAACAAAGTTAGAGCTTCATGAGAATTGAAGAGTTATTTCATTAATGTTAGGAATCCAATTTGTAAAAGTTAAGCTTTAAATTTTACTTTACCCGACTTTAAATGAGATATCCATTTGAATGATTAATGATTAGCTCATAGTTTCAAAAAGGTTTTCGTGAAAAGAACTACCTTATGAGGATAAAGTCTCAATTTCAAAGATGTTTCTATGTGTCCACCTTGTTTTCATGAAAATGTTTTACCTTATACGCATAACTACTGAAAGTTATAAGGATAAGGACTCAATCTCAAAGCTTTTCCTAGTGGCCTTTCTTCGATTTTATGAAAAAGGATTGATGTTATTCGCATAACATAGTTGTGCACCATGTACTCAGGTTTGTTTAGGTGATTATCCTGATAAGGTGGGTACTTTATTTGCATAAGAGAGTGAACAGTGAAGGTCAATTATATTGTGCAGCTCATTATTTATATAACTTAGGGAGGTTATCCGGATAACCTAGGGAAGTTATCTGCATAACATGTGTTACAGAGCATTTAGACTCTTCTCTGTTAAATAGGTTGTGCGCATAACCTAGGGAGGTTATCCACATAACCTATGTTACAAAACTCATGATCCTTCCTTAGCAAAATGGGTTATCTGCATAACATTGAGAGGTTATCTGCATAACATTGAGAGGTTATCTTGATAACCTAAGTTTTACAAAAACTCAGTTTGAGAAAAACTTAACGTTATCCTAACAATTGAGTAGGTTTTCATAAAAATATTTTTGAGTTAAAACTTAGTTATTTTGGATAAATGTTATCCACATAACCTAACTAGGTTACCCGTATAATGGAAGGTCTACATTGAAAACAAGAGCCAATAGTTACTCGTTATTTGCATAACTTAAGGAGGTTATCCGCATAACCTTTGTCAGATACATTTAATACAGTTGGTGAATGGCTATTTTTCTAAGAGTAATGGCTAATCCTTGTTGTCCAACAGATAGTTTTGCTCTAAAACTATAAATAAGACCTCATTTAAGTTGTTAGGTAATGAGAAAAAACATATAAATGTCAAAACTTTGTAAAATTTATTATTGAATCTTTCAAAACTTACCTACCATCTATTAGCTCATTTATTGTACTTAAACTTTCATATCCACTCTTTGAGAGAGAGTTTTCATGTTGTGATCTGTATATTCCTACACATATTTAGATAGTGCTTAGTGTGAGAATATACTAAGAGAATTATTATTACTTTTGAGTGAGGAGAGTAAGAGAGTCTTATTTAGCTCAAGGTGTAAGCTGGGTTGTATTGCGGTATTTGCAAGAACCTATTCAAATCTTGCAAAGGATAGCGAAGAAATCTCAAATGGTGGCTTGAGAACTGGACGTAGGTCAAGTGGAATAGACCGAACCAGGATAAGTCTCTATGTCCTCTTCTCATTGCTCTTTATTTCTTCTACGCTGCATTTCAGTAATCTTTTATTATCACTATTATATTTCATTTTTGCAGAAAAATTCAAACTTCTCAATTCACCTCCCTCTTGGGAAGTTAGCTGAACTAACAGATAGATATTATGAACTATTGCATGATGGGAATTTCCTTGTCAACGGAAAAGTTCTTAGTATTCAACCTCAAACAGAGCATAACAATGAATAAAGAGAGCAACTTTTCCATTTGAGATGTCTTATCAAAGACAAATTATGTTGCTTTGTTATTGATGGAGGTAGCTGCACCAATGTTGCTAGTACTCTACTTGTTGAAAAAGCCTACCTTGAAGTATCTTAATCCCCATAATCTCCTATAGATGAATGATGGTAATAGCTGCAAAGTTTCCAAATAGGTTCAATTTTCCTTTTTAATAGGTAAATATCATGATGAAGTTTTATGCGATTTAGCTCCTATGTTTTCAAGACATTTATTGCTTGGAAGACCATGACAATATAACAAAAAAGTACTCCATGATGGATATACTAATTTCTAGTCCTTCAAACATAATGGCAGAAAAGTGATATTAACTCCTCTTACTCCTTTGAAAGCTTATGAAGATTAAATGAGAATCTAAAGAGATTACAAAATGAGAGAGTTGCAAAAGAAAAATGAGAGTATAAAAGAAAAGAGTGAGAGTGAAAAATTAGAAAAATTGCAAAAAACTGAAAAGAGAGAAGAAAGTGAGAAAGAGAGGAAAAAGAGAGAAGAAAGTGAGCAAAAAAGTAAGGGAAACAACAAAGTGAATTTGCTGATAGAAAAATAAGAGATAAAATGGCATTAATGGTGAGGCAAGAGGTCATTGTACTTATGTACAAGAACATATACTTATCTACTAACTAGTTTAATTCTTCCTTGCATTTTAGTGTTTTTACTCTTTTGTAGGAATTTGATGATCTCTTTTTGGAAGAAATATTTGATGGTCTACCTCTCATAAGAGGCATGGAACATCATGTTGATTTTATACTCGAAGCTTCCATCCCCAGCCATCCAGCATATCATGCAAATTCAAAAGAAACAAAAGAAATTCAATGCCAAGTTGAAAAGCTTATGCGAAAAAGGATTTGTAAAGGAAAGTTTGAGTCTATGCACAGGACTAGTAATATTAGTACCCAAGAAGGATGGAAAGTGGAGAATATATGTCGATTGTAGAGTCATCAACAAAATAATAGTAAAATATCACTATATTATTCCCAGGTTAAGTGATATGTTAAATGAGTTGCACGGTGCATCATTATTCTCTAAAATTGATCTTAGAAGTGAGTATTATCAAATTAGAATAAAAGAAGGTAATGAGTGGAAAACAACTTTTAAAACAAAATTTGGACCTTATGAGTAGTTAGTTATGCTTTTGGAGTTAACTAATGCACCTAGCACCTTCATGAGTCTCATGAATCATGTCTTTCGTTCCTTCGTAGGAAAATTTATAGTAGTTTACTTTGATAGTATCTTAGTGTATAGGTGTTTAGATGAGCATATTTTGCATTTACATGAAGTTTTTATTGTCTTGAGGAAAAATAGACTTTTTGTAAATATGGAAAAAATGTTTTTTTGCTTGGATTCTATTATTTTTCTTGGCTTTATTGTAGGAGCACAATGAATCCAAGTAGATGAAGAAAAGGTAAAAGCAATTAAAGATTGGCCAACCCCGAAAAATGCAAATAAAAAATTTTCATGGTTTGTCTAGCTTTTATAAAAAGTTTGTTAAGGATCTCTCAACCATAGCAGCACTTTTAAATGACTAAGTAAAAAAAAATGTGACATTTAAATGGGGTAAAATTCATGATAAAGCATTTAAAACTTTGAAACACAAACTTACAAATGCACCATTAGAGAGAATTGATGATAATGCTTACCGGATTAATTTGTCGAACTCCTATGGTAGTCATGTGAGTGCTACCTTCAATGTTTTTGGATCTATCATTGTACGATGCTGTAAATTCAAGACAAATCCTATTAAGGAATAAGGGAATGATGGAGTCCATGGATATATCCAAGAGTGGAAAAGCACCAACCCAAAAAGATCTACTGTAGGCAATAGATCAGAACTATGAAAGAAGCTCCATAAGGGTTGATTAGAAGATTACAAGATAATGAGTTCAAAATGTTTGAAGAAAAGGCATCATTGCCTTTGGGTTAAAAAAGAATTGTTATATTGATCCAGGTTTAATATGCTGTTATGACTTAATTAGAAGAATGACCCAAGTCACTTAAAATTAGTTTAGGATAAATTATATTTTATTTTAATTTTTTTAGTTGTCTTGTCCTTTTTGAATTTATTTGATTTAGATTAAGAGTAATAATTTGTGGTTTATTGTTTGTATTCAAAAGAACTAATCATAGACTTGAGTTTTATTTAATTTAATTAGAATTCTATTAGATAAAACTTATCTTTATCTAATTGAATTTTAAGTTATAGTAGAAATTAATATTTTACTTCTCTATTTAAGACTATTCATTATAACATTTTTCTTTATATCAAATAATTTAGAATATTTTCTACTTGTAAATTCTTCACAAGCTCTTCATATTTTTCTTAAAATACACCTGACTTATCAAGATAGTGATATACTTTTGTGGTGTTTCCCATAGTTAGAGTTCTTTGAGATAGATTTTCATTGGATTTTAGTTCGATTAATCTGTTTGAGTCAAGTTTCTGCGTCGTTGCCCTCTGTATTTTCTAGATTCTCAAAATAGGTTATTCGAGGGGTCCACATCACTACCAAGTTCACTTCTCATCGTTGATCAATCTCATTCAAGCATCAAACGGATTTCTTGGACAACCTCTATCAACCTTTATACTTGTCTCTCTATATAAATATTTCTCTTATATACAACATCATTCTAATGCGCAAAGCAACAATTACCCAAAGAGAGGGCAGAAGCAAGCTGTGATTACCAGTTATTGTTTGCAAAAGCTCCAGAAAGGGAAGGGAACGTGGGTGTTAGCATCATTTTTTTAGTGAAGTTTTAAGGAACTTTGTAAACTTGCTTTTAGCATATAAGATATAATAAATAATTTTTTTTTAAAATATCTAAATAAAAATATATACTCCCTTTGATTTATATTATAAAGGATTGTGATCATTTTCATGCATACGAAGAAAATTTTATTATATTCTTAAACTTAAAAAAAAAAAGAGCCAATATTTTCAGTTTTACCTTTATTAATTCCACTTATTTCATTAAATATAGTACAAGTTACAATATTAGATTATTAGTAATATAATAAATGAGGAGTAAAAATCATAAATCATTACACGGCGCCTTATACTTCTTCCAGTCCATACAAATTATTTTTTTAGGATTTTTGAGATGTTTCACAATATTTGTTCACTTTAAAATTTCAATACAGTATTCATTACTTATTTTACTATTTTATTTTTCATTAATATTAAATGTATAATTTAAAAAAGCATTTAAATTAAGAACATTTTGATAAAATACTATCAAAGTTTACAATATTCTAGATTATTTAATAATTTTTTATCTTTGTAAAAAACCCTTATCGCACCTGATTTTCATTTGAAAATAAAAAAAAATGGAGTTGCCATAAAAATTTTGAGGGGAAATTCTAAAAAACCTAATGAATAGAAAAGGGTGGTCGAGGAACAATGTTAGGTTTGAGAGTTGGCTGTGTGTAGGGAATGTGTTAAGCATCCTATGCTATCTGTTCGAAAGAATGGTTACCCTAAATTTATTATGCTATAATAATAAGGTCTTAATAATTATTTTAATTATCCTTATTAATTACGTGTGATTATTTAATCAGAAAGAGGGAAAATATTTTATTTTTATAAAGATAAACTTGACATAGAATTGGAGTATAGGGCTTACGTACTCTTGAAATGGATAAAAATGTGTGTCTATTGGTTTGTATTTTTCAAATAAAAATTTTGTGAATGGTTGGTATCTTTTAGTTTTGTAAAAGAATTAATGATTTATTCTTTATTGTATTATATTATTTTATTTTATTTTATTTTGAAGAAAGAGACTTTATCATTATTTTTAGAAAGATGATTTTAGAAAAGCTTTTATAATATCATTGTTGTTTTGTCTTATATATGAAAGAGAATTCTCTAAATATTTTCTATTTTAAATCAATTTTAGAAAATATCTTAACCAGTATTAATTTTTACAGTAAAAATTAGCATCATTTGTAGTTTCTTAAATAACATATTAAATATACACAGAGATTATTGGTGTCTCTTGTGACAAATAATCAAAACAAACAAGAAAGAAGGAATTTTGAAAGAAGAAGAAAGATTTTTTTTAAAAAAATATTTATAATATTAATTCAAGTTTTTTTGGAATCATATTTCAATAGATATGAATTGCTATGATGGTATGGTCATAGTTTTTTAATTAATACCGTGAGTGTCCACAGAGAAAATTAGTATCCCTCATAGTGAACTTGGTGTAAATTAAACTAAGAATACAGAGGAAGATGATTTCAGAAACGAAGAGAAATTTAAATAGAGGCAAGAATGCAATACTTATGGATTGTTTATATATTTATAATGAAGACAAGTTGTAAACCGCTATTAATGGAAAAACAATCCCAAACTACAGCAATTCCAGTGCAGCAGTTTTTTTAAAATATACTCATGCAATTCGGGTGCAGTTAATACCAAATCATAAAATTTCACCAATTTCCAATTAATTTCAAATATATAATCACCATGCTATGAACGTTGCAAGACAAATAACATAAGGGACCCACTTCAAATCTTCACATAGTCGACATATCATGTACCCATGTAACACATCTCAAGTAAATTCATCGAGGAAACAAAGACGACTCGGATCAACTAGTTAAAAAAACATTATCACAAACTTTATCGGAAGCTTACCTGCACAAATACTACACCCTGGATTTAGGATTTTGGATGTTTATAGCTCTCTCTTCTCTTTTTTTAATGTGACTCTCTCACCCTCTATTTATGGGAAAACTTGTCATTTATTTTTTTAATTTGAAATAGTTTAAATTTTAAAGATAAGAATTTTATAGGGATAATATATATTTTGATCTCCTAATCATTTTGAAGATTATCGAATATCATTTAAGAGATATTTATTATTATTGATTTAATTTTTCTTTGTATTATTTCTATATTTTTTTAAATCCTATGAATAGGAAAGTTAGTAAAGTCTTAAAAGATAATTTCTTATATTTTTTTATTTTATTTTTTATATTTTAACTGAAAGATAATTTTCAAATTTTACTTTATAATCTTTAAAATAACTTAAGAATATTTTATATTTTAATTCCTTTCAAATTTTTAAATTTTTTAGGATATTATAAATTTATTTTACTATTTTTCTTATGAACCATAATAGAAACATTTTTTTTTATGTATTTATTATTTTTTACTAAATGGGTCAGACAAAATACAATATTCATAACTCTAAAAAGATAATTTTTATAAATCAAAGGGAGTATTATAGAATAAAAAAATCCTCTTAAGACATCTTATAATATGAATTGAAAGAAGTGTGTATATGTGTGTGTGTAAAATTAGTGTTTGGTAATTTTATCCAAATTTAAATGATTTCAGGTGTGTTAGGTTTCCTATTAGTTGTTAAAGTAACATGAGGGTAATTTTGCCTCCAAAGTTGTAAAATGCCATTTATAATGGAAAACAAATAGGCTTTTAGATATACTCATCATAAATAAATGTAAATAAATTTTAAATAGATAAAATATCTTAAAATAATACTTGCTCCATTTCAAAATAATGATTATTTTGGAGTTATGTACATAAATTAAAAAAATTAATAAATAAAAAAAATTAATAAAGATTGATTTGATTTAAATATAATACCCTTATTAATTGTATAATATTTTTAGTGCTTATTTCTTCTTTTATTATTATAAAAAAAATAAAATTATTAAAAATTATTAATATTATCTTAGAAATTATAAAGTGACAATTATATTAAAAAATAAAACAATTTCAAAGTGGTAATTATTTTAAAACCGATTGCAAGATTTATCTAAAACTTATTTACTCTGACAAAAAAAATCTGAAATTTATTTACACTTTTTGTTGCCATATTGTTAACGTCAATGATTTTCTAACGACAACCGAAAAGAAACGTTTTTGTAATGTAATAAATAGCTAAGGAGTCAAGGGCAACGTTAAAAGTAAGAAAAATGCAATTTTTATTATATTTGCCATAATTTCAAGGGAAAACAAAAGCTAAGTACTTTTAAAAACAAAAAATTCAAAAAATATATACTAAGTTAACAAATTGTACATATTTTTGTCATGCAAAAAAATGATTTTGCCCTGTGTGCCATATTTGCCCTTTGTGACATATTTTTTTTGCAATTTCTATATCATTTTCTTTTAAAATAAATATATTCATTAGCAACTGATATCCAATAATTTATAATAAAAGCTGGTAAACTTATAATTGAGATGATGATCTACCATTAGAGAAGGGTATCTTTGATAGTTGACCACATTAGACAGTGAGTAACTGATCTGGTCAACTATATCAGAAGGGGGTCCTTTAATAGTTGATCATTGTCTATTTACAACTGACAATTGACAACTTGTAATTAATATATATTGATTTTAAATTGAAGAAAAAAATAATCCTACATATATTCTCAATTGATACACATTAATTTGCAATTATTATATCTAAATTTGCAATTGATACACATGCATTTTCAAGTGAAGAAAAAAATATTCATATCCATATTTACAATTGATTTACGTAAATTTGCAATTGATACACCAATATTTACAACTAGTCCACAAACATTTCCATCCTCTGATAGTTGTAAAACAACATATGTACAAATTTTCAAACCAACAAATGAGAGTAAAAAAATAGCTACAGCAAAAAAAAAAAAGAAAAAAAACTCGTAGGAGAAGGAGAAAATGAAGATGGAGAGAAAGAAGAAGAGGGGGAGCAAATCTAATTTCATGAACCCTCCATCATGATTTGGTGAGGGGGAGTAGATCTGAGGGGTGCCGTGGTCATGGTCGTGCTGTGCTGTCAAAGTTGCGCTAGTGTAGGGTGGGGATGAATGGGCTAGCTTGACTGGTGGCAGTGGGGGAGAGGACAAAAGTGACGAGAGAGGGAGTGATAAGGGAGAAGGTGATAAGCGAGAGAGGGATTGACAAGGGAGAAAGTTATGAGTGAGAAAAGAGGTTGGTTGGGATGGAGTGGCAGCCACCAGGGGGAGAAAGTTGGACTAGTGGCAGCTAGGGGGAGGAGAGTTGTAGAATGACGTTTTAATGGACAAAGGAGATCGATGGAGAGAAAAGAATAACTAGAGACAAGAGAGGAATTGCATCTTGAAAGATAATTTTAATATGATACAATGTGGGGTTGAACAACAATGCCCGAGACCTGGTTGGTCCAGTCTAACTCAGCTATATTGGGCCAACTCGACCAGGCCAATTTTCGGGTTAGTCCGGGTTTTGGGCCAAGTATTGTTAGCCCTGTTTGGTTTGATTTGTATGTATTTTTTATTTTTTGTTTATTTTTAATTATTTTATATATATTAATTGATTTTATATGACTTTTATTTTTTATGTATTTAATATAATACATTTATTATATAAATATTATAATTTTTTTAAAATTTTAATATTTTTTATTTTTGAATTGATTTTTTTTACTTAATGTTATGTGAAAAATAATGTATAATGATTAAATATTTATAACTTTTAAAATTCAAAGAAAAATGTTTTTAGATATAAATAAGTATATTTTTTGTTAGTAAATAAAGTTAGTATTTTTTATTTAAAAAAAAAATTTAGTATCAAGCCGGCTCGATACTTGACCTAATATGGCCCTAGTATTCATCAACTCAGGCAACGGGTAGGGATGAAGTTTGAGCTGACTTTACCATGAACACCCTAATACCATGGTATCTAATGATAATTAATTAAGTTAGATGTATGTTTTTTGAAATATTTAGCCACAGAAGTATGTAGTGTTCGTTTGAATTACCCTTTTGTAAAAAGTCTGTTAGAATAATCATAGTTTATAAAAATTTAGTATCAAATCGGCTCGACACTTGACCTAATATGGCTCTAGTGTTCATTAACTCAGGCAATGGGTAGGGATGAAGTTTGAGCTGACTTTACCATGAACACCTTAATACCATGGTATCTAATGGTAATTAGTTAAGTTAGATGTATGTTTTTAGAAATATTTAGTCACAGAGGTATTTAGCGTTCGTTTGAATTACCTTTTCATAAAAAGTCTGTTAGAATAATCACAATTTATAAAAATTTAGTATTAAGCCGACTCGACACTTGACCTAATATGGCCCTAGTATTTATCAACTCAGGCAACGGGTAGGGATGAAGTTTGAGTTGAATTTACCATGAACACACTAATACCATGGTATCTAATGGTAATTAGTTAAGTTAGATGTATGATTTTAGAAATATTTAGCTATAGAGGTATTTAGTGTTCGTTTGAATTACCCTTTTGTAAAAAGTCTATTAAGATAATCACAGTTTATAAAAATAAAATTTGGATAAAAATAAAAAAATTTATCATAAATCTGTTGGATAAAAAAAAATATTAAAAACCATAATTTAATTTTTAAAAATATAAATCAAATATGTCTTTAAATGTTATTTTCTCAATTTTCACGCGCCTTGTAATTTTAGATCCTTTTTCTTTATAAATAATTCAATAAGTATTAAGTAACGTCTAAAATGGATTTTTTAATAAACAACAAAAATGAATTTTTTTTGGAAAAGTCCATTTTAAAATAAGTAAATGAATTTATTTAAAAAATCCATTTTAGATAAAAATCCATTTTAAAAAAACGATTTTTTTTTGGAAAAATGGATTTTAGATAATTCAACAAGTGATGTCTAAAAAAAAAGGAATTCTTTTTGGAAACATGTCTAAAATGAATTTTTGTTTCAGCAAAATTTTAAACAAAAAAGGACGTTTCAAAGAAAATTAGAAGAAAACAGACAAAATTATAAAGACATTATCCGAGATCTGCATAAAATAAAACCATTTTACAATAAGGGCAATATCTTCATAACCCGTAATTACCCCTACCTTATCCAATTTATTACGGCAGAACACCACTTACTGCCATTGAACGAAAGGGTGTTCCGGTCAGTTCACAACTATTCTTCGACTTTGAGGAGGGAACCTAAACAAGATCTGAAATCTGACCCTTCTTCCCTCCGATCAGATCTGCACTTTCTCCTCCATTGATGAGAGAATCAAGTGCCATAGCAGGAGACAGGGCGCAACCGCATAATTCACTGAGTTGACTCGCTGCCATTGTTTAAGCAACTCGCTGAGCTCATGGGAAGATCGTAACTTTTGAAGCGGTTGCGTTTTCCTTCTCCAATTTCAAGATCCCAACTGTCACTGAGTCAGAGCCCATCCCAGCTCGGGAATGGCTTCTTCGGAAGCCGATTCCCGTCTGAGTCAGGGCGTTATCCCTGCCCTTGAGAAAATCATCAAGAACGCTTCCTGGCGGAAGCATGCGAAGCTTGCTCATGAGTGCAAATCCGTTATCGAAAGGCTTAATTCGCCTCAGAAGCAGGAGCAGCCTGGCTCACCCTCCGATACTGAGCCCGAAAGTTCCGTGCCAGGGCCACTCCATGACGGTGGTCCTGTCGAGTACTCGCTTGCGGAATCTGAATCGATTCTCAGCCCTTTGATCAATGCTGCCAACTCTGGGTTCTTGAAGATTGCTGATCCCGCTGTCGATGCTATTCAGAAATTGATCGCCCACGGTTACCTACGCGGTGAGGCAGACCCCGGAGGTGGCGGTGCCGAAGCTAAGCTATTGGCTAATTTGATTGAATCAGTATGTAAATGCCACGATTTGGGGGACGATGCGATGGAATTGTTGGTGCTGAAGACGCTTTTGTCTGCTGTAACATCGATATCTTTGAGAATTCATGGTGATTGCTTGCTCCTCATTGTAAGGACATGCTACGATATATATCTGGGTAGTAAGAATGTGGTGAATCAGACCACGGCGAAGGCATCTTTGGTTCAAATGTTAGTGATAGTGTTTCGGAGAATGGAGGCGGACTCTTCCACCGTCCCAATTCAACCAATTGTAGTGGCTGAGTTAATGGAACCTATTGAAAAATCCGATGTAGACAGTTCAATGACGCAGTTTGTGCAAGGTTTTATCACGAAAATTATGCAGGATATAGATGGGGTGCTTAACCCGGCGACGCCTGGTAAAATTTCTTTAGGTGGACATGATGGTGCATTTGAGACCACTGCAGTGGAGACCACTAATCCTGCGGATTTGTTGGATTCCACGGACAAAGACATGCTAGATGCAAAATATTGGGAAATCAGCATGTATAAGACAGCATTGGAGGGAAGGAAAGGTGAGTTGGTGGATGGGGAGGCCGAAAGAGATGATGACTTGGAGGTTCAGATCGGAAATAAGTTGCGGAGGGATGCCTTTTTGGTGTTTAGAGCACTTTGTAAATTATCTATGAAGACGCCGCCCAAGGAGGCATCTGCTGATCCGCAGCTGATGAAGGGGAAGATTGTGGCATTAGAATTATTAAAGATTTTGCTAGAGAACGCTGGAGCTATATTCAGGACTAGTGAAAGGTATCATTACTTATTAGTCAACTTGCTACTTTCTTTTGTTTTCTTCCTCGAGAATATTTTTTAGGAACCTTTTTTTTTTTTGGTGATATTAGGAACTTTTTAATGTGAGCATTTTTATCTAGGGAAAGAATATATCTTGGTCTAATTTTGTTGATAGGCAGAATGTAGTTCTGCATTAACCATAATTTTAAGTAGTAGACACCACTCCATTTTCTGGAAGTTCTGTCTGAGTAAATGGCGCTTCCACAGGTGTATATTAAACTATTTGAAATGAGGCCTTGAAGTATCAAGTTAGTCCAATGCAATAGGTACCCATTAAGGCGCAAGACCTTCTTGCATCTTGAGTCAGTGGGCAATAGGTAGTGCTTGCCTGAAGCAAGGTGCTAAAATTAAATAATGAAAAAAAGCTACCTAAATGGGAAATAAATAATACAAACTATTGGTATAACATATGACTTATAAATTAACCAGTAAAGTTTTTTAATCATGCAAAGAGAAGTTTACTAGGCTAAAATGTTTGGACAAGACAAGATTTGGTTGAATTCTGATAGAATAACACATTAACCCAGTGCTTGCAAGGCTATTGAGTACTGTGCATCCACCAGAAAGGTGCTGCTTGGCAGGTGCCTGGGTGAAGGGCTTTCACCTCAACCAGCAAGAGGTTTTGTGGCCTCCTGGTGGTGTCTTGGCAACATTTTGACTACATGAATATATCTATTAGCAGTGCATTAATATCATTTAAGCAGTAGATGTGTGAGAGCTAAAAGCCAAAATATTTGCACTCAAACAAATTGATTGAAATGTTGAGGGATCTTGACTAATATGTTTCAAGGGATGCCTTGGTTTTCACTATTCTGAATCTTCATCTTAGCATTTGTTCTGAGGAATTGCCACTGCAGCGTGGGTCATTTGAAGTTGCTAGGTTTTCTAGTTCAAGCTCCCAGAAAAATAAATGAATATTTGGATGAACGAATGCCTAAGAGGTTAAATTCTTTCCTGCGTTATTTTAAAATTAATACACTTTATTTGATTTGCCACATGCAACTTAAAAGCTACCTTTGTCCTCCTATCTGGTTTTTCTTCGTCATTTAGTTGAGGAAATGATTAAATCATATAAAACGCCCTTTTTTTGGCCAATACATGTAAAAATGCCCTTAACTGTTCACAAATTGCACTCATTTGCCTTTTGCTTTTATATTTTTCAGTGTACATAGACTTTTAATTGAACATTTGGATGAATGAATGCATAATAGAATAGAATAGAATGCTTCCTGCGTTCTTTTAAAATTAGTAAGCTTTGTTTTAGCCCAAAAAAAAAAAAAGGAGTAAACTTTGTTTGATTTGCCACTTGCACCTTAAAGCTTTTTCCCGTTCTCCTATCTGTTGTTTCTTCAAGTATTTAGTTGAGTAAATGATTAAATCATTTAAAAATGCCCTTAACTTTTCAGATATTGCAGCTGTTCATTCCTTGTTTTTAATTCTTCAGTGTACATAGACAACTATTCTGCTGTGATGTTTAGTTCCTATATTCTTGTCTCTTCAATGTGGAATGGACTATTGCTTTTGAGTTTAAATTAGTTATTTAAACTCACTGATGAAAGGTGGGATAATCTTTCTGCACTCTGTACAAGTTCCTGACGTGGTATTTTTCTCCTATTTTATCTTACAAATTTCCTGAATGAAAAATAAGAATACTAATATCTGTGATTGATTGTGATGAAACAGGTTTTTGGGTGCCATCAAGCAGTACTTATGTTTATCACTGTTGAAGAACAGTGCTTCAACTCTTATGATAGTTTTCCAATTATCTTGCTCCATTTTCATCAGTCTTGTATCAAGATTTAGAACTGGATTAAAAGCAGAAATTGGAGTTTTTTTCCCTATGATTGTTCTGAGGGTTCTGGAAAATGTAGCTCAACCTAATTTTCAGCAAAAGATGATAGTGCTTCGTTTTCTAGAGAGGCTGTGTGTTGATTCTCAGATATTGGTGGACATATTTCTCAACTATGACTGTGATGTCAATTCATCAAACATATTTGAGAGGTGTGCTATTTTTTTTTAATTTGATTTACGTAATATGTTATATTATTTTATTGCTTGGTTTATAGCATTGGGTTCCTCAGTCAATTTCGAACACTAATTACCCAGTGGGTGTGGTTGTCATTCAATATACTCATTCTTCTGTCTAATTGTTCTTGTTCTTGTAGGATGGTCAATGGTCTTCTTAAAACTGCCCAGGGTGTCCCTCCTGGTGTAGCCACCTCACTTTTGCCACCTCAAGAGGCAACCCTAAAGTTTGAGGCCATGAAATGCTTGGTTGCTGTTTTAAAATCAATGGGAGACTGGATGAACAGACAATTGCGCATTCCAGATCCTCATTCAACCAAGAAAATTGAAGCCACTGATAACAACCACGAAGCTGGCAGTCCTCCAATGGCAAATGGGAATGGAGAAGAGCCTGTTGATGGATCAGACTCTCATTCTGAAATCTCTAATGAAGCTTCTGATGTTTCAACCATTGAGCAACGCCGGGCTTACAAACTGGAACTTCAGGTGAGCAAGTCACAAGGTTTTGAGAATCTATGGTGTCTCTGTTTTTGCTTTAGCTTTTCATCATCCATGAAACTAATTTTAAGTTTGTGGCAGGAAGGGATATCTCTTTTTAATAGGAAACCTAAGAAAGGAATTGAATTCCTCATCAATGCTAACAAGGTGGGTAATTCACCAGAGGAGATAGCTTCTTTTCTGAAAGATGCATCTGGGTTGAACAAGACCTTGATTGGTGATTATTTGGGAGAGAAGGAAGAATTGTCCTTGAAGGTTATGCGTGCATATGTTGATTCCTTTGATTTTCAAGGGATGGAGTTTGATGAGGCTATCAGGGTCTTTCTTCAAGGCTTTAGACTGCCTGGGGAGGCACAGAAGATTGATCGAATCATGGAGAAGTTTGCTGAACGTTATTGCAAATGCAACCCTAAGGCCTTTTCTAGTGCTGATACAGCTTATGTCCTTGCTTATTCTGTCATATTGCTTAATACTGATGCTCACAATCCTATGGTGAAAGACAGGGTGTGCTCATTTGATCCTTATATTGATGTACATATTATTATGATTGAAATTCTCCTAAATGTGTGTCATATCTTGTTATCATGCAGATGTCTGCTGACGATTTCATAAGAAATAATCGTGGTATAGATGATGGAAAAGATCTGCCAGAGGAATATTTGAAGTCATTGTTTGAAAGAATATCTAAAAATGAGATTAAAATGAAGGATGATAGCTTGGCTCCCCAACAAAAGCAGGCTGTGAACTCTAACAGAATTTTAGGCTTGGATGCTATCTTGAATATTGTGATCCGTAAGCGTGGGGAAGACAGTCATATGGGGACCAGTGACGATCTTATTAGGCACATGCAAGAACAATTCAAGGAAAAAGCTCGGAAGTCTGAGTATGTTTAACCCATATTTTCCTGTTCCCTAGAAGTGATTCTATACTGTTCAAATTCTTTCTCTGGATCATGCACACCATTTAATCCATTCCTTTTCTGGCACGAAGTATCTTCTGTCTCCACTGTTCATTCAACTTTAGGGTGTTTGTGGGTCATGCCAGTCATATGAGTATCCATCTGTTGCCTTAGATGTCATTTTTTTTTGGGAAGCATAATGTATGAATCTGACTCATTCAAAGTTTTTTTTTGTTTTTTGCTAAACTTTTTATTTACGTTTTTGCCAGTTATAGTAATTTTTTAATTTTGAAGTTGATTTATTCCAAATTATTGCTGTTTCTTTCAAGGTTGAAAAGAAAAGAAACAGAGATTCTCTGATTTCCTTCATGTGTATTCTGTTGCAATTTGTAGGTCAGCCTATTATGCAGCTACGGATGTGGTAATCCTAAGATTTATGATTGAGGTGTGTTGGGCGCCAATGTTAGCTGCCTTTAGTGTTCCTCTTGATCAAAGCGATGATGAAGTTGTAATAGCTCTCTGTCTTGAAGGCTTCCGCTATGCTATTCATGTTACTTCTGTAATGACCATGAAAACTCATAGAGATGCTTTTGTGACTTCGTTAGCCAAGTTTACCTCCCTACATTCTCCTGCTGATATTAAACAGAAAAACATAGATGCTATCAAGGTCAGTAAACTTTGAACTAAAATTCTAGTAGGTTGATATGCCATGTATCGAGCTGAAGTTATTATCTACCATCAGTTCTCCTTGTGCTTAATGTTCTTTTGCACTAGGGTTAGTACCTGTTTCAAAATGCATGGTGATTTAAGTGTATATGCTGCACTCCCATGACATCTTCAAGTCGTTTTTTGGGTTTTTTTTTTGGTTTATGATTACCATTGTTTTTAAATGCATACATTTGATAGAGGCCAAGAGAAAAAATGCATACATTTGATATATTCATTCTTTTTCATTATCATCCATGATCACTAGTGTATCTTTTGGTGATTACTTGATTGTACTTTTTATTCATGTCAAGGTTCTCTTCCATAAATATGCTATGGTGTTGTTGCAAAATGGATCTTCATTTGTGCAAGCACTTCATCACTATAAATTGACCAATAACTAGGCTGACCTATTTAATGGATTCTTATTTGCTGAAGTCTTCCCATATTTGTTGAAAATCATTCTGGGAGCAATATCTGATGGCAATATGCCCATAAAGTATTGAACCTCATGCATTCTTGGTACTTAAATTGAACGCTGATTTGTTGTGGATGACTTTTGATTTTTCATTTGCACTGTTGATAGGCTATAGTTACTATTGCTGATGAGGATGGGAATTACTTGCAAGAAGCTTGGGAGCATATCTTGACATGTGTTTCCCGGTTTGAGCATCTACATCTTCTAGGAGAGGGGGCTCCACCTGATGCCACATTCTTTGCCTTTCCTCAGAATGAGTCTGAAAAAGCAAAGCAAGGAAAATCAACCACTCTTCCTGTTTTGAAGAAGAAGGGACCTGGGAGGATGCAGTATGCGGCTGCCACTGTGATGCGGGGTTCATATGATAGTGCTGGTATTGGAAGTAACACCTCCGGTGTCACATCAGAACAGATGAACAATCTAGTTTCTAATTTGAATATGTTGGAACAAGTTGGAAGCTCAGAAATGAATCGAATATTCACTCGGAGTCAGAAGTTAAACAGTGAGGCCATAATTGATTTTGTTAAGGCTCTGTGCAAAGTCTCCATGGAAGAACTGAAATCTCCATCTGATCCACGGGTTTTCAGTCTTACAAAGATAGTTGAGATTGCGTATGTATTTCCATTTTGCTATTTATATTTAATACATGCGCCCCTCCTTGCACTTCCTCTTAAATTTTTTTCTATTTGGGCAGAAGGGATTAGGATTTTTTTTTTGGAAAAGAAAAACAGCAAAGTTAATTGCACTTTGGCTCCATGACCTCTGAGGTATTTGTTACACCACCTCTTAATTTATAGATTCATCACTTTCTTACCTTTATTCTCTGTAACTTGGCTCATTGCCCCCCATTACACCAAATCTATTGCGTAACATTCTATCTGGTTGTTGAAATTGATCAATTCAATTAGTTTGCCTGCTCAACTATAGTAAATGCCTCATGGGGTACATTATTAACCTGCAAGTTAGTGCTTAATTTTGTAAGGGGGCTATTACAATTGCCCCCAAAGATTAAACGTGTGATGATGGCAGTTGAATAGAAAAAAGTTGGGGCAGGGGATTGGGTATATTATGTTTGACCTGATGTTTATACACTCCTTTTAACATTTTATTGTTTTGGTATGATTATTGCGTGACAGGCACTATAATATGAACCGCATCAGGCTTGTGTGGTCTAGCATCTGGCATGTTCTCTCGGATTTCTTTGTAAACATAGGCTGTTCTGGAAACCTTTCAATTGCAATTTTTGCAATGGATTCTTTGCGTCAGTTGTCAATGAAGTTTCTAGAACGGGAAGAGTTGGCTAATTATAATTTTCAAAATGAATTTATGAAGCCTTTCGTCATTGTTATGCGAAAGAGTAGTGCTGTTGAAATTAGAGAACTGATTATCAGATGTGTTTCTCAAATGGTTTTATCTCGGGTCAACAATGTCAAATCAGGATGGAAGAGCATGTTCATGGTAAAGCTAATCAATGCCTGTTGTTTTAAGAGAGCTTCTATCTGAACACAACTTTTAGTTTTGTTGTCTGATGAAGTATCCCTCGTTTCACTTTTTGCTTGTGGGTTTGATTTCAGGTATTCACAACGGCAGCTTATGATGACCACAAGAACATTGTGCTCTTGTCTTTTGAAATAATTGAGAAGATTATTCGAGATTACTTTCCTTACATCACTGAGACTGAAACCACCACCTTCACAGATTGTGTGAATTGTCTTATTGCTTTCACCAATAGTAGATTTAACAAAGAGATTAGCCTAAATGCCATTGCTTTTCTCCGGTTTTGTGCAACAAAACTAGCGGAAGGAGATCTTGGTGCTTCTTCAAGGAATAAGGACAAGGAAGCTTCTGGAAAGATTTCTTCACCTTCACCTCGAACAGGGAAAGAGGGGAAACACGATACTGGAGAGGTGCCTGACAAGGATGATCACCTCTATTTTTGGTTTCCTTTATTGGCTGGTGAGTATATTTTAGGCTTCTTAGACATGATCAGAGTGAACCTTTTTTTTTCTTTTAAAAGGAGCTTAGCTTTTGAAAACATAATTATTAATTGTTGTAAATATGTGCAGGTTTGTCTGAACTTAGCTTTGACCCAAGGCCTGAGATAAGAAAGAGTGCCTTGAAAGTGCTGTTTGAAACCTTACGTAACCATGGCCACCTCTTTTCCCTAGGTTTATGGGAAAAGGTATTTGAATCAGTTCTATTTCCCATATTCGATTATGTGCGCCATGCTATTGATCCTTCAGGAAGTAGTGCACTAGGGAATGAAGTGGAGATTGAAGGTGAGCTTGATCAAGATGCATGGCTTTATGAGACATGCACTTTGGCCCTCCAATTGGTGGTGGATCTTTTTGTTAAATTTTATGATACAGTCAATCCACTTTTGAAGAAGGTTCTGATGCTCCTGGTAAGCTTTATAAAGCGCCCTCATCAAAGCCTAGCAGGCATTGGTATTGCTGCATTTGTTCGTTTAATGAGTAATGCTGGGGAGCTGTTTTCTGAAGAAAAGTGGTTAGAGGTGGTTTTGTCACTGAAAGAAGCAGCAAATGCAACACTTGCTGACTTCTCATTCCTTGAAAATGGAGAGTTATTGGCTAGACATCATGAACATGATTCAATAGCTGATGAACATGATGATGAACATGCTGAGTTTGGCTCTCCTGGTGATGATTTAGAAAGGCAGAGGACTCGTCGTCTTTATGCATATTTATCAGATGCAAAATGCCGAGCTGCTGTTCAGCTTTTATTGATTCAGGTAGATTCTCGTTTTGTTGCTCCAAACATGGTTAAAATGCTTTGCAGAAAAGAATGCAGAGTCCATAGTGAATAATGTAATATTAAAAATGCACTAGTTAGAACCCATTGGACATGCTTATTTTTGAGAAAGTACCTTTTTTCATTTGTTTTTTTTTTTTTGGTGCTTGGCTGAAATCCAAATAAGCTTTAAAGTAGTACGAGAAGCAGTTTCTCTTCAATCGTATGGAATCAGAAAATTGCACTAGTTAATTTCAAACAAATCCCATTTTGACCTAGTTGTCCTCTTTTCACATGCTTAAAACTTTGCCGCAACCTCTTTTTTTTTTAAATTTTATTTTGATTGTGTACACATATATTATTTATTTTGATGTTAATGTTTTGTATATTTATTGTGATTTTATTTTTTATATTTTAATTATATTAAATTTTAAACCAACCATGGTGAATATTTAAAATCATTAATCCACTGAACCAATATTAATTTCGGAGTTTCTTTTTTTTTTTTGGGTACATTGAAGGATTTGTCTTGACAGCACCAATATCACCTTCTAATCTTACCCTCCCATATCTTACTCTAGGGCCACTCTTCAGTTAGTTTTATGCAAGGTCATGTCTATGTCTTTTTTAAGTTATTCGGAAGTAAAAAGTTCTGTCTTTGAAAGATTAGTCAAACACAATATTGGTGACAAATTTGTTTATTTGATGATTTTGGCAAGTATGATTTTTTTTTTTTGGTTATAATACTCTTTATGAAACTCCGTTTGGAAAAAGTTTCAAAATAATTCATTGTAGTCCTAGATGGGCTTTAGAAGGTATTTTGTCAGATACTTTTAATGTTCGTGTACATGTGATCAAGATCTTGTGTTTGTTTTTTTTTTTGTTTAGTTAACACTGATTTTGTGCTACTAAACTTGTTTGACCTTGGGAGTGTATATAAACATGCTTTGTTTTGAAAACATATTAATGTGCATTATCTCAATCATGCATACCAGTAAAAGACATGCGTTTGTTTATTGAAAGAGAATGTTAACCCTTCCTGGAATTGGCAGGCGGTGATGGAGATCTATAACATGTATCGGTCTCACCTTTCAGCAAAAAACATGGTAGTGCTATTTGGTGCCTTGCACGATGTGGCATTACACGCTCATAAGATTAACAGCAATAATAGTTTACGTTCAAAGCTTCAAGAGTTTGGCTCTATTACCCAAATGCAAGATCCGCCATTGTTACGCCTTGAGAATGAGTCCTACCAGATATGCCTGACATTTTTACAGAACCTTATTGAGGACAGGCCTCCTAACTATGAGGAGGCTGAGGTTGAAACTCATCTTGTTCGACTTTGTGAAGAGGTCTTGGAATTTTATATTGAGATTGCAGGTTTTAGACGAACATCTGAATCTTCTCATGGTGGACAGCTACATTGGTTAATACCTTCAGGCTCTGGCAAGCGAAGAGAATTAGCTGCACGTGCACCTCTTGTCGTGGCTACTCTTCAGGCTGTATGTAGTTTGGGAGATGCTTCTTTCGAGAGGAACTTGGCTCATTTTTTCCCGATTCTCTCGAACTTGATAAGTTGCGAACATGGTTCAAATGAGGTCCAGTTGGCTCTCAGTGATATGCTTAGTTTAACAATCGGTCCTGTTTTGCTTCGTTCAAATTGATCTTGGCCTTGCATATCAAGACGTAGAGTATTTTTTGTCTATGAATTTTTGTTTATATTTGCCCCTCGTTTGATTCTACTTTCTCAGGTATAGTTTGATAGGAGTATCTGAAAAGATGGTAGTGGTTTTCTTTTAGCTGTACCTCCCAAAGCTTCTGTATTTAGAAGCCTGCCTTTTCCAATCTGAATTCTGTATCGACAAAGGTGGTTTAATGTTGTCTGCATACAATTACAATTTCCTCATTTTTGACGTTGAGCTTTGCAGAATCGTTCTTACTGTGGAATGATACTTAAAACTTGAGATTTTCTTGATACGTTGACTTCTGTTACATACATACACATACATATATATATATATATGGCAAATAATATATGGTTTGAGTAACAAACAAAATTTGCCCCCTTGTACAAATGAGTTTCCACGAGATGTGGAATACACGAGCTAGCTATGTACAACACAAATTGATAGATTTTTCTTTTGGGTGAATACAATTGGGCTAATTGATTTTTATAGTTTATGGATGTTATGATCGTGGAGTTCTCTGCAATTCAGATAGTCTATAAAAGTATGAATGTATAAATGTAGATTACCCAAAAAAATAAAAATAAAAAATAAAAGTATAGATGTCTATGTTATACTTTGGAATAAAAAATAATAAATATATAAATAAGTTATGTGTATGTGGAGCTATTTTTTATGTCTTTTCTTCTGAATACATAAATGAGTAGACATAGAAAATTTAATTTGTATAATGTGTTGTGACTGGCTCAGATGTGTGGCTACAAGCTGTTGGTACACCTATAATGTAACATTATGGGTCATGATGTATATTACGTTGATAAAGTCTACATACAAGTGGAGGCTGCACTTGTTGTCTCAAATCAATAATAGATTTTTCTTTTTTTAAAAGTCTTAATACTTGTAGTGTTTTATTAAAGATAAACACGGAAGCATTGTCAAACTTTGGATCAAATCTATGATACGATGGGCTTTATCAAGTAAACTAGATGGACAAGAAATAATGGTTTTTTTGGGGGTGGTCGCAGGAAAAAGTGAGGAAAAAGAAAAGAGATGGAAGTATTATTTATAAGTTTGGGTCCCACAAGAACCCGTCTAGGATGGCCGTGACGTTGTTGTTGAGAAAATCCAAAAGCAACCATGAGAGAGTAAAACAGAGCTTGCCAACGATTCAGTCCAGGATAGACTATAAAACAAAATTGATTTTTTTGGCAGCAATAGTGAAATATCAATTTGCCGGCACACACCTTGTGTCATTCTTATGAATCTCCTTCCTCGTCTCCAGCCATCAAACAAGACTTATTCAACCTCCACAATTAAAGCTCCAAACCCATCCTTATCGAATTAAAGCTGATTTTTTTTTGTTACAAAATTAAAGCTGAATTTTTAGTCAAATGGTTTTTTTTCCAAAGTTTTCTTGTAAAGACATAAATATATAAAAAATTAACTCAATCTTATATAACACTTAGGAGATGGATTTGGAGGTATAAAATAAAGGAACCCAAGTTTTGTTCCAAACAAAGGGTCTAGTTATTTGGGAAAAAGATAATTTAGTGTGAATAAGAATAAATATTCTCTTAGAAGGATTAATTCAAAAATTCAGTATTCAAATAAATTGTATTTTCGAGTGAGTTAAATTAAATTTTCAATTGATACTAATGGTTTATAAATATTTTTTTAAATAGGTTCCAAAGCTTTTTTTTCTGTAGTTATTTTCCACAAAAGACTTTAAAAGCAATGTAATATTACAAGGTCACCAAAAAGGTTTGTCATAAAGTTACGCAAACGTCAACTCCTATTCTATCTACTCGTTCACACACGCACACACCTACCACTCCTATCATACAAACCCCAGCTTTACCAATCCAGCTATGATCGATCCTTTCACCAACTGCTTCACTTTCCTCCATCACAACCCCATAACAAGACCAAGAAGAAGACCATTATTTTCTTCCGGCTCTTTCAGGGACATAGGTGTGTCTAACCAGTTCAAGCAAGTTTTCAAGCTCATTGATACCAATGGCGATGGCAAATTATCAGCCTCCGAGCTTGGAGACGCCCTCGTATGCCTCGGACACATGGAGAACAATAAGAAGGGATCAGTTGCTGCGAAGGAAGCTGAAGGGATAGTGAGAGTGTTGGACTTCAACGGAGATGGCTTCGTGGACTTGGAGGAGTTTATGATGGTGGTGATGAAGGGGTAATGGACGTGAAGAGAAGGAAGAAGACCAAGAACTGGTGGATGCGTTTATGATATTTGACAGTGACAGGAACGGTCTGATATCAGCGAAGGAATTGCGAAGAGTGATGGTGAATTTGGGGTGGAGGGATTGCAGCATCAGAGAGTGCAAGAGGATGATCCAAGGCGTTGATAAGAACGGAGATGGCTTTGTGGATTTTGATGAGTTTCGATCAATGATGAGGTTAAGCTCTAATTAATGGAGTTTCCAATGATTGAAAGGTTGCTCATTCATTCATTGGAATATGGGTTAGTGATGTGTCACAACTCAGTTCTTTGTTTTTTCTTTTGTTACTGTTCATTTGAGGTGGTAACCTAATCCATAGGCGTCCGAGTTTCAAGTAGCAAGAAAGATAAATCTTTCTATCTAGTGTAGAATTACTGTAAATATTATGATTATGGGAATAATTTTTCAGCCAAAAGTAGTGTTTTATTTATTTATTTATAATATAATTCATTCATGTTCTATATATTTAAGTATTTACTCTGACAAATTGCAAGAAATTACACCTAATTTTACTTAATTAGATTAATTTTGGCAATTATCTAGGTCAAGCTCGATATGGGAAATACACAATATTAGAATTAGGAATTACAAAATTGCTTTTTTCCCGGACAAAAATTCATTTTTATGTCTACAACATTTTCAAGACCCTTGCCCGCTAACAGAGTGAGATAATTTGTCATGTACAAACCTGAAATCATTTAGCAAGTGATTCCTTGCCGGGGGAGCCTTCCTTTTCACCTGCATGCAAGTTTCTATCTCAGCATCTCCTGTCACAGTGTTCATCGGTGGGGGAGTGTCCAAGCTCTTGTACTACATGTTTGACTTTCCTTCCTTTTGCTTTGCTTCGTCTTGGTGCGGTGGTGACGATTGGTGGTAGATTTGTGATTTGCAAGGGTAATTGGTGTCTAATGGCTGAAGATCTTCGCAAATCACCGGATAAAGAGCAGATGGGAAGGCACTTGCTGGTCTATCTATTTCTGCTACCTGGATTAGTTTCTTTCATTGTGTGGCTTTTGTTCGGAGGATTTTTCAAAACCCCCTTCATCTCTTAGGGTTTTTGTGGCTTCCTTGCCAATAAAAGGTATAGGATCGATGTAGTAGTTTGTTAAAACCCCATCTTTGTTGATATCATTGATAGTTTTATTGTTTTCCGGTGTGGTGGTGGTGGTAGCTGGCAGCACTTGTTCTTGGTGCTATCGGCCTATGTTGCTTTCTTCCCGTTCTTTCTCGTTTTTTGTTGCAGTAGCTTGTGTCAGTATGTCTTCCTTTCTTATTTAGAGTATTTGATATTATTGAGTTCAGGTATTTTGTGTTGTTGGTTTTAGGTTTTGGCTTGTTTTTATCTAAGTTTTACTCTTATATTATTTATTTTTTAAATATAATTGCATTTTATTTGGTTAAAGAAAAATAGTAAATGATTCCTAAGAAAAATGTCAGGTGAGGGAATTCTTAAATAAAACACTCTAAGAAAAAAAATATGTAAGGTATACATATATTATTAATTATTACAAGATATATATTTTTTCTTTTCATTTTAAAATATAAGTCATATTTAACTGTTTCATTCATGCAAAAAAAAGTTATTAAAGTTAGTTGGGTATCTTAGTTTTTTAGAAAATTATTATCTATTCAAAATTATCTTCATTAAATTATCCTATTTTAATTACTACTATTTTTTTAATCTCTTTCTACCATAAAAAAAAAACTGAAGTATCCACTTTAATTGAGATTTATCATAAATTGAAAATAAAAGAAAAAAATTAAATATGTAAATCATTTATATTTTAAGATCTCTATCTCTAAAAATTTGTGGGCGTGTATACACATTCGTGCGCGCGCGCGGTTGGTGGTCAAATGGAATGATCTATGAGTATGGGCTATTTGAGGATAGAGGTTTTTTTTTTATTTTGGGTTTTGGGCCTGAGAGAGTTAATATCTTGTTATCCTTATTTTTTTTTAATTATCATTCAATGCCCATCAAGTCATCATACTATTTTATTCGATTTGATGATGAGCCCATTGTTATGTCCTTCGGCCCAAAAGGAAACTCTGTTATCCTTTGGATGTGTGGATCTCCCATATAATTCAATTTGATATTGGGCCTAAACTCAAACCTGTATACCTCTTTTATCTGAAATGAATTCAGTAAATGGTCATAGTAGTTTCACGGTTTCGGTAGGTTAGCGTAACTCTAACGTGCTTTTGGGAAAATAACGTTTGGTATTTTTTCTATTTGACCAGGAATATTTCTTAGTCAATAGTAAAAAATTAATCCATTTCGAGATATAGATATCACTGAGATGAGTTTTACCTTTCTTAACAAAATATTTTTTATATATACAATTCAAAATTAAACCCTGCACTGTATGGTTAAAAAACGTAGTTATTTACTAACTTGTGCAGGAAAAATAGTGCTTGGTTTTGATTGTTTGTTGTGAGTGATTGGATTGCTTTATATGCATTTAGTGAGGGATGAATATCCTATTGGTCTTTTATCTAAGATCATTGGAATCGAAATATCTAGGTTGCATTTAATTTTTTTCAATTTTAAAAAATAAAAATAAATTTCAAATTTTAATTGAAAACGTGATGTAAATTTTAATTAAAAATTAAACTAAAATCTAAACTAGCTAAATAAAACTTTCAGAGAGATGCACATGTTCCTCATCCCCCCAGATGAACACCAAATCAGGATCTTTGTTATGACCAAGACCGACCTTCAATTTTTTTTCAGTGAGATGGGCCGTCCTTTATTCTTCTCCAAGCTATAAACCTCTTTATCAATTTTCTGTTCTTCAAAAACGGGAATCACTCTCTTGACTTCAATTGAAAACTAAGTTCGTTTAGTGCAGAAAAGCAAGGGACAAATTACAAAAAGTAGATTAATTACTGTTACTTAGTTAAAAAATGAATTCAGAAGTTCCCAAAATGTTAGATTTAATTTAAAAAGTTTATGTTTTTCGAGTAAAATTTAAGAAAGTTATATTTCTCAAATGTTTTATAATATTTTTTTCCCAAAAAAATCTTTAATTTCTTTAAACATTATGAAATAAAAAGAACATATATATCTTTAACATTAAAAGATGATATATTTATTTAAAAAATAATTTATTGTTTTTAAAATAAAAATTAAACACGAATTTCCTAAAAATTAAGTAAAGTACGCCAAGCTACGTCTTAAACGGGATCCACAATTTCATTTCATGATTGTCAATTTCTTATCTTTTGAGTATTTTTTTCTCTCCAATATATTCAATGAGTTCAATCTTGTGAAATGCTCGTGGGCGAAAAAACAAAAAATTTGTAAAGCCCAAACCGTAAGAGTACATGAGCAAGCACCAATTTTCCACATTTTTTATTTATGGCATATTTGTGAAATTAATATTTGACTAATTGGAAGGATAGTTTAGGTAATTGAGAAATTAAAAGAAGTGAAATTGTCATTTTAATGATTTAAAATTTTGATTATTTAATCATTAAAGAAAGAATATTTGATACACAATTAACCATGAAAAACACTATTGTTATAGAAGGTTTCATCATACACTTACTCCTTAATTAATTATTTACATTTTATGATACAGCAGTCGCATAAATTGACATAAGATGTGGGGAATATCGGGTTTGATCATTTAAGAGACTATATATATAGTGAATTCTTAGCACAGTCCTGGACAATAATTATAATAATAGGAATAACAATAACCCATAAATAAATTATATATATTCATGTAAGTTGCTTTGACATGACGGCGCAACGACAAGAAATATGAATATGTGGGACTAAATCTTCCTCACAATCTATATATATCCTTTATCAAGAATAAGTAAGTGAATTAAGAATATATACTAATTAAAATATTAACCACAGTTTTTATATCTCAAGTGGCTTAATCTATCTTTTGTTTATAAAGCAAATTAAATTATCCAAAAGCAGATCATTCGCAATTATTGTGACACTATCACAAGTATATATCTTGAAACATATCTATATGTAAACGTATCTATATATAAATAATATGTCTGAAATGCAATCATAGTGTTTTCTTTGTTCTCATTAATCTATTCAGTTCTACTATAACGTTCATACCTTCCATATGCCAATTTCAAAGGCAAAACCTAATTTTTAAATACAAAACAAAACACTTTTCATTGATAACTCAAACAACCATGTAGTAAACAACTCTTGTAATTTATGGTTTCCAAGTCCATTTTTTTAAGGAAAATATTCCCTTTTTATCATAGATATCGAAACCAATGTCTCATAGGAGCTAGTGTTCTTTTTATTATTTAACTTCTTATTAGAAGTATTTCTCTAAGCTCCATCCAGCAAAGTACAATTTAATTACTAAAAGCTTTTAAAATTTGGTCATAGAAGTTTCTAAATTGAAAAAAATAATTGCACTTCCAAATATGTTGGAACTTAATTCTTTAAGGCCTCTGGCTAATATTTTTCTCTTGGCACATCAACCTCTATATTTACTTTATATTTAAAAAAAGATTAAAGGAAATCAATACCACAAATCTAAATATGTATATTACAAAAATAAAACTCATACACATAAAAAGTACAAGATTTAGCATGATCAAATTTAAGTTACGTTATTTTCCCCTTTGTAACTGAACTAATGGTTAAGTCCTAACAAGATGTTTTTGTCAATTTAAAGAAAATCACGATCAGAATGCAAGTTTCACTTATCAATTATCTACGTCTAAATTCGAAACTAAACAAGATTTATATAAAATAAGGAAAAAAAAACAGTTGAACTGCCATCAGTTTTCATTTCTATCCTTGTTATTTCTGATGGATAACTAATTAAATTGGATTACTGATTAAAATGCGTTGCCCTAATAAAAATTATGACCTTAAGTTTTGGTAGGATCCAACTGAACTGATGGACCACAGATTCTCCAGTTCAATTTTCGTTGGCAATGATCTTTTAATAATCATTCATCAATTAAAGTGAACCCTACTTAAACTTATGTATATTTAATTAACCCTTAAGTTATGGAGAAAATGGCCTTAGGTGAGTGAGGAGAAGTCAATGAATTCAAATTTCAGAGAATATAAAATGAAGAGATTAAGATTGACTCTAAGGAACAAGGGCCACCATATATGAACCTCCCAACCAAAGTGAAGCAAGGGAAAAAGAAAATCGATTCTCTTTTTTTTTTGGGACATAAATAACAATTGTTCTAACTAGAATCTAATGGTTGAGTCACTAATTTGCTTGATTCAGATCTGTCCAAGAAAAAAAATTTTCAATGAAAAACATATAAACTTCAAATCGATTGGACGAGAATAATTTGATTAAATTGAATATATCATTTTTCTACCAACAAAAAAATTGGACATTATGGTACGCAATAGTTTGTAAAGTTTTTAATTTGAAGAAAGAGCAAGGAAGAAGTAGGGAGACAGTAGGAGGATATAAATGAGTAGAAAGGTTCCAAATCCATCACAGTCCATCACATGGCGACCTCAGTTTGGTCGGCCAATTAGGGCTTAAAATAATTGGAAGGTGAATAAATGAGGTTTTGAATTAATTAATTAAGATTAAATTTCAGAGGTTGCTTTGGATTGGCTTTCCACGGAGGACAAGAGTTGAGTTGAGTTGCAACATCTCCCACCCACTTTCAGTGAAAAGTGGCTTGTGAAACACTGAGACAACATGCACCATCGTGCTACCTTTCTTCGAAGCAATAGGGTGCTCTTCACATGGAATTAATTTAATGACCAAATTTATTAAATTAATAATTTTTTCTTCTCTCCGTAATCGTGGTCCTTACTCTTTGGATTAACTTTACCAGCTAGTAATTGTTTACTTTGGACTCCATAGTGGGTTCCATTTCTTCAATATAAAAAGACTTGATTAAGATAAGCATCCTATTAACTAAAGTTGTTCCACTATACAATATATACTCCTATATATCACCGTCGATCCCAACTTCTCTCTTTCTCCCTCATGGACTCATTTTCATTCATTTCTTCCTCCTCTTCTTCTCTCTAAAGGGATAACACTGTCTTCCTTGAAGACTTCAGAGACGCTTCGCAAAATTCAAAACATATATTCAAGTGAATAAATACACACACACACACACACACACACACCAATCACACATAAATTCTTCTTTCTTTTTTATATGTCTAATAAGGACTTGAAATTTCACAACTTGGGCGATTCGATATTGTTACATGTATTTTACGACTGTCAGTTAAGCTTTTTATTAATATATAATTTAATTTACGCATTATTAATGATTAATAATCCGTAGGCAAAACGAAAAAAGAAAAATCATCTAAACGTGTTGGTGAGTTTCCATGGAATGGCCTTTAATTAATTAACACATGCCGTGAATTACTAGGCGGTGTTTAATGGAGTTTATGAACCCCAGAATATTGGTGTTTCAATCAGCTTTAACTTTACGACAATGACGCGAAAATTAATCAACGACTTTTGAAAGTTATAGAGTTTCAGTTCAGCTTTACACATATACATCTGCTTTATAGTATATATATAGTATGTGTGTGTGTGTGCGCACTGATGGCTTCTCACAAACGTTCCAACTAGCCAACTGCATTCATATATCTATGGGAAATTAGTATATTAATTAATCAATTGTTGATCTGTAAGTTAAAGCGGTTCATTTGCGTAAAAGGTTCCATCAGAAATCTGGGAATTATTGCTTTGGTTAATTACAAATTTGTAATGGGCTTCTCAATTCATTGAACAATGTAGTCATAATTAACTTTGTGAACCATGCAAATAGTGATATGTGTGTGTGTATCTATATATATATATAGATTAATTGCCAAACAATTTAATACCATGTTTGAGGGCCAGAAGCACTAATTTTGTAAGCTCGGCAAATAGTAAGCTTGTTTAAATTTTTACAATGGAATTAATTAGTGGTCTGTATATAAATTAATGGTTATATATATATATGAGTTTCTTTTGAACCAAACTAATATAAACACTAGTTTATGTGCCATGTGGGATACAAATATTTATATAAATATAATAATATAGCTATTTCGAAGTAAATTCATTCATAGCAGTAACACCAAAATGCTTGGTAATTTAATTTCAATGGTTAGGCTTTATCTAATCAAACATGAAGGGTTCGTCTGTGAAGGCTAGCTTTGCCTTTGAAATGAGCTACATGTGTGTAAAGTTTTCTTTTATTATTAGCATCATTACATAAATACCCAATATATTGAGGGTGATCTTGGGAAGAGTTCTACCTCTTAAGATATATTCATATCAAATCCAACAAATCATATACTCTTTCTGATTCTTAATATAAGACTATTTTAATCGAATCATGCGAATTGAGAATTAGAATTAAAATTAATTAACTACTTCGATTTCTCAAAAAATCTCAATATTTTTTTAAAATCATCCTTATTTAATGTCTTTCTCTTTCTTTTTGAATACATTAAATAAGGACATCTTTTAAAAATATATAATAAATATTATCTCATATATTATAAATAACCTTATATTTAAGATTAAAATAAAAAATTCTATATAGAACGGAGGGAGTATCTGCCCGATCAAAGTTTTTGTGAGGGAGACTTAGAGAGAGCGTATTATGTACGTGTGTGTTCAGTTCAGTTACCACGTGATTAAATTAAGGGGAAATTACAATTCAAGACTAACATCTCAATTTAATTACAAAATAGGATCAACTGTTTATTTAATCACAAAAATTAACTAACTTTTTTAAATTAAATATATCAAAATATGAAATTACTAAAATACCCTTATATATTATATTAACCTCCACTATTGTTGGTCAATGGCTATCGGTGATTGGTCAACACCCGCCAACTATTGTCGACGACTGGTCAACACCGATCAACCATTCCCGGTGACCGACCAATTGTTCCCAGCAACCGATCAACGGTTGCCGAAAAAAAGACCTTACAATATTTTTTTTTCTAGATTTTGCATTTAGTTCTAAATTTGTAACTTACTTTTCAAATTTTTATTTTGTAATTTTTTTCCCATAATTTTCAACTTCTTCACTAAGTTGCAAATTCTAGAAAAAAAATTGTAAAATAAAAATTTGAACACTAAGTTGCAAATTTAGAATATGCAAGTTACAAAATCTAGAAAAAGAAGTAGTAAGGTATTTTTCCTGTGAATGTTGACCGGTCACCAGTTGCCATTGACCGGCTATCAACGACTATTGACCGGCCACCAGCAGCTGTTGACTACTGTTGATAGGTCATCGCAGCTGTTGATCGATCACCGGTGGGCATTGACCAATTGCCAGCAGTCGTTGATTGGCGATGACAGGGATAGACATAATATCTATAGGTATTTTAGGGCCTGTTTGGTTTTCAGTTAGTTAAAAATGAGTTTTGGTAGAATTGGTTTTGTAACGTAGTTATAATAAAAATTGGTTTTGATAAAACTCATAATTTTTCTCTAAATTGAGCTTAAACTCTATCCCATGATTTATTTAATTTACTTGGACTAAAATTTAATCTACATTTATTTAATTGAGAACATAATATATTTGATATAATATTTTTTTACAGGTCATGATCTATAAAAATTAAAATTTTGAAAGGACATTTTGGTTAATAGATAGGATAAATTTTATGAAAATTTTATTTTCCTAATTTTTCTATTTTTTCTCATTTTTATTGATCTATTTTTATCTGACTTTAAAATAAATACAGGTAAAAATGGAGAACCAAATGGAAAAGCATGGCTGAACCTGCTTCTTGGGGGAACGAGTTTAGGAGTAGGAATGAGTTTCTAATAGGATGCAGAAAAATAGCCAAACACAAATAAAATTGCATCAGACTCATTTTAAGCTCTAGATCCCGTTTCAAACGGGCTACCAAATAGGGCCTTAGTAATTTCATTTTTTATATTAAATTTTAAAAAGTTAGTATATTTTTGTGATTAAATAAATAATTGGTCCTACTCTACAATTAAATTGAGATGTTGGTGATAAATTGTAATTTCTCCTTAAATTAATGTGTCTAGATAATACATGACGCAACCAATTAAAGTGACATGCAGAAAACAAATTACAAAAGAATAATAATTCAGTTGTGCATTACTACCGCCGCTTAATAAAACTTGTCATTCTAGCGTTTTTCATAAATCAAGGAAGTTATTAAATGATTTAAAATATTATAAACTTTAATACTATTTTATCAATATATTCTTAATTTAAATGCTCTTTTAAATTATACTTTATTTGATTCATATTATAAGATATTTTTATCAATTATACGTATATTAAAAAAATATTTTTTTACCTTAAATTATAAGACATTTTTATTAATTACACATATATTAAAAAAATACTTTTTTACCTTAAATTAATATAAAAAGTACCAATATTTCTTATTTTTTTCTTATTAAATACCTATTCTATTATTATTATAAGATTATAATTAAGGAGCAGGGAAAAATTAAAGATAGGGGTAAAATGTCAATAAAAGTATCCAACACCCTATATTTTAGATTCAAAAACTTATCATATAAATATCTTTTAATATGAACCAAATGGAGTAAATTTGATTAATGAAAAATAAAATAGTAAAATAAGTAATTAATATTGCATTAACATTTTAAAGTGATAAATATTATAAAACATATCAAAAATCCTAAAATAACATTTTTTATGCATAGGAGGGTGTAGTTGTCTTTCCATTTGAGGTAAGTGTAAAAAAATGTTGCCTCTGAAAACTGAAATTTGAGAGGGAATTAATAAAACAAGTTTATATATAACTGCTAATAATAATTGGAACAGGAAGAGTAGTTCATCAGAGGGTTCAAATTAATTCTTAAGAATTTGATTTTTTTTTCTCTTCATTATATATGTATATCTAGGGGTTTTATTTTTTCAAAAAATAATTCATTATTTGACATATTAATTAGAAAATAAAATATAAACAAAAAAAGAATTAAACAACTCTCAACGAACTTACACCCGATAAGTATGAAAATGAAAAAGAATATTGGAGATGAAGAAACTTGATCTCAGAAGCAGGGGAAATAGTTGGTGAGAGGAATCGTTGACTGCGAACATTGCAAGCGATGCTTTTTGTTGGATTATTATGATAAGGCGTGCCCTTGCCATTTAGTTTAATTTATTTAATTAATTAAATGATTGTTTGTTTTATTCTCTGTTGAGAGAGGGGGTTTCCCGTGCGGGTCACACCATATGTTAATTAAAAAGTAAAAATAGTTAGGGACCCAAAATAGGTTATTCAAAGCGGTAAGGATCAATACAACTAATATTTTCTTTTATTGATAAATTTTTTTTAGAATTTTTTATATAGATAAAAAATTATTAAATTATCTAAAATATTATAAACTTTAATAGTAGTTTACTAAAATGTCTTTAATTTAAATGTTCTCTTAAATTATATATTTGATATTAATAAGGATAAAATAATAAAACAAATAATTAATACTGTATTAAAATTTTAATGTGGCAAATATTATGAAACATTTAAAAAATCCTAAAAAGACAATTTTTATGAATAAGAAGGAGTATTTTACAAGAATATGGATTCCATCTGATTTTAAATTAATTTCTAATTTTAATTTTTTTATGTAAGAACTGTAATGGTGAGTAATTACTTTACAAATGAGTTTTTTGAATTGTGAAGCTTAATCCAACGCTAATAAACCATCAAAACTCAACTCATTTATACTTTTATATGAAAAGAATATAATAAGGTAGCTTTCAATTTGGTTGCTGGAAGAGATACGATCCACAGGTGTTGGTTATAGCGGAAGATGCTATATTTTGTTTAAGTATGATATTTTAAGTTTGATACTGCATTTAGGTAGAAGATGCAACCTTTGGAAAAGCTACTCATCTTTGGGCTCAATCCAATTCAATTCGGATTAGTTAGAGTTTAATATAACTCCAAATATTAGACTTTTTGCTTAAAGAAAAGAGCATTAAGAATGAGGAAAGTAACATTGAAGAGTGGAAGTACACCGTTATTCGTGATGGTGATACTTAAATTAATTAATTAATTAATTAGGTCCTTTATTCAACCCATCGTGAAGCTTCTTTTTTGTTTATTAAAGTATTATCTTCTCATCTCTCTTAACATTATCAACTCATTAACATAATGGTGCAATGACATCAATCATCCAAGCTCTTCCACCCAATATTAATCTTTTTATCATGGCCTGATCGATGGACCATGATGTAGACCCCTCAAAGGAACCTGTTTCAGAAACCCAAAAAATACAGAGGATAGCAATGCAGAAACTTGACTCAAATGAGTTGATTGAATTAGAATCCAATAAAAATCTACCTCAGAACTCTAGCTATGAAAGATGTCATAGGAGTATATCATTTTTTTGATAAGTCAGGTGTATTATAAGAAAGAACACGAAGAATTGGCAATAACTCACTAATTAGGAAAATTAATTTTATTGATATGAAGAGAAACGTTATAATGGATGCTCTTAAATAGAGGATTAAACTATTAATTCCTACTCTGACTCCTAATTCAATTAGAGAATGATAAGTTTTATCTAATATAATTCAAACTAAATTAAATTAAATTAAAGGTTATGATTGGTTCCTTCAAATAAATTCAAAAAGAATAAGATAAATAAAATACTTCAAATTAAAAATTAAAATAAAATATAATTTATCCTAAACTTATTCTAAGTGGTTGGGTTATTCTTCTAATTAGGCCATATCAGCATATTGAGTTTGGATTAATATAACAATTTTCTTCTGACCCAACGGCAATAATGCCTCTTCTTTGAATATCTTGAGTTCATTATATTGTAAGTCTTTAATCAAACATTGTAAAACTTCTTTCATAGTTTCAGTTCTGCCTCTAGTTAATATGCCTCCTATTGTTTGAAGTGGATCTTTTGGGGTAGTGCTCTTTTACTCTTGAATCCACCCATAGACTCCATCATTCTTCCTCCCTTGAGAGGATTTGTCCTCAAATCTGTAACATCATACAAGGATAGATCCAAAACATTAAAGGTAGCACTTATATGATTGTCATAGGAGTTTGACAAATCAATTCAGTAAGTATTATCATTAATTCTCTTGAGCACTTGACAAGGTCCATCTCTACGTGGCTACAACTTTGATTTCCTCTGCTTCAAAAACCCTTATTTCCTCAAGTGTACCCAAACTCAATCACCGGATTCAAATACAACTCTTTTGCCGTCTTTGTTGGCTTAACTTGCATATTGTTAATTTTTCCATTCAATATTGACCTAAACTCCACAATAATTTTGTGTCTATTGGGCCCTATTTATTTCCACTTCCATTTCTTTCATTACTTCCTGGCATCCTGAAAATATAATAAAGAAAACAAAGAAAAGGATCTCACACACTCTTCTCACGTATTTCACTCAAAAGATGTTAGTTCATTCATATGTTACACTTAATTTGGCTTTTTCAATGATGTATTTTTCTTGCATTTTATTATTCACACTAGTGTCTTTTGGTGTTCTTAATAGAATCACTATGACCTGTCAAGAACTAGTGGCAAAGCCAAATGCTAGAGTTCAAGCACCAAATCTCAAAATAATGATAAGCAAGCTTATATATATATTGTCCTCTTTTTCTTTTCTTTTATTTGACCTTTTCCTTTTCTTTTTCCTTTTTTTTAATCAGCCAAGATCAATCAATTTTTTTTCAGCACCATAAAATATTTTCAGCAAAAGGAATTTTCAGCACAAAATTCCAGCAATTACCCAATAGTTTAGCATTAATCAGAGAGAATTTGACGTGATTATGGTGCGATTTTTTTTAACAGCAGAGGGAATTGACAAATTTGAAGGCGGCAGAGAAGAAGACACAAGTTAAAGCGGAGATAAAGGGGACGAATTTACCAGGAAGATGTAGACCAAAAATTATGGAGGACGGGCTTGAGGAGAAAATGACACTGTACTTGGGTAAGAAGGGAGATGCCAACTGGACGTGTAGACGTGTTCGAGAAGGTGAGGAGAAATTGAAACTAAGGCTGAAGCCTTGAGGATGTGAGTTGTAGATAATTTGGATAAGAGACTATGATGGCCGAACACAGAGGGAGATGGATGTGAATTTGAAATTTGGGGATGAAGTTGATTTTGATTTGGGAAAGAGAAGAAACCAAATTCTAGGTTGTGGGAGAGAAAACGTGATATTGTATTGAGGAAGAGGAGGGTTGAATATAATGTGAAGGAAGTTCACATACTAAACGAGAATGATAGCGAGCGAGTTCTGGTTTTCAAAAGAGGAAGACCGCGTTTGGAGATTGATAAATTCTGAACTTATGAATAAGGGCGTATTTGGCTGAACTAGATTAATTGAAGTTGACATGTTGGTGATGATGTCGATAGGATGTCTAAATCCAACCTTTACTCTGATACCAGCTGATGTAGACCACTCAAGGAGTCTATCTCGAGAACCCAAAAAATACAGAGGACAGCAATGAGCAAGATTGACTCAAACGGGTTGATTGAACTAGAACCCAATGAGAACCTTCCTCAGAGAAGTCTTGCTATGGAAGACACCATAAAAGTATATCATTCTCTTGATAAGTTGGGTGTATTTTAAGAAAAAACACGAAGAACCAGTGATATATCACTAATTAGGAAAATTAATTTGATTGGTGTGAAGAGAAACGTTATAATGAACGATGTTAAATAGAGGAGTAAAATATTAATTCTTACTGTGACTCCTAACTCAATTAGATAAAAATAATAATATAATTCAAACTAAATTAAGTTAAATCAACTTATAATTAGTTCCTTTGAATACAAATAGGAAATCACAAATTATTTATCCTAATCTAAATTAAATAAATTCAAAAAGAATAAGATAAAGAAAATAATTTAAATTAAAAATTAAAATAAAATATAATTTATCCTAACTTATTCTAAATGGTATGGTTATTCTTCTAATTGGGCTATATCAGTATATTAGGGCTGGATTAATATAACAGTTCTCTTTTGACCCAATGGCTAGCAAGGATGTCTCTTTTTCAAACATCTTAGGCTTATTAACTTGTAAGCCTCTAATAAAGCTTTGGATAGTTTCTTTCATAATTTTATTTATGTTTCTAATTAATGGACCTCCTATTACCTGAAATAGATCTTTTAGGATAATACTCTTCCACTTTTAGATCCACCCATGGACTCCATCAGACCACCGGTGGGTTCATATTCTATTAATTTTTATTCAAATGAAGATTATTTGTAACTATAAATTAGTGACATATAATGTATTTAAAAAAAATTAAAAATTAGACTGTATATGAAATATAGAGGAAGAAAGATTTTTTTTTTTGCTTAGCCACTAGAGCATGTTTGATATATAGTGCAATCTTATTTTTTGTGTTGTTCTGTTGAAACAGATATACTTGAATAACTATAAAGAATCTAATTTAAATAATTAAAGTAATATCACCATTAAATAAATAGTATATTTATGTTACATGATTGTAATTGAAACCAATGCATACACCAATAAAACGCAGACGTGTTGATTTTGATATAACGAGTTGATTTGATGTGATTAATATACGCAGAAGAATCCTTCCTAGCTAAACATCAGTTAGCTATTCAAGAAAAGCATCTCAAATTTAAATAAAATACCATATTAACTCTAATATTTCCGACCCCCCGACGACAGACGTGTAATCATCGCGTGCTGTGCTATCTTTAAACGAGTCTGTCATATGTGTGCCTGGTTTTTGTTTTTTTTTTAATACAAAGGCAATGACATTAAAGCATTTAAAAAACAGGATCGGAGTTTATGAGCATATCGCTCATTACACATATATTATTATACAAAAGACTCAGACACCTTGTGCGTGTTTCAATTTTTCAAAACTTCGATCCATCCTTTTTTTTTTTTTTAAGAAAAATGCTTATATGCTTTTCCTTATATACTTTTTTATGTTGTTTTCTAATTAAAAGTTAACATGTGAATTATTTTTTAATATATTGTAGACTTAATAATTAATTATATATTAAAAGTATTAACTTCTTAAATTTAAAAAAAATTAAAAGATCTACATATTAAATTTTAATTGGAGAATAGTATAAAAAGTATATAAAGAAAAATATATAAATTTAGTTCTTTTCTTAATACTATCCTTCATAATTACTTAAGCAATTTTTTACTATATATCAATAATTTCATAATTTTTAATTTTTTACATATATACCTTTTGAAATTATAAATATTTATGTTGCTATAGGCAACTTAGAAATTTCTGGCCAAAAAAAAAAGGCAACTTAGAAATATTATGTATTAATCAAAACCGATTTTATCATTTTATGAAACATATGTACTTACGTACTTACATATCAACATATACACACATATATAGGTGCATGTGTGTAGTTTTTCCAAAGAGGTTATTTTTATGTGCAATTTAATTACTCTTCCAATTCTTTAACTTGCAATTTAACTTGGTTTTAGTTATACTTTAGAATATTAGAATAAACGGGAATTATTTAGACATAATAAGTGAGCTAAGCTAAGCGAAAATTAGAATAAACAAACAAAAAGTTTAATAATTGAGACTACCTAATAGTTTAAAATAAATTGAAATCATATAATATTAATTTGTAATTCACATGCAACTAGTGTTGTTTATCTTAAATTTTGTGCAAATTAAGTACAGCTTCAAAGTCTAGCTGAAATATAATATCAAAATATCAAAGAAAATTTATAGCAAGCACTACAGAAAATTCGCATTTGAGCGGTTTACTAAAAGCACTACGATGTAATAGTAAAGAATAATGAAAAAAAATTATATTTAGCACGCTTTTGTTAAAAGCATCACTAAAGACGATGTTGTTATTAGAAGTGGCACTAAGCCAAAGCTGAGTGAGAGATGGAGAGTCTCAGCAAATCGTTTAGGCGTTTTATTCATTGAGCTCGCTATAATGTTTTTATTTTTTCAAAACAATTTTAATAGAATTTAAAATTTAAAAAATAAATACATTTTTTAAAATTTATTGTTATTATTTATTTCATACTACATTAGATTAGTGAAAATTTTCTAGTCTGATAGGAGGGGTAATAAAAAAAAAGGGAAATGGGGAAATGTGGGGGGGAACAGAAAGCAGGGGGAGGAGTGAATAGCGTCAGGGGAAAGCACATTGCATGCAGTTATGCCCACACGCCTTGGTTCGCCATTCAACCTACACCCCCATGCACTCTCTCCACACTCCCCACCCCTCCCCTCCCCTCATTTATTCTTTGTTTATTTATTTATTTATTTTTCATACTACATATTAAAGAAAGAAAGATGTTAGAATTCGTTAAATATATATATAGTTACAACTAATTGTTTTTTAACATATTCATTTAAATTGAATTGTTTAAATAATTAAGACTTAAACAATTTGTTATTTTTAAAATAAATAAGAAATAGGATAATAAATCATGCATTAAAAAAAATACTCAGTTATCTTAATAATAATAAATCATATGAGAAAGTCTATATAGAGAATAATACTCCAAAGCTACAAAATAAATAGCACTTTATTTTGATATGTTGGGTTGTTTGTTTGAATTGAAGTAAGTCTTGCTTAATTTGTGAATTTGGTAGCATGGAAATTAAGGCCATGTTGTTGCTTGATGGTTAATTATTAATGGATAGATAGATAGTTGAAACAAACATTAACCTATCAACACCTCAACTGCCAACATCTCCATAGTCCATATACCCCCAACTTATACACTTACATCATCACTATATATATTTATAATTAAACTAATCATCAATTTCATATATATATATATATATACCATAAAATTGCTCAGCATGCTTGTATCTATTTACATGTGTAAATTACTTTTTCAACTATATATGTTTATATATATTCAAATGTTCAATATATTTTATATTCTAGGCTCATTTGTCTTGGGATATATGCCTGTATCTATTTACATGTATTATTAAAATTATATACAAATATGTTATGAATATTTTTAACTTCGTTAAGGATTTTCAATATTAGATCCGTCATTGAATCAATAAAATCTTAATTTAAGATTTATTGGTTTGACAGTGACTGGATAAACATATATAATTTTTAATCTTTTTATCTGATTTATATAAAAAAAACTTATAAAAATCATTTTGTAATTTTAATAAGAAGATCAGGCCTCATCATATACTTAAGATAGTCAAGTGATTATAAAAAGAAATATGGATGTATAAAGTTCCAAACTTCATGAAAAATGAGAAAAAATGGGTTCGCCTCAATTTTAAATGATTCAAATAATGCTTTATTTTCTTTCTTTTTTTCCTTTTTCGTGACCACCAGGAGTATATATAATTTAATTTGTAAGCTATTCAATTGGGCTAAGAGCTGGTTCGCTCTGTTGTAATTAAACCAATGAGTCCGACTCAATAAATTCATGTTATACATTGATAAAATCACTAACTCATAAATGTGATATTTCCTTTGAATTAATGATTATGCTAACAAAAAGAAATCGATCGTGGTCCAAGATGCGTGGTTGAATCTGTAATTACTAGTTGCGCGCCTTGCTTAGTGTTTAAATACTAGAAAAAGACTAAACAGTGAGAAAAAAGAAAAAAGAAATCATGAAAGGGCCCTATTTAATTCATCAGAATCTCACAGAAAGCTTTTAATCAATAACATGTACCTGGGGAGACATCATGGGGCCTCTTGGAGTAGTTAACAATGTTATATTTTCTTGTAACTTTTCTCCTCCATAGTTGGAAAAAGGAAAGAAGACAATGACTTTGCTGTCTTGTGCAATATCCTATTTATCCTTGCATCCCCCTCTATCTATATAATCATGTTAAGGAATATTTTAAACAAACAAAAAGAATATATAAAGAGATTAATTAATCACTTGAAGAAAATGGCCAAAGGGGTTTTGTTATTGTGAAGCAGTTAGTCTTAGAGACTAATAATTAATATATCACACATCTCAATTTCTTTTATGTACGCTAAATTTAACATATACCATAACAAATTATCTAATTATTTTATTAGTCAGATAAATTTTTATACATTATACGAAATTTAAAAAAAATAAATTATTCTGATGTATGAATAATACTATTTATTATCAACTTTATATTTGATATATATATTAATATATATCACATTTTTTGTGTTTGTAAAACTCACATATTTATTAAATACTTGTGATAATTACTTTTATAGAATCATATAATTGAAAAAAAATGATATTGCACTTGAGTGAAGGAAAAATGAAATGAAAATAGAAAAGATTAAATTAAGCAAGGAAGTGAGTTATGATATGATAATGTGCAAACCCAACGAATATTCCAGCGACGCAACGCAAGAACACCATGACATGGGGACAGCATTCAGCGGCAGCTACAACCCAAGTCCACGACCAAGGGCATGCGCTTTTCTTTTTACAAGGATATTATTTTAAATTAATTTCTCATATTTTTCATTCTGTAAAAAAATAAATAATTATAAAAACATTCGCATAATTATTTTTCAATATTATTCACTATATCCAATCCAATTAATTTTTTCTTCATAATTTTCAGGCCATGAGTTGATAATGATAGTGAAGGAAGCCAAATTTTCTAGTGAAATACTTACTCTGATATTTTTTTATAACATGCTTCCAACTACTTCACATAGATTAAGAAAGTCAGTTATATTCTTAAAATCTTTAAAAAAATCTAAACATTCCTTTTTTTACCTCTATTTATTATAATAATGCAATTCTCATTAAATAAGGATTTCAATCATTATTAAATGGGAAAATGTGAAACCAATTAAAATAAGGTTAAAAATATTACCATTACTAATCATACAAAAACTCTAATGACAATTTATAAGATCAAAAAATAAATGATTAAGGGCAAAATAAGAACAATATTACTAAACATTATAATGTACCTTATAAAAAGGATCAAGAAACACTTCTAAAATGTGCCTTATAAAAAAGATTAGAGAGAGTAATAGAAAATGCGATGATCAACTTGTCATGGTTTGGTTTGATTCAGTTTTGGACAAATCCTAAACCGAACCAAACCAATTAGTCTAGCATATTTTGGAACCTATTCAGTTTTTCTCTTAATTGGTTTGGTTTAGTTCAGTTTGCATTGGTCTGGATCATGCTAACATGATTTTATTTTTAAAAAAAAGTAGCATCATTTTCCAAAAATTAAATTAAATAGGTACTATATAGATATTTTATGAACACCAATTATATCTAAATAATTTACTAAAATATGGATTTTTATGTAAAAATTTTGTGAATCTTTTTTCATATAATTATTTATAACAATACAGTAATCTATATTCTTTCTCTTTATTCAATAAATATATTCATTTTACTCCTTATAGGCTAAAAGACATATGTTAATAGATATGGTATAAATAAAAAATGTACTAAATAAAAAATTCTATTAAATAAGTATATATATTATAGTTGTATAAAAAAATTAATAGATTTGGTTCGATTTGGTTTAGATTCTAAGATTTGATATCGAGATATAAACCAAATCGAATCAATTTCGAAAAGTGGAAAAACCAAAACAAATGTCATTTAAATTTGGTTTAGATTAGTTCAATTTGAATTAGTTTTGAAAATTCTTAATTTTCATTTTGTTGTTCCATTAGTGTTGTCTATTTAGCAGGGAGCATTTGTAGCTTCCTTGACGCTACTATATTGTAAGGATCGATATTATTTTCTGAAGTTGAAGAGGAGTTCAATTTTGGTTAGATTGGTGTTAATTACTTTCCTATAGCTTCCATTAATGCCTTGCCTTTTCTCAATAGACAAACCCATCTAAAATTTCCCATATATGCAAATACAAATGCATTATACATATACTCCCTCTCGTCCTATATATAAGATCTTTTGTCATGATCCTAAATATAAGATCCTTTACAATATACGAGATAGTATTTATTATACATTTTCAAAAAATACTCCTATTTAATGTATCCAAAGAAAAAGAGAAAAAAATTAAATAAGGGTAGTTTTGAAAAAACGTTAGGATTTTCGGAGAAATCGAGGTAGTTAATTAGTTTTAATTTCAATTCTTAATTCACGTAATTAAGTTAAAATGGTTTTATATTAAAGACCAGAAGGAGTAATATATTTAAAGAGATATAAAATAAAACAATAATAATATTAAGAGTAGTATCAAAATGAGATATGGGCACCATATACATTGAACTATTTTCATGTCATTTTTTCTTCCAATACATAAATAGTTGAATGTAGAGAATTTAATTCATAAACCCCACAAACTTGTCGATATAGATTGAGGCCCATGGCTATATATTTTTATGCAAGGATGTATTTGCCTTTTAAACTTTCTCTTCACATTTTTGTGCAGGTGAGTATGTTACTAGAGAGAGAGAGAGTATGTTATTATTAAAAAAAAAATTTAAAATTTCTCTTGACACATTTTCCCCTCCAACTTTTTTTTTTGGCCAAAATTTCCCCTCCAATTCAAGGATAGATCTTTTTTAATAGTAGGGCTAAGGAGTTGCTCTAATTCTAGTTGAGTCTTCTAATTAACACTGAGGTCACCTAAATTTGTTTCTTCAATAATTCATAACTCCCTCATACCTCAAATATAAAAATATTTTGAAAAAGTTGTTTTTTCCAAGATATAAAAAAAGAATGTAAAAAATTTGGTGTAATAGTAATACTACTAAAATGAGAAAACCTACGTGGATATACTGAATTTGGCTTAGAAAAGAAAAGAAAAGAAAAGGGAATTATTGTCGCGTGAAGGTGCATGGGGAGGGAGTGGAAATGAGGAGGAGGATAAAGATAAAGAGAGGAAAGAAGGGGTGGGGGGGAAGAGACACGTAAGGAAGATGAGGGAAGGAAGGACCCACAAACTTAAAAACGCCGAATAGAGAGAGAAACGGATAGAATTCCTTAAAACAAGGGCCGTCCCAGCACACCTCCTCCACCCCCATTTCTCCCGGTCGGTCCCCTTCACAATTTCCCATGACCCCACATGTCCTCTCCTTTTTCTCATCCTTATTATTAATATTTTTTATTACTATTAAAATAAAGTTTACCTTTCTTAATAAAATATTATATATATAATTAAAGACTGAATTTAAAATAGTATGATCAAGAATTTAACTGTATATCAACTATGTCAAATTTTTGTAAATTAATTTCTTCTTCTTATTATTTAAATACATAACTATATATAAAATTGATAATATTAGCCAAGCCCACTAATGCAGTCCATTTTAACCCAATAAAATAGGTACGCTGAGCTTTAAAAATAGGAATCCAAATAGAAAATGAATTTTTGGATCCGAGTTTGTCAAACCCATCTGGATGGGTTAGCTTGAGAGGGTAATGAGTCGACCCGTTTAACCCATTTTTTATTTAAAATATTAAAAAATACATATTATTTTATTATTTAATAATATATAAATTGTAAAATTTAATTATTATGATAATTTTTGTTAAATAATAATAATAATTAGTTATATTAATTTAAATAATTATATAAAAAATAAAAAAACATAAAATGACTTTTTTAAAAAAATATGGGCACGTTGAGCTTGCTCCCCATGGCTTCAGGCCTACAAAGTAGGACACATTTTGTAAGTGAGCTTTTTCGGCCCGGCCCCATATTCTAGCTCTATATATTGATTTTATATTTCATAAATTTTAAAAAATAAATTGTATTAATATAGTTTAATTTATTCTTCATTTTATGTTTTACTAGACAATGCAAAAATTTTGAAAAAATAATTAAGCTGCATTATGTATTACATTTGTAAATAGTTCAACTTAATTGTTATAAATTTTACTATAATATATATGAGATGAATTTCTTTATATATTTCACGAAGATGTAAGAAATAAATCTCACACTTCATGACTTACTTATGAATAATACTACATTTTATCACAATTTTTTTGTTTACATTAAGAGGAATTGAAATAAGTAATTCACCATTACCTGTATATCTCATTCTATTCTTCCCACCTAAACTAATCCTAGGTATCTACTAATTACTATAAGTTTTATTGTATATTTTGATATGTTGATTTGACATATACGTGTATTGATATTAATATTAGTTTTTACAAATTTTAAATTATTTATATATTTTTTTAATTTTCAAATTTGACAACAAACTTTGTTACACTATAGTTTCACGTCTTATTTCACTGAATAAAGGTAATATGTAAGAAATTTTATTTGCTGAGGACATAAAATTTGAAAAGTAATATGCACGAAATTTAAAATTTAGTAGTTACTTAAGAAAAAAAATTGATGATAAATTAATATTACACACTGTTATAATATTTTAGTAAAATAGCAAATTAATTTAGGGCATGTGATACATATTCGAAAGTTTTGAAAAATTTTGATGGTAAGAAAGTTCTTGCTGGTAACTCAATTAAAAGACTTTTGTGTAATTTAATCTATAAAAAAATTGTATAAAATTATAATGTTCATAAATCATAAATAATACAACTTTTATATGATCATCAGACATAAGTGTTTTATTTTTTATTTTTTGGGCTCCTAATAATATCCCAAGTATCCCTCTGTTCATCGCATTTTACAATCGCATAAACGCATATGATTATTTGGCATTAATCATTATTTAAGCGCGTCTCTCTTCTTGCTAATTGATGTTATCATCAACAAGGTGTTGAAACCAGCAAAGGCTTGTTAGTTAAAGGAACCATATGATTTAATTTTTGCAAACTATTCTTAATTAATTACGTCCGAAATTGGAAAAAAAATGTCATTCTAGCTTTGTAGTAGTTAACAATATAGTATTAGAGTGGATTAAATGAAATTTGGAGATCTTTACTCTGGGTGCGTCGTACTTAATTGGAATGTGGTCAAACTATTTTTTTTTTTTATTCTCTTGTTTAACTAACAGAAGGAATTTTGTGTTGAGATAGGTGAACCTATATATGAACGAGTATAAAACCCTCTTAACGTCTATTTATTTATTAACAAAATTTAAATATAAAAGATATATATATATTTATAATTTTATATACACTACAGGGAGTTTATAAATATTGAAAGCACTATTATATGAGAATCAAATTAAAAATGGAATAAAATTATAGAGATTATATTAAATTAATGGAAGACAAGTAAATGTTTATGGGGATTAATGAAGTGAAGAGAAGTAGTGGGATCAGGCAGCGGGGAATATGGGTGAAGTATGAAGAAGAAAATATAGGGTGGTAATTAAGGTAGGAAGAAGGTGGAGCAGAGACAGGCATGCATGGCAGAGAGAGAGAGAGATGTGGAAGCAATAATGGGTGGGAGAGACAGAAAGAAGTGAAAGAGAAGTAATGGAACAAGGCAAAATAGCTGAGCTCCCTATAGAATGAGGATTTCGTCCAATACATACATACTTGATCCACCATTCCTGTTCTTAATTATTTGAAGCCTTTTTTAATATGGTAATTAAGACAGCACAACAATTAATTAATTTTTGTTTATTTATATGAAGAATAAAAACAACCTCTCATGTTAGAAATTAATATCAACTTTTTCAATTTGGGCAAACAAATTGACCTCACCTCAACTTAATCATCTAGCTATGTTTCCTACGGAATATTCAAGACACACATTATATTACATAATGTAAAAGATAATCTTATGGACACAAATTAAAATAAATTGAAGGAAAGAGATTTGTAATATAAAATCAAATATAATGTCAACAAAATCAAATAATATATATATATATATTTTAAACCAGGACATATCATTTAACCAAATTTCAAGTAAAGCCAATATAATTTTTCCAATTACTTACGTTATAAACTTTCATGCTTAGATGGGCTTCACCGATCGCTTGAATTCGAGCTTTCTTTCTTTCTTTCTTTCTTTCTTTTTGGAATGAAAATGCTATGGAGTAACAATACAGAGAGCAAAAAGAAGAGAGAGAGAGAGAGAGAGAGAGAAACCTTGGATCCCTGCTTATCAATTTTCACTTAACCTCCTACAGCCTAAAAGAGGGTTAATGAAAGTCCAAATTAAATTGCACATGAAGATCTTTATATAGCAGATCTAGCAAGTTGATTTGCATAACCATTGGCAGCAACATAACAAAAAATGATATCCCAATCCTTTTCTAGTACAAGTTTGAAATCCTCTGTGATATTGTCTGTCCAAACGCCCATTCAAGTTATTCCTATGGATCATATTAACGGCTTCTCCAGAGTCAGCGGCTCCCATAACCCTCCTCCCGGCTTTCTTCCTTTAAATTTGTATCATTATGGTGATGGTATAAAATTCAAATTATATGAAAAAAAAACATAATATACATATATATATATGTAACGCTTGTAACGGATAAAGTTCAGTTATGACTTAAATGTGATTTTTTTTAAAAAAAAAATTATATTTGACATTCTATTAATTATAAGGATGTAAATTCTAAATTAATATTTTATTTTTTTATTTCTATATTAATGTAGATATAAATTAGTTTTCTGCCAAACAAACATTTTTTATTTATCCATTTGATGGTTTTAAGGTCAAGCAAAAGTACTCATTCCTACTAGTATATATATAAAGATCATAGAGTATTAATCGTTGACACTTCCTCATTAATTCTTCAGTTCAAGGTGGAGTGGTTATTGATCCAATCAAAAGTAGTTTACTAATTTTTTAATTTATAATAAATTTAAACTGATTATTAAAAAAAAAGAGTCATACATGGAGAAGAAAGGATGCATATACGAGAATGAATAAAGTTACCAATAATGTGAAATGTCTCCTGTAAAGTGGCTAAGATAACGAAATTGATGATTTATGATTGAATAAAAATAAAAAGGAAATTATGCTGATTCATTTTAATATTAAATTTAAATAGTTATTAAAAATTTAAAATACTAATGTAATTTGAGAGAGACCTTAATCCAAGCATTGGGATTGTCTCGAATAGATGGGACCCACCGTAGATGAGGAAAGAAGACGGGGAGAGAGAGAAGTGTGGGGTCCACATCACCGCCCATGCGGACGCCGTCTTACCAAAATCAAACCCATCATCGATCCGATTCCATGGACCTAACCCTAACCCAACAACAACGGAGCATCGACAACCCACACAAACACCACCCCCCCTCCCTCGCAAAAAAAAACAAAAGAAAAGAAAATTATACTTGGATTCCCTACAATTTTATAGTTTAAAAATTTACAGTAAAGAATTTAAAATTCAAAATAATTTCCAATTTAATCTATTTTAATATATATCTTTGCTAGTATTTTTTCAAATGTGTGATTAATATTACTTGGTTATTTATATTTTTGTTTTTTATCAACATATAATATTTAACGCAAGACAACATATGAATAATTACATTAACAAAATATTATCAAAATTTTGATGGTAGAGATTATAAAAAAATAATATTTTAGATTTAATTAAACAGTGTGTAAATTATAAAGGCGTAAATATAAATTTCCAAATTATGAATATTAAATTAAAAATTAAACTAAAATTATAGAGGCCAAAGGTATATTTTCTCCTACAGAAAAAGGAAAAGTAGACAAAACTAACTAAATACCACCCTCCCTAGTCATCATAGTCCTCTTATTAACCCAACACACTCCTTTTTCTCTCTTATAACCCTCTTACCTTATTTCTTCCAAACTCTTAACTCACCCCACCACAGTGAACTCTCCCTCTCGCACCAAAATCAAGCCAAGCCCTTCAAGTCCTTCGCCCCCGACAGATCACAACTATGATGTCTGGTTCTGCTCAAATTTTGGTGGGTTTTCCCCAAAGTTTCCTTTCTCGACCCCCCTTCAAGGTATGTAATTGTAAGGTACCTCTCCTACCTAGCTTAGCTTAGCTTCCCATTTCCAAAAAGGAATCGATCCAAGAAACAAGCATCTTCTTCTCTATCTCCTCCCTTCCTCTCTTCAATTTCGCTTCACTTTCTGCTGTGTATGTTGAAAAATCACATCTATTTAGAGTTGTGAGCGATCAAAAGAACCAAAGATGGATCCAGTAGCTGCACAAGGTCGTCCTCTTCCACCTCCTTTTCTCACTAGAGATCTTCATCTTCAACCCCATCACCAATTCCAGCCCCACCACAACAACAACAACAACCACTCCAGCGCCGACGACAACCAGGCCGGCAATGGCAGCTTGAACCGTGGTCAGAAGCGAGATCACGACAACACCGCCACTGAGGGAAAGGAATTAGCCTCGAGCACAGCTCCTGCCGGTGAAGCTGCCGGAACTGCTGGGGATAGCGCTAGAAGGCCTCGTGGCAGACCCGCAGGTTCGAAGAACAAGCCCAAGCCTCCGATCATCATAACCAGGGACAGCGCCAACGCTCTGCGTTCCCATGTCGTGGAGATCGCGAACGGCGGCGACATCATGGAGAGCGTGGCCACCTTCGCTCGGCGGAGGCAGCGTGGGGTTTGCATCCTGAGCGGGAGTGGCACCGTCACGAATGTCACTCTCCGGCAGCCTGCTTCGCCCGGTGCAGTTGTGACCTTACATGGGAGATTCGAGATTCTATCACTGTCGGGCTCATTTCTGCCTCCGCCAGCACCGCCTGCCGCCTCGGGGTTGGCCATATATCTGTCAGGCGGACAGGGTCAAGTTGTTGGAGGCACCGTGGTGGGTCCGTTGTTGGCGTCTGGACCGGTTGTGATTATGGCTGCATCGTTCGGAAATGCGGCGTACGAGAGGCTGCCGTTAGATGACGAGGAGACGCCGGGGGCTGTACCTGGAAGCGGAGGGTTAGGTTCGCCGGGAATTGTGGGACAACCACAACAATCACAACAGCAGCAACAAATAGTGGGAGATCCAAACACATCGCTGTTTCATGGAGTTCCTCAGAATCTTCTGAATTCTTGCCAATTACCAGCTGAAGGATACTGGGGTGGAGGCAGTGTTCGTCCTCCCTTCTAACCAGAAAAATTAAGGAAAAAAAAAGTTTGAAACTTTTTCATCATCTCTCTCTCTTTAAATTTACTTTCTATTTAGTCACTGTTCATTCTCCTTCTTCCATAACTAATAGTTTATGCTTAATTAAAGCCTGTGACCAGTAATTATCGATGCTGAACTGAAGAAGGGATGTACAAATTCATGAATTTTTGGTAATGGCTTTTAATTTCTTGTTCAGCTAAAGTGTTGGTCATTGCTTCAACACCAAGCAGAAGCATCCTATTCTCTCTCTTTCTCTCCCCACATTTTCTTGTTGCATTTCTGGTATCTTGTCTGTTAATTTATCAGTCACTCTTTGCATATGAAGCAAAAGATCATGTAGAACGCCTATCTTTTCTTTTTCCTCTCACAGTATAGCTTTTTTTTTTTTCAGAACTTTGAGATTCAGATTCTAGTACATGATCTATAAATAACCCAAACATTTTTTCTTTTTCTAAACATATGAACTTCTCAATTTTATCTATTCCAAGAAAAAGTCTTCAGCATACAGCATCCAAACTAGACACAATAATTATTAATCTCCTTTAATTGATGTGCTAAGAGGCATATCATGATCATTCTCTCTCACTTCCTAAGCTACTAACTCCCATCATTACATCCAAAACCATATCCTCCTCTCTTTTGACATCCAGACGTTCTTAAAATTTTACACTAATGTTAATGATTTCTTTCTTTCTTTTTTATTATTTTTTAAAAGAAAAACATCGAATATACATATAAAATTTCATTGATTCCAAGGAATAAGGTGATGGGAGGTTATGGGGGTTTTGTGTGTGTGTGTGTGTGATTTAGGGTTGAATGTGTAAGGAGGCAGAGATGAGCATTGGGTACAGAGTCACACGTGCGCTGCTCTGTGCAAAAAAGCTCCTTTCCGAGGCAAACAAACTCACAACAAAACGGACCTCAATGACCAAGCGTTTAACTCTTTCTTCTCTAAACTGTCATTCCCATCAGACGAATAAAAGGCCTGATGCAACGTTGAGGTAAGTAATAATATAATTTATATGTACTTGCACTGGTAGCTACAATAAGAGACTTTAATATAATATAACTCACAGTTTTGTCTTGGTTATGGAATAGATGCTCCTTGAAACCCTAGCTCTCTCTCTCTCTCTCTCTCTCTCTCCCCATTATTTTCTTTTTCATTCTTATTCCACCAATGCCAACATATATAAGCTTTTTTATTTATTCATTTATTATTATTCATCTCTATAGCTTCCTTGGATTCTATTCTTAGCTTGTCCATTTCCTCTACCTCTCAGCTAGATCATTACTTCCCAAAGGATCATTCTCAATGTATGACTAATAAACCACATAGAACTGTGTGTTAAATCATTTTCGACATATAGCCACACCATTATTTTAATTTAGTTTATTCTATACACTTGAACATCTTTTCACATCCAATTCATGTAAATGCTTTAAGTCGTTCTTTTGAAGCAATGATTCTTTCAATAAAGAAGGAACCCAACGAATCTTAAACTCAACTTCTTGTGTGTGTGTGTGTGTGTAATCATTAGAAACTGCCCTAACTTTCGTCCTTCCAGAGAATCTTTTTTTTTGGCTAACCCAGTCAGTATTTGGGGAACTTCGAATAGCTTAAAAAGCATTGAACTGTAGAGCATTTGAATGGCCACGCATTGCATTTTAGTGTCTTTCATATCTTCTTTGTTTCTAAATTAATTAAATAAGTAGTTTGTAGGTGTAATTACGACTATATATAATTAGTTTTTTCATGCACAAAGTGTTTGGATGAGTAACATATAAGGTGGACCATGGTTATTAGTGCTTGAGATGATTACACCTTTCTGGTTTCATTATGATGAGCATCACTTGGAACCTGATGACAGTACCTTATAACAACATGAGTTTATAAAATATGAAGATTCCATTATGATAAACATCTTTATACTCTTTCTTGTCGAACTAGCTAGTTTATATATAATTTCATTTCAATATATCAAAATCTCATCTCTCTATATTTCTGGGTATAGAGTCAGGTGACATTAAGGCAAAATTCTATCGACATCTATGTCTCTAAGCCTAGAAGGGAATATGAAAGAAAAGATCCATTTTTTTTCATAGATATATATCTTTAAATTAATGTTTGTGCTTCCCGTTCTTTCAACAGGAGGCATGGGTCTTAATAAAAGTCCCAACTACTTCTAGTATTGGAATCTTGAAGTTTTTTTTTTTGGCCAATGGAATCCTGAAGTTAGAACTTGTATTTTTTTTTAGTGAAATAATTTTAAACTATAAGTTTTAGATACAGTTTTATATTACTTCACTCCGTATATATGAGTAACCTTTATATTCTTCTCCATCAGAATTTATGTCTGCATTTTGGTTTCTCTTTTATATTAAACCCTCATCGTATCAGGTTAATTTGTGCTATAAGTTAATAAAATTCTCATTCCATTTGCCTTACACACACACACACACACATTTTATATACTTTATTGTCTTGGCCTCATGGTGCGAAGAAGAACCATATCAATTTTAAGTTAGAAAAATAGATGTCGTTGTGGCAATAAATTTTTGTGCACAAATACCACGTTTGGTGGTATATATATTTTTCATTCTAGATACTATTTTTCGTCGTAGATACTAACCAAAATCACATGCGGTCCGATTCTTTCCTTCTGTTTTCAAGTCTTCATTGGTTTAGCTTATATATAAAAATCAATAGATTAAGTATGTAGAAATTGTTTCCCATGCATGTTCTCAACATATTTGGCAGACCAAAGAAATATATAGTTTTGTTTATTTCACGAACTAAAATGGAATATCACGTCTGAATAAAAACTAAAAGTTCTTACATATATTTGGCTGACATTTTGATGAACAAAGTTTTCTAGATAGTCAAAAGAGAAAAGAACTCTATACATATATTTATACCATATCTAAAACGAATGGCAGGTGGTATATATAAATTTAGTTGGATGGAAAAAAATACCATATCGAGAATAAATGGAAATTGAACAGAATTTGAACACACACACACACACACACACACAATTGCATTGAAATATATGGTATTCATAAAGTTATTTAAATGAGTTCAAAAAAATTAAGAAAATGGTTAGCCAGATAATGTAATGAAAACAGTATGTAGTACGTACATATATCGATGAGTATAAATTTTCAATATTACTGGTTGACTATTTTTTGAAGTATAGGAACTAATTTCAAAGTTTGATTGAAAATATATGAATCAAAGGTTTGATTTTTCCTATTTTTTATGTGAGCTATTCCAACGGGATGATTAATTGTTTCTTAAAATGACCAGTAAATTGTCATTCCCAATAGGGTTCATCCTAACATTAAAAAAAAATCCTAAATAATAATTCACACAGCATTACATTACATTCAGAATAATAATTATTTATTATATATGCCACTAGTCGAATAAGTGTGTCGTAAAAAGATATTCATACTATATATCTATTAAAATTATTACTTTGTAAACATGTGTTTTTAATATATGAAAGGGAAATAGATTGAATTGAACCAAAAAAAAAACATGTCTTGTTGGTAGAACCATGAAATTAAAGAATATGTAGTTAGCCCCAACATGGCTTTCTACCACACATAATTCCACTGGGTGGTAGAACAAGAACTGCATGTTCATCCAACTAATTAAGTTAGGGCCAAATATAGAGATAAGATTTGCTTGTCATCTAACTTAATTGATTAATTGAACCTTGTCATGTAAGACCCGGAAATGCAATTGAAAGTAGGCATATGATGAAAAGAAAAAATGTTATTAGGGAATATTGTAAGTTGAGAATGATGAGAGAATGTATGCCCATGCTTTGAGCATGCGTACACGCTTTAGCCCTTCAAGAACCGCCATAATTATGCTATCTATGTCCCTTTCCAAAAGTCAAACCAAACCTATCTCTAATTACGCATTCAATCCATATAATTTGGTGTTTTTGTTTTCTGTACGTATATTTTCGTTGTTGGGTTTAGAAAAACATATATATATATATATATATTCCGATCGAGGCCCTTCCAATTACAGATTGAATGTATATAAATTAATTAAGAAGGCCCTTCCAATGAATATGTTGGCTTTGATGATAAACATAGGAGAACATGCAGATCAACCTTGGAGAGGGAATCTGCTGAGTTTAGCAGGTACAATAAGGTCATTCAGAAGGGATATGATTGAAGTTGCAATATTGTTTAGGGTTAACTCCACCGAGGGGGAGAGCAAGATCGCAGAGATGTGAAGGGTGGGGGGTTTCAGGAACGTGGAACTCTTGTCCCATATATTAATTCCATTGAAGCTATAAATATATACATACATACATATATATATATTAATTTGATCATCACTAGAAGCTTCTTGGCTGTGGAGAACAGAACACCCTTACGCGGACTACTTGATTACGATGAGCCCAAGGGAATGTAAGTACGTAGGACCAGAATCACTCTATACAGAGGGAGAGATGATGAACTAGTACTAGTATTAGAGGGTGTGACTACTTATCAGGTGTGTATATATGTTTATGGTTCTTGAATTGAACAGCTTACTTATAAGCTTTTTTGAGGGGCTGGAAGAAATAGCCCCCAAATGCATACTTACGTAACAACCCTAACACAAATTTGGCCTCTTTTTTAATCCAGATTTAGGCAACCAAACACTTTTTACTGGCGGTCTCTGCATGATAAAGGATTTTAAAGGGTGTTTTAGCTTCGTATCTTGGTAGGTATTGATTCAATCTCCCCAAAACAATTGATCGTGTTCATGATTCAAGAATTTCACACCATTATCTGTCATTATGGTCGATTCTTCGGCTCCCTCTAGACAGTTGGCCCAGGCCCAACATCAATTTGGCTGTCTGGGTTATTGTGGCCCAGTTCTGCCCAACAAGGGTAGCTACTATTTACAATTTTTTCCCTTATCCATGCACTTGGAAAAAATAAAAAAAGAGTAAACAGGACTACTATTTAGAATTTAAGATAAATGGACTAGGCACAAGCCAGCTGGAAGACCAGCCTATTCTACTTAAATACTTAATTGCTAGGTCGGTTGGTTGTCTAGAACGACACTCTTTAGGCCCATTGTACATCACATTGTGGATTGCCTTAAGCAATTTAGAAAATAATTAATCTGAAAAGAGCAAATTATGTTTTTTTTTTAAAATAACGGTAGGATAAAATCCTAAAACAAAACAAAAACAATCAGGAGGGACTACCCCCAATTGTAAAAGTGACCTAACTATTTTTTTTATTATACAACTAAATTCATTTTATTAACTTTGAAGATACTTTTTTCGAATTAAATTGAATGCTAGAATATTTTTAAATTTTAGGGAAGGATAGTATGGAGATTTATAATATAGAAAAGAAATATGTAATTAAATCATCACTTAACAGAAGAAAGAGTGATTTGATCATTTTTAAATATCTAATGGTATGCAGAAAATCAAAATGAATATAAGGATTCATCAACTAAATTCTATGATATATAGTAAACTTTATTGTCAAATGATTATAATTAGCAAAATTAGGAGTTGCAATTGAGAGTTTGAAAAGACTAACTAGTCATTAAAGAGATAAGGTGGGGCAGGATGTAGTGAATTTTGATGGGCGGTTTATTTTATTTTAGTGGATCAAAATTTTTTGAAGAAATAGATGATAATCCACATTTTTTGTTTGAAAGTTACAATATTTTTAATGAGTGTCATAGATTTAAATACTAAAAATTGTAATATCTTCTTACTCAAAAAATAATATTATCTTCATTTAAATGAAAAATATTTAAAAAATAAATTGGATGGAATAAAAAAAAAAAAATTTCAAGAAACCTAACCTCTCTCCAACCTCTTAATTTAGAGGGATTTTAAAAACTAGCCATGCAACCTTTTTTTGGGGGGGGTAATACATATGTGTGGATATTAACCGATGTCCTAGTTTTTTTTTAAACAAAAAATTCGCAATATATACTTATCAATAGATATTTTTTATTATTATTTTCATTCAAAAGTTTAAATATCATTTCATATTCATAAAATTATTTTTCTCATTGTACTTTTTCATTCTATTAAGTGTCCGTTTAGTTTGTCTTTTTGTAAAAATACTTTTAGAATAACTATAGTTTACAAAAATGAAGTTTGAATAAAGATAGAAAAATTTACTGAAAACCTATTTAGATGAAAAATGAGAAAATGATTATTAGAAATCATGGTTTGATTTGTAAAAATGAAAATCAAATGGGCCCTAAATTCTTTTCTGGGTTATATATATTCTATTTAATTCTGCGTATAAACAGTAAGTATTCTTTAACTCACTCTCTCCCAAATCTTCTTCAATTCATCCTTCCAATCATGCCAATTGAAAATGAACAAGTTAGGGGAAAAATAATAGCATGCCACAAATTCCTTATATATAATGGCTACAGTTACATACTCGAACACTAACTGCCTACTTATCCTTATTTAACGTCATACTAATTAACAGAGATTAAAAAAGAAAAAGAAAAAGAAAAAGTAGGAGGGTAAGATGAGATTGATTAAGGTCTCCATATATATATAATTAAGAAAGGATCAAGAAAAAGAAATGAAGTGTATCAGGCAGCTAGTCAGAGGTTTTGGAGGTATTCTGTTGAGAAAGCTTCTTTTGTAGCTGACATAAGAGAGCCTGATTCTCCTCATGAAGAAGCAAGGCCTTCTTCCTCAACCTCTCATTCTCCTTTAGGATGCTCTGATTCTCCATGTACAGCTTCAAGTTCTTCATTTCAATCTCTGACTTTACCACAACCACCTTCTTCTTCCTCTGCCTTCCTTCATTCAATTGTGCCCTCTTTCTGTTCAACACCTCAATGAACTCAGAACACACAGATATATATATCCCTCACCTCACCGGGATACAGAACAGGATAAATCATAAAGCCACACTTGTACTGAATATATATATATATATATAACATAAAACTTTAAATTAGGCGACCTGAAAGCAGAAGTAGAATTATAGGGTTGAAAACGTACCTTTTGAGGAGCCCCAAGTGAAGATGGTTGTGGTGTTTCTTGGATAAAGACCATGGAAGGCCAAAAGTGGAACACACAGATTTTGATTTTGTGGAGGAATAGTTGCACATAGCTAGCTTTTGGCTCTAAAACTGAATCTGCCAGAGAAGAGGTCGAAGCTTAATTAGGAGAGTGATAAATGAACGAAAATGGAAAAGCGCTGGTGAAAAATGTGAGGAAGAAGAATGGGGATTGGAGGGCTTTATATGGTGAGGAAATAGTAGTAGAGATAATAAATGAATGAAGGAAGAAAATGAAAAGGTGAGCCAGCAGTGATCTTGTGTTTGTATCTGCACACAAGAGAGAGAGAGATTGCAATGATGGCAGAAGGAGTCATGATTACAAAGAGGGCAGCAATAGATGAAAAATGCAGAAATGAGGATGAAGAAAAAATGGCTCTTTCCTTCTTTCTTTCTCACGGCCTTTATCATTACTTTATTTCACAGTCCAAAAGCCTCTCTAACTTGTGTCTTGGGTAACGTTGAGAACGGGGTACATCGAAATAATATATATATATATATAATATTTCAACAGTCATCTTTTTTACCGTGGGATCTTAGACTGGAACATGCAGTAGTCGTAAAGTTTTGTGGGAGTGTAAATTAGAGTGATAATCATGGTAGAAGACAAATTTGACATCACATTCAAAGTAGATAAAACATTCAGTATATGGTTTCAGTCAGTCTAAAAAAAAATTTTTTCAAGTCTTTTTGGTACTCATTTCTGAAACAGTGTTTTAAATTTTTTGTACTGATATAAAATGATGGAGGCCAAAAAAAAATATTAAAATTATGTATTTTTTAATTTTTTAGAAAAAGAAAGAACCCACGGATTACAATAAGAAAGTGGACAACGTGAAATTGTATGATAATGAAAGGTTTAGATAACTTAGCATTACGTGTACTATGCATTGGCAAAAAAACGAAAAAGCTTCATATGTCCTCCACGTGTAAGAAAGAAAGAATGAAAAGAACAAAACAAAAATATAATAATGGCTGCTTATGGTTTTATGGATTAAAACTTTCAAGGTTGGATACAACTAAGATTTTGGGCTTGATCGGTGCAGTTATTAAAAATGATTTTTTATTTTTAAAAATAGAAAAATAAAAAAATTTATTTGGTAAATCTGTTTTTTATAAACTGTTCTAAAAAATAGAAAAATAAAAAAATAGAAAACTCAAAATACTTTTAAATTATTTTGTAGTTTTTGTTCTGGAAAATAAAAGAAATAGTGAAAAACATCCACCTCATTAATGGTAAAATTATATATTTTGAATAACTCATCTATCATTCACTAATTATGATTTTGAGAACAACTATTTAAACAGATTTTTTTATTTTCTTATTTTTAAAACTTATTATCGAAACCAGTTTTATAAAACTCTTTTGAGAATAAGAAAACAGAAAACACTGGAAAATATGCCATTTATTTTTCTTTCGCCACTAATAGAGAGTAGAGAACAAATATTCCCGTAACAATCGACTCCTTTAAACCAAGTAGCTCAAGTCAAGAGAAGAGGTTAATTTGTGTGTAGAAATAATTCCAAGACTGATGCTTACTACCGACTTATTAATTAGAGAATATTTATGGTGACAACTTGTTGAAAATTAATAATTTTTTCCTTAAAAAAATAATGAGAGTAAGAAAAAAAATGTACAAGAGAAATAGGGTATACTTCTCGTTCTCTTGGATAATTCATTCACTTAGTTCATAATTTTTTTATATGCCTTTAACAGAAAAAGAATAAATTAATCTAAATCAATAACATAAATAAAAAAAAATTAGTTTATATAATTTAACAATATGAATCTTCTGAAAGTTATAAAATTAATGTATGCCGTTAAACATATGTAGCAAGAAGTCTTAAAGAGTCATTCGTTGAAAATTACTACTACTATAAAGATTTACGCAATTAGCTAGAGCAATCTCATTGAGCTTTGATGAGTTAAAATTAGGAGACGATAGAAAAAGTCCAACTGCCAAAGCTGGCAGGTTGATGGTCAAAAAGTTATAATTTGTTTTTCATATTAGTTAAGATGAGACTAGACTTGAGTACATAATAAAAAGTTTAGTTTTGCACTAATCTTCTCTAATCCCTTTTAGTTTTCACATTACACAAACGAGTTTACGTGTTGGAGTACTTCCGCCACTTTCAGCAACGCAATCCAAAGCATTGTCAGTATGCTTAATCATTTTAGTTTAAAAACAAGACAGACTTATTCAATGCCAACTTGGTTCGATTGCCAATCTGACACGTAATATCAATATTAAATCATAATGAATCTTGAATATCAAATCCCAACCAATTAGATCGACGTAGCTACTTTCATTCCATTTATTTCTATTAGACACTTAATAGTTGAAGATTTTGGGCATGCCACTTTAGAGCCACCCTAATTATATCTTAATTAAGAAATCTAGTAACTTCAAAAGAAGAGTCACATGACTTGCACGTGCATGAGAAGAGGATGCACATATTTATTTATTTATTTATTTATTTATTTTTATAAACAAAAGGATGCACGTTTTATTTTATTTAATTTTAGGATAAGTGTAGAGGGTGTACATTTTATTCAAATTTTTAATTGAAATTTAATTAGATGATATAGATTTTATTATTTATGATTAGTTTTAATCATTATTTATAAAAAATACTAATTAGAAAATTATGTTTAGTTTATATGATAGTTCTTTTAAATGAAAGATATGAAAATAAAATATGAACAATACAAATATCACATGGATGAATATGCATCCTTGATACATACATACATACATATATATATATATATGTGCGTGTGTGGAGTAAAGAATATTTATAATGAGGAAGGGAATGGGGAATAGTCAATAATGTGGTTAGGTCCCTTCTCTTTTGTCCATTTTCTTAAAGTAATTGAGTACAGAAGACATGCTCATTTATTTGGAAAATGAAACCCATTTTGGCTTCATCTTCTTCTCTATCATCATCATCTTCCCCTTCCCCCCTTCATCTCGCAGCCACTGGATTGTTTTTCTACATCATCATTATGTATAGTGGGAGCTAGCTTGTACTTTTAGTTTTGGACTTTGGTATTTATATCTAATTTTAACAAAATTCTCCACGTATTTACCTTGTCCTTTAATTTACGTCGTAATTACACATGCATTGGAAATTAATTAGCACTGGTACCAATATAATTAATTAGTTCTTTAAACCGTCATACACTTATCCATGTGTTTATATGATCTATATATTATATATATATATATATATATATATAGGCTAGCTACATTAGATTAAAATCATCTAACATAGGAGTTTGGTGGAGATGCTAGCTAGCTAGCATGGAAAGCAAAGTTTCATACAATAATAGAGCCAAGTGTTGTAGCTAGCTAGGGTTACTTTTGGTTTATAGGAAGTCATTTTCATTTTTTTCGTAGGAAGGTTGAAAATGAAAAAGCAAGTTGAGAAACAAAACTAGTATAACTATGACTTCGTATGGTAATTTGTATTTTTTAAAATTATTTATACTGCATATATACGTGTATATATATATATTTGATTTTGTGAAAGCAATAAGACATGTATATATATATATATATAAAGATATTGCATGATGAGTGATCATATCGTTGAATTGGTTATATAATAGTCATAATGTGGTTTTGAAAAGGAGAGTAGAGGCATTTCATATATGACGACTAGTAGCACTATAGGCTTCACTCATTTCTGGTATTACTACCACCAAAATATATACTTGAATACCAAAATGTTGATAGTCAACACTGATATGAATGAAATTCCCTCCCTATTTTCAAAATGATTTTTATTGCCTACTATATAGTTTTCATGTTTCATCCCCAGCACAATAATACTCTATGTGCGAAAGATTCCCTCTTGGGCGTGCCACATCTGTGTGTGTGTGTGTCTATGACATTTGAGGTTTTGTTTGACGATTTATTTTGTGACGACGTCTAATTAAATAATCTACCTCTCCTGCAGACAATTAATTTAACTGATCAATTTAATTTACTAATATTAATTTACTTTATCAAAACAAAACCTATTGGGACACATGAAGAAAATCACGATCGGAAAAAGGGATGCCTGGACATGCAGAGCTATATATCGACTTAAAGAATCATTATTTGAGTACGTAATCCATCCAATTCAATCAATCAAATAATTATTCTTATATAAATGAAATTGAAATTGAAAATTAATTTTAATTATATTAAAGATTGAGGGGGATGGATGCAATATTGGAAGTCGACAAATTAAAGGAAACAGAGAGTAAGAGTTGAAGTGAGTTGGATAGCAGAAAGAGGTTGAAATTTTATATATATATATTCAGGCATTGACATGCATCTCTCACCATCAACCCAACCTATGCTTTGTGGTCCAATTCTCATTTCTCAAACTTCAACTTTGATATTTCTCTCTGCCACTCAATTATTATATCCCACTGCAATTGATTGCCCTCTTCAACCTTCCTAAACTTCCTCTTCTTCATCATTATACATCCCTTCCTTTCAATTCTTCTATTTACCCCAACTTTTACATGTACCTCATCCCATCCATGCATCTCAATTAATTTACAGCATCAATCAATTTTCACGTTTTCTAAGTGTATGACTTAAGATTAGGAACAAGTCCTACATCAATTCAATATATTTCAACAAAATCTATAACAAATCATACTATTTACTATAAACGATGAAGAATATATTGGGTGTAGGCTCCCTTCCTATATGGAGAAGGGTCTAAACCTAAAAGCTCATTATATATCTCATTTATTTAAGTGGATATAGATTATATTAGGTTATGAAAGTGAGATCATATTTAAGTTAGAACAGTTATCTTTGAGAGAGGAGAATAACAAAATATTATTTTCGCATATTCACAAAATAATTACAAAAAAAATTCATTTGTGAATTCGTTAACCGTTGGACCGAATTGAAATTTTGTTAGATTCGAGACATTTGGTTCTTCATTTTCAAAGATTAAATCATCATTTTGTGTTCTAGTGTGAAAGCTATTCAATTCATACTTAATCTAAATTTTTGGGTTTTTCATCTTCTTGATTCTTTGTTGCAAACTTTTTACTTTAATTGTTGGAAGAGCTGTTAGTATTGATTTATGCACTCAATTGGAACTCTATTGTACTCCTATTTTGATTATAGCGGAACTGTTTTCATTGATCTGAATGACCCGTAATTTTTACCCTTACCCTGAAGGATTTTCCATGTTAATATATGGGGCTGACTTATCTAGTTCAATAGAATTTTATTAGAAAAAAATATATAAGTGAAAAGGATCCATAAGTCTAATGCTTGTAAGAATTTTGGTTGAGATAGTAATGTTAAATTCACTCATATATTTCTTTCCAAAGTTCAGTTAAGAAAAAGACCGCGGATCTCTCCAATATTTGATGTTTGTTCAGGCCCTAACACTAACATATAACTTTTTTTTATTATTATTTACTTAATTTATCTATCTTTTATAGGTAAAATTTACCTATATATATAAATTTCTCCTTCAACTTACCAAAATCGTCAGAACTGTTTGATTTAATCGAAGGGAAATGATGAAAATATTTTAATGGAGGGAAGGGGAGAAGAGAGGAAAAATCTTAATATTATCTTATTTAAATATGTTAGAAGAGAGGGAAGAGGAGGATATGCCTACTTTCCCCCCAAATTCACCCACTTTTGGATCAAATAAGAGAAAATATCAATTTTAAAAAATATTTCTTTCCCTACCCTCCTATTTTTTGAATTAAACCAGGGAAAATATTAATTTTTTCTCCCCTTTCCCTTCCCTCTAACTCCCTCCAACCAATCAAAAGGTTAATTTTGAACATTTAAATCTTGGCTCGAGGGATTTCCATTTTATGGATGGATACAGATATCAAATCTCATGCAGTTTGGGAAATCAGAATTTCCTTTGGACAAGCCCAATATTTCAGTTAAGTTTATTTGAAGGGTAAATCTGTGTGTGTGTGTGTGTGTGTGTGTGTGTGTGAAATATATACTAGTAGCTTCAATTTTAAGTGGTAGCTAATGCAGGAAGAACGTTCGCTCTAAATTGCAATTAGACCTGTCGGTCTAATCGTAAATGAGAAGCTTTTAAAACGTTTTCAATCCACAAAAAAAAAAAAAAAACTCATGCATGCTTATTTATTGTGAAGCGATAGATATATAAATATGTGGATATTTATTCAGTGAAATTATAACATATATTTCTAATAGTATGTTTATATGTTAATTTGATAAGCTGGAACGTCCTAATAATGAAACTTTTAAATGAGACATGATTACATGCAATTAGATGAAGCAGAAAACTCATAGAAGATCAGATCATAAAAGCAGTCGAAAAAGGCAACAAGGCTTCGAATATACATATATGACCCACTGAACCGTACCATAAGTAGAAAAATGTTGTCATTATGAAATAGAATAGTCATGCACCTTTGCTTCCTTCCTTGTAGCCCTACCATTATTCTCATTTGTCTATCATACTTTGTATTCGAATATCTGAATATCAAAAAGTTGTCCTATTTACCCAAGCTTCTTTCATTTCGCTTAAACTTTCTAACCTTTTTTTTCAAGAACCATGAAAAAACAATGTACGTTAGTTAATATATATATATATATATATATTTGTCTAATGTATATCGGAAGTCTCTTTGGCAGAAATTATAAGGAGAAAAAAAGATGATCTAAAAAATGAAAAAAAAAATCTCTTTGTATCTTTAAAAAAAAAACATGATATTTATAAAAAAAAACAGTTAATATATATGCACAAAGTTTTTGCTTATAATAACACCAATCTCACTGAATTTGAACTCGTCTTGTATATTGGCCAAAAAAAAAATCATAGTCTTGTATAGTTTATTTTTGCAATTTGTTGAGTGTTTTTGTGCGTTTTGTTTGCATTGAATTTTTTAATTATAAATTATCAGAACATTTGGTGACGAGGGGACACTTCTTTGAATTCGAAAGCCTTAAGGAGGAGCTTCTTGCAGTTATTGATTTAGTTTTGTTGAGGAATAGAAAGGATAATTAAGGTTTTCAAGTGGATAACAAGTGAGTCTAACCCAATAATTAACTTGTTGATGCCAACAGAAATAGCAAGGGCCACCCCGGATTTTGCTCAGGGCTCGTTTGGAGTTAAATAGGATAATAAAATAAAGTATCTCTATAAATAAAAAATGTCTATACGTTTTTTATATAAAAATAATTATAACAAAAATATCATAATTATTATTTTTTCTATTGTTGATACTCCACTAATCTTTCTCAAGATACTAAGAACAAATGATAGACCCTTTTAAATTAAATTTATTTCATACATAAAAATTGGAAATTGAACTCTTGCCATTCGCTTAAGAAATGAGAGTTTTTATTACTCATATCAACTTGAATTATGGAGTTGATTATTACATATCTCACTCCTTTTCCACAAGAAAAATAATACTTCCACAAGATACGATGAAATTTGCGACAAAAATGACATCTGTTCCAAAGAAGTGAGCAAAGTCTGTAGCCCAAATTTTAGAAATGTCGCATATGATAATCCTACCTCAGTTTGTGAGAACCATCTATATCCATTTAAAAATGAATGATCCAAATTTAATTTAATTTGTTTTTTTATCTTAAATATTATTTTAATAGATGTAGAACTAAAATAAAAGTAATCTTCAAAGTACCACTTTTTTTCTGAAAAAACAAAGTTATCGTTTTAAAAAAGAATTAAAAACTCTAAAGCTCATCCATCCAAATTGAATTTAAACAATTCAAATCTCATATCAATAATGGACATGCGTTGCTATAAGTATGTGTTCATATTGGGGTTGGGATCTTTCTTGCAGATACCCCTGCTGCCATGATACTGCTGTGGCAGTTTTCCCCTATTTTTTTAAAAAAAATAAAAATTATAAATAACAAAATAGATTTTTTAGAAATCACGTAGATATGTATTTTGTGCAATTTTAAATGTTTTTAATATTTTTTTTTAATTACTAAAAATTGTATAAAACTACAAACTGTAGAGATCTATTTTTACTATATAGTATTGTTTTAATAAATAAAAAATTTAAAATTACACAAAATACATATTTGCATAATCTCTAAAAAACCTTAATTTTTATCTATAATTTTTAATTTTAAAAATAAATTCTATCACGGCACCGTGGCAAAAGGGGATTTTACATGAGAGACCCCCTTGGATTCCTATAATAGGTGGTGTTTCTTATTTTGCTCTAAAAGATTGGACACTTCTGGCATTGAATAGAATGGATCTCTCAAGACATATAGGCACACACTAGCATTACTTGGCAATGTAGGCTAGAAATGTAGGTTCATGAATAGATTGTACAAGGTTTCATTGTTCCTAATGTACATTGTAATATATAAGGAAGAAAATAGGATTTAGTATTTTCTTAATTTTTTTTAAATATGTAATCCACATTCAAAATAAAGCATAAAAAATAAATTTCCCTAATAAATAAATTTGAAGACTATATTCTAATTGAAATTACATCGATTAAATTGCTCAAAACATAGGGACCAGAACTACAATTACACCTGTAGCTAAATAATAAGTCACTAGGTATATACAATATGGTGCCCTTACCCCAAAAGAAGAGTGGATTAGGGTGGGAGGAGAGGAATAGACAGATTACAAGACTCACAATACACAGTTTCAGTATCCACAGCGTAAGGATTGCACCTACGTGCATGGGGTTCGGTGTATGAAAACAATCCTCACCGTTCCAAGCAACATATGGGTATCTGGATTGAACCCGCCAAAAATAAAATAAAATAAACTACCCAAACCAAGACTACCCACTACCCAAGAGGATCATCTTGAGTGGCTTCAGAATCTTCATCCAAGGGATCATCTTGAGTGGCTTCAGAATCTTCACCCTTCTCAACATGGCCACCACCCTCAGTTTCTGCATCAGATCCGGATCCACCTTTTGCATTGAGCATCATTGACAGTGTTGCTGCAGCTTCAGTATCTGAATCAGACAAATCAACATCTTTTTCTCTCTCTTGATCACAATCATTCGCAGAACCTTCAAAATGCTTCCTCAAATCAGGAGCAACAATGCCAATCATCTCACTAAGTGCTTGGCGTTCAGAATTCCGTTTAGTAGCAGCATCATCAGGAGCACTCTGACTCTCAGCCACCGGATGAAATGAATCATCCCCAGCATCTTCATTGTTGTCTCTGCTTCTTGGAGAATCATTTTCTCCGTGCACAGAAGGGGCTGTGCTGCAAGCCCAGCTACCAGCAACTTCAGAAGCTAGAAGATCTGCAGTCCTGATTGTGCCCCCAGCTTCAGTGTCCTCAATGGTCTTTTGTGTGTCCACAGGAACTTCCCGACAAGTTGTTTGACCTTGCTCCTCGGTTTCTTGAACATTCTCATCATCATCAAACTGCATAGTGTCTCCAACTAAAGCAGCACACTTCTTCAAATCAACTTTTCGTTCACTACAGTTTGCAGGACTTTCAGTTTCAAGGACTCGTTCAGTGTCAACGGCATCTCCCTCCATCAAATTGCCAGCACCATCAATGTCAGAACCAAAGCCACCTTTGACCACAAGGTCATGATCTGCACTGGTGAATTCTGCCTCTTGCGTATTTTGGCAGTCTTCACTTCTGATATCACAGTCATGCTTCTCTGTGACGCTAGCTTCATTGCTGGATGTTTCAACTTGTTCTCCGTTAAGCTTCTGTGCTGAAGTAGTTGATCCAGCCTTGGCAGAAATTTTACTACGGTATCCTGCAACTTCTTTTCCTTGACTTGAGGTTCCACCAATGACTCCATCCATGTCACTAGAAGTATTGTCATAATTCTCATCATCTTCTAGAGTTCTCCGCATAGCTTTCAATTGTTCCTGTTGCTTAGCAAACAGTACTTGTATCTCCTCAGTTGTTGAATAAAATGCTCGTAGCTGTGTCTCTCTGCATGACAGGCATACAACCTCAGTTTCTTTAATCACTTGAAATTTCTAGAGCGTCTGCGGCAAAATTTTAAAATCTATCATTGTGGTGAAGAACAAGGCAAAATGTAAATTTTGCCACAGAAGGCAAGCAACTCGGACTTGCAAGCATGTATCTAGAATTCAATGACATCTAACATGTAGGTGCAAAAAAGCCTAATTCTATGTGGGCAAGTTTATGCAGTCTATCAGCAAGACTGATTCACTATATAAACAACAGAATTCAATCGAATTTGTGGTATCCAATGATTAAAATTTCCATTGCTCAAGAACATTCTTACCGAAGCATAAGCTTTTCCCTGGCAGCTTTTAACCTTCGTCTCTCAAAATCAAGTTCTCGTGTCGTAGCATTCATCTCAAGCTCAAGAACAGAAACCTTAGCCCATGCTTCTTCTCGAGCTGCCTGCTACCAGCAGCAACAAATATCTCAGCTTGAAATAAAGTGCACTTAAAAAGCTTCAGAGTAAGCTCTAAAAAAAATTAAAGGATAAGACAGGAAAAACAAGTACTGGAAAGCTGGGGCAAGGTGTCAAGACTAAACCATGAGATTCCCCATTCTAAGGACAATATGCACAAGTGGCATGTGAATCACGGGTAAAAGCATCATGATATAAATAACTTTTCGCAGTTTAATTAAGTGACATTGGTAAGGTTAGTAGAGGTGTTAGGCAGACAGCATTTTCATTACAAACTTTCACCAAAGAATTCCTGCACTATATTACTCCCTCCAATCCTATTTATAAGGGAAAATTTTTCCATTTTGATGGTTCTATTTATAAGGGAAAAAAAGAGAATTAATATTGCATTAGTTTCTTTTTACCAAAATTACCCTCTTTCGTTAATACTATTGAGAGTCACGAGGTGTATCTTTGAAAAGAATTTAGAGAGTGATTAATTAAGTAGGGATAATTTTGGAAGAAATTGAAAATGTTTGACAAATTATTTATTTTTAACTAACTTCAACTCATTTCCTTAATACTTGTGAAGTAATTTTTTTTCCCTTATAAATGGAACCGGAGGAAGTACATTAACATCTCATCTCTACCTTTTCTCTCTCAAGCTCTTTCTTTAATCTTCTTGTTTCCTGTTGAAGTTCTTCTACGTTCTGATCCAACATTCACCAAAACACTATTAGCATGTAGTTGGCCAAAACATAGGAAAGCAATAAGATACTGAATTTTAGATGATCGGATTGCCTTTATATGATTTGCAGAGGCAAGCTGCTCATCATGTACTTGAGTTTCCAACTGCCGAACTTTATTATCAGAGACAACCAGCTTTTGCCTGGTATCCTCCTGCAAGCAGAGAATGAATAAAGGGGAAAAAAATCTCAACTGTTCCAAAGTTAGCAAACTTTGACTTAGGTTAACCAAAGCAAAATGGCAACCTTACCAGCTTGGACCTCAAGGTTTCCACCAGCAAACACCTTTCCCTCTCCGACTCCTGCAATTGAATATGAGATGAAAACTTGTATGCATCCTAATAGTGGAGATGAGTTCCTTAGTGATTTAGCATTAAAAATCTAGAACCTGAAGCTTATTTATTGATTCTTGTAACTCTCTTTCTCGTCTGGAGGCAGCATCAGAAGATCGTCTCACTTCCTCTTGAGCCTCAGACTGGACTCTAAGTACAGCAGCTTTGAGATCAGTTGCAGCCTTTTCTCGCTCTTCTTTTCGCTGACTTTGTTCATCATGTAATTGTTCCTTGAGTTCAGCTATATTTGCCTTTTGACTGCCAAAAAAAAGGAGACTATTACCATTCTGTCCAACAATTAAATAGCAGTTTCAGCCATCATAGACAAATAAGGGAAAACAAACAACAATATAAATCCACCCTCCCAACAGCAGTCAAAATTTGCTAGGAAAAATGTTGGAAAATATGAAGCCTTAATGCTTGGCAACTTAAAACTAAGTTCAAAAATTTGACATAAAAATTTGACACATGAACACAAGAAAAAAAAAAGTAAACATGAGTGTAGACATAGATAGAAGGGTAACACATAATTTACTTCTCTCAACTTTTAAGGGCAATTTTAACTTTGGCACACCAAATTAAAAATCTAAAATTTCACTCAAGTTCTTAAAAAATTCAACCTGTCAACTTGGGATAAAGTTCAGATGGAGGGATTTTTACAGTAGTTGTCATATGACAAAGAATTTGAAGATCCTTTTATTCTTTCTCCAATAATTCTAGCTGCAAAACACCTTGGAAGTTTCTAATTGTTTCGTCTGAGTTTCGTATACCAAATGCTCAGCATGCTTGAGCAAACAGAGGGATTCAAGAGCAATATTATCACTATGAGGAGAGAGAAACCAATAACTTGAAGTTCTCTGCAGATTTTAGATGCGGTTCCACTTATGATCCTTTGCCAAGAGCAAAGAAGGAAAGCTTGAGGGTCCACTTCAGTTGACATTCAATCTCAATTGAATGCCTCCGCAAATCTTCTGTTTACTAGTCTTATAAATCTTAGAGAAAACAGAAAAAGAAAAATGGATTGAGGGAATAGTGCCATTAGGGGAAGATGACAAAGAATCTGGTTTCTTTTTTAATTTTTTCAATTACATGACTTCCAGCCAACTTAACATATTGATCAATGTTTAAAACAGATTCTTTAAGTCATCTGACAATGTACATGCATCTTCTAAGGCCACTAGACAGCAGAGAAAGAACCAATACATACATTCATTCATAAAAGAAAAATTATATCAATTAAGGCCCCGTTTCGTTTGCAAGAAAGATTTTTAATGGAATGGAGATGGGAATGGAATGAAAATAAATATGGAAAAATAATGTTTGATAAGCAATAAAAATATATTTTACTGAGCAATGTTCGGTAGAATAGAAAAAGAAAAGGAATGGAGATATTTTAAAGTAAAATGACTGAATTGCCCTCCACCCTTTGATAAGAAAAGGAATGGAGATAATCAATCAGGGGTATTTTGGACATTTTAACCATGATTCTAGAGTCTACAGTGCATTTCCTTCCTTACAACTCTGGAATGTTTTGTGGCTATGGATTCCATAATTGATTCCCAAATTGTACCAAACCATGGAGACACTATTTTCCCTCTCTTTTCTTTCCATTACCATATACCAAATGGAGCCTAAATTAATACAAGTACACCACATGAATATTAATAACTATGAACTAGGTGCCTAACTTCATTTGCACATAGAGAATGCGTCAAAATTAAACAATCTACCACTATCTCTGATACTCTAATCTAACATCCGGAAAAAAAAAATCCAGTAGAGAAAAGGGGCTGCCGAATAACCTATGTAAAAGGTCTTCCTATGTTTTCACTTCTTGCAGTTCAAATCTCACAACAGTGTAGAGGAAAACCAAAACTAGGCGCCCAGCAGTTTCAGCACCTCTGTTATCTCATAGGTCTAAAATTTTATACAATCTTAGGTATCTAAGGCTCAAGAACTGCTGGACCCTACTGCCCCATAAGGCATCTTGAAGTCCAAAAACAATAATATTTGTAACGCAAAGTCAACCTCTATTTCAGTAGGAGTTCTCATATCCCCATGTTCTTAGCCAACATAAAGAACAAAATGTATCTCAGTACCAATTCAATGTCGTTTTAAGAGACTACTATAACAGGATCTAAAGAAACAAACCAATTCCATATCATCCAAAACAATGCCAATATGAATATTAGTCATGCGTAGCTGAAACTACAGTTGATGAAATTAAATCTTGTCTTTTTTTTTTTTTGGTGTTTTTAAATCTTGTCATATTACATCTATGATCAATCTACTTAAAAAGAAACCAATGCTGAGAATTAGTAAATACTAAAACCATAGGAATAAAATAAACCATACCTACTTATTATGGCATTTGCTTCAGTGCACGACTGCATAGAAGCATTGAGCCTTTCATTTAGGTCTTCCATGATATGTTTTTGTTCAGCAGAAACTTTGTTGATTTCGATTAGTTCCTTCTGTTTGTGATTCACCATTTTCTGTAGTTCCTTCAATTGATCAAGGTAACATTTAACGGCAGACTCTTTGGCTGATTTTAATTCCTAAAGAATGGAACATGAATTCAGTTGACATTGTAGATTATATATGTAAAAGAATAAGTGGAATTTAAAATAAAAAATTTCCAGAATCCATACAATGCATAGATGGTTGTTAAACATCATGAGTGAAGCTTATGAAACAAGCAGAGAGAGGTAAAAAGAACTAACAATTACATACACTTTCATGGTGCTCCACAGCAGCATGATTTTTGTTATGCAAAGTCTCAATTAAAACAACCTGATTCTCTAATTGCTTTCTTAGTTCCTGCAAACAACAATATTAGATACCATTAGAGAAAAAGAGGTGCTCCAATCATTACTACTGTAATTGTTCTAAATCAAACCCACCGTGTTTGATCTTTGGAGGCTTCGAAAATCATCAAGAGATATGGGACCCTCAAGAGCACCAATTCCTAACCCTTTTAATCTCTTGTTTTCAAAAACAAGCTCCTCTACACATTCAAATAGAAGAACAAAGACCAGAAAAGACATAGAAAAGTTAAACAACAAAAAATATATATCAACATAAAGTATACATTGAAGCACTGTTTCCTGTTTATCAATGTATGGTAGATTACTTAAGGCATAATTTTATAATCAAGTTCTATCACACAGATGCGTAGCAACTCATGAATTTTATCAAATATATGACATTTCAAATTGATATCCAGCTAAAAGCCAGAACTCAATCCTTGAGCATAGTGCAAATTATAATGCAAGAATGAATTGAATGAATATATATATATATATATATTTGTGCTCCAGATCATTACATTACATTACCTGCTTTTCTTTTAGCAACCACATTATCCAGCGAAGCAGCAGACTTTAGCACCTCTCGATATACAAAAGCAAATGCAAGTTCTGTATGATAAAACAGAACCTTCAATAATTTAGAAAGAGAACACAAACACACACACAACCCCAAAGCCTCGCAAATTAAAGGACAGACCAAAGGCAACAAATTTTTAAAAGCATAAATTACTCAACATGTAACAAGAAAATTGCACTAATAGGTGAAATGCAGAAACAAAAAACAAGATCTAGATTCAAAAGGCTAACAAATTTTTTTCAGGAAATAATTTATAATTAAATAAAAGAGCAAATATACTAAGGCAGTATACCAGCAGACAGATAATGAAAAAAAAAAAATAGCCTATTAAATAGTAGTTATGTCACACTAAGAGAATTGGAAGATGAATAGGAGAAAAAAAATGGAAGCATCAAACCAATGGAGGGAATTCTTGTTACCATGCTGAGGAGGAGCAGCAAATGATATAATATCTCCATGGCAGACTTTGACTGCAGCACTATTCTTTTTCAACTTCTCCCAGTTGAGATAAGTTCCATTAGTACTGAACAAGACTTTGCATGAATCAGAATATAAGAAGAAAGAGAAACCATGTTCTTCCTTTTGGTTAGAAAGGGGGTGGGGAGATGCAGGATATGAAAGAAATTCACAACCTCATATCTTTCAACCAAGTTGATGTTATCCTCTCCATCTTTTCATTAGTGCCCTCCGCTCTGTATATCATGCAATGTTTAGCACTAACAGCACTTGAATCAATCTGGAAACGTACATCCTCTACCAAACGCCCAATACAGTGCTCATTGGCAGTTAACAATGTATTAATACCCTGCTTACGAACTTTCAATCAGATAAGATGCAGAAGTGTAATCAATAGTTAAACAAAGACAAACTAAGCATACAAACTATAGGATAAAGTCAAAATGAAAGAAGCATGAAGTCATGAGCTCAAAATTCCAGGGTTAAAACCCTAACAACTTTTCTTCCCTAGATGCTCAAAGGCATTTTGACTTAAATATAGCACAGTTGAATCAAGTTGATAATGAAGTTCAAAGCTTCGACAAGCCTCACACAATTTATTGAAATCCTTCAAATGACAACCTCCTAATGGTTCCAGTGAGTTCTAATTCTACCTATTCATATTTTCACAGATATGTTTTAAGGATGATGGGAAATCTATTTTTCACTTGCATTTACTGCATATAAGCTACCGACAGCCCTAAGTTCTTTAATTAAATAAGTTCTCATCCTTTTCCGTTCTACCTTTTCCCTGTCCCTTCTGATTGACACAAGAGAGCATAAAAACGAATGGCCAACTTCCCAATTACTAAAAATCTCCACAATGGCAGACTCATAAGATCATGAAAACTTTAATACACCCTTCCACAGGTCCTTCTATGACAGCCAAATTTAAAAATGTTGAATAAAAATATTCGATCAACCAGAACGAGAAACTAATGCAAAGTAATGGGGTCATGCAACCTGTTGCCTCTTGCGAGCATTGTTAGATATAGCGGTAAGGACGCCCCAAACGCCAGGATCGGAGTTCTGGAGAGGCTGGGAAGCGATATTGGAGGCAACAGAAACAAAGAAATCCCTGGGGTTGGATGGCTTCGTTGGAGATGTGTCAGTAGGGTTTGGATTAGCAGGAAGTGGCACCGGGGGGAGGTGGCAGGAGCTGGTCTCAGAGACTATGTCACTGCGTCTTACATCTGGTGCAGGGGTCACCGGACTCTTGTCCTCTACCGCCATTGAAGAGGAAGAAAGAGAGAGTTGGCGGGATTTTGAAACCCTAAATAACAGATTTCGGGGTCAAATGAACAAGTTGGGGGAGCTTCTCTTGGAAGACTAGCAGTTTTTCTTGGGGTCAATTGCAAGTTGCAACTGCACTTAGAGAGGTTTTCAGGCCAAACATAAATTGTAATTTTTTTTATAATTTATTTAATTTTTAATTAATTATAGTATAATTTTAAAATGGAAAATTAATTAATGAATCACTATGCAAACTAGGGGGCCAAATTTAACAAATGCTTTGATGTTGGAGAGAAGCTAAACTTTTCAGCAGGGGTGGACGCAAGATGCAAACTAGGGGGCCATATTTACTTAATGATCCAATAATTTGGAGACATAAACACTTAAATGGATTTAACTTCTTAACTCATTTTGATAATTATGGTGTGGACGTTATTAATGGAGCCACATGTTGGACTTACTTCATTGATATTGGACTTTGGCCCATTGATAATAGGCTTTAATATGAATTTAGAATTAGAATTGCATATACAAACCAATAGATTGAGATTCTAAAAAATTCTTGGGGGTCCCTAAAGGCCAAAATCCAAATAAGCTTTGACTTTGTGCATTGCCTTCATACAAATCTATTATATACATAAAAGTAAAATTTAAATATGAATTCTTGTTGCACTATCTTAACATCTTTAAAAGAAAAATTTGGTGTGGCACATCGATGTGGCTACTGATATGTTCAACTCCCTCTCTCATTTATTAATTTGCTGAATTTAATTTATAATTAGATAATCAATACATTTAATGGTGATATATTTGACACTTTTATGATTTTCCTTGTGCTTAGTTTTTTTTATGTTGTCTTTTTAATTTAAGAATAGAACTTAATGAAATCTTTGACTTTTTTTTACAAATATTGTAAATGAGTATAATGATGGCAGCTATCTAGTTTATTGTAAATGCCTTTTGTACAAGTTTTAGAATATTTAAAGTGAAATAATATATATATATATATATACCAGAACAACGAAATAATATATCTAATACATTAGTTTTGTAGGAAAAAAATATAAGAAAGGTTCATATTTCTTTAAATTTAATTATTATATTATTATTATATTATTATTCTATTATTATATTTATTGAAATATAGTTATTCTACAATAATTTAATAAAGGTTTATAATAAGTTTCTATCATGCTAAATTTTATAATCTTGTTATATCAATTTTTAGTATCTAATATAATATGGTATATAATGTAATATAATTTAATATATAGTTGGGTGAATTACGCATTGAGTGATATTGGTATATATTAATAGAATATAATACAATATAATATACTTTTATATTCATTATTAGTAATTGGTCATTTATTATTTTTTTAATGACGGTAGAGAGTGAAATTTGTATTAAGTCTCACAGCTATCATTATTTAAGCAATTATGTGTTTTACCAATTTGAAAAAAGTCACTCCCTCGACTTCTTTTTATCTATTACTTTTTAAGAAAATTTTTATTTTTATTTATCTCACTTTCAAATTCCAAGATAACATTAATTATTGTTTTTCCATTTATATCTTTATCTATCATTTTAAAAGTTAAAGATAATATTAATTGCTCTTCTTTATCTTTTTATTTATTGAATGACATATTAGAAAATTTAAAATAAATTTTAATACATTAATTATATTTCTTAATCTGTGTGTGAAAACACTAAACAACACATAAAAAGAAACGAAGGTAATACTATATATGATTTAAATCAATATTTAATTGCATTGATTAATTGGTGAATTCTTAGTTATAAATACATCATCGTATTTGTCCTCCATCGCATTACTTTCAACTGAGTTTAGTTTCATATTGGACAATTTTTGTGTTCTTTTTTTCTTATATGATGAAGAAGGTTCTTACTTCAGTTTTCATGGCATGTCTAGAAGTCAATGTGAAAATCTGAACCAATGATCATGTTCAACGTTATGTACTTTTCTCCCATGCTTTATAGATATTTCTTGATGGATGTAATTTTCATTTATTTCTATATCTACTCCAATTTCTAATCATGATTCAATATGTTGTCTGATTTTTTTTTCTCTTACCAGAGAGGTTGCTTCAGTTTTTTTTTGACATACGTCTAAAAGCTACTATGAAAATCTAAATGGATGACTAGATTCAAAGGTCAATATTCCATGCATATCTCCATGTTATGTTTTTTTCCTTCCATGCTCTATCAATATTTCCTGATTGCCCCTCTATTTGTTTAATTTTATATCTACACCAACATTTAGACATGATTCATTATCCTTATCTATATTCCTAGTAGATTGAGTAAAATTTTGTATTTTTAGTATTCATCATGAATTCCATCAAGCATGAATGGAAGGTTGGATTTATTATCCATATTGCGATAGGAGATGATGTGATTAAAATCTCAAACACCACCAATCACTTTGTGCATGGATGATCATGTGTGATGGCTATCACGTAATAATGTCACTTTGTATATGACTTTATATATCTAACGCCATATATAGCAAACATTACAGTAATCAATGTTTTTAATGGTGATGTGTCATTAACTTTTATATATTTACTACTTGAAAAATTTATATATGTTATTGCCATGGACGACAATGTGTCATCAATCTATGTGATTAACGGAATAAATGCATTGAAATTCAAAGCAATATGGAATGCATTTTTATGTTCTCACATCAATCATGCTTTCCCAAAATTATATTAAAAAATTATAATTTGATGGGTTAATTTCAAAATTAAATTAAATTTGTTGAATAAAAAAATCCAAATTATTAATTGAACATTTAAAAGTTTGACTAAGTTTTAAATTTTATCAATTATATATTCATTTGATTACCAATGAGATTGAGCGCTAATTTAGGATATATCTTTAAGTTGTATTATTTGAAATTCATGTGCTCAATTATCTATGTCATACAAACAAATATTATGAGAAAACAATTAAAATTTTAGTAATTAATTTTCATCTATTCCCTTTGATCCAAAACATAAGTCCTCTTTTAAAGGTTTTTTTTTGTTCCAAATATAAGTTTCATTTAGTAATTTCTAGGGTATTAAATATTTTTTTTTCTATTTTACCCTTTTCTACAATTAAATATAAGAAAGTTAGCAAACTTTAAATGTAATGCATAAAATAGGGGTACTATTAGAAAATAATATATTTTTTTGTAGATTTAATAAGTAAAAGTACATTTCTTGGTTTATATGCAATTAGCCAAATATCATTTATATTTTAGATCATATAGGGAATATGTATCATTTACCTTCTTAAAGAATGCCTTCATTTGATTTTAACAAAGTTTGAATTTCATCTCAAAGTAGAGGGGCTAGACAGTGATCTTGAAGTAAATGAGACTTATATTTCTCAAAAACAAAAGGTGTTTATGGGCCAAGTAAGAAAAAGTTGAGTAAAGGTTAATTTAATTTACCTTTTGTTTTAAAAAAATTAAATGGGATGAAATATGAATGATGAAAGAAAAAGGTGAGCATGTGCGATATTGTGGATACTTGAGTGTGGAAGGCAAAACAAAGATCATAAAAAAGATTAGGTATCAATGAGTGTGAATATCTCAATTTTATTATGGATTTTCAAATTAAACGAAAATTATATTTTGAAATTAAAATTTTATTTTTATTTAATATTGAATATTTTAATTTAAAAACATTAGCTGGATTGTTTAAAATATATTATAGTTAATTGATATGATTAATACTATATAAATTTGTTATGATTAAAAATTGATTAATTGATTAATTTTTAAAATTTTCAAATTAGTGATTTCATTTAAGAGTTATTTAATTGTTTGAAATTTGATTTCAACCTTAACCTTACATAAAAGCTTTAATAGAATTTGATGACTTACTAAACTAATATGATGTGAGAAAATTTCAAATTATTAATGATTAAATAATTTCAAATATGTATTAAATTAATTTTGTCAGGTTAATTTATAAAGTAAATTTGATAATTAATTTTAATTATAATAATGGCTTGAAATAGATTTTAAAGAAAAAATATTTGAATTAAACTTTCAATATATAATTGATAAATTTAAAATTAAATTAATTTTAAATTATTTAATAAAATTAGATCTCACTCTTATTTTGAAAATTAATCTCAATACCTATAATTTCACAAATTTAAAATGAAATTATAGGTAATTTATACCTTAATTTTAAATTACAAAATGACTGGCTGAAATGAAAGGTTTCAACTTTTAATTTAAAAAAGTGAAAAAATAATTTCTAAATTACTTTTCAAATGTTTAATACAATGTAATTAGTTATAACTATAAAAACACGTTAAATATTTTTAAATAATTTAAAAGTAATCCATACATTGCAAATAACTAACAATTATAAAAGTAATTTAATATCATAGATTCATAGGGCAATAAAATAGTTTTAAAATAAATTTTTAATTTGTAATACATTATAATTAATCAATAATAATTCTCTCTTCAATTTGCAATTTAAATTTGCCCATGGGCATGCTCGAGATTGCTTGGACAAATCTGTGGATACTCAATTGCTGATGAACAAGTCCATGGCTGCTCCCAAGTAAGTCGATACATTTAGTCGAGTTTGAAGTTGCAGGTGGGCAAGTCCTATTCTCTATACTAATCAAGTCTAGGACTGTATTAGTAAGTTGAAGGGTACTTATGGGTAAGTTTAAGGCCACATTAGGATAAGTCAAAAGATACTTACAAGCAACTATAGGTTACATTAGGGCAAGTCTGAGGATGCATATGAGTAAGCACAAGGCTACACACAAGTAGGTTTAAAGATGCTTTTAGGCAAATCTGGGGTTGCACTTAGGCAAGTTCAGGATGCTTGCGAGCGAATATGAGGCTCATGACGAGAAAGTCCATGGCTACTCCTGATCAGGTCTAAGATGCTAACTAGTAAGTACGAGTGTGAACACCCCATTTTGTCCGGGCATTTCAAAACAAAAACAAAAAACAAAAATAAAGTAAAACAAGGTTAATAATAAATAATAATATCTAAATGAAAAAAAAACAACAAAAAAATAACAATAAAATAATAAAAAGAAAGTTGTAAGAATTAAATAAATAAAATTAATATACAAATACATAACAAAAAATATAAAAATATATATATAAATAATAATAATAATAATAATAATAATAATAAAACAAAAAAATATAATAATAATAAAATAAAATAAAAAAAAGGAGAGGTGAATGCTCTGGGTTTCATAATACTGGACTTAAAACGCAGCCCATTATTTCAAGCCCATATGACAAAAAAAGGGGTGGGGGGCGAGTTTTCTTTAGGCCTCACTACTGGACTTGAAATGTTGGAGCACGAAGCCACCCTTGCTGAGCCCTAACTCAGGCTCAGTTGCGTGAAGCTGGAGGGAGGCACGAGCAAGGCTGCAGAGACGTGGCCACGGAGATGAAAAGCTGAAGGAGGCCAGAGCACCGAGAAAAGAGAAAGCTGCGCTGAGGAAAGAACACAGAAAAGGCAGAGGGAGTCACGAGCGAGGGAGGAAGTCAGAGATTAACACCGAGGCTCGACAAAACTAGGACACACCCATTGCTCCGTACCTGTCATAGCAGGGCAAAGGGAGGCGAAGGTGGCAGCTAGTTGCAGGCAACCGGAACAGAGGAGCAGGACGACCGGTGCACGAAATCAGGAGTGAAAGGCAACCACGCGCCTGAAACTCCTTGGTCCTTCACTCGCGGGCATGCTATAAATGGAGGACGAAGACGGAGGGAAGGGGGAGGATCCGGAGCGAGAAACCGAGGGCGAGAAGAGAGCTCCAACCTGAACCGAAAAACAGAGGGGGGGCTCAGTCACGCCGGTGAACAGAGGAGGAAAAGGCCCTGAAGAATTTGGGAAAAGCTGAGGCAGGGGATCCAGAGCAAAGAAGGTACTGGGGGAGACGGTGACCGAAGAGAGCTTCTGGGCCAGAGGCCAAATTGGTACGAGGTATGAATTGGTTAACATACTCAAAATTCGGTAACCCTTGCTCCAATGGTCCCTCCCTGTTTGATTAATGCTCATTTTTCCTATATTCTCTAACCCGGTTTTCGGGGTTATGGAATCCTTAATTTAACACGTCCATGTTTTAGTTTCAAACACTTCATACCGTATGTTTTAAGTGACTCCGACAGCTCTTTGTGGATGTTCTTTTGCATCAAAAAAAAAAACCTTCATTGGAAATTAGGATTTAGGCTGTTTACTAGGAATTTTTGGCATTTGTTCTTTCGTTTGTCATCTGCTTGTGCCCCTAGGCTTCATGCTCGGATGGGTTCAGCTCAAGAAACATGATTGAGTTTGTCACTTTGCTGTGAAAACCCCCTGGTTCTTATCAGCATACTTTGCCATTTTCGACATTCAACGATGAATTGTATAGTGTGTTTAAAAGCGTGGTTTGGGAATTAGGGGGGCAGCTGTTAGGAGCATTCACGATTTGAAGGATTGAGCTTCAAGCGGTCTTGCATCTTTCTGGCCATGAGTCCTGATCCCTGATCTGCTTTCTTAGACTTTGTCATGTGAATAGTACATCGGGGAGCATGCTTGCGGGTTAGGTCTTGGGAGGCTTAAATGTTGATGAGCTTGAGTTGCGTTGAGAAGCCTGTAACAAAATCTTCAGTTTTGGCTAATTATGAAACTAATTACTCTGAGTTGTTTGAATCAAATCCTCATTGGGCCTTGTAAATAGCCGGTCCGTTGTCTCATGGGCCCATCATTAAGGTGTCCATTGTGAGTATTTGTTTTTTCTTACTGGTTGGGCCTTAGGAGTGTTGGGAATGGATATTATGGTCTACTCTTCCTATGGGCCCGACGTGGGGAGGCCCGCTACCATATTCTTTTTTTTTCTCTTTTGTTTTTTGTTTCGTGTGTGTGTCTTTGTGTGGGCCTGTCATTAGGAGCCCATAGGGGTATGGGTGCATTATAAGGGTTCACTCATAATAAGTCTTAACAATCTTTGGCACATAAATAAGAGGTAGTAAAGGGGGTAAATAAGTGATTGCCTATATAATTACGTCCTAGGAGTTTTTCTAGTTTACGCAGGTGTCTCCATTAATCACGGTGTCGTGTGAGTCGGCGAGTCTGCGTAAATGAATAAACAGCTCTGTGCTATATGGTTTTGCAATATAATGTATCTTGAAATATTTTATACGAATAATATTTGTTGATGTTCAAAGTTTTCTTATATAATAGAAATAACCGACTTAATAGCTACACCACGTGAGTTTTTGGGACTCACGTAGGTATACAAGTTTATTGAGCTATCGCGTGAGATTACGAACCCACGTAGATGCATCAATCAGATAACGTTCTTGAGAAAATAATTATATTTTAAAAATAATAGGTATATAAATGAATCAATTTTGATAAAATGACAAGCTTTCTCCCAATTTTATTTTAAATGTACAATAAAACTATTGTCTCCAAGTAAGAAAATAATAATATTTTCTAAATTCTTGCCTTACTTATGTAATAAACCCTTTGTACCGCGAGCTTTAAAACTTCTGCAGGTAATTAAGGAATCAGCTTATCGGGCATAACGACGAGTCTATAATAGATTGATTTTCTCAAAAATACAAAAATATGTTATTTCAAAAGCCAAAAATCAAATAAAAGAATTTTTAACAATAAAAAATAAATAAAATAAAAGAAATGTTTTCAAGACAAAAATAAAATAAGAGTAAGTAAGCGGAATTAAATTGTCTTTTGCAAATTAAAACACACCAACTCAATCTCAGAAAATTGTTTTGTTTGCAAAAGTTAAATTATTTTCCGTTAACTATCTCTTGTTACAATAATTAAAAAATATCAACCAACAGACACGCTTTTCTAGAACTGAACTACGTGGACTTTGATCCCCATCGCAGGGTACGTAGGCCCCAGGCTCTGATCCTGGGTCAAGTCCGCCTTTGCAAATAAGTAAATACTTTCTGATTTATTTGGTGTTTTTTCCCTTAATTTAATAAATATTTTCCAATTTATTTTCTTAAATTCCTTTTCCACATTTTAAATCTCCTTAATTTCTAAGTTAATTTATTTTCCTTATTCTATTTTTCAAACTTTCTTAATTTCTTTTTTCTCTACCCATTTTCTCGCATGTGATTTATAAAAGGAAAACTAAAATATATTTTTAAGCCATATTAATTTACACAATCAATGTAAGGTAACCGTTCCTAGGAACGGGTTGTGGGGTGCCTAACACCTTCCCCACACACAATCCAACTCTGATTATGCAGACCATCCTTTCCTCTTTAATTCGGTTTCCCAAGATTTTTCCTCAAAATTTTGGTGGCGACTCCTCACAAGTCGGTTTTCACTCGAAAACCAGATTTGTTCTCTTTTTCCTTCCGTCGCATTTTTCCGGGTGCGACAACGAGGTTGCACATAGATAAGTATAGAAAAATATCACAATCAATATCTAGTGATTATTTATCCAATTAAATCTCAACAATTAGCTGGCTGAAAAATCCGTGTCTCATATCATGGTACATTATTAGCTTTGCGTTCATAGCCATGTCGAGGAGCAAGAAATGCACAAATTCATATCATCCTCAAATATATGCCATTTTGTCTTCATGTTCAATAGCCTTTTAGTTTGGGTTTGTGTTCAAGAAGTTTGTCTAAGTTTGCTTCAATATGGTCGTTTGTTATTTTTAATCTCTAAGTTCAGCTTTCTATGTATATTGTGCTGTTTCTTAGTTGTTGTTTTCCTATTTATTGGCATTTTTGTTCATCTTTATTTTTCCATCTATTATTATTTTTGCCCTTTTCCAACAAACTACAATATGATTTTTTTGTATTTGAAGCTTCTTGAAGGTACTTCTTATGCCAATACTCATTTGTACTTTACTTCCATTTGTATTTTTTTAAAAATAATTTTTCTTAAAATATATACATAGCCAAATCAACATATAGATTTAATCAAATGATTATATTTATTTTTTCGTGTATTGTAAAATTATGAAAACATTTTTTATATTTCATATGATATGGGAGATTTAATCAAATAATCATAAATTAATTATTAAAAGAAAAATTATACCACATCAACTTGTTATTGATGATACAATCACTAAGGTTAATGATGACAATGTTAATGTTAAAATTCCTCATGATTTGATATTAGATGATTCAGATGATCCCATAAGGTTAATTGTAGAATCTACATATCCTAACATTCATGAGGATTTAAATTTGTCATCTTACTTCAAAGATAGAGCTATATTAGCGCCCACTTTATCTGTTGTTGATAATGTTAACGAATACATATTATCTTTATTACCAGGTGAAGAAGTAATTTACGATAGTTCTGATAGTGTGTTAAAAGACAATGCCAATGTGTATTCTATTGATGATCTTCATTCATCTGAATTCTTAAATTCAATCACTATGTTAGGTCTTCTTAATCATGAGATCAGGTTAAAAGTTGGAGCACAAATAATATTAACGAAAAACATTGATAAGTCATTGGATCTAATGAATGGCACACGTCTCATTGTGACACAAATTGGCAAGTATGTTATTGAAGTTAGAGTGATGCACGGATCAAATGAAGGATTGAAAGTTTATATTCTTAAACTATAAATGATTCGATCGGATTCTAAATTGTCATTTACTATGAAGAGACGACAATTCCCTGTTATGTTAGCTTTTATTATGACTATAAATAAGAGTCAATGACAAAGTCTACATAATGTGGGATTGTTCTTGCCAAGACCTATATTTACATATGGACAACTCTATATTGCTTTATCTCGTGTGTGATTTAGGAGTGGATTGAAGATATTAATTATAGATGATGATAGAAATACAAGTGATATCACTTCAAATATTGTGTATAGAGAAGTATTTAATGATCTTAACTAATATTCTTTTAATTAATATCTCATCTTTCCTTACTTATTACTTCAATTTTGTATGTGTGGTCATACTACTTTGATTTCCATTCACACACACATATCATTTCATTAAGTATAGACTTCATGTAAAATACTTAAAGGCCCTGTGCGATGCATGGATACAATACTAGTTTATTAAAAACAGAAAGTTGGGAGAGGCTTTTTGAGCCAAATATAATAAAACAAATTTATTTTCGAAAATGTATCCATTGAGAAACTATTTCTTGAAATATATCACTTATTTTAAAAAATATTTTTTTTTTAAAAAAAGAGCAAGTCTTATGCTAATTTTTTTTAAAAACAACAAGAAATAGAAAGTAAAGTCGTATAGTTATTCATGTGACTTTGCTGCATATAGTTTTTAAATTTTTTAAATTTTTTTCAAGATTTGATAGATAATAATTGTGTGTTTAGGTTAATTTATCCATAATTGATTATGGGGATAAATGATTGTCCATAATTAATTACGAGAATAAGTGATAATATCATAAGTTATTTGTATTTAGATGTTTTCACCTTATAAGTGATATTGAGAAAATGAATATGTTTAAACTTTAGGGTTTAAGTAATTATTGGGTGAATAATGAAAAAAAAAAATTAAATAAGTGATTATGAAAGGAGAAGTAATTATTATAAGAAGAAAAAATTACCTTATAGAGAAGGAGGGAGAACAAAATGATAGATAGAAAAGAGAGAGAGAAAAGGAAAAATTTAAGAAAGAGAAAACTCTAAAGAGGGAGAAAATAAATATTTAGGAGTTCAAATTCATTCAATATGATCTTCTGCAATTGGAATTACAATAATGTATACTTATAGGAATATTCTAAAAGATTGACATAATTTAATAAAATATGAAATAAATAAAAGATAATATGGATCATAATAATCCTAAAAAATATTATGAAATCTAATTAAATATAAAATATAATCTAAAATATCCTAATAAAATAATTTTATTTAAAATTCTAATTTTCTAAAATTATTCATTCTCTGTCACTCCCATAATCACTTATTTGTAAAAAAATGTTAGATTATTTTAAAATTTTAAAAATATAACTAACTTTTTTAATTTATGTGAGAGGGTTGAAAATCTCTTATAAAAAGGATCAAGGAAGTATATTTTTTCTAATAATTGTAAAAATCATTCTTTTTAATCATTATATAAATTATTAATTAATTTTATTAATTAATTATTATGGGAGGAATTCAAAAATACCCTAATAAAATTAAATGTCGGGAAGAAGATGATAGGAAAGTGAAAATGGGCTAGAGCAGGGATGATGTAGACAATAGTGAAGCTGACTAGAAGGGATCCAATGGTGGAATTGAGGGGACTGAAAAATGGAAAATGATGGCAAAGAATCAAATGAGCAGGAATTAGAATCTATTGGCCATCAGTGTTCTATTCTTTTTCAATTTTTTTTTTAATTTTGTTTGTTATATTTGATCAGACCATTAAAGAGCAGGAATTATCAATTTTTTTTAATTGAAACATTATTTTTAATATATCTAAATGATTTTCTAAAATTATTACATACGTGGAAATTCTTTGCAATTTATATACTCATCTTTACTTATTCTCTAAAATCAAAAGGATGAATATATTTCATAAAATTTAGGAGACAATCTAGAGAGGAAACTGGCAATTGAAAGGTAAGTTTCACATTTTATGTATGGCAAGATGGATTAATACATCAATAACTTTTTTATTTTTGGTAATTTATCAACATAGAAGGCTGATGGAATTTTTGTGCATAAGGTCAATGATTTAGGTTTGCAGAATCTCCGAAATCTCAATAATTATTTCAAATTACGATTTCAGGAATCAAATTGAACCCAATTATCAATAACAGTATTAATCTAATTTCAATTAGGTAGGACGGTTTATAAATTGTCATAAAAAATCCAATAAATCTTAATTATCGCTGTATCATCAGATACGCTTAAAGACGTTGAACTCTCTCAGGTTATGAAATGTGCATATAACACCATTACCTTTTATTTTTATCTATGAAGCTAAAATTGTTAATGGCATATGACGTGGCTTAACAGTTTTTTATTTTTTTAATAAAAGGCTATAATAATACTTTCATATTTTAGAAATTTTTTATATATTCAAAATATAAGTCCTCTTATAGTATTCAAAGTGTATTAAATTCTTTTATCTCATTTTACCTAAAAGATTTATGTTGAAGAGAAAGAGATTAAAAGAAATATAATTATAATAAAATTATAATTCAATAACGGTAATATTGAAAAATTTGGATAATTTTTTAAAATTTTAAACATTTTAATTAATTTTAACTAATTTTCTTGATTAATATACAAGAGTATATAGGATATAGGAAGGGAGGAGTATCTATTATATATGTAAAAATAGAGGTAAAAGGCATTAATACTTTGTTAACTCTATTTCAATGCCACTAATGTGGAATGACATGTATGCATGTGATGTGTCATGCCACGTTAGCCCAGCTTCCCATGTCTGTATTTCTCAGCAATTATGAAAAGTTTTCATATTTTAATTCTAACATGCAATGAAGGCAAATTATGGTTGACTAATGATTTGAAGTTGAATAAAATAATTTGCACAAAAAGCCACATTTAATTGTAATTGAAGCAATCAATTAATTAATTTGAAATTAAAGCCATTGAGTAGTTTTTGAAGAAATGACCATAAACACTTTCCCAACTATCTATATGTATATATTTAAAGATGTCATATCCATTTTGGTTCTTTATCATAATCATTTTTTTAAATTATCTCCTTTTCTTTTTTCTAATTCTTTTGTTTCTTAATGCAGATTTAACATTTAATTTTATTTAATGCCTTATCTCCATCTCCATTCTATAGGTTATTGATTAATCCACTAAAGGTCGGTACTCTATATCAATTTCTTTGACTTTTACTATATTTCTTAACACTTTTAGTTATTGAAAATGATTTATAATAAAAAACTAACTTTGCACTACTCTTTCTTCAATTTATTCATCTTCTTGAAAGTCTACATTCAATCAATTGATAGTATAAAGGTATGTATTTACACAATTTTTTATACAAACTATGACCGAAAGTAATTCTTTGGCTACTTTAAATTGTAGGGTTTTCCTTTAATATTCAATATCTAAGTATAGATGTTGTATTTCTGATTTGTTTTTTTACTAAGACATTGGTATTTTCTATTCAAAAGAAGGAATTAAAGGAATGCAAGTTATATTTGAAATATTTAGTTACGAAGAAGAAATGATAGTCAAATTAATCTAAATTTGTAGGTTCAATTTTTTATTAGAATCTATATTTGTACTAGTTCAATTGATTATTTGAAAAGGAGGCATTAGAATATACCTAGTAGATTTGGATCATCATTGAATGCATAAAGTTTAAGCATCATTGCAACTAAGCATATAAAATATGTTGATAGTTGTATAATTGGGCCAATTTTACAAGACTGAATTTAATTACTCCCCCCATCCCATTTTATGTGTTATTTTAGAGAATTTTAAATATTACATTTTATCTGTCATTTAGAAAACCAATAAAGAATTAATTATTTTTTCAACTATACCCTTAAACATTTCATAGTATATTATTTCAGAAAATCAATAATATGAATAGTAAATGAGTAATGATTAAAGATAATTTAGTAAAATTACATCATTTATTAGGTTATTTATTATCTTTATTAATTCTTGTACTAACATCTTAAAAGACAAATAAAATGGGATGAAAGGAGTAAATCTTTACATTTAAAACTAGATGTCCATTCAATTGTAATAAATTATTAAATTAAACTATAGGTGCATACAATGAAATACACCATTGAACTTGAAAATTGTGGACTATTGCATGCCGATATCCTAGTATACTCATAATTTTGTTTGTGTAACATTTACAATTAAATTTAAATTCATCCATAATAATTAATTTCTTCCAACTATAATAATTTATATTCTTTAATATTATCTTTTTTATTGGTTATGGATAATGATAATAAATTCACATTAATCAACTAAGTTTTATTTGCTTATATATAGAAATTTCAATGTTATTCAAGAACTACAAATTTTAGGAAAATCATTAAATTACTAAATATTTTAATATAATGATTTATTTATAAGCTGAAACTACTAAATTTGTAAAAGTAGAGCTGATAATTATAATTTCCACCATTTTAACATTGTAGTAGCTTAAAAATGGATATAATTGTGAGTACAATTCTTTACTTTTTAATTAAAAAATATGAGTTTTAGTCAAATTTGATTAAAAAATTCTAAATTATTGTTTGAATATATGATCAATTGCAACCTATCAACTACAACATTTTCAACTATTAAGATATTTGATTATTTTTTAATTAATATGGATTTAGGTCAAATTTTATAAAATAATCAAATCATCTATCTATCTATTATATATATATATAATTAAAAGTGCTAGGCATTAACTCTGTATTAAATCTGTTAAAATGTTGCTAAAATGGAATGTCATATAATTATCGTTAAGGTGGAAGGTCATATAATAATCTCATATATATATATATATATATTATTTTCACATTGTTTCTATTAGCCACATCAGCCCTACAAAAAATTTCATGATGAATTCTTAACATGTAGCAATGGCAAATTATGGTTGACCGATTATTTGAATTCTAAAGTGATTCCTCATATGCAAATTCAACTTATTGCCCTTATAACAAATTTTTGTTTCAATTGGAAATTTATTACATATTAAATTTCAATTTTTACTATTATTAAGATGATTGATAACTTCTACGTATAATAGAATTAATAATTGATTTGACATTAATTAAATTTATTCCAAATTGTCAGTTACAAATTTGAATTGTAAAAATAACTAATTACTTTATATTGTATTAATTATTAAATAATTGATTAAATAATAAAATATGGAGGCACTAGTAAAACATACATACTCTCTCGACTCATTTCATATCATAGGAAAATATTATTTTGGATGTTGCATCAAGTGGTATTGCTCCACTTCTATTATCTGGGAGCGAACAACCTATTCACAATTATGTATACCAAAATCTATCAATGAAGATTCTATATATAATATTAAGCAAAATAGTCATCTTGCTGCACTATTTGTTTATATCTCGCTTATTATATGGGACAAGGCCCCCATGGCAAATAGGTTCCCTAACCAAAGGACTAAGACTCATCCAGTTTAAGAAACATGTTGAAACATGAGGATTTTGGGGTCTTTTGTTCTTTTGGATTAGTGGGAGTTTTTAAAGTCTGTTGATGCATGATGCATTTTTCTTTTGACTTTTTAGTTACATTTTGAACTTATTTTGTTATGGCATGTTGTTTATCGCACCATTAATAAAGTCTGTTCTTTAATCATTATCAATTATTGTCTAATTGAATAATTTGCCTTTTGCACGCCTAAAGTATAAGTTCTTTGCGTAGACAAATAATTAATACAACATGTATCTTAAGAGGTAAACAATCATCTTAAGAATATCGTTGTATTTGATATTATATATCTCTATGTATATGAAGCTCCTATTTTGAGATAAAATTATTTGAGACTTATATGCTTATTTGAGTTGAATGATTTTTTAAACTACAGTTTTGCATAAAGAATATTGAGAAACTGGAAAACCAGTAAAAAATAGTACATAAATACAATATATTTGATCACATAATGGTGTTATTTCTCACCATACTTCCAAATTTATGATTTATGTCAACATAATTGTTAATATTTGTGACTATGGTTAAAAGCATGCCTATTAAACGATATAAAATTGCCATAATCCTACATTGATGAATTTGTTGGACTGGATTGATTTCGTGTGTTATCTTATGGACTGTTTTATTTGAAAAGTATACACATAAAATTTTAGTTGTTAACCCTAGAGATATTTTACAAAATAAAATGAATTTTCAAAATTAAAATTAATGTGACCCAGGTGGAAGAATGTTAGCAAATTTTATAAATTTTATTTGTGGACTCACTTAATTATTTTGTGTTTTCTAAAATAGGTTAACAGTAGTTTATTAAAATGTTAAAACCTAGTATTATTTTGTACATAAGGATTAATAGGCTATACATACATAGTTTAATTATAAGTTTGATTCGGGTAAAAATGTAAGCCATCATATTTTACTAAAATCTATAATGGGTAAGTCTAATAAAATCATTATTTAAAGACGCTTAAGTTCTCTATCTAACCTTATTTTAGTGAGTTTTCTCACTAAAAGCAGCTAAAATTTTGGAGATATAGAAAGGAAAACCTAGATGCGCTATTTTCAAAATATTATCAAAATGTATGTATCTATTTATCTATTTATTTGTTGTATTCAGATTTATACATTTGCATAGATCTGGTTGTATATTTAGATATTTAAAACTTACACAAACTTCAATGGATATGGAAACACATAGGAAGAGGCCAAAAGCTAAGAGGCATGAAGCAAATGACATAATGCGAAGTATTATCTATGGCGCTTTATTTCGTCTTGTCAATATACACGAATTTTTGCTAAAATGATTTATGGGGAATGTAAGAACGAATTAAAGAGACATTAGTACTCAAACAAAACACATGTATCAACAGAAACAATAACATTTCCTAAATAAACAATTTCGAATCAAATTTTGAAATAAACTTTTTTTTTGGATTTTTGAAGGCTCATGGCTTTGAACATTTATTTTGTAGATTCATTGTAATATTAATTCAAATTATTTTTACACCTAACTATGTATTCACATTTATTTATTTGATAATTATTTATATTTTGTTATGTTTGATCTTAATGGAATAGTATCAGTAGTTAGTCCACTACACGTATTTAGATTAAATTTTTTCATATTAGTCCATATTGAATTTGACATTAAAAATCCCAAATAAGGTTTTAATAATTTTTTCTTCATTTTTATCACATTGTTAGTTTAAGTATTATGTTTTCTTTGAGTAATTTAATTATTATATCCTATTTTTCAAATCAAACAAAAAGAAATTAGGCATAATACTTGAAAATTATATATCATGCCTAAATATAGGTAAAAAGGGAAAAAGTATTTGTTGGCAAAGTGGATCCCATTGGAAATCCAAATCAACATGCTTACGTGATTCGACCTCTACTTTATAATAAATTGAAAATCCAAATCAACATGTTTATATGGATACTTAAAATTATGGCATATCCTGCTCCACACCTCTGCTTTATAATAGATAATAAATTATGATTCATTCACTGAAAATTCTAAAGAGCCAAGTTGCCTTGTTCTTTCCCTGCTCCTGACTCCTTATGTATGGTTTACCTCGGGTTAATTTTCAGAATATTTTTAAAAAATTAATTAATATTATATTAAAAATTATAAAATGACAATTATTTTAAAATAAAAAAAATCCCAAATGTTTTGAAATTGTTGGAATAACTTTGAGCCCAAAATCTGAGTCTTGAACTGAGTTTTGGGCTCAAATATAATATTTTCCTGATAATTTATGTGTTTTTATAACGCTGAAATTGTTTTAAACCCAATTTTTATTGGTAAAAAAAAAAACCAACTTTTGTAAGGAGCGATAACCGTTCGCCGGACAAAAAGTCAAAAATGGATCTGAGACAGTTTTCAAAGATGGTCGTCAGACCCGACCCATATTTGGATTGCTCCGTGTGAGCTCATCAAAGCCCCTTCTCACACATTTTCACCAGAATATTATTTAACATTAAAAATTATCAGAGGCCAATATCATAGCATCCCCATTCCCCAATCTCACCGACAATTTTAAATTATAGCAAAACAAAGGTAAAGCCACTTCCTCACATTGGATTACATTCGTAGTTCATAAATTAATTAAAAAAATAAATTAAAAAAATCATGCTAAAAGACAATTAAAATTAACTAAAAATCTTTTAAAAATTACAACAAACGAGGTCCGAAATTTCGATTCATGATAAGACAACGGAGAATATCACAGTGAGGAAGACGGCGAGAACAGCAGACTCCTCCACGTGAGCACCTGCACCCTTATCCGAAGCTTCATGCTCAGACGCCGAAGGAGTATCAGCCGGCGAACCACCCGGAGTCCCTGCCACAGGAGCATGTGGTGAAGCAGCAGCCGGAGAAGGCGACTTGGCTTTAGGTGCTAATGCCGGAGCCGGTGTAGGAGAGCTCACTGGTTCCGGCGCAGGTGCCGGCGACGGCGACTTACCGAATAATTGGGTCGGAAGAAGCACGCTATCAACGGTGAAGATAGCAAGAGGAGTCGAGTCCAGCACCGTACTGGCGACTCTGGACGAGTCAACCCCCGTATGTAGAGTAACCGAATCACCAGCTGTGGTCACTGAGATGTCATACTTCGCGGCGCCGTTTGTAGCCAATGTGCTAATTGGATCCTTGCTGGTCTTCAAAGCCCCAACAGGAAGGTACCTCGAGGCGGCGTGATACAGTAAGAGGGAGACCTTCTCAGCGTTGGTAAGCTTGCTCAGATCGGGAACCCCATGGGCCTTGAAAGCTTCATCAGACGGCGCAAAAATGGTCAAACCCTTATCAGCGGCAGACTCGTAAGTCTTAATCACCCCAGTAGATACAAGCAACGAAGCAAACGTTTTGCCTCCAGCCTTCTCGATTAACGCCGTTACGTTAACCTCAGCTGATGGAGGCGGAGCCGTCAAGATACCCGGCGCAATAATCGGCGCGCTGATCTCAAGCACGGATATATTGTACGGGATTTGCTTAACCGACTTGGTGTAAGACGAGTCGAGCTTGGATCCGGAAGCCGCTGAGCCAAAGCCGACTTTTCCACCTTTGAGGTCGGTGATGTTGACAAAGCCTAAATTTCCAGGGGCATTTCCAGTAGTTTGGTAGAGTGTAGTGGAGAGAGTGGTGCCGTTGGAAAGCTGGTGAAGCTTTTGACCGTCATAGTAGTCTAGCAGGACGAGGAGGCTAAGAGCATTTTTTATGACGGAAAGAGGGTGACTGGCTGCGAGTGAAGAGAATGCGCCGTTATTCAGGACAAGGACGGTGATTGTTTGGCGGCTGTTGATCTCGTCGGCAAGCTTTGTTTGCGAGAGAAAGCTGTTGTATTGGCTATATTCTGGGAACCCAGCGAGAATGTCGGTGATGTTATGGCCGGAGACAACGGTGGCGATAGTAAGAGTTGTGAGAAAGAGGAAGAGGAATGAAGCTGGAAACGAAGCCATGTTTTGAGACCGAGAAGGGAGAAGGAGAGGCTGTAAAGCTGCAAGTAGTGGAATACGAGAGTGAAGTGGTGGGTAGTTAAAGATGAGTGATGGTTAGGTTAATTTGACCATGGTTAGCTGTGGTTAATGGAGGGCCACGTGGGACAGATTCGGAGACAAGTATGATTTGGTCACAGCTGGAAATGAAACGGGCACGGAGAATTTGCTTCTTTGGCTCTTCATGTAGTAAATGACATAAATGGCCTTTCTTTTTTAAAAAAGGAAAGTTGATAAAAAAAATTTGAGATATTGTATTTTTTCACCTTTAAAAAATTGAAAGTGAACTATGATGAGAACTGAGGCCATGATGAGAACTGAGGCCATCTTCATAAGTGAAAATTCTAGTCAAATATTAAGAAAGTAAGATAATTTTAAAAAATATCTTAATTAATTTTAATTTTAAAAAACTATCAAAATAGATAATTGAAATTAAATTTGAAAAAAAAATATTATTTTTATGTAAATAATTTATTTTTAAGTAATAATAGTATATTTATAAGAGAAATATATTCATTTACAAATGATACTATTATAACTTACAAATTAACATATATCACTTATAAATAAACATATGTCACTTATAAAAATAATTATTATTATTTTAAATAGGTCATTTACATAAGAAAAATATTTTTATCTTTTTCTTTTTAAATTTAATTTTAATTACTTATCTGAGTAGTTTTTTTTTAAATTAGGATTTTTTTGAAATTATATTACTCCCTTAGTGTTAAGTGGAATTTTTCCTCTTCATGAACTAAAAAAACAAAAAAAATGGGGGGGGGGGGGGGATTGTATTGGAAATATCGATTTTGAAAGCCATTGGGGTCTAAAAGTTGACATGACATCAATTGGGTGAAATGCCATGTCCTTTCAGATTCATATGAATTTATTTCCATTTAATCTCTTAAATCTCATTAGAGTAAGTTATTGGAATAAAATCAAAAGGGTAGGTATCCCAAGTTTGAACTTGGGAATTTTTCCCCTTTGCAGTGTGATACTGGTTCAGTATGTTGCTTCCTCGAATCAATCATCCATGTTTATACGCAAAATTTGCACCATAAATTCAATTTTAATGTCTTGAAATTTTTTCTAATTTTTGTCTAGCCATGTAGGTTGGATTAATGGATTGGATATGTTTTCGGTATAGTCCAGAAGAAAATGAGGAGTTAAAAAAAAAGGAGAGAAAATAAAGATAGATAAAAGTGTGAAGTAGACTTTTAGATACGCAACAAAAATGAGAAAAAAATCGAAAAATATAATCTAAAGATTTGTATGAGATAATAATTATTTTAAATAATATTAAAAATGATAATTCTTTTGAGGGTAAAAATTATTATTTGTGATTTTTAAAACCACTGCCAGTATTTTTCAGAGTTACTATTACTTATGTTTCTTAAAATTATAAATAAATGGAAAATATTATTGAAATATAAAAAAAAAGACTTTTGTAATTTTATGAAGAATTGATGGTAATTTTAGAAGCCACTTATACTGATTTTGATCATTTAAAAAGTTTTAATTATTAAAATCCTCTGCCATAATTATTGCCTTATGTTGGTTTTCGAGTATAATCTTTTTAATGTAAATTACATTAAGAAGTTAGATTTTACGAACTTTAAGTTAAAAGGATTTTAAAGTATAATTATTTTTAAAAATTAAAGTTATTATTTTGGAAGATTTGCTCCTGTAGAAAATAAAGATTAATCTATACCACTATGGAAAATGAAGATTAATCTATATATATATATATATATATATATATAATCATGAACAAAAGCATAAGGGCTGCAATTCAGTTAAGCCACTTAGAATTCGAAAAATAAGGAGAGCATGTCATGTGGAAAAATAGAAGTTCTCAATATTATTTATATATTTGTTTAATTGAATTAATGAATTAAAAAAAACGTAAAGTGATTACTTTATTATGGGAAATAACTATTGTAATCATTGTCCACTAATTTTTGAAATATCAAAACAACAATTAATTTAATATTTCAAAAGTTTTTTAATTTAAAACTAGATCAAATAGTATGTTGTGGCACTTTTATATATACATACAAGGAATGCAAGTGAAGAAGAGATGGCATTCAAAAAGAGTTGGTGAGAAGTGGCTCACATTTTTTAGATTTATTATTCATTAGAATTTAGATAATGGTGATGTTGAAACTCCAATCAAAGCTGTGGGTTTAAGTTCCATTACCAACACTTGGAATCCTATTCATGAGTAATAAAAGAAAAGAGGATTTATTACTACATTTAAAAATGCATTATTGTATTTTAAGAAAGTTATAATTTTAAATAATTTTGACAGTAAGTTAGTAACTTCCTTAAAATTTAATAATAAATCTCACAAAATTTGACACAATAATTTTGTTCATTAAAAAAATTAAATATTCTTTTGGTTTTGGTCATTGAATGTAATTTCTCTAAAAATGAAGATCTTAAAGTGCCAAGAATGCGTTGCGTAAAAATAAATAAATAAATAAATAAATAAATTAGTAAGCATGATCCTAAAATCACTTGAAAAGTGGGTGGCACATCGGATAGAAATGAAACCATAATCATCAAGCATCTCAACATTTCATACATGTCCCACAAAACAGCCCATAAATCCATTAATTCTATTGCTCTGAGTAGTTTAATAGAGTTCTTGGTTGTTCCAACAACACTATGCTACTTTAGCTTCATAAAAGCTTTCGCTTTGCTTGGGCATTGAGACATTCAAATTATTTGTCCCACCTCCGAAGAAGACGAAAAGTTTTGTATGCTAGCTAGTTATACGCTTCACCTTGCTTCCTAACATAATCAACCAAAAATTCTGTGTTTTCTTCCTATTGAAGTTGAGTCACGTTTAGCAAGATGAATAGTAGCAATATTATCACTATTACTACAACGCCCAAGTGATTTTTGAGTCAGTTCGTGTGCATTTTAAGTACTTCATATTTTTTACTCAAAGTTATGGCATTGATACTGTCAGCAAAAGTTCAAATATTTAACTGCTAATTTTTTTTAAAGTTGGAAACTCGTTGCATATAATTTTAAATACAAGATAATTATATTTTGATAAAAAAAAGATAATTATGTTATAATTATAATATTAATGTATAAATGTGTAACATTGTGTCAAGCTTGATTGAAGTAATTTGCTCATTTTTTTAGCATGTCAACTTGCCATTACTGTATGTAAATACAGATGTTCACAGCTAAGTTTTTGCCCTCTTTTTTTGTTGGGCAACGTTTACAGCTAAGTAATGTGGTGGAAATATATTATCCACTGGTGGGTTCAACATCAATCATGTGAGTTTGTTCGCTTCAACAGCCAAACTTTCTTTTGTTTTGCACGTTGGTTCTTTTCTTAAGGATAATGGTCAAGCTTGTTCAAATTAATGAGAGTAATTGACAAGTTAAGCGAACAAATTAGGGCCAGTTTGGTTTTTAATTTTACAAAAATAAGTTAAAATAATTAAAGTTTGTAAAAATGAAGTTGAGGTGAAAGTAAGTTTATTATAAGTTATGTTTGGATATTTTTTTTAAAAAAGTAAATCTGCTAAATTGAAACTTGTTTGGATGATAAAAGTTAAAAGTACTTTTAGACGTATAATTACTAAAAAAGATGTAAGTTTTTGTTCACCACCAGGCTATACCATAAGCGTACTGGCCGAGGTCTAGTAAAGTGATGAGTGAATATCGTTTCTACAGGGACTTAGATTAAAAAGTGGTTAAACATTGGACATTACATTTTCGATTAATTTGAGCAACATAAATTAAAAGTTCACTATTCAATTATCTTCAACTATGCAAGACAAACCTATAAAATTAGCAACAAGGACAATTAAGACTTGAAGAATTCAGAGATATAGGATTATTTATTCCCCTTGCATTTCATGAGTACCCGCTTAAACTCTTTTTACAATTATTCTTCATGCAAGATTATGTTAGTCAGGATACTAATTTAACTATTTGTGCTCTCTCGAATCTCCAAATAGCTGTTTAAGTTAATTAATTAAGTAATCTCTTAACTAGTTAATTAAACTTTCACATTAAGTTCAAATCCTAATCATTATGTGAGGTTAATGAGTATATCTCTACCCCACTAACACAATTCGTTACTTAATAAAGCAAGATTTGAGTTCTTACATGACCCAACTCAAGTTCTCTATGTAAGTTAACTTCCTCAAGCATAACTTAAATAAACTAGGCAATCTTATTGATAACCAAAGAATAAGAGGCATTAAGAGTAGAGTTAAATCAACATAAAGATTGCATTAATCACAATTATAATAGAGAAATGTGTATTCAATCCATACAAGGGTTCAGAATAATCCTAGAAATGGAGCACTAACCACTCATGTTCAACAACATCATAACAACATATATCTCAATCAATATCATTATTGAACAAAAGTGAGACAAGAAGGAAGGAAATGCAAGAAAACCAAAGAGGGAAGCTGAAATTTTCTCAAACTTCAAACCCTAGCTTCAATCTCTTTCATGCAATCAAGCCCTAGCACACCCAAGCTCACCCAAAGTGAGTTCTCGAAGTCCTGTCGTGCCCTAGCTCCGTCGCCCCCAAATATTTTCCTCCAAAACCCTTCAAATACCCCGTTCGAGTAAAGCTTTACATTTTGCTGACGACTAGTTCACGCTGCGGCTATATGATCCAGGCCGAGGCCTCATATTGTCTGGATGGGCTGTTTAGCTCACTGCTTATTATGGGGCTGCGGCGTCATGTAGTGTAGCCGCGGTGTGGTGCACTCGGGCTTGACCATTTTTCGTTACTGTTTGTTTTGAGGCCGCGGCTCCATTCTTCCAAGTCGCGGCGTGGACTTCTCCAGAAGTCTAACCTCTTCTTTGCTGGCATGTCTTTCATTTCTCCATCTTTTCTTGAACTCCAACTCTACCAAATAGACTCCATTGCTCTCCCCATGAGATCTGAAATAAAGATGAAGATTTATGATCTTTCATGAGAATAAAATAATGCATAATAAGACAAAAAACATACTACCATACATTATTAGGATTACATTGCACCTTCTCCTATCGTGAGTGTTAAGTATGTATATATATGAATGCGTAACCCAAGGAAAAAGCGCTGAAATAATGTAATTTGGTATGATTAACAGCTTTATAATACAATAAAATATAACTAATTGAATGATGTATGTTTTATAATAATAATATAGTTAATTTTAATTACTAGAAATAAATATAAGTGAAAAGCTCTAATTTTTTAAATAAATAAAGGTTGTTATATAATAAATACACTACGTTAATTATAAATTGTTAACATTAATATTCATAATTAAAAAAAACATATTTAAACAAATTACATGACTAGTTTTATTGCGTTATAATTTGGCTTCTAAGTGAATCACGAATGTTATCTATCATTGTTGAAGAAGTCACCACTAAAAGTGTGATTGGATCCTCACTATCATGATTGTGATCATCACTATCAACACTTATGTTGCCATTTTCATAAAGCAAAAAATCAAAATCAGTGATAAATTTCTTTCTAATAAAATTATGTATAGTTATTGTTGCACAAACAATTTGGACTTGTGTGTCAAAATGGTATTTTGACATTTTGCCTAAAATTATGAATTTATTTTTCTAAACTCCAAAGGTTCATTCTATTGTGCACTTTAAATTTGAATGGTGATAATTGAAAACCTTATTGGGTTTTGCAAAATAAGATGAATGTCAAAAATCTAGAAGGTAATAACGTTCACGTCTATATGGACCAAGATATCCAGTTGGTATTGGATAGTCAAAATCTATCAAATAATATTTATCTAATGAATAATGAAAACATTGTCATGTATTTGTGATGTTAATGAAGAATAAGAAATAAATGTAACACTAGTACATTCATCTTTTAATTGACTTAGCTCATATGCATGCATGCATCCTCCCTCATAGCAGGTCCATATAATAAATCAAGTTGATTCCTAAATGGCTCCATTCATTGTTTAGAAAAGAAAATAACAGCTAAAAAAATTACTATTTTGGCTATAGATTTGGCCAAACAGAACGGCCTGTAGGTAGCTTCTGAAAGGAAAAGGCCACAAGACTACAGTGAAGTTAACATTGACATATACTTTTGACTAAGGCTGAAAACAAAATTTTAACTTGTTAAGGAATACAAATCTAAAATGACCCTCGTTGACTAAAGCCTGTATAATCAAAGGTTCCATGGTTCGGTTTCAAATTATACACCACCCAGTCAAGGATTGTTGGCAGGACCAGGCAAGAGAGACTTACAGAGACTTCATTGGCGGGAAGCAATGTTCGTGGGTTCACGGATTTTGGGTTTCAGATTTGGCAACTTTGGGAAATCGATGAGCACAAATGGAAAATGAATTTCAATCACAGATAAAAACATACAGAGCCATAGATCAAGGATGACACTGGAGTCACAGATCAATCAAGACAATCATAGGTATGAAAACATAAGAATAAGAACTCATTGGAATCATAGTGTGAGGAGTTGATTGTGCATGTTTAGGAAGTTGCCTATGACGCTGTCGAAAGAACAAAGAAGACTGCTTAAGAATGAGCAGAGGCGAGAAGATGAGACCGGCAGTCACAAGGAACACAATATACACGCCAATGAAGGAATGGAGGATGTCGACAGTCACAAGGAGGGAGGCATCGATGGACTTTGAGGCTTGGTTTTCAGAAGCCTTTGAGCAAGTGAGTACAGAGGCGAGAGAAAAAGCAAATAACCTTTAGTGTTTTTCACTAGCCAAAGAAAAAGAGGAAGGGTACAATGGTCTTCTATAGTAATAATGATGTCACTAATGCTCAATCTACCATTACCTACTTTTAATTTAAAAATAAAATAAAGAAAATCATAGTTGTGATAACTAAAAAGGAACTCCAAGCATCCATTAACAAAAAGAACGTTTTACCCTATTTTCATTTTTGGAAAAGTTGGTTTTACGAGAGCCAAACACATCTGCTTCAAAAAGGATAATTAAAAACTATGGTTCAGCTAATAAAAAGATCAACTGAACAGGCATTTATTCTCTCAAGTTAAAAGTGTAACTTTGATTTTCCCCATAATACAGTCAAGTATTTAATGAGCGTAGCACAAGAAAATGAACTTGTATATAAAAATTATTTCTCATTTTTATACTTCTCATATATACCTTTCTTTATTTCTATATGATTATATAATATCTAATGATTCGCATCATTTTTTATTATCTAATTATATTTTATTACTTATTAACTTAATTTGTTGTTCTTCCTTATCTATTATTTTTTAAATTCTCCTTCAAATGCGGTCGGCTAATCATGACAATTTCTAACGCATGACTTGAAAAAAGGCAAAGCGTGACTACAACACATGCAGAGATGATTCTTTCTTTTCTTTTTTATTTTTCATGACCATGCGGCCATTGGATCAAGCACAGGGTGGAGATTTTAGCTGCATCCTAGAGAGGATTCATATTCTATTGCTGCCAGTTTCATTCATTCACTAAAGGAAATATGTGATGGTGATGCCTATTACATTACCTAATTGTGCAAGTTTGGTTGCAAAAAAATGAGGTAAAGGAGATTACATCTATGAAGTAGATCACCTGAATTTAGATGAAGGACCTCGCTTTCATTTTTCTATGTAAAGATGCTCACACTAATGTGAATGAATGCTAAATGACCTTTCTACCCCTAATAAATAAAAAATTGTTATCTTTCCTCCTCTCCTTCGTTCTGAATAGTTACCACTCCCAAAACCTCATTCCCTTGTCTTCCACCCCTCCCATGCCCAAGCCACCGGAGGGAGAGATCATTGTCGACGACACGGAGGGAAAGATCGTCCACCTCCGGTGACCACACCACCAACATCTCTCTCCCCAAGTTTCTTCTCCTTCATCCATCTCCCTCTCTCCCTTTATCTTCCTACATCTAGGTTCTTTGTAGATCCTAAAGCATCGTTGTAGCTCCCAAATCTGGGTTCATCTTCAAAATTTGGGTGACCAAAGTTTGCAAAGATGAAAGAAGAAGGAAGACAAAGTTATGGTAGCCAAAGTTTGTGAAGATGGAAGAAGAAAGGATCTAGAGCATCATGGCCAGAGTTTGCGAAGATGGATGACAGAGCTAGGGTTGCCGAACTTAATTATTTCACCTTCAATCTTTTGTTTTTTAATTTTTTTTCTTAATGGCTTATCTATTGTTGGGCTGTGGTGGCTACTGATAAGGAAGATTATGACCACAGGCAAGGATGGAAGAAGGAACTAGGGGAGTTTTTTTTTTCTCAGTCCGGGGACAATTTAGTCATTTCCCATTTATATGATTTTACTTAAATATAAAAAATAAATTTATCTATATCCTCAATATCATACTAAACAAACCTAATTAAAACTCATTTATAAATATAATTCCATTACATCCATTTACATCCGTCACATCACATTATATTACCTAACCTCCTGGGCTAATTAACCAAATGGGCTGTGGAAGTTTGCATATGCCAAACTCATATTACACTAGAAGCAAGCCTTGAAGTCAAAAGTTCTTATCAGTTTATGTTTGGAAGAGAACAATGTCCAAGTTAGAAGCATTTGTCATGAAAAGTTTAGATGACCCACATAGACATCCAACTATGTCATACGAAGTACAAACAAACCAAGCCATTGAGTACTTTAGGAAATGGAGCATTGGCTCACTGCAAGTGGCCTGTGTTATTACTGTAAACAAAGGGAAACACATTGTTTCATTCCAAAGGACATGCTTTCTCAAATGCTTGCTGCTTGTTGCGACACATTTCAAATTCATTTGTATGGTAGTACATGCATCCCACATATTCATCCATCTCCTTTGTGCACTTTTGGTGAAGATCCTTGAGTCTGAGCAACATAACGAAACTTCGACCAGTTAGAAATTTATACATGAAATTGTGTCTACCTCTCTCTAGTTTCTTCATGTACATACGAAGTGAAGAAATTTTTAGGAAATATTAGTAATTTGTAACAGAGAATGAGCCTTTTCCCCCCTTTTTTAGCCAACAACAGAGAATGAGCCTAGTAGTGATAGTTAACCACAAACGCTTCTTTTCAACTCAAAGGCCAGAGAGTCACCCCCCACTGAAATTCTCATTAGGGTTTCTATCAACCTCCAATATCTGATAACAAAAAACAAACAATAAAAGCACCCCGGGAGGTGGCTATCTATAATAGAAGTCTGAAATGAGGAAAATAATAAATATTACAAAAAAACTAATTGTCTGCATAAGTGGTTAAAGAAATCAACAAATACAATGATAATTTTCAGCAATGTTATGAAAAACATGAAAATAACGGAAACTAGGACCAGGCTAGAAGGAATGAGCAAAAATTGCCCATGTGTTAGGTATGCAAACAACCACAAAAAATTTCCAAATGAAAAAGTAATCCCAGCTGCAAATGCAACCCTAATACAGTATCAATTGAAGCAAAAAAGAAAAAGAAAACAAAGGTTTTCATACTTCTTTTCTTTTCTTTCGTTGTTTTTTTTTTTACTTTGGTAACAACTATATGGTGCTTGATACTACTGACTACTTCGAACTAAATCATTGTTGAGTCCTGAATAGCAGTTACCTTTCCCAACATAGCTTTTTCCCCTATACACATTAAGGAAAATTAAGTCCCTTCCACTCAATGTAATCACCATTGGTCATATTTGTTTTCTGATTGCAACTAAAGTAGCCCCATTCCCCATATATACATATATAGGTGAGTACACAATCTTTTCTTTTTCTTTTATATATATATATATATATATATGAATGAATGAATGAATGAAGGAAAAGGGCATATGACACGGTTTCTCATGGTTTTGTAGGAGGAAATGCATATAGGTGAGTACATAGTCTGTTCCACCTTTTGCTCTTCAAAATTTTAAGAAATAAGAAGATATATTACAAAAAGATGAGAAGAAAGGCAGGCATATACTCTTCCACCTTTTGCTCCCTTGATATTAAGAGGATTATCTGTTCCTCTGTTGGGAAAAAAAAACAGTTCATGTATCCATTATCCAATATAGTTTTTTCATCCTAGATTTTCAACCACCACTCTTTCTCCATTATCTCTATTATGCAGTTGTGGATCTTGGGAAAAAACACCAAAACATTCAAATATAGGAATGCACCAAGTAGCCCTTGAAGCAATTCAAAGCCTCAGCTAGAATTTGAAGCCAAACTTCATTATGCAGAACAAATCTGCATCGGTTGACTCTGATAAAACAAACTACTTCCAACAGGTTGAAACTGAAGTTAAATTTCACTTATCCTAAAACTGGCATCCCCATAATTTCATATAAAATCATTGTTACACCTAAAAGTTACTTGAAATGGAAAACCTGGTGTGACTATGGTGATCAAAGCATCAGTTATGAGATTCAGTTCTCAGATTGAAATCATTTAATCTCAGCTGTTCAATATATTTAATTCTCTAATGAAATCTGAAGCATGTCAAATTTCAACCTTTATAAGATAGGTCATTAGTCAGTCAATAATTGCAGGAAGATATCGCACCTGCAATGATTGCATACTGCATATGGGCACTTAGATGTCAACAATCATGCTTTAGAAAAGAATGTGAAATCCATTTGCTGAATATTTAAAAATGATATATTTACAAAATTATAGAGGCAATAACAACGCCGATAAGGTTGATAGTTGTATGAGTCACATCCAACACATTATACTAAATGTACCAAAAGTGAAACAGAAGTTTAGCAGACCCTAGCTGAGATATGCAGGTTGCTGAAGTTTATCTTCTCCAATATGACAATGTAATTCCTATTACCCGTTCCTAACCAGTTTTGAAAAGGTTCGCTCATGCTGGAGGGAGCATCCCCACTATTCCTCTCGTTCCAAATATTGAAATACTCTTATCACTAATCTAACCAGTTCTACTTTGTTTAACCAGAATAACAGCTCTATTTCAACCTAATTTGAATAACGCAATCGTTTCTCGATTAAGTTTAATTGAGCAACCTAATATACCAACAATTTCGCTATAAATTTTCCCAAGCAATCTCTCAGATACCAAACAAACCAATGCATTCCGGTGAAATCCATGAAGATAATAATTCAAAAGAGAGAGAAACAACTCACAGGTTGAGGACACAGCGGGTAACTTCCCGGCCTTTATCGAGACATTTCTCTGGGTTTGGATCCTTCATCTTGCATTTCAGGAAATCCAAATTCTCCGAGTGACATTTTCCTGATATGTGTTTTGACGCCGCCATCAATACGGCCGACGTCGGGATCGGATTCCCCGCAGTATCAACAGCGTTCGCCATTCCCAATTCGATTGCTCAGCTCTTTATACTACCCAAATTAAAAAAAAAAAAAAGATACTACCATTATCAGATACATTCTGTTTGGCTCCCAGAAAATGAAGAAATAGATCAAAAGGAAAAACTTGAAACGCCAAGCATCTCGGAGAAAAAGATAACAAAACAGTGAAAAAATTGAAAAATTAATAGTCGAATCGGAAATGCTGAAGCTTTTACCCTGAATTCCACGATGTTCTTGTCCTCTTGTTGAGAGAGGGAAGAACAAACGGACGATTAGGGTAGTGCGTGTGACTGTGAACGGAGTTAGAGAGCACGAGGAAATGCTAAAATACACCGGAAAGTGGCAACACCCATTATCCAGAAAAAAATGTAATGCCCGACCGCCCACGATGATTTTTTTTTTTAAATACAAATTTTAAGGTGAATTAATGATCGAACCTTTTATAATTTTGCTATGCTCAATTATTGTTAAAATCTTTATTGTTTGGCTTTTTGATTTAAACACTATAAAGAAGAAATCAAATTATCAAAATACTACAAAATAAAAAATATTTACCTGTATACTACAATTTTGGGGACCATAAATTCTGACATTAGGTTTGGAAAGAAAGGCAAATTGTGGTACTCTGATTTTTGCAAATCGGACTGTCAGAGGCTGATTTCTACTTTTTATTTTTTCAAAAAATTGCCACTGACATTTATAGTGTGATAGATGCATAGACGCTAACATCAAATACTATAGTTTTACTTTAAGAATATTTAGACAAAACATATTTAATAAAGCTACTTGCAGTTTTATTAATGATATGACAAATAGATAATGGTAACAAAGTATTTAATAAGGATAAAATATAAAATTTTGATATATTTTTCATGAATTTCATATAAAAAATTAATTTTTTAATATATGTATATTTAATATAAAATATCTTATACTCCCTCTGATCCTTAATATAAGATCATTTTAACTTAATCACGTGAATTAAGAAAAAAAATTAAAACTAATTAACTATCTCGATTTCTCTTAAAATCCCAATATTTTTTCAAAACTACCCTTATTTAATCTCTCTCTTTTTTTCTTTAGATACATTAAATAGGAACATTTTTTGAAAATATATAATAAATACCACATCATATATTGTAAAGGGTCTTATATTCATGACCAAGGCAAAATGTCCTATATATAGGACCGGAGGGAGTAATATATATTGTAGGGATAAGTTATTTAGCTTTAACTTCATTATATTGAATTGAATTGCTTTTTTATTTTATCTTAAAAATTCTTAAATTTTTTATTAAGTGTGCCCATAATAAATATTTTTTTCATTTCAAAACAATTATAATTTTGGATTTTTTATCATATTTTAAAAATTTATAATTTTTAAAATAATATTAATAATTTTTAACAAATTTACTATTTAATAATAAATGAAGAAAGATAAGAATACTCTCTCTAATCTCATATATATATATATATATATAAAAGGAAACTTTTTTTAACAATATTTTAAGGTAGCTTTTCCAACGTGATTTTTATCATTCATGTGACTTAAATTTAAGACCTTACTTAATAAGTGTTGAGTTCCTTACTACCTAACCCAACTGCTATTAGTTATTTAAATTATTTTTTAAATAAATATATTACTTCTTCTATTCATAATATAAGACTTTTTCAATTAAAATACGTAGAGTAACTACGAGAGTTAAAATTAAGTAACTACATTTTTGTTCAAAAATTATAATATTTTTTCTAAAATTATCTTTATTTAATCTTTTTCTTTTTTTCACCCTCTCAAATTAAATTAGAAAATTTTTTGTAATATATAATAAATAATGATCATTTTAGGACGTGACTGGAGATTGGTACCCCACAATTTGTGTTTTTATAACATATAGATATATAATTTTAGAAGTGTAGCAGTATAAATATATAATTTTTTATATGTAATTTTATAATTATAATAATCATGTATGTAATTATAAATTATAAATATATATTTTTATACTTTATCCATGTTATTTTTATAATCATATATTTAGGGGTCATTTGATATTAGGATAGTTAGTTTTCTAAAAAGTAAAACCTAAATATATTTCCTGTAGTTTTGAATGTGGTGTCATTTTTAAAATATGAGATAATATTTATTATACATTATAAAAAAAATTTTTATTTAATTTGAGAGGTTGAAAAATAGAAAGAGATTAAATAAAAATGATTAAAAAATATTGCGATTTTTTAAAGAAAAAAAGATAGTTAATTTATTTTAACTCGCATTGTTAATCTATGTATTTTAATTGAAAATACCATATATTAAGAATTAAAGAAGTAATATATTTATTTAAAAAATAATTTATCAACCAATGGTGGTTGGGTTGGGTTTAGTAGTAAGAAACTCAACACCCATTAAATAAGGTTTTAAATTTGAGTTTTATGAATGGTAAAAATCATGTTAAGAAAATTAATTTATATTATTTGAAAAAAAGTTTTTTTTTATATATATATATGAGATTAAAGAGAGTACTCTTTGATATTTTTCTCTTCCTCCATTTATTATTGAAGGATAAGTTTGTTAAAAATTATTAATATCATTTTAAAAATTATAAATTCACAAATGTTTTAAAACATTGAAAAAAATCCAAAATAACAATTGTTTTGAAATGGAAAGAGTATTTATTATTGAAGGATAAGTTTGTTAAAAATTATAAATTCACAAATGTTTTAAAATATGGAAAAAAATCCAAAATAACAATTGTTTTGAAATGAAAAGAGTATTTATTATGGACACACTTAATAAAAAAAACTTAAGATTTTTTAATATAAAATAAGAAAAGTAATTCAATTTAATATAATGAAGTTAAAGCTAAATAACCTAGTCCCTTCAAATTATATTATAAGATATTTTATATTAAATATACATATATTAAAAAAATTATTTTTTTATATGAAATTCATGAAAAAATATATTAAAATTTTATATTTTATCCTTATTAAATACTCTGTTATCATTATCCATTTATCATATCATTGATAAAACTCACGTAGTTTTATTAAATATTTTTAATCTAAATATTCTTAAAGTAAAACTCCAGTATTTGATGCTGGCATCTGTACATCTATCACGCTGCAGATGTCAGCGTAATTTTTTGAAAAAAATAAAAACTAGAAAGTGGCCTTTGTCAGTCCAATTTGCAGAAATCGGAGTACCACAATCGACATTTTTTTCCAAACGTAAATGTCAGAATTTATGAGTCTAAAATTGTAGTATACAGGTAAATATTTTTAATTTTGCAGTATTTTGGTAATTTATTTTTTTTATAATATTTGAATAAAAAAGCCATCAATATATATTCCCTCTAAACTCATTTATAAGGGATCTTTTAAAAAAAAATTTTATTTTTTTTATAAAGGGGTTTGTAATATTTTATAAAATTTTTCCTATTTTACTTTCATCATTTATTTATTTTTGAAATTATTATTAGACTTTTTAGATAAAAGAGATATTCTCAATTAATCAAATAATATTTAATGTGGATTGTATTATTATATTAAATAGGAGTATAAAAAAATGTTTGATTTTTTTTTTGTGATTTTAATAACATAACTAACTTCCTTAATCAACATAAAATAGTTGAAAATCCCATATAATAAGAACTGATAGGAGTATACATTTTTATCAATTATAAAAATATCACTGTCAAATTATGTTTAATTATTTAAATTAATTCTTACACAAGATATTACTCCTATTCCATATTATAAGATAATAGAGTAAGTTTTTTTGCCCATATTATAAAATAACATAGTTTTATGTATTAAATTTATTCATCATTAATACAATATTTAATATTATAAATTGTGTTGATTAATAATATTTAAATTTAATAAAAAGAAAATAGGACTTTTGAGTTTTTTTTAAAGAATTTAAAGATATTATACAATCTTAATATGCATAAAATTTCAATTGTTAGCTTAAAATAAGAAATGAAGGGAATATAATAATTTTTAATATGATAATAAAATAAATAAATTTAAATTTAAAAAATAAAAGTAATTTTATTCTTAATACACAATTAAAAATAACTAAATAATTTTGCTTTTAAAACCATAAAAAAAGATAAGGACGAGTCCCGCTCCCAACAAAACAGAGGGGATCAGGATGTAAATTGATTAAAGGTGTGCATGGTTAAAGGGTATTAGGGATTATTAAAGGAAGGGGAGGGATTAAATTATGTCCCCTTATTTGGTTAAAAAATTGAAGGGAATTTAAGAAAATTTAATTTTCTTCACTCTCTTCTCCTCTGTTTTTATAATTTTTTGTTAAATTGAGATTTTTTAAAGAAAAAAATATTTATTATTTAATCTCTTTCAATTTTCTTTTGAATCAACTAAAATATTATTAAAATCCTTCCAATAAAAAAAATTTTTAAATGCACCTCATGATTTTTCCTTTCATCTCTCCATTAAAAATTGGGGGAATTATTGTGTAGGATCAAGATTCCCAATTTATTAACTTTTTTGGACCAAGAAATTGTAAAATTAAAAAAAGAGATCTTATGTTGCAACTTAGTTGTTATAATTTTAACGCGGAAAAATCAGATTTCAACTTTATAATCATCAAAGTGACTTTAGGGATTTGTGATTTCTTTTTTTAATTTTGCAATTTTTTTGTTCTAATTTTACAACTTATGTTTCAAATTTTAATACAGAAAAATTATATTTCAACTTTAAAAGTATCAAAATGGCTCAAGAGATTTACAATTTCTTACTTATATTTTGTAACTTTGTTATTCTAATTTTGTAACTTATATTTCCAATTTTAATACAGAATCACATTTCAACTTTATAATTATTAAAGTGGAAGTAGGAATTTACAATTTCTTTTTTCAATTTTACAACTTTATTGTTTTAATTTTACAATTTATGTTTCTAATTTTAACACGAAAGAATCAGATTTTAATTTTATAATCATCAAAGTGACTTTAGGGATTTGTAACTTCTTGTTCCAATTTTATAATTTTATTGTTCTAATTTTGTAATTAATATTTCAAATTTTAATATAAAAAATTAGACTTTAATTTTATAATCATAAAAATAATTTTAGGGATTTGCAACTTCTTATTTCAATTTTATAATTTTGTTATTTGATACTTATGTTTCGAATTTTATTAAAAATATTTTAATAATATTAATTTTAATTTAATTTAATCTAAAGGTTCAAGATCTCATTTTCTAATTTCATAATTTTTTATTATAAAATTTAATAAATTAGAGATTTTAGTCATGATTCCCTTAAAAATTCCTTAAATCCTGTCCACAGGTTTTGTTGCGTTTTGACGCTTTTGCCGCCTCATCACCATCGAAGCATAGTTCCGTCACCAACATAGAGGAAAGTTCATCTAGGTGACAATCGCTTCGGCCATCGCCACCGAGCTGACTCACTCTCACAGGTTGGTTTCCTTTTTCCTGTTTGGGTTGGTTTTGTCGGTTTGGTTGCCTTCCGGATCGTCTCAAATGCTGTTTTGAAGTCAGAAGAATTGGAAAAGAATAAATGATTGCTAATAAAATGTGTTCTGCTTCTAAAAATTTTCTTTTCCGTCATTTTGGCTTGCTTCCCTCTTTATATGTTAACTGCAACTAATGGAGCATGACCAGGATGAACCAAAGTGCTGAATGTTTTGGTTTTGTAACATTGTTGCAGAGCAAATCTGTTGCTGTTGTAATCTCTTCGTTTTATTTATCTAACTTGAAATTGTGTTTTGGCTTTATTTTTCTTTGAATTGGATACTGCTTTTTTACAAGGGAGGTGAAAGGGTAACTGTGATCAAGTTTACTAGTCCAATATTACTTAGTTGAGGTTGTTGAGGAAGCAGGTATAGAAATAGAATGCCCAATTATAGTAATATGTTGTGGTTGTGGGAGATAGCTTTATCAGTTCAAGCCATGAACAAGGATTGGACGACCTCTTAAGGCAGCATTATGTGATCTAGTTGGCATATTGCCTTGATATGGTTAAATGGTCTGTCACTCGGAGTCTGCGTCTGCTTGCAATCTATTATGCCATTATCTTTGTACTTTAGTTTTTTTTTTCTATGAGACATTGCTGGAAACTGCTGCCTTTTTGTGTGTGTGTCAGTAATTTTTGTGGAAGCAGTTTGTTTTGGGAGGTTTATTAGATTTCAAAGCTTTAGGATTTTGAATGACATAACACGGACAATTAATTCAAGAGCAACAATTCCATTGTGAGGTTTGAGCACATAATCTACCTGGCAAGTTTAGATCGCCAGGGAAATGGCACACCATTGGTTTTTCTTGGTGGTGATAACTTGCCCTTTCCATATGGGCCAGATTGGACTTTTGTCTTCTCAGTTTGATGGTTGATTAAATTCTTGCTCAATTCGCTTTTTTTCTTTGGTGGCTTCTCGCTTTTGCCTGCTGTAACATGGTCATGAGCAATTCTTGAACTTTTTGTATCTTTTTGTCTTTGGCTTGAACTGCCCTACATGTGGAGTTCCGGGGCATTGATTACATCTGACCTATTCTGTAATGCCTTTTCTTTTTTTGCAGTTTGTTTACTTCATTGAAAGGGAAAAAACCTTGAAATTTTGGGATTGGATGATGTAATCGTTTTTACTTTGTTTGTGCTCATGGTTTGAGGTTGGTATAGTTTATCATTATCAATTAATTTATCTTAGAACTCAAGCATGGACTTTTTAAATGTGAATATATTTATGATGGGTTGGTCATTCAAATTAATAAACTTTCTAACATGTTGCTTTTACAGATTTATTGTTTGATGCATGTGTTTGTTATTGTGTACCAAAATTCATGATACAAATGGTTTGAAATGCTAAACTCTTGCTGTTGTCTTCCACGGTGTTCAAAGTTTGAATCTTTGTTTTTTATGATAACCTTTTTATGGCCAACCTTTGTTTTTGATAACCTAATTCATGTTTCCTAGAGGTAACCAATTTTATTTCCTAATATCTTGTGGATCTGATCATGTATGCTGGCTTTGTATGAAATTAGATTTTTCTCTTTGAATACACTATTCAGATGATATGGCATGGCTTTGATTTCATGCGGATTACAATTTAGTCTGAAGTGGTTTTATAATGTACATTGTTTGTAATTGAATCCTTAATTTTGTTGGTTCCCAGAAATTCATTCAATGTTTAAATTTGGCCTCTAGAGTTAAACATTTGTAAATGTGTCCATATAATTTGAAAAACCATTGATTAGATCCTTGTCATTGCCTTCATTAATTTGCCATTAAAATTCTGTTGATATGGCCAACCCTTTGTCATCTTGGCATCCTCTTTTTGTATCTCACTAGTATTTCCAAACCCTTTGGATACTAAAGTTTGCTAAGTTGGCCCTCTATACAAGTGTTTTTTCTGTGACCTCAATCACCTAAAATTTGCTAAGACCCCTTAATTGTCGTGCTTAATCTTGCCTGCCGTTCGATCCACTCTTTGTGGGACTATCTTGACATTCTAAATATGCATGAAACATGCCAAGTCGCTCACGTACATGAGTGGATCTCACTTTATTTACCTTTCCTCCTTTGGCTGACATGAATCATACATAGTCAAAATGTCAAGAATCAATATGACACAGGGTTGGTTACATCCACAAAGAGTTAATGATAGAGACCAAAAAATTTTTGAACCTATAGAAAGTCGAGTTACAAACTCTTAATGTATAGGGTGGTATTGAAAAATTCAGTGAAAATTTATGAACCAACAGATTAATTTAACCCAAAATATAAATGAAACCGTGGTTGATCATGAAGAGTGATTTTTTGGTTTTTTTGTTTTTGGATAGAATAAGGGATGGGCGACAAGAAGAAAAAGGCTCAAATGTTTGTTCGACTTGTCTCAGCTGCTGGGACTGGATTCTTCTATGTCAAGCGGAAACCAAGGCTGGTTACAGAGAAGCTTGAGTTTCGAAAATATGATCCTAGGGTTAATCGGCATGTTCTGTTCACTGAGGCAAAATTGAAGTGACAACGGCACCTTTCATGCCTGCCATCCATTGTAATTGCAACAAATTATTACTGCATTTTTCAGACTTTTAGCAGTTATGTCAGCTGTGGAATCTTATAAACTTGTATACCATCTCTGCTTCTTTGAATTCAGACTGAGTTTGTAGTGTTTGGTATTGCTTATGCTCAGGTGTTTCCTCTTAAGGTTGATTGAACTTAATTTTACGCCTTTTTAAGATTCCGAAAACTCTATTCTAACCAATAGATGGGAGAGCTATGATTTAATTTATTATAAATTAGGCTTTAATTTAGCGAGCTATTACTTATTAAGGTGAAATAAGATAGAGCTGGAGCTTAAAAGAGGTTAAGAGTGGGCATATGATGGATTCGCAACTCATTTGTCCTTTTCTTTGGGTAAAATGACTGTCTCTATGGTAAAAGGATTTTTTTTCATCTTCAATCAATATAAAATGTAAAAATGATAACAGCATTCATGTCAAAAATAATTACTGTTGAATAATGATAATAACAATGTAATAGATCTTTTATATATCTTTTATGCATTTAAAATTAAAATTAATATGAAATATGTTTTCCATGTTATACCCAAAGGGCCATCTGCTAATTGGGTTGATGTCATTTTGCTTTAATTCAAGTTTAGGGAAAGTAATATTGTCTCTATTAATCCAAAATAATGAAAAGACTTAGAATGAGGGACATAAGCATGAATATAGAAATATCAAAAGCTTTGAAATATTTATGTGTAATTTAAAGGAGTGAATTAGCTAGTTTGCTTTTCAAAGATTACTAGTACATTAATTTGGGTTCCTTAATAATTATTTTTTATCATCAAAATACACTAGGTGTTGTCCTTTTTCTCATGGTATAAAAAATAAGATCGGACTAGTCGGTTGAACCAATTAAACTGGAAACCATTGCTTGGTCCGATCTAGACAAATGGAAAAATTGGCTAGCTTGAAAACTGATAAGAATCCGTTGAAAACTAGTGGAACTGGACATGATTTAAAATTGGTCAATTTTTTGATTTTTTTTAATTTAAAAATAAAATAATATTATTTTTAATATTAAATAGTATTATTTTACGTAAAAATATATTTTCTATCTAGAGGTGAAGCTAAAGAGAACCAGCCATGCCATGGTCCCCCAAAGTTTTCCATAATCCTTGTATTATGTTTGATTATTAGATGAAAAATGTTGAACATTACAAAACTTCACCACCCTCAGATTTGAACCCCGCTGAAAGTGGAACAATAACAAGAAGTAATCCACTCTTACCGAATCTCTATCTGCTACTATTTATGCAAATCTTAATATATGTAACTTGTTACTGCTGAAAAGAATTAAACATACAACTATATATGACTAAATTAAAAAATATTATACTTCCTCCATTCTTATTTATAAGGGAAAAAATACTTTATGAATATTTAGAAAAATAGTTTTAGTTAGTTAAAACTAATTAATTTGTCTCATATTTTAAATTTCTTCCAAAATTACTTCTCCTTAATTTAATATCAATTTGAATTACTAATATATTTAATCTCTTTCTCCCTCACAACTAATGAAGGGTGATTTTTGAAAAAAAAATTAATATATCATTAACTCTTTTTCTTCCCTTATATTTAGAACCATCAAAAGGAGAAAATTTTCCCTTGTAAATAGAATTGAATAGAGTATTTATTTATATAATTTATTACTCCTTTCAGTTTCATATAAATAACTATTCACATAAATCAAGAAAAATAGTTAAATCTCTCAAATACATTTCAAATTAAAACTTTTTTTTTCAAGAATATCCTAAACTTAATACTACCATGACATATAATTAAATTCACTATTAGTAATGATGGATGAATGATAATTTGGAAAATGAATAATCAATACTCCAAATTTTAACATTAGTCCCTTATATTAAGAATCAAAACCACTCTAAAAAAATCCATTACATATGAGACTAAAGGGAGTATTTATAATTTAAGTATATATAACTATTGTTAATTATTTATAATACATATGCAATTATAATTATTAACAAAATAAATATTTAAAATAAAAATAAAATATGTAAGGGATATTATTTTTTTAAATGCCCCCAATGCATTTATTCTGCTTGTTTTTATCATTATTATAATGTTGTATAAGTGTTATCATGATGCAAAATTGTTAATAATAATAAATTTACTTAATAAATAATATGATAATAGATAATTAGTTTACTATTTTGTATTCAAAATGTAATCATAAATGAATAATAACTTATTTAAATTTTAATATTAAGTTATGAAACTTATAACATATAAAATTAAAAATATATTAATTTTATTAATACCAATTTGGTTATAATTCAATATCGATTGAACCATTGAATTTTGAATTAATGTTATGACAAGTTTAATAATCAGTTCAATTTTTAATATTTTTCTTTTTTTCATTAAATTAATCCTTGAATTAAACGAGGTCCAACATTAATTTTTTCTAGGGCATACCTCTGTTGGTGATACTTCTTATTCTCCTGCCGTTGTGCGTAACAAGTAAACAGTTGGCAAAATAAAAAAATATACTAATAAGAAAAAATATCAAATTTAAGTATTAACACAACAAAACGGTATAAGAATTTGTTTGATATAGGTATAAAAATTTAGGAAATGTAAAATTGAGAGACGAAATTAACGTACAAGTCATTAATTCAGAGAACTAGTTAATTTGTATGAAATGTTTGTTATTTACCCTCAAACAATTACAGGAGTAGAAGTGCACAAGTGTGACATCTTGTATTGTGTGGTGAGCTAAAGCCTTGAAATTGAAGGGAAAAAAACAAAAGCCATGAAGTTTTTTGTTTGTTTGATGTCGTAAACCTTGATAATTATTCAATATATTAAATCCTAAATAAAATTCAGAATAACGTCAGTAGCTGTCAGGATGGCCGAGTGGTCTAAGGCGCCAGACTCAAGTTCTGGTCCTCGTGAGAGGGCGTGGGTTCAAACCCCACTTCTGACAACCATCCATTTTGCTCCAGTTTCATATTTTCTGGGAAAATTTCCAATTTTCTGAATTCTAAGCAAATGTTTCCTTTTCTCTTTTTACTGTCATTTGTATCCTGTCATTATCATTTATCAATAGTTTAAAAAAATTAGGAAAGAAGGATCCAAATCGAAATTCCAATTAAAGTCAAATCCACCGTAAAATTTTCATTTTTTTAAAGAGTTTTTTACTACTAAAAATGAAAGGCCAAATAAATGCGATGCACCAATTACTTCCTGTTAAAGTTTTGCTAACCTTTTTTATTTTTTTAATTTTGTTTCAATTTTTTTTCCTGAGAAATCAGTATATAAAAAATAATTTTAAAAATTAAAAAAAAGATTAGATGAAATAATTTAATTAAGAAACAATTATAGTTATATTTTAATTTCATTTATTAATATAATATAAAAATTATATAAATAATATGGTAAAATTATAAGTTTTATTATATATAGATATTTTTCTAAAAATGATAAATATTTTATTATTAATTTAAAATTAATCACTTCTCTTTTTTTTCTTCTATTCTATAGGGGAAATTACTCTCTCCACTTCTTTCTTATCTCCATTTTCTTTCCTCTATTTTTTATTCCTCTCATTTTTACTTCTTAATCAAGTTGAGATTATTCCATTCAAGTATTTGTGGTTAATTTTATAGAAATGTAAAAAAAAAGTAAATACATAAGATACAAGTTGAGTGGTTAAGGTAGAGAAAAATTTCAGGAGTTATTTGTGATTATAAGATATCTACTAGATTTAAAGGGAAATTTTATTGGACTGATATAAGACCAACGCCTTTGAAAGGACAGTAAGAATATAAGATGAGAGTAGTAGAGATGAGAATGTTGCAATAGATGTGTGGTTATACAAGAATGGATAAGATACAAAATGATTGTATACAAAAAGGATTGGAGTAGTATCTATCAAGGAAAAAATGATGAAAAATCATTTAAAGTGTTTTGCGCATGTATAAAGAAGAGAATTAAAGGAGCTAGTAAAGAAAGTTAATTAAATGACTTGGGTCAATTAAAAAGTGTAGAGAATAACCAAGAAGTACACTAAAAGAAGTTGATATTACCTTTTGATAAATGATTTATTTAAAGAGATAGTGTTTAATAAAATTCGCTGACGTTATATAACATATGCAACCAATCTCACTTAGTAGGATAATGTTAATATTATTGTTGTTGAGATAGCCAACCGAAGATTATTATCAATAGCCCTTGAAAATCAATTTGTGAACTACCCGTTGGAATAAATATAAGGTTTTTGTCCCATTTAATGTTGGTAAAAATATATGCATAGGGGTTTGTCATTTCATTCTCTATATTCCAATGGGCAAAGTAACGAAGATCAGTCATTAATCATCAAGCGTCACAAAGAAGCGAAGCCTCGTTGACGTGCGGGTGCTTTACGGTTAACAACACACACGAAACCAGGCATGAGAATGAAACTCCGTGTCAGCCATGAGCTTCTTTCAGGGCATCATCGACTCCCTCAGCTCCATCTTGTCTTCCCCTAATTCTTCTAACGATTCTCCCTCGAATTCCGACCTTCCCAGCTCTTCGAATATGGAAGGCGTATCTGCGCCCACAATTTCTAATGAACGTGTCGCTTACAAGCTCAAAGGGTACTTCGATTTGGCGAAGGAAGAGATTGCCAAGGCTGTTAGGGCCGAAGAGTGGGGCTTGGTTGATGATGCTGTTCTTCATTATAACAACGCCCAGCGGATTTTGATCGAAGCCAGTTCAACTCCTGTGCCTACCTATATCACTTCCAGGTTTTGGAGTATTCCTTCGCTGATTGAGTGAATTAGTGTATTTCCTGTATTGATTATACTGGTTTCTTTGAAATGTTTATGGGTTTTTGGTTGGACTGCTGAAATTTATGAAAGAAGAGGCTCTAAAGAGTTAATGGGTTTCTCAACTGCACCTTTTTACGTATGTTATGAGTAAAACTTAAATCTTGTAACTTGCATTTTGTAAGAGAGAGAGAGAGAGAGAGAGAGAGAGAGAGAGAGGATTCCATATTTGATCTTCTGTTTTTCTCGGCATGATTTCAGTTTCTAAATTGCACCATGCATTTACAGCAGCTTAAGTTTAGTCCCTTTACACATTACCAATACCATTATACCATGTTATTCTAACCATTTCATGGTTCTATGTTTATATCTTATTTCCTCACTGAAATATATTGGTGACAGCGAACAAGAGAAGGTGAAATCTTATCGTCAGAAAATATCAAAATGGCAGGGTCAAGTGTCTGAGAGGTTACAGATTCTAAGTAGACGAGCAGGTTTATATATCATATACTCAAGCATTTTCTAATCCAATAATGAAATCTCATGAGAGTACTTATTTTCTGTTTTTGTGTTTTGTTTCCTTCTCGACTTTCTTTGCTATTTCAGGGGGCACGTCCATTATTCAGGTATGATGTGAACTAGCTAAGTTGTAAGTACAGAGTTTTCTCTCTCACAGCTCTTTACTCAAGAGTCAGTTACAGTTAGTGCTTTCTAAAATAATGTACTTGCTAAGCCTTCTTTGTTTAGAGATACACCATAATGCTTGTTTCATAAAATGTATTTGTAACATTCTAGTTCTCTGTACAAGACTCCCTCTTTTTTTTTTCTTTAAAAAAAAAAAAGGAAGACAGACAAGTTCTTTGCTCCTGAATCCTATTTATTATGTTTCTTCTTTTTTAAAAAGCACTGCAACTATGGAATGTTGTTGCTGATACAGAGATGTGAGGTAGTTTTATGGATATAAATTTACTATTACGGTTTCTCTTATTTTCTTAAAAAATGTTTACAGAAAACAGCAACTCATGGACAAACTGCTGCATCTTCATTTAAGCTATCAAATGCTAGAACAAATGTCTTGCAAAAGAATACTAAAAGAACAAGTCAGATGGATCAAGATGTAAGCCCAAAATCTAGTCAAGCATCTGGTGGAAATTATGATGCAAAATTAGTTGAAACAATTAACACTGCCGTAGTTGATAGAAGTCCTTCTGTTAGATGGGAAGATATTGGTAAGATCCTAAGATCTATCATATATCAGTGCTTCACTTTTTCTTTCATACTTGTTATCATATTGATTCTGTGTGTGGGCATGCAGCTGGTCTTGAGAAGGCAAAGCAAGCTTTAATGGAAATGGTTATTTTGCCAACTAAGAGAAGAGACCTGTTCACAGGTCTTCGAAGGCCGGCTAGAGGTGATTCTGTGGAAACAGATTAAATTTGGTTAAATAATAGTGAAATTGAAGAATGAAAAGGCAAAAGGGTGGAACTGCTGAACTTTCATTTTCTAGGTTTGCTTCTCTTTGGTCCACCGGGTAATGGAAAAACAATGCTTGCCAAAGCAGTGGCTTCAGAATCAGCAGGAACATTTTTTAACGTATCTTCAGCTTCCTTGACATCAAAATGGGTGTGTCTCTATTTTTGGGTTTCTTAACTTGTTTGAGTTGGCTGTTATTCCTTTGATTATGTCCTTGTCAAGAAGTTTTACTTTGTTTAACTTGTATTCAATAGGTTGGTGAAGGTGAAAAGCTTGTCCGGACTCTATTCATGGTAGCTATTTCCAGGCAACCATCTGTGATTTTCATTGATGAGGTATAACTCTTCTATAGAGTTAAAAAATTTCCCTTTTCCTATTTTAACCTGACTTTAGAAGTCTTCTTCTGTTCCAGAATTAGTACTCTGAAGGGTACTTTTTTGACTCATGGTTCAGAGTGAAACGTTAGATCGTCTTTGTTTGACTACTGTTTTTAAGGGTGTAGATCATTTAATGGTTTGGCTATGGATCCCATTACTTCGTAGATTGATAAGTTTTCTGGTGTATTTTTAATAATAAAATTGGTTTGATACTTGATTTATGTATTCATACTGAAACTGATTATGTATTTCACAGCCATTGGTGAGTACATTGTAATCTATATCTGGGTCTGTAATAATCTCTTCGTGACCAGTATAATCTCTGATTCTCAACATATCTAGCTTCTTATCATTTTTGCTAGTTGCAATGTAAAGCCATAATGTTCAGTTGAACTGTTGACTTTCTTTGCCGAATTTGTACAAATTAAATAGAGATATGTTTTATGGGTGAGTTTTCAGTTTGCTTCTGTGCTGAAATTATGCCACAAAAATTCTAAAATGGTATGTACTATGTCTAGGTGATTGTTTTCTTTTGTTGGGAGGTGCAGAGGGTGGGGGATTGTGTGTTCTAAAATTAGGTGTTATTTCACTTGTCAAAGAGTTCAAAAAAGTTATCTATATAATTACAAAAACTCTAACAAGCCGTGCTATTCATGAGTCATGAACAATGCAGCAAATCATTATACTTTTACGTGGTTCTTATGATTTGATATTTTTTTAACTGATAGATTGACAGTATTATGTCAACAAGATTGGCTAATGAGAATGATGCAAGCAGACGATTAAAATCTGAATTTCTTATCCAGTTTGATGGGGTGACCTCCAATCCTAATGACATTGTAATTGTCATTGGTAAGCTTTATATCTGGTTTTACTTTAGTCATTTTGGGCCAGTTACTAGATCTCTTTCTATAAACGAGCTTACTTTAGCTATCTATCTTTTGGTTGATGAGCAGAGTATTATTTCTTTCATTACCTGGGCTCTTGTTTTTCTTGTTTACAATGAAATAGTGAAGATGAGGACATACTCATGTAACATAATATTTGCAGCATCCACTATTTATCCCCTTTGGCAAATGACCTTTAAGAGTAAGTAAAATCATGGGGAATGTTGACATCTGAAGAATTCATGGAAATTTTATAACTTGAATTTTCTGAAAATTGGACATGGTTTGAGTATAATGCAATTGTGATATTGATAGTGACAAGTTAATAGATCATATATGGGGTTTGGGACCACTGTAATCATTACCTATATTCTCGTATTTTTAAACATATCATGGATGACTACAAGAGGACTACTTGAAACTAAGTTGTTTCTCTCAGTTCATAATATCTTGAGCACCATATTAATTCCTTTTGCTGATCTGGTTGCTTTAGTAAAGTGCCCCCCTTGGCTTATGCAATCTATATGGAAAACTGAATTTTTGCTATTGTGGATCTGAAATCATCTGCTTTTTGGATTCTTTTCCTTTTGCAATCTGTTCCAGTTTTTGGTATAAAAACCTCAGTTAGTCAGTATCCAGCATCTGGATTATTTTGCATGAAATGAATTCATGAGTCATGTATTCAGTATTCTCACCAACGATCTATTATTCTTATTTATCTTCTGAATATAGGAGCTACTAATAAGCCACAAGAATTGGATGATGCAGTTCTTCGGAGACTAGTGAGTATATCTTGATTGTTCATGGAGGATGTAACTTTATTCCACTTCATGACTGCAATAAATACACACTTGAGCAATCTGATTAAATCATAAGAGTTTGGGATGGGCAGGAATACACAATATAGCCATCTGAATAGTTTACTTATAATGAGCATGAACTAAACTTTGTTTCCTGATTTTCTGTGAAATACTTATTAGGTGAAAAGAATTTGCGTACCTTTACCAGATGAAAATGTTCGGAGACTTCTACTAAAACACAAACTGAAGGGTCAAGCCTTTTCCTTACCTAGTAAGAAACCTGCTCTTTATTTTTTCTGGTACTCCTCTTGATTTTTGTATCCTATGGTGCCAGTATGTTTTTTCTGGCTATATTTTGGGTTGTTTATCATGGTAGGCCCTTTATTCTATTCTGGAATCATGATACACTTTTTACTAAATTTGCGCGCATTGGTTGGTATTTATCATTAGTAAAGCGATATGCATATTTAAAATCACGCAGATTGTTGAGAAACCTAAGATTTGTGTTACCAATTAAAAAAGATTATTAAAGTATTATGAATCTATCATTATCTAGGAGTCTTGAAGTTTATTATTACATTCTAGGAGTCTTAGTTATTTCTCAGGATTATTCTCTAGTATTATGATGGAGACAGGAGGGTTATTTATCTTCGGCTTGTTTTGTAATTCACCTTTATCTCTTAGAGTCGTTTGGTATGCTGAATGGAATGGAATATAATGAAAAGGAGAATGGGTTAAAACAAAGTGATTTTGTAAATGGGGAATGTCCTTTAAGTCACTGAGTAGAAATTAATAATAAAAAAATACAACTAATTGTTAGTAATCATTACTAAGGTATAATAGAATGTTTGGTAATCATTACATATCTCATTTATTGTGCAATGGAAAGGTATTTTTAGGTCAACCTCTTTAAGAATTTTAAAAATAAAAGAATGTTTAAACCCCTAAGTTTTTACCAATCCTATCTTTGCTTTAGCCCTAAATTTCAATTGGAGCCAAACATGCAAAAGGTGTAATAGGATGTGCCATGTTTTATAATTGTACTGCAGTATGTCTAACATGATTGAGTTTGAATTTTGTGCTGGCTTTTAGCCACTTTCATCTTCCAAAAGAATTTGAACATTGCTTCCATAAGTTCCCCAACCGCATTGGTATACAGATATGTAGAGAGGAATAAAAGGTATTGGACTTACTTTTTAAGGACTTAGTTCCGGGATATTATTCCCATTTGATTTGCTTGTATGCATTTTTGTTAGAGCAATGGCATCTTAGCTTTTTCTTTTTCTTTTTTCTTTTTCTGTTGACCAATGTTTGGCCAAGAAACAAGTAACACGGATGCTAATTTCTTGAAAAATCTGTACGTTGGGTGATGAATGTATCTGTTGTTTTTCAATAGATATTTTTTCTTCTAGTAGGGGCTGATGTCAGGAAGTATTTCTTATACTGTGGAAGGAAATAATTGTAGCATGAACATAATAAAGGATATGCAAGAACTTGAGGAGTTTTAGGTGTTCCATCGAGAGGCAATTTAATAGGACAGGTGAGAAATTTCTAGTTAACTAATTGAAGAATGACATTTAGGGACCAAACTTTAAATTAATGCCACTAACAGATCCAAATATTATGAAATGACAAAAATAGATTCATGATCCTAACAAAATTTGATTATTAAATTACCTAAATACCCGTCATAGAATGCCAATGTCAAATAGTTGAAGAAGAGTGTCAAGACCTGGGCGTAAAAGTGTCAAATTTCTGAAGTTGAGTGTCACATAATATGTGTGGACAGTTATAATTGATGAGTAAAATTTTATTTTTTGGTGTAAAATGGGAGAAGATTAGTGTCAAATTCTGAAATGACAGTGTCAAATGACTAATTAGGAGTGTCAAAAATTCAGAGTGAAATTTTTAATTTTAGAGTGTAAACTATTTAGTGTAGAATGACTAGAGATTAGTGTTAAATCATGAAATTTAAGTCTCAAATCGCTGAGGACGAGTGTCAAATATTTAACATTTGACACTCCATACTTCTAAAATTAGAAGTCTCACTTCCAGTTTTTTGTACTTTTTATCAGCCATTTGACAGTGCCTTTCCGGGACAAATCTTCCCTTGTTTTATATTGAGAAATGAAATTTCACCAATCAACTACAATTGTCAACCCATGTTGTTTGACACTCAACTTAAAAAATTTGACACTCTTGCTTTAGATTTTGGCACTCTTCTTTAGCCATTTGATATTTCCATTCCAGGAAGGGTATTTAGGTAATTTAATGATTAAATTTTGTTAAGTTTAGGACTATGGATTTGTTTTTATCATTTCAGAATCTTTGGGTTTATTAGTAGCATTAATTCAAAGTTTTGGTTCTTAAGTGTCATTCTCACTTAACTAAAACAGGTAGCTTCAACTGGCCACTATATGGTCCCTGTGAGACCAATACTCTTATGTATGTACGTGCTCAGGTGTTTGGTTCCTCCTGTTCACCATCCAAAACCTTAGATATCTGGTATGGGCAGTATATCTTTTGGTTCTGACAAAATTGTAAAAGAGAAATAGCTTGGATCAATATTCGCGGATTTGAGGTTATGAAGAAGTTGAGTATGCTGTCCTGGAGAGATTTGTTGGCATTCACATGATTTGCTGGAACTACATTTATCAAGAAGATATTATATTTTTCTTTTGAATTGTTGTTCTGTGAAAATATTGCTCCCTCGTTCACAATTGCTGCATTAATGAGGTCGGCATGGATACTTTCAGTAACTTCCAATTTTGATTGTATAAGCAGTATCACTAAAAAGAAATACAGACATAAATATTTTTATGAAATATAACTTTAGAATGATATTATTTTAGAATTAGAATGTGCATTCTGTTTTGTACGATCTTCACTTTGTTCGTTCAGATCCTTGATAAGTACCAGAAGAATTGATTGGTGTATTGTGGTGCCATTGTCTCAGCTCTGTTTTCTTTTCTTTCTTTCTTTCTTTCTTTTTTTTATTTTTGTGTTACAGATGGAGATCTAGAAAGGCTTGTACGTGATACAGAAGGTATTTAGTTCTTTTGATTGAAGGTTTTACATTTTAAAACTTTGCTTTGCTGGTATCTGTAGCCAGAATATATATTCTGCACATTGCCTTGTTTCTAAATCCTGAGGTACAAGAAATTGGCATGTTGAAATCTCCTTTCCTAACTTTTTCCCCTGAAGGAATGGCATTATATTCGATATTTTTGGTTTGCAGGATATTCTGGAAGTGATCTACAAGCTTTGTGTGAAGAAGCAGCAATGATGCCCATACGAGAGCTAGGTTCTGATATTCTAACTGTTAAGGCAAATCAGGTAAGTTAACCAGGAATTGCTGCTACTTTTGGTCCCTACAGTTTTATTCAATTTTCAATTTAGTCTCTTGTAGTTTAAAAATTTGTAATTGAGTCTTTACAATTTATAAATTTGCTCATTTAGTCCTTATTGATAAAGTTTTGTGAGTATTTGTTGATATAACTAATGGTATTATTTTATTCTCTAAATATTTATGCTATATAACAAAGCATTTATGTTATCAGGTAAGAGGACTGAGATATGAGGATTTTAAGAAGGCAATGGCCGTAATTAGACCCAGTTTAAACAAAAGCAAGTGGGAGGAGCTTGAGCGGTGGAATGAGGAGTTTGGCTCTAACTGAAGTCGCATTCAAAAGTGAAGCTAACATTTCATCAAAAGAAAAAAAGAAAAAAAAGAAAAAGTGAAGCTAACGTTTGTTTGTATTATGGCTAATTTGAAATCCTTAATCCATTCTGACCAGTGGGCCCTTGATGTCTCAATTGATTCCTCTCTGTACATTTATGTACGTGGATGCTCTGGAAGGAATTGTTTCCATTGTTTAACTTTGATTTTCATTTCCTCTATATTGTATATATCCTCCTCTCATTCATGAGGCTTTGTTAGATGATTCCCACAAAGGAGAATCGTTTGAAATAACAAAAGAGCCATGATTTTCCCAGCAAAATTTGCGGCAAGCTCTGGTGTGATGCATGCACAGCCTTTTCAAGCGTGCAGCATCGATCGAACTCCTTTCACTATCAATATTAGTATTTCGCTGAATTATAACAATGAAACGCAGAGAAACCCAATCTAATAGCTAGGGTTTGAGACTCTAGCATGCTCACCTTCCTCTTCCTATTCGTCACCGTCATATATCTTCGAGAAGACACTCCTCTTGTTACTAAATCACCTCCTCTCCTTTTACCTCCAAATTCACCGTCGAACTGTTTCTCACCTGCCGCTTCTGGCATTGCAAGCTCAATCCTTCACGGCTTTCTCCACAATCATGTTCTTTTAGGACCCATATGATTATTGGGTGTACATGAAGTGAGAATCTAGATGAATTTGGACTCTCATTGGAATGAAGATGACTAGAGATTTGAGAGTTAGTTTTCCTACATTGGATCCTGATTTTACTTATTTTTACCACTGGGAATGGAGACCAAATGATCAAAATAATTTTAATTATGAAATACCATTCTTAAAAATGTATTCTATTTAATATAAACTTAAAAATGTATAAAAATTTGTAAAGTTATAATTATTACAAAATATTTCTTATTTAAAATAAAAAATAATAAGAATTGAAATATACGTAAGTTTTCTTATAATTTTTATATTATAATTTATGATTAGATATTTTTATTTAATAAAAATAAAAAATATGTAAAAACTTAAAATATAAGGTTATTGTATAAAAAAAAAGATGTCACCTGTTTGTAACTAAAAAAAGAAAAAGAAACTGGTCTACGAACAAAGTATTAAATCAATTAATATTAGACTAAATTTTTACTTAGCAATAATTCTAACTTCTTACACATTATTCACATTGCATTCCATTCTTTTCTCATATTCAACTAAACAAATTTAAGTTATTACCTATATTTTTCTCATAGTGAACCAAACAAAATTTTAACTTATAAAATTTCATTCCATTCCATTTCCTTCCCAACTACTTCATTCTAATTTATTCCAAATGATTCTATGAACCAAACGGCCCTTATTGAACTCGGCCGGCTTCGTTGTTTTTGGGTAATTCCGAGAAGCGCATAACGACGAGAGAAAGAGAAGAAGTAATAAAGCAGTGAAGCCAAAAATAACGCAACTGTAATTCTATGCTCTGTTATTACACGTGGGGTGGCTTCTAATTTACTCATCAAATTATCTTCCTTCTATTACGCAACAAATATCGGTTTCCATGTCGTTCCTTTCCTTTCATTTCTTTTTCATCAATTTAATTACCTTGTGCGAACCAAACGGGCAGTCAGTATCAAAGCAATCTCAGGCTAACGCCATGAACTCTCCAGCAACACCAACCAGTGCAACAAGATCATTAACCAAACCTTCCTCTCGGAGCTAACAGTCAAAGGGTCACAAACATCTCTTAAGATTTGCTTTGTCATGTTGGTTATCGATGACTATATATTATTGTAGTTTCAGACTCTGCCTATATATCATCAAAACCAACAAGCTTGACAAGTTAAAGCTTGCCTCTCAACATTTTTCTCTCAAGTTGCAGAGAAGAAACTGATGAATACGAATCTGAGGAGTGGAACACCATTGATCCACTCTTATTTGGCCCACTCCGTTGACAGTACTCTTAACATTTGTTGATAGGACTAGGAAAGTATCATGAAAATAAGATCACCTTAAGCTCACATATATATACACACGATCTCAAATTACTCTTTTTAAGAATGAATTTCAAAGGGCTAGAAAAGAAATCATGAAAATAAAGGATCACCTTAATGAAAAGAACATCTATCTTCTGAATCTTTCACTAATTGTTTCATTCCTTGCATCGTTAATTAAATTTTTAATGTAATAAAAATTGTATTTCTATACCTTCATTTTATTTTCAATTGCAAATTTTATTTATTGATGAATTACTTTTTCCCAACAAAACGTGAACCCTTCCAAACTGTTTTTCCTCCATAAATGTAATAAGGGAACTGTAAGAAGTTCATATTTCTAATTCACTACATACATTGTATCATTGATTACCAACTAACATGGAAAATTAAAATCCCAATTAGCTATACCATAAGGATTTGAGTTCATTGACTAGTAGTTGAATGTCGATAACATCAAGGGTTGCACCACATCTTAGTCAATGTTTGTCTCTCGATCCCTTATTTGCCATTGACGTCAAATCTCAAACTATAAAGCCACACCTTTAAACTTTTATTAATAATATAGCTTGAAAAATACTGATGCAACGTAGAAGGCATCCCCGCAACCGCAAGTCATACATTGAAATTAAGAACAAAGAGTCTTATACTAAAGCTTTTCAATTTTGTCCAGCTAACATAAATTTATCAATCAGCTATGGAAGCCATTCATGTATTGCTTTAGATTAGCTTATGGTATGAAATTATCAGTTGTATACTTGTATTTGGCATTTATTTATTGTCATCAATGGAAGAATTGAGTCAACTATATATTCTGCTCTCAATTAGGGTTCTGGGCATCATGCTATTTTATGGAGGTTTTCAATTTTTTTCCCTGATTAAAGACCCATTGAATTAATTTATTGCACAGAGTTCTAAGGCTTCAGAAAGAAAGAAACTGCAAATCAAAAGGTGAAAGTAATTAATGTTGCCTTTGTTTGGCCAATTCTTTGTCTTCTTGGCGAAAATGAGATTCATATGAGGCAAGGATAATACTCTCTCCGGTCCTATATATAGGACCTTTTATTTTGATTCTAAATATAAGACCCTTTACAATATACGAGGTGATATTTATTATATATTTCCAAAAAATGCCCCTATTTAATGCATCCAAAGAGAAAAAAAGAAAGATTAAATAAGGGTAGTTTTAAAAAATATTGGGATTTTCAGAGAAATCAAGGTAATTAATTAGTTTTAACTCTCCTTCTTAATTCGCGTAATTCGATTAAAATGATCTTATACTAAGGACCAGAGGGAGTATATACGATTGATATGAGTGTTTTTAATAGTAGCCACTCAGTATGTTATTTTCTAGGATTCTTTAAGAAAATGAAATATGTTTCCTGCATTTAAACTTCATATTTTCTTTGGATCTCCATTTTCTGGTGGTCTTTGTCTACGTTATCTATCAATCCATCGTTGTAGTGGGTGAAGGATCCTTGTTGGCACTAATATTTTCCAATGAATCTGGATCATTCATATTTAATATGAATGATTCATATTATATATATATATATATATATTTTTTAATTATCGTTTTTTAATAAAACTGGACGATTATTTTTGCTAATTATATATATCGTACATCTCAATTGTATAAAATATAGGCCTTCAGATCAAACTTAAATGGCATAAATATGTGTTAATGACATTATTCTCCATACATCTATATAAATTAAGTTAGATGGAAGAAGCTGTGTAATTCACCACAAGAAAGAAATGCAGAAAGCTTGGGTGTATGAGGAGTATGGCTCCCACGAAGTGCTTAAGCTCAGCAATTTTCCTTATCCCACTCCTCAACATAATCAGCTGCTTGTCCAAGTTCGAGCTGCTGCTTTAAATCCTATTGATTTCAAGAGGCGTCAACGCCCCATCTTTCCTTCAGATTTTCCCGTATATAAGCATAGTTTAATTTGTTGATTCTCTGGAACATATCCATCAAATTAGTTGTCTATTATCACCGATTAATTTTTGGATTTATCTGCAATATTAGTACTAAAAATTGTGCCATACTTTCATTGAGGAGCAACTTGGGTATTATTTGAAAGAATAATATATATGCATTAATATTTAACTCAAAAGAACTGCTAGCTCAACTTAGGGTTCTCTGGTGAAGGAAGGATTAATAATCCGGACTATATATATCCAAATCATTTTGATGGATTACTCTAATGTGTCATTTTCATGAATAAATTAATCTGCAATATGCATCTGGGTTTTGCAGGTTATCCCAGGGTGTGACATGGCAGGTGTAGTAATAGGAAAAGGTGAGGGTGTGACCAAATTTAAGGTGGGCGATGAAGTGTACGGGAATATCCAAGACTTCAAGAGGGGAGAAAGATTAAAACAGGTGGGAACATTGGCAGAGTTGATAGTGGTGGAAGAGAGCTTAGTTGCAGAAAAACCAAAGTGCCTTTCATTTGAGGAAGCTGCGAGCTTGCCTCTGGCAGTTCAAACAGCAGTGGAGGGCTTCCACACTGCAAAATTTGAGAAGGGTCAGAACATATTTGTGGTTGGAGGAGCAGGTGGGGTTGGAACTCTGGTTGTTCAGTTGGCTAAGCATTTGTATGGAGCTTCTTATGTTGTGGCCACGACTAGTACCCCCAAGGTGGAGTTTGTGAAGCAGTTGGGTGCTGATAAAGTTATTGACTATGCAAAGACAAAGTACCAAGACATTGAGGACAAGTTTGATTTTGTTTACGACACTATTGGTAAATTTCTTTACTCTTCAAATTCAACTACATATATATATATATATATGTATATAGCTACCTAGTTAGTCTAAAAAGTTAAACTGCAACAGAAGACAGTAAGCTTGTATTTAATTTAATTTGTCTACATTTCAAACATGTATTATAACAGTGATTCATAAACCATAATTTAATAGTAATTAACCTAAAATTTTGATAATTAATTAATTTACAGGTGATAGCAAGAACTCACACGTGGTAGCGAAAGATGAAGGAGCGATTGTGGATATAACATGGCCCCCATCGCATCCAAGAGCAGTTTATTCGAGCTTGACAGTTTCTGGGGAAGTGTTGGACAAACTTAGGCCGTGTTTGGAGAGTGGGAACCTCAAAGCTGTGATTGATCCCACAGGTCCTTACAAATTTGACCATGTCATTGACGCTTTTCGATATCTTGAAACTGGACGAGCTTGGGGAAAAGTCGTCATCTCCACCCTCCCTTCATAATTAATATTTTATCACCTCAATACACACACACACACACACACACACACACCACTATAGAGTATATCTCATAATTAATGGAAAATGGCTACGTACAGTGCGTAATTATAACTTGAATAGCCAAGCATGAATTAAAAGAGACAAGGGAAGAGAGGAGTATATCTCTATTTCATATATGGGATAAAATAAAATATTTTTTAGGATACAAATATGATTATATAATTAATTAAAATAAATTAATTAGATCCTCTAAATTTATGTTATATATATATATTTATTAAGAGAGTGTGAGTGTGACACCAAAAATATGAATGTAAAAGATCTATCTTTTTTTAATCATATTTTTCTATTTATATCTCTATTGATGTACTATGTATGTATATTTAGTTTTTGTAAATTAGTAAAACTTTTTTAACCAAAGCAGTTCAATTAGTAATTACTAATAAGAAAAATACTTAAATAAATTCCACTGTATCACATCATTTGTAGAGAAACGCCAAAGTATATATGAAATATTAGTTTTTAATTGGTTGGGTTAATTGAAGGAATTTAATACTCTGTAAGTAAGATCGTGGATTCAGTATATCAATTTTATAGACATATAGATATAGATTTTGTTTTATTATTTAGCCTATTTACTCAAACCTAACTTTTGAAGAAGCAGTTCAAAGCAACCAGGCTGTACACACCGCTTTGCCAGTGCACCATCACAATTCAATTTCATCCATCCTGGTGCAGGGGTTAACCAATAGCCACCACCTATCTTTAGAATTTAAGCCGGAGAACCTCTGAAAGAACGAACAAGATTCCCATGATCAAAATTTGACAACAATTTCGAAAGACCATATACGGATGTGTCCAATTGGATCAAGGAAGCTCATATGGGTTGGGCTAAATGAGAAAGCCTATATGCTCGGCCCAAATGGAGATTGGAGTGCTGATTTACATGGGAAAATTCCATGTGGAAACTGTAAACTTAGATGTTAAAAAATCTATAATTATAATTATTTTTAGGACCTAAAACTTTATGATGTTTATGATTAAATTTTAAAATGATTATTACTAAAAATTTGAATAATTTCATAGTTATTATCAAATTTAATTTTCAACGAAAGCATGATAATATGTAGTTAAACTTTGGTTAAAAAATGTCCATCATACGAATCCCGAGTTCTTAAAATTAGTATTAAGATCTTATATTTTTATTGAAAATTTGATAATGAAAATAAAAGGACTGCGCTCTTGTGATCATTGTAAAAAAATATTGTATTTAATCAAAATTATTACTAAATGTTATGATTTTTTTTTTAAAAAGTTATTGCTAAATTTTGCAAGAGCTGTTAAAGAGGTACTATTTAAAATTACGGACTCTCCTCAAATGTTGTCGTGTTCTTTTAAAATCTAATATTAAGTTTCGTAAAAATTTAATAATGATTTTAATTTTTAGTATGAAATTTCAAATATATATTTTAACGTCATTTAATTTTCTCTTAACTATATTTTATTATTTTTCTGAAGTCAATGAACCATCCGTCATATCATCCCTCCTTGTATTGCCCGCACAATTCCATATCCAGTAGGTTCCATTCCATGAACTTCACGTTACCTGAGAGAGACAAGAAACAAGTCAATAGAAACACACCCACACACAGACACACTTGTACAAATTCCTTTGCTCTTTTCCATCCTTGCACCATCACCCAAAGAAAATGAACAAAAAAAAGGCAAGTCACTAAAAAACCACTGATCGATCTCTTCCCTTTGACAATCACAAACACAAAAACAATGGACGTCCTCTTGTGCCTTTTGACTTTGACGCTCTTCTTCTTTCTCCTTCTCTTGCTAACCTTCTGTTTCCATCTCTTCGCCGGGAAATCCATCGGAGACCCAAACTACGCACCGGTGAAAGGCACGGTGTTCCACCAGCTGTTTTACTTCAAGACGCTGTTCGACCAGCAGACGGAGACGGCGAGAAGCCTGAGAACGTTCCGGCTGCTCGGTCCGGGAATGAGTGAGGTGTACACGACGGACACGAGGAACGTGGAGCACGTGCTGCGGTGGCGATTCGAGGAGTACTCGAAGGGGAAGTACAATCAAGAGATCGTGAGAGATCTGTTGGGAGAGGGGATATTCGCGGTGGATGGAGAGAGGTGGAAGAAGCAAAGGAAGTTGGCCAGCTTTGAGTTCTCCCACAGAGTTCTTAGGGATTATAGTTGCTCTGTTTTCAGAACTAATGCTGCCAAATTGGCTCGACTTGTCTCCGCCTTTTCTCACAAGGCTCTGGTTTTTGATCTGCAGGTATTTTTTTTTCCAACTTCAAATGTTGAATTTTGCTGTCCACTATAAATTTAAATGTTTTGCTCTAGAAAAACGAGAATCGGCTTTTGAATCAACGTTTATTCATTTAATAATTTTTAAATCATTAAATATTAATTTGTTATATTCAAATTTTAATGTACGGAGCCAAAAAGAAAAACATTTTCAATTATCAGCAATTCTATGACTCGATCCATCACTATTAGATTAATAAATTGCAAATCATAATTCTTCTTTGTTAGTGAAATAACTAATTTAATTTAAAAAACATTTGACTAGCTTCCTTCCTTTCATGCTAACCCAAAAAAGTTTCTCCAACGTTTCGGTTTACCTCTATCTTCCTGTTAGAATCACATGCAAACGGACTTGTGGTATCCTAATTGATATTTTGAAGTGGTGTATTCTTATACTGTCATCTATTAAATCGCAAAAAAGAAAAGAAACAATAAATCAGTGCAGTTGATGGAAGGAATCACAACGATAGACAAAAGATGATAGGACAAATAATTTTTTTATCTCCAACGATCTGATTCACGACACTGTTTTCCAATCTTTTAAAACTGAGATAAGTTGGATGCGATAAATTACATTACTACATCGTGTGTTTCTGTCTTTCTTTGTATTGCTCAAACAATTTACAATATTCAAATATAAGTTCCATGAACTTAACGTTATCAGCCACCCACAATTTATTCTGCAGAAAGAACTTAATTTCCACAAAATTTGTCTTCTTCCTTTTTAGCATTTCCATCCTTTACCATAGACAAAACTCCAAAACTCTCTCTCACTCTTAGAAATAAAACCATGATTATCTTGATGCAATTGTGACAAAGTTGATACTTTACTTTTGCGTGGCTTTTTATGCGTGCAAATCCTAGAGCATCCATTTTTGCATATATATACTTTATTTAGATGGTTTTGAACTTTTGATTTAGTTTAAATGATTTAAATTTTTATTTATAATTTAATTTTTAAAGTTAGAAATTGAAAAAAAATATTTCTTCTATATCTTCTTTCTTAGAAATAAAAAAAATATTAAGATATAAGTCACCTATATAAATTTAAACGATGTAACGAAATCTTACATATATATATCCCTATATATATATATATGTATGTATGTATGTATGCATGTATACGGAGGAACCAGTTTATGATTTGTTTTTATGATTCTTCCTTTTTATTTGCTAGAATGATATACTATATATGTATAATATTAATTTGTTGTGTTTTAATTTGTAGGATATATTAATGAGATGCACGTTGGACTCCATATTCAAAGTAGGGTTCGGAGTGGAACTGAATTGCTTAGAAGGATCAAGTAAAGAAGGGACTGAATTTATGAAGGCATTTGATGAGTCAAATGCTTTGGTTTATTGGCGCTATGTGGATCCATTCTGGAAGATCAAGAGACATCTCAACATTGGCTCCGAAGCTACCCTTAAAAAGAATGTCAAATTCCTTGATCATTTTGTGCATCGAGTCATTACCACAAAAAGACAGCACTTGGCAATGCTCCAAGATACTGTATGTTCCTCGCACACAAATGCATTATTGCATATATATGCATGCGCAGTTGTTTTAATTTTTCATTGTTTAACTATTTAATATTTCAAAAAATTTTGAGTGATATTGATGACGAAACTTGAATTTTTGTTTTTTGGTGGGTTTCAGAATGACAAAGAGGACATACTTTCTAGGTTTCTGATGGAGAGCAAAAAGGATCCAGAAACTATGGATGATAAATATTTGAGGGACATAATTCTGAACTTCATGATTGCTGGGAAAGACACAAGTGCAAACACCTTATCATGGTTCTTCTACATGATGTGCAAGAACCCTCTCGTGCAAGAGAAGGTTGCTCAAGAAGTGAAAGATGTCACTTGTACCCAGGAAACCAAACCCAGCATAGATGAGTTTGTGGCCAATATAACAGAAGCCACTCTTGAGAAAATGCATTATCTTCATGCTGCCCTTACTGAAACCTTAAGGCTATACCCTGCGGTTCCTATAGTAAGTTCTAATCTCCCTTAACCTTCTTTTTAATTAGCATGCAAATTTTCAAGTATTTGTTATAAAAGATGATAATTTAGACTCCATTCCTAGATATCTGATCTATCTTGCTTTGTTTTTGAGTGAGGTAAGTCAATGTTTGACTGGAGTTCTGTGTGCAGTCAGAACAAGATAGTCAATCTATATCATTCCTCCAACTTAATTGTCTCACATTCTTATGCAATATAAATACACAAAATTATCAATGGTAAGATTTAAGTTCAAGATTAATGAGATTTGAATTTATTGAGCTGCTATAAACAAACAGTACATGATGTAAAAATTGATGTTTCTTTATGTATGTTTTGTGACTCAAGGATGGGAGGACTGCAGAAACAGCTGACATCCTCCCTGATGGCTACAGACTAAAGAAAGGAGATGGGGTTTACTACATGGCTTATGCCATGGGACGCATGTCCTACATTTGGAGCCCCGATGCTGACGAGTTTCGCCCTGAAAGATGGCTGAAAGATTCAACTTTTCATCCTGAATCGCCATTCAAGTTCATAGCTTTCCATGTTTGTGTCACTGTCAGTTTGCTTCATTGCTGAGAATTTTCCTATAAACTACTAGTACTCTGATATATTGCTATGGAATTCGTTTTCAGGCTGGACCTCGTATCTGTTTAGGGAAGGACTTTGCTTACAGGCAGATGAAGATAGTATCAATGGCTCTTCTTCGCTTCTTCGTCTTCAAATTGGACGATGAAACAAGGAATGTGACTTACAAGACAATGTTTACACTTCACATTGATAAGGGTCTACCCATTCGGGCTATACCAAGGGCTTGAAATCAAATATGGATAACAGTTATATAGATAAAAGGATGAAGCTTACGAATAACAAACACATGAAATTAGTAGCTTAGTTTTGGTGCCATCTTCAACTATGTTATGGTATGAAGCATAGTTACAACATTGCAAGCGTCTCTAGCGTTTCACCTTGATGTTTATAGTTCTTAACTAAAGGTCAAACAAATGCTTTATAGCAGTGTTACCACGTGTGCATATATTTCTTCTAGTGTATTTGTAGGTTATTTATATTACAATATATATTATATATAAACTCCATATTAAAAAATTGAGGTAATATATTACCACGTGTGTGCATTTTTTTTTTTTTGGGAAAAAAGTTTATAAGTATACTTTTGGAAAATATTTCAGTAGCTATTTGGTATCTTGATATATATCTCCAATATCATGATATATTTGCATTGATGTAAGGTGCTTTGGTACAAGATATCATGATTCATTATATTTATACCTATATATTTAGTAAGGCAGTTTGTGGTATCTTACATTCAAGGTGTAAGCTCTTGATGGCAGCAGAGAAACCATCTAAACGTACGTATATGAAGAATATATAAATATACATATATACACACGAAAGTGAAGATTTTATTTAATAACTAGATAATACATTCAGTAATAACGAAGACTGGAGTATACATTGATTAAAGAACATTTACTTGATGGTGCTTTCTGAGTTAATTGTAACTGATGTGTATGAAAGATGACAAGAGGCAGCAATACCAGCTTTAAGTTGGACATCTTTTTATGACAAATGTTAATAAAAGCCCCAAAAAATCAGGGAGTGAAATTCAATTCAACTATAACATTAGTTGTATCTTACTAAGTGAGATTAGCTATATGAATCATACGGCGTTATTAGATTCTATAAAAAATCATCTCAAATTTAACTCAAGTATAATATTTTGATAAAAAAATTCTATTAGTTGAAAACAAATGGGTGAATGTTGGTACAAGTAAGAATAAAAAAGTGGTTTTGGTCCTATGCTGGTTTTTTCTTTTCCTTGTAATTGCAAATATCACTTTATGTCATAGAATTCATTGCAAGATATTTGAAAGAAAAAGAAGAAATAAAGAGAAGGAGAAATTCAGAAGCAATTGTTGGAAACTTGCTTACTTATCTTCACTATACAGAGTGCAATATATACACGGGAAAGAGAGGTCGAGGGAATAATTACAATATCAATCAGAATCCCTAAAGAAAAGGAAACTAAAGAGGGAAAAAGGAAATCTAAGATAATTACAATTAAAACAAATCAAATCTAAGATAATTACAAATCAAATCAAATCAATTATAATTAACATCCCCCCTCAAACTCAAGATGGGGAAATGACAGTCATTTTGAGTTTGTTCACTAAAAGCTGAAAACGCCCTGGATTATGGGACTTGGTGAACAGGTCGGCTGGTTGATCAGTAGTCCGGATGGGAAGAAGTTTTAGAATGCCTCGGGTAACATGCTGCCTAGTGAAGTGACAATCAATTTCAATATGCTTAGTCCTCTCATGAAAAACATCATTGTGAGCAATCTACATAGCACTTTGATTATCACAATAAAGAGCAGTGGGAGAGGTTTGGCAAACGCCCATGTCTTCAAGTAACCATCTAAGCCAAAGTATTTCAGAGGTAGTGTCTGCTAGTGCTCGATATTCAGATTCAGTGCTAGATCGAGAAGCCAAAGTCTGCTTCTTACTCCGCCATGAAATAAGAGAGGTACCAAGAAATATGCAAAATCCTGTAGTAGAGCGACGATCAGTATGATCACCGCCCCAATCAGCATCAGAATAAGCCTGTAAGGTAAGATGAGAGGTGGCGGAGAAATGTAGACCATGAGATAGAGTGCCATTAATATATCGAAGAATACGAAGAACCGCTGCATAATGGGTAGTACGTGGTGCTGACATAAATTGACTAACAATATGAACAGCATAAGCAATATCAGGTCGAGTCACGGTGAGATATATGAGACTTCCAACCAACTCACGGTATAGAGTAGGATTATCCAGTGGAGTACCATCAGTAGGTGTAAACCTAGCATTGGGCTCGATAGGAGTTTTCTCAGTTTGATCATCAGAAATTTGAGCTTTGGAAATCAACTCAGAGGCGTACTTAACTTGAGAAAGAGAAATACCATCAGTCAGTATGAATACTTCTAACCCAAGAAAGTAACTTAAGTGCCCAAGGTTCTTCATTTCGAAGTGTTGCCCGAGAAAATTTTGGAGTTCCTGAATACCTGTGGAATCATCACCTGTAATGATCATATCATCAACATATAAAAGTAATAGAACAATCCCTCGATCAGTTCTACGAATAAAGAGTGCAGTGTCGTGGGGACTACATGAGAATCCAAGTTGATTGATTGTAGAACTAAATTTGGCAAACCAAGCACGTGGAGCCTGTTTAAGACCATAGAGAGCTCGACGAAGACGACAGACTTTGTTTCCTGAGTAAAGATAGCCAGGTGGAGGTTTCATGTATACCTCTTCCTCTAAGTCACCATTCAAAAAAGCATTTTTGACATCCATTTGATGAAGAGCCCATTGCTTTGCAGCAGTAATGGCAAGTAGACTTCTGACTGATGTAATACGAGCAACCGGAGCAAATGTCTCCTCATAATCTATGCCATACTCTTGAGTAAAGCCTTGTGCCACTAAGCGAGCCTTGTATCGCTCTACAGACCCATCAGAATGAGTTTTTATTTTGTAGATCCATCTGCTCCCCACAAGAGATTTATCTGTTGGGAGCTCAACCAAATCCCAAGTGTGCATTTTCTCTAAAGCCTGTAATTCATCTTGCATTGCTTGCTGCCAACGAGGGTCACTAGAGGCTTCTTTAAAGGACTGAGGTTCATGCAAAGAGAGTATGGAAGAAAAGCAATGATAATCACGAAGATAAGGAGGAAGATGTCTTACTCTTGTAGAACGAGTGGTGGAAGATGAAGGCATGTCAGGTGCAGGATCTTCAAGAGGGGCAGGATCATTGGTGAGGGGCGAATCATCAGACGTAATGGGAACCGGATATGAAATATCAGTACCTGTGTCACTTGGAAAAAGATCAGCAGAAGGGTTGACAAAAAGAGGAGATGAGGTCGATGGAATAGAAGAAAATTGGGATAGACTAGAAAACATGACATGTTCCCAAAACACAACATGACGAGAAATGCGAATGCGATGAGATAAGGGATCCCAATAACGATACCCTTTATGCTCAGAATCATAACCTAAGAAACAACAAACTCGTGCACGGGCTTGGAGTTTTGTGACCTCATGGGAAGGGAGAAGAACAAAACAAGTGCAACCAAAAACTTTAAACATAGTATAATCAGGGGGTGCACCATAGAGACGTTCAAAAGGAGAGACATTACCAAGTATAGTGGAAGGAATACGATTGATAACATAAACAGATGTAAGGACTGCTTCTCCCCAAAAACGCTCAGGACAAGATGATGAGATAAGAAGAGCACGAACAGTGTCAAGAATATGACGGTGTTTTCGCTCAGCTCTACCATTCTGTTGGGAGGTATAAGGACAAGAGTATTGTGAGATAGTACCCTGTGCATCAAGGAAACTAAGGAGTTGGGAGTCACGATATTCCATAGCATTATCACGCCTAAAAACCTTGATATTTCTAGAAAACTGAGTGCGAATCATATTTGCAAACTTAATATAAATCGCAGATAATTCAGAACGAGCTTTCATCACATATATCCAGGTAAAACGTGAATAATCATCAATAAATATCACAAAATAACGCGATCCTCCCATAGAGGAAGTAGGAGCAGGGCCCCAAATATCAGAGTGGATTAAATCAAAAGGAGACTCAGAAACAGAAGTACTTTTATTAAAAGATAATGCTGGTTGTTTTGCAGTCTGACAAGAAACACATTCTAAAGATTTTTCAATAACATTGCCTAAAAGTCCATTTGAAATTAAAGATGACAATTTATTGATGGAGCAGTGACCAAGACGATAATGCCACAACTCAAAAGAAGAGGCAGGGGAAGCAGCACATAATCGAGTTGATTTTGATGGAGGAATATGCAAGGAATTCAGTTCGAACATACGTCCAACTTTACGCCCCGTTCCAACAATCTGTCCCGTCTGAGGATCCTGCACACGACAACCATTAGAAGAGAAGATTACATCATAACCAAGGTCAACTAACTGGCCAACAGATATAAGGTTGAAAGAAATAGCAGGAACATAATAAAGGTCATCAAGAGATAGGTTTGACAAAGAAACAGAACCAATATGACTAACAGACATCAATGAACCATCAGCAGTGTTGATTGAAGGGGTAGCGGTACTAGGAGACCAAGAAGAAAAGATCTGTGACTGACCAGTCATGTGATTATAACAAGCAGAATCAAAATACCAAGAGGGGTTACCTGAGGGAGTGGCTAAAGCAGTAGGTGGAGAGGAGGTACCAGCAAGTAATTGCTTGAGAAGAGCCTCAAGATCACTGGAGATTGGTGGAGTGGATACATCGTTGGCAGTAGCTGTAGAGAAAGCAGGCTTGGGTGGTTGACTGGATCGTGAGAAATTTCTATTCTGATCAGATCTGGGAGGACGAGTAGGGCAATGCTCAATGACATGACCATTCTTCTTACAATATCGGCATAGGAGAGAGGGGCAGTTTGCAGCAATATGACTTTTCTTCTTACAAGTGCGACATTCAATCAGAGGACACTCAGAAAATGCATGAGTGGATTGAGGACAGCGACGACAAAGTTTGGAGTTCTTCTCAGTCACAGCAAATGCCATGTCAGTGTTACGTCTTAAAAGTCCCAATCTAGTTTCTTCAGATTTTAACCGAGGAAGTGCATCCTCAAGAGTAGGAAGTGGGCTCTGATGCAGTAAAGAGGCTCGAACAGGCTCAAAGTCATCAGTCAATGCCATCAGAAAGTGAATAAGCCTAAGACGATCACGATAAGAGATAAAGGCATTAGTATCACTGTCGCACTTGAATGTTGGCTCAGAGTATGCCAATTGATCCCAAATAAACTCCATTTTTGCAAGAAACTCATAAACAGGCTGGCCAGGTTCTTGTTTCAAAGCACTTAAATCCTTCTGAAGCTGAAATTGATTAGAGAGATCAGAGGACGTATAACGACCGGCAAGATGATCCCATACCTCTTTGGCAGTCTCATAACGCCCAAATTGTTGATTGATGCTGGTGATGGAAGTATTCCGAAACCAAGTGATAATTTGATGATTCTTACTGTCCCATTCTTCCAAACGCTCAGCAAATTTAGTGGCCGTTTCTGATTCAGAACAAACAGGATATGGGATGTCACCTATTACATATCGCCATAATTTGTGACCTTTGAGAAACCCTCGCATGCTCTCTAACCAGTGACAATAGTTAGATCCATTGAGCAGTACAGAAATTGGCTGTGAAACGTCATTTTTATCCATAACAGTAGTAGAAGTCAAAAAAGGAGCAGGATTTTGCAAAAACAGAGGCCAGAAATGAAAATAACACACCCAAAAACCTTAGGAACCGGTCTAACTCGTTCAGAACTCGGTCTGGAAAGCAGCGACTCGGACAGACGAAGAAAACTGAACGTTTTGGGAGCACCGGCGGTGTGGCGGCGCGTGGAAGGCCAGATCACCGTGAAAATTTGACAGAAACCTTGTGAGACGTCGACGGACAGGATGGTCAGGCGCGTGTGGTGGTTAGACTTCAGTAGAGGCACGAAACGGAGATGAACAGTAGCTGAATCGGAGGGCAACGGAGGGAAAACGTCAGATCTGGATTGTCCTCGGAGAATGAACAATCAAACATGAAGTAACTGGAAGAAAATCTCTGATACCATGAAAGAAAAAGAAGAAATAAAGAGAAGGAGAAATTCAGAAGCAATTGTTGGAAACTTGCTTACTTATCTTCACTATACAGAGTGCAATATATACACGGGAAAGAGAGGTCGAGGAAATAATTACAATATCAATCAGAATCCCTAAAGAAAAGGAAACTAAAGAGGGAAAAAGGAAATCTAAGATAATTACAATTAAAACAAATCAAATCTAAGATAATTACAAATCAAATCAAATCAATTATAATTAACAATATTTATATAGATAAGGTTTTGTTCCCTACATAGGATTTTCTAATGAGATACACGTTGGATTCCATATTCAAGGTTGGGTTTGGAGGAGAACTGAATTGCTTAGGAGGATCAAGCAGAGAGGGGTTGAATTCATGAAGGCTTTTGATGATGACTCAAATGCTATAATTTCTTGGCGCTATGTGCATGGATCCTTTCCGTATGTTTGGTTGTGCTTCAATTTCTTTTAACTTTTTTGTTAAATCATCGATCACTTTCACATTTTTCTTGAGGGTTATCATTTTTATACGGGGTTTTATCAGAGGTTAATAATGCAGTTTGTGCTTACCTGATCCGATTCTAGTTGAGTGCAACTGAATTTGCTGAAATAGTCCATTTTGGATTACTTATTGAAATATATGCTTATGGTTTGGCTCATTTCTCGTTAAGGTGGAAAGCAAATTGCCATGTCATGTTACGTTGACAAGGGTCTCCCTCTATGTGCAATACCAAGGTCTTGATGAACGTGTTAATTTGTGAAGATGCACTTTTTATGAAGAGCATCTCTCTAGTTTTTCACCTTCATGTTTCTGAATGGTGATTCTTAATAAAAAGGGTGAAATTATACGTTGTATCGTTTTATATTTTCAGTATGTATGCAATTTTGAAATTATATATATGTTGAATGCATGCTATACATATTTTTCTAATGGTAGGTTATCTGGCTTAATTGCATTTTTTTTAAGGATTTCTATCAATTTATCTAAAAGAAAATATATGGTGGCGCAGCCCACTAACCAAATCTTGGTGGGTTAGTTTAAGAAAATTCTAAAAAGTGAAATGGCCTCACTTGCTCGGTTCCTCTCCCCTCCCCCCGGCCGGCGCGGTAAGTGGTGGATTAGTCCCTATGAGTCAGTTGACCAAGTTTGAACCTAATCTGATTCACATAGGCCTAATCTGATTGACATAGGTCAGTATCCAACATTAACAAAATATGCCTTACTATGTTATCTAAAAAAACAAAAAGCCTTACTATGTTTCTATCAAATCATTATTTACTGTGGTAATCTTGAAACTTAACTCAGAGTTTGCAAGGCAGCTCTATTATGTAGATCCTTAGCTGCATCAAGGCAATTCTAGATAAGGACTGATCTGTCAAGATTGTTGATGCTTGTCATGAAGCCAAGTTATGTGCTGAAGCTTTCGCAAACCATAGTTTTGCCTTCCTTTGGGTTTACATTAGTGGCCCAACCCTCTCCCTATTATTAGTTTATTTTTCTTTACTTATATTTCTGAAACTTTGTCCTAGAGAGTTTTAATTTAAACTGATTGGGCGTTGTGCCCCTTTTTTGACAAAAAAATCATTATTTACTGTAAAAAATTTTTTATTGCCATTGTTGCAAATCTTGTAGCTGGATGTTGATGTAAACAAGAGAGAGAGGGTAGAGTAAATAGATAGAGAACGGAGAAAGTAGAGGGATAAAATAGATAGATAGAGAATAGAGAAAGTAGAAGGAGGAGTAGAAGAATATGAGAGAGAGAGGGATAGAAAGAGAGAGAGAATAAAGAGTTAAGGGAGAAAGATAGAGCTTGCAATTCAGGTAAGCTTGCCTTGGGTCGGACCAAAAAGCCTGAATTGTCAAACGGGCTTTGCTTGTAAAGCCCGAGCCCATGGCACGGGCCCATATTTTTTTATTAAAAAAATTTCACGTTTTTTTTAATTTTTCATATAATTTTTTAAATTATTACAATTTATTATCACTATCATTTACAAAAAAATCAATATAATATTTAAATTTAACAATTTACACATCATTAATGATTAAATAATATATTTTTTAATATTTTAAACTAAAAAAAAAAGAAAAACAACAGGCCGGGCTGGCCCACGGGTCAAGCCCAAAAAGCCCATTTTTTTCTTCAGGCTCCCGATTTTAAAGCTTAGCCCAGCAATTTTGTTGGGTTAATCTAGCTAACCCGTCGGACTTGACCCATATTGCCAACTCTAGAGAAAGATATAGAAGGGAGAGAAGGAACAGAAAGAAAGGGATGAAAAGTAGAGAGAGAATTCAAGAAAGGGGGAGAAAATAGAAGAGTTTAAGGGAGAACTCAGAATACTTAAAATATTATTCAACTATTCTCTTCTGAATAAGCAAGAATTACATAGGAGCCTTTAAATAGGTAAAATATAAATTTAGGAAATCTGAAAGATATATTTAAATATAAAAAAACCCTAAAAATAAAAACAAAAATTCAAAGAAAAATAATAAAATTTATATTATAATAATAATACTATTAGATAATTTAATCTAGGAAATCTTTTAAAGGATATCTAATAAAATTTATTTATTCTAATTTGAATGTAACTAATAACTTTGATCCCAATAAAATACAAATTGGAAACTAATAAAATAAAAATAAATAAATAAAATTATTTAAATAGAATAGATCTAGATCTAGAAATTTTTTGCAAGTGATTATGTGAGTAGCAACTAAGAATTTTTGGAATGCTTTCTTGATTTCCATAAGATGTATTCAATCCCAACTTGAATAGGGTTCTCTACAAACGTCAAAACAGCAGCACATATGGTAACAGATTTGGATCGTCTAGATAAAATCTGAACAGTCTAGATTTTGAAATTCTTTTTAAATTTTTTTAATGTTTATTTTATCTAAATGGTTTAGATTTTACAAATTTTTTTAATTTTTTTTATATTTATACATTATTTTTTCCAAAATTTATAGTTAGAAGATTATACTTATTTTTCATAATGTATTGTTTTGAAATAAAAAAATTCAAATTTTTTAATAAAAGTTATATATAAAATCGAGATGGTTTATGTTTTATAGTGCTACCACTGTAAAGTAGCAAAAAAACGAGATCTATCACAACCATATGAAGAACAGAGCTAGTAAAATGGGTTTAGGTCGTGGGCTGACTCGCTTAACTCATAAAATATGGTGGGAACAGCAAAAAAAAATTGTAGGTGATTCATGATGGGTGTAAAAAAGAAATAGGCACGTGCACCAGCTCAGCAGTATAAGCGGGCTAACCCACCTAACTTATGAGCTGGCTGACCTTTTTTTTTAAATTTTTTTGCATTTTTATTTTATTTCATATAATTATATTTAAAAATTAAAAAAAAAAACTCTAGTCCTCCTTAGCTACTAAGTTTGGTATTCCTAAAGCTTCAATCTTGCTTCTCTACTAAATTAAATTGTGATTTTTGTTGATTTCACTGAATTGATAGTAGACCTTTCTTCCCTATTTTGTTTGTTTAAAACTTGGGTGGATTTTCATTTGATTTAATTCTTTTTCAAGCTACAAATATGAATGTAGCTCTCTTTTGTATTATTATTTTTCATATTATTTTGCATTATTTTTGATAAAAAAAAGGGACTGACCCATTTGGTTTGCTAACTCATATATCGTGGGATGGATTGTAGATTTCATGGCTTGCCCTTATGAGTCTCCCAGTCCGCCGTGCCAGAAAATGAGCCTATGGTCGACTGGCCCGTGTAAGACAAACTGGCTCATTTTACTAGCTCTAATGGAGCACCTAATCCTCACAAATAGCACAGAAAAAAAATATTATGAAATTAGATTTTACAAGACATTTCTCCTTCCCCCACTGTCTAGCACATATAAGTAAGGGTGTTTAAACAATCGATTTGGTTCAGTTTTGGATAAAAATCAAATCAATCGGTTTAACATCTCTTTGAATCTTTTCGGTTTTACTTTTAATTGGTTTGATTTAGTTATAACTTCGGTTTAATTCGATTTAGTTTGCCTTGAATAATGTTAAATTGATTTTTTAAAAAAAAATTAATTATTTTTTTAAAAAATTAAATTAAATAAATTTCATATAGATACTTTACGAACCAAATCAACATAATTTGATTGGTTAAAGAATTTGGATCAAATATGTATAGAAAGCATAAAGAAGGTTCGTAGTTTTCTATTCATTGGTTAAATAATCTCCAAGTTAGAGCTACACGTGTTAAAAATCAGATTGGCATACGTGCATTTGGGTACTTTTTGTTTTGGACTTTTAATTTGTAAGTCAATTTAGATGGTTTTAAATTATATTATTTTTTGTATTTTTAAAACAAATTATTTCTTTTCACTAGTTGAAAGCTAAAAAATTAATTTCTTACATCTGATTTTCTTTAAAATAAAATATTAAAATTCAAATAACGTACGACTCAAGATAAAAATATATACATGTGATGTACACCGAATTCATTTCCATAAATCCTGACTCTAAAATGGGTTATAAATGTTTAGTTTGAAGACTCGTTTGATTTTAGATTATCTGACTTTGGGCCTAAATTTCATTTGGGCTAGTCTACAGATTTTCCACCGAATTGAGCTTTAAATTTGACCAAACTCAAAAGAAGTACAATTTAAAATTTAAATTTGTTTTTATATAAAAAATAAATTTGTTTAATTAAGCAACTTGGTCAATTGATAATTTAATAATATGAACTACTCAAATTAATTTTAACCATCTAAATTTTAATATTATTATCATTATTTAATTTCTTTTTTTTTTTTACTAACACCAAAGGGCAAAACCATCAACACAAGTGGTACAAAGTGGTGGAATATCTTATTTATCTGCATTCACACGTCCACATTTTTCATCGATATAAATAGTGTAATTTCTTTGTTTTGAATGAATCAGAATACAGAATAAAAACAATGTTTTAATATATTGAAAAATGAAAGAGAAAATGAAATAAAGATATCCAAATTATAGTTGGTTTTCTGGGTTTTATTTGAGTATTTATTTATTATTTTATTTGTTTTCTCTATCCTCTTTCGTAGGATGTACTGATGAGATGCACTTTGGACTCCATATTCAAAGTTGGATTTGGGGTGGAATTGCATTGCTTGGAGGGAACAAGCAAAGATGGAAGAGCATTCATGAAGGCTTTCGATGAGTCAATTGCTTTTGTTCATTACGTTATGTGGATGCTTTCTGGAAGCCTAAGAGGTTTCTTAACATTGGATCTGAAGCTGCTCTCAAGAAGAATGTCAAAATAATTGATTGAGGATTTTGTGCATGGTCTCATCAAAACCAAAAGAGAACTACTTACGGCATTAATTCCAGCAAGAGTCAGTGATCGAGTTCAGTACGTAACTAGCATGCATCACGCGTGTCCTCAATCTTGTTTCTATTCCATTTGAATATGGTTTTATGGGTAACTTTTAAGATATATACTAAAATTTCTTCATGCATTGAACAGTGTCTTTCATGCTACGTAACTTCTATTGCAGAGTTTACGGAATATTCTACACTGAAGCCAAATTATTATATACGATAACTTGTTCTTTCCTAAAGATCGATAGTTGAAGACTGTTCTGTGAGACCCTGCAATTAGAATTTCTGCATTGATAAAAAGTTAAAACTATGGTGATTTCAGAGTGATAAGGAGGACATACTTTCAAAGTTTTTGGTGGAGAGCAAGAAGGACCCAGAAAATATGACTGATCAGTATCGGAGGGATATAAGTCTGAACTTCATATATGATTGCTGGCAAAGATACAAGTGCAAATACAATAATGTCATGGTTCTTCTACATGCACCCTATTGTGCAGGAAAATATTGCTCAGCAAGTTACTTCAGCTCAGGAAAGTGTAGCCAACATATATAGATGAGTTTTTGGCCAATATTACTGATGCTTCCCTCGACAAAATTAATGCATTATCTTCATGCAGCTTTTATTGAAACTTTGAGGCTCTACCCTGGAGTCCCTACTGTAAGTTTTATAAATTAAATTTGCTTAATATTCTAAGTTATATATCATGGAAAATTTTCATCTTTTCATTTTCTTACCCTCATACCAGCTAACTTTTCTTAATTAAAGATTTTGATTTGTTTGAGTTGCTTGTGTCTTTGTCAGTTCTTTTAAACTACTATAGCCTGCATGAACAACTCATTTCAGTTGAGTGTACTTATCTGTCATGTTTTGCTACATAAAAGAACATGTAAGGTACATCTTTGTTTATTTATTATTATTTTTTTTTGGAGATACAAGAATGGGAGGACAGCAGAAGCTCCTGACATTCTTCCTGAAGGCTACGAAGTAAACAAGGGAGATTCAATATACTACTTGGCCTACTCCATGGGTAGGATGTCTTATATATGGGGCCATGATGCTGAGGAATTTCGACCTGAAAGATGGCTTCAAGATGGAACATTTCAACCTGAATCTCCCTTCAAATTTATAGCTTTTGATGTTAGTCTCACATTCTCTCTCTACTTTTCCTTCTTAATTATAGCTAGGCTATAGAAAAATTGCCTGTTAATAAATATAACTAAATGAATTTTAAATAATAACTCTAATTATTCAAAGAAATTTTTATTTTAATATTTTTTTGTAGTGACTAGCTATACATGTCTTTTTATATATTACATGGGGTTTAAAATAAGTTGTAGTACTAATGAATTATGAATTAGTGCGGTTCACTGTTGATTTGATATTGCTGTGATTAGTTATTTTCATAGAAGTAAATTATATGTGCATGCATGCCTTAGACTATTAATTTCCCATATATATATATATATATTTATAGAGGACTTTTGTACAACGAATTCTGATGTTTTATGGTGGTTGCAGGCTGGTCCTCATATCCGTTTAGGGAGGGACTTCGCTTACAGATCGACTAATGAAAATAGTTTCGATGGCTCTTATTCGTTTCTTTAGATTTAAATTAGCAGATGAAAAAAGAAATGTGACTTAGAGGACCATGTTTACACTTCACATTGACAAGGGTCTCCCTCTCTGTGCAGTTCCCAGGTAGGCTCATCACATCCTCAGGACAAGTGTAACATGTGAAGCTTGCTTATATGTGTACCACGTTAATTTTGTCTGTCTGCGTGTGTTTTTTTTTTCCCCTTAAACCTTGGCATTTCTGAAACTCAGTTTAGATGTTTTGATTGTTTGCTGTTGTTACTTCGGAAAATGTAAGAATATTACTCAAGGAAGCCCTTGTTGCTATTCTGCTATTTGATCTCCATGGCTGCAACTGCAAATAAAATACGATCGATCATTGTTGCAAGCACATATGTATATTAAACCTGCACGCACTTGAGAAATTTAAGGGTAGGAGTTTATGATGCTTTCTTCGATTAGAGCCACTAAATTAAATTGTGTGGTACGTGCAAACGTTTGGTTCAAAATCTTTCAGGAACGATATACTCTATATGGTGAGAGAGACTACATGCAAATTAGTCAGAGAGAACAAGGGTTCGTTGAAATTTAAAGAAGCAAACAAGTCAAATCAAGAAAAGAAATAATGGATGGACAATAAATGCATCCACCAAATTGCATTAAAGTCAAATCGTTGCCAGTCATGGTCTAGCCATTATGTTCTCACCAACATAGACGGCGACACCGACCCTACAGAAAAAAATTGAACGTGAGATTTTGAACACTTGCATGTAGCCAGCTAGGCTACATATTTTTTTTCAACTCACTAATTACATGAAAATTTGATGATTTAATCTTTTTATTAGTGGTCAATTTTTTTTAATTATTAAATGTGATCATATATGTACACCTCCTAAATTATTTTTTATTGCAAAATTTAAAATGGTCATACGCGGTCCTAAAACAAAAGTACACCTCATGGCCTTCTCTTTTTTTTTTTTTTCGATGCACTCATTTTTATATATAGATGTGAAATGAATTCAAATTTCCCTTTCCTCATATCCTTTGTGTATTTGGCTTTCATATCAGTCACTTGTGGTGGAGCATATTGACCCTGTTTAGTGGATGCATGCATAATCAATATATATATATATATTGAATCAATATATAATTAAATTTATAAAAAAATATACTATTCATTAGTTATAAATAATACTGTCACCTACATCAAACGATGCCTGCTTCTAGTTTCTACAACTAAAAGGATACTTTATTCTTTTGTTCTCCAACTTCTTTAAATTTTGGTTTAAAAGAAAAAAAAAACTTCTTTAAATTGAATATGCATTATCCCATACATTGCACAAAATTTAATAAATGAGTTATACTATTTATAAATTATAAATAAAGTTACTTCCTATTAATTTCATATTATATATTGATATATTGATTTGTATCAAATAAATAAATGTATTCTAATCAAATTATATAAAATTGAATTAAAATACAAATTTTAAAAACAAAATATGATCTCTATACTATCATTTTGTTTTGGGATAAATGTATTATTTGTAATTTGTGGCCTAATTTGGATGCTCACAATTTTCACCTCTCTTTATTTATCTTTATTTTAATTTTTAGCCTTTAAATTAACATCTATTGATCCAAATCGATTATTGGATAAAAGATCCAAATTCATTACCTATCTATTAAATGATATGAAACTATGAATTTTGAATTATATTATTTTAGTTATTGATATGCTAAAAATTAAAATTAGAATTAGAATTAATATAAATTGAAAGAACTAAAAATTAAGAGGATTCAAATTAATTGTTGGCTCAGTGTAGAACTAACTGTTCAAGTGCGGCAATGAGTTTTATAACATGACATCCATTGCCCAAATTTTTAAAAATCAGAGTTCCTTTTAAGTCCAAATTTTTAAAAATCATAGTTCCTTTTAAGTTTTTAACTTGTTTTTGTTATTATTATTTACTTTTCATATCTCTTTTTTTTTTTAATATACAATCGCATTAATGGACTATAATTGAATAGATGATAAAAAGAATTTATAAGTAGGTATTATATTGTCTTCTTTTTTTTTTTAATGAGGAATATATTGTTTTCTTTAAACTCAAGGATACAGTTGTATTTATTCAATTATAGGTCTTGATTTTGAACCCTAAAAATATAATCATATTAAATATTTGATACTAAAATTTACTGTTTAAAAAAATTATATCTAACTTAATTCAGATTATTCTGTACCCTATAAATTCTTTAATTCAAGTGTAATAGACCTAATACCATTAACTATAAAAAATTAATATTCTATATTTATTCTTACAAGTGAAATACTATTGAAAAAACATCACAACTTTGATGTTGTTGTCGTCAATTAATATATTCATTTCCGTATGCGTCATTATCCATATTTTTAGAAGTCATACCGCCTCTTAACGTTTTTGACTTTTTTTCCTTTGTAGCTGTATGCCATTTTCTTTCCCATGATTTCTATATTAAATACCAGCGTTGGAAGATGTTGCCAGCAGAAGGACAGCAGGCGTTAGGGGGTGAATAAGTTGGTCAGAGCCTGATTGGCCCGGTCCAGTCCGACTACTTTTAGGTCAATCGGGCCGGGTTAACTTTCGGGTTGAGCTGGGGTTAGGGTCAGAGACCCTAACCCCGACCCGGCCCGAACTATATATATATATAATTTTTTTAATTTCTTTCAATTATTTTATATATCTTAATTAATTTTGTAGGATTTTTATTCTTCATGTATCTAATATAATACATTTACTATGTAAATATTATAAAAATATTTTAAAATTTTAATATTTCAAATATTTTTTAAATTTTGAATTAGTTTTTTACCTTAATATTTATGTAAAAATAATGTATAATAGTTAAATATTCATAAATTTTGAAAAAATTATTTTTTTTCTAAAATTATGTTTTAAGAAAATCTATTTTTAAGTATAAATAAATATATTTTTTATTATTAAATAATTATTTTTTATTTTTTAATTTTTTTAAAAAAATATATATAATAATATCGGGTCAGCCCGATACTTGCCCCGAAACTGGCCCAATATTAACTTGAAAAACATCGGGCAGGGTCAAATCCGGCACATCCTATGTTCACCCAGGCGTAGCCCATGTTCACCCAGGCGTTGTGACTGTAGTTTTGTAGTGTGGGTTTTATCCCCTTCTTTTACCACCAAAAAAAAAAAAACGAGTGCTGGAAAAGTTGGCCATCCTGCTCTGCTTCCTCTGCAACATTTCACCATGACATCCATGGATTTTCTATCCAGCCCTTATTTCTTCGCAGCTTTATCCGTAATCTCAACTCTCTCGGCGCTTCAATTTCTCTCCAGAAAATTGAACAAAAGCAAAAGGAAGAAGTACCATCCTGTTGGCGGCACCCTCTTCAACCAGCTGCTCAATTTCAACAGGCTCCACCACTACATGACTGATCTCGCTGGCAAGTACGGGACCTACAGGTTGCTCACCCCTTTTCGTAATGAGATTTATACTGCTGAACCAGTCAATGTCGAGTACATTCTCAAAACCAATTTCGAGAATTTCGGAAAGGTAATTTATCATTGGCTGAATGTCCTCAGATTGGTATCGGGTTTTAATTATTAGCTAGTTTCCATGGAATCATTATTTTGAGTTAAAAACGTCTGCAATTGGTTGAGTCAGCTTACCATCATAGTGGATGGGATCAAAATGCACTTACATCAAACTATGTGTTTCTGTTGTGCAAACTTCTCTTAAATGATCACAATTTACATCTCCGCAGTGTATCACAGCACGTAGCTATGTATAATGAAAGGAAAAAATTAGTCGGAATGATGATTTGGAGCCCAGCTTCTTTGAGCCAGTTTACTTGACACGGATGTCTCTCAAATTTAGTTGTGTCCCTTCAAAATCCGTACATGTGAATGAATTATTTGATTTTGTGCGGGCCAAAATGAGTATGCCGAGATTACAAGTCCGATGTGGATGGACGCCCTTGTGAAACCTCGCTTTCCGGGCTCATATACCGAGCTATAATTCGGAGGCCGAGCTTAAGTGCAACAAACCGAGTAATACATCGGTTATCGAACGATAAGGCCGAGTAATTGTATGGCCAAATGATCGTCCGAGTTAAGAATATCTCGGTCATATACGGGCTTCTCCACGAAGACTGTTTTACCTTAAAAATACCCAACTAGGAGTAACAGTTATGAAATCATAATAGTTACGGAATCATAACTGCACGGCGAAAAATCAGGGATCACACTAAAAGAGCGTGATACTCCATAATGGCAATTTATGAAATATCCCAATAAATTAGGGATTACAGGGAAAAAACGGTTTTTTCTTAACGGTCAGCAAATAGTGAATAAAAGAAAAAAAGATAAGTGTAAACGAGAGAGCACTGCATTTGAAGGTGGAATAGATTCTCGGTTTTTTGACGGAACATTATAGTTTCTCTGTTTTTTAGACGGAACAGATTTGATTTCCTCTTCTTTTGGGAGATAGATCCTTAGCCTGTGGTCATCACATATAGAAATTGTATTTCCATTGGCAAAGTGATTATGTGTAGAACAGTTGAAATGAGCTTAAACAGAGGTTTCTGGAATTTCTTTTAAGGAGGACAAAGCAGGGTTAGAAGGTGGTAATAGAATAAAACTATTTTGTTTGAAAAGCTCAACAGTCAAAGTTTGTTTTCAGCTCAAGCGGAAAAGTTTGGCTTGATGGCGTCAATTATATTCCTTGAAGATTTTGTGCAGGGATCGTACAACTATGACAAATTGAGGGACTTACTAGGCGATGGGATTTTCACTGTTGATGGTGAGAAATGGCGCCAACAGAGGAAAATATCAAGCCATGAATTCTCAACGAAAATGCTGAGAGAGTTCAGTATTATGATTTTCAGGAAAAATGCAGCAAAACTAGCAAACAAGGTATCTGAGGCTGCAACTTCTAATCAAATATTGGAAATTCAGGTGGGCAAATCTTTTTATTCTCTGAAAGATATTATCACACTACATTCCTCTATGCGGGGTTTACATTTTAAATTTTTCTGATAATTTATGCAGGAACTATTTATGAAATCAACTCTGGATTCAATATTCCAAGCTGCATTTGGAATTGAACTAGACAGCATGTGTGGGTCAAGTGAAGAAGGGAGGAAGTTTGCTGATGCTTTTGATACTTCAAGTGCACTGACTCTCTTCCGTTATGTTGATGTATTTTGGAGGTTAAAGAAATTTCTGAATATTGGATCAGAAGCCTGCTTAAAAAAGAATACTCAAGTTTTAAATGACTTTGTATTCAAGCTAATCACTACCAGAATCCAGCAGTTGCAGACATCAAAGGATGATTCCACTGTAAGTCTACTAATTGCAAGTTGTGTTGTGTTTCTTGTCGAGGACCACTTCAACTTAAAGGCTCAAGCTATTAAGTCACAACTGGATGGTAATTCTATCACAATCTCTAGCACATGCTGTCACATGAAAGCCCATTAGCTGGAAGTATAGACAGAGCTCAGTCTCATCACATGTTGTGCTGAAATTAAATGTTCTTTTTTTTTTTTAATAAAGCGCTGAAATTTAGTTTTAATTAAGAGAATAGGTTCATAAGGATCGAACTCATGACTGCTTGAGTTAAGAGGTTTTGAGACCATGTCATAGACAATTTCAGTTTAAGCTAATAAGTGGTGGTTCATGAATAATTTTATTATAATCTCTTAACATTTCTGATTAAGAAGAAATTTCATATGCTGCATACATCTTATTTTGCGTGAATCATGCAGAATGAAAGAGGAGACATTCTCTCGAGGTTTCTGCAAGCGGATGAATTTGAAACAACATACTTAAGAGATATAATTCTTAACTTTGTTATTGCTGGCAAAGACACTTCAGCTGCTACACTTACTTGGTTCGTTTACGTGCTATGTAAGTATCCTGCTGTACAAGAAAAAGTTGCAAAAGAAGTGAGAGAGGCAACAAATAGGAAAGGAATTACTAGCCCCACAGAGTTTGTGTCGAGCTTAACAGACGAAGCTCTTGAAAAGATGAATTATCTCCATGCAGCAATAACTGAAACTCTCAGACTGTATCCTGCAGTTCCGGTGGTAAGGCTATTTTGAATGTTTATATAAGTTTTGGTGCGCAATATTGACCACTGATTTATAGCTTCTTGGCACTGGACATTTGACATGTTATTTAGATTTAAATAATAATTTCTTGCTTTTCTTCTCTCTTATTCCCCTCAATCCAAGCGTATAATGAGTCTCAGACTTCTCTTCATACAGGATGCAAAGATGTGTTTTTCAGACGATACATTGCCAGACGGGTATAGTGTGAATAAAGGAGATACGGTAGCATACCAACCTTATGCAATGGGTCGGATGAAATTTCTATGGGGAGATGATGCAGAGGAATTTAAGCCGGAGAGATGGCTTGATGAGAATTACATTTTTCAGCCAGAAAGCCCTTTCAAGTTTACGGCTTTTCAGGTTAGAGATGTGTAATTAAATCACTCTTAAGGGCGGCTGCGGCGGCGGCGGCTTAAGTTACTGGTTTTGTTGTCTAAACCTGAATTTCTGTTGATGTGCAGGCAGGTCCACGGATTTGTCTCGGGAAAGAGTTTGCTTATAGACAGATGAAGATATTCACTGCCGTATTGTTGGGGAGTTTCCGCTTCGAATTGAGTGATGATACAAAACTTGTCACTTACAAGACAATGATAAATCTTCACATTGATGGAGGTCTTCACGTCCGAGCCTTCACAGACATATGCATTAGCGGATGAGTTCCCAAAACATCACAATCAGCATCCATATATGAATATTGTCGTTAGATATGTCCATGCCGTATCTGCTTGAATATTGAAGCTTTAATCATGTACTAGACGAAACAAAACTAAAGAAATTAATCTACATGCCCTTGTTTAGAAATAACGGTCAAAACAATGGTATCCGCTTGTACGACTAATTTAAAAGTCTTGAAGTTGTGTGTAATTTGTTTAAAAGTAGTATGGATACTATTAGTTTTATCTTACTAAATAATATAGATCATATGGTTTCATTGATTTTTATAAAAAATTATCTCTTCAAATAAATCATTTATTAAAAAATTTCATTTTGTAACATTTTCTAATATACTTCTTACTCTTCATTTACGTCTTTTTATAGGTTTAAAGCAATATAATTAACTCTCATATTTGACTCCATCGGTGTTTTCCTTTTGTACATATCTAAATTATTTTAAATATTTTTTTCCTATTTTCTCCTTAATAAGTGTTATTTCAATTTTTTCTCATATAAAAACATTTTATATCTTATGCATTCTTATAGGATCAATAACCACTACTTTCATTTTATCCTTTTATTATTTCTTTAAAGCCTAATATTCCCTAATATATAGCATTGCTCATCTTGTTTAAAAGGAAGAAGTGTTTTGTTTTTTTAAAAGAAAAAAAAAAACATACAAGAGGGAACCAGAATATACAATTTGAGGGAACGGTCAGTAAGGCTGGCCATGAAGTACTCTTAATTAGGAGTGAATCTTGACCCTTGGCTCAAGCAGATGGACAAAAATATGCCACATCAGCCACTTAATATCAACGCTGCTTTTATCCGTTCACCGTTGCAGCCATTCCCCTTTCTTACTCGCACGCGGCGGCCTGAGCTTCAGTTGTCGAAAACGCAGCCGGTGACGGCGGCTGTTGCTTCATTTGGGCAGGATAAGAACGCAGGTTCACTAATAGTGTGTAGTATTATGCATAAACTACTTCATCTTCGATTTATTCTTTCGATTGAATTATTTTACAGATCAGTTCTTTTAGTAGTGAATGTATAGAATGATTGAGTGGGTGAGTTTCTCAGATGGTGCCTTGTAATGAATGATTCGGTCATTTTTAGTTATTAATCCAATCCAAGGATCACACACTCCTCTGCATCCATTTAAGCCCGCAGATGATTTCTACTCTTTTCGATGAATCTCTTTCATTCCTCAATCTATTGCCGTGCTTTGTACGCACGCATAAAGGTCATTCATTATAGTGTGATTCTATCAGATTATTGCTGCTGGTATCTTCTCTGCATGTTCAGTGGAACTAGAATATTTGGAACCATCCATACGTCATAATGTGGTCCAAATTAAAGTGTTTGAATACGTATTTTTTTTGACATTTGCAGTATGTTGTTGTCCATTGAAAGATGTCACCGGCAACTTCTTTTTTTTGGCTATTATTCCTTAAACTAGGCCGTAAGCTTTGCAGATGTCAGTGTCATAAAAAAAGGTTACGAATTGAATGGTAATACACTTGGTTCGGTGACTGATTCAGTTGAGACTCGTTTATGCTACTGTCACATTTTTTTTCCCATTCCACGTATAAAATTTTGATTGAATTCCAGGATGAGTGGCCAAATATACTAATGCGGGAGATTGAAGAAATGACAAACATAATAAAAATTTGGTCGAAAGTCACGAAAACTAATAATGAAAAACTTTAAAAAAAAAACTAATGATGAGAAATTATAAAAATAAATTTAAAAATCTATTGTTATTTTCCTTCTCCTTTTGTTTTTCCATGGTAACAAGAAATTGTATAGTTTAAGTAGATTTAGCGGAATCGAAGTTAGAGCAGTTGGATATTTTCGGAAAACATTCTAGCTCAATGGTTTTGATATAAGTAGATCTCTAACCATTGATTAATCAAAGCATTCCTAGCCACAGAAATAAGAAAGATTAATAACATGAAATTCATTGATTACATTTCTGTGAAAATACAGGAGGAAAAAAAAAGCAATAAATTTCAGCCGAAAGCTAACAAATCTCAACATCTGAAACAAGCAGCATTACAAAAAGAAAATGACCATTATATTTTCATTCAATATAATAAAAAATGAGGGAAAAAAAATAATGGGTCAAGCCTCATTCAGAAGCTTGTCAAACACTAATACTTTGAGTAAGAGGGGGAGAGCAAGAAAAACTATACTACATCTAATAACCTATAACTGTCATCGCCCCAAAAAAAAAAACCTGTAACTGTGGGCTAACACTTGTCAGATACATATGATACAGGACATCTCTGAACCATTGGGATGCAACCAAAAATGCTGACAAACAAAGCTCAAAAACCTCAACTAACATTACTAATTGCTGTCATCTATAAATGATCTGTAATTCACTTCTGTATACCCTAAAATCTATGATTTTATGAGGGGCGTGAGCCCATCACCTTCCCAACCGAGCTTCAGCATCTGATCAACTACTTTCAAGCTTAACTGCAAGCAAGAACTGGCAGAGTTACAAGACATGGCACAGAGTAGGCATTAACAAAAAAAAAAAAATGTTCGAGGCATCTATTTTAGAGGTTATAACTCAAATTTGAATTTAGTCCTTATATTTTAAAATTTACAATATAATCCTAGTTTTAAAATTTTTAATTTAGTCCATGTTATCTAATTTCCACGAGTATGTCGATACCCAATAACTAACTACTAGACTATAGAGAATAAATTGAAAATTAAGTGAAACTAAAGATTAACACAATAATTTAAACTACTTAGATAAAGAATTTTATGCACAGTTGAATTCAGAGTCCTTTGGGGCAGTTATATAAACTTTAAATGTGGGCCCCGTTGTTGAGAAATCAAAATCCTATATGTCATTTAGAAAAAAAAAAAAAACTTTTAAGTGTTTAGCAAGGAAAATAAAGGAAGCTTATTCCTTTAAACAAATTACAAGGAGCAGATAAGCTACCACCTTGCACTGCAAACTACACAAACAATAACCTATTCACAAGAATGAGCTCACTTACAGCTGGATCAGTGAAGATTATCAACTGTTTATCCAACGTCGAGACCAAAAGATTTGTGTTATCCTTGTTTAAAGCCAGAGCTGTGATATCCTGTCCTTCTCCCAGCTTTAATATATGAAATACCTAAAGATAAAAGTATGGTATTGGTTAGAACTGAGGTAAAACAATCTGGTGGTCAGCAACAGCTATTGCAGGAAAGAGATTTAAGAGACCCGCAGAAAAGGCTGGACCATGAATATTTAAGTTTTCATTTTAAATCAATTATTACATACTGAAATTCAAATCTGTACATGTTCTTCATAATAACTCTCACCCTCCAAATGAAGAGAAAAATTAAACAAAGTGCAATTCAGGAATGACTCAGACACGTGTAAGGAAGGAAGAAACAGAAGTATGCAAGAATTGATGGCTGGTTTTATCTGAAAGAATATTTCTTAAGTGAGCAGTATGCGGAAAATATTTCAAGTGTGAACTTCAGAATAGATGCAAGTTTGAAGTTGAATTGGGTAAGTAATATTCAAGGATCTACTATCATTTCTTTTGGCAGCATGAGCTTCGACAATTAGACATCGTAAAGTAACAGTTTGGTGTGAAATAGGGCAAATGCTTAATATAAATTAGAAAGCAAGATATTTAACTTTTGACGTCTGAATTTAAAAATATTAATATTGTACCTTCATAGTGTGCAAATCCAGGAAGCAAACTGATGGTGATGGTGCATTTATTCTGTTGCCTTCTCGAGTTTTTCCTGATTCTGAATCAATATCATCATCGCCAAAGTTCCAACTTTTATTATAGGCTCCACCATTTCCCAGAGAATTAATTCCAATTAAAGCACTCTTCCCATCGACAGAAATTTCCATGCAACTAATGGTGATAGAGAAAGATAATTGCGCTTTAGCAATTAGAACACCATTAAGAGTGAAGGAACTGAGAGTATGGTCAGATTCATTCCAAGTCGCAACAACTCCATTAGAAGAAAGGCGGACAGTATGAGCCTTCACACCTACTAGTCTTCTAATTAAACGTCCTCTTCTGGTAGAGTGCAACAGAACATCTGAAGAAAGGGAGCACGAAGCAACAATTCCCAAATCTGAGCTGACACAGCAACTGAGGATTTCACTGTGGTGCCCACGAAGTACATTTATGGGACCTTCAATACGATACCTACAATTCTTTTCTGTCAACAAGTTCAATGAAGAACTACTGCTCGTAGAAGGATGAGTATCTGTCCCTGATGAAGGTTCAGATATGCTACTTGAGCGTGACACAAGTGCCCTATGTATTCTCCAGAGCAATACAGTGGTATCCCGGGATCCTGTCACCAGGTAGTTACTATCCGGTGAAAGACCAAGGCATGTTACAGGAGCACTGTGCGCATAGGCTGTTTCTAAGGTTTTAGCTCCATCCGAGGATATCAGCCTAATGCTATTATCAGCATGTCCGCCTAATAAGAAACCAAAATATTCAAAATAAATATCAAATAACCAGCATACAAAGAAATTAAAATAGATGTCTCAAATATGTATACAAGTTTTGAAAAAATCCGTATAGTGTTAATAAAATATTCAAAATAAATGTCAAATAACCAGCATACAAAGAAATTAAAATAGATGTCTCAAATATGTATACAAGTTTTGAAAAAATCCGTATAGTGTTAATAAAATATTAAAAAAGGATAGCTGTTTCCAAATAATAAGTTTTACATGCCGCAACAATCATACTTTATGGATTAAAAGATAAAAATATCTGGAATGCTTGATCTAGTGTTTTCCTATTCCTTTTATTAGTGGGTACTCTCCTAACACTATTCAGTGAGGTTGGAGAACGATATGAACATGATTTATGAGCAATTTTATCTGTTCATTCTTGAACATAAGAAGGTACTTGAGACATTGTTATCTCATGTTACCAAGATATCTTGGATAAAAGATATCATAGTATAGGATATAAACATATATGATACCATGGTATCAAAGATACCCATGTTTGATATACATATAAAAAATTGACATAGAAAAGATACAGGTGGTATTTTATGAAAGTGCTAAAAGGGGTGCGATGTGATATCCTATAGTTTTTGAGTGATATGAGATAACACCCAAAATGGAGTCACCTTATGACTCTTAATATCTTGAATGACACCAGTCATCTTGGATATTAACAAACCAAGCACATTGCATGTTGAATCACATAAAAGATGTCAAGATCAGTACCAAATGCTTCCTAAATATTTCTTTCTACTAAATTTCTTCTTCTCTAGGGAAGGGAACAAAAAAGTGTGTGCGCATCACAAGACTGCAAGTCCAATTTCCTATCTTTTCTAAAAGACAGGAGGATGAACAAGGACAGATCAAATAGTATAAGACTATACACGGTAAAGTCCAGAAAACTACACATGTTTGACCCCTCAGTAAAGATGACTAGAAATAGATGTGGAATATTTAACTAATTCTCAACGTCACCAGAAAACAATAAATCAACAGGGATGAATATGAATCCATTCCAATGGTTAGAAATTTTATAGAAAGTAGTCATCTAAAATAATAATCTTTTCTCAGAAAATAGACACCAGAAGCAACGTATATGAATATTCTCGGGCTCCACTAGATTTACCTGTAATAATTTCTCTGTCACAAGTAATAGAGACAATGGAAGTGCTTCTAATTCCAGAGACAGCAAATGCTTGTGCTTGGGGGAAATGCCAGTCTTCATCAGATCCAGCAGGGCCTTTAAACATGCGTATAAGTGTCCCACCAGCAGAGCCTGTAGCTTTTCCATGTTGGAAGAGGAATGGAGTGCCCTGGCCATCAGGTGTATTGGGTTGCCACTTGTGTTGTGCAACACGAGCTGCTGGTGCATTCATGTCAACAACTACAACCATATCTGAAGACGCATGAATGGCAGCAGCAGGTAAATTGCAGCGGTCAGGGGCTGGAACAGCATAAGGTTTGACTTCTTTTGGGTTCCGGAATATTGTCTGGTAATGAAGAGAATTGCATGCTTTATGATTATAACCACTAACAGTCATCATTAACAGTTGGGGAAATGTCAAGTAAAAGAAGGACATCACACCAAGATCTGCTCATAAAGAATTTTGGCAGCCCTTTTACGACTTATGTGTTTCACAAATAAACAACTTACATTTATATAGTTACTGAAAGCTAAATGGCAAGGAATTCTACCTCATATTATCTCTTAGCAGCATACATCAAATGATACATGAGAAACGAAAAAGTAGTATTCAACACATTAGACAATTCTTACATTCACTAATCCTCTATTTCTACTGATAGGGGTGGGCAGTTCCCTAAGCACTACCTAATCCTCCTAACTAAATATTATTTGCCTACTCATCATGTAACATGGAAACACATAAGAAAGAATAGAATAAGCACTTCTATGTGGGTACAAGGAATTATTTCTCACTATCAGGGATATGAATCAAACCATTTATGGATCTTCTCTTAATAGCCTAAGTTTCAAGGTTGAGATGAAGGACACGGTATCAGAACCTCTTTACCCAATGATTAAGAGATGATCAAGAGTTCGAAACTTGCAGCACCAAATTTCAGAACAAGAAATGGTGGCTGGCTCTTTATTCACTCCAGGACCAAAAGGTCTTTCATATGAGGGATATTTTAATGACTAAAGGCATTTCTAGGTTTTCTAACAAGTTAAGCTACTAAGGTACAATGGCTCTTGACAATTGCAATGCTTAATGAAAAAAAAAAAAAATCCTCATATAGCTACTAGTTGTTTCAGATTTTGAAATATTGCACATCGAAAATTTTTAATCTTAAGTTTAAAATATCAAGTGATTCATCACATATATAGACCGAAATTGAAGGCTACATGAAACCAAATGAGTTCGACCACCTTGTCAATCAATACTAGATTTTTCTTTTTTTAGGCTAAGAAAGACTGAAAGTCAGCATGAATACATCTTCAAGAGAAATAAATGGGCTCCCATACATGGATAGCATTTTATTTAATGATGAATTTGGTTGGATGTGTATATGGAAGTATTTCTCATGTCCTTTAGATAAGTTCATTATATATACATTTGTGGACACCGATCATCTTTAGAGTAGAAAACATCTCATTTCATATATGGAATTCTATTCTTTAGCTCTTGGTCAACATCATCGTTGAATGCTCCTTATGTACCAGAATTGAAGCCCGTTACCTTCATAAAATATAATAAATGAAATTTTAGAATTCAGGTATCCTCTTTAGCTCCTATCATTACCATTTTACAAAACAAACTAATCAGGCATTTCCATACATAACTTATCTAGCATTAGCCTAATGAGTCCAAAATATGATATGCAGTATGCTAAGCTCCAATCTGTAGTCTGTAGACATAATACAAAGCCAAATGAAGCGTAATAATTGGGAACAGAGTGGCCAAAAAAATTGGGAACAGAGAGAAGAGAAAGAAAAGGCCACACTCAAGCATACTTAGATGCTAACTCAGGGACATGAAATTGCATCGCTATCAATGAAGTTATCTAACCAATAAGTGTTAATAATTACCTGCAAATGCAGAACTTCTGACAATGGCATCTTCTTCATGTGAGGAACGGTCAGAAGTTGAGACGGTGTTTGTCCAAAATATGCAATCTGATCTTGTGTGGCACGCTGTTGTACCTATTTGTTGGCATGTGCGAAAAAGAAATATCAAGTTGTGATTTGAGAAACAAATTTGATTTAGTCAAGGACTGTTAGTAACCAGTGAAGTTCTTTAACAGAACCTCAGAACACATAAACAGAAAATTCAAACCAAATGGGAAATTTAGAGTGGTTCTATTCCACTGAACACATACTACACTATATCAGCTTACAAGATCCAACCCAACGCCCCTATTAAACCCTGAAAACACAGCAAATACAGTGACAAAATACTCTAGCTACAGAACATTAAACTACACCAACAGAGATGGTACAAAAGGCACTGGAAAAACTGAAGAAGTGGATGACAGTTCAGATCATTAGCAAACAAGATGACTAGGAGGACTTAAAAGACTTTATACAAAAACACCACAAGCACAACAAAACAGAACTATTTCTTCAATAACATAACAGGTCTGCCAACAATACAGAAGGTGAAGAAGCCAAGAGCCACAATTGCTGTGACAAGGACTCCATCAGAAAAACTTTCAGATTTTAGTCTGCCAACAACGAACTTTTCTATGGACCTTCCCAAATCATGTGATATCTGTACAAGATCTAAAACTGTATTGAACCCAATTCTTGTCTGCTCCGATTGCAAGGTTTTGAGGCTACTACCCTTTTTTTTCATTTTCATGAACTTGCATCTGATCTGTTATTCTTAATAAATTTATTTGTCTTAGGTTGTTGTTCACTTGGGTTGTTATCAGGGTGTGAGGAATTTACAGGTCAGTAGTACTATGAATTAAGTGAAGATTTATTATCTATAATATCTGGGGCACCTTCTATTAATTTCTGGGAGAAGCCTAATTTTGTTGTGGAATGTGGGATATGCAGTGGTACTACCGGTGCTTACAGGAAGTCTTCAGAAGGTCAGTGGGTCCATGCCTTCTGTGCTGAGGTTATTTATGCTAATTTTTTCTGCGAGTTTTGTGATTTTCAATGCCTTATTTTGCTGTAGTGTAACATACTGATATGTGTACTATGTTTTAGTGGGTTTTTGAGTCAAATTTCAAATGAATTAACAAATATGTGTAATCTGAGTTGTGTGTGTGTATTTGTGTTTGTAGAATTATTGGTGTCTTAACGTTATTATGCTCAATTTTTGGTATAATCAGCTTCGACTTCTTATTCATATAACAGTTGATTTTTGTTTTTAAAATCATCCTATTATCAGATTGCCTACCCTCGCTCTCTCCTTCTCATAGGGTCAAGAACAATAGGTGGAAATCCAAGCCAGCATGGTCATTATCCAAGTGCCGGTACATTTTTGACCATATGATCATTTGGTTTTTTTTTTTTCCTGTTAGTATTTCATTTATAACCAAATTCTTTTGCCTGCAATTTTGTTATTTGTCCTTCTGTAAAATTATGATCTAACTTGAAGGCCACACGGTATTTTCTCCTCATTAATTTGCACAGATTTAACTAGATTAACAAAAGTAATTTTTTTTTTTAGTTAGATATATTTTATGCTTATCCTTTTACATCTGTGACATTATATTTTGCTTCTTTTTACCGTCATTTGAACACACCCTAACAGAGGAAACAGTAATTTATTATAATGATATTTTCATACAAATGCAGGTAACTAAATGTGCACAATATCTTCAGATCCTCAGGTAAAATTGAGGAACAAATGGTTCAGTGTTCATATTGATGAGTTTACTACAAAGATAAGTTGATAAAGAAGTTCAGCACAAGTGGTTATGAGAGCTCAGATGTCATGGTCGTTGATGAGGTTGAAATGCAGAGACACCAACAACTTTAGCTGAATTTCCCTATTGATCTTTCATGTGTTAATTCTTTTGTATACATAAAATTTTGCAGATGGCTAAGTACAGGATTTTTGTGTATGGAAGAAAACAGAGTGCATGGGATCTATTGGCAAGCTGGTTTATTATCAAATCTGCATTTATTGTGAAACTACAGTATGGTTAATTCAAGTAATTTGTATTCAGACTTATATTCGTTTAGCATTTTGTTTGAATGCATGGCGTGATGTTTAATCACTGTCCTCAGATCTGGTGGATCATTGTCTCAAGAGTTAGTGTCACTTTTAACGAGCGTGTTTGTCTATAAGATTGATGCTGTTACACTTTATCATACTGTCACTGTTGACGGGATCTTTGCACTTTTGTAAGGTGCTGGGACTACTGTTGTAAGAGCCATGGCATTGAACATGGGAATGCTTGCCTCCTATCATCAAAGTGTTGAGTTTTTGAGGATTCCCCTGGTTTAGCTAAAGCTTCTACTGTGATAGGTAAGTAAGCACTTTACACCACTGATGGAATCATTTCAAGCTGATGTTATTTTTATTATTGCACACTTGGTATTAGGAACCAAATCAAGCTCTCATTAAAGTGTTAGAAGCAGAGAAGCATGCACTCCATTCTCATTCCAATCCTTCGTCAACAGTAGAAGCTTTAGCTAGAAATAAGTATAGACGAATGGTACAAGGGTGTATTTTTTTTTTTTTGGATGCACTCCATTCATAGAATGGTACAAGGGTATATTTGAATTATATATGAAAGCGGAGAAGGTTTTTGTGTGTGTGTTTTTTTTGTTGGGGGGGGGGGGTGTGGTGTTTTGGTTGTGCCATTTACATAAAAATTAAATTCCAGATGATGCATGGTGCATAAATACAATAAATTTTTGACATTGCACTCTGTATTTGTGTCACTATCATACCTAATTTCTCAGGTTCATTGACTTCATTAAATTTGCACTAATTCAAATTTATGTCGTATATCTTCAGAGGAGTGGAAGAGCACAGGTAAAAGAGGTCAGCAGCGTAAGCAGCCTCCAGAGTGCAAGCAGCAGTAACAGCGGTTGTTTTTTGGTGACTGAGTAGCTGTCCTTTAGGTTCCTGAATGCTGTGGGTCAAAAGTGCGTGTAAGTGAAGCAGTTTTTGAAGGTTTTTTTTATTCATTTTTCTCTTATGATCTTGTATGATCTGAGTGGTTTTGATAGTTCCCTTCTTTTTCCCAATCTATTTGGAGAGAGAGAATGTGGTTAGATAGAGTTAGCTAGGGATGTTGTTATTTGCTATTGTTAGAATCTGTATCTTGGATACTTTGAAATGATATATAATATATTAGTGTTTTATTTTTGTAGTCTTCACAGCTGAATGTACATGTATATCTTCTCCGGAATTTCAAAAAACTAAATATTTCATTGTCATTCAAAAAAAAAAAAGGTCAAAATTTAGGATATTTTATGAGTATTTTATTTTACTATTGAATGTAATCTACTTAACCTTCTTTCCCAACTTTTCTTGTTTTTATGTTTTTCAAAGAATTCACAAAATGTTGTTGTATATGCAAATAATACAAGATAGAAATATTTTCACATTTTGTCACATCCTTAAATTTATGTTGTTACTTTAAATTCAATCTTTTTTTAAAACTTAGTCATACTCCAGAAATTCAAATTTTCTTTCAAAACATTCTTAATTATACAAAACAAAACAAATAGTATCCCCGCACATCGCGTGAGAATACAATCTAATTTCTTCAATAACATAACAAGTCTGCCAACTATCGAGAGGTTGACTTTCTCCACCCGAAACCTGACCACAATTCTTCTCCCCTTGTCCTCTTCAGCTTTTCTCTTTATATACCCCTATCAACAACTCTTTAACTGCTCCCTCCTACCCCTACCAGTTGCTCCTCTACTTTTCTGTCTTATTTGGTTCTTTACCTTTGCGTTCTTCAGAACCAGTAGTCCCCCCTTTCTGCCCTTTTTCCCATTCCCGCCAGCTGCTTCAGAGGAAAGAGTGTCCGAATCAGCATTTAAGCATATCAAAACACTATTTGCCAAGTTCACCTTCAGACCAGAAACATCCTAAAAATTCTCATAACACCGAGTATTCTACAAAATAACCCTACCTTGTTCTAGAAAATATATATATCATCTACAAACTGATGATGGTACACTACAGTCTACAATATCTTCTGTTCCTACCTGAACACCCCGTATAAGGTCTCTATCAACTGCCCCCTACGATTCATCCAACCAAGCACATCCACCACTATGCTAAACAGAAAAGGGGATGATGGACTCCCCAACCGCACTCCTTAATGCCCACAAAACCAAGATTTTGGTCCCCACAATCGGTTCAAGTTCCAGAAAATAATATATCAGAATATTATATTGTTGAGAATGCAATATTGCTGCAAATCATTCCTCAAATACCAATTGACTTCAAAATTAGGAGAGCAATGGATACATACCGGGTCAGAAATTTTATCAATATCCACTGCTCCTTCATAAGTAATGTAAAAGAAAACATTATTTGCTGCAATAGCTTCTTTTCCTCTTTGCTTGAACCTACATGATCCAAGTCATTTATGTAAACACTTGCTGTAAATCTTCAAGGAATCCGAAAGCAAAATTTAAATTCAAACAGATAGTAATTCAAATCAATTATGGCAAATAGTCAAACGTTTGAAGGTGAGAATTATGAAAAGAAAAAGCCCACATACATATACATGCAGTCAAAACCTACCCAAAAATGAGGTCAATCCACTCGTGCAAATGAGCAGATACATACTCACTCTCAAGAGCCATCTGATGCTTATGAATGAAATCAACTGGACTCTCAGCCCAAGAAGGAAGTCTTACAGCATCTAGTATGACAGAAGTAAATAAGAAAAAAAAAAGATCAATCAATCCTCTTTGAGCGAAGTTCTTCTCAAATAACTAATACAAAATCTCAATGAGCATACCAAGCTTTCCTCCCAATTGTGTAGTGCCAAAATCAATTAAATTTTCATTTGTGAGTACCTCAGGGAGGTAAAATAGCTCAGGAACCTATTATAAATTGAAAAAAGAACTGGTTAAGATAAAGGTTAAAATTAACCAACAGATGCATTTCATATATATTTTGTTGGAGATTCTATCTCTATAATAGAACTACTCATAAGCCTTCACTTGATCACCGAGGCTTTTGATTAGAAATTGTCCTCAACATAGTACCATAACCTCTATTACCAAGTGATTAGGGGTTACATCTTTGGAGCCATCCTCATCAAGTTTCAGCACCATGTATGGTTATATTGTAGTGAACTATGACAGAGCATGTAAGAAAATTGTGATAGAACTATCGAAAGCATTCAACTCAAAATCTTATAATCCCTAATAAGCCTCCTCACCAAAAACTCTTTGGGCTTGCAATGCAGACAAACACAAGCCCACCATATGTTATGCTAAAACTTGAGGAGATGCCAAGGATCAAACTCCTGACCCTGGCCCAAAAACAAAAACTCTTGGCCACTTAGTTATAGAGGCTTTGATATAATATTAAGGATCATTTTAGAACTTAATAAAAATAAATGAAAGAGCCTTGAATAGTTGCTTCTCAGAGGCCCATTCAACCCCTGAAACACAGATAAAAAAACCACTTCTAAAACACAAGTAGATCAAGCAATCATTTTGCTGAGATAGTAAATAAACATTTACCAATTCTTTCACATCACTCATGTCCTCGAGAACTCCATTCCAGGTAGCACCCATGTCAGAAAACATCCGATCAGCATGATCAAATTTGCCTCCTTGCAGTTGAATTGCAAGGGTGGTAAATGGTTCAACTCGAACAAGATAATACAAGACCTGAAAAAAAAACATAATATAAATCAGAAAACGCAAAGCCAGCAATTGAAAAGCAGACAGATTTACCGCCCCCCCTCCTCTCAAAAAAAAAAAAACTTTGATAGGTATCAGAGAACCATTTACAAAACCTAGCTATTAAATGGATGAATGATGAACCAACATTTATTTGGGCCATGTCTGTGAGGTAAAAAAGAAAAGGGCCAATGCTGATAGTAAATGTGTGAGGAGAAATCTAAGGAAGGCCCAAGAGGCCAAGAGAATATTAGTAATGAGGTGGCAGTGGAAGGGCAGAATAGGAATTTAGGTGGGAGTAACTGATTTTGTCTGTATGTGCATGATTAGGGAAGAGAGAATGTCAGCTGCCTTGGGTGGGTATATTGAGCAAAAACAGAAAGGAGGGGAGGGGGATCAGAGGAATGCCTGGCAGAGAACCTTGAAATCCAAGGGTCCTTTATTTTCTTCCCATTTTTGTTTTTTCTTAGCTCAAGTCACCAGTGGGAATAAGTGTAATACTGTTTCATAAATAATACTGAAGCTGAAGGTTTTTGTTAGAGAACCAAACCACTTAAGCATTCCATAGAGTAACACATAGTACTCATTACTGTCAGACTGGACATCCCATATTACCTTGGTCTCCATCAAGGCAATATGGAGAAATGAAACATGGTACCAATGCTTGTCATAGTCTGAGATATGATCACATGACAAACAAAATGGAAACTTCAATGCAGAAAGCAAAGAGAAATATAATGCTTGTCATAGCTTGAGATATGATCACATGACAAACAAAATGGATACTTCAATGCAGAAAGCAAAGAGAAATATAGACAAGGATAGGATGGGATGACGAAACGATATGCTAAGATCCAACATCAACAATCAAGATTGTAGAAATATCTTATATTAATTGTGAATATTTGATTAGGGTGTGCTGAATCATAGAATCAAATCATATCTCATTAATAGGGTGATTAGGGATTTATTAGAGAGATTCTTTTTTTTTTTATATATATACCACATCTGTAAGCCCTTGTAATCATATCATTGAGTATAATGAATTTCATATTCCCACATGGTATCAGAGCTACAATGGTTCTATTACCCATGAGATTCCAATATTTCATTTTTTTTCCCGTTTTCATTCCTTCTTTTTTGAAAAAAAAGTGAGTGTGTGAGGGTGTTATGACATCATCTTTCGGTGACACCACCCACCCTAGGGTTGTCAGATTAATCCAACTGGACAGTTCCCAAAGTTCGGTCACCGCCTGGCCAGCGCATGAGCCACACGTGCCACCATCCAGTTTCAGATGTTGACCACTCGTCGACGCGTGAGAGCATTGCAACATTGGTTCGTCCATCCAACGACTCCTCTTCCGGCGATGAAATCTCATTTTCGGCCTACCCATGCCGTCAGACAAGTCATCCACGGACCCAGAATAGGAGATCGTTGACACTCAATCTACTCCTGGAAACAATACCGATGGATCCTCCTTCATCTTTGCTGTTGAAAAATTCTCCGAGCAAAATTATTATGAATAGGCCAAGTCTATCAAGCTGGCAATTGAAGGATAGGGAAAGGGAGGTTTTCTCACTGGCAAGATCAAAGCTCCTCCGTCTAGTGATGCAACAGCATACTCACAATGGAAAAACGACAACTCAATGGTAATTTCTTGGTTGACTAGTGCCATGGTCCCCTCAATTCAGCGCACTTTCCCTTCTTAAGCATTGCAAAAGAGGTTTGGGAAGCAATTTGTGACGCATATTCAGATGGTAAGAATGCAACACAAGTATTTGAGATAAAGACTTGTCTGTGGCAAACAAACCAAGGAAACAGGGAATCAAATGAATATTATGTTGAGATGCAATCCCTTTGGCAAGAATTAGATTCTTATAGTGCCGAAGAATATAAATGCACTGAAGACTGTGTATTGTTTAAGCGAAGGGTTGAGAAAGAAGGATTGTTTGAATTCCTTGCAGGTTTGAATAAAAATCTTGATGATGTTAGAAGCCAAATTCTAGCCCAAAGTCCCCTTCCATCTATAAAGGAAGCCTTTTCTGAAGTAAGGCGTGAAGAAGCAAGAAGAAAAGTTATGATGAAAGAAGTTAGTACTAGTAGCCCTGAAGTCTTTGCTATGTCAGCAAAAAATTCATCGTTTGAACATCAAGGAAGACCTCAGAGAAATCGTCCTTGGTGTGATCACTGCAAAAAACAAGGACATACCAAAGACACATGCTAGGAGTTACATGGCAAACCATCATATTGGAAGCCAAGGGAAAACTTCCGAGGTCGAGGATATCAAGTTGTTAGTGAACAAAGTCATCTGAAAGCTGCTACCTCCAATAATGATCAATTGAGCAAAATCATGGAAATATTGTCCACGTTACAATACTCTGGCCAGTTACAAAGGCATACTCCTACTGCTACTTTGGCTCATAAGGGTAGAATCATTCGTGCTCTAAAATCCTCTAACTCCTGTGACCCATGGATCACTGGCTCTGGGGCTTATGATCATATGACTGATTCTAGAGACTTATTCATTTCCTATACATCTTGTAATGGGGATTTGAAAGTCAAAATTGCATATGGCACCTTTCTTCCTGTTGCAGGAATAGGAGATGTCCGAATCTCAGATTCTATGCTTCAAAAAAATGTTCTTCATGTCCCTGAACTTGATTGTCTTTTGCTTTCTGTTAGTTGTATTACCAAATATTACAATTGCTTTGCTAATTTCTACTCTTCTCATTGTATCTATCTTTCAGGACCTATTATCGGGGAAGACGATTGGCAGTGCAAAGGAGTTTGACGGGCTTTACTACATTGAAACCACCCAAGTTGGAAATCTAAGTTCAACTATCGCTTGTAATTCTGTTTTATCTTCAAATAATCTTATGTTATAGCACGTGTTTGGGACACCCAAATATCAAATATTTATGTCAACTTTCCCCAGAAATATGCATGAATAAAATTTCTGATTTTCATTGTGATAGTTGTGAGTTGACCAAGCATCATTGCACTACATATCCTAAATCTATGTATAAACCATCTCGATCATTTGCCATCACACATAGTGATTTGTGGGGTCCTTCCAAGATACCTAACAAAACCAAATCCAAATGCTTTATTTCTTTTCCTGATGACCACACTCGCTTTTGTTGGGTTTATCTATTAAAAGACAAGTCTAAGGTTCCCTCTGTGTTTACCCAATTCCATGCCATGATCAAAACACAATTTGATACCAATATTCAAATTCTTCACACTCATGACGGTACTGAATACTTTAACCATACCTTAAATTCTTTCTTCAATTCCCATGGTATTGTGCACCAATGCCCTTGTAGTAATACCCATCAGTAGAACAGTGTGGCACAAAGGAAAAATAGACATATTCTAGAGGTAGCTCGAGCCATAATGTTTGCATCTAATATACCACAAAATTACTAGGGTGATGCCATTCTTACAGCTACCTATCTCAAACAAAATGCCTAACCGTGTGCTCTTGTTTACTCCACCACTCCAAAAACTCAAGGAAACCTATCCTTTCATCCATTTGTCATGTGACATCCCTCTTAAAGTATTCGATTGTGCTATTTTTATCCATATTTATTCTCATCAACGGAGAAAATTTAATCCCAGAGCTATTAAGGGTATTTTCTTGGGATATGCACATAATCAGAAAGGATACAAATGTTATGACCCCATTACTAAGAAATTTTTTTGTGAGTATGGATGTTACTGTTCGAGGAGACTCACCTTTCTTTCCCCTAGTCTTCAATTCAGAGGGAGCATTTGAGAGAATCTCAAACTTGGCACATAGACCATCATTCTTAATGAACCCCAAGGTAATTCATCCATTCCTTTTGGATTCCCCGTTCCCTACTATTGTTGAGCCAGAAGTAGGAGATTTAGAAACAGAAGGAGAATCACAAAAACAAGCTAATAGAGAACTCTTAGTTTATTCACGAAGGAAAAAGAGGGGGACTGAACAAATTGTCTCTTAGTTTATTCACGAAGGAAAAAGAGGGGGACTGAACAAATTGTCTCTAAGGCACTGCCTGAGTCTGAATTGGTAAAAGATCTTGAACCTCAATCCAATATCAAATAGGTAATCAATGATGAGATATCTGATTTAGATTTACCCATTGCTTCAAGAAAACCTGTTTATTCTTGCACCTTGTATCCTATTGAAAAATTTGTCTCTTATAATGCCTTTTCTCCTACATATCATGCCTTTGTAACTAACCTAGACAGGATAAAAATACTGAAGGATATCCATGAAGCTCTAAAGGATCCAAACTGAAAGCCGCAATTATGGAGGAAATGGAAGCTCTAAAAAAATGACACATGGGAATTGGTGCATCTATCACTCGGAAAACAACTTGTAGGCTGCAAATAGGTGTTTATTGTGAAGAGCAAAACTGATGGATCAATTGAAAGATACAAAGCTTGTCTCGGTTGCAAAATTTCACACAGACATTTGCTCCTGTAGCAAAGTTGAATACAATTCGGGTGCTCTTATCATTGGCTGCGAATCTTGATTAGCCCCTACAACAGCTTGACATCAAAAATACATTCTTGAATATCGAACTAGCAAAAGAAGTTTATATGTCTCCTCCTCTAGGATTTCATGAAACTGATAAATGAGTTTGTCGACTTAAAAAATCTTTATATGGCCTAAAGCAATCTCCAAGGGCTTGGTTTGAGAGATTTACAAAAGTATTAAAGAAAGAAGGATATAAACAAAGGCACTCAGATCACACAATGTTCGTCAAACATAAAAAAGGTAGAAGAACCATTCTCATTGTGTATGTAGACAACATTGTTCCTACTGGAGGTGATGTTGTAGAAATGGAGAAATTGAAGTACATTCTTGTCACACAATTTGAAGTGAAGGATCTGGGGCAAATGAGATACTTCTTGGAGATGGAGATCACTAGATCAAAAAGGAGGATCAATGTATCTCAAAGAAAATATACTCTTGATCATCTTATTGAAGCTGGAATGCTTGGATGCAAGCCTAGTGACACTCCAACAGATGCTAGAGGGAAATTTCTAGATGCTGGAGAGCCAGTTAATAAAGAAGGCTATCAGAAGCTAGTGGGAAAATCAATATATTTGTCTCACACAAGACTAGATATTGCTTTTGTAGTTAGTGTAGTCAGTCAATACATGCATTCTCCCAGAAAGGCCTATTTAGAAGCTATATTTAAGATTCTAAGATACTTGAAGGGGTTACCAAGAAATTTTGTTCAAAAAAGGACAACATGCTCAAATAGAAGTCTTTACTGATGCTGCCTGGGCTGGTTTCACTTATGATAGGAGATCAACCAGTGGACACTGCACATTTGTCTGGGGAAATTTGGTAACATGGAGAAGTAAAAAACAAAATGTTGTTGTGGCTAGAAGAAGTGCTGAAGTAGAGTTTAGAGCTCTTGCTCAAGGCACTTGTGAAGAGTTGTGGCTCCAAAAGCTGTTAAAGGAGTTGTATGTTGATGTCAAGATTCCTATCTAGTTATATTGTGATAACAAGGTCGCTATTAATATTTCTCTCAACCCGATGCAACATGATCGAACAAAACATGTGGAGGTTGATAGACACTTCAATAAAGAGAAGGTAGAAGAAGGCATCATTTGCATGTCTTCTATCTTTACTAGAGAACAAACAGCAGATATTCTTCCAAAGGGTCTACCATATCACGCCTTTGAAGGACTCATTGGCAAGTTGGATATTATTGATATTGTCAGAAGTGGGTCTTAAAGCCCAATTGTTATAGGCCCAATTCTTATGCACAAATATTTCTTCATTATCTCATTATCTTTAAGATTAGATTTATCCTCCTTTATATCTTTTACTGTTTATATCTATCTGGTTTGATTTAAACCAGATTTAGTAGATTCTTAGAGATTTTATCTTTATTTTAGATTTACCCTAGAAGGCCTCTATATGTAATGCTATTCTCAATGAAATAAACAAGTTGTTCTGTGCCAAACACTGCCATGGTATCAAAGCAGCAGTAAATGGCGCACAATGGACTTCAAACAAGCGCTCACAAAGCCGGCAAGAGTTCTTGCCACCGACAGCGATGAAACCCTTAGCTCGCCGTTGGGAGGTGATGACTCAAAAAGGTCGGCTATGAAGGAACAAAAATCTGGAAGCAGTGGCGCATCTTCTCTTAGAGGAGGAGTGCCCGAAAGTCTTCCACAGCCCATGATTCTGCACAAACTCGATGGCAATAATTATTTGCAATGGTCGCGAAATGTTCTAATGTTTGTTAGAGGTAGGGGCAAAGAGAAGTATCTCATTGGCGAAGGGAGGATACCAGAACTTGGAGAGGTTGGCTATGACACTTGGGTAGCCGAAAATGACATGGTTGGTGCACTCTATGGATCTTGAGATTAGTGAAAATTACTTGCTTACTGCTACAGCCAAAGAAATTTGGGATTCAACTAGGAGATCTTTTTTGGTTTGAGAAAATAAAGCAGCTATCTTCCAACTCAAACAAACTCTTTGAAACTTGAAGCAAGGAGAAAAGACCATCACACAATACTATAATGCTCTAAACCGGGTATGGCAGCAAATAGATTTATATGAAATTCGTCAATGGTTGTGCCATCAAGATGAGGTTTACTATAAACAAATTGTGGAAGAAGAGAGAACTTATGATTTCCTTCTTGGCTTGAATAATGATTATGAAGTTAGAGCCAGAATTATGAGTACCAAGCCTTTTCCATCTTTTGAAGAAACTCTCAACATGATAAAATATGAAGAGAGCAGGAAAGAATTGGTGCAATACTCACCTAATGTTCCTCCTGCATAAGTTTCAACTATGGTGGCTAAAGGAGGACTAAACAACAATCAAAGGGGGTAAAAGGTGACCAAATGGTGTGACCATTGCAATAAGAGTGGACACACCCATGACAATTGTTGGAAGATTTATGGGAAGCCCACGAATGCCAAGAACAGAGGAATGATGGTAGGAGGACCTGAATCAGAGATTGCAAATTTCAGCATAGAGGAGCTTTCAATTTGGAAGAAATTCCTTGACAAACAGGTTCAACTCAATACTCAAAATAATAGTAAGACAGATCAAACTACTCCCTCTGTAACTTTGGCTCACGCAGGTATATCCTTGACAACTATTCTTAGTAGTATAGTTCAAAACAAGAACATTTGGGTAGTTGACTCAGGAGCCACAAACCATATTACTGGTTTTAAGGAACTATTTTGTGAATTTACTGCTTATTCAAAGCACACAATGGTAAAAGTTGCTAATGGAACATATACCAAGGTTCTTGGAAAAGGAACGGTCATTATCACTAAAACAATTATTTTGAAGGATGTTTTATATGTGCCTGAGATTGAGTGTAGTCTCTTATCTGTTAGAATGATTGTAAAACAGTTAAGATGCTACGTAATTTTTTATGATATTGGTTGTGATTTTGAGGACTTGGCATCGGGGAGGAGGATTGGCAATGCTAAGGAGTGGAATGGACTTTACTATCTTGAAGGACTCTCAAATAGTAAAGTCGAGCAAATTTCATCTGTTTCTTCTTCAATTTTATCTGTTTCTTCTTTTCCTATTATGTCAAATAAAGATGTGCTATTGTGGCACTGTAGACTAGGACACCCGAATTTTGATTAAATGAAAATTTTGTTTCCCAATTTGATCAATAAAAGCAGTTCAGATTTTTGTTGAGATGTCTGCCATTTCTCCAAGCAAACCAAAAATTCCTATTCCCCACAATAACATATACCTTCTCAACCCATTCGCTCTTATTCACAGTGATGTTTGGGGTCCATCAAGGGTTTTAACCAACTCAAAAGCAAAGTGGTTTGTAGCTTTCATTGATGATCACACAAGACTAACTTGGGTTTTCCTAATGAAGAATAAATATGAAGTTTTCAAAATATTCAAGGATTTTCATGCTTTCATTAGAAATCAGTTTCAAACCTCAATCAAAACTCTCCAAAGTGATAATGGGAGGGAATGTCTCAATTCTAATTTTAGTGAGTACCAAGTGTTCAAGGGATTCATCATCAAACCTCATGTGTCAACACTCCTCAACAAAATGGTATAGCTGAAAGAAAAAATAGGCATCTTTTGGAAGTAGCTAGGGCCCTTTTGATTAGAAATAATGTTCCCAGTTATTTATTGGGGGGGAGGGGGGGGAGGATGCTATTATGACAGCTTCTTATTTGATTAATAGAATGCCTTCAAAAGTTTTGAAATTTGCTACTCCCCTTCAGAAATTCACTGAAATCTATTCAAATTCACCTCTCATTTCATCTATTCCCATTCAAACTTTTGGGTGTGTGGCCTTTGTTCATGTCAATAATGGAAACAAACTTGCTCGGAGGGCTGTAAAATGTGTATTTGTGGGGTATTCTGCTACTCAGAAAGGGTACAAGTGTTATTGTCCCATCACTAACAAAATCTATGTCTCCATGAATGTCAAGTTTTTTGAGCACCTTCCTTACTATCCCAAACCTTCCATTCAGGGGGGGAATTCTGGCAGTGAATGGCATGTTTGTGATCATAATGCACCATTTGAGCATGTTACAAAACCCCAAACATCACCAGCTTTGCCATCTATAATGCCTCTTCCACCTAACACTAACCCTACTAAACCTACACCAGAAAATGATCCTACTAACACTGATTCTGCACCTGAGCAGAATGAAATTATCTCAATTTCTCCCCTAGACAGTTCTGAACCTCCACCAGAAACCCAACCTAAGAAACAGATTCAAGTTTATACTAGGAGGAACAGATATGCTGAAAATCAAGCAAGAGATGATAGTGAGCATGATCCTACTCCTGTGCAGGACCAAGAATCCGTAACTGAGCCAGGTTTTGATGATTTACAGCAGCCAATTACTCTGAGGAAAGGTAAGATATCTTGTACCCAGCATCCTATTAACAGATTTGTATCTAATAGCCGATTGTCATCCAATCTGAAAAATTTTGTTGCTAATGTTGAAAGTGAGAAAATTCCAAATAGTTTTTGGGAAGCAATCATAGATCCTAGATGGAAGAATGCTATTGAAGATGAGCTTAATGCACCTGCAAAGAATGAAACTTGGAAGTTGACTGAGCTCCCTAAAGGTAAAACTATTGTAGGCTGTAAATGGGTGTTCACTGTGAAGTATAACCCAAATGATACTATTAACAAGTACAAGGCAAGACTAGTAGTTAAGGAATTCACACAGACTCATGGTATTAATTACCAAGAAACCTTTGCTCTAGTAGCAAAGTTCAATACAATTAAAGTATTATTGTCTTTAGCTGCTAACCTTGATTGCCCTTTGTTTCAACTAGATGTAAAGAATGCCTTTTTAAATGGAGATCAAGAGGAAGAAGTATACATGGAGGTCCCACTGGGACTGAAAAATACAAGGAATGCTGGAAAAGTGTGTAAGCTGAATAAGTCTCTATATGGGCTTAAAAAATCCCCTCGAGCTTGATTTGAAAGGTTTGCTGGGTAAGGTCTTATGGGTACAATCAATGTCAAACAGATCATACTGTTTGTTAGGCACAATAGTGGTAAGATCACCGTTTTGATTGTTTATGTTGATGATATAGTCTTAACAGGTGACGATATTGAAGAAATTCAGAATTTAAATAAGAAATTGTCCACTCAATTTGAAGTTCAGGATCTTGGAAGTCTCAGGTACTTCCTTGGCATGAAGATCGAAACTAGGAATTAGTGTATCCCAAAGGCAATATACACTGGATCTGTTGAAAGAGACAGAATGCTAAGTGCAAATCCAGTGTACACCCCCCATGGAAGTAAACTGTAAATTGGGGTTCAAGGTGGAGAGCACTCCAGTTGACAAGGAAAGCTACCAAAAATTAGTTGGTAAACTAATTCATGTCACATACACGTCCTGATATATGTTTTCCTATTAGTGTTGCTAGCCAGTATATGAGCAACCCACAGGAAGAGCATTTAAAAGCAGTGTACAGGATATTGAAGTATTTGAAGATGACACCTGGAAAAGGATTGTTTTTCGCCAAAGGAAAAATAAGGAAGATGCAAATTGGGCAGGTTCTAAGGTTGACAGAAGATCAACAACTGGTTTCTATACCTTTATATGGGGTAACCTTGTTACCCGGAGGAGCAAGAAACAATCAGTGATTGCAAGGAGCTCAGTAGAAGCAGAAAACAAAGCATTGGCTCTAGGAATTTGTGAGGGGATGTGGATTATAAGACTCTTGAAGGAGCTCAGAATTGAAATTCCTTCTCCCATTAATGTTTGGTGTGATAGCATGGCCACAATTGGAATTGCTAAAAATCCCATTCATCATGATCAAACAAAACATGTTGAGATTGATCGAAACTTCATTAAAGAAAAGATTGATGCTAAGATAATTGATTTGAAATATGTTTCCTCAAGGAACCAAGTTGCAGATGTGTTGACAAAGGCTCTCACAAGGACAAGGTTCGAGGGATTAGCAACAAGCTGGAAATGATCAACATCTATTCTCCAGCTTAAGGGGGAGTGTCGGAAGTGGGCCTTAAAGCCCAATTGTTATAGGGCCAATTCTTATGCACAAATATTTCTTCATTATCTCATTATCTTTTAAGATTAGATTTATCCTCCTTTATATCTTTTACTGTTTATATCTATCTGGTTTGATTTAAATTAGATTTAGTAGATTCTTAGAGATTTTATCTTTATTTTAGATTTGCCCTAGAAGGCCTCTATATGTAATGCTATTCTCAATGAAATGAACAAGTTTTTCTGCGCCAAACACTGTCAGATATCTATGATCCAACTTGAGGGGGAGTGTAGAAATATCTTGTATTAATTGTGAATATTTGATTAGGATGTGCGGAATCATAGAATCAAACCATATCTTATTAATAGGGTGATTAGGTATTTATTAGAGAAATTCTATTTTTTTGGGTATATATACCATGTTTGTAAGCCCTTGTAATCATATCATTGAGTATGATGAATTTCATATTCCCACAGATCAATAGTAGAGATATATATAGAGCACACTACAATAGTAACAATCTAACATGATAAAAATGGCCAAAAAAAGCCAGAAAATGGAGGGAAAACACACCGTTCCTGCACTCGAGTAGTGTGATCCATAATGGAATTTGGGGATGATTGGATCATCAAAGTTAGAGTATCTCTCCTGATATTTTTTTAGCCGATCAGAGTTCAGTGACCCAACAGGCTGCAACAAAATCAAACGCTTTAGTGACAAAAGAAAAATGCAAAATAAGAATACATAAACTGATTGAGGGAACATTCAAGAAAAGAACCTTTGAGAGATCCCGGTAACAGGAAGGATTAGAAAGATCCAAGCTCTTTGAACTGTAATCAGAAAGAATCCAGGGGAAAACTGGATACTGCCAAGTACGCATAACAGTGATAAAATATTGATCAAATAAAGATAGGTGGCAAGAGATTAACAATAGAAAGTACTGCATTAAAAATGATGATCAACCTGGGTGATATCATTATAGCTACGCCCAGCCAATGTATTGAGCTGCATTAAATATTCGAAATTGCTGATCTGCACAAAGGCAACATGAATTTCATATACTTCTGGGGATGCAAATTAAGAAACAATAGATATCTCATGAACTAAGGCCTACTTCATACCTCCCACCTAGCCCAGCGCTCCATAAGTTGAGTTCTTTTTAAAAGTTGTTCAGGTCTCTGCAAAGAGAAGTTGCTTTTTCAGATTCTTGGACCAAAAAATATCAAATCCATTCCCCAAAGACTTGATCAACAAAGATTAAAATAGAAGAAAACACAAAAAATAGAACTAAAATTCATTTACGTAATACTTATCCTACGACCAGATGGAGAGAGAGGAAAAAGAGAATGAGAGAAGTAACCATAAGGATTCAACCTGGGTTGCCAAATATATGTTGTTTAAATGAGGAGGACGTGCTTGGACAATTGCACGATATGCATTTCTTCGCCCCTCACTATTCTGAAGATGAAAAGAGGACAGAGACAGGTAAATAATTGAAGAATTATCAGTAAAATGGTCAGAATTATACGGCTATTGGGAGCACTAAAAAAGCAACAAATTTAATAAGTACCCCAAAGTCAAAGAAGAAGCTTGACCGGTCAACCATAAAGAGCTCCAAAGCACTTCTTCTAAGGAGATATCTGTCGTAGAAACCAACATTTATACAGGACAAAATCTTCAAAAGCAAAGAATTCAACATTTAAGCAAAAAGAAAGAATTTTTATTGTTTTATAGAAGAAATTTCAAGAAAGTGCACAAAATGCATGAGAAGAGGATAAGATATCCTCCTGAATAAGAAAACCAATAACTAAAGAGAACTAGAGAGAGAAGCAGAGACATAGAGAGAAGCCACAAACATAAACATATCCCATAAAGGCAATGAGGAACCCCTGAAAATTCAAGCATTTCCCACCAACCGAATTCATCAGTAATTTTGCAAGATGTCATTGGTATTAACACTATTCTGTGCTGATGTCTAAACAAGCAACTTCAAAAGGAGCTTCAAGCTTCCAAGTGGATTTCTATATAAGGAAAATTTCCCTAGTAATTAAATTGGTGAAAATAAGACTGATGCAGGACACTGGAAAAAGTAAGGGAGAGAGGAGGAGGAAGGGAGGGAGAAATAGAAGAATTTGAAGGAGAGAGTATATAACCAAGGAGTACTTAAATATTGTTCAATAGGCAAAGTCAGAGTCCATAAGGCTTATTTATAAAGCCCTAATCCGAACGCTGGTTTTGAACTTAACTACTAGAGTCCTGAAAGATAAGAACACTTTACAAATTATTTTAAATCTAACTAAAAGATAAATCCTAATACTAAATCCTAACAGATAAAATTCTTAAGTTGTATTGCATCAGCACAAGCAATTGGATGAAACAACAGGCTGGGTTACTAAGATCGGAAAGGCACTTTGATGTGATTATGTTTTACTAAAACTGCAGCCATACCCATAGTGATCATTTCAACCCAGAAGCTCAGAAATTTATCTACCAGATAGCATGGCCCACATCTAGTCATTGCTAGGAAGGCATTGTTGCCTAAACACTCGAACTACCCCCAACATCAACAATTCACCCTACTTTTGATGTCTCTTTATTAAAGAAATGCCTGGATCCATAAATTCCAACCAATTATACTCCACCCCATTATAACCAGTTACCAAATGCTCAGAAACCAATGGCCACTTTCGATAAAAGAATGATTAAACGGAGGCACCATGCCATTGCTGAGGTCCTAATTCAGTGGCAAGAGTGTGCTATTGAGGATGCAACATGGATGATTTTGTTTGATTTTCAGAGAAAATTTCCAGTGTGTGCTAAGCTGTACCACCTATTAGGGACAACAGTGCTCTTGAGGAGGAAGGTTATGATACAAATAATCTCAAGGGGTGAGAGTTAGTTGTTCTTTCTATATCATTAACAGAGATATTTTAGTCAATTTATCATTTCATCCATTGGTCTTCAAGTATACATTGAAGCATGTGAGTTAATTGCACCAAGTTTTGAGCGATGGAGTTGTGTGAAAGAGTATGTTTTGAATCTATGAAATATGCTTCTTCATTATTCCCTATCTCACTTTCTCTTCCTCGCTCTTTTCTGATCTTATTAGAGGATCTATAACTCCTCTTGGATAGATATCACCAAAGTTAGTGTACTCAGACTTGAACGCAAATATATACAAACAAAAGAACAAATTCATAAACTTTTTTTTTTTTTGGTGAAAGAAAGAGATTACCTGCGGCTATAAATTTGATGAAGAGATAACATTAACCAGCTACGATCCTTTTCTTGGTCTCCTTCCTCAAAACTGGGATCTAGCCCTTCCTTTGGGGTGCTGATCTCACTTTTATCAACTATAAAATTTATCCTTCTAGAGGTCACCTTCAACCAGAGAAGGGTACTATACATTACTCCATATACCATAACTAAGCCAAGAAGACATTCAAAATTCTTCACACATCTTTCCCTCAAAATAAAAGTTTGACGAAATTCCATCAATAAGAATATTTGTGCAAAGATAAAATTTCATGCTTCAAAATATCCCACAAAAAGTTGCCACGTAATACTTCTATATAAAAGTTGCCACATAATTTCGTTTCCAGGAAAAAAGCAAAAGTTACATAAACCATAGAAAAAATACCATAGCAACAAGACTAGCGTTGTGAAACATATGTTTGCCAAAGAACTCTTTAAAAATATATATATGCGGATAAATAAGTTCTACTGAAACTGAAAGAAGGGAATACAAAAAGTAGGAGCATAAGAAATCCTCATATAAAGAAAATAAAATACGTTTTGACATAAAACAACATAAGACAAGTCCTAAATTAAAAATTATTAAATTAAGGAGAGCTGTCCCATCTCTTTGGATGTTAGAAACTGTGATACAGACATTTCTCTCCAACTAGACAAACCTCAGAATCACATAGACCAACCATTGCCACAAAACTTTGTATTCCTTCTGGTTACCAAATCTTTTCAACCGACTTTGGTGGAAATGATCCAAGGTAGCAGACATCAAAACTACTTTCAACACATTTTATAAATTCTTGACTATTTCTCATTTTGACATCAATTCAATCAGACTTGAACCAAACAACTGGAATTTTTCATAACCTAAATTTTAGTAAATTTCACGACCATTTCTTAAATGAATTAAAATTTTAAAAACCAAAATATAGATAAAACAACAAATAGGCAATCGGGTTCCTCATCTTGAACCATGAATATGACCATCATATTTAGCAAATCTTCCATGCTAAGCTTTATTGAATGAAAGTCTCTCCATTTCTCATCTCAATGGGAGAGAAAAACTGAAGCACGTAGTGTTACCTTCTCATCTTATAAAATGAAAAGACTACAATTGAAGACACCAAGTTGAACATATTTATGCTGGAAAACGTTAAATTAAAAAAATGAAGTTATTTTGAAAAACTTGAGGACAAAATGTTTTAACTTGAAATCCTGAATTACTTCTATGCAGTTTAAACTTTTCAGTCGTTGGATCCTTCATTTAATTTCAAATTTAAGTTACATGGAAAAATTAGATTTCAGAACCTCAATTAAAACTTTTTGTCTTCATGTCATTGAAAATAATTTAAAAAATTTAACGTCTTTCAATATAAACAACTTCAACTTAGGTTTTTAACTATAATTTTTTTCTCAATTTTTTTAGGTGAAAAGGCAACATGACAGACTTTATTTTTCCTCACCCATCATGTCAAGCGGAATGACATCCAATGAAACCAACGAGCAAGATTTACAGAGCATGCCAAGCCAAAAGGAGGGAATCCAATTGTGACAGATAGCATTTTTCTCCAATCCTTTTCACTCACTTTTCTTGAACTTTGCTTCATCCCTACCAGTAACCCTATATATTTACCAATTTACACTAAAAATTGATATAAAATGCAAGGCAGACACAAAGACATACTTCAAAAAAATCTACTATGAAACCTCAGCAATATCTTCAGGACAGTTTCCCTCATAGGTGAGTTTCAAATGTGGAACTATTTAGATCATTGTAAAAATTACAAAGTAAATAATTTGGTCTCCAATTGAGTTAAATATGTTTAGCTTTAGTCCTTAAATATTTAGTGAATAGACGAGTTAGTCCAAAAAAAAATAACAAATTCATAGCATGTAAAGGACTAATTTGCTTCAAGTGTTATTTTCAGTGACTGTCCTCTGTACTCACTAATTTTTTAGTGACTAAAGTTAAATGGACAATCAAATTCACAAACCAAATTGTTAGTTTCCTTTCAAATATAACTTCCAACTTAAGCCAATAAAACTTACTTGGAAGGTTCCTTGAACAACCTTAAGTGGCCGGACCATCGTTGATGGTAGCTCGAGAACAATTCTTTCATCAAGTTCACTAGGAACATACCCAGGGGCAATGGCAGACGAATTCTGGACAAAATTTTCATCACTTGCAAGTTGAGTAACAGTTGATTCTACAGATGCACGAAGGGTTTGCTCAGTTGATTCAGGAAGTCTAGGCTCATTCTCCCCTTTCAGCTCAATATCATTGATCATACCATCCCCATTCACAATTTCTGTGCGTTCTTCATCTTCATTGACTTCCTCCATCGAGATTGCTTCCGCTGACAATATCGGAGTACTCTGATCCTTTTTCTCCTCAGAATAGTCATCATAATTGGCAGCAGCACCTAAATGATCAGTCCCTTGGTAATTCCTCCTCAAACATTGTCTCATCCTTGAAGAACTTTCCATAAAATCTAGCTTCCAGAAAACCTAAAAATTTTAAGATTAAAATAAATCACCAAATAAATTTATACTAAAACGTGATTTTCTTACATAGAAGAAAATTTTAATTAAAGAGAGTATAAGCTGGAAACAGAAGAAATCCTTTAAAAAAAATTCCTAAAGGAAAAGAAAAGACAAATAGAAATACCAAAGCCTCAGCTCAAAAGAACCATCTCCCTCCTCCACAAGAGAGAGAGAGAGAGAGAGAGAGAGAGAAATAAACATCCCCCACTACAAAAAAAAATTTTTAAAGGCTTTTGACAAGTAAAAATGGCAGGAATACAAGCTAGTTTGCCAGAAAATGTAATGGCTGAACTTGCCATGTAAGTTTTAGAATTTTGTTCAGGCAACCCGAAAAAGTAAGCAATGTGCATCCCCATAGATTATCTTTCTCCTTACTCATAAAAGACAGCATCTATGGCCAGAAAAAGGTGAGAAGATACAAATAATGGAAAGTTCAGCAATGCCAGTTTGAAAAGCACATCACAACATACACGAGGTGGGTTGTATAATTGATCTGCTAAAGGCCCAAAAAGACTTCTCATCTCCACTAACTGGTGAATGAGTTTTCTCCATGCACGAATTCCAATATGTATCCGATGCCAGGCAATTACATCAACTTGAGCACGCCTGTCAATCTATGAAACAATAAATTTAACATTAGTAAGGCCATTCTCAATAATTAGAAAACCACAGTAACAACTTGTGAACAAACCTCAGATCGTTGCATATTCCTTGCTAGCGCAAAACTGGCAACAAGAACAGCAATAAATTTATAGGATAAAGCATTAAAATCCTTCCCATATACTGACTTCGTATCAACTGGCTGCAAACATTCCATCCAGGCAACTCCCATAGCTTCAGAGATATTCCACCTCTTAACACGCTCCGCATCACCAGCACTTCTTCGCTGTGCAGATGTAGCCATTGCAACAGCACTAAGACCTCTTCCAGAACCAACCTTTGCAAATCGTTCACAATCACGAGCAGCTGCCAGAGCAGCAGCTTTTGCAGCAGCTTTGTCCTTGGGAAGTGGTGGTGCTTGACCAGGGACTTCCAAAGGCTTTTGAAAGCTTGAAAATGTATGAAGCCTAACTTGTTTGCGCTCCAGAAGTGAGGTATCACGCCTAAGATGTGCAGGTGTTGCAGGAGCTGGGGCTTCACCACCTGAAGCACCAGCTGCAATCATTGCCAACGCCATTGCCGCAGGTGGAGATGCAAATGCAGCAGCCCAGGCTGCAGATATCATAGCAAGAGCAGCCTGAAAGAAATAACAGATCCATGGCCAGATTAATGCAGCTAGATCAAAAAAATTAATTAATACCTAGCACGATAAGGAATATCTTCAGTGCATAACAACTTTCTTTCTTGAACATCCATTGCTGCAGAAAAAATCATACGCGTAGGCACATAGAACTGAATAACAGAAACATAAAAAGTGTGTTTCAGTTTTGATGGTCAACACTAAGTTACGAAATAACCATTATAACCTTCTGAAATTAATGTGATCAATAGCTGTCCATATGTGTAAATGCTAGCTCTGGCGTTTTTATGCTGTAGTACTTTTGAGTACAGCCATGTAGTATAAAGAATTACCTTATACCTTGAACAATAGCATAGCCACTGTATGTTAGAATACACTAGATACATTTAACACAAAGGTTTCTCTCCCATCTCGCATTTATTATGGCATCAGAACCTTGGAGGGAATAACTTAAGGTTACTTACAGTCAATGGTGAATTTTCTCTCTCTTGTAGCAGCTCTATCCTTTTATCAACTGTTAAAAGGGAATTAGGGGGTAGAAGTAATTAGGAAAGGGAAGGGGTACTTAAGGAATTAGCTATAAACCTCTATTATAATAAATAGGGGAGGATATGAATGAATTAGTATTTTGATGTTATTGTGTTTCTGAGGCTTTTGCCATGCATAGTCAACCATGAGGGTAATGGTGATGGCCCCAATGCTGATGGCCAAAACATTGCCGTATGCTTAGAAGCCATTCATAAGATGATTGATTATATACATTGCATTATATTTTTCAAGCAAATTCAATAAGAATATGTTAGGAACCTGCAAACCTGATGATATAACAAAGACAGCAACAAAGATTGAGGGAAATGCTGGGTTTTGATACTGTTTCATATAACAAAATACACCAAATCAACTTCAAAAAACAGGCACTGATTCTAGCCAAAACCCAAATCCCTATTACACCAGAAATCAAACAACAAAGATTAAAACTGAACAAACAAACTCACAAGCAAGACAATGACCCTGGCATCAGAGAGGCCAGAACTCTCCTCACAGCACTCTTACGTTCAAAATGACAGAACTGAACTCCCCTCTCTCCAGACAGAAGATTCTAAACCATAAAAGTGATCTCCACTCCAAAATACTCCCCATACTTGTATCTGCCTATCCCATCACTTGTCTCCATCCTTTCTTCCTCTTTGAGTATAAAGTTGTGCAATTCCCTTGACCAACAGTTTCTCTCTTCTTAGCACTTCTATTGTGGGTCTTAGGAAAAGTCTCAACCTTCTCTTGACAAAAGGCTCCATCATTACATTTCATGATTCACTTAATCGTCCCTAGTCAAATATTACTGTGAACTAGGACAGCAATAACATAGCGAGACTAGTATGTAGGTAGACATATGACCACAGTTATGGATATGAGATATTAAGTCATCACATGGGTACTTGTTAGAGAACAAACATACTTGACTAACCCATGATGAAAATGCTGCATAAATTGCTGAAAATGTGTCCTAAACAATTCTCATGGTAGCCATGATGTGTTTGGTCTTTTGACCTGAAATCATCATGGTTCCCTACATGAGGAGCCATACACTTTGATACCTTACATTACTTGTAACAGGGACGGCCAAAAAGGTGGTGATCAAGTATATCACAAATCATGCAAAGTATTGGAATGGGCCAAGATTACCCTAGCCCATTTCAAATTACAGTCTTTATTTATCTCTTTTATTCCTCTGATTTGATTAGATTTAGATTTGTTTTTAATTTCCTAATTTCTTGCCTTGATGAGGGCTTTGATATGATTCAGTGTTATCTACTCATCACTATATGCACCCTTTGTTATTCAGTGAATTGATCATTAGTTTCTGCCCTAATTTCTCACATGGTATCAAAGCCGGCTGTCGGCAATGATCCCTGGGCAGATTCCATTCCAAATAGGCGCCTATGCTGCCGACGGTGGAAACAAAAATCCACCACTGGCTGGTGAGACACTACAACAGGAGACTATTTCGCACCAAACAGCACACTCCTCTAGCTCTTCTACTCCTCTCATGTCCAGCCATGGTGGAACTGGTGGCAGCGGCTTGGGTTCATCAAGTGTTGTGCATCCCTCTGCAATTGGTGGACCTGAAATCTCAACCCCAGTGATGGTGGTTCATCGCTTAACAGGCAGTAACTACCTACAATGGTTGAGGAATGTTTTGACGTTCATTCAAGGGAAAGGCAAGGAGAAATTACCTCTCTAGTGAAGCCCTAGTTCTTGAACCCAGTGACCTTAGTTATAAGTTGTGGTTAAGTGAGAATAATATAGTGACGACATGGTTGATACATTCCATGATCCTAGAAATCGATGAGAACTATTTGATGGCTACATTGGCTAGGCAAATCTAGGAATGAACAAAGAAAACCTACTCTGTCCGAGAGAATTATGCTGCCTTGATTCAAGTTGAACAGCTCCTTGAAGGCCTCAAACAAGGAGAAAAATCTGTCACCATCTATTACAATGCTCTCTCCAAACTATGGCAGCAAGTTGATCTCTATGAGATCATGAATGGACATGTCATGAGGATGAGATAATCTACAAAAGGGTGGTGGACAGAAGATGCGCTTAAAAATTCCTGATTGGCTTGAACAGCACTTATGTGGAAATACATGGAAGGATCATGGTATGCGTCCAATTTAATCTCTTGAAGACACTGTCAACATGGTGAAGTGTGAAAAAAGTAGAAAGGAATTACTGCAAATTGTTCCTATAGTTCCAAGTGCAGAAATCTTAGCTATGGCCTTAAGAGGGAATACACTGGTGGATTAGAAGGGAAAGAAGCCAAACAAATGGTGTGAACACCGCAATAGGAATGGACACACCAAAGAAACATGCTGGAAACTACATGAAAAACCCCCTAATGTCAAGCAACGGCGAGAGGCATGCTTGTGAACTCAGAAACTGATATGGCAATATTGAGCAGAGAACATATGATGGCACTAAAGAAGCTCAGTGTAAAACCAGAAAATCCAGCTGCACATACTGCACAGGGTGAGAAATCTATTCTATCAGTTACCCAAACACAGGCAAGTATGTCATTAACAGCTACTCTTAGAGCTAGTGTGAAATCTACAAATATATGGATTGTAGACTTAGACCATATTTTTGGTTTCCAAGAGCTGTTTGTTGAATTTCATACATTCTGTGAGTATACTAGTGTGAAAGTTGCTAATGGTACTTATGTAAAGGTGTGTGGTGTTGGGACCATAAGAATTACGGGGGAGATTGTAATTACTAATGTGCTCTATGTTCCTAAAATTAAATGTAACCTTCTATTTGTTAAAAGGGCAGTTGTGCAACTTCAGTGTTATGTTAATTTCTTTACTACCTGCTGTATTTTTCAGAATTTGACTTCGGGGAAGAGGATTGGAATTGCTAAGGAATGGGAAAGTCTATACTACTTTGGAGGATCACAAGATTCTAAAGATGTTGTTTCTGTCTTTTCTGCAAATTCAAATAAAGACATTATGTTATGGCATTATAGGTTAGGCCACCCTAGTTTTGGTTATATGAAGTATCTTTTTCCTGAACTCATGAATAAAATTGATGACTTTCATTGTGACATATGCAAAATTGCCAAATCTACTCAGAATACCTTTTCTCCTTCTCCATATAAACCTACACATCCTTTTGCTCTTGTTCATAGTGATATTTGGGGTCCATCCAAAGTTGATTGCTTCTCTAAAGCTAGATGGTTTGTCACATTCATTGATAATCATACCTGTCTCACTTGGGTATGTTTAATGAAACAAAAGTTTGATGTGCTTGATATCTTCCAAAAATTTCATGCCTTCATACAAAATCAATTTCAGACATCAATAAAAATTCTTTGAAGTGATAATAGGAGAGAGTATCTAAGTGGCAGTTTCCAAAACTATCTTGAAACTCATGGGATACACCATCAAACATCTTGTCCTTATACCCTCAACAAAATGGGATTGTTAAACACAAAAATAAACATCTATTAGAAGTTGCTAGATCCCTAATGTTTACTCACAATGTTCCAAACTTCTATTGGGGGGATGCTGTCCTAAATGCCTCCTATGTCATCAATCACCTCCCATCTAAGATCCTAAATTTCCAAACTCCTACTCAAAAATTTTGTGAACATTATCCTAATAATCACCTGTTTCCCTCTTAATGTCGGCAGGTGTTTGGGTGTGTTGCATTTGTTTATGAAAAATCCAGCAAATTGGAACCTAGAGCTGAAAAATGTATCTTTCTTGGTTATTCATCCACCCAAAAAGGCTATTGGTGCTACTCTCCTGTTTATCACAAATTATATGCTTTCATGAATGTCAATTTTTTGGAACATGAGGCATATTACCCCAAATTATCCATTCAAGGGGAGAAACACAACAGTCAATGGCTAATTTGTGGCAGATTTGAACCACTCCAGATTAGTTCTACACCTATGCCATTTGATTCTGGACCTCAACAACCTCAAAATTCACATGATTTTCCTGAATTTGAGCAAAATAGCCCTGTTGTTTCTAGCCGTGACTCTGATACATCAGAAAATGCCCTAAACAATTCCCATCTTGAACCTAAACCTAACCATACAGACCCTACTACCATTGAGAGCCCTCATATAACTGAATCTGGGGTGGAAGTACCCAATATGCAGGAAATACAGCCAAAGATAAAGACATATTCAAGGCAAAACAAGGGCACTATTCAACAAGGAGATGATCCCATTCCTACGCAAGACCTTGAATCTATACTGGAGACAAATTCTGATGATTTGCACCAGCCTATTGCTTTAAGGAAAGGGAAGAGATCATATACTCAACATCTCATAAGCAAGTATGTATCTTACAACAATTTATCTCCTAGTTTGGGAGCTTTTGTTGTAGTATATCTGAAGAAAAAACTCCATCTACATCTCAAGAAGTAATTACTGATCCTAAGTGGAAAGAAGGAAGCAATAACTGAAGAGTTGAATGCATTGTTAAAAATTGGAACTTCAGCGATAACAGGCCTTCCTAAAGGGAAAACAATAGTGGGATGTAAGTGGGTATTTACCATCAACAATAATGCTGATGGTAGTATTAGTAGATATAAGGCCAGATTAGTTGCCAAAGGGTTTATTCAAACCTATGGCATCGATTTTGAGGAGACATTTGCCCCAATAGCTAAGTTTAATACCATCAAATTGCTTCTTTCTCTTTCAGCCAATTTAGAGTGGCCACTTCATCAATTAGATGCGAAGAATGCATTTCTAAATGGAGACTTGGAGGAAGAGGTATACATGGAAATCCAACAAGGATTAAAGAATTCTCCTAATGACACAAAGGTATGTAAACTTCGAAAACCTTTATATGGGCTTAAACAATCTCCACAAGCCTGGTTTGAAAGGTTTACTTGTGTTGTTAAGAAGCTTGGTTATGTACAAAGCTAGGTTGATCACACTATGCTTGTTCAATGCTCAAGTGGAAAAAAGACCATACTTATTGTTTATGTTGATGACATTCTAATTACTGGTGATGATGCTATAGAGATAGATTCATTAAAACAAAACTTAGCTACTAAATTTGAGGTCAAAGGCCTGAGCAGTTGAGGTATTTCTTGGGAACAGAGGTGGCAAGATCCCATAAAGGGATTAGTGTGTCACAAAGAACATACACATTGGATCTCTTAAAGGAAACAGGGCTGCCTGGTGCTACACCAGTGATACACCCATGGAATCAGATTTTAAAAATGGCTTGAAGCAAGAAGAAGCACCGGTTGACGTAGATATCGAAAACTGGTTGTAAAACTAACATACTTGTCACACACTCGACCAAATATTAGTTTTCTAGTTAGTGTTGTCAGCCAATTCATGCATAATCCGAGAGAAGAGCCCATGGATGCAATATACGGGATTTTGAAGTATATGAAAATGACTCCAGGAATGGAGTTGTTATTTGCCAAAGGACATCAAAGAAATGTTGAAGTTTATATTGATGCTAATTGGGTTGGATGAGTAACAAATAGAAGGTCTACCACTGGATATTGCACATATGTTTGGGGAAATTTGATAACTTGGCGAAGCAAGAAGCAACATGTTGCTAGAAGCATGGCTGAGGCAAAATATAGAGCTCTAGCTTTTAGGATTTGTGAAGGGATTTGGATTACATGAATTTTGAGGGAATTGGAAATTGAAGCACCGAGTCCTATCAAGGTATGGTGTGACAATATGGCAGCCCTAGGAATTGCAAAAAATCCAATTCAATGTGATAGTATGAAGCATTTCGACGTGTATAGGCATTTCATCGAGGAAAAGGTTGAAGCAAGGATCATTGATCTATCCTATGTGTCTCCAAAATTCCAAGTGGTAGATATCATGACTAAGGCATTAGCAAGGATGAATTTCAAGGAACTAAAAAGCAAGCTGGGAATGATAAATAGCTATTCACTAGCTTGAGGGGGGAGTATTAGAATAGGCCAAGATTACCTTAGCCCATTTTAAATTACAGTATCTGTCTTTAGTTATCTCTCTTATTTCTCTTATTTGATTAGATTTAGATTTGTTTTTAGCCTTTGATGAGGGATTTGATATGATTCGGAGCTATCTCCTCATCACTATATGGACCATTTGTTATTTAGTGAATTGATCATCGGTTTCTACCTTAATTTCTCACACAGAAATGTGAATTATTTTGATGGGATTTTGTCCCTTTTGTAAAGGATAAGTGATACCTAAGGGCCCCTTGATTGAGTGGGACTAAGAAATGCATGGTCATGTTGAACTGTGTCTATATATGATATGATTCATTTGTTTTTAAGTTAGTACAATCAGGGATCAAAAAACATAAATTGAATTATAAAAAGGATAATGCATTTCGTGCCTCATGTTCAATCTTGACATCTAGACAAAAGAGATTATACTAGTTGAAACATTGATCACAGGCATTCTTCTCACTTGAATGGCAATGATATATTGCTAAATACTGCTCACTGTTTCTGATACTACAATAAGTTTTATTTTATGATAACTGCCAAAATGATACTACCTCTAGTTTCGAATATACGGAACAAATAACTAATTTACACAAATCAGAGAAAACAATTAAAAGTAGTTAAGATCATTAAATTTGTCACAAATGATTTTTTTTTTAAATACCCCCATTTAATGCCTGAAACTCATATCATGTAATTAATGTTTCACTACTATATTTTCTCTCTCGAATGTAATTAATAAGGGGTAGTATAGGAAAAGATTATTAAATGCACCAAACAATCCACATATGTACCTTATATTTTGAACCAAGGCAAATCCCTCCAAAGTTTCTTATATTAGAGCCTAGAGGAAGTAAAAGCCTACAAGGTTGCACGCAAAGTACGGCAAATTTGAAATTAATGTGGTCTAAATAGGATTCCTAGTTAGACTAGAGATCTTAAGAATTTAGCCCAATATAATATAAGTTAATACTATAATACTAAAATTATATTATGTTATAATATATTATTTAATATTAAAATAATATTAAATCTTTTCCAACTTAATTAAATCCATGCTACATTCTATTTGGGTTTCATTATTGACGATAGTAAGAGTAGAACATTAACCAAAACCCCAATAGCCTCCTCGTCCTCTGTTGGGCTACAGTCCATAAGATGGCTGTGACTAAACCCTATGCCCTGTTTGGTACGCAAGTGTGATGATAGAAACGGATATGGAACTGGATTCCATCTAGACGTATGTTTGGTGTACTGGAGGCATCAAAATGCTGGAAGTGGACTTTCATAGGGGTGTCAATGGAAGTGGTTCACTTCCATGGAAATGAACTTTTTCTGTCTATTATACCCTCAAATATTTGATTGATTAACCATTTTGTCCCTCCAACTGTTTAATAGCATCGGACATCCCTCTTTCTCCACCACCGCACCTCTCTTTCTCCCCCATGACACAGACATGATGACTTCCCTGAACAACACTACTGATGACGAGGAGGACAGCAGGTTGAACGGCAACGACAATGGCCTTGCTACCATGACCGTGAGATTTGCTTAAAGATTTGTATCTTCCTCATTTTCTAGGTTTGACACCATCAACAGCTATGGGATTTTGGAGTTCTTCACTGTTGCAAAATTGTTAGCCAAATCTGTAATCAACTTCCAAATCTTCAATGTTGCAAAACTGATCGATGGTTTTTTTGTTGTTGTATAAAAATTGCAAAAATGATCTATAATTGACACCATAGATGCTGTGGGTTTTTCCTGTAAATGGTTTTTGGAGTTCTTCAATTTCTTGTGCAATTTTCTGGTTGTCAAAGATGGCGGTGGGCCATGCTGTGGTTTGCGGGAGCCTACGGTTTGGTTTTCAAAAAGTGGCTGGAGGTGGTGGTCCATGATGATTTCTGGTGGTGTTTGTGGTGATGATGGTGGTTTTGGGTGGCCTTTCAGGGTGGTTCTTGGCAGCGTTTATGATGGTCTGTTTATGCAAATAGTTTCTTTTTTTAATTTTAAAAAGGGTATTTTAGTCTTTTGATATTATAAATACAAATACTAAACAAAAAATACCCAATACTTTCATCGTCAAACCAAACATACTTTTAAACATTTCTTCCACTTCCACTTTCTTCAAAAACACCTCCACGAACCAAACAAGGCACTAGTGTTATAAAATCAAACCTAAGGTTATGCATCATACACATGAGATAATGCCTTGATTTTCAAAATACTGTCCTCATTAAATATTAGAGTAATATTTGGTAGTATCACTTCGAGGACTTTAATACTAGTTTTGAATTGGTTTTGAACAAGGCTATAAAAGGTTTTAAAAATGTGAACTGGTGGAGACTGGGGTAGTATGGTATATCCAAGTTCCACATTAAGTGGTATGGGATACTCAATGGGGTATTTAAGAATAGCTAGATTTTGGAAGAGATTCCCCATCCAATTTGGGTATCCATCAATGGTATCAGAGCTTGGATGTTGACTATTTCGGAGAAGGCTACCTATTGAGAGTTTTGACTAGTGGAGGAATTCTAACCAACGGGAGAGTCGAGTAAAGTGTCTTAGTATGCAGCCGTCAAGTCGTTGGCTCTTAAAGGGGGCCAATTGATGTAGAGTTGTAGACAAAGTATGGGATACCCAAGATAGGGAACCCTCCCCCCAAAAGCTAACTATTGAAATGAGAAAACTAACCAACTTAAACACCTCATTGAGTATCCTATACTACTCAATATGAGATTTGAGTATCTCATATTACCTAAGTCCCAATTATGGACAATCTCTGTTTTTACCATGAAAAGATGACCTAAATTAATCTTGTATGATCATCAACAGATGTAACAAACCATCTTGCTCTACTTAGGGTTTTTCTTTGAGATGGTCTCCAAATATAACTATGCACAAGAGTTAAAGGTTACTTCTGTTTCTTCTCCCCTCTAATGTACACAAGAGCACACTATGAACACTTCAAATAATTATTTTCATTGAAACGATAACCTGTGATATGGTTTTAGCCAGAGTTTGTCATATCGTTACAGTTTCATGGCTGTTTGCTTGGGTAGGAGACACTGAGGCAGACATTGGCTTAGTGTTTAGGGGTCTCATGGAGCTAGATAGAATCATTGTGACCTTTTATGGCTCGAAAAGATCACACACCTACTAAAGCCCATTGATCTGTACAGAGATCACACGCCTAATCATATTACCTAACAAAATTTTAAATTTAAAATATCTAATAAAACCAATCCTATCTAGGAATAAGGATATAAGTGATGAGTAGAAAGAAACATGCATAAAATTACTATTTGTAGCTAATGGCCCAAAGAGGTTATGGCTTCAGCAGAGATATCTGCATGCAGACAACATCTGTACATCCAGATCAGTGTCCTTCATGGAAATTTGTGCCAAACATGTTTTATTGATCTAATCATGCTATCCAGCAATATGCATGCACATATATCTGATTCAGTGTTACATATACATGCTTATAAAAATACCTCTATTGGCAGGGCATCAGCAGCCAATGCACGATCATCAACAGTGAGAGGATTTAAACCATCAGCAGTAGCTAGTTCATGAATTCCAGCCAAAACAGGCCTCCACCTCCTTAAAACAGCAACAAATGGGGGTACAACAGCCTCAAGGTACTGCTTACGGAGAGGCTTTAGGTCTTTGCCCACAGCATGATATACCTGCTGACAAATTGTACTGTGATAACTACAATGGCTGTGCAGAATAAAAAGATAAATGACATATACCTTATACAGTAAGAAAAAATAATATATTCAGTGCTGAAAACACGAACCTCAGAATAAAGCACAGAAGACGCTACCAAAACTCTTTGTCTCTTAGAATCAGAAAGTGGCATGTTGAGAACAGGTGAGAGAACACTGTTTAAAAAAGAGTGAATAATTTAATATACCACCAACGTTTTCTCATTTTACATGTCTTTGAAAAATTGTTCAAATAATGCAGAAGAAAAAATGAAAAAATAACTGTTTTCTATAACCAGAATGTATGAATTAAATACTTACATAGGTGAGACTTGAGGGTAACAAATACAGGACGCTGATAACAATGAAGTAATGGTAGTTTAAATTCATCAAAGATATATATAAATACACACGCACGCACACAAACATGCATATATTCACCTATATTTTAGGATATATTTTATCACTATGCATACAAAATAAAGCTAACAATGGTGGAACAGTAATAGGAGTTTTCACTTTCCGTCATAGTATAGAAAGGCAATCAAAGAAAGCATAGTTAATCTGATTGATACCAAAAAATAAAATATTTAAAAATATTTCAAGGGAGAAAAAACTAACTCAGAAGATATAAAGGACCAGCTGATTCTAAATGTCTGAAGACTGTCAAATTATAATAAAGCTATTCATGGACCTTTAGTTACCAGCCTAACCTAGTTAACAGCTTAACCTTTTGAGTTGAAAAGTCATTGACATGGTATTAGAGCCAACATAGCTCTACATCTTTTATTCATAATGAACATGGGAGGGCGCTTGACCCTAGATCTATTAGCTAGTACAACAAACAACACACAAGAACGACACATAACAAGTGACATACACCCACAAGCAGAATTAAAACACACAAAATAACATAAAAACAACAACTAATTCCAAAGCCATGTATCATATGTATACAACACACTCATATTTGGTTTTTTGAACTGTCCTGTGGTGCATTTTTTGTTTAAGATAAATGAAATCTACCTACCTGGACAAAAAGAAAGATGACAAATTGAGATTCTATTTCTAGGGTAAATCAAATTTTTTATAAGATTGCACAAGAAAATTAAAATAGTGCAACTTAAGTATTGGCTGACCATAGAGAGGGAAAAAGCATCTCATAGTAGCCAAACATAGTGGAACTTCTCCAAGTAAATAGTTATTATGAAGCTATTCATCAATGGATTAACTATGGGCATGAAATAAGATAAACATCCAAGGTTGTTTACCTCCACAACAGTGCCGAGCGGGGTTTCCTCCCTTCACGCATCCCATCCTCAATACTTGCATTCCTCATCAACATATGTTCTTCTCCATCATCTTCTTCCCTCATTGATAGAAGAACCATCCGAAGCATGCACAGGAAAGGTTGGTCACTGTCTAATAATTGGTATAATGCAGCCATCCCTCCCATTCCAGTACCTGACCCCCCACCTATACCAAGACCACCACCAAGCCCAGACTCATCCAGCAATAATGCTTGGAGCATTGCCACAGACTTCCTTACCAAAGGAAGTTCAAGCCAGTTGCCATCAGCATCTTTCTCCAAAGCAGAGTTCCAAGAATCCCATCCACTCCCACCACCACCAAATTGAGCTGTCTTTGATGGAAGCCCAACACCATACCACAAACGGCTCCTATATTCCCAGCCATCAGCTATATCCTTAGCACAAGACCCATATGACACAAAAGCACAAGAAACAGATCCGTAAGGTTCAGCTGCAGCAGCAGCAGTAAGCCTTTCCATCACTGAAGCAGAGATCTGACCATTTGCATCAGGCATTGAAGAAAGGATCTGTCAATTGTAACAACAAGGGTCACCAATATAAAAAATAACACATGACTAGAACAAAATAAAAAGCCTAAAAAACTAATATAATATAAATTTACAAGAAAGTAAGAGAACTCAAACCATAAAAAATTTTTTAAAGTCCAAAGGACAAGTACATAAAATAGAGCAGTTGAAAAAAAAAACTATTATAAAAATTAAAAATAAAATCCATGCTCCCTAAAAAGGTATAAATATTTTTTTCCAAAGAGGCTTCATGAAATAGAGGCTGCCATGCAACCATTGCAAGGATTTTGAAAGAATGACAGAAATATCACTGAAAATGCATAATTACAAAACTTCACAACCAACTTATTATGACACATTACATGCACCTCTAATTCAAGATTACAGCATGCATACATTTAGAGGGAGTCCTGAAGAATCACTAGGTAAAGATCTTTGATCATCCACAGCTTCTGTTGATTCTCTGATTGTAGACATTGAAGTTGAGCTGTTATTGAGTGGATACAACCCAGAAAGGGGTGATGGGGAAGTATCTACAACACGTGCAGAAGAGAATTGTTTGCTTTGTAACCGTAAGTGATCCTCAACAAGCATAAGTATCACAATAGCATTCTCTACCAAAGCCACAGAAAGCTGTGCAGCATTATCAGCCTCTGCCTTAGCATGTTCAGGTGACAACCCCTCAGCTGCAACACCAGCAGCTGCCGCAGCAATAATTTGAGTCTGTAAGGAAAAGCTAAATGTAAACTTCATTCCAGCTTTTTCTCACTCTCTTGAAAGAAAAACCATAAATATAATATAAAGAACTGCATTCTTGTAAATATGATTTTGTTTTCTAAGTGTGCTTAGGCATAAGTGAAGGGATTTACTGGTCATTTAGTACACATAATGGAAAGAAATGGAAAGCAAAATATGCTAGAAAATCCTTACCTGAAGCTGCAATTCCCTGGCAGCAAAGTCCAACAAACCACCTAAGAGCCTCCTCTTAAATATAGGTAATGATTCCTCACGTCTTCAAACCAAAGAAGAAAAGTCATACAATGACATATATCAGATATAGTAAACTGTACATGCAAATTATTTCACCAACACAAGAAAAAAATGCACTTCTATGAGAAAACTTAGCAGAACTCTTCCTCAATATTCTTCAGCCTTTTTCACACAGCTAAAGTTGGATAATGACCATGTATTCTGAAAGAGGTTTTGAAGTCTTTGAAAAGTTAAGATAAAGTAGAATAAATAGAGTAATTCAAGAATGTCCCATATGTTATCATTTGTGGCACCAAATATTTGTATAACCAGTCCCTGGCATAATTATATTATTTAACTTCCATCAATAAGAATGAAGCAAAGACTGATACCATTTTTCTACTTCCTAATTTAGTCTGCATTTTCACTCAAATTCAGCTCTTACCAGTTACCAACACCTCATCCAACTTCAAGAGATCCTTAGAACTTGTAACTTTCAAAGGGCCAGCATATATTTTTCTCAGTTCTATCAACTACCACCACAGCTCGAGAGGTTATGTGGTTGCTATACCAGTTGTGTATCTATTCACAAAACATGGCTTTAAAGGGTTCAGTAACACAAAGGTAGACAAAATTTTGTGGCAATGGACCATTTATGGGGTGGGTTCTCTTGGTCACTGGTTGGAGAGGAATGCTAGCATCTTCATGGGCATATCTTTGCCTTTAAATTTGTTATGGGCTCATGACTTCTCTACAGTGCTCTACACATGGTCAATTTAAGAGATTCACTATTTCTGACATGCAAAGAGATTGGACGACTCAGTTTCACTAATTGGTTTTTAATTTAGGACATTTTTTATTTTTTTTAATATGGAAAAGAGAGAAAGTATAAAAAACTACCCCACAACTACAACAACAACAACAAACCTTATCTCACTAAGTAAGGTCAGCTACATAGATCACACAATGCTATTGAGCTTTATCAAAAACTAACTCTTCATATATATATATATCATTCACCACAAAATCCTACTTTATAACTTCCTTAAGTGAGTATAAAAAATTACCCCATTAAGGGAAAAAAAAAAAAGATTAGAGATTCTCTCCAAACAGGGGCGAAAAATATGCAGGCTTTATCTCAAAAAGGCTTTCCCATCCCTTTGAAGATCCAAATGAGACACCCCCTTCAAGAAACCTTTAAGTCATAAAGCCTTATATGGTCCTCGAGTATGAAGAGATGGTTAATGGTTGCAAACTTCTAAAGCATATCAGTCAAACATTAGGTGATAAAGTCTAATAGGGTCTTCAAGTATGAAGCTGATCATTTGTCATAATTTTATTAATTATTGTCATCCAAAAGCCTTACCTTAGAACAGGCCTTGACTCTCTAGAAAAAATTTGAACCCAGAAAGAAATATTTGGACTTCAAATAAAAAAATTTAAGGAAAGAAAAACAAGTGAAAGAACCCAAAGAATCTAAATTCAAATCCTTCTATCAAGCAACAAATAAATTCAGAATGAAAAAACTCTAGCATCAAGATTTCTCAAATGGTGAACCTTCCAAGAACAATGATTACTTTGTCAATTACGAACATAGAAATTAAAGCATTATGCAAAGCAGATAACTGAAATAGAAGTGGAAGACATCGGACACGGAAGCTTCACCAATCATGTGCCATCCATCCCCAACATGAAAATAAAGCATCAAAGGAGGGAGAGAGAGGAAAGGGGGGGTGGGGGAATAAACAAGGAGATGAACTTCCAGGGGCTTGCAAGAGAAGCAACAATCCCAAAATTAGCATCCCATTCATTTTGCTTAACACCACATTGGCTTCTGACCACCCTATGCCACAAAGAAGAAGCAGGCTCCAAAGAAAACTGTCAGAGCCATTTAGCTAATAGTGGAAAATTTTCAAATACCAATTTAGCCAAACCCGACCCTCTCTCCTCCTTTGATCTGCAACACACATCCCAATTAACCAAGCAGCCTCTTTTACCCTCACCAAGGTCAGACTAAGAAAATTATTGCATTAATCTTCTCTATCCAATTCACTACCCCCGCCTAGAATCTTAAACAAAGAGAGATATACAGCAGGATTGTTATATGGATAATTAGTGCCTGGTCAATTAGTTTCTGTTATTAGCCCATGAATTCCGTTCACCAATAAGTCAGATGGTTCAGTGTAACTACCTAATCGATGTAAGTCACTAATCTTAGCAGTGGTGGGAGTAAAGTGGGCATGATTTAAAACAAAACTCGAGTGAAAATTAGTTTTGCATGTGGTCCAGATAAGGTTATCATTTCAAATAAAACTACTGGTGAAAAGATAACCTTAGCTTCCAAATAACCACAGCATGCAGTCCAGATATATTTATTGAAATGATAACCTTTGCAAGACTTGTAATTTCATACCAGAAAATATAATGGTAAGTTCAGAAACAGTGTCAAACAAAACTAGAATCAACAATCAAACAGATATCATTGTCATACAAAGGAAATTAAGAGCAAAAATTACAGGTAGCTTAAAAAGGCAAATCAACTCACCTTTTTCGAAGTTCTCCTGTACTGGATCCACCCACAATACAAAGCCATTCTGCACAATGAATTGTCATTTCAATATCCTACATAAAAAGAGCAACACCAACCAATATCAATAAAGCAGATAAACAGATCTCAGGCGAGCAAACAATCTGAAGATCATAAATAAGTTAAACAGCAGATGGATGGATGGATGGATGGATGCATCAAATAGCCAAGAGAGTGATACAAAGCTAGAATATAAACAACTTTATAAAGTTGGCATGGGAAGAAAACTATATTAAAACACATAATCAATTCTCACAAAAACAGCAAAACATTTGGCAAGTCTGCTAAAAACCGGCATTATAAAAACAAGAAACTTAGCTCTTCCCAGCATAACCCAGGAAGTACAGCTACATGTTTGAGCATGAATGCTGATGGGTTTGCAGACAAGCTAATCAAAAAGTTTAAATATTAAATCTTCATAAATCACGAATTATCTAGAGAAACTGAGGAATATGAAAAAACAACAATTGAATCAGCATCTCCAATCTTGCATCAGAACAGTGAATCAAACTTTACAAATTATTTCATCTGGTCACTGCCATACCAATTCTTGATGCGAAAACTTCAAAGTTTAGACTGACTTTGATTAAATCACAATATTTTACATGTCAAGTTCGATAACATAGGCACCTGAAGTAAAAAATCTACTTATCTACATATTTTCTTTTATAGAAAAAGCAAGTTTATATGATAACTAAGAATACAAAATTACAAAAACAAAGCAAAAATAAAAGAAATGGAATGTTAAACATGCAACAGTGCTGCCCAGTCCCTTTGCATGTAAAAAAAGGAACTCTCTTATTTATATTAAAAAAAAGAGAGTCAATGGCCACAAAAAAGCTGCAAACAAAATACTTGAACTATAGTTCATCTACAGACTACAATAAAGAAACATCCCTTAAAATACGATCATTCCACTCTAGCCAAATGTTCCCAACATACTACACAATACCACGATGATATCATTTGTCCTTTCTGCCAAAGTATTAAAAACAGATCGGACTAGTCGATTCAACCGGTTGGACTAGAAACCGGTGCTAAGTTCAATTTGGAATCATGAAGAAACCAACTACTTTGGCAACCCGTGAAAAACCCATTGAACCGGTCATGAAACGGCTTGAACTAGTAAAATCAGTCGGTTTTTATTATTATTTTTTTTTAATTTAAATGTTTCTAAACTATAACATATATATACTTATACCTAATAAACATTGAAAAATGAAGAATAATATTCAAATGGGCAAACAATATTTATATATTATAAAATTATGAATTATAAAATAAGTATATACACATTATAGATATCTTATGACTCCAAATTACTTTATTTTTCAATTATAAAATATTTATTCATGCTTTTAAATTATGTTTTCACTTCTTATATTTACTCACTATAAATTTTTTAATTTTTATTGTTATTTTTTATTTGAAATCAATTTTTTACATATTTTTGCTATTATTTTTATCTTCTTTTTTAAAGTAATTAATACAACAACAACAACATTAGCCTTATCCCACTATGTGAGGTCAGCTACATGGATCATACAACACCAATGGATTCTATCAAACACCATCTCATCAGATAAATCATTTCTCAAAAGGCCATTTCTTATAACTTCCTTTAGTGTCCTTTTTCGTCTTCATCTACGCCTTTTGATAGGGCTCCAAACCATTTGATCAACTCTCCTCACTGGCTCCTCTTGCCCTCTTCTTTGTACATGCCCAAATCACCTTAAACAATTTTCCACCATTTTCTCCTCGATAGGTGCTACTCCAACTTTCTTTCGTATTCAGTCATTTCGTATCTTATCCAATTTTGTATGACCACGCATTCATCTCAACATTCTCATCTCTGCTACTCCCATCCTATGCTCTTATTGTCCTTTTAAAACCCAACATTCACTACCATATAGCATCGCTGGCCTTATAGCTATTCGATAAAATTTTCCTTTAAGCTTAGTAGGTAGCTTACGGTCACAAATCACCCCTAATGCTTTCCTCCACTTTAACCACCCAGCTTGTATCTCATGCATAACATCCCTATCAATTTCACCATCACTTTGTAAAATCGACCCCAAATATTTAAACTTTGACACTTATAAAGTGGTTTGCTCTCCAATTTTTACCTCTAAATCATTTCTATTACCTCTTATTAAATTTACAATGCATATATTCTGTCTTACTTCTACTCAAATGGAAACCTTTTGATTCCAAAGTGTGTCCTCATAACTCAAGTTTAGAGTTGACCTCTTCTCTTGAGTTCTCAATTAAAACTATATCATCTGCGAATAGTATACACTTTCGAATTTCTTCTATATATATTTTGTTAGAACATCCAAAACCAAATCAAACAGGCATGGAGTCAAGAAAAATTCTTGATGTAAGCCTATCCTTATAGGAAAATCCTTTATCACCTCCAGGAGTTCTCACACTTGTTGTTGTCCCCTCATAAAATTAAAATTATATTAATTTAATCATGATCATTTCAACCATAGTTAGACCACGGTCCAATCAATGAACCTTAAATTGATGCCTAGACTAGTTTAATAGCCTGTCCAGTTTTTAAAACCTTGCTTCCTAATGCTAAAACCCTTGAACCATATGAATTGCTCTATATTGCAAGAACAAACTCAATTGTCACCAAAAATCCCAAACAACTTATTCCACAAGAAAACAGCTGCTTGACATTGCACTATGTATGCATATATACAAATATGAGGAGACAACGCTGTGATAGGTCTTTGAAGTTCCAATTTGTCAATCAACGGAGTTTATTCTATTGAGTATAGCTCTCCAGAAAAAAAGATATGGCTTTTGGGGGAGCTTTAGATATCCAAATGAATTTTTCAAGAAGTAACACCCTCCTTGTGGAAAAGGAGACAAGGAATTGAAAGTAGACTTACAAGAATGAACTCCAAAGGAATGTAAACCCCAACCCGCCTATATTTAGCATGTGAGATTCTTAAATTATCAAGAAGAGGGAACAGAACTTCTATTTCATTAATACCTCCACCTGTAAGACCACTTGAACAGAGAAAATTCCAAAAAATAATATTCCCCTGACTTGAATACAAGTTATAAACTGGAACATTATGCGAAGAGGAAAATTTTGATAAAGATTTAAGAAAGCCAGAGAGAGATATATTACCTTCCCACCTATCCTCCCAAAATCTGATACAACACCGATCACCACACCTTAATAGAAATACGGCACAAGAAGATCCATAACCCAGTTCATACTTCATATACAGTCCATTATTCTAAGCCCCAATTTTAGTTAAAATTCCTAAGGTACTTTCAAAATCACATGGATCAAGACAGGGGGTAAAGCAAGGAAAAAACTACGAACTCTATCATACAGACCATTAAGTCTCATATTGGGGTTTGACAGCTAGAACTTCAGCCAATGAGAATCAAATACAGAAAATAACACAAAAAGACAAACATACTACTGCATGTAGGGGCTGCCAACAGCAACATTGCCAAATAGAATAAAGGACAAGAATCAACAATCACATAAAGTAGGTCCACATGAAAGAAAGTAACAAAACTATTAAATAGCAACCTTCCATCCATCCTTTTGCCGCATTGAATGCTCTAACATGATAATAAGGAAGTTATGTATAAGGTCCTCTATCTCTCCATGACTTGTTGAATTAGAGGATTTGCTTGGAGCCATCTGTTAAATACATAAGTAGCACAGTTAGGAAACTTTTGTAAATAAAGAATGACGAGATGAGAAGTGGTCAGTAATTAACTATGGATTGACCCACTTAAACCCTCATTTTAGGAGTTTCTTTAATGAACTAACCCAATTAACAATTAATCTAAAATATGAAATGATCAGGTTTAGTGCAGTCAAAGCAGAGTTGGGCTAGGGTGGTTGAATAATGATGGGTTATAATTATCTCCAGTCTAGAATGAGTGTCTGGCTCACAAGCTTCGTGAAAACCATAAAATAGCACCTCATAATTTGAAATCAGCAACTCCAGGATCCATTCAGGCCATTCCTCCATCTTTGTCAAACTATTTCTATTTTCTTGATGACTGCAAGCCAAAAATAGAAGATCCTGAAAGTATATAAAAACAAACAGCTCAGAAGCAATGAATAAACAAGATCTCGTATAACATAGAAAGCTACAATGGAACTCTTCATGTAAATCAATCCAATAAACAAACTTTCTATGAGGACGTGGCATATAACTAGGCTACATTCCTATGTTAACACTAACACAACAAGAAGCACATAAGGCCAAGACTTAAAAATACAAAAACTGTTCTTACAGGACAAGAAAGATCTGAGACTCACAAAAACAAAACTGTTTTTATAAGACAAGAAAAACAGAAAAAATTAATAATGAAACCAAGAAAGATTTAACATTCCCATAGATTGATTTCAAAAAGAGGAGACCCTGTATCTAGTTATCTAGTTATAGTTTTTAAAATAAAAGATACTAACTACAGCAGCACACCAGTATAGAGATGAATATAGAAGTGTAGATGGTAAGAACAAGCTATCTTACGATAATTTTGAAGTCAATTACCAGCCTTAGCCAGCTGAAGTGTAGAAAGACAGACAAATTCAGTAGTTGGAAAAAAGGGGGCTAAGAAATCATCCCTATAACTCACCATTGACTTTTGGATGCTTAATAATGAGAAACTTGAGACCAGAAAGACAATATCAAATCCATGAAGAAGTGTATGTAATTAGAAATTCAAAGACATAATCAAGCAGGTACATCCATAAATAAGTAAAATGTAGAGAAATTCAGTTACATGAATCAACCAAGACTTAAAACATAACATTTCAAACAACTCATGGATCAACGAATCAACAATTTACAAACATCAAATGCGCACTGTAAGAAATGGGAACTTAAGCTAATACCTGTAGTGCTCTGCTCTGCAAAGGCCTAGGTGCATAGGGAAGAGAACGCAAAAGCACCAATAAAAGTTGTGAGTGCTCAAAACGATGACCAGAATCATAGAAGTTCAACCCGTCCTCCATTGAAGAAGCATTGATCTGAAAGCAGGAAAAGATTTTTTTTCGTTTTAGGAACTTGCACAACTAATGCATTTTGCCCAGGGGTTTCTAAATAAACATTTAGTTGCCATATGTTGCTTTGACATATTCTATCAACATAATAGGAGGCATTGATCTGAAATAAATTTTAAGAAAGAAGGCAATAAATCCATTTGTCCGATGTAGGACTAGTAGCAAGAAATAAAGTGGAGGAGGGAAGAGAAGAGGCGGAAGAAATATGAAACTATTAATTCAACTATAAAACAAATCAAACCCTAATTAGTAAGGGCTTTATATAATGCCGAAGGGATAAAAATTAAAATGAAAGATAATACAAAAATCATAACAAAAGATCACAATCCTAACAGTCATTAACATGTATGTTTCCATTGGTATGAAATGGGGATACGATGGAGGAATTTCATCATACCGAGGCAGCCAATAAAGTAGTGTAGACGTTGCTAGTCATTAGCCTGTTGGGTGCCGCCTGAAAAACCTTCTGCAAGGCATAGAGCAGTAGAGAAACCTTGTCATCAAACATGGTGCCACCCCCATCATGCAGTCCAACACCCAAAAGGTTTCTTGTTGTATCAGGTGCAGTACAAGAGTCAAATTTCAGATGCCCTGAAGCTACTAATGCACCCAAGAGAGCTATGATCCCAACAACAATGCCATCACTGTTATCAATATTGTAAACATTGTTTCTTGCATTATCAGCACTAATGGAAAGACTTATTCCTCCCAAATTATTGACATTAGAAGTTTCAGAATTAGATTTCATCCTTTCAATATTCACAACAGTAAAACTTGAATTGTGATGACTTCCATTATCAACAGGTTGAGAACCTTTGTCTTTTTCTTCTAAGGTGGCTTCACTTTTCTCCTCTGATCTTTCATCATCTTGACTTCGTTCTTTAATTTCACTATTACCGTCAATGGTAGCATTTTGAGGTTCAGGACTATTTGACATTGACTCCGAGACACCACTGTCTCCAGTTTTAGCTTCCCTCTGGAGCAGAACAAGAAGAGTTTCTACTCCACCACATGCTAGAAATGCTTCAGCAAATGTGCGAGCTCTAGCAGCATTTGGCTGGACAATTAACCTGTAGAACAGATGCAGCACCCTAGCAACCTACAAAGTAAAGTAAATAATGAGTGCAACTTTCTGAGGATGGTTCAGTCAGAATTTTTATTAAATGAATAAGAAATAATTATTCACGTTAGAATTTTAGAATTTTAAAATGAACCAATGAGCATGAGAATAATAATAGTCACAATTGAACAATGCAGTTTATTACTATTTATTGCAACTAAATCTAGCAAAGCATACAGCAGCAAAATATAGGCTTACCCATAAACCCGGAATTCTGCTCCTACAGTTATTCAGCAAGGAAGTTATTTTACGAAATAAATGGTCATAAACGTAAGCATGAGATCCTACTAAGAAAATAGATCTTTTCTTGGGCCAATTATAGGATAAGGTAATCACAAGTCAAACAAAAATACAACTTTCGAAGAATCCAGTACTACTTAAAGAAAAAAGGATTGCCCAGCCAAGAATCTGTGGCTGACAGTAACTAATTGATGACCTTTTCATCATTAAAAAGAGAAAAGAAAAAGGTTTCCACAAAACATTAATCTTTAGGTACGGAGATGCCACAGAATATAAGAATCAGCAATCCATAAAACAAAGAAATGAGAAATTTACCACCAGAAAAATTATGGGCAAAAGTATACTTTTAGTTCTTTAATCTTACACTAAATTTTAATTTGATCCTTTAACTTTATTAAGTTTCATTCTAATCCTTTAACTTTGAATATATAATAAAAAAATTCTTCAACACCATTAATTTACTTAACGGAAAATATTTACACAAAATCCAATTAATTTTTCTATAATGATTATAACCACCTCATCAAGCCAAAAATCAAATAAAAAACACATTTCTTCTTTCTTTTCAATTTTAATTCAAAAAGAAAATTGGTATTGTCCAAACCTAGGCACTCTGGGGGTTTTTGGACAATAAAAATCTAGGGGTTGCAAAAGTAATAAATATTATTTTTTCATTTGCATGATAAGGTGGTTAAAATTATTATATATTAGTTAATTTAATTTAATTCCATGTAAGCATTTTCCATTAAATAAATTAATGAAGAGGAAACTATTTACTATATTTTCAAAGCTAAAGGATTAAAAAGAAACTTAATAAAGTCAAAAGACCAAACTAAAACTTAGTGTAAAATTTAAGGACTAAAACTATACTTTTACCAAAATTATAAGTGGACGCCATCCAAAAACAAGATTTAGGGTTACAAAGACCCCAATCTCTTTCGTGCAACCACTAGTGACATTCCTTTAAAATTTTGGAGGAAAAAATTAAGTGAGATCCACACAAGAAAGTAAGATGTACATATCTAGTCCCTTTAAAATTAAACATCATCAATGTATCACTATATAAGATAAAATCTAGAGCAAATCACACTATTAATAAGTTATGAACCATGCAACTCATTTCTCAAACTCTGCAAGACAAGAAAACATGTCTAGATGGTGTTTTAGATCATAACATTATAGTCACATGAAAACTAAATTGGGCTAAAAAATCGCTACCATGAATAAGGGCCCACATAAGCATTATAAATATAAATTCCATTATCATGAAAATGCAACGTAGAATGTTATTACATCTATGTGCTAGCTTACAACTATTTCCAATCATGCCACCAAAAAGGGAAGACATTAATCCTAAAATCACACTACATTACCTGATTGAGTTGTGGACAGTCAAGCATAAATCCTAGTAAACACCGGAGATCATCAGAGGCCAATGAAGGAGGTGATACCACTATTAGAAGTTCAATTACGACTAAGAGCTCATCAACTAAAGCATTCAACTCACCCACTGGACGTGTCGCCCCAGTAAGAGAAAAAGTGTTCACTGAGTCCTTTTCAGGAATAGTCCAATAACATTTTCTGCAACCATCAAGAAGCATCTGAATGGCATTGGCATCTTGCATGATTGTTGACTCAGTGAAAACCATGTCTGCCAGTGATGACAGAAGCTTCTTTTGTATTCCATAACTACACAAACTCCAAATTTTTAAGTCTAAGAGCAATGTGGTGAAGAGCTGTACTTTAAGCATGTGATTGATTTTCTGAGACTGACAAAGTGAGACAACAGCAGCTACAAGTTCCTCATCCCCTACGCCATCTCGCTTTCCATAATCAAGCAAAGATAGGGTCTGAAGAAGATAATTCAAAATTTTTGAAAGAACCTCAGGCCCTCTGCTACGAGACAACTCTTCATTGTTCCTAGGATGTTGTGCAGCCAAGGATATAATTCGAAATATTGAGGCAGCAAGAGATGTAGTGGCTAAAGACAAAGAAACATTCCCGATCTGTGGTTCCAAGGTAATCTCATGTACGCTGCTCACTGCCAAGGGAAGCAAAGATAAGGGGCCTCCATAGGCCAATGCCCACAAAGCATCAACAGGTCGCATTCTTGTAGCAACATGGACTTGCCCAAGAACCCCCGCTGGACGTCGAACCAACCCTGAATTATGATATAAAGAATCATAAGAAAAATAGGAAACAACACCACAATTTATTCATACTATGATGGACGTCAGATTTTACATTGGTTTTACAGTAAATATATATTAGCATTATTCAAACATGAGGCCCTAAATTTTTAAATACTAAAATATTTCTCAAAAATATTCCTGACATCAATGTCTTTGTTAACAAATAGTTGATTGTGTCATATGCAAAAATTTCCAACAGAAGAACAAGCACTGATCTCAGGGAATAGGTCCATCCCCAGAAATAGTAAAATGAAGGGAAGTAGTTTTCCCCCATCCCCTTTATCAGGTCTTACTAAGTATTTGATAGGTTGTAGGCAGGGGCGCAGCTTGATAGACCCTTTCTTTCTTTCTTTTTTTTTTCTTGGGTGAGATTGGCTAGATAGACTTTTGTAATTAGGCCTTTTTTGACTTTGTAGTTTTGTTTGTTTTCTTTAATGGAATTCCAGTTGGCCCAAAAAAAAGAAGACTACAATGGAAAGAATGAAAGAAACAGCAGAATACTATCCAGTGGTCAAGAACCATCATATACTCACACAAGAGCTTAACAAGTATGGCCAGCTTAGAATAAATAAGGCTATTCCTTAATCCTTAATCCTTAATCCTTAATCCTTAATCCTCAACAACAACAACAACAACAACATTAGTCTTATCCTACTAAGTGGGGTCGACTACATAGATCATACAACGCCAATAGGCCCTCTCAAATACTTAATCCTTACTCCTCATTGCAATATATTCCTTATTCCTTAATCCTTAATCCTCATTGCAATATCTTCTCTTTCCACTGTCATCATTCTCAGGATAGAAATGAAGCTAAAGCATCTACGAGGGAAATAAATAAATAAATAACAAATTTTAGAAACTTTTGGTTCCTTCATCTGAATTAGAAATGCATTTAGTCTTCTGTAAATGAAAAAATGAAATGAATGCAAGTTGCTTGCTAACTGTTTCATACATAAATCCCAGAATTCACATAGTTGTCATGATATTATTTGAAAATATAAGATAAAAAACAAGTTTTAAGATTAGACAATAAAATCCAAAGAAGAAGTGGAAATATGCTGCAAATGATCCTCTCATTAAGTAAACAATTTTCTAGTTGTAATAATGAAAAATCCAACAATATTTGAAAATATAACAGTAGACGACCCATCCTTGCAGTTACAATAACGACACAACCTTACACCCAAAAGGCAACAATTTTCTAGTAGCAACCTGTACCACTGCATGGTGCATAGTAACCTTAAAAGATTATTTATCAGACAACAGAAGCCTTTCTGGTAAAAAGCGAAATGCAGTAATGTAAAAAGAATTTATAAATCACAGGAAGCACTGCAGAGAATTCATCTAACCTGAAGCACCAGAAGGTGAAGCATCCGGACAGAAACGCCCACTAAGCAAACAAGGATGATAAAGCAGATGAATGCAACCACTAATTTCTGAATCTAAAAGAACACTTTCCTCTGCCTTGCTCTGCACATAGGCATTTGTTGCCAACCATGGCAGTCCTGCTGCATTACCAAAAGAAGGCAATATATCCCCTCCTCTTGAAGCCAACCGTGCCATCCTTTCAGGGCCAATTGGTTCCTTGAAGATGTAGACAGGACCCATTTCAGCAAACAACGGGCATTGTCGACGGCGGCGTTGTAAACCAGCCATCGTAGGAGGAGGGTTAGTTCCTATGCAGCAAAATGAAAGGGGTTTGGAAATTCGAGGAAACTCAAAAGGACGACTTTCATATAAAGATCCATCTATATATAATCTAACTTCACTTTCTGCTTTCCCAATAATTCCATGCTTGCTAATATGTTCTAGACCAATGAAGTACCAGCATTGTGGTTTGAAAGCATGGGTAAAATGCAAAGAAGACTTCCTTCCCTTTCCACTGCCAGTTTCAACAACCAAAAACTGAGCATGAAAATAAGCCTCTATACCCTGATTATCAGCAGATAAGAAACTGAATAGTCGTGGCATGTGTGCTGTACCTTCACCAGCAAGCGCACTAGCTGCAGCAGCAGCCGACATAGCTGATGATTTACCAGACTTAGCTGCTGCAGCCGCAGCAATTGCGGCAGCAGCTGTTGCTGTATTTAATGTGTCAGCAAATGATTCAATATATATCCACGTTGCAAATCCATAACCATTGACGAATGGCCAACGGCCTTCACCTGGACCAAGCAAACCAGAACTCTCACCGTCAAACTCAAAACTGCAAGCAGGTCCTCTTGACTCCTTTCCATCAATTGCTTTCTCTAATGCAAGCATTAATCGGGGAGCCCAAATGGTGTCAAGTGTTCTTTTAACAACTTGAAACCATCTGTGAAGATCACTCACACCAAGAGAGTGCCCAGCTAAGTATTGTATACAGTTACACAAAGGAGTTCCATCCCACCTCGTTTGCCCACTTGAAACAACATCTTCCGTCAAAACCTTCTCTGCCGATTTCAACAATACCTGTAACAAACAAGCCATTGAGCACATTGCTCTGTTTCTAGTACATGCTCGCAGTATAGCAAGAAGTCCCCTTACCATTCGTGTCCTAGGTGACATGATAAAGTCAGTATCACCAACCCAAGGAAGCCAGGGAATCAGCTCAGCTGCCACAATGGCAGCCCGGGAATTCAGCATTACACTAGGAGGATTGTTATCCTCATCCTCTTCAAAACTTTCAACACCACCCATTGTTGCAAGAAGTGAATCTACTATTAAGAAAGCCACATTTTCCATTATTTCTCCAGTTAAAAAACTTTCTACACCTCTTGCAATGTTCTTGAGTTTCTCCAGACCTTCAGGCTTTCCCATAATAGCAGAATCTACTAAGTGCAGTAATTCCGGAGACACACTTGGAATAGCATTCTTTTTCCTAGACTTTGGCGGAGAACCAACAGGTGAATATCCAGTTGAATCAAGGCCAGTTTGGTAAGCTAACTGATTCATCGTATGATCGAAATGCCCCTTAGACTCAGAGCTATATATAAATAGATCATGTTGCTTGTCAGCAACAGTACAAGAATCACTTTCTATCATATACATCCCTGATGAATACTGAGAATCTGCTATATTTCCACCATGGATGCTTTCTACATTATCTAAATGAGAAGATCGGTTTGAATCTACAAACTCATCATTCTTCTCTTGATCTTTTAATGACACCTGCTCAAACTGGTCCTCATCCACAACTGTACTTACAGAACCAATTCCTTTCCCTTGCAAATGCACCTTTTCATCTTCATGTTCAACTCCAATACCAATGCTAGAATTTGCATTTTCCTGATGGGAACTTCCTATGATTTCCTTTACACCATTATCTGCTCCATGAGTGTTTGATGCATTACTAGATATTTCTGTCTCTTGTGCCTTTTCTTCTTCTTCCATTATCCTACTTTTTATGAAGCTGACAAATATTCATTCAAACAATTAAAGCCTAATCCACCTGCAAGTTATAGATGTAATAAATCATCCAATAAAAGCAGAACTTAGATCAAGACACCAGAATATGAAGTTGGATATTATATTAAGATTTACAGTGGAAGCAACTGCACACATAGCTAGACATAAAATTATTAAAGTTTGTCACCAATAATAGGTACTCAAAACTTTTAGAAGAACAGTACATGTTGTCAAAATTTTCAGCCACGTACACCACTTAAAATCATGAGTCTGCTTCCTCATTGAACACCATAGTCAGTTTCGAAAGACTTCTAGCCAGACAAAAAGAATAAATAGATTCAGAAAACAAATAACAAATTAAAATAAAGGACAGAAGGTAACCTCCAATGTGGCTAGATATATTTTAAAAGAAAAAAAATCCCATCAGTTAAATACAACATAAAACGGTTGTCGTATTCAAGATTGCTTGCATTGACAGGAAATTTATCCACTAAATCAGCCAGTTAAACAGCTCTTCCAAGATGCATATAAGTTTGGTTTGACAACATATTTACAAGAGAGAAATGAAGTAAAATTCACGACGCTAATTCTCAAGCAGAACAGTGAGCAAAATCGTCACTAGCTAAGATTAGTCTACCAAACCTGGAATGTAAATATTCATGCTCTTTTCCTTAATGGTTTCTCACCAACCAAAGATAACTTTATGCAGACATCAGACTTGATTGCGCAAATAATCAGTTTTCTTCCTTAATTGAAGAGTAGTCGGATTACGTAAGGAAGAAAAAGTTCCGGATCTTGCTGAGTAAGCAGACAGACAAATTAAAGACGAAAAACCCACAAATCAAATTAACTTGAATCACCTCACATTATATAATACATCCATATATCAGATTTTTTTCAAAGCGTAGATACATCTAAGGATCCATATAATGATTGATCGGAGTTGGGTTAGTCAATGGAGATGCATAGATCCTAACGAAATCAACATTACTTCATAGACATGAAAGTAAACAATAGACAAATTCGGTTCCAATTCGTACCTTCCACGAAAATCCAGCTTGGAACCCCGGTTGAGATTCAATCGTCAAATCCCATAGACGATTTGATGAAAATGTGCAAGAAATGGGGAAGAAAGTAGAGAGAGATGGGAAAAGGGTGAATCGGAGTAGGAGGAGGAGCCGAGTTGGGTTTTATTTTTGTTCATTTCTTAGCGAAAATTTTTAATGCCTCTTTTCTTTTCCTGAAAAAAATTTTCGATGTGTTTAGCGCCAACATTTGGTGGGGTAAGCAAGTGTAAATTGCTGTAATTTTTGCAGTGATAATTTTGTGATTATTATTTAATTATTAATATTTAATCTTTGATATAATTTTTTTAATTTATTTTTTCCCTCCAAGTTCCAACTAAATGTGAAAGCTTAAACAAGAAGGAAATTTCTATAGTCATTGATATTGATTTTTTTTTTTGCCACTGTTATTGATACTGATGATTATTGATGTATTTTAGAATTTTGTTCAAGTTAAAGTTGCCTTTTAGGACAACGTGCAAACCTACTTTTCACTTGGTAGGCTAATAGCATATTTGGTTTCACGTTTTGTAAATATATCCATAGTTTTCAATTATGATTTTTTAAAAGATATGTTTGGTCAAACACCTTTTACAAACTGATTTTTAAAAAAATAAAAAGTGAGTTAAACTGTAGTTTTAAAAAAGGAGGGGAAAAGTTACTTTTCCTTTAACAAAACGTGGGTTTTGAAAAAGAATAAACAAATTTACTCTATATTATGCATCTAAAAGTACTTTTAACCCTTATCATCCAAACAAATTTTTTGTCAAACTTACTTTTACAAAAAGAATATCAAAACATAACAACTTCTAACAAACTTACTTTATCTAAACTTAATTTTTACAAACTTCATTTATCTTAACTTAATTTTACAAAACGGAGAACCAAACAGGCCCTAGAACTAAATTCAAATTGTCAATTTTGTTCAAGGAAATTTAAAACATGAAAAGAAAACATAAAAATGTAGCATTCGAAATCTATATACACATATTATTATAATAAAAAAAATACATACAGACATGTATCTTCCGCTTATCTATATTTATATAGATATGTTGGTAGTGGCTATCTGAGCCGATCCGTTCCTATTTGACCCGACCCACATTAGGTCAGGTTGAAAAGGCCATGACTATTATTTGGGCTCAGTTTTAAAAGCCTGATTCCATATATAGCGGGCCAAAGACATGTACTTTTTTTAATAATTTTTTAAATTAATACAACTAATTATTATCATTATTTACTAAAAATTAATATAATATTTAAATTTTATATTTTGTACCTCACAAATTAATTTAAATAAGAAAAGGGGCTAAATGGGTCAGGCTGAAAAGTCTATGTTGTATATATGCTCCAAAAATTGAGATCTAGCTCATTCATTTTTTTGAGTTTTTCGGATTAATTTATCAAACCTAACCTATTTTCCCGACTCTAATATATGCTCTCTGAGAGCTATATAATACACATATAAATGTACTATATGCACTTTAATCAAAATTAAAATTTATAGAAGCATTCTATGTATTTTACCAGTTGTGTTTTAAGTATTGAATTGTTCATCATGGGTTCATCAAGTATTAATAATTCCATCTAAATTAATTGTTAATTGAAATTTTAATAAATCAATTCAACTTTGAAATTACTCGTTAATTTAAACAAGTCTACAAAGTTTACCAGGCATGCAATTTTCACATTGCATGATTGAAGAAAATATGAAGAATCCTTTTTGAAAAGCTTTTCCTCTTATTTTTGAGTTGATGTGTTTTTGTTATGAACATAGACTAGGATTTTAACAGTAATTTTGTTCAAAGGTGTTGTAGAACAAAAAGTAACCTGTTTTGTACTAAACGTAACCTAAATTCTTTTTTTCCATTGGTATAACTAAAGATTTCAAAAGTTTCACTTCTGTTATAGTGTAAGTTCCTTATATTATTATTATCAAATATATCAATCAATCCAATATTCAAATATATTCAAACTAATAATAAAGGATAATCAAGCCACACTATTAGCTAATATACAGTACCAGCTTCTCTTTTCGAGCTCCATATAGATGTATCAGGATACTGCCACCTGTCTTCTCTTTGGTCTTGATTTTTGCCATGTGTGTCTTTCTATTTTTAATATTTTTTTCAATATGCATTTAATCCTTATTTTATGGGACCCATTTTAAACTAATTCTTTTTGTGGTGAGAACTATCTTCCCAGAATTGCATACGCTCATCCTGTATGTCCGTTTTTGTTTTTATTTTTGTTATCTCTATCATGATATCCTTTCACCCAAAATTCTTCTACTTTATTAGGCGGGATACTTAAAAATATTCCCACCACTCTTTAATTTTCAAAAATAAAAAACGCCCTAGCCTAAAAACATATATACTCTCTCATACACTATCTAAAAACACAGAAACGTAGGCCCTATTTGATGTTGTTCTGGAAAACAGTTTTTCTGTTTTTGGAAACAGAAAACTCAGAAAACTTGTTTGGTAAACCTGTTTTTTATAAACTGTTCTGGAAAACAGAAAAATAAAAGAACAAAAAACTCAGAACATTTTTTAGGTGTTTTGTAGTTTTTGTTCTAGAAAACACAAGGAAATGTGAGAAACATCTACCTCATTAATGGTAAAGTTATAAATTTTAAATAACCCATCTATTACTCACTAGTTATGATTTTGAGAACAATTATTCAAACAGATTTTTTTGTTTTCTTGTTTTTAAAATTTATTCTTGAAAACAGTTTTACAAAACTATTTTTGAGAACAAAAAATACTGTCAAACAAGCCCGTAGATGTTCACACTTTTTTTTCTTTTTCCTCCCCTCCGCTCTGTCATCGTCATATTCTGTTTTCTCCTTTTTCTTTTTTTATCTGGAAACTAATCTACTTGCTGTTTTCTCCTTTCTTCTTTCAGATATGTTGTCACCTTCTTTCTTTTTGTCCTTTTCATCTCAAGTTTCTTACTACCTTGATTTGATTTGAATATACAGACATATAATCGAGCTGGTTATGTTCTATAATGCAAGGATCGGAGCTACTGGGCATGCTAGGACTAAGGCAGAGCTTTCGCACATTGGAGGTGGGAATGCTTGAGTGAGTGGAAGACATCTGGAGAGAGTGAGAGACAAAATGAGTTGAATGAAGAAACTGTGGGAATGATTGAGCATGTGAAAGAATAGAGGATGTGGAATGGAGTAGAATGACGGGTACCCATAATTGAAGCAACAAGTGGAGAAGAGAGCTAACTTAGGTTTTTTTTAATCATGTTTCTATTCTAAGTTTGTGCCTGTTTGGTTTGCTTTGAAGTATCTAGGATTGTACAATCTACAGATTTGCAGGAGCAAAAACTTTTGTATCTAGCATTATCTTTGTATTTGGGTTTTTTTAGTGTGATAAATATAAGAAAAATTTGATTAGAGACCCAAAAGCATTAAGCTCTTGTATTTCCTTATTTTTAGGATGGCATGGTCAAATTTAGACTTCCAGGTACAAGACTTGCTGCTTCATAACACTGTTACTTCAACTGTTCCTTTCACTGTATAAGGCGTCTTCCTTGACATGGTTTTGTCTAAGGTTCCATGGACGTATCATTTTGGGCAATTGAAAACCACACAAGTCACAAGCTTTGTGTGTGGGTCTCACAACCTTTTACTCTATTCCTTCTATATTCTCTTTCCCAACGTTCTATTCTCCTTTTTTTCTCTTTGCTTTACGACTTGCTTAAGTTTCATCCCCAAAGTCGCTAATTTACTTGGCTACATTTATTTATCTTGATGAGTGGAAGCTCTATGGATTTATTATGGGGAAACAAAGAAAAAGGGGTGAGGTGTTCAAATTCAAATGTCAACTTCTACCTTATTGGTGTTGGGGATTTCATTTGTTAACGGCTTACTTGAAAATCATTGTTTCACTTTTTTCTTTGGGCCTAACTTCTATAAAGATTATAACATTGGTTAGTAGGACATGGGTTTAGTATTTATCTATTGTGTTCTTCTTGGGAAAGTGTATCCTGTTGAGCATTAAAATTTGTTACAAAGAATTTTAGCACTTGCACATGCCTTCTTGATGGTGACAAACATAGACCATAAGCCATTGGGCTCTACTCTTGAATAGTAATAATACAAGCATTTTACAAAATAATTATTTGAAAAGTATGTTTAACTACGACAAAATATAGTTACTTTTTTTTAATCTTTATGGCTTTGACTGTACTAACATTGAGTCAAGAAATGGCCAAGAAAGGTGGAGATCTTGGTCAAAACCCAGAACACAATCATGGTGCCTTCAATTTATTGTGATGCATTAGCATGTAGGTCATAACTCTTTCTTTTAATGGATGTGGAGGATGAGAATTATAATTTTGGCAGAACATTTAAAGGGAACTTTTATTTTGCTCTTGGTTGTTAGAATCTTGAGATTCAAATATTAACATCTGAACCAAACAATTTGTATCTTTTTACTCCTTCGTATTTCATTATTCATAATATATCTATTTATATATTATGAATAACTGAATTTACTTCTTGTATAATGTAACCTATTATTCATTTAAACTTGAATAATAATTGTTTTCCTCCTACAACAAAGTCGCGATTTTAAATTGCTATTTGCAGGTTACTATGATTTCACGGAAGGAAAATGAGCTAAATATGGTTGATATGCCTGTATATGCTAATATTGGTGGTGAAGTATGTATGAGCTGGCTCTATTTTATATTTTGCTTTTTATTTTTGTTGTTTGATAGAATCCAATTGTGCTTTAATAATGGTATCAAACATTAATTGTTTCCTAATCAATTGTGAGGGGGTGCTACTCTATGGATTGAAATCAAGTACATAAGACAAAAATGTTGTTTTTGTCTAAATGAAAGTGATAAATGATTATATGTTAGCTTTTAAGAAATATTATGGAAGCTTAACCTTGACTTTGACTTGAGGTTTGTGTGATTATCTTTCATGTTGGTTAGCAAGTCAAGATATAAGTGTCAATAAGTGAAAGTAGAATATGCTGACAAATCATTTGCAATTATTGTTGATGAGATTACCACTCTATTAAAAGATTTGTGTTTAGATTAGAAGGTAACATGCAGAAGGAGGAAAAACATTAGGGTTTTGAGCCAAGGGTTAAAAATTCAATTTTGAGAAGGGTATAACTCCTTAGTAGCAGAACAATGGAGGTGAAAATTTTTGGATAATTCCAAAGGAAAAATGAGGGGAAAGATTCTATGTCTCTTTTGCATATACTGCATATTTGACAAATCATCCATTGCAAGATTTTTGTGCCTGAGAAACACATAAGAACCATAATGTAAATTACTATTAGTTCCTGTAAGTTGCTGTAAATTGCTGTAAGTTGCCATAAACACATAATTTGATTCTTATCTTTTTCTGTTTTATTCCCCCTAAATTTTAATGATTTAGGTTGTCAACAATGTCATTTCATGTGGAAGCATCTTGAAGTGGTTGCAAAATTTTGCTTTTGAGCACATATTCTAATGGATAATTGGCTTCAATAACTTGAGTCATTAATGAAAGAGTTCAAATATATGTCCATTTTTTTCTTGATTATAGAATTAATATGTGTGTATTGATTCTAAACTAAAGTATCTTGTGCTTTTGCTCTTTAGGTTTTGTGCTTAAAACCTCATGCTCTATACTTCCCTGAATTTGCAAGTGTAGAACAATGTGAAAGCACAATTGTTATTGCCAAGTTAGGTCTCAAATCATCAACCTTAGCATTATGCAAGGCAGAAATAGAGGAGAATAGAAAAGACATTAGAACAAGGTAGCAAATATGTATATGCAAAATAGTACCATATAATTGATGTCAAAGGCAACTCTTCATTTGGTATAACACCATTTGGACCTGATCATGGTCATGCCCCCATTTTCTAAGTATCCACGAATGAAAGTATTATATTTATCTTCTGAATTTACTTGCATGTGTGACCATGGCATAACTTACATGATGGATTTGAGCAAGCATTTATGACTGTTTATCTTGTAATTGGGATTTTGTTTCTCCATGAAGGTTTAGTGATCAGCTTGTGATTTCATCAAAAAGTATCATTGGTAAATAGGTTAGGTGTTAGGACAACTTACAAGAGAGGGATAATTGTTTAGGAGAATTTATATAAAATGGTTATTTAATATAGTTAATTGACAAGGCCAAGAAAAATTTTGACAACATCAATTCATCTCCTCTGACTATCAGGACTGATTTTTACAATTATAATGGAACATCCCCCATGCATAGCGCGAGGGGAGTAATTTCTAGTTTCCCTTTGTAGTTAAATTTCATCATTGTTTGTCTGTCTTATGAATTCATTACAAAATGTATGATTGTCCCAGTTTTAAAGTTTATATGTTTGGAATACTTACTCCTAGTATCATTAGATCTTCAAATTCATTGCTGCAATGGAGAGAAATCAAAATCACAGCTTGAAGTCAAGTTTTGTATTAGAATGAAAACACTAAACACCAACTATTGAGTGCCTGATTCAATTGATGAGAGTTATATCTATTTAGTAGTCTTGAATTCAAATTAATCTCTAAACAAATCAAAAGCTGAAATTATAAGATAAGTCACTTGGTGTTTATTTTCTTTTTTCGTATGAACTCTGTTGACTTGGAATGTAAATCAAATTGTCTATATATTAGATCAAGTCACCAATATTTAGTAATCAAATTGATTGGATATTGTATCATGTTGACAGAATTTTTTTTTCCAAATAGAAGAGGGATGGTTATGTTAACAGGATCTCTAATCAAGTTGACTAATACGCAAATCAAATTGAACTTGGGTTTCACGGAAGTGTGTTTTTCTTTTGTAAGACTCAAACTTATGCTTACCTAAAAGCTTTGTTTCTTAAAAAGCAAGCATTGGAAATTCATGTAAAATCGGATATTGATGTAAAATCAAACCAATATGACTAACAATAAATCAATAATAGCCACATGGTCGCACAAGAAGCTATTGCAAACACAAGACTTAGATAATAAGTAATCAGCCAATTTATCAATAAAGCTAACCGACTATAAAAGGCCATGTCCCTTTAACATATTATTTGCATCATCTCAGCATACAAAATTATGCATCAAATACATCACTCATATCATATTGCAAATTCCCTGTACTTGGCATTTGAATCCCGTACATACTCACAAAAGACACTTTATCCAGAGTCTGTTACATCAAAAGTCATCAATGTTATACATGTAAATCTTAACACAAAACCTAATTGACTCTTTACAGCTAACACCATCCCTATTTAGATTATCAATTTATATAATAATTTTCAATTTAGTTTCTGACTCATTTCCTCTCATTTTAAACATATTGAATTTGTCCAATCTAATTAAGATAGCTCTTTTAATATAATTCTTTCATCTAAAGGTTCGAACTCCCAACTATATTAAGAAAAATTAAGTCCTTACAACTTGATCCAACCACCATTGATATCTGTAACAATTTCAAAAAATATTTGTACTAAGGAATGAGCCTTTCATATTTGTTGCAATCTTCAAGGAATCTTTTAGCCTATTTTTCAATCATCTCTTTTTTTTCTTAAACATAATTTTCCTCCATCTTGATAATGGTTTCAAACTAAATAAAAAAACTGGGAAAATTAACATTTTGGTCCCTAAATTTTTGCATCAATTTTGAAATTAGTTTTTAAACTAATTTTTTTAGATAATGCTTCCAAATTTATTTATTAATGGCATTATTAGTCCCTTAATTATCAAATTATTTGTAAATCGGTCCCTATGGGTGTTAACATGGCAAACAAAGTTGCTGAGATGGCAAATAGAGTTACTGACATTGCAAGTACCTGGACTAGAGATACTAACTAATCAAAGAGTAGTTAACTTTAGTCCCTATATTTTACCATATTTTATAATTTAGCCTTAAACTTTTTTATTTTTCTTAAATTCATCTTCAAAATTTGCTTTCATTTAAGTATTTATTCTTAAAATATTTAAACTTCAGTCATTTCATCCCTAAGTGTGACAGGTGGCAAGGAAAATATAAAGACAAAAATGACAACCTCAAATAGGTGTATTGTGAAGAACAATGATAAGAAATTGTGCTAGAAAAGTGAAGATTATCATTTTTTTATGAGTCTCTATTTTAAGCTTGGACATTCAATAAGAGCTTCAAATTTGGACTTTTAAATGTGAGCTGATTCATTATCGGAGATGATTACACTTTCTTTTTTCCTATAGCACTTATAGAGAAGTATTATTTAAAATCCAAATGATGGTTTATATTAGTGATTTTAATATTTTGAAATTACATTTTATTTATTTTAGTATTATTTAAAATCCAAGTTCGTAGTTTGAATATTCAAACTTGAAGTAAGGACTTATCGAAAATAGTGATTTTCACTCTCTAGGAAAATTCCTTACCACATTATTCTCTGCTAATCACATATTTAAGCTCATCGTCATTATCTTCATTTTTTTACTGCCTGTCACACTTATGGAAGAAATAACTAACGTTTAAAGAGTTTAAAAATGAATGTCTAAATGAAAGTAAAATTTGAGGATGAATTTAAGAAAAATAGTAAAATTTGAGGATTAAATTACAAATTATGATAAAATGTAGGAACAAAAATCAAATACTCTTTAATTATAGTCAGCATTCCTTGTTCACATGTCTGCCATGCCAGCAACTCTTTTTGCCACTTCAACAATTTCTTTTGCCATGTCATAACCTTTTCACCTCATTCTTGCTACAAGCATTCAAAGGGTCCCATTTGAAAATAATATGATAGTTGAGGGACTAACCATATCATTGTGAAATAAATTTGGGAGTGTTATCTAAAAAAAGTTAGTTTAGGGACTGATTTCAAAGTTGATGCAAAATTTAAAGATCAAATGGTTAATTTTCCCTAAAAAATTTCCATTTATTTTTATGATTTTCCCTTCTTTTAAATAAATAAATACATCTACTTATAGCCAAGGGAAAATTCCACTTCAATATAACATAGACAAGATATTTCCAAAAACATATCGCGAATTTACAAAATTTCAATAGCAACCAAGGTGTCATACTAGAATTAAAATGTGCCGAGAAATGTTGATTTTACCTTTACTTTCCTATTTTCAATTGATCATCATCTATTTCCAGCTGATACTTACTTATTTCCCAACTAATCTTACATATTTCCAACTTTTTCTCACATATTACCAACTTTGACTTAAGGGCAAAATCAATATTTTCTAACATATTTTAATTCCAATTTGATTAGTTGCTAGCTATTAGAAGTTTTCAAATTTGTGGTATATTTTTTGAAATATCTTGCCTATGCCCTATTTAAATGGAATCTTCCTACAACCAAACCAATAAATATGTTTAAACAGTGCTATATTCATTATAATCCTACATCATGAAGAATGCATCAATTTATAGCTTGAAGGCTAATACGAAACTCTCTCCTCAAAATTATCGAGTCATAACTAGGGGAAATCACATATAAGTGCCTCTGGAAGTAAAAAATTACAGATACATACCATGAATTTGCAAAATTACCATGAAATACTAAGGTACCTAATTGTAAATATTTGTGTTATGCGAAATGATCATGTTGTCCCACCTTCTTCTTTCCCCCTCCCTCCCTTTTCTCCCTTTTTCTCCTCCTTCCTCTTCTCATATATGGCCTCTGCTCCTTTTTCTCCTCCAACCCGCGACAACCTATCATCTCCTCCCCTACCCCACCGTTGTCTCCCCTTATCCCACCATTGACTTCGTCTTCTCCATGACTCAACCCCATCTTCATCTTCTCTTTATTCTCGTCAACCCATCTCCTCCACCATCAGAGATACGAAGTTAGAGCTTACACCATTTGAGATTTGGAGCTTTGACAAATCCAGTCTCCTTCAAGACCAAGCATGGTGGGAATTCTCTGCGTCGTAGATTCCTTCCTCTTCCCCTCCTCTCTGCCCCATAGATGACTATGAATTGCAAATCTATGAACATCATATGCAAATATATGATATGCAAATCTACTGCAATCATGGTTGTGTTATATCTCCGATTCGCACATAGCTTGAGTTTTTGTTCAATTTATTTTTTTGGTAAAAAATTGTTTGCACATACTACCTTGTTTATGCTTGAGATAGAATTCTATTTGGCAGTAAATAATTTATTATTTGCTTTAACTTTATTGATAAAATCTTGTTTTGGCTTCACTAAAATATAATCTTGTTTTTGCCTTATTTTTTGTAGGTTTTTATTTGATATCATCCTCGATACAGTAATCACACTTGGTGATAACACCATCATACTTGCATTGGCTTCACTAAGATGTGTCTTCATCTTTTAGCATTTAATTGGTGAAATTTATTTTGGTGAGATCAATACAAGTATGATAGTAGCTGAATTGTAGCCAAAACAACATTAGAGAAGACTAAACTTAGTTAGGAGAGAGAATCAAAGCAAATTGTAATCAAAACAATATTGGACAAAACCATATTTTAACTAGATAAATTGTGTTTTGTATTTTAGTAATTTGTACAAGGAGTGATGAAAGAACCTTGTTTCATGTGCACTATATCTTATCTTTTTTGTTTTCTTTGAGACTACTCAATGTATTCTTTTAGTTGTTTTTTTTTTTTAATAAAATGGACTTGCTGCTCTTGGCCATTTGCAATTGATTTTTGTACATTCACAACTGAGCCTCACTAATTTGCAACTAATCTTTGTTGATTTACAATAGAGCTTGTTTATTTATAACATGTTCATTTGTAATTGATTTTTGTGCATTTACAACTGATGATCACTCATTTGTTATTGATTTTCATGCATTTTTGTACTTACTTACATTAATCTCACTAAGATGAATCTCCATCTTTCAGGCACATTTAATACAATTTGCTTTTGCCTTTGTTCTTTGGACACTGGCTTTCTTTCAGTACTAAGTGGTGCTAACAGTATCTCGAAAACTTGTATTTCTATAATTTATTGCATTTTAAGCATAACAACCAATTAGTAGCATTTCACATTAGCTATTCTCCAAACTACAAAATATCAGTATAGTACATATATAACAACTTTGATTAGTTGAATTATTTAAGTATAACAACTAATCTTTATAACTTACAAAATTTAAAATTTATAAAGACCATGCTATGGCACATACATGACCAATTTGATAGTATATGTAGACAATTTTTAAACAAAAAAAGGAATAAGTTATTTGCGAATAGAGCCGGCAATATGGGTTAAGATCGACAAGCCAACCTGATAAAATAGGTGGGTTGGGTTTTAAAATTGGGAGCCTGAAGGAAAAAAGGGTTTTTTTCTGTAACATCCTAATTTTTATATATGTATTTTATGAGCAGATTATGTTATAAATGATATAAAAGTATTTTGGATTAACTCATGACAAGTGAAAAAGTCTGAATATTTAATTAAATTAGTTTAAAATAAAAAATATCCTAAAAAAATAAAAAGGGGCTTAAAAGGGCAAAATTGTCATCTTCAAATAAGAGAGAAAATAATATTTTAATACTTCGGTGCAAACTAAAAGTACAAGTGATACTGGTTATGTGGATCATGGGAGAAAAAAGTATAAATTCGATAAAAGGTGCGTCACATGTAAATAGTAAACGTCGGAGGAGATGAATAGCAAAAAGTAAGTAAAATATATGGACCATACATGGAAAAACAAAAGAAAAAGATAATGAGTTTCATAGATAAAGTAAATAGAAATGACACTGAATATAATAGAAAATCCGGATAAAAAAGTACTCAAATCAGAGCTAAATTTATGTACAAAAGTAAAAAGTACATTATCCCCTTTTCTTAATGTGACTAAAATTCAGGAGGGAAAAGTTAGACATTTATATCCTTCCTAACTCTTTCACAAGTCAAAAAATATTTAGGGATATACTAGGTAATTGATATATTAAATGTGAGAATAATTGTGAGTACTCAGATTAAATCTCAGTCTAATAGTTCACAATCATCAACCTTTCCTATAAATATCCCTTCCTTTTACCTTCCCTCCTCAACACACGTAGTAAGAGAAAGGGAGAGGAGGGGTAAAGAAAAGAGGGAGTCAAGAGTGAGAGAAGAAAAAGAAGAAAGGGAAGGTACGTAGAGGCTTTCCAAGATAAAACTCCTATTTTAAATTTCTTTTAGATTTTTTCTTTATTTATTTAGTTTAAGATTAATTAGAGTTTGAGTCATTTTTTTCCTCCCTTTTAGTCTTCTTTTTAGATCAAGACATGATTTTGAGGGAATGATTTGTGATTCATGGTTAAGTTAACTTTATATGATGATATTAAATTATTAAGTAAGATTTAATGATACTAATAAGCTCAAATCAAGTCAAAAGGAGTGATTTAAGAAAAAGAAAATTCAAAATTAAGGAATTAAAACTCTGAGTAGTAACTCTTACTCAAAACATTTACATTTGTACATTCTAGTTATATTTTAAAACTATTGATGTGATGTTTAACTGCTTTTTATGATTGGTTTGACTATTTTAAGTTAAGAGCTAAGCCCTGAGATACCCATTTACTAAATCATTATACTACATAAATTTTTACTGCAACTTATAGATTTAATTGTTTTTCCAAAAGCATATTATGAAAATATTGTAATTGTGTAATGTTTGTGAAAAGTTTAAGCTAATGTGATAAGTTTGAGTTATGTTGCTACTGAGATGTTTCCTATCTCATCCTATGTTTTCTAATGATAGGACTAAGTAATGTTAAAGGAAAGAATTTAGCAATGAGAATGGAAGAGAAAGATTGAAGTATAAAACTGAATTGCCTTTTTTTGGTTGTCTATTTTGATGTATTGTATAAATTTAAATATGCATCTAAAAATTTTATGGTTTATATGCATAGATAGATCTATATCTCAAGAACATAATGGCAATTATTTGGTTGTATTTGGATTTATACAATGACAGTTATGTATGATTTATTCAAACTGCTCAAGTAATAGTTTTATCTGATCTCTGATGATATATATTGACGCTCTAAACAGTAGAAGTAGAATAAATGTACAAGAAAAATATAGTTAGAAAGTAGATACATAAAGCTTTCCAATGATACCAAGTATGTACCAAATGACTCTGTATATTAAGATAAATAAATTTTTAAATTTAAGGTTCAGTTTTTGGACAAAAACAGGGGTATGAAAATGAATAGTAATATTTATACAATAAACTATATGAATTTGTACGTTCGTTTCCAGGTTTACTATTTTTTCCTAAAAATTCAAGATGTGCACGATTTTCAGAGACTTAAACCGCAGGAAAATAATTTTCTACATGTAGCTATGATTTTTGAAAAATCGCTGCACAATGAGTTGTGAACCAATAAAATAGTTTTGTTCGATTTTAAAGTTTTAATTGATTTGAGTTTTTCTAAGAATGTTTTCATACATCAAATAAGCAGTTTTCATAGGAAAATATTTCAAATTGTAAGATGTAACATTTTGGGCTCGACCTGTTTAGACTTGATCCATGGCGGGGCATGCATGTTTGGCCCATTTCCCATTTTTTCTGTATTTTTAATATTAAAAAATATATTATTTTATTAATTAGTGATGTATAAATTGTAAAATTTAAATATTATTTTGATTTTTTTAAATAATAGTGATAATTAGTTATATTAATTTAAAGAATTATATGAAAAAAGTTTTAAAAATTGAAAAATAATTTTCAAAATATACAGGTCCATAGGCCATACGAGCTTGGGCTTTACTAGCCAAACACATTTGGCAATCCGAGTTTTTTGACTCAACCCTTTTAGAACCAGGCTAGCCCAAACGTGCCGAGCCAACACAGATTGCCAACTTTATTTAAGAATCAGAGATATAACGCAAACCATGATTGCAGTAGATTTGCAACTAATTTACAATTGATATTCGTAGATTTGTAACTCATGGTCATGTAATACATTAATTGTTACAAAGTGTGTGTTGGTTAACCATCATATGAGGCCCTCTCTGATGATTGACTAGTGTAGTAATTCATTGACAATAGGAGTTATCAATGCCATTTTACTGGTCAACCAAATTCACTTGCAATTATATGATCATCAATTGCAAATATAGGAACAACATTTACAAATTGTTGATTCAGAAACTTTAATGTATTTATTTTTAAATATATTATCATCTATGACCAAACTTGGCATTATATGTATAATATCATAGGCATGAAGCAAGTAAGAATATATATATATAACAAATTATAATGAAAATATTCATTTCCATTGTTTCAAGCATGAAGGTCACTTGGCAAAGGAGAGCAATCAACAAAAATGCACATTAGAAAATTACAATCATGTCCCGTAGAAAAAGAAATTTGTACAAAAAATTGAAAAAGAGGAGGCAAAAATCATAGTCACAACAAACCCTAACCTTGTGTTGAAAATAGAAGAAGAAAGTTAGGGTGAAAATGCAAACATGAAGTAATGGAAGGAAGGGTGTGTTTGGATATCACCCCATAATCATTTATAGGGAGAATTTTTCAAACACATCTTCCTTTTTAATAAGTACTTATATCTTAAATAAGTGATTATGGAATAAATTATTTTTTTTACTTGTGATAATTACTTATCATTCTATAATCATTTATTTCATTTTTTCTTCTTATTATTCACCCAATAATCACTTAAACCTCAAAATCCAAACACATTCATTTTTTCAAAATCACTTATGAGGTAAAAATATCAAAACACAAATAACTTTTGATATAATCGCTTATCCTTACAATTAATTATAGATAAGCTAATACAAACACATACAAAGATGATGGCATGGAAAAAGTTATGGAGATGACTGAAAATGTTACAAGGAAGATGATGATGAAGGCTGAAAGGAGAGTGACCTTGTTGATTCTCATGATGAGAGAGAGACAATGTCGAGTCGTGGGAAGATGAAGTTGATGGCTGGATGGGGAAAGATGACGGTGGGATGAGGGGAGATGACGGGGGTGGGGGGAAGACAATGGTTTGTCATAGGTTGGAAGAGAGGAGATAGGGAAGAAGAGTAGAGACGGGGAGGAGAAGAGGAAGAAGGAAAGAGGAGGAGAAAAGGGAGGGAGGAGGAAGGAAGGAGAATGAGTGGTGAAATGATTATTTTGCGTGACACAAATATTTATAATTAAGTTGTTAGTATTAATTTTGTAAATTCATTTTTCTCCTAAAGTAATTTTGCAGATCTGGATCCTCTGTGATTAGCAGAGGTTGCTAATCTTAAAAAATGGCACGCTTTATGTACTTTAATCTTAATCATCAGTGCAATTTAATCTTAGCCCTCCACTACTTCTCATTTCCCTTATTTCCTATAGGCAACTAGGGTGGTACCCGTATGATGTTCCAGATGTTTTTTTTTTTGCACTACAAATTAAAACTAATATATAAAAAATATATATAAGGAGATGTATTTATCTGGTATAATATTACAATAAATGAATAATTATCCTTCAATACACACTACACCAAGTATGAGCTTTAATAATATTCAAAAGTTGGTGTTTCTACGAAAAACGCCAACTAAAGTAGAGTACGGAAGGGGTAGGGAATTCGTAAAGAAATACTTTAGTTAGTAGATTTTTAATAAGAACAAATGTCAACTAAAGTGGATTTTAGTTGGCGCTTTATAATTGCAACTAAAGTCTCTTTTTTGTCAACATTAGAATAGTTAATATTTTTGAAATGACAAGAAATACAAAAAATAAATGCCAATTATTTCTTTTTTTGTGTAATAATATGCGTTAATATAAATATATACAATTAGACAGAATAACAAATTGTCATTGTTATTCAATCTATTTAATTATAACGCATCACATGAAACATTATCATTGTAAATTATTAAAAATGAAAATTTCTTTATACAAGTTTTCTTTATTTTCCATCCAAATATAGAATTAAAATTTTCAATATCTTATTTACTTCATATGTTATGAAAAGCAAAAATTATTTTATTTTTGGTTTAGATAAGAAGAACAATTTTTAAACTGTTTGGTAATCAAGGTGAAAAATGAAAGATGAAAGAAAAAAGTATGTAATACATATGTAATATTTTCTTAATGGCAAATTGTTATTTTTAGATTCTTATTACTTTTAAAAATTTAAATAACCATCATAAAAATTTTGTAAGTGCTCTATTTTATATAAAAGTGATTTTTTTCATAAAAATATGGAACAAACAGACCTTAACTATATTTAATATATTTTTTTCATATATATATATATATATTTTAATAGATATAATAAATAATAAATTTATAAAAAAAATAGATGTCAACCAATGATAAGTTCATAATAATTATTTGATTTGGGGAATCTATTTAAAAAGTAATAATTCAAAAATCATTCAAAATTAATTTTTCTGTTAAATACTTATTTAAACATGTAATTTAAAAGAATTGTTTAATAACTATTAAATATATTTAAATATAAAAATATTTAATCATTAATTTTGAATTAATTATATATTTCTACATAATTTCTCCCTCAAAAAATTTTAAAAATTAACTAGTTTCAATTTATTGTAAATGTTTAAAAAAATATTGTAATAAAAAACTCCATCTAAATCTCTCACAACACCGCTATAACATTCATTTTGAATCACTTTTTATTGTGCAACTTTCAACATATTATAATTTCTCTTGTAGTTACACTACTTTACTCTAAGACTGATATCTTTAAAACTTCTCTAATTGAAAAAAATAACTTTTACATATATTTCGTATATAAATCCTTCTTTATTTTTACTTTTTTTTAATTTATTTAGAATTTTTATTTTTTTATATGAATTCATCTATACTCTGTTGCCAAATAATACAAAATTATTTTATTTTTGTCGTTGAAAGCGTTATTTATAATAATTACTCCATTTAGTCTTTTTTATAAGATATTTTTAACCAACTTTACATATATTAAGAAATTTAGTTAAACGTGGTTAACTTTATTAAATTTATATAAAATTTTAGTTATTTTCTAAAATTATCGCTATTTAATAAAATTCATGAATAACATGTTTTTCTTTCTTTAAGATAATAACATTTAATATATCACTAACTATTGTAGTAATTATCCACATTAATATAAATTGCTAGCTTTAAGCAAATGGTATTTTTAGTAAAAAATATTTAATGATTAAGAAATTTTAAAAGTATCTTATATTAAAGACTAACAAAATTCAAGAAAACATTTTATAAAAATGGTCGAAAAAAGTAATTTAGTATTATATATATAGATTATATAATCATGAAATAATATTTTTTGATAAAAATATTTAGTATTTTTTTATAATTGATATTCCAATGTAATTTTTTCATAAAAACTTATATCAAAATAATTATAGAGATTATGATTATAATTTTATGGAAATTAAATTTTTTAACTTCTGAACATAACAATAAAATTATGTTAATTATATGTAATGATTTTATAATAACAATTTTTTATAAAATTATTCAATATTTTTTTCTAATTGGTGTTCTAGTAGAATTTTTTTATAGGAAATAATTTTGGACATTTTTATCTTATAATAATTGTTTTTAATAAAAAATTTTCATTATTTTTTTTCTTAATTGATGTTCCAATAATATTTTTATAATAAAACATATATAAAAAAAAGTAATGGAGATAACTTTATCAAAATTGATTTTTTCAACTTTCAAAATTAATTTGGTAAAAAAAAGCTTTTGACAATAAAAATATTACAATTAAAAAAAGATTGATGTTTGAATATAATATATATATGTAAATGTAAAATATATATAGATATATAAAAATTTTAAAAAAATTAAAATAATATAGTTTTTAAGTTAAAATTTTGCATTTTAATAGATTTCTTTTAGGAAAAATTGTGTGTTGGGACCAAAAAATAACATATTTAGTTTTTGATACTAAATTAATTTTTTTTAAAAAAATCAACTTGAGGTTTAAAAAATTCGATTTTTACCCAAAAAAATATTGCCTTTGATCCCAAAAAATAAATATTGTTTTTGGTCAAAAATACAATTCTCCCTTTCTTTTAATAATATGCAAAGTTATTATATTTTGAATTTAAATTATTTTTAATATAAACTAAATATATTGTGATAAAGTTGTTGTATAAATAATGTCAGAAGGAGGTTATCACATCTCAAGCTTCAAGCTCCTGTGATGATAGCTGCTTTTTGCAGTATATATTCGTATCGGTGCCGTCTTCCTCTTGCTAAGTCGATGAGACGATGACCCGTTTTGATGCCAGCAATTCCTACCTCCCTTTCATCTTGGACAGCAATATCGGTGCCGTCTTCTTCTTCCTTATTCTATGAGAGGATGACCCACTTTGATGCTAGCAATTACTTCTTCCCTTTCATCTTCGACGGCAACCCAAAGGAGAGATCGAAGATTACTTCTCCCCTTTCATCTTCAACGGCAACCCAGGGGAGAGATAGAAGATTACCTCTTCCCTTCCATCTTCAACGATAGCACAGGGGAGAGCTTGAAGAGATTCCTCCTTCCTATCTTCCCATTTTCGTTTGGCATCTGTGAAGCCCATTCAAAACCTTCAAGTGCTTTCTTTTTCGGCCAATCTTCCCTTTCAAGCTAGCATTTTCGTCTGCTTCCCATCTACAAATTGGAACATGGCTGCAACTTGCTTTCAGAGGACGAGGGAGGGAAAGACCGGAAATGGGTGAGATTTGGAGGGAAATGAGATAAAAGGTAAGTATTTAGCAATTGATAGTTTAATGAAACGCATTGTAGTTTGAGAAATAGCATATGATTTTATTAAAGCACAGTGTCGTTTTTAAGATTAGTAACCTTTGCTAATCGGTAGATCCAAATCCGTAATTTTCCCTATTAAATACTCATGGAAGCGTAAACTCCTTCCCACGAAGAATTTTTTTTTTTTAATTGATCCCACGAAGCATTTGACTTTCTTGATTACTCTGCAAGATCAAGAAGGAGGATTCTGCAATCTCTGCTGCTCAGTATTTTGACTCTTGATTACACTAAGAGGATCGAAATATCCTACGCCTCATTCATCTGTGCTGTTAGATTCTCTTAGACAACACCCTTTTTTCTTGGAACAAGTACGATGCAATTTACTTCGTGTTACTTTTCTGTTTAACTGCTTTCTGCGATTTGTATTTATTACTATTGTTTCTTCTTCGGTCTGTGGAAATAGTCGTTGTTCTGGCTCTTCTTTGGTCACAGTTGGCAATTAGCATCTTATTTTCTTCAAATTCTCTGTGGATTCATTGATGCGTCTTTTTCTGTTTCTTGTAGCATGGGGCTTGTGGGATCCAAAGCTGATAATAACAGGGAAGCTTCCCATTTCACATAAAGGGATAGATTTTCTTAATGAATAAGTTATGGGAGCCTTGGAATCGATGTTCGTCCTCCTTTTTTAAAACTTTCCACTGGCAGACATCAGGAAACGAAATTTAGTGGAGCTTCCCTTCACTGTGACATGCCAATAGTTCTTTTATACCCATATTAACCACTCTCCACATCACGCAATCCACTTCTCTGATCGTGGACCCCTTCCTCCAACCTCCTGCATGTCCTACGTCTGATATTTGTAATCAATGATTTTTAATCAAATTGTCAGCTTGGGTGTCTGTTGTGAGGCAGAAATTTTCGTTTAGGATAGGATACTTTTTTTGCTGGATTCTATGTTGGACCTATGCCCATGGATTTTACTAGGGGTATGTTATATTTGCAGATAACTAGAAACGTGACCTGTGCTAACGCATGGGTTATAACGCATATAATTGAAATCAAATATAGCAAATGGATATTATTATTTATGGCAAAAACAATATAACTTGATGGAATTTGATTTTTTTGCCAGAACTTAATAGAGTTGGATTAAAATTTTGCTTACTTTCGGCATAAAAACATTGATGTGCTTATTAGAAAATGTTGGAAGAAGGGAGATCAGCATAAACTCAAAAAAACTGATAAGGGAGCTCTGAAAAATTACCCAACATTAATAGAGCGGGGCTCAATAATTTGACCGTCATCATCCTGTAAGAGAGCTCATAGCTCCATGCAAAACTCCAACTTCTTTTGTAATGTTGCTGCATACCACCATCAATAACCAAATCAGCAACTTCCACTCAAATCAGCTTAACATCTTTGTCATCAACAAATCACCGCATGAAACTTCCTTACCATCATCGGATATGGATGCGGCCTAGCAACTGAACTCAAAATATAGTGAGTTGTCTCCACATTAGTCACCCAATCCCTTATAGCTTCTAATGTAGCATCCTTTAGTGTGGTAGTCCTAGAATGGACTGCTCTCACCTACACTGCAACACCACAATATTAGCAACGCCAACCAAAAGATAAAATTTTTAAAACAGTCGCAAAAAGTAGTTTAAAGTCTGATATGTGAATTGTGAAGTGAATTGAGTAGTTAGCAAGTTAGTTTGTTAGTCGCTAACTAAGTCATTAAGAAACTCTATCAATAGAAGTAGGTTATTGGAGGGAGAGGTTGTTGTTGAATGTAGTGAATGCTAGATTATTTCTCTTACATTTTCTCTCTTTCTCTCTCTTTTCCCTATTCTTCTTATTCTTCCCTAAAAAAGTCATTATCTGGCCACTCAGCTGCATGAGCACACACTTTTTTTCAGATGCACATGTAAATAATTCAATGTTAGATACCCAGAATTATGTTTGGTAACCTTAGGGGTCTCCATGATTTTTCAATGATGTCAAGACAATCATCCACATTGGCAACTCCAAGAATAAGACATTTCCCTTATATATTTTCTCTACTGCAGACTAAATAAAGAACGTAGCAGCCTGACCAAATGACATCTCAACTATATTAAGCAAACCAATATGCCAAGAAGACATATGTTGAAGAATGATCTTTCACATAAACAATTTCAAATACATGACTATTCCCTTGCCCATTTCTCTATTAAAAGAATAAATAGGGCAAAATGACATAACAACATTTAAGATATCTCTGTGCCAAGAAGACTCATAATGAAGAATAATTATTCACATAAACAACTTCAAATATGAGCACATTCACTTGCACTATATCTCAATTATAAACCAAATAAAGAATTATATAAGCGGAAAATGCTTTTCAAAATTTTTCTTATTGGCAAAGGAACAATTTACCTTTAGAGTAGATCAGCAGGAAGTCCTTGTTCATTGAATCTCCACTCTTTGTAAAGCTGAGATGATATTTCCATGGAGATTTCACCAGAAAATAATGTTTTCTCGAGAATTCCTTGTGTGTGTATAATGATCCATCACGGTAAAACATTTATATGAAGCGTATCTTTGAAATGAGGATTATCCAATGGATTGGATGCATAACACTTTGCTGTCTTCTGGTGGCAATGATAAATGGTTCAGCGACTGCATGAGTATGCAACCTGCAAAAAACTTTATTGTAGAAAACTTAACAGCACAACTATCATTCATGTTATTTATTGATATATGAAATGGCATGTACATAGAAATTTTGAGAAAATTATAGTTTTAGGGGTTAGGGAGGTTGTTTGCTGCTGAAGAATTGCACACTGCTCTGCCTTTATTGACTACCCTGCCTTTCCTTGCGTTCTTTGAATTGCTTCTAACTCACTCAATTTCTACTAGTGGAGAAGTATTAATCTTTGTAATCTTAGGACTTCACCTTTTCATGCACCATTGCGGTAATCTTTGTGAAGTGCACCATTGAGGTAACCTTTGTGAAGTGTGTGGTGTTTAATAATATGTGAGTCCTCTATATTTGTGATTACAGAACGATGATGTTGAACTCACCAATGGCTAATGAGTTGGTGATAGAGATTGTCATTAGTGACAACATGTGCTTTAACAAATTGCCAAAATGTAGAATCTACTTCCTCTATTACTGGAAGAAAGACTATGTGATTTCATTTTCCAGAGGTAATGAAGTCAGACCAGATTCTATTGCTAATGGCTTTAGCATCTTATTATTCCTCAGGAATAGCAAGGTCCTTGATGCATAGGCACAAACCCCTTCTCAACAAAAAATTTTATCTAGCTGCTGATGTTTATAACTTTCTAAATAAGTTGTAGTTTTGAGATAGAGACATAACTTCATAAGCTAGAAATCAACATTCACCCACATACACTGCTGATTTTTAAAACATACAGCATAAAATAGGAATAAATAACTAAACCAGTAAAGGTAACTAAACTCATAAACATACAAATAAACCATCTTAGTAAAATGACTAAAACAAAAAGTGAAATTAAAGGGGTCCATGCATAGACATTCTCAGCACAAATAGATATTTTGATGTTGTTGAATGCGGCTAGATAAAATTATCGTTAGTGCAATGAGCCCACCAAATACAATTATTGCAGATATCGAGGATAAGCTTGTTAGGTGGGCCTTCTTCAAGGTCTTCGGTGTCCACCACAAAACAAAATACACAAGGTTAATAATTTTATTGATATGAGATCAAGACAAGCTGTAATTTAAAAAGAAAAGGCACAAAGTGAAAGAGGTGATATGATAAATTGACTTGCTATACAAAGAGCATTGATATGAGATCAAAACAAAATAAGGTCTCGGGATCTCATCATGTGTTCCTTCATCATTCCCTCTCATCTATAAACTCTTCCCTCCAATCCTTTGTAGAAAAATTCCTATAAGAGTATTCTAGCTCACATACAATCTCCCTATTTTTTTTTCAGATTTTCATACATATAAAATAGATCAAATGAAGTTCTTACTTCTACTTTTGAAATTAACATTATCAATACACTATTTGACCAAAGCAAGCCTCTAATATTTACCTAACCTAAAAGTTGTATGACATCAACATTTGAGATGATAATGATGTTGGCTCCACTCCATGATTCTATCTTAATGGTAGGAGCAGTTACCAAAGACCAACAACATCGTAGTGAACATGGAGATATTGGAGGTTGAATAATTATCTCAAACTCTTAAATTTTTTACTTGCATAACTATCACCTGAAATTCCCTGTGTGATAAGAAAGAAGAGAGACAAAATTGATAACAATTATTCCGTCAGTAAAGGTATCATATTTGTAGTTTCATTATTACCCACCAGTTGATCGATTCTATCTCTGGGTAATCAAAGAAAAAGAGGAGGATGAAAGAAAATTCTGTTTGCAAAATAGAGTTTGTAATATACTCTTCCATGGAACCCTTACATTTTACAATAATGGAAAAGAATTGAGAAGTTAAACATGCCACATCTATAGGAAGAGAACATGTAATGACAAAAGCCCATTCATTCCTAAATCTAAATCCAGATGAACAAAGGAATTTCCTGCATGACTCTGGAATCCGCAACTGCACATTTACTTACAGCATCCACAACCAACCATTGCCATTAGTCATATTCCGTATCTTTCCTCGCAGGCAAGAGAGAGAACAGGGCCACGAACTCTCCAAACGTGAGCTGGGTCATAAAAAATGATTGTAGATAAGAAATGAGAAAAATAACTAATAACTTATCATGATGAGGAAATTAAGACAAGGTGAGGTTGACAATACCTAGAGCCAAAAAGGAGAGGTAAAAATCCTAGAGCGAGCTCAGAACTTGAGCACCGTAATTGCTTCAAAGCAATGTTTTGATTTGGTGTCTGAATTGACTGATGGGGTAGGTAAAACCTAGACATGGTCAAGAACCAGGCGGAGCTCTTGCTCCCTCCAAGTTCAATTGAAGAACGAAAAAAAAAAAAAAAGAGAAGGAAGAATATGACAAATGGAAAATCTGCATGAGAAGAAGGGGTGAAAGAGGAATAAGTTCCGAGAGATTGAGAAAGCTGGCTTCCATTGTAAGACAAGTTGAGCAAGTGAGAATGCCAATCCTCGTTGGAGAAGCCAATCTCTATGGCGCCTGGGCCCACTACACAGTGGAATGAATAGAAGAAAGAGGGGAGAGAAAATGGAGAAGAAGAAGCAGCGGAGGCCTGGTGTGTTATAGTAGAGATGGCGAAGGGTAGAGGGGCAGGGATGAAGGAGAGAAGATGAAAGAAGATTGTAGACAAAAGAGACTTCTCTCATAAGCCATCATCTTGACTCCCAAGTTGGCTTCTTGTGAAAGCCTTCATGTCCAAACTTATGAGAGAAGTCATCCACTCGATATCTCAACACAATATTGACATGATAACCTGACTCGATACTAACGTGATCTAAGCCGACCTGATGTGCACAGTGCTAAGAACAGTAAAAACAGTGCTACGATGGTATTACTTTTAAGGATATGTAGATTTGGGAAGCTCTTTTAAGCTGATTTTTTTCCCTGCTCTTTTTCCTTGTTACAATTGCTGTTTTGAGAATTCTGACACTCCATCTCTGTTCTCTTTTTCTCTCCAAATAACTTTTTTTCCCTGTAAAAAAAAAAGTTACTTGGATTTATTGTTGTGTTAAATCTTGATATAATTTAGGTGGATCTTAGAAATATCATGATTCATCTCATGTGACTTCTATTGTAAGTTAACAGTTTCTGCTTAGTTCTGTATCTGAACTGAATTTTTTCATTCTGGAATTATAGATGGGGAACGAAGGCCCGAGCTACACTGTTGATGGAGCTCTAATGGCCATGGGTTTTGGAAATTTCCAATTACTTGTGCTTGCTTATGCTGGCTTTGGTTGGGTTTCAGAAGCAATGGAAATGATGCTACTCTCTTTTGTAGGCCCAGCAGTTCAATCTGCATGGAGTCTTTCCCCTCAGGAAGAAAACCTGATAACGAGTGCAGTTTTTGCTGGGATGCTAATTGGGGCTTATTCATGGGGTATTGTTTCAGATAAGCATGGAAGAAGGTATGGTATGCTTCCTTTTCTCCTTGGTACATAGTGTTTGTATTAATTAGATGGCATCTCTTTCTGTGGAAAATGTCAAGTATGTGATGAGAAAAGGGGCGCATGAGTATGCCCAATTCCATATATTCAGGTATTTCTTTTGGATGGGCATTGAAGAGTTAAACAAGGCATGGGGTTATACTCAGTTTTTCTTCCAATGTCATTGGGACTACTTTAGAATATTAGACTAAAATAAAAAGTCCCACGTCTGAAAGTAATGAAAAGTATGAGGGGTATGTAAACTTATGGCAATCCTAATCAAGTATGGCCTAAGCTATTTTGATATAATGGACAAGCTCAAGTACAATCACATGTAAAAACTCAACATAGAATATATTGGAAGCAATGCCAAGATGCTGCATAAATTGTGCCTAGATGTACTGAATAAGTTGTCTTTCAATTCCACCCGAAGAGGGGGGAAAAAGAAAAAAAACCCTTAGATGCTCAGAAGCTGGAGATCAATTACAAGAACTAAGAATGTGGGGATCCGAATTCTGCATAAGCCTTTTACTCAATCGCCCCTCCCAAACCACACCACCCCCCCCCCCCCACCCAAAAAAAGAAAAAGAAAAAGAAAAAGATGTGTATATATTGGACTTATTAAATTTTGTCATTTGTTGTCTTAGAATAAAGAAAGATATGGTCTCGTGCATATTAGATGCAGATTGAAGAGAAAAACTAGAGGATTTTGAGGAAGAAAAACTGAAATTCTTGGAGCAAAGACAAACATTTCATAGAGGAAAAAAAGGGGAAGAGTGACAATCTGGCCTTTTGTCTTCTTCCTTCTTTATTTTCATTTCTGGCACTAAGTTGTTCCTTAACAATCATCCTAAAATAATATTGGAGTAAGATTCTGTTTAATGTAGTAGATTGTTTAGTTGATATTGTTCACTTTCAATCCTGCTGGTTCAAGAAGTTCTGCCATGCCCAAGAATACGTAGCAATTATCTTGTTTGATATTGTTTAGATTTCGTATGTGCCAAATCTCTTCATTTACACTAATATACTTATCTCTTGAAATTTTAACTTTTAATTCTTTATTACCTTAACCGATACTTAATTTCTTCACAGTGGCTCATATTAGTTTTTAAATGTGTTTATTTTGCTGTTGCAATTATGAAGAGTAATTGCTGACTGTTCAATTATTGTCTCATTATAACTATACCTTTTTTGTTGCATGAGCGCATAGTAGTTGTTTTCTGATCTTACCTATCACTGTCTCCATTTTATGCCAATTGTCTCTCTGTTTTTCTGTGCCTTTTTTCTTTAGTGATTAAAAAAATGTTTGTTTGAATGTTTTCTTAAACAGCATACAACTGTTGGTGTGTTCATTCAACATTATCTTTTTTTTATTTCTTTAATTTATTTCAATTCTTTCAGGAAGGGATTCCTTATCACAGCTCTAGTTACTTCCATGGCTGGTCTCCTGAGTGCATTTTCCCCTAGTTATATATTTTTGGTTATTTTGCGTTTTCTGGTTGGTATTGGTTTGGGAGGTGGCCATGTATTATTATCTTGGTTTCTGGAGTTTGTTCCTGCACCCAACAGAGGAACCTGGATGGTAGTGTTTTCTGCATTTTGGACTCTTGGAACAATTTTGGAAGCATCACTTGCATGGGTAAGTTTATTGACTTCCTCTGTGAAAAGGAATTTCAAAATGTCTTACCTTATCTATCAATCTTGACCCCATCCTCTTTTTGTTGCTAAGTATTTTGGAAAGATGATCAAGTTATTATGTTATACATATTAAAAGGTGGGAAAACAAATAAGGGATTCAAGTGCATCCATTTTTCTTCCCTAGTGTAAGGATTTTGCCCCCAAAATAGAGCATGGTAATAGATGTATGCCTCAATACTCATTGGCAGGAAGGTTTTCTGGAAGAGATACTCTTAAATCTTAATTCATTCAAACTACACCTCCTCAGTCATTAGAGGCCAAAATTTTTCAATGCTAGCGTGCAAGCTATTGCTAAAAGTTGCTTGTTTTCCTCCTTTAAAGTTTGACTTTTTTTCTTTTTTCTTTTTTAAACTACAGTAGTTATGTTTCTGTTGGAAGAGTGAACCAACTAGTGGAGACTAGTTGGAAGAAAGTTGTGTTGTTGGGTCCCCTGGCGAGTCAACCAACTATTGGAGACTAGTTGGAAGAAGGTTGAGGAGGTTACTTTTGGAAAGTCAGCCAATCACCTTTACCTTTTTTTGGCCCAGCAGCCATTCACCTTTACAAGTTCTGTCATTGTATTAGGCAATCTGGCAAAGGAAAGAATCTTACAATACCTACAACATACAATATATTAGGCCTGATGTGATATAAATAAGTTTTCCTAGAAGTCTTTGAGTAGGCATATCATCTGGAGCCTTATAGAAGTCTATGGCAAGATGATCTGGGCTGACTATTTCTGGAGAGGGACTGTCTTGTACCTAATGCACTGATAAATGACCAAGATACCAGTGTAGAGTCCGGCAGTGATTTGGTCAGCATGGGTTAGTTGGTGAGTTTTGTGGATGTTCCTAAGTTGTTTAGGGTCAAAAGGGAATCAAGTAACGGTGAAAGGTTTTGTCCCAGCAGCAATGAAGGCTGCAAATCAAAAGGAAATGGCCAATGACAATGAAGGTCACAATTGGGAAGGAAAATAGCAAATGAAGGCCACAAGAGAAAGAGCTTAGGGCTCTAATACTATGACAAAATGTCTAGAATTCTTCTTGTTGTATTGACTGAGGCAAAATACATAGGTATGTATGGATAAAAGGAAGGTTACTGATTGGTGCAATCTTGTTAGTGTACAGGGTCAATTGTAGTAATAAATTACCTAGAGTATTTTTGGGGTAAACTCACTGGTAGGTTAACTACTATGATAATTAATTTTAGTCCAGAGAACAATATTCAAAGACAATGAGTGAATATTAAATTAAACTAAGCAAATAAGCTGTGATTCAATCATTGAGGACAACATTAGGGAATGGGGTTCACTGATTCAGGAGACTGATTATGAATGAGTTTTGACTCTTTCATTTATAATGGCGATCGTTACTAATATATCCTAATAATCTGCCGATCTATTATGCTGATCTAATTAATTATAATTATCTTTTGATCAATTATTGACATTAACTAGACCTATTAAGCAACAACCCTGAACCATCATAATCACCCAGATCTGTCTAGTCTTGATTGATTATGTTCATCTTCTTAGCTCCAGATATATGCTTTCAAACTATCACACACATCCTAAGACCAACTATATGGTGGCTAGTCATATAGTTAATGATAAAAACAAGGAAGATAAATATAAATAGGAAATCAATCTATTATCATAATTCAAACTCACAGTCATAAAACACATATTCAAATCAGTCTTCTCTGAGTTAGGCTACATTCCTATCTTTAGTTTGGTTATTTAGAAACTCATATATTAAATACACAATAAACACATTTTTTTAAAATCCCAAAACAGCAGTTCAATGGTAAAGGAAAAGAAAAACTCAGAGTTGAATGGTGGGAATGACATTCTTCATTGATCTCTCCTTGATTCACCTTATTACTTGGCCTTCTCCTTGATATCACTCCTTAGAAGAGCTCCAAATTGCTCTAAAATGAATCTTGAAGGCCTCTTGGACAATCAAAGTCGAATCCCCTTTTCTCTCTTTTTGTTTCCTTATTTATAGATACTAATTAGGGCACAAAATGCACGAAACATATACTTCACGCGTATAGCCAACGCCATTTCAAGCATGCACTATCACAACCTTTGCTGGCTTCATTCATAGCATGCCCTTCATTTGCCAGTGTATAGAGTTGGTGCCAGTTCTAGCTCTTCAATTCTCAACCAACATCAGTTGAACAACATCTTGTCATCCCCATGAAGTTGACGAGCATTGGCTGTGCTTATTCCCATGATGACTGGCACCGGTTGTGTGCTTTAATGGCTATTCCTTCACCTGTTTTGCATACGTTTGTCTGCGTTGGGTCCTGGGAATATAATGGGCAAAAGTGAGTGAACTCTGTCCAATAATCATTGATATGCTCAAGAATATTCTTCTAAAACAAAGCTAGAACCAGTTAAAATATGCACTCATTAGCTACTCTAGGACAAATTTACAATCAAGGACATTAGTGACTAATGAAATGACTATTATACATATGTGCCTAAATTTTGGAATATAACTAAAAAGTTTCATTATTTACAAGGATTTCTAACATTTCTAACAATCTCTAATATGCTTTCTAACTCAAAAATCCTTTGAGCTTGAAGCTTCAACAAAGTGAATATTCACCATACCTTAGCAGACATTTAATTTAATTAGAAGAATAGGGTATGCAGGATTGAACTTCTAATTGCTTGATCATGAGGACTTCATACTTTGTCAATGATATAATTAGACAAAGGTTGTAAGGTTACATCTCAATCTATCTTGACTTGTGTTTAGTCTTGTGAGCACTAAGTTTCTGAGCTGGACATTATTGTGGTAGTTTGTATTATATGAATGACCAAACTTAGAGCTGACAGGTTCATCTAATTCAATGTTTCTTGCAGTTGGTCATGCCAAGACTGGGTTGGAGAGGGTTACTTGCATTATCAGCCCTACCCTCATTATTCCTCCTCCTGTTCTACAGTGTGACTCCTGAGTCACCAAGATACCTATGCTTAAAAGGTAGGACTGCTGATGCAGTTAATATTTTGGAGAAAATAGCAAAAATGAATGGAACAAAAGTACCTCCTGGCATCATTATTTCTGATAATCAAACTGAGCTGCACAAAATTAATAATCCTATGGAAGAAACAAGTTTACTCTCACCAAGAAGAAATGAGGGTGAACCTTCTAAAGGAATGGATACTAACTTTGGGGGAATCTCGTCCTTGTTGATGCTTCTTTCACCAGAACTGGCAAGGCCAACCCTTCTCTTATGGGTAGTGTTCTTTGGTAACGCTTTTTCATATTATGGCCTCGTTTTATTGACCTCAGAGTTGAACAACGGACATAGTAAATGCATGCCACATAAATTGCAGTCAGAGAAGATGGTTGATATTAGCTACAGAGATGTTTTTATTGCTAGTTTTGCAGGTATTAATTAAAATTAGGATAAATTACTCCTCCTTCTAAGAGATGCCTGAATTACACAAACATTTCCTTTATCATGAAAACAAACACAAACCTTCCTTAAAGCCTTAAGATGACCAAAATGCCCTTAAGGAATAATATTGATTTCCTTTATTAAAAATATAACTTTATAGAAAATGTATTTCTTAAACTTTTATTTCAATATTATTATTCTATCTTTAAAATCACAAATTAGTTTAATTTATTTTGAACTTAGAAAAGTGAATATTTTATATTGATCAAGTAGATATTTAATATTTGTTATATTATATAAGACAGATATTTATATTTTAGTCAAATAAGGTGTAATTGTAACTTTTGTTGTAGGGGTTGTGTTGAACATTTTTTTTTTGGTAGAATGTGTTGTACATATTTTAATTTCAGAGGAAGAGAGTAAAAATTTTTTTAACAGAGTGGAGGACCAAGTAATTTGGACATCTCCCAAGGGGAGTAAATTTTACTCTAAAAATTACTGTCGACTTATTTCAGAGTTATCTTACTCCATCAGTGAAGGAAGATGGATGACTGATACATGATTTTGTTTTGTGACTAGAGCTACCTGGGCTCCTCTTGTCAGCTGCAGCAGTAGATAGAATTGGTCGTAAGATCTCAATGGCTGCTGTGCTCTTCATGTTTTGCATTTTCCTACTACCACTGGTTTTTTATCTGCCTCAAGGTCTAACAACAATACTTTTGTTTGGAGCTCGTATATGCATCACGGCAAGCTTCACCATTGTGTACATATATGCTCCAGAGGTAACAGCTTAAAGGGAATTGATTTTGAATGATTTAAAAGGATATAAGAGTAGTCTAAAAGAAGTTATAGAATACAGAAGATAGAGGATAATGACCTTTGTTATATTCATTATAAATGCATAATTCATGTCCAGAGTAATGACTAGTTTTCACTATAATTACATCGATTGTCATAATTTAATGTGATTATTTAAGTTGCTTCCAATTGTTTTTACCATTAAGTAGGTTTTTTTTGGGCCCACACCATTAAGTAGTTTATGAATAACTTTTTACTAATTCTGTCACTTAGTTTGGTCATGAATAGTTCTTTGATCATGTTGATGCCTTTTGTTAAAAATACATTGGGAAGTCTAGGTCATGTGCTCATTCTTTGGCAAGAGTTTCGAGGCCTGACCTCTCAAGTTTTGTGGTTCAGGACTGGCCTTTGTTCATTATTCTCTGTGAAGTAAATAGTGTCGTCATATATCTATTTGTAATACCATACTCATGGTATTTTGATGTAATCTCTGTAATGCATAGCAAAATGTATTAATAATATAAATATCCTAATATACACAGTGTATATATTAAAAAAACATTTCAAATATATTTTGACTGGGATTCACTTATGTCACCTGAACTTGCATTCCTCTTAATTGTTCCCAAGTTTTTTTGTCAAGCCTTTTACCCTCAAGAATCAACTTTGAAGAACTGAGCACCAAGTTGGAAATGATCAACATGCATTCCAACGTGAGGAGAAGTGTTGATAATCATGTGGTCAATCTTCACGTGATTATACATCAAGTGTCTTTTATTTGTTTCCTTTATTATTTGATTAGTCTTTATCGTTTAGTCAAATTTAAATATTTTGATTTTTGTTCCCTTGATTTTAGCAAGTTAGTGCTTATATTGTATAGTGGTTTGTTTAGTTAATGACACAGCCACCATTTATGCTCTAGTTTTCTTCCAGTTCTCAGGAAAATGGAAAAACTTCTGCCTAGAAGAGAGTGAGAAGTTTAAGGAAACACATCCCCAGTTTTTAGTTTTACCAAGTTTATTGCCTTCCTACATTCCAGTGTGCAATGGTGTGGGGGTTGCCAGTAGACACACTGAAGTGTCTAGAAGGAGGCCAACCTGCCTTCCTATCATCATGCTTCGTATTGGTTTGGCATGGATCATGATGTTTTATGATGTGTTTGGTGATATCTTAGTTTATTTTAAAGTATTTCTTGACATTGAGTGATTTTTGAAGATTTTAGCACCAGAATGTGCTTTGTTAGGTGCCCTGGTGTGTGACCCACCTAATGGAGACCAGTTAGGATAGTTTCAAAGAAGTCACTCATTGGGAGTGAGTTGAAGAATTTTGCAAGCTTTGGCAATGCTTTAGATGGCATAGCTGATGAGAGCAACATGGAGAATATTGAGGTGGCTACTCATAGGAAGCAAGTCGAAGAATTCTGGAAGTTGTTTCTCTACTGAAGATGTCTTTAGAGAAAGTATTAGCTGTTGAACTTGGATTGCAAAGGTGATGAGTGGCAATGCTTCATCGACTTAGGGTTCCGAGTCTATGCTTGTCTTTATTTTAATTGGCTTTTGTTTAATAACAAGTTGAGGTTGAAATAATCTTCTCCTTGAGAGGGAGTGTCATAATAGCTTGAGTGTGTGATGGCTAGGTTAAATAAGTATGTTAGATCCCTAATGCTATAGGCTTGTACTATTTGAACTATCATTTAAACTTAACCTAATTTACAACTATAAATAGACAAATCAGATGCTTGGCTAAGCCAGTGCTCCTATTTACACTATTCTTGTTTCTCTAAGTTTACCTTCCCCTGCTGCATCACTTATCCCCTGTTTTCTGGACTAGTCGACCATGGTTTGGCAACTAAAATCTTTGACTTATCATTTTCTTTAGAGGGTTCTGGTTGCCTGCGCATGCTGCTGCTGCTTTGTCAGGTCTCCTAGTGAATGAGAGCGAATGACCATTCCTTCCTCCATCAGTACTTCTGACACTCTTGAACCTCACTGAGGACTCTTGTCTGGTATTTCTTTGTTTTGTCACATTAGAGGGCCGGCCATGTTGTCTGAGAATGAAGAAGGCATGCAGCCATGCTATGTTATATTTTCCAGAAAACTGTTAATGAACAATCCTGGAACGATTTGTTTATCATACAGCTATATTATTTTTTTCTTTACTGGGAGATCACCTCATTAATGATGTAACAAGTGGTTACAATGGCACCATTATAGTGGGCATGGGTCTATTTGGTCGGATAAGTTCCATGATGAAAAAAAAAATAAAACTCACCAAACCTTTTTCGATTGAGATCATGTACTCTATTCACATCCAGATTCAAGATTCATATTCATCAACTGCCTATCTTCCAATAACAGCAATTATATAATAATTCATGGACTGACCATCCCTGCACCAGCTGACTCTTCCAACGTAGACCAGATAAATCCTCTAAAAATAATTAATAAATGAGGAGGGGATGCTGAACATTATCCTAAGGGGTGATAGTAGTTTTGTAATTTATCTTTATTTTCAATAGTATAATAAGGAGAAGGATGGTGAACATTAGTTTTCGATCTGATTCTTGTTTCCTCATGTCAAAATTTGATGTGTGCAAGATTTATATGAACTGCAGATATACCCAACATCAGTCAGAGCAACTGGCGTTGGAATTGCAAGCTCAGTGGGCAGGATTGGTGGAATGATATGTCCGATGGTGGCAGTGGGTTTAGTACATGATTGTCATCAAACTGCAGCTGTGCTTCTCTTTGAGATAGTTGCCCTTCTTTCAGGAATATGTGTAATGCTCCTACCAGTTGAGACCATGGGCCTAGAACTGCAAGATAATGTGTCAAGTCCAAAAAAGATTAGCACATCACGATAACAAGGTCTGCCATTCCCTTGAAATTTGAAGTCATTATAAATTTATCTTAGCCCTAATTTTTCTGTTGCCAGAAGATGGTCTTCTTTTGTTGTTAGAAGAGCGATGAAATATGCTTATGATTCACTGATCTAAACAAATCAAGCGTTTTAACTTTTAAAGTGAAGTTACCCTGTTCATTTAAAGTGAATTTGTAAACAAGAAATGTCAACATGATTTGCCACAAACTGTAAAGACTGATTGGAATCATAGCCACTGGCTGAAAATAATCAGGTGTCAATCAAGGGATTGGAATCACTCGTTGAATGATGCTATTTAATTTGGGAACTAAGCTTCGCAATTGAGAATGTAAGGTTATTTATTATTAGTTTACGATTCTAATTTAATTGTTTGTGTTTTCTAATACTGAATTTATCATTCAGACAAGTTGGCATGATGAAGCTTTTTTTCCCGCTTTGCATCACAATTAAAAGAAATCTAAAATGTAGTTGTATCAAACCAGGAGATGCACTTATGCTTACATCATCTGGAAAGCACCGTCTAAAAAGAAAGTAGATTACAGTGTTTCTTCTACGAGTTAATGTAACTTCATAATCATGTTCCTTTGACTTTTTCGCAGAATTATAATGAAGGATGGAGGGAAGTCACCTGGACTCGACCCTAAGATTGAATATAGAGGTGGGAATAGAAGATTGGTGAATGGATGGCTCTGACGTCCTAGTTAAATTGGAATGATGGATTTTATTTCGTCTAAACGGAAGACGAAGGCATTATGATGAATAAGAAACTAAGACAGTTAGGATTTCATTCAGGGATATAGACATACATTGTTTGTAAATAGTATATCTTGTTATAAATTTAATAATGTTAGGAGCAATCATCCCCCAAAATGAAATTTTATTTGTATATATATGCATATATTATTACTCTTAAAATTTGTTATTTGTTCTTTAAAGGAGGAATTACAAATAGGGACCAAGATAATAAATTAATATCATCAATATATATAAAAAAAGTAAAATCTGACTAATTACCGCTCATCTCAACTGGCTACTGTTCATCCCAACTGGGTTAAGTGATTCGTTCATTTTTGCTGTGCTCATGGACATAATTATTCATCCCAACTTTTTCTAGTAACTGGATCAACTATGCATCTTTATTTTATAACTTTTCTTACTATTCACCTTTTAAACACGTGGCCCACTTTTAGAAGAATGAATGGCTTTTTGTTTTAGTAAAAGCAAGTGGGCCCGCTTGAAGATTTGGGAAAAGAAACAAAAAAAAAAAGCCGAATTTCTCTCACACCCTTCTTCCTCTACTTTTCTCCAATGATCCATCCTCCTCTCTCTCTCTCTCTCTCTCTCTCTCTCTTCCTTGCTCTCCGTCACTGGAGAACTCTAAAAACCTCGTGGAAACACTAACCAAAATACTACTTGTATGCCCATGGGAGATGCAGTGTTTGGTTCGTCTAAAATCACTATTCATCAAAGCCATCATTTTTTGTTGGAATCATAAGTTGCTCAACTTTTTTTTGTGGTAGTGGTAGGTTCCATTGCCTTCAAATCCATCACTTTTCTATGTCTGGATTCTTTTATTCTCTTTTCAATCCTTGTGCTTGATTTGATTTTTCAGCTTTTCATTTTCTTTTTCTGCTTGGTGTTTTCAAATCAGTGATTTTTCTGTCTGTATTCTTATTCTCTTTTTTATCTCTGTTTCTTTCTTTTTGTTTAGGCCTTTATTTTCTATTCTCTTTTCTGCTTAGTGTTAATTTTCTCTATTTCTTTCCTATATCTGGATTGTTCTATTCTTCTCTTTTCTTCTTCCTAGATGTTGCTGTGTCGTGTCTATGGTTTTGGGAGTATCTGGCTTAAGTTGCTATCTTTATATCAGACTTCTTCTCTCTTGGATGATGGAAGAGGTGTTAAGGAGGGGGTTTTTTTATTGGAATATATGTTGGTAGGAAGGTGAGCGATAATCTGTTCTCTTTTCCCAGTTCCTGCAACTAAATTCCTCCATTATGTTTGTTTCTCTCTGTCAGCTAACGCATTTATTCTGTTTTCCCACAGGCGCTGTTAGCTATTGTTTGTTATCTTTCCATCGTCGGAAAAATTTGAAGGTGGAGCAGAATCCGAATGTGTGCCATTTTCAAAGTGACGGAGTTGACTTTGTTTTTGATGTTTTCAGCTTGGGTTTCTTTTATTTGAAAGGTGAATTTTTTTTTTTTTGTGTTGTATTTTGTTGAAATATATGTTAGTCAACAAGAGTTCATTGATATGTTTTATATGTTAGTGTTGTATATCTGTCGAATTTTTTTCACTCGTGTCTCATGTGGTTTGTTTCTTTCCAGATTGGCTGTGCGGTTTAGATTCTCCTATTATTCCTTGTAATCAGAGGTTGCGGGTTGCGATTGAGTCAAATTTGTGTGTTTTCTTTATACTTGGTGTCTTACTTTTGTTTCATTTTTCTTTAGATATTGTGTATCCTTGTGATGGTGTCAAGTTTGTGTGTGATCTTGACTATTGGGTGGGAGAAGAGGTCACCGACAGTTGCGGAGCAAATCTGGCAGCTAGGGAGCAAACATAGAGGTCGCCGGGGTTTTGGGACGAGTGATAGTGAAATTGAATGACTAAGAAATCCGTATTCATTAGATTTTTTTGTTACCTACCTTGATTAACAAATCTATTTTTGCTATAGGTGTTTTGTTTCTGACACTCAAACGGTGTTCTGGTTGGGATGTTCTGGCGAGGTTTGTGGAGACTGAGGGGGAGAGAGAAAAGCCTCATCTCTGGTCATTGACCAAAGGAGCCGAGGGAGTACTGATGGAATTTCTTTCTTCTTAATTTTGGTTCTATGAAGTTTTATGTTTTATTATTTTGATGTTGGTATAATAGTTGGAGGATTGAATTGTGATTATGGTGGAACGAATGGTAGCTTGAGCAGGGTGGGTTTTTCCCCCTCCTTTCTTCTTCCTCCTATTATTATTATTATTGCAGGAAGCATATGGAGTATGATCTAGGCGTGTAGTGAAGAGGTATGTTTCGTATTGTTTAAGCTTGCCTGGTTGGTTTTGGAATAATGTTAATTATAAAAATCATGAGTAGTAATAATGTGTTGCACAATAATTATGTGATCCTTAAAGCAAATTTATTAGTGGATTGATACCCTAACAAGGAATGATAATGCATTGCATGGGGATCTATTACTGTACCTTAAAGCGTGAACTCATTTGCTAGATTTAATGGTTGATGTGGCTGGCTACTTTATTTTGAGGTTGGAATTTATTAATGAATTCATTTTGAGTTAGTAGTCTTTCATTATTTCTTAATGCATGTGTTCTTTTGTGTTAGGACTTTGGTGTATTGAATTCAGCAGGAGGTGCATTGTTGTGATGTTTGCTGTGGTGATGAACGCAGTATATCTAAACTGTGGATGTCCACCAAATGAGTTCGGAAAAAATTCCGGCGTTTTTGTTTCAATAATAAATGTTGAGTTTTTGGTGTTTGTTAGGTTGATGTGAATTTAGTTTTTACTTTGTTTTTTAATGTCAGATTAAACAAATGGTTTAGTTGATGGGAATTTAGTTTTTACTTCATTTTACCCTAAATGTTTTAGTTGGGTTGATTTCTTTTGAGGGGTAGAAAACTAGGTTAATTTCTTCTGGGTTAATTCATATTAATTATCTAATATCCATGTCAAGTTATTTGCTACAGCATTACTTTTGTGAATTGTTGTTGCTTTTTTATTCTTTCTCTGTGTGGATTTTGATTTTCGGTTTGTTTTTTTTTTTTTTATAATGTTTACATGTGGAAATCATTTTATTAATTAGTATGATATATATGTCAAAACAGATCATCTGAGAATCATTTGGGAAAAAAGGATGAAGGTACATGGATAGCGTCAAGGGATTGCTTTCTGGAATTTAGATTACTTTTTCACCTACTGCTTGATATGCTAAAGATAATGCTTCCTAAAATTTTTCATTTATAATTTTTCCCTTTTTTTCTTGTATCCAATGAATTATATTTAAAATTAACTATCTTTATACTTAAAATTAATTATCTGTCTTGCGGATTCCCTCTCTCTCTCTCTCTCTCCATATTCATCATTTTCAGTTTTTTGTTTGTTTCTTGTGCGATCCGCATTTTTTACACGAAATCGTTCTCACCACCTTAGAGATTATTACATACACGGAATATTCTTTTCAAGCTTTTTAAAACCGTGCAAATTAATCATCATCTTAGATAAATCTTTTTATTTAAGATTTTAATTTATTTATTGTATATTTTTTAAATTTGAATTTTACAAATAAGCTCAAGTAGATTAAACTAATTTATATGTAAGTTCAAATAAACCTGATTCCATCCAAAGAGAGAGGCAGAGTTTTGATGGAATCTTTCCTATCAATGTTGATTTGAAAGTTTGAAGTGAAATGAACTAATGTAATGATTCAGAAAAGAAACTGCAAGAAAAAAAATATAAAAAAGTTTTGGGAGATATTTATTCAACAAAGTTAAATTTCAACTTTACGTTGTTCGGGCTCATTTCTTATAGCATTCAACTTTATACATATTTTGTGCTTAAATATATCAAAAATGACTACTACCCAGGAATACAGTCCATGTAATGCTGCTCCTTATATAACTTTTTAACCCAAGCTAGGCATCGGTAAACTTTTTAACCTCGTGGGACCTACGTTGTTGTTTTGTCCCTTTTTTTTTCTTTTTTTTTTGTGTTTTTTAACAAATCTGTTGCAACGGTCAGTAGACTGACGGCTGCTACAGAAGCGTGCAGGCTATGTATGCCTGTACGTTTCTTTTTCTTAAATTTTATTTTATTTTATATTTGGTTCTGTTTTTAAAAATTTTTTTTTGTTAAAATATAAATTTTGTTTAGGTAATATATATTGCATTAAATTTTTTTTCTTAATTAACTCTTGTCTGCATAAAAAATGATATTGGATTTGTGTAGCTTACTTCATTCAATAATGGTAATATTAAAAAATAATATAATTTTTTAATAAATTTATATAATTAATCTATTTTTAACTCCCTCGATTTCTATATAATTAATTAAATAAGATTTATATTTTAAATTGGAGGGAGTAATATTCTAATTATAAATTTTAAATATTAATATTTTATTCAAATTATTTTTATACTACTATTATTGAAATATATTTTACTTATTTATTTGTTCACTTAATTCATATAGACGTGAGTACTTAAAATTAATGCCCAGTTTCATATTTTGATAAAACTTGCCTTTAATCTTTCAAGAATGTCCGATCAAAATAAATTTTATCAGTAGATAATAGTACTCATATTTTCTTTTATGATCGTAGTGTAGGTATTCAGATTACATGAATCCACAAGTTAGCTCTTTAAGGGTATGTTTGGTTTTCAGTTAGTTAAAAATGAGTTTTGATAGAATTGGTTTTGTAACGTAGTTATGATAAAAATTGGTTTTGGACCAGTATGTTTATGTTTGGATGATTTATTTGAAAATTGATTTTGACAAAACTCATAATTTTTTTCTAAATTTAACTTAAACTCTATCCTATGATTAATTTAATTTACTTGACTTAAAATTTAATCTGTATTTATTTAATTGAGAATATAATATATCTGATATAACATTTTTTCACATGTCATGATCTATGAAAATTAAAATTTTGAAGAAACATTTTAGTCAATAGATAGGAGGAATTTTGTGAAAATTTTATTTTTCTAATTTTTCATTTTTTTCTCATTTTTATTGGTCTATTTTTATCTGATTTTAAAATAAATATAAACAAGAATGGAGAAGGAGAACGGAAAAGTAAGTCCACTACTGCTTATCCTTAAACCACGTTTTGGCTGGAAAATGATTATCCAACGGGAAATGAAAAACTGGCCAAATATCATACAAAATAAAACAAACCTCATTTTGGGCCAAAACGTGGTTTCAGTAGTGAAACCAAACATGCCCTAGGTTGGTGATCTTGTAGGCCATCTGGATTATACAGAATCTCCTAGCATCACTGGTACCTGTGATATCAATTCAATCATCGCTGAATTCCTGTCCTCAAAACACAATGTTGGTTGAAGGAGGATTTCGCCACTTTGTTATTTTCTAATTACTCATGTGTACATCATGTTATGTTGATGTGTTAATTGTTTTCAGGAGGAAAATAATACGTTTTGATTCGTTTATGCCCACAGAAAAACCTATAAAATCAAAATCAATACGAAGATAGTTTATGAAAATCATAATTATTGCTTTCAGCAGAAGAGAAAAAAAAACAAGAACAAGATCCTACTCTGTTTTTATTTCAACATAACATGATGTGTGCCCAGAGGAAAGAGAGAAAAAAAAGAGAGAAAGACACTTTAGTACCCTCAACCATAGATAATGACAAATTAAGCTCCCTAATTTAATTAATCACCAAAAAGTACTCGGATCCTAAATTAAGATAAAAATAAAATGTTAAGACTTGAGAATTTAGGTTTTACTACTTGAAAATTCAGTTATACCCAGTTGAAAATTTATTTCAGAAGTACCTGAGAATTTATTTTTTACCACTTGAGAATGGTAGTATACCAACTTGAAAATGTAATTAGAAGCATTTGAGAATTTAAGTTTTATCACTTGATAATTCAATTATGCCAATTGAAAATATAGTTGAAAAAACTTGAAAATTTAGATTTCATCACTTGGAAAGATATTTTATTTTTATCGTAATTTAGGACTTGAGTACTTCTTAGTGATTAATTAAATTAGGGACCTAATTTATCATTATTTATAGTTATAGATATTAAATTATCTTTTTCCCAAAAAAAAAAAAGCTATTGGCTATTTTTCTCTTTACCTACCAGATTAGAGATTGAAGAGTCCTCCCACACAATTTGAAATGAAACGTGATCCTATTTCACCACGGAGTACTCACACATCTAGTAATTTTAATATTTTTATGGCACAATAGTTTGGGCCAGTTTCATTGAATTCCAGGGCATTGGTTTTCTTTTTAAATATATGTTACTTATCAATCAATTCCACTTTTCTTATGATTCAATTAATTATTATGTTTCCTGTCAAATGCTATATTTATATTTTATTTGAGGCTAAAATTGCTACAATTAGTCATTCATTGAAAATAAGTACAAAATAATGGGGAATATATTGAGAATTATTAAATGTTTAAGTATTGATGATGATAAGAAAAAAGGTAGCTTGTATTCATCGTTGGTAAATCGTAATCGTAAATGAATAATGCCGGTGCAAACTAGAAAAGGCGGCACTATTCATCCAAACTTTTTGTTCTGTCCTAATTTATTTGTGCTGCAATTTCATTGGGTGAGCCCCACTTAACTGCAATTAGTGGACTTCTTACAAAATCTGTTTTTTTTTTCCTTTTTCATCCTTACTTTACTGTAAGTGTGATAACAGGAAAACCCGAAGACTGTTCCCATCGCTGTCAGGGGAGATGCCAACCATCTCTCCTTTCTAAAAACACTCTTACAAAAAAAGTTCAATATACACAACAGATACGGGAGAAAGATGATTTGGAATTTTTATAAAATATATTTATAAATAAATAATATCAGTTAGAAATTTAATTAATTCGGATTAAAAATTCAGTTTATTTAAACTACAAATTTTTAAAAATAGCCTAAATTGAAAATTATTTACACATGTGAATTCTAAAATGCCTTTTTCCCATTCATGAAATCATATTATTTTTTATCTCTCCCCAAATTAGTGTGGACCCCACTAGACATGATCTACCTCTCTTTCTATTTTTTTTCCTTTAATTAAAAAACACAATTTATTGTTTATTCCACCTTAACCACATAGGTTTTACTATGAAAAATATGATACGACTTTTATTTCTAAATATTTAAAAATATATGGATCCTATTGAAAAATCTTTAAAAAACAAAAAAAGAAGTTCAAGACACAAATCTAGAACAGTTTGGAAAGCCATGGGATACCTACCATGCAATGAACTCAAATATTTTCATTTTTTTGTTTTAATCTTTTTAGTAGCCTTATAGGCCTATAATTTTTTTAATTTAAGACTTTAATTATACTATTTCCCTACACACTTACATGTAAACCAGCTTTTTTTTATGCTGTATATGTACACACAATTTATTATTTATCCCAACTTTTTTCATGATTAGTCCTTCACTACTCATTCTTAAGTATGTGAACTCTGCTCTTACAAAAAACGTGGTTGGCTTTTTTATATTTAAAAACTCGTGGGCCCCACTTATTAAAATGTTGATCTACTTCCTTATTTATATATAAAAAAAAAAGAAACATCTTTTGAAGCAAGGGCTCCGTTTACAAAAAATATCACCTCTCCTTGAAATCTATAATATATATATTAAGTTAAAATTTTTAAAATATTTATAGATAACATAATATCTATTATGTTAGTTTTTATATATAAATTTTATTATTTTCTTTGATTAAATTAAGTATTTAAATTATCAATTAATATAAATTTTTGTCCATTATTTTTATTATTTTACAAAAAATCTCCTAGAACCACTTACGGATCTTCAATCAAAAAGAAAGGAAGACCTTGACTTTGGCTTCCCTTTTGGATTATATTTTATATGATTTTTTTAAATATTATTCAACAGTTACTTAACTTTTTTATTAAAAAAAATCAACGCTTCCGCGGCTAACTTTGGTATTCGAATAAATAATAAAACTTAGAGCCTCAATAATGTTGAAATAATAAAACGTTAAAATAAAAAAAAAATTGAGTTCAAAGCTGTGAACGAAATTATTGCCCATAAGGAGATAAGTGTTAATACTTGGAAATTATTTCTAGCTTGCATACTTCATCCAACGTAGATTTTGTGAGTGGATAATATCTTCATCGTTATTGTTTCGTTATGTAATATGAAGGGACAGGTTAGATTTTACAGGTTAACACCTCTCCTTTGAAATTGTTGATCTTGCAAGTAATGATGGCCTAAACTTACCAAAGATGACACAAAATCTGCTAAGATCACATGTACATCTAACATGAAAGCAATCACTGCCGATTTGTGTTCTCCTAAAAACAGTAAGTAGTAGTTCATTGGTTTATCAAGGGGTTAAAGAGATTTACCTCTGTTTATTATTTTGTACCCGGACGAAATATTTTAGGGAAAATTTTAGCTAAATATTAAGAAAATAAAATATTTTTAAAAAGTTATCTCAATTTACCCTATGTCTAAAAAAATATTAAGATTAATAATTTAAATTAAAATTAAAAGATAAAAGATAAAACTATCATTTCCATGTAAATAACTCATTTATAAAGATAATAGTATATTTATTTGTAATAATATTCTCTACTCTGTCCTCAATGTGTAGCTGTTGTACGATTCCTGGGAAAAAAGCATTTTGTGCATAACATTGCAGAGATAATATTATGCAGAAGCATTTGATCGAAACTAACTTATCTAGACCAGATATACTTAGCTTACAAATTTCTGCAATTATAAACGTTAGGTTTTTTGTTTACGTGAGATATTGTGATGCCCAAATGCTTCATCCTATGTTGATCAAACTATATTGTCTTTACATCTTTTCTTGAATTTCTAGGTGTTGCTATCATTGTGCTGTCTACAAGGCTAAAAATTTGACATAAACCAAGAAAAAAAAAATAAGGTTTTGATCAAGCTGAAATTTACAATGGTAGAATCAAGAAATAAAGTTTTGCATTGGAATTTTTTGGCTTTGAATAAGCCAAAAAAAAATTAAATTTTCATAACACACCTAAATATTATAAATAAAAACAAGAAAAACAAAAGAAAAAGTTGAGTGTAGCTGAGAATCAATTTTGAGTCTTCTTCATAGTGTGATTGTTCCAAGTTTAAGTAATGCTTGAAGTATTCAATCTTTAACTTTTACTTTTTTAGGCTGATATTATTATACAAATGCTTCTAATTGGGGGAGATCCATCGTAGTAAAGTGCTCTAGCAACACTGTTAATTATTGCAGATCATTTCCCATATATTGAAAATCATATCTAGATTTTTGTATAATGCTCTTGATTCATATCTGTCCCAACATTTCAATGATTTTGATCAAAGCAAAAGTGAATGTGGTTGTCAATTTTTCTTTCTATTTAATCAATAAAATTATTGGATGAATTGATGTTGCTGTGGATTAAAAACTATTCAAACTCATCAAGAAAAGTGGTATATGTTATTGTCAAGCACAAGATGTTTCACTAGATATTATAGCTTTTTGTACAACCATTATATGAGAGTCTTTAATTGTTATAACATTGATTTATAAATCATCTTCTTCCTATCCATTATGTTTTAATCAATATATTATAAATATATTGGTATATTTGCATAACTCTGATCATGTCTATAAAAAAAAATTTGTTGAAAAAGGTAAAACTCATTTAAGTGATTTCTATATCTAAAAAAAATAATTTTTAATTATAAGTTTGAAAAATATCTTTGACGCTCACCTAAAAAATGATGGTATACTTGTAAAAAAAAATTATACATATATATATATATCACGAGCATATTTTGATGATATTCCAAAAGCATACCACATTTTTGCTTTCTTTACATTTTGAATTTTTATTGTCCTGTCTTGACCTATTATAAAAATCACTTTTTAAAATTGTATAAATGCCTTATGCACTTTTCTTAGTTAGAAAATGCACTTAGAAAAATGTTTTATTGTCTAAAAAAAGAGAAATTTTTAATGGGAAAAAATATTTACTTTATACGAAAATAGAAAAAAAGGAGAATTAAATTTTAAATATTATTTTTAACATAAATATAAATATTTTTATTTTTTACAATAAAGTGTAGTAAAATAACTATCTTTTATCATTGTGAATAATAAATTAGTATAATATGAAAATAGATAACAAATAATTTTTATTATCAATAATAAAAACAATAATTTTTTAGATTCCATATTTATTTTCACAAATTATAAGTATAACTTTTTTACTATTATATAACTTTCTAATTTTAATCTATTTCACCCGTGCGAAAGCATGGGTAACCTTCTAATTAATTATAAAATAGAATCTGTTATTATTTATTCTTTCAATTTTATTACTTAGTATTTTATATTTTAATATTTTTTTAACTTAAATATTTATTTATAATTAATTTATTATATTGGTCTCTATATGTAATTCTCACTTTTTTAAATGTATTCTTTCACCTTTCATTTGACTACTTCTAGTTTTGTCCCGGTTTATATTTAAGTGAACAGCCTGATACAAAGCTGAAAAGACATGCAAGGCCGCGACCGCTCAACTGCATGAACTGATGCACTAGTTCAAGTGTTCAACTACGGTTTACATTTGAAATGGCTATTAGGTATTGCCTAGGTTATGATATAACTTAAGGTTGCGTCCTGACATTAAAACCAACATAAGATGCATAATCATCAGATATATTGAATTCGCATTGCGGTGTGAATGAAAAAAACCTCCATTGTGCAGGGTGTACTGCTTGGGTTGGCCCTATCAGGCTGATATGTCAATCCTAGATGATTTTAATTTCTCTGAAGCCTGGCAGCAAACAACCTTGATAACTGTAGGAGTAGTTGGAGAAAGTGAACATAGGATTTCTGCCAAAGGTTGTGATTTTATCAAGCAGATGCCAAGGAGCTTTGCTCAAGTTGTCCGCTTAGATGAGTGTAGCAATGAGGTAACTTATGCTGGTAATGGTAGAGCTAGCTTAGTCTCTGATAACTCCATTGGTACTGTAGTTGAACCGGAAGACATGCCAGTTGAGCACTTGTGCTGAAGCATTAGATGATTGCTAACTGAAATCGTGATTTTTTTTTAATCTCAATATTTTTGCTATAGGGTAGTGTTGCTGATGTTTATGAAGTCATTGGAGTTCATGAAACATGAAGTTTCTAAATGTAAAGGTTTCCCAAGCATGCATAGAGGATCTGTTTCGTGTATAGTATAGATTTCATATTATAATAATATATATTGATGATTGAGTTTTGCTTCATCTGTTGTTCTTCGAGATGCCTCCCCTAAAAGGAAAAGCTAATGAAAACTCAATTATAACAACACCACGAGGTGTGAAAATTGCTTAATATTTAGGGAGGTTCGGTGGTGGTTTGACAGCATGCTCTGATCCACCATTCCATGCAAGGTCACCGAGTCGATTAGCAGGCACATTTAGCAACCCTAGACTTGAGTAGCATCCTTCACACATTGTTGCGATCCACAGCCAGTTGGTCCCCGTCCAATGGCAACTTTCCCTCAAGCTCGATTCCGATGCCGGAGAAGCGTTTCTCTCGGTGGTCACCACCAACGTTGATGTGCTGCTCAATGATACAGTTTGTAATTAGCATTCGTGGCCTCCCTCCCTTCACTAGTATTCCATGATTCTGATCAATGGAAATTCTATCCTCTCTAACATTGGAATCTATCATCAGGTCCTTGAGTTGAGTGTAAAGTCTTCGTAGCATAAGGAATTTTTAGCAGCAGCTGGTGTAGAACTCAATTCCATGGCCCTTGTGAAATCATCTGATGCACGAAGCGGTCCTCCATGAATGTTGTAAGTATTCGATTAAGTAATTGATAGCTAGTTGTTACAAATATATATAATTCCTGCGGACGAACCATGAAATTTCCCCCTCCACAACGCGGGAAGCGCAGGGGACGAGGAGGAGGTAGAATATAGTGGAGATTTTTTTTTTGTACTCTTCCTCCTGTTGTTTTTTCCTTCGTCTTGAATTGCTTACTCAGAAGTTAATGAATTAATTTTTTGGGTAAGAATGAATGAAATTTTTTAAATTCTAAAATTCCGAGGTAAATTCTTTTTTTTTTCCATATGATATGAATAACTGACTACAAATTAAAAAAAAGATTGAAAAAGATTACTGCGTATTATTTTTCAATGTCCATCACGCACGTTTAGTGGCGAAATCTGAATCAGTACTTATTAATTGTCCCATAAGGAAGCAAGCACAAGCTTCCTATTAATGGCAACGTTACTCTGCTCCATGTTTCTCGACGTTGGCTTTTTAGGAGGACAAGAAAAGAAAAGTTTGGTTGATTACCCATAAATTAGGGGTAGATATCTATAAATTGTTTTCCACATTCAGTAAAAATTCATATTTGGAGAGGCAATGTCGGAAGTCAAATATTTTCTCTGTCAAGCACTATTGAACCCAGCAAATCTTTTTCTTTTTGTCTCTTTGGAAGAAGGATGCATAAGAGTGTATAGAGAATTGTGGGTTATATATATCATATGATTGTTGTGCAATTGATGTCCAGCTGTTGTGGTGATTGTAGAAAGAATGTGGTTTCCAAATCCCAAGGCATCAGGGATTAGAAAGGGAGGAGGAGGAAATGGTCTTGTGGCAGTTGCTATAGACAAGGATAAAGGAAGCCAACATGCCCTGAAATGGGCCGCTGAGAGTCTCCTTTCCAGAGGCCAAACTGTCATTCTAATCCACGTTTTGCACAAGACATCGCCTCCTTCATCCAGTATGTAGCTAATTACTTCATGTGATATAGTATTTGATTACCACTAGTGTTATATAATTTTAACCACCCCCATATCCTCCCGTAAAATGCAGACGGAGGTCAGTCGGTAATATACGACATAAGCAATCTATCTGCATCACCACAAAGGCACCAACTTGACAAAACTACCAAGGATCTATTTCTTACGTTCCATTGCTTTTGTACACGCAAAGATGTAGGTTTCATTCTCACAGCTTCTATTTGGAGTTTATTTCTTTGACTCCGTAAACGCCCTTTCCTATTTCTTATTGCTGCAAACTATACATGTTCTTAGATAAAATGCCTTGATATTCTGCTTGAAGACACTGATGTTGTGAAGGCAGTAGTAGAATTTGTCTCTTACGCTGCAATCGAGAACTTGGTGCTTGGGGCAACATCGAGGCATGGATTCATTAGGTAAATTAACTTCTCTACGACATGATTTTATTTTTATCCTTCAACTATTACTGGTGATATCTAAATTCTCATGCAGATTTAAGTCATCGAATATACCAGGCGGCATTTCCAAAGGGGCACCAGATTTCTGTACCGTGTATGTCATATCTAAGGGGAAAATATCTTCTGTTCGGAATGCTTCTCGTCCAGCCCCCCATACCTCTCCTCTGCTTAGTAAATTGCAGAATCCAAATAACCAGAATGATAGTCAACCCGAGATGCCTTCTAGACATTTGCATTTGCGAGGTTAATTTTGTTTCTGTCAAATCTAAATTTCTTTTGTTCCCATCTTTTCTCTTAATCTGCTTTGATCACATGCAAATCTATGCATATGTATGTGCGTTGCAGAAAAGACACCTATCAAACCTCATAGCTGGCAAGATGAATCCATAAGGTAAGAGTTTCCTAGCAACCAAAATAGTTGTGAGTTTAGGCTTCAGCAATGAACTAATAGACATCTTTACTGATGATGCAGGTCAGCATATGGAAGAGGAAGAGGAGGCTTGAGCGGAAGGTCATGTGTGGACCATGTAGATTCAGAATCAGACATATCATTTATAAGCTCAGATAGGCCATGCAATGTACAACCATCCTCTGTGTTTTATGATTATATAGACTCCACTCCAAAATCACGCATTTCAGTCAGCTCAGATCGTGGCTTTGGATCAACTCCTTTCGGCCTCAAGCTCATGGACCCCACTTCACCAAATGTATCATTTTCGCAGGATGGCAGTGGAACATCATTTTCATATTCATCTCAGAACATGGTGATTACAATTTCTTTTTGACTCATTAGCCATCTGTCTTGTCAGATATTCCTATTACAATACAGTGCTTTGATGTCAATGTCTATCTCCTATCAGTTAATTAAATCATCCTCCTCTAGATTTGGAGGCTGACAGAGAGATGCAACTCATTTAGTTCATACCTAGTTGTCATTAATCACTTTCATATCAATGCAGCTGATAAGTTTTTAAGCCCCATCCTCTGATGATGTCCACTCCCTTAATTATGTATGCTTAAACATGCAGGATGAAGCAGAAACTGATATGAGGAGGTTGAAGCTTGAGTTGAAGCAAACGATGGATATGTATAGTGTAGCATGTAGAGAAGCACTTACAGCACAACAAAAGGTATGGTTATGATTTTATTTATTTATGTTCAATTATGTCAAGATTACTAACTAATACTACTCTCTTAATGGTGACAGTTAAGGGAGTTGAGCAACTGGAGACGCGAGGAAGAGAAAAAGTTAGAAGAGGCGCGATTGGCCCAAGAAGCTGCAATGGCAATTACAGAGAAAGAAAAAGCAAGGAGTAAGGCGGCCCTGGAAACAGCTGAAGCAGCTAAGAAAATTGCTGCAGTTGAAACGCATAAAAGACCAAGTGTTGAAATGAAAGCCCTGAAAGAAGAAGAAGGAATGAGAAAGCTATTGGATAACCTAACCCAAACTGATGCAAAATATAGGAGGTACAGTATTGAAGAGATTGAAATAGCAACAGAATACTTTTCAGAATCTCGGAAAATTGGGGAAGGAGGGTATGGACCAGTGTTTAGATGTTGTATTGATCATACTTTAGCAGCAGTGAAGGTTTTGCGACCGGATGTTGCTCAAGGGAGGGCACAGTTTCAACAAGAGGTGACCTAGTAGTGAGCATGAGTAATTCTAATTGTTAAAAAGTAAAGCACTTACTGAATTTGACCACATACCATATCTTCATCACAGCTTAGCATTCTGTGATTGCAGGTGGACATTCTTAGCTGCATACGGCATCCCAACATGGTGCTTCTTCTAGGAGCCTGTCCAGAATATGGCATACTGATTTATGAATATATGGCCAATGGAAGCCTAGAAGATTGTCTGTTTCATAAGAGAAAGCATGATTGTGTTTTGCCTTGGCAGCACAGGTTTCGAATTGCTGCAGAAATAGCGACAGGCCTACTGTTTCTCCATCAGACCAAGCCTGAACCCTTAGTACACCGTGATCTTAAACCTGCCAACATATTGCTAGACCATAATTATGTAAGTAAAATAGGCGACATTGGATTGGCTAGGTTGGTGCCTGCTGTTGCCGAGAATGTGACACAATGTCGAATGACGGCAGCAGCAGGGACTTTTTGTTACATTGATCCTGAGTATCAGCAAACAGGAATGCTTGGGGTGAAGTCTGATGTTTATTCTCTTGGGATTATGCTTCTACAACTGATAACAGCCAAGCCCCCCATGGGGTTGGCTCACATTATCGAAGAGTCTATTGAGAATGGCACATTTGAGGATGTGCTGGACCTATCTGTGCCTGATTGGCCAATTGAACAAGCTTTATGCTTCGCAAAGCTAGCACTTAAATGTGCAGAACTCAGACGAAAAGATCGGCCAGACCTTGGTAAAGTAATATTGCCAGAGCTCAGTAAATTGAGAGAATTTGCTGATGAACACTCGAGCGGCATCTTATTAGGTGGCACTTGCGGTACGGGACCCTCCCCCAACAAGAGTCAAGCTTCCATGCAATAGGTTGTAGTTAGCTACCAAACAATAATTTTTTGGGTTCTTAGCATGTTTTCCGAGATGTGCAGGGCGCTTATTTATTAAATTTGGACGATAAAGATTTTTTAATATAAAAAATAAAAAAAAAAATAGACCATTTAAGTATGATTTGAACAATACTAATAAAATATATACACTGCATATCTCTAAAAATATGCAAAGAATAAGTTGAATATGATCATGAACGCACAATGCAAATTGCAGGAATGTATAACTTAAGAAACTTTTGCAGGATGTGATAAGCGACCCACGGCTAGGCCATTCTGGAAGCTCAAGAAGCCCATCTAGCCCATCAACGCCGAGAGAAGGATAGGTGGGTATAATAACGAACTAGATAACATTCATCCATAAGATTGAAAATTGTTATATATGAGATATCAATATAAAGCCTTATTTATTTATTTATTTACAGGGACAACGGAGTTGCAACAGCTTATCATATAATGTCAAAATGAACACTACACTTGATAATTAGTGAAGTTGTTCTAATAATTACTTTAGAAATGATCGCATAGATGCAAAAATGACATTTTGTACATTCTTTCGTATTTAAATCCTACTACGTGTGGAGTGCAAGACATAGGGGAGGTGGAAAATAGAATTATGTGTTGTGTAAATAAGATAGGAAATATATATGTCATATTGCCATGAAATCGTGAGTGCTTTGGGGGCCAATTGTCCACTATCCAAATTCCATATTGTTAGAAAAATTTTTATGGAAACGGATTTAATTCATTGCTATAAATGAAAACAATGAAAATCGAAGTACCTCCAATCTTCATATCATATAAGCAAAAAATGAAAATCTTAACATTGACATGTTACCTACATAAACAAAAGCTATTTTGAGCCTCTGAGCCTATTGGTGGAGAATATTTTACATATGCAAAATACTATTTAACCATATTATTCTTAGAAGAATTTTTGGGCCATTTGGCTGATAAAATTTTTTTAATGTATCAAAGAACTATTATACTTTTAGCAAAGACAGAGAAATGTTGACTTTTTTGTTGTGAAAGGGATGTATATTATTATATCAAAAAGTATTTACAGCTAAGTGTTGGGATAAAAAGGACACAAACAAAAGATTACACAGAAAAATTTAATTTAGACTACATCTAACATATGACGGAGACAATAGGGAAGGTTGAGGGCCTTCATAGTGTGCTTAATCATGGCGTGGGTAGTTTGAGTAACTTCCATCATGGATATAGTCTCTCTCTAGTGAAAATTTTCTTGTTCCTCGAGTTCCAAAGAGACCAGCACAAAATTCCGAAAAGGATCCTCCATGAGAATTCCTTTTTTGACTGGATATAATGAGCAAGCCATTCCTAAAAAGGAGTGACCTCAAAAGGAGTGTTAAAGAATTTGCCGCATGTCTTGGCAAGATTGCAAGTTAGCAAGCGTAGGCGAAGGGACAAAATTTGAGGACATGGTTTGGGTCCTCTATTCCATTTCTGCATATCATACAGGTAGGATCATTTATCATATGCCTTTTGTGTCGCTCCATATTAGTAAGCAACTTATTATGATTAGTCAACCAAAGAAATGTCATTATACGTTGATCTCCAGGCCACATCCATATATGTTTCCATTTCATATATGCTTCCATCCAAAAATCTTCTTGATCATCTTTGTAGGCCGAGGCAATTGTAAATTTGCCATTACTAGTTAGATTCCAAAAATAGGTTGCATCTTCATTGTTTGGCTGTGGTGGGTTGCTTGAAATCACTTGCATAAAGCTGTTCAGAGGTAGAAAGTGTTGGAATAAACTATAATTCCACTGCCCATCCGGGGTGGTGAAATTATATATGGTTTTTAAGAGGTGGACATTGGTGATGGTAGTAGTTGCAAGGTTTTTGAGAGGCCCCAAATCCCCTATCTAATTGTCACTCCAAAATCTCACCTTTTTGCTGTTGCTTGGGTGCCATGAGGTATCACATTCAACGTTGTTCCACATTTTGGAGAGACTCTTCTATAGATGGGATGTATTGTGTTTGCAGAAAGTGCCTACCTCCTGCTTGTCCCATCCATACTTGGCCTAGAGAACTTTGACCCAAAACAGATCAGCATTAGATACAATGTTGAATGCGAATTTGAGAAGGAAGGCTTTGTTCTGTGCTGCAAGCTTCTTTATCCCGCATCCCCCATTGTTTAGGGGTTGACAAAGAGAATTCCAACTAACAAGACTAATCTTTTTCTGTGTTCCACTTGCATTACACATGAAATTTCGTATCATCTTCTCATTTTATAGATTGCATGGCATAAGATGGTATAGCTAATAAGACATATTTTGCCAAGGTTATTTGTCCAACAAGGATAGAGTTGTTGCTTTCCACATGCTAAGCTTTTGTTACACCTTGCTTTCAATGTAGTTGTAGGTTGCTTTGGTGACATGGCAATTAAGGAGGGGTACCCCCAGATATTTCCCCAAATTCTCAGTAATTTGGAAGCTTAACTGTGCATAGATTTGCGATGCATCTTGTTTGCTAGTGTTCTTGGAGAAGAAAATTCATCTTTTTGCTGTACTAATTAAGTGGCCAGATGATTTGCAAAAAGAATCGAGAGCTCTTTCAATAACTTGAATTTGATCTACATTAATGTCATTAAAAAGGATAAGATCATCAGTAAAGAAGAGGTGAGATAGAGGAGTTAGTGCCACTAAAAAGGATAAGATCATCAGTAAAGAAGAGGTGAGATAGAGGAAGGCGTCGTCTTCCCAAATTGATCATGTTCCACGATTTATTATTTACTTCTAGCATAGTGGCTTGTGAAAACCTATACATATAGAGCACAAAGATATATGGAGATAAAGGATCTCCTTGTCTCACACTTATTGAGGATTTGAAAGTTTGCAAGGGCTCTCCATTCCATAGGTTTTACATGGTGGCTCCTGTAATGCATTTCATGATGACATTAACGAGCTTTACAGGAATCTTAGCATCCTTTAGTGTATCTTCAATGAAGTCCTATCTTAATCTATTAAAGGCCTTTTCCAAGTCTACCTTGATTGCCATCCATCCAACTTTCCCATGCTTAGTGTGCATGGAGTGTATCACCTCTTAAGCAATAATATTGTTATCTATTATATTTCTCCCATTAATGAAGCTGGTCTAGGAAGGGAGTGTAAAGTTAGGCATCACCAGCTTGAATTTGTTGGCTATAACTTTAGTAACCACCTTGTAGAGGATTGTCTACAAGCTGATGGGTCTAAATTCTTTGATGGTTTGGGGATGCTGGACTTTTAGGATGAGAGCAATTAGTGTGTGATTAATGGTGGCATTGAATCCCTCTCCATAAAAAATTCCTTTGGCCATTATATAGACAGATTCACCAACAACTTCCCATGGACTTTGAAAAAAGAGAGCATGGAGTCCATCTACCCCTAAGGCCTTTAAAGGGTTCATGTCAAACAGAGTAGCCTTTACTTCTTTTATAGTTACTTCATTGTACAGGTCAGTCATTAGGGAGTTAGGGATGGTAGGAAAGATACCGATAACAACAAAGGGTTTGAAAGAATTCCTATCACTTGAGTAGAGTTTCTGATAGCAAGAGTCAACTATGTTCTTTAGCACAGCTTCATCACTTTGCCAATCTCCATGTTTGTCCTTGAGTAAAGTGATGTGATTGCCTCTCTTTTGGATTGTGGCCTTGGTGTGAAAATAGCTCGTGTTTCTGTATGCTAAATTAAGCCATTCACTTCATGATTTTTGTAACCAAAGAAGTTCCTCATGTAGACATATGTCTTTCAAGTCCATAAGGCATTCTTTCTCGAGATCACAAAGTCATGAGTTGCAGGGTTTATCTTTTAGTGCCCTTTGAATACCATGTAGAGGATTAGTAAGCCTTTTCTTTTTGTTGGTAACGTAGCCAAAGATCATGTAATTCCAGTTTTGGGCCATTGAAGTGAAGACTTTTATATTCTCCATGATGCTTTTCCCTTGAACCCAATTATCCTTGACTAGTTGGCTGAATTGTGGATAAGTAATCCATGCTATAAGGAAACATAATGGCTTTCTACAATCTCCTATTGTTATAGAGGGCTTCAATTTTATGAGTATAGGCCGGTGATCATATTTGATTTGGGCAAGATGCTATACCTCGGCATTTGGAAAGAGATTAGTCTAGGAGACATTTCACATGGCTTTATCCAACTTGGCAAGAGTAGTCCCTTGCTCCATGTAAATTTGGGCCCTGTGAAGCCCATGTTAATAAACCCATTTTGTTGAACAAAGTTGCAAAATGAATGGCATCATGTGCTTTGTCTGTTTTCCCCTTCACTTCTATCCTCTAGGAAGAATGTAGCATTGAAGTCTCCAGCAAGAAGCTAGGGATTATGGCAGTTATGCATAATGGATGTTAGGTCCTTCCGTAGAAGTTCATGAAGAGATAAGGAAGGGTGCCCATAAACTACTATGAAGAGGAAGTTGATATTATCATTAACCATTCTGACTCTTGTGTGAAGAAATTGCCTATGATTTATAAGCACATCAACTTCAATTCCCTCTTTCCATAATAGCTAGATTCAGCTAGAAAATCCAGATGCTTCAATTATGTGGGAACAAGTGTAACAACCTACTCCTAAATACCTCTAGACTTGACCCAAACCTTAAAAAAACCCACCAAACGCAATCCAAACGTCTCACAATCACTTCTTAAAACTTCAGAGCAGCAGAAACAAACCAAACAACATCAAAATCTAGGTTGGGGCCGCGACCGCTACAGTAGCATCGTTGCTCCAGACCCTTATGTCTTACCACGCTTCTGGATTTCGTGGCGCCGAGGTGCCCCCTGCTAGTTTTCTGTACCAGCAAACTTCAACCACTAGGGCGAACTTCCGACGCGCATAACTTTATGCTCTGACCTCCGATTGACTTGATTCCAACTCCTACAAATCAATCTAGTTTCAATCTATCCATAAACATTAACTTCACCTCAATCAAACTTCGTATGGAGATTCTGGACCCCTGACACCATTTTAGCCACTTATTGATCAAAATTCACCATTAACCACATCTAATTGCCACCAAAGGCAAATGGTTACTCAAAGACCATTCATACAGATTCAAAACCCCTAAACTAACTTATCCAAAGATGTTTTACCTCAAAGGAATCACTTCTCTGATATTTGACCCTCTTGAACTCCAACTTGACAAAATGGGCTACAGGCCCTAAAACACACCGACGAGGCCCAAATCCACTCTGGGCACACAAACTCCACCATATTGACTTCCTAATATCCAAAACCATAAAAACACCATAATACAACATAATTCCATATACATAACCATACGTACATCCATCCATAACAATCCTTATTCATGTCATACATTCATTACAAAACCTTCTATCATACTTAGCACAAGGTACATATCCAAAATACATATATACTACATAGACCTAGTATTCCCACGTCCGATGCTACTCCCTCGGCTTCTCAGAACTAGTGCCAGAACCATCACCTGAAAGGTTAGCTCATGGGAGAAGGGTGTAAGACAATGTCTCAGTAATCGAGAACAACCACACACACATATATATCTCATACAATCCATGAGTGTAATGTGAAATAAATGGAATGCATGTCTCCCTCGCACATAGCTAGAACTATGAGCTATCATCATAATAAGACATTTTGCTAATTCCCTTCCAACAGTTGGTGAAGACTGATTCCGGGACATCACCAAGCTTACCTCTCATTAGTGCACCCGGCCAAAGGTAACACTAATGTTCGGACCGTGGCTCTCCTTTCTCTTTCCTACCATAAATTGGCAGCGATTTAGGGAAGGTGTAGTCCACTATGCGCCTTTCGCATCCTGGCCATATGAGGAGATTTAGCCGTAAGAATCTCATCCTTATCCTCCATAACATATATATATATATATATATATTTATCCAATCCTTATCCTCCCTAACATTTATCATCATATATCATAACATCATCACATCATCACCACCCAATCCGTCATACATCACAATCTCACAATGCCATGTGGTGATACTCATGTATCATCATATAATAATCATCATGATCTCAATGTCATGCTATGCATCATGTCATATCATATTAATGTCATCATCACATATGTAATCATCATCATAATCATAATCATCATCTAGCTATGTGCATACCACGATATGTAGAAAACAGTACACACAAACATATCTATATTGTGGTATGAAAGAAACGTGCACATATATACAAATATACGTACTATCATATAATACAAAAAATACAATACAAATAAACACCTGGTTACCTCAAGTGTCAATACCACACATGCGAATTTCACAAACTTCTTGAGTTGTCCAACACGCTTGAACCCTTCTCAGGTTACCAAACAATCTTCATAATACCATAATTCTTCAATTAACACAGTATACCATTTAGCTAAAACCACAATTCAACCACTTTAGGCCTAACCCAAGGTTCTAACACCCTTTTTATGCATCAATAAGCTCTTAGGGACCATTTAAACATTACTCAACCACATACACTTCGGATTCCTAATAGCCCTAACCGAAAATAACCTAGGGTTAAGCTCAAATCATACATAAACCCTTCAAAACTCACACCCAAGCATCAAGAACACTAAAACACACTTTCTTAATCCTATTTCCTCTATCTCAATAGGTGGATTTCGGTCCAAACCGGAAATCCCAACATACAACTGAAAAAGCCCAAATTCAACCGAAGAAAATGGAGAGGGAGGAGTAGAGATCACTTACCCACGTGAATCTAAGCTCTTGAGATCCGAAAATCACTTCCCAAGGCTGAATCTTGTAAGCCCTAGTAGAGCTCCTCGTCGCTCCCTCCGTTTTCTTTCTTTCTGTTCGTCCGAAATGTTTCTAATTTAAACCAGAAACCCAACTCTCATCGTGCCTCCACCATGTTTCAACTAGAAAATGCCACCGGACTTGCTCTCGCCGTGGCGGTCCTACTTCTCGTTGTGGCTTTGAGCTCAATTTTCTTCCACTTGAGCCTTCCTTTCTCCTGTTTCCTCCATTTCTACATACAATGCCAAGAAAGATGTCATGAAAGGTGTTACAATGAGGCCATGCAATTTACTTAATAACCTTGTCGACAGTTGGTCCCAAGATTCATGGTTCAACAATGACTAGAATCTTAGGGTTTTACATCACTATAAAGGATTTCAGTGTTTGTCTGAACTTATTGGAGGCAGCACCTTGATAGTTCCAAAGCATTATTTATATGTCCATAAATAAGAAGGAAAATAGGGAAATTTAAACATTAGTGTCAGAGTTATTTGACTCATCTTTAGTATTTTTCCTGGGAGGAATATACACCTCATCAATAGCATCAAGGATGTCATGTGTGAGTTTGTTGGAAGGACCCTCAGTAGCCTTTTTTAACCTGGTCTTAGCCTTTCAGACTTATGCATTTTGTTGGATTTTAACGCCTCCTTTGGGTGGGCTTTTATCAGGAGGCTTGGGCTTCAAATTTTCTTTGCTTGTTTGGCTTGATTGTAAGTGGCTTGGGGGCAATTGTCACGGGGAGGTACAGTAATAGCCTTAGGAGTTTCTCTTTGAGTAGATATGGATATAGCTATATGTGACTCTTTTGTTATGGTTATGGGTACCCTGGAAGCTTTGTAGGCATTGGTTTCAAAGATAGTATCATGTAGGTAGTGGGTTTAGAGTGCTTTATCCTAGAGTTTTCGCTTTTGAGTACCTGTTTCTATATCTTGGAGGTGGCTGGAGTGTTCTTTTTGCCTTTCTATGAAGGGCTTTTGGTTTCATGAGCTTCTTTTTCTTTGCTTTTGGCCTTGTCAGGTCTCTGTTTGGGTTACTAGATTGAGACATTTGATTCTATTGGCTCTATAAGCTTTACATTGGCGGTGGAAGGTTCAAAAACTTGTTTAAAGGCTGCCTCATCTGATCGGGCTAGTACATCAAACCTCATTCCCCTTTGTCTAGTGTCGTCAAAGTTTTCATACTTCATGTATTACATCTTCCTCACCTTTGAATCTGTATCCATGGACCATAGTTGGCCTTATCCGCGTTCTCCTTATGCACCTTGTTGTGGTTGGAATTTGGTGTCGTTTTCGTGATGAATAAGGTATCCATTGCTGTTGTTGCTTCCAATGCCATAGAGGTAGGGGTCAAAGTGGTTGCGGTTGTCTTCTGCAAACAGACAGCTTCAAGGTGCTCATATCTACCACAATGATAACAAATTGTCGCAAACACTAATATTCTATCGGTAGCGCCATGTCATCAACTTTGAGCTTAACCATGAGGGGTTTGGACAAATCAACTATTACTCCCAATTGTGCAAATTTACCACGGCCTCCAGATTTTGTGTTATAATCGATTTTATGACTTGTCCTAGAACTTTGGCAATGACTTTGAGTACATTTTTGTGGTAATACTTGTATGACTTACTACCTTGGAGATAGTGAGATTGTGCGGGGAGAAATTTGGATCATAAGGTTGAACTATAAGATAGTGCTTTGTAATATTCAACATCTTGGAACTTTGCTATGTAGCAGTAACCTACTAAATTGACAAGTTGGAAGTGGTCATTAGGTTTCCATAAAGTAAGAACTCTGTTGTAGAGTGTTCTGTACCCTATGGTTCTACCTAGGAGCTTCACGACAAGAGAGTATCTCATATTGTGGTGCAGCAAGTCAATGATGTGCTGGGAGAAGGTAATCGATAGCATGACTTTATCATGTTCTATAGTGATGTCCTCTTTTGCTACATCGATCTCATTGTCCATTACAACATCTTGTTTGAAGTTGTTGTTCAGCAACTTTTCTTTGAATGATGGCTTACTTGGAGACGGGGCCAAGGTTTTGGCTTGCAGACATTTTGTGGGTTTAGGATCCATATCATTCGATGGATCGGGATCATCCTCTAAATGCAACTTCTTGGAGATTCTGTTTTCTTCTTGGAGAGGTGGTGGGTTCTCCTTCATGTGATGTTCGATGTTGATTGAGTGCTCAACGTGAGTGGTCCTATTGGTGGATGGGGTAGGAAAAATAAGGTTGGGAGTTTGTGAACGTCTGGAGGGCCTAAAGTGTCTTGGAGAACATACACAGTCTCAGAATGGTAGGTCTTAAGTGGAGCGGTGGTCAGTGAAGGACATTTAAGCTTTTTCTCTCAAGTTTCTCTCACTAGTAAATGAGAAATATTGACTTTCCATATTTTGGTTTGGATTTTGGGAAAGCCGGTGACTATTTTCTCTTGTTTTGAAAGACTGATCTTTTCACCATCGATTGTGGTAGGGGTAAGTATAAACCCATAAACCTAGCTAACCCAACCCAGCCCAAAACAACCCGATGTTGAAATAATCGAGTCGGTCCGAGTTGCCGGTTAAAGCTATGGGTTGAAATGGCCTGGTCTATCCTGTGGAGCTTAAATAGTTATAAAAAAGACTGATATTTGTTTCAAAAGTCTCATCATCATTCTTTTTTTTATATTAAAATAAATATCTCCACATCTCTCTGACTCCTTCATTCTCCCACTGCCTTGACCCCATGTAATCTCTTTCTCCTCTCCTCTCCTTAATGTTCTTGTCTCCATTTTCTTAGCAAGCATCTATCTTCTTCTCCCGTGGCTTTGTTCTTCTCAAATTTCTTCCCTTCTCCCTTTTACCCTTCTCTTCTCTCAACCTTGCCTCTATGCCTCATGAACCTTGCCTCTTACAGCCCTTACCTTAAAATCTCAAATCTAGCAACGCAAAGCGCAGATCATAATTGCTCTTGAAGACCTCAGATCTCACCCTTTTCTTTCTCTCGCTTATATCTCTGTCTTGCTTCCAATTCTTGGCCTAACTATCACCGTCCTCAAATTTTTGGTTGATGTGTTTATCTACTATTTTAGCTTTTTCTTTTTTCTTTTTCAGATCTCACCTTCTAGTCATATCTTGTGGTTTGACTATATTTGTTTTCTTTTCTCTACATTATGGTATCTTTTATTTCCAGATATTTGATCTCGTCTGTCTTCTCATATGGTCTCTATCTTTCTTTTTTCGACCTTTTATGATTTTGTATTTATCAAGTTCACCCGTTACTAACTTGGTAACTAGCCTAAACTGGTGTAATGAAGGATAGGTCAGGGTGCAAGTTCATATAAACCTGGGCCTGGCTCGACCTAGTTCATGCATACCCCTAAACAACGAAATAATGCAATGTTTAGATCAATTTTTTTTTTAGTTAAACAGAAGTTCAATTGAGTTGGATCCTCATGCTTCAAAGAATATTTTATTTATCAACAAGGTAGTATTGACAGTAAAATTTTAATTCATGCTTTTCTATTAATTGAACTAATTTTTATTGATGTGGGGATCAATTTTATTTAATTTAAATAAAAATTGAATTAATATATGGGCTTTAAAACCAATAAAATTTTAACCAATTTAAAAAGATGCAACACATATCTCGTAAGAATATGAATTTAAATCCTACTATTACTATGAGAGGCTTATTAATGAATAATCTAATAATAAAATAATGTATAGCCTTCTTATTTTCTTGGGAAAATGATTATTGATGACCAAAAGTTTGAATTAAATATAGTAAAAGATTTTGTAATTTTTTTTACTATTGAATATTGAGAATTTACTACTGCTTTATTCTGTATTCATTACTAAAAAAACTGCAAGATCCTTTACTATAGTTAATTCAAACTTTTAATCATCAATCGTCATTTCCCTTATTTTCTAAAAAAACATATTCAAGTAACTCAATTGGTGTTCCCTCGTCAACTTTAGATGACAATCGCTCCTTATTGAGTTCGATCATGGGTGACACTTATAGATGAAACATGTTATTTATTTATTTATTTATTTATTTTATTTTTATTATCTATTTATTTATCATGCTTATTATCAATATTTAATAAATATTTATTAGCAGATATAGGTTCCCTAGTTTTCTGTCCCTTTGTTCCCGTTGTACATATCATTTTTTGATTTGTTAATGCAATTCCCTCCTCATTCAAAAAGAAAAAATATTTATAAATAGTTTAAATACAAATAAAAAAATAAAATAAATTAAAAATCCATTTATAATAAATTTTAAAATATATTCATAATAGTTGTAACCTAATTTTAATTATTTTAGCTCACAAAACTGATTATACTATTAATTAAAATGTTTTAATCATTACACTTACTAACTTTATTTATAGGAAATTAATAGAAAAGTATCACTAAAATATTTTTTATTTTACGGGAATTTAATTTAAGAATGCCCATTGAAGTTTAAAATTAATTTTGCTAGATATAAAATAAAAAAAATGTGAAATGAGATTATAGCTAAGTGACTAGGATCCAATTGACAGCTCAACGTCTTAACGTGAAAATTATCAAAAAATAATTTTATTAAAATAATCAAATTTAAAATATTTATTTGTAAGGAATCAAATTTTAAATAATTAATATATGCACACACAATCCTTTGAAGCTGGACTATTATTTTATTGTGCAAATAATATTCATTAACTTATTTGCGTGCGATGTTCATATTTTAAAACTTTTCCTGAATTCCGCCTCTGGTTTTAATGTTTCATACATTAGACAGCAAATTAAAAATGTCCATCAAAATGAGTTTGTATCAACGTTAATTGGTAAGCCAATTGATACGTGTTTAGCATGAGATGGCGTCATACTACTGGATCTAATTGACAGATCAGCGGCATACTGTGAAGAAGAGATTGAATAAAAGAAGCGAATATGCACTGCAATTTTGCGAAATTGAGCCTTCCTCCGGTCACTGCTCGACATTCGTGACCATTTTTTTTTGTTAGAAAAGAGAAATTTTCGTTTCATCTTTCTCGTCAAAGAGTTTCCGCTTTCTCTCTGTGGTAATCACAGAGGAAACCAGAGAGAGAGCAGTGGAAGGCAGAGCAAGCGAAGCATAGCTGACCAAGGTTCACCAGCAGTAGATCTGCTCGAAACTTTTTATTCAGTCAATGTATTTGCGTCGGACGATAGAGACAATCTCTGCTGGTATTTGATTTATTGCTTCACAATCTGAATTCATATTCTGAGTTGCTGTTCGTTCAGTCTTCGGTTTTGTTTTAGATCCGAATCATTGATGGCTCAGATTATAAGTTATCCTCTGAAATGAATTCTGCGTCTCTTTTTATAATGTTTGGGTCACGAGAAATGTTTGCTACCATTGCATCTGGATATCTTTTCCAAGTCCAATTAATCAGATAAAATCCAAATTCAAGCCCTTTACTATGCCTACAGAAAATGAACGGGATCTATATCTTAAACTTTACATTCCCAGAAAGCCAACGGAACTTTGCGATTTTTATCATTTACGTATCGAAGATATTAACTTTTTGATATGATAGCTAATTAAGGGTGTGCATAATTGCATACTTTTGCATCAAGCAACTGTTTCTTTAAATTATGTGGTATGCTTAGTTTCTTTATATATTGGTTTTACTTATTTATGTTAAACATACAGTCTGATGGCATTTTGTGCATTATGTTCCTGATTGTGAGCTATTTGGTTCGTCAGAGACTTGAAGCTAAATATATCAAGATTCTCAACTTTAAAATCCTGACTGCGGGAGAGGAAAAGAAGCCCTTGTACGTAAAGACTACCTGGACTGTCAACAGACTATATTTTCTACTTATAAGCCAGCAGTAAAACTTAATATTATAGTGGTTGATAAAATCCTTCAAAATTCAGCGACCAGGTTCAGGGGGCGACTTGCCCCAAAGTGGTGAGTACCCTTATCCTGTAGCCCGGAGGGTGAATTCCACCCATTCTGTAACGATGGATGATGACTTGGAGAGTGGTAGTTTGGGGAATTACCCAGACAAACCAAGAACATTTCCCAACATGCGCAGTAAAGCTTACACTCCACTGGTAAGAGGGCTATGTTCATTTTCTGTGGCCTTAATTGCATCAATTTGCTTGCTTTACTGTTTTATCAATAATGTATTCAATTCATTTATTACCCAAAAATAGTTTATTCGTTCCTTTTTCATGTAACTTGAGATCCCTACCCCCTTTTTCAGTATTGGCTTGCTAAGTAAGTTATGAGTCATTACTGATTCTGTGTGTAGTTTACCTTATGATATTTCATAGCATCAGAAATTATTGACTTTTAACTTTCTGCAGATATTTCGTATTCTACTTGGTATAAATGTTCGTGTTCTGTTCATAATTTTGCTCCTGGGTCTTGGAGCTATCTTCTACATTGGAGCAAGCACATCTCCAATCATTGTGTTTGTCTTCTCTGTTTGTATTCTCAGCTTCCTTGTGTCAATATATCTAACAAAGTGGGTGCTTGCAAAGGATGAGGGCCCTCCTGAAATGGTTCAGGTAAATCTACTTCCTGTGGTTTGGCTGATTTAGTTAATTGCTTCCTTCCTCTCATAACTAAATAACGCTTGAAGGGAAATAAATAACTTATCCTAATGGAACAGAAACAACCAATAAACTAATAACAAAATAAGAGATGACAACATGTGACGATAGAAGCTTCTAATGAGGGCTGTCGCTGAAGCCTTGCTGTTGCTGCACTGTATCACATGTATCACTAACCTTTATTAATAATTTTCTGTTTTTATAGAACATTTCTTATCATTTGTGTGTTGGGAGCAAGAAACATGCCTTGTCTTGATTGTTTTTAAAATAAAATTTGTTATTAAAAGCTACGGTCAAAGTCAAACAGGCAAATACTCTTAACCTAGTTAAATTTCATGTCTGAACATTGTGAAAAGCACTTGCATCATTGGAGAATAGAATTCCCACATTTAAAAATAATAAGAAAGATGAAGGGTATATAAGGTTGTTGCAATCCTAATCAAGTAGCTTATGCTAGTTTGGTAATATGGACAAGCCCAATCACAAGCCTATACAAAAAAGTTAACATGGTATCAGAGTCTAATGGTCATGAGAACCCCATTCAAAAAAAAAATTATGGACATAAGAATTTTGAGGTTCATGAGTACAAGCCCAAGCAAAAAAAAAAAAGGAGTAAGTGGGAAAATATTGCAGATTAGAAGTCCCACATCTAACATCTAAAAAATAATAATAAAGATGAAGGGTATATAAGTTTGTGACAATCTTAAATAAGTAACTTAAGCTATTTTGGTGATATGGACAAGCCCAATCGCAAGCCTATGTAAAAAAGTTAACATTCATGCAAATAATAAATTTTATTTAAGAACTTTTTGGGAATATGCTTTCTTACATCAACATGAGTCTTTGTCAGAAGATTTGTGAAGCCTGATTTTTTATTTAGCAACGAAAGGCATTATTAGTTTAGTTTGTAAACAGTTATTCTCTCTCTCTTCATTTTAGAGTTATTGCTGTCAAGTGCCGTTATGAGGACTATTCATAATTGGATCACGTACTTTGAACTCCTTGCTTATCTTTCCTGAGCTTATCATATTGCTGTCTAGATATCAGAAGCTATACGGGATGGAGCTGAAGGATTTTTCAGGACCCAGTATGGCAGTATATCCAAGATGGCACTGTTGCTTGCTCTGGTTATTCTTGGCATATATTTGTTTCGCAGTACAACTCCTCAACAGGAATCTTCAGGCGTGGGAAGGTGATGTTTAAATATATATCATTTATAAAGCTTATATCTTGTACTTGTTCTTACACGTCATATATCAATATTCTGATTCAGGTCAACTTCTGCATACATCACTGTAGCTGCATTCCTTTTAGGTGCTCTTTGTTCTGGTATTGCTGGATATGTAGGAATGTGGGTATCAGTCCGTGCCAATGTTAGAGTCTCTAGTGCTGCAAGACGGTCTGCAAGAGAGGCATTGCAGGTTAAACCATCATTTTCTCTGATAATCACAAACGGTTCAGGATTTCTGTATTAATTGGGAAAGATTTGTGCAGATAGCTACTCGTGCTGGTGGTTTCTCAGCTATTGTTGTTGTTGGTATGGCTGTCATCGGTATAGCAGTCCTTTATGCCACATTTTATGTTTGGTTGGGAGTGGACACACCTGGTTCAATGAAGGTTACAGATTGTATGTATAAACTCCTTACCAACTTACCAAATAAAAAGTGTATTTTTATGCATGAACTTGGACAAACAGCTTTTGCAATATTTTATTAAGCCGGCAATTGAATATAATTGGAAAGACTTCTTCCACGGACCTTGCTTTTAGGTCTTTTTATTTGTACGTAGGTTCAAATAGCATATTATATAGCATGCCAATTTATTATGTGTGAAAAAAAAGCAGAACTTTATTGTAATTAATACGAACTCAACAATGGACAATTATACATGACAAGGTGATCATCTGTTTTTACTTTGTTTTTGGGCTTGGAATATTTTAAGTAGGCTTCTTTATAATTTCTGTCAAGCATTTGGTTTTCCTACGGAGTTTGGAATAAAATTTCATGATCTAGTGTATAGGTCTTAGGGGAAGTATGTGTTAGACCTTGTGATGATGTGCATTTTGCAGTTAAATGGTGTATTTGATTGGAAGACAATGTTATTTTTGCTGATCAGCAGAATCATCTTGCTTGTATTGGATGGTGTTAGGAAAATAGAAGGCAAAAAAGTAAGGGACCAATAAAATATATTATTGAAAACTCAATGATGTGGTGGACATAATACTCACCGTCTCACCCCTTACCATCAATTTATACTAATACTTTAATACTATAATTGCATTAAGACATTTATACCCGATGGGCACCCAAATGGGGTGGAGAACCCTTCTATAAAAGCTAATTATTGAGATGGGAGCATCAACCTATTTAAGCAGTCCATAGAGCATCCCATACTACCCTCAATTTAGTACTTAAACATCCCATACTACCTTAGTTTCTCCTATTTTCACCTTTTGGCAGTTATTCTGTTGTCTACACCATCTCTCTCTAGTTATTGTTTGACGTTAAGACTCTTTTGTTTTTAGTGCCTCTTCTTCTTGTTGGATATGGTTTTGGTGCCTCCTTTGTTGCACTGTTCGCTCAATTGGGTGGTGGAATATACACAAAGGCAGCTGATGTTGGAGCAGACCTTGTTGGAAAAGTGGAGCAGGGGATTCCTGAAGATGACCCCAGGAATCCTGCTGTAATTGCTGACCTGGTAACTGTTATTTTATTTTTACTTCATTTTGAAAAGAGTTCATGCATAAAAGTTGGCATTAATTTTATGTGAATCGTACCATTTCTTTCCTTTATTATATAACTTTGTGAAATAATTTCACATTAAGGTTGTATAGCAGACAGTAAATGAGAAAATATCTACTAATTACTTTTCCATTTTATGTTACATTAATGTCTTTCATGGTGTCCTTTAAAGAAGGGAACATAGATATATTTCTCCTTCCACCCAAGAAGTCCATAATATGACGGAATAATGAATAAGCACACTTGAGGTAGCAGCTAGACTCTCCAAGTTGACCACTCCAATTCTTCCTTCCACAGCCTCCTGCCCTCCATCCGTTTTTGTTCTTCCTTTCTTCTCTCCCTTAACTATTTTCTCTATGAAGCTACTCATTGGCTGCTGCTTGTCCACTCCATAACTTAGCACAAGAATTCCCCCTTCCTGACACCGTACTGCACTATAGTTCATGAGTCTCTAGCCTAAACCATATCTTATAGATTTGGTGAAATGGGGTTCTGTGCAAAAACCACTATTGAATGAGAGTAATGAGGAGTGAAAACACCTGGTAGCAATGGACAAAGGACTTAAAAGAATTGTCTTGGCTTGTGTTCCAACTTGGACAAGTAGGGGTTTCAATTTGTAGTAGTAGGCCCTCTTTTGTGAACTTGACTACTTTAGTCAAGGATATATGAGAATCTGATTCTTACGATTGGTAAGATCACTATTCATGGTCCTCATAAGCTGACATGAAATTCTATTATTTGGTTTCTACCTTTCCAAGGATTTGACTGGTGCATTCATGGCATTTCTTGTTGGTTCTCTTCATGCTTCACCCTTAAATATTTCTTAATGTGCATTTCTTAAGTCGTCTTATCCTTTCCAGATTTTACTAATTCTGTTTACCTTTGCACAAAACTTTTTTGGAGATTTTATTTGTTATCTAATGTGACGAGAGATCTTTTTAACTGTTGATGTGCTTTTTGTTGACATTGAAAGTAATAGGTGAGATGCAACTAGCGTGATAATTTTATGTTGTATCCTTAAAATGAGGTCCTGATTCAGCATAAACATTCTCTTATTGTGTATTTTGTTTCCTTGTTCTACTTTTGTTGCTGGTCTTGTTTGTCACATTTGACACCAGGAACTGATCAAATGTGATGCACATGGTGTAAAAAAATCGAAAATTGATTTTCAGAAATCATTTTAGAAAAACCAATTTAAACTTTTTCTTATTATACCATGTGTGTTGTGTTTGCCCCTCATCTAAGTGTTAGTGAGATGTTGTGCATCTACAATCTATATGTTTACATACTGGTTTGCAATTGTTTTTAAAGGTTGGAGACAATGTGGGAGATTGTGCTGCTAGAGGTGCTGATCTTTTTGAAAGTATTGCAGCTGAAATAATCAGTGCCATGATACTTGGGGGAACAATGGCACAGAGGTGTAAAATAGAAGGCCAGTACCTAGTTATCCCTATCCATGTCTATGTCTATTTCCTGCTTTTTTAAATTATCAATGGTTTTGTTTGAATATGCTAATCTAATTTGCTTATTTTTCTTTGATTCAGATCCATCTGGCTTCATCTTGTTTCCTCTTGTTGTTCACTCATTTGATCTGGTCGTTTCCTCTATTGGAATATTTTCAATTAGGGTTACACGTGAGTCTGGTGTAAAGGCTCCCATTGAGGATCCGATGACAATTCTTCAGAAAGGATACTCTGTCACAATAGTTTTAGCTGTTCTGACATTTGGTCTGGTAATCATTCATCTTCACTATTATCTCCTCATTTTTCTGAAGCAAATTTTCTGGATCAGCCAAGTTTGGTGTTTTCTCTGCTGTAGTTTTGCAAATGAAAATACTTAGACTGTATATAAGTTCTGTTAAGGATTTCAACTTCAAAAGATCTGCATTATTGTTTAAATTCTTGATACTTATCTATTCTGCTTTCTGTTTGACGTTAATTACTCTACAGTCTACTCGGTGGTTACTTTACACTGAACAAGCTCCTTCAGCATGGTTCAATTTCGCGTTGTGTGGGTTGATTGGTATAATAACTGCGTACATTTTTGTCTGGATTACCAAGTACTACACTGACTACAAGCATGAGCCTGTGCGCACATTAGCCCTTTCTAGCTCCACAGGCCATGGGACTAATATAATTGCTGGGGTCAGCTTGGGCCTGGAATCAACTGCTCTTCCTGTCCTTGTCATCAGTGTGTCAATTGTCTCTGCTTTCTGGCTGGGTCACACCTCTGGACTTGTTGATATAGCAGGAAAGCCAACTGGTGGGCTGTTTGGCACAGCTGTAGCAACAATGGGAATGCTGAGCACTGCTGCCTATGTTCTTACCATGGATATGTTTGGTCCAATTGCTGATAATGCTGGAGGAATTGTGGAGATGAGTCAGCAGGTAGTCCTTGATTGACTATTATCCAAGGCGTTATCTCTAATTTTTCTCACATATACGGAAATAATTTATGTGCTCCATATATATTCTTTACAGCCTGAAAGTGTCCGAGAGATCACTGATATTCTTGATGCAGTTGGAAACACAACCAAAGCTACGACTAAAGGATTTGCCATTGGTTCTGCTGCTCTTGCATCTTTCCTTTTGTTTAGTGCTTATATGGATGAGGTTTCTGCATTTGCGCATGAACCTTTTAAACAGGTGGGCAGAACTGGCTCCGAATATCCTAATAATAGTGTTATTATTATTATTTTATACTGCACTCAGACTCTTGAATTTTGATTGAATTCCAGGTTGATATTGCAATTCCAGAAGTTTTCATTGGTGGATTGTTGGGTTCCATGCTTATTTTTCTATTCAGTGCTTGGGCTTGTTCTGCTGTTGGCCGAACTGCTCAAGAGGTTGTTAATGAAGTCAGAAGGCAGTTCATTGAGAGGCCCGGTATTATGGTAAGTTTAGGTTTCTGAAGTAAATTTAAAGCTTTTGTAAGTTCGGCTTTCAAATGTCTCTGCTCTCTCTACAGGAGTATAAGGAGAAACCAGATTATGGTCGCTGTGTTGCTATCGTAGCATCTGCATCATTAAGGGAGATGATAAAACCTGGTGCTCTTGCCATCATTTCACCTATTGTAGTTGGTGGGCTACTTGCTGTGTTTTTCTTGCAATTTTTTTTTTCTTACTTGTATAGTCATCTGTACCGACCTTGATGGAAAATGTTGACATGAATGCTAGTTTATGTATCCCGATGACAATATTATTGCTTGAATCTCTCATAATTGCTTGATGGGTTTCATCATATGGAATGATAAGGAATATGTTAGTCATATAAGGAGTAGCATATCTGTGATTGCAGAAAAGATTTTATTTAAACTTTCCGATTGCAAAATCTTTCAACAGATTGTTTTGGTTTTGGAGGAGTCCTGACTTCTGGGCGTGTTCCCATGAGTAATGTTTAAGCTTTCAATCCTCAATTACAGTTGCTTTCAAATTTATGGATTTATTGTGATCACCCTGTTCTCTGTATCTGGAAACATAATATCTATCTTCATTTTTTTTTGTAACATTCACTATTAATTATTTTCTTCACTTTTTTTTCCCTTTTTGGATAACCCAGTTGCTCATCTGAATTTCTTGTCTTGTTTTAAATATTTCCCATGTCATGAGTAGGATGTTAAATGTTGCTATTACTTGCAGGATTTCTGTTCCGAATTTTGGGTCACTATACAGGGCACCCCCTCCTTGGGGCTAAAGTTGTGGCTGCCCTGCTGATGTTTGCTACAGTTTCTGGTATTCTGATGGCACTTTTTCTGAACACTGCCGGGGGTGCCTGGGATAATGCAAAGAAATACATTGAGACTGGAGCTCTTGGAGGCAAAGGTAGTGATGCTCACAAAGCTGCAGTAACCGGAGATACGTAAGTTATGTTTGTCGTTATCTTTCATTTATAGCAAGGAATTACCATGTTCAATGCAAACCTTTGATTATTTTATGTTTATATTAATAAATAAACTAGGATCATACATATTTGAGTTTGCAATGCTACACTAGCTGGCAGCAGCAATGACCAGCCTACTTGTTTTATGAGGTGATGAGATGCTGCAATCAAGTTGGTTTGATTACTATAGGAGGATTCCTTCTTCATTAGTTTACTCGTGTTTTTTCCCCCTTGATAAAGTTTATCGTAATGAATTAAAAAAATAAAAGTTAGTTGCTGAGAGAAGGAAAGGCATTCGAATCATTGAGCATGAAAATTATTGCCCCGGCAATTAGCTAAGTTCTAAGGCAAAATGGCACCTTTTAAGAATCATGGACGTTAACATGGGGAACACAACACACACACTGGAGTCCGGGAGCATTTTGAAGTTCTATATCATGTCCAGCTTGTGTGTGTGGGATACGGATTTGACTCTTAGGTGAAGTAATGAGATTGTGATGTGAGGTTGTACCGGCCAAAACTTGAATATGGTCATAATGTTTGCTCTTCCTCGATTTTTCTTTTTGGGTGGGCGGGAGGATGGTTGAGGTCAATGTTTTCATGTTTTCTGTTGGGCTGTCTTTTTTTAAAATTTATTGTCGTAACTTCTCACTCGTTTTGCAGAGTGGGAGACCCGTTCAAAGACACAGCTGGGCCTTCACTTCATGTCCTTATTAAGATGCTTGCAACAATTACACTTGTTATGGCTCCAGTCTTCCTGTGAGAGTTGTTTGATAATGATATCTATCGCGGCCTCAAAAAAGCATACTTGTGCTATTTTGATAATTTTGGAAGTAGAGATAGATAGTATGAATCTGTTATGTACATCGAAGGTCCTGTTCTATAGTCCTTTAATACTGAACTTTTTATATCCTTTGACAAGAATAAGAAATGTTGTACTCATTGCTCATGTTTAGTGAAAGTAATAGTTAGCTTTATTACAATTACGTTGTACTTGAACCTATTTATTTACATCGTTCAAGTCAATTTGGATCCTTACCAGGTAATTTTCCCTAGGTTGACTTTCAAGCTAGCAGGGAATCGTCATCCAAGAAAGAAGAACCCAGCTTAATAGACCCAAAATATTTGGGAAGTATAAGATATTAAAAACTATGGAGACGTTTTCGGGAAAAAAAATATAGAGAAGTGATTATGGTGATCATATTTCATATTAATCTATGACAGACTTTGAATTTTGTACACTATTATATTTTCTTATATTATTTTTCTGTAAATACATAAATGCATGGGGAGGGTTAATGTATCATATATTTAATATTCATTAAAATGATATCTAAATTTTAATTAAAATAAATATAATTATACCTTAAATAAGTCAAATGTAGAAAAATATGAACTCTATTGAGTTATAACGCACAAATGGTGGATTAAATAATTTATTTCGGTTTTTTTTCATTAAATAACATATTTCTTTGATTTTTGTATGTAGAAAGTAGTTAAAATAGGTGTAGTAATGAATTATTATTAAATTTTGGATAGAAATTTAAATATTAAATTGGGGGCATTTGTAAAAAAATATTTTCAATTTGTGATAACTTTAAGATGACTAATTACTTTTAACCATTTTTCTTAATATTAATGAAATAATTATTTGTACCTTATATTTAAAATTAGAAATAGTAAATAATCCATTAATTATATTGTTGAAGAATGATAAATGTAATTCATATTTTGATTTTAAAAGAAAGAAATTTGTTTTCTTAAGAAAAATAAGAAAACATTATTTTATTTGAGCTTGGCAATAAATTCTTTACCTATTAAGTATTAACTATATTTTTATTAATGTTCCTATTTTTTTTAATACTGTGTTGTTATGACATGCATAATTTGTACACACACAAAAATTGTACCACAAAAATATAGTATATATAATTTAATTAAATAAAAATGTGTATTTTTTCATTTAATAATGCAATATTATGTATAATGCAACTGTTCTTATGTCTCCCGTATAATAATAGTAGAGATGCCTTGTGTGATGTGTGATGTAGGGAATGGAGTACTTGAAATGAATTATAATATCCAGAGTTAATAAATAATATAATGACATCTTATAAGTTTTTTTTTTTTTAAGTTTTCTTACTCAATACTATATTGATTTATTGATTGATGATGGTTTGTAATGGCTGTTAATGGTTTCTCAATTTTAAGATATTATCAATAACAATCTTGGCAAAAAAAAAAAATCAATAATGTCATTAATAAAAGGGGGAAAAAGAGTCATTAATAATGTCGGGCCTTGTTAGATATTTAAACATTAAATTAACTTGCAGCCTCCGATCAAATCGAGTGATGACGTGGAGCACTGGAGAAGTGAAGCTTGTCATCACTTGTGAGTGGTGAGTGAGCGTGGGAGTATACCAGTGCGAATGGTGCTGTCTTCCAACTTCCACATGCCGGACAATTTCTCAGTCAGGATGAAGTTCTAAAATTTTCACATAATGTGGACGGCTATCAGAAGCAGCAATTTCTTTTCGCTTCAAATACATTGCTCGGATTCCAAACCAAGCCGTGGTTTTGGAGCAAACAAGACCAACAACAATAAGGTGCTTCTGTCGGCTTCGAAGTCGAAGTTTATTCCTTTTTTCAAGCGCCCCTGATCTTATTTTTCCAGTTTGCGTCACCATAATTGATGCTTCAAATTATTTTTGCATCTTATTCCCTGATTCTTTCTTTTTTTCCTTCTCTAATTTATGGCTTACTTTCTAATTATTCAGACCAACGAAGTCAGTACCTCGAGGGATGACAAGGGCCTCGTATCGTCGCAAAGGTATCTAGATAATACTTTTGCTGTTTTCTTGTGATCCTTCAGGCCTTGGCTTTATAGCTCAAGGCATTCTTGTAGATGTGCAACTGCTAGTTGAACTTGTCATCACTCTAAACGATCATTTACTAACAGCCAATGGTATTGGTTGGTGTAGGAGATCAACATCTAAACAGTCTCGGCCTCTATCTACTCGTAAGTTGATAACTTTTCATATTACTAAGGAATTTTCTTCCTTGGTTCACTGTTATTTCCTTAGAGCTGATAACTCACAAATTCAACCGCTTCACTGTTGTGCCTTTGACCGGCAGAATACAGAAAGAATTATTTCTATAGAGTAAAAACCTTGCTTGCTTAAGTTGTTGGATCTCTGTATTTTGGTGCCAACCCAGTTTGAGCATCAATGCAGTACAAAATGGTGAGATTTTGAAGTTAATAGTGGCCTTCATGAGATATTATCTTTCTGCCGTTGTTACCAATGAAGTAACTCATCTGAAATTGCATTTGAAGCCCTAAATAATTCGAAAAAGAAATCTAGACACTTAACAAGCATTAAATAGTTTGAGGTGAAATACAATGAAAACGAACGTAGTGAAATAAGATTTTACTTCATATTATATGATAGATGATTTGATTGTGTTCCATAATCTTGTCACCCTTCTGTTGGCTTGGATATTCTTGACATAAAATATGTGGCAAACTGATATTTCCAACTTTGTTCAATTCGACATGTTCTCCATTATTTGGGTTTGCTGCACCACATTAATGTGACCTTTACCTTGTAGAGGTATCCCGTCCAAATTCTAGAGTTGATGGAAAGTTTAAGAACGATTCTTTGGATATTGAATTTGAAGAACGACTAAAAGCAGTAAGAAGGTACAGCTGTAACTATTTTCATTCTCTTTCTTACCACCCTTTTGCCTTTTAGTTACTTTGGGTATGGAAACGCTCTCTTGCTTCCATATTGAATATTCTGTTTTGCACTATTTAACAATAGTATCTTTTGGAAGGCATGGCTCAACAGATTGCCATCTGTTTGTAGTATTGTTTTCTACCTATAGGCTACAACTCTCATAGATAGGAGTTTATGTCCTCTTGACATGATCTTAGATTATGTTTATTAATATAGGGCTATCCAGTGGGAAAATTCATTGTCCAGGTTCATCAATACTGCAACAGATACTCACACTAATCTTAGCAGTCAAATCTTTTATAATTCATAGGCCAGACATTCAGATTGCTCTTCATGTGTTCTCATGCTATTCCATTTTATAGTACACATTGATGTGTGTGTGTGTGTGGATGCTTTATTTTGGCAGCTATTGACTGTACCTTCTGTTCATGGTTATTCATTTGGACTGTTGATCTTGGAGGATTTATCAAAATATTGGAAAAGACCCATGACCTTGAGTTAAAAGAAGATCCTAGCCATATTTTGGCAACTTGGTTTATAGAGCCTGTTTAATTCATAAAATAGTAGTTCATGATTCAGACCAATAAAAGTTATGATTTATTTTCTAATCAGCTTTCCAGACCACGATAATATTTCAGGATTTCTCCTTAAAAGTGAGTTTTAATAACTTTACCATATTGAGAGTAATTTTGCTCTTGCATCACTGTAGGTTTATTGTTATTATTTGCCTTTTTTTTATTTTAAAAATTTTTTTTCACTGCTAAGATCGGTGCTTGAGCAAAAGCAGGCTGAAGAGGAAAAAGAATTTGGCGCAATTGACTATGATTCACCAAATTCAGATGACAAGACCATTGGCCTTGGTACCAAGGTGAAAGGGTGTTCCTTTGTTGCACATACATTCTGTCTTACCTTATTTGAATGGTAGAAATATTATTATGAAACAGATTGGAGTGGGTGTGGCTGTCTTGGTCTTTGGTCTGGTTTTTGCTCTCGGAGATTTTCTTCCATCAGGAAGGTATGAGTACATGTCTAATATTAGATGATATACCAGGAGTCTAGCTGATACTATACATATAATTTTCTTTACGATTTTCTTTTTGTAGATTTGCCTTTTATAGGATTTAATGGATGAATTGCTTAAACCATAAACCTAACTATGGTAGTGTGTTATACTTGTTGCTATCCTATTTGAAGTCCACAACAAATTTCTGTTTTAGAGGAGAAAACCACATGAGAAAGCTCATTTTCATTATTTTTTGTATTTATATACTTTTTCATTAATAAGTACTATCAGGAACCATTTCAATTGAAGGCCCATGAGTAGTTTTATTATAATTTCTGGCATATCATCTGGCCTTTGGGTGTGAAGTATGGACTTAGTACCAGCCCTACAAACATTGTCGCGAAACTTAATTTTAATTTAGAAAATGGTAAGACATGGATTAAATTCCTAACTCCTCGTAAAAGCTCTAATACCATGTCAAGAATCTTCAATTCAAAAGCATCATCTTCTTCTCATTAAAAAAGGAAAAGGCATAATCTTTTAAATGAAAGCTAATGAAGAGTTAAAAGTCCAAAACAAAGTAACAACTGCTATCACGTTTAAAGCATTGTCACAACATATCTATGTTAATATGGCTCTGGGCTTTAAGATTTCTTGGTCTCATAACTGCTGCAAAAGATAAACAAATAAATGTCCATTGCAGTGTAGTTATGATCTGTACTTTTGTTGGTACTTTTCTCATCATGTTCTTTTAGTTTTATGATTTCATTGATATATGGTGTTAAACTTCAGTGTTAGTCCCACTGAAGAAAGTGCAGTGGTCAACAATAAGCTGTCGGAGAAGGAGAAAGCTAGTCTCCAGGTTTCATTTCCATCTGACAATCACTTTTAAGAAGCATTTGAGGGGGGTTTTTTTTTTGTCTTTATTTCTTTCTTAAAAAGCAGAAGTTCGCTCAATTGGTTTTAGATTACTCCCATTCTTAGAGTAGTAAGGTGAAATGTCTTTGGTAGTTAACAATTTGGCATTGTTCTTTTCCCCAGCCATTTATGTAGGCTAAGATCTGGCTTGATGAAGTGGAAAGTTGATAGCTTTGTTATGATAGAGAAGTACATTGTAGAAGGAACAGAAAATCTGTAGAATTACATTATTGGAGTCATCCCTATCATTCTTGAAAAGCAAGACACTATTGGAGTCTCTCTCTTTACATACACACATGTCCATTGCTTTCTAATTTTAATATTTTTTTGTAGTTTTATTTATTAACATTTTTTTCTGCCTAAGATGCTTTTGATCTTCTGTTCCATATGCTTAGACCATCCTAAACCCTACACCTGTTCTGTTCTATATGCTTCTCTCGATTTCATCACATAAAACATACTTACTAAGCATGCTGACAAAATTGTGAAATGATCTTCCTGATATTGCAGAGTAGACTTGGGGAATACGAGGCAATATTACGTAACTCCCCAAAAGATCCTACTGCAATTGAAGTAAGCATGGGTACTAGTTCTGTTTGCTCCTTTATTTGTGTTTCAAGGTACATTTGAAAGGATTTTCAGGGAGCTGCAGTAACTTTGGCGGAACTAGGGGATTATGCAAGGGCTGCCTCTCTACTTGATGACTTGACTAAGGTTATTAATGTGCTTAACATCCAAAGTTGCCTGTGTATTTTGCTTCAATCATTATTGTTAATCCAATAATCCTTGAACTGATAGCTCCGGCTTTTTGTGTTCCAAGGAAAAACCAAGTGATGCTGATGTTTTTCGCTTGCTTGGAGAAGTTAAATTCGAACTGAAAGATTATCAAGGCAGTGTTGCTGCATATAAAAGTTCAGCAATGGTCAGTCTTCTCACCACATGTGCAACACTTGCTTCTGGTGCCTGTTTAAAATGGTAATCCGATAGGCACCTAAGTGGGGTGGGAGCCCTCCCTCAAAAGCTAACTATTACGAAGGAAGAACTAATCAACTTAAGTATCCCTTAAAGCAGCCCATACTACTCAATGTGGGACTATGCATCCCATATTATTTTTTGGTCTCTATCGATTGACCACCTTTTGAGAGCTGACATCCTAGTGATTGTATTTTGCAACACTTCACTTGGCTTCCTAGCTGATCAGAATCCTTTACAAGTAGCCTTTTTGGGAATCATCAATCACTAACTTTGATAATTGTTGATGAATAGCCAAGTGTAGTGGAGAACTTATCCCCAAGAGCTAACTATTGAGATGGATGAACCAATTCACTTAAGTCCCCATAAAATAGCCCATGCTGCTCGACATTGGACTAGGCATCTCATACTATCTTGGTCTCCATCATAATCCAACCTAAAAATGCTTTTCTATTAATGGTGTGATTTCATGTGGATGTAGCCAAAATCTCATCAAAATCTACTCATGAAATTTCTTGATTAAACATATATGGACTATTTTATTTTACCTTTTGCTCTTTACTTGCTATAATAAATATATTCTTTACTGTTTTTTTTAATGAAATATATTCTGTTCACCTATTACTTGCACCAGTAAATATAAAGCTTATTATGAAATAAATACTTTCCACCCTGTATAAACAGGAATTTGAAATTTAGGGGGAAAAATATCTATCTCTTCTTCATAGGTGTCCTTTGTAATGCCAGCTGATATTATCTGTGAATATTTTGCTATTCCTTGACAGGTGTCTAAAGACATTAATTTTGAAATTCTGCGAGGCCTTACTAATTCATTACTTGCTGTCAAAAAGCCAGATGAGGTTCGTCATCATGATGATTGATTATTAGGATTGTTAGAAATCACATGATTCTCTCTTCGTTGCTGTTTCTTTTGTACCTTGGCAATGGAGGGTGAAAATATATTAGAAAAGATAATATTAGTTACTTGAAAATTAGGAATTATACATAGATATAAGATTTTAAATTAGATTATGAGTATTTTAATTAAGAATAAGTGAGGAATAGAATTTAATGTATTTTATTTTGTTTAAATTATGTTCTATATTATTTTGTTAGGATTTTATCGGCTTGATTATTTTATTGATTATTAATAAAATTCTGTTGGTTTGTTAGTCATCTCTTTCCCTCCTCTTTTCTCCTCTCCCTTTATTTCTCCTTCTCTCCCCTCTTTTGCTTTATGCTTGCCACCGGTTCTACATCAGTTAGCCTTTTCTTTTTTTTTCCTTTTCTTTTAAATTTAGGCCATTATGTCAATATCAAAGAATTGCTTGCACCTTTACTAGATGGAGATCTGGGTGTTATTTATGGACACTGCTCAATTGTGGAGGATGATGAATTAATTAAGATCTCATTTCCACATTCTTTCATCTACAGGCTGTTCAATTCCTTCTGGCCTGTCGTGAGCGTTTGAATTCTCAAAAAACAACCAAGGAAGCTGACAGTAGCCCTACAGAATCAGAGAAGCTGGACCCAGTTCAAGTAAGATGTATTCCTACAAATTATGGATTTATTTTGCTCTTTATGGAGAGGGTGGGAGACATGCATAATTTGACATAAAATGAATTGCAAGTTATTTTTTTCTTATAGTTCTGCGCTATGAATAATCAATTTCTTATTCTTAGGGTATCAGATCTTTATTATTTGCACAAGTCAATAATTGTTAACATAGTAGGTTGGTTTTGTGTTTAAGATAGCACCAATCTCATTACCCTCTCCCAGATTCCTATTTAGTTTAAATTTCTTTTTCCATGCTATCTTGCTCCTAGAAAGTTGTATCTCTAAAATATTATATTTTCTTTTCTTTTTTTCGGTATCAAACCACCCAATAACTGTAGTCACATTGAACTTCAACTAATTTGGATTGGGGTGGGCAACAAAGGTGGCAAAGCTGTCCTAATAAGTATTTAACACAATTATAAACTTAAGGCTCTCAAAACTGCTGATTAGACCAGTACAATCTCTTACCAGCTGAGATACATGCTTAACAGTTAAAATATCGTATTTTCTTATAGACATTAATTTACTCTAGATTTGGAAGTTTTGGGGAATAGTTGCAGAGTAGTTAAGATACTTGGAGTTGCTTGTCATACCAAATTATCTATTTATTGAGACAGAAGAATAGTTATGTTCAAATTATCTCCCTTTCTCTTTTTCTCTTTACTCTTATTCGTCAATAACTCTGCAAAATGCAGGTTGAATTACTTCTTGGGAAAGCCTACTCAGATTGGGGTCATGTCAGTGATGCTGTAGCGGTTTATGATCAGCTTATATCTGCTCACCCGGATGATTTCCGTGGATACTTAGCAAAGGTTTACATTTCTCTCCTTCATAAATACAAGCTATATTATCAAGTTTTTTTTTTCTTTCCTTTTCATTTTACACTAAATCCAACAAATTAAGTATCGTAAGAAGAATGTATATTGTTGGTAATCATGGCATGAATTCTTCCTTAATTACTACTAGCCGTTTTACCATTTAAATGCTCCTAGTTGCTAGCTTTTATTTGTTCCTTTATTGTTGATCATCCTTCCCGGATTTCATGGGATGGAATCAACACTTTAATTCCTTTTATTAGCCCTTGATTTTTGTTATCAATTAAATTTTATTTCTTTCCTTTGATGACTAACTGTTAACTGGATTCTACTGGCAAGCATGTTGTCATGGTTCCTATAAAATGTAACTTTCTATCATTCGAGTAAAAGAACTACTCAGAATATTATTTGGCCTTTTTCAACATATATAATTGTATTATTTATTGCTAGAAAAGTTTTCACTGAAGAGGGATCCAATAATTGGAAAATCCAACATATCATTACAACTTGAGTAGGGTTGTGTATTTCAAGAGCTAAGCAATGAATTGCAGGATTCATAATTTTAATTTTTTTTTTAAAAAAAAAGCACAAATCTTTTTAGAAAACATGATGGTAACCTTTTACAATTACAAACATTATAGTAACTTTGCTTCGCAAAAAGTTAGAAGCTTTTTGATTTTCCAAACCCCAAAAATGAAAATCTTTATCAGTATCTCCACAAGTTCCATGGTGCTTTGCTTTGAATGTTATTGATTTGTTTCTTCAGAGGTACTTTGCATACTGTCTGAATGATTGAATAATAAAGAAATAAAATAATGTAGTCTAATTATTTGAAGAAGGAGGATTGTCAGAGCATACAAATAGAATTCATATTTTAGGCATAGTAATTAACAAAGGCCTTGTTGGAAGGACGTCTTTCAGATGGAGGTGTTAAATACAGTAGTTCAATAAGCTGCTGGGCAGAAAAACTAGATGCACGTAAAAGTCACTGCACATCATATTACTCTTTCACATCAATCTGGTCCTCTGCACTGTTCATTTGTGTTAATTGATACTTGCTTTCCTATGTCTCATGCTCTCTGGACTGAAAGATATGCTGTGATTTGTGATAGACATGCATTCAAATCTAATCACCCTTGTATCTCCGCAGGGAATTATCCTGAAAGAGAATAACAACATTGGAGATGCTGAGAGGATGTTTATTCAAGTAAGCATATGAATTCGCTCTGGTACATCTGAGTAAAAGATGTGAAAAAATGTTAAATAACATACACATAACCTAACCTCTGCTTATTATGGATGAGTAATTGGCTTTACAACGTTATCACAAGAATGTATGCAAGTGTGACATTACGGTAATAACCTGGATGTTTTAAAGGATCTCGTTATTGATTTATCCTGTCATTAATGTTGTTAGTTTTTTTTTTACCTTCCCTTAGAACTTAACTTTTTGGCCAGCCTAATGTAGGGATTTTACATATCTCAAGCATCGGTTTTTCTGCAGGCTCGGTTCTTTGCACCAGAAAAAGCTAAACCACTTGTAGATCGTTATTCAAGATGATAAATCAGTGACTTACATGGACTGCCTGCTTAGTGATGAACTTATACAGTCTCCGGAATTATGGCTTTATCTGAGGTAACATGGGGCTTTCTGTTTCCAACTTGTAGAATATAAACACTGTAAATTTATGGTCATATATATATATAAATTCTCTAGGTGGATCCCACAATTATTGAAATCTCAAGATATTTAAGTTCATGATATGAAACTGAAGCAAGATTAGATTTGGAATAAATTTTAAATGAATAATCATCAATCGTGGGAAGGATCCCAATGTTTCAAATCATTTGCAGCACAACCACACCTGTACATGATAATTAATATAAAATATAGAAAGTGTAAAAGGCCGCACTATTTTCAAGTCGTGAATAGTGCAGCCTTTTTTAGGCTTTGTGCAAATACATGGGGCCACTCGAATTCTGTAGAAATAAAGCAAGGCATTGCAATAACAACTGATGAATATAATTGCAATTGCTGCTACTATTTCAAAGCAGAAGAGAAGGTAACTTGGCTTTATTCAGGTCTAAGATCTAAGCTTTCCTTTCTGATGCACAGCTTATCACAAAACAAAAGAAAGGATTATAAGAGAGAGAGAAAGGAAAAGAAAGAGAAATGGGGGGGGGGGTTGCAATATACGTTTCATCTACATATTTGAGCTTGATGAGAAGATGTAGCGTCACAGTCTGAGATGTAACAAGAAATTAGTTTGTCCCTGTCCTGCGGTAAAAAGGCTTCTTTTTGGCCTTGCACGACCTTCAATATTTTCTCGAACACTGATACTTGGCAAGGAATTTTGAGGACTCCCTCCTGCTGGAAACCGAATTCCTCTTCGGCTTCTCTCAACAACATCCTAAATGCTTGGTGTCTCAAGTAGTCTGTTGGGAAAATGAATCTCTTGAGCTCTTTCCCTACGCAAACAGCGAGAAACCCTTTTGGGACAGTGTCATTGGAACATGAAACATCCGTGAATGACAGAGTCCTTTTCAAGAACTTGATGCCTTTACTTCCACTGCTGCTGCTACTGCTGCTGCTACTGTTACTGCTATTGCTTGCAGAAGCAACAGAAGAGTTGTTCTTGGAAGCAATGGCCACCTTCCTCCACTTCTTGAGGATTTGTTGAAGCCTAAAAATGTCTCTGATCTTGTTAGACTTCTTTGAATCCATCAAGCTAACCACTGTGGTTTCTCAACACATGGTGGGGGCAGCAATTTATAGAAAGATTCTTCGCCTGCTTACCGCTCTATTTACTCTATATTTTATTGCTGACTTCCGTTTATTTATACACTGATCAACCATCATTAAACTTAGAAGAATTGAGATCTGCGCACATATGTGCACATTTTATTAGGACGATTTAAATTAAATTTAGAAAATCAATATTATTTTAATTATTAACTTTAAAAAATGATATGGTTTTGTGGTCTTTGTGATCTTACCATCTCCACCCAGTTGAGTGGTTTGATAAAAAAAATAAAAATGATTATTTAAGTACAAAATATGAAAAAGTAAGATATAGATTATCTAGATCAAATTTAGATGGTTAGATAAGATATGCACCAATATATATTTCTTAGAACTGGCAATGTTCAGGTTGAGTAAAAAGAACACAATATTGTTTAAATAAGGTTTCAAGTTTAGACCATATTGAAAAAGCTATTCTTCCTTTCGGATTTGATAATGCTTGAATTTAGATTAATAAGTAATAGCAGTATTATTAGATGGTTGTCACTAATATATATATATATATATATATCTTAATGTGTACTAAAGTCGGATCCCGACTTTGGGCACGTGGATTGTTGCTGCAAAAGTCTCTTATGAATTAAAAATTAAAAGATATTTGCTTAATCCGCAGCCAACTATATAAATATGTACGTGTGTGTGTGGCTTTAAATAGTAGATGATGCAATTATAATTGTCACACTGCGAACTTGATACACCTAAGAGAGTTTGGTGCAACCACAAATATTCAGGTGATGCTAGAATTCTGAGTTCAAACAAATTTATTACCGCTGATGGAAAGTTTCATTCACTTGCCTCTATTGTGAGCCACACTCAATATAATAGCGATCCACAGTCAACAGCTACTATATATATATATTATATGGCATCTGTCCATTGTTCTTAGCTTTGTCTGTTACGTTGATGATTATGTATTGTCACGTTGAATTATTAACGTTTCCTTTCTTTATTGGATACTCATAAATTGTTTTGAAGATCGCGGAAGATGGCTCTCTCTCTGATTCCCATGTGAATCGCCCATTCACACTTGCTTATCAAATCAAACACTCAATAGTATATTTCAAATAGTTCATTCCAAGTGTCATTTTTCTATACCTTAAAATAAATTCCATATTGTTACTAGCACATTAGTTAAAATTTATCGGACATATTGTTACCAACAAGTACAAATCGCATTATTAATTGCAAAAACAGGAAAAAAATCACTACAACTAAATATGATATAACCGACACTTATTTTGAAGTCTATAATTGTTTGACTCTCACACTTGAACCATAACTACCATATATACTTTTGATGTTCTTGATCCCCGTATAGAAACTTCTTTACTCTCTCTCTCTCTCTCTCTCTCTGTTTTTCTTTTTCTTCTCTTTCTTTTCTTTTTTGGTGAAAGAAACTGCTTTAGTCTTAAATCTGGGTTGAGGGATCGACCACGAGATCAAACTGACTATGAGATTGTGTTATTATTACTTTGAAAGTTGGGAGTTGGGGACTATTGTTCAGGAAGAAAGGAGTGAATAGAGAGAGACTGGTAAATCATTAATCATTGATCCTTAAATAAGAGAAGGAAAGTAGTGTACCAAAGAAGAATGTAATTTTTTTGCCAAACCAAAGAAGAATGTATTACTTTAAACCCAATAACCAAATCAACTCATGAGTTCGTGAACCTAAAATTAATTGATTTGTGGGTCTTTATTATAAACAGGAAAGGGTCGTGGGTTCATTGATATATGCTCTTGGCAGGACACGAACCGTAAACATCTAAGCACAAAGCAACTGGCAAACACAAATTTAATGCAAGTGGTAATAGATATATATATATATATATATAAAATAAGGAAACAAAATGAAAATCCCAAGACCAATTTGCACTTTGATAGATATATATAGATAGATAGATATAATAAGCAATCAGCAATGCTTTGGTCAAACGCGAACAGGACTTGGATATCGTGCAGTGCACTGTATTCTACTTCGCCCTAGTAAATAAGAGTATTGTTTATATTTACTGAGATAGTGCAATAATATTCTATCTTTATTAATGGACTAAAACTGACAATGTACGTGAAACAGCATTAATATAAGATAATTAACCTAGAAAAACAACAAAAAAAGAGGATACAAAGTAGGAATTAATACAATACAGCATTTTGATGGGGAAAATAAGACAAATAGATTCCCTAACTGCTTCTAACATGACCTCGATGCTACTGCCAGGCTGAGGAGACACATGCATCGATCCATGATCGGAATCGAAAAGAACCTGAATCTCACTTGCCCACGCTTATGTCGACTCATGAAGTCATAATACTGAACTTTCCAGTCACCATGTATACGTGTAGAAGTTAATGGTAAAGGATATTACGTGCTTGTATGTTTTAATTACTTATTTAATGGGTGTGAGAAAGCCACAAAACCAATTGCTCTCCACATTTAATATGTAATCCATTTGTTATATGTGAATAGTTTAAAATTTATCACGCATAAGAGGATCAACATATATATATATATATTATGTCTCATATTTGTGTCTATATATGTTCATATTTATACTAATTGAATCCAAATCCGACTATCAATTGCAATGCATGTGAAACGTAGACAAAACAAATAATCAAAATTCATGCATTTTAATTTTAATTTGTTGCAGGATCGATATCGATGATGAGCGGATGGATGGATGCATGCTTACTTGTAGAATTCATGTTAATTTGAAAGATGATCGATCATGTGGGCAGAGGACGACGAATTAATGAATTGTTGGAAATTGGGACTAACAAAAACAAATTGAAGTGAATCGAATATGGTCACTCCCTCTGAAAAATGAATTCAGGTCAATCACACTCACCTACAATTTTATTTCTCACACACTACCTTCATATTCTTCCTTTCTTACTCCTAAATGGAAGCAAATCTTCATGGATCCCCTCTCATATCAATCCCCACAATTTTGTGTTTGTTATTATCGCAAATAATCAAGCTTCATTTTGCGCCATTATTACGTGACTCTCCCACATATATATTGAGGGAGATTAGTAATTCAGAAACAAGAAATTTGGTTGGTGTGAGCAGCAGCAGTGTATAAATATACAAGTACACACCTCTACATATATATAGTAGATAAAAAAAAAAAACGTCTCTTTTGTTTTTGTAGTTTCCTCTTGAAAAATGAAATATTTTTTTATGTGTTGTTGATGTTAAAACTTCAAATATAAAATGTGCAGTTTACATAACTCACACGCATCCCTCCCTTGCTCTTTTAGGATCATATATTAGTTAATCTCTGCATTTTAATTGTGGTGTACATTATATCAAATTATCAATTTCCTTGTATTATTATTTACCTCGGAAAGATGATCACATGTGCAGGTCACGTGATCTCTCTCTAGCGTGGCGACCCCGCCTTGAGATAATATATTCTGTTGCCGCTTCGCATCGACAATTCAAGCATCAAAGTGTTGCATGTTGTTTCTTTAAATTGTATTCAAATTGATTATAATTAAATTAAGGTTTTTTAATTCTATATAAAAATAAAAAATAAATTTTATCTTTGGTTTCAATTCCTTTTTCTGATTTGAAAACCGCTCTGAACCAAATCAAAAAGTGATTCATCACTTTACTGATCCAACTAGCTAGTTTTTTTTTTTTTTTGCCAAGATCCAACTAGCTAGTTGACAAGCAGGTTTTCTTCCTATTTCACTCAACTTTGGCGGAATGTGATATGTGCAAAGTGAAGCTAAGTAGTAGAGTGGAAGTTTATGCCTGGCTAGTGAGACACACTAGTTTGCAACAAATTATTCTCACATCTGAATGGGATAGTAAATTACAACTATCAAATACGAATAATGATGTCACGCATGCTTCGTATAAAAAATACGTAATATTTTTGGCTTAGAAAGTTGAGTAATAATACATTTTGGCTTCATGCAAATGCTAATGGACAAATGCCAATAAATTATTATATGAATAGTTTAGTATTGAAATTAATTATGATTAGTTGTTTAATTCTAATTAAATTTTAATTTTATTATACATGTTATCTTTTTTCTCTAACTACTTAGAAATCAATTATAAAATATTTGCATTAGGATTTATAAATTGTATAATAATTTTTTTCTACAAATTTATAAGTCTGAAGTATTTATAAATTTCAAACTACAGAGGATTACAGATAATCAGGTAAATCTCATACAATGCACGAAATCTAAAATTAATACTAACATTGGCTGTTATTTCTTAGAGATTTCATATTTTATATTAATATTAATATCGATAGAATTGATGATTAGTATTGATACATACCCATTAAACCTCCTGTGAAAAAAACAGAAGTCTGGGTAAAGAGTAAACTCGAACTATTCTATTCCAATTTATCAGAATCCACGCCCAAGAAAACTAAAGTGCAGGGTGAATTAAGGAAGCAATTTTTTTTTTTTTTGCTGTAAACAAAATTTCATGTATGTACATAAATTTGCTGCTATTAACCATTCCTTCTCACACATCTTTTGTGAATTTTCAGCGATCATATTGATGGTTATCTCTGGGGGCTGGGGGTTTCCCTTAGTCTGTCCATTGATGAGCGGGCATCCGTCATGAGCAGCAGCAAAAAAATTTTAGCCGGGTGTGCAGCAGGACAAAAAGGTGATGGAAATGGGATTTCCAGAAAAAACATCAACCTTACTCTTGGGAGGGAAAATTTTTTTTCCCCTACTCTGGCGCTGATGGATCTGATGTCACTGAAATTCATAAGTATAAATGTGATCAGCAAGCACAACCAATCATGAAAGGAAGCAATTTTTTGGGAGGGCTTAAAACGGCAATGTAGAAAAAAAAACTAAAAGAAAATAGATAACAGACATGTCAAACTCGTGATTGAAGTAAACAATAATCACACACACTCGAGAAGGATGTGTGGTATTTTAACAAGTCTCCCATCCCCTCCACCACACACAGCACTATTTGAAAGAATATGCTTTTGCCACAATATGCCAAATTATATGACACCAAGGGGGTGGAAGTCTTCTTCTTTTTATTTTTTATTTTTCCCTTTTTAATCATCTTTGGAGTTGCATAATCTAACATTCAGGCCCAATGGAAGTACGCAAGCATAGGCTAGAGATGGAGGGATAGGACAAAAACATACTTTAACCAATTCATTACTTCATGGATGCCATGCCAGTTAAAAGCTAACTAATCAAATTCATAACCTTCAGTAAAACTAACCAAAGCATGGATTCAAAGCAATTCCCGGGAACAGATGAAGCAAACTGAATAAATTTTACCATTTCTTTTCTTCGTTGGTTTCACTCTCCCTTGTGGAACAGATGAAGGAAATGGCCTTTTTGCAGAGATCTTCGAAGTGTCAGCCTTCTTCGAAGATATCAGAGACGTGTAGAGAATGGCATCAACAGCTTCACGCTGTTGTTTCCTTTTTGAAATTTCGGAAACTCTATTTTGAAAAGAAGCTCTGCCTTCATCTTCTGTATCTCTCTCTTTGTTACAACCTTCCTTTGACGGGGCAGAAACTTCTTTAGGTGAACTGCTTCTGTTCCCTCCAGATGATACACTTCGCCTTGCTGATGGTGAAAGTGATGATAATTTATGTCCACCACCACCTGTCTCCTTTTTCGCATGGTGCCTCTTTCCCAACGTGATCTTCCCTGTGTTAGGCATTATTTTCTCTTTGCCTTTTCTTCCACTGTTACTAACCGATTCATATAAGAATGTAGACATACCATCACTAGAAGTTTTGTTGTCACAATTTGCAACTAGACGTGAAGCGTCCTTCATGATGGAAACATGTTCATCTTTCTCATTTTTTTTCTTACATTGAGCATCTTTTCCAGAACCTAAAGAAGCAGTCTCAGATCCATTACTTATATTCATATTCCCTACTTGAGTAGCAATACGTTTCTTCTTCCTCCCATAAGCATCACTCTCATTGACCAAATTTTTTGTTGCACTCTGGCCAGCACTTTTAACCTTCTTCTCACGTTTCAGTGGTCTTGCACCGTCAGCAGAATTTTCTGCAACATCATCGTTGAAAGTTGTTCTAAACAGTGTATGATATGGCATTTTAGCTGATATAATCAAGTTTCTTTCTTTAGCATCCTTCAAAAGAGTAGCCCAGTTAGAGTTTGTCTGCAATGTCCTTGCATTGCCCAAAATCCAAAGTGATAGTTTGGCCCTTGTTAAGGCAACATTCATCCGTCTTACATCAGCAACAAATCCAATAGAGCTTGATTTGATCCCAGATGTGGCAGAGCTTGAATGTGCTGCTCTCACAGTAGAAAGTAACAGTATATCCACTTCTCGACCTTGAAAACCGTCCACAGTGTTGAATTCAATATCGGCTGTGTTTGAAGATCCAAAGACATTAAGAAAACGAGAACGCAGAAGTGAAAGTTGGTACTTATATGGTGTAATAATACCAATTCTTCTGCCTATAAATTCAGCTGGGTACCTTCAAAAGGAATTCAAGAGTCTTGTAAATAATCACCAAAATTTAAAGAAACAAAAAATAAAATAAAATTGTATATTTGGTACCTCTTCCTAAAAAACCTCAATAATTCAACAACTGCATCAGCCTCATGCTGGTTGTAAAGAGACAGCACACCAGAGTTTTTCCCGTGAAGCTCCTGACCGTCAATGATATCATAGAACACATAAGGTCCAAGACACCTGGTCTGATGAAATGATGCTGATTTGCTAGGCATATCGCAGCCATTTAGCAACTTGCTGTCATAGAAGTGCAGTGAAGGAAACTTGCATATCTCTGGGTGCATTCTATACTGCCATTGTGAAATAAAGTCACAAATGAAGGATTTCAATTTTCAATCTCAGGATAAGAACATGTAAAAAATATCCGGCCTCACCTGACCTAAAAGTAGCAAAAACAGGTAAAATCATATATATGCTGGTAAGAGCAATAAAACCATTCTTAATTCTGAGGCATTTGCTTCAAGTTTTTAATTTGTGTGGCTCTTTGATGTGGTATCAAAGAATGGTTGACCATGCGGTCTAGCGTTCAATCAATGCTATCATAAAAGGCTCAAATAGTCATAAAAACATTCTACATGCTTAGCAGAAATTACAAGCATTTAATCAAATCAGTTCTTTGAAATGGTATACGAGACTAGCAGTACTTGGTATTTTTCATGACAAAATCAATATTGTAATTAAGTTAACTAGCCACTGCCACAGATTATATCGGGACACATTTGTTCTTTCAACAACTGATAGGGGATTATCCAAAAGACAAAAGCTAAAAATCATTACAATTTGACACCGTAGTTCAGGACTCTTTGGATAAGTCCCATGTTATACCGTTCAAAAATTAGCTCACCTGTTCTGTGATAACAGGAAAAAAAATTAAAAAAAGTCATGCTGTTAATACGATTCAGTCTTCAGTCAAGTAAGCAAAACAGAATATTTTTAACTGGGCTACTGAGGCTATGAAAGCTCATTAACCATAAACTCAAACCATAGAAGTCATGAAATTAACAAAATTCAGTCTTCAGTTAAAGGGCCATTTGGTTTATTGATTGGAAAGGACTCTTTTTTAATCGCATAAAAAATGAGATTAAAATATCCGTTATACTTCTGTTAATCATAACCAAAAAGGAACTATCTTTTTATTATTTTTTTATTCAAGGGTATAAAAGACATTTCTCATTCACAAAATCACTTTTTGCATTCTATTTTCCTTTCCTCTCCATTTCATTTTGCATAACAAACAGCCTCTATATCTCCAAAATCACCAATTAAGTTTAATGAAAAGAACCGCTCGATCCCAAAAAACAGTCCATTTTCTGGAGCTCAAACACCATTAGAATTTTGCTAAAAAGTACTCATATCTCATCTCTTGTAAAAATTAAATCAACAGTAAACTAACATGTGTGATGGAAAAGTAACATTTCCAATTGGAAATTCTTCTTTATAAAAACATTACGGTGAATTGGTGATTGAATTTTAATGTTCCACCAAAGAATTTCCCAATTTCCTATTTGATAAATCAGATTCCTCTGTCACCTAAAAAAAACAATCAGATTCCTCTAGGGATGGGAAAAAACAATAACAATAATCACAATAAGAAAGGACAAAGTGATTTAAAAGGAGGAGGATAAGCGTAAGATATTCTCAACTGAGAAATAAAAGAAAAAAAAATGGATGACAAAATTAAGACACAAAAAGAAATCCTTAATCGCTTTAAATGGCCATCAACAACACTCCCTGATAAACCATAGGTAGTGCACCAAAGGAAAGCCAAAACGATTGTCTTGTCTCAAGTCCTAAAACAAAAATTTAAGTACTGAAACCTCTCTTTAAAATCTTCAACAGTGTTTGTAATAATAAGCATGTGAAAACATCATCCTCATCAAAACCAACGAAACTCATAAAAAAAACTGCTCCAGACTCAGGTAATACCTTAGATTCACTGAATACACCCAAAAAAAAAAAAACAAAACAAAGCAAAACAAAAACATTCCACATGGAAATGGCTGCTGGGACAATAAAAACAGAATTGTTTGAAAATTAGAGCAACACATCAGACATTCTAAAGATATAATTTATCCTATCATAGATTTGGCATCTGCCTTATCATATAACTGTTTTAGTATCAGAATCCTTTTTAGTTTGTCCCCTCAAACCCCTAATGAAAAACACAATTGCATTGAATCTCAGTATTTAGCAAATTATTTGATCAAATCATACGGCGACTAAATAAAAAGAATTACATATTTCATGCAATAGCACCCAACAAATAAGATATCTGAATTATTCAATGATTGGTTTCACTCCTCCCAGACAATTTAAAAGCAAGAAAGTTTCAAAGTATCAGTCCTCCACTTATTACATTTTAGCATTAGGTCCAGCTGCAGAGCAACTTAGTTTTATATGCATCCCCATGCAATCATCATCTTTGTAAAGCAAAACGGCAACAAAAATTTGGTAATGTTGCAACTTATGTACCTGTTCATTAAGCAAAATAACAGGATGGCCAGCCCTTTGTAGACGTTCAAACATGCTGCATTCATAAAGAAATTTACTTGCAACGTTGGAGAGGACCGTTGCAGGAAGCTGCTTTGGGTCACCAACCTTGAGTGAATTACAAAAGTCAGTTTAACTTCTTAACCTATACCAGAAATTTCAAAACTTTTGACTTAGAATTCTTACCATAATGCATTTGGTTCCACTTGATTTTAAAAGCTGAAGAGGTATCAGAGTAGCAGGCTCAAGTGCCTGTAAAAACAAGAATAGCAAGATCAAAAGGTGGAAAAGGAAATTAGATTGCTGGTAAATAAAATACTTTACAGTTTAAAGAACAAAGATATATTTACTTGGGCGGCTTCATCAATTACAACAGCATCAAAAAGGGTATGCTCAGATGGACCCCCAAACTTGGAGCTTAACATTGTCTCTGAGCAAACTCCATAAAGGTCCCCCCCACAGCCACTTAAGGTAGTTACCACTATTTCTGCTTCCCTCAGTATAGATTTTCGCAGCTTATTCCTAAGTGCCTTGATTTCTTCATTGGCTTTCCTCTCCCCAGCCTGAACATTACTAAGATCTTTATATACTTGCTTTTTCTGTTCATATAGTTTCTGTAGCTGCATTTCAATTTCTCTGTCAGACATTTCCTTCTCATCTCCCTTACTAGAGTCATCATGCAGATAATTTTTAAGCTTAGAATTTCCATCCCTTAAGTTCGCGCGCTTCGCTTCATAAAACCTAATCGAATCAACTAATTTCTCTAAATTAGAACGCAAAGCCCCAGAAGAATCTACCCTCAATTCATTCTTCCCATCCCTTGAATGCATCCTTTCTTCTGCTACACGCTGATCAACAAGTGTATCAATAAAAAATGGCAGTGAATCTGGATGGACTGTTTTCACATTTCCAACCCTTACAAGATAAGGCTTGTACATTTTCCCATTACTGCCATAAAGACCTTGGCTAGAAATTCGTGAGACCAACTCATCCACTGCAGCATTAGATTGAGCACATATAAGCACTCTTCGTCTCACACAATTTCCCACAGACTTTGATGCACTTTGGACATCATCACTCAACTGTCTAGCCAAGGCTGCATCTTGCCATGCCCTTGCAATTGCAGCACTCTGGCTAATCCTTGATCTTGTATTGGAACATAAGGAAGTTCGGTTCAAGTTTTCATCTGAAGGATTTTGGCCGCCATTTATCTTCTGTGAAGGAGAAGCAAGCAGACCACTGACAATTGCAACAATAATCCGTGTCTTCCCAGTGCCTGTATATTACATGTGCATACATAAACAAGATAAATGTTAAAAACCATAAATTCTAATGCTGTCAGATCCGTCAAAATATATTTGTACAGGGTGGATCAAGTACCTGGGGGACCCTGAATAAGTGATAATTCAAATTTTTTCTTTTCTCTAGCCATTCCAATAGCAGCACTTATAGCTTGAAGTTGACTGACATTAAATGATGACCTAAAAGTTTTCTGCAAAGGTTGGGACAACTTACTGAGATCTGCTTCCATGGATTCATTATGACGAAATGAATCATTGAGAGGATTCAAAATAAGTGGAAGTAAGGGAATGCCCTTTACTGATGACAACGCATTAAATTCACGAATTTGAGGAATAATGCTCATTATATGGCAGGCATGCCATTTACTCCGCTCAGTGAGTGCCCTTCGAGCTTGATTTAAACGTGAAGAACCATTCTGGAAATAGAACCTGATAAGGAGAATACTTAAACTTCTTTTATTACCTCTCTCACATCTTTCAACCTGCAAACACAAATTGACTGTTTTAGCATGATATTGACATATAGATTATAGTGTGCTTTGTTCCCTAACCTCAAGCTACATTGGTAGCAAAATTGCACTGGCTATAAAAAAATTAGCTTTTACTATGTTGACGAGCTGACAAAATTTTTGGCACCACAAATGAGAACAAAACATGCAAATAACGTATTAGATCCAACTTTATGTTTTATGCATAATTTTAGCTAGTATTCTATGAAGTTCTACATAAAATGAACATTATTTCACATATATATTAACATCCTAATTCAAATTCTAAACAAGACATGACTGCTAACTAGGAGTAGATTAATGCAAACGCAGAAAATGAATAGGTTATCTAAAATTCAGCCCCAAAGTGAAACCAACATATGACTCTTACAATCTTCATCTAGTCATGCTACAATACAAAATTAGCAATCAAATTTATCAGCAAAATAAACAAGATTTATTGTCATTTGAAAAGAATAACTCTTCATGTATGGTAAGATCCTGAACAACCAAAAGATATGTCATAATAAAGCCTTGTATAACAGTAATTTTTTTAGTCACAAACAATTTATAGGCCTTTCAACAACTTGTTGGGATGATACCAATGACAAAAATCACAAGATACCTTTCCAACCATGTGAACATCCTGAGAAGATTTTTGTGGAGGAAATTTCAATAATAAAACAAGGTCATTTTCTGAAAAGCTCTTTGATTCAGGAGAATCACTGTTGTCATGGATGAAACGAACAAGATGGAAGTCATCAACTCTCTCCACTGACATCACAGAAAGTCTTCCAGATAACTTCTCCTCCCATGACGACATCTCAACAAAAGAGTTGTGTAATTGTGCTTTAAACTCCTCCAAAACCAAGGGTCGAAATATCTCCACATACTGTTCAGGTGATTGAAAAACCAAAGGAATTTCCTTTAGTTTGCTTGTAACCTGGTTTTCATCTTTTCTTGCAGATGTCAATCCCACAATTGCAAAATAATCTATTTCAAGAATAGGTTTATACCAATCATTCAGTGTTGGTGGCTTGAACCTTTTCAAATTATCCTCCAATCTATGTAGATGGCCAGATCTGTTTTCAAAAGGTGTTTTGAGCTGAATAACTTGTCTCCTGAAAACTGAAGTAGGCTTTGCTACATGCAACTGGGTACGTCCCACAGACTTCAATGCAGTTTCCAAAGGATCATCTTCAGAATCATGAACTAAATCACTTAATATTTGATTAGTTGACAAAGCAGTACCATTATTCGGAGCCATACTGCTGCAAGCTCTATTAGATTTTACAGCATTGGAAGATTCTTCAGAAGGTGTTGTCAAATTGATATCATTGTAGGACTTTAAGCTTACTTCCCTGCCACTATCGTCTAAACCTTTTGAATTAATGAAGGAAGTGACCACTGGTTTATCTTGTATATTACCACTATTCAATTTCTGAGAAGATAGACTGGAAACAGTGCTAGGAAGTGACTCACCCTGATCCTTGGGAATTTTTATACAAGAAAAATTACGTTTTGCAGGGCCAGCAACTGTTATATTTTTACCAGCATCAGATGACAGAGACATGCAGCAGCCTTTCTCATTATCAGATTGAATGTCCTTACTGACAGGTGCTTTTGGTTCCCCTTCATCATCAGAAAGCACAATAACATTTTCTTTGTTTTCCGTGCTGGCCATCATTCGCGGGTCCACAAATTGCACACCTGTATTTTCCAACAAGGAAGAGTGCTTGTCTGAAACAGAATATTCACTCTTGAAAGCACTTTCAGATACTGAAGACTTGGGTTTCTGACTAGCATCCAGAAAATTACCAGAACCTTCTGAAGACAGTGAAACAGAAAGGCGAGACACATGTTCTATCAATTCATCCAATCGGTAACCATCTGAATTACAGTGAAAAAATATCCAAGAATATTAATAAAATAGTATTGACAGATCAAACGAGGGGAAGAATCAAAGATGCTCTCATATATTTACATACTAAAGAAGAAGAAAAAGAACTCACCGCTTGAAATAAGATTTTCTATGGTCATGATAGTTGAAATGTCAGATTTAGCAAAAGACCCTTTCAAGATATTTAGTAAACAAGTAACTGTTCGCTTCCAATAAACAATTACAACTTTTAGTGATGACTTTCCCCACTCCATGAGATCAGAAAACCATCTAAAATCCAACTTATTTTGAGCCAGCATAGTCATATTCCCAAGCCTTTTGCCACAAAATGGTTGGAGTCTATGAAAAAGAACAGGGAAAATCTCTAGTATCCGAACACAAGTCATCTGAAAAAAAAAGAAACAATGAAACCAAACACAATGCGTATGGAAATTGTAGCATGTTTTGGAAAATCATTCACAATAGACCATGCTCACTCATACATTGCTACACACATATCTATCCTACCGATAAACTTGATGACAACAAAAGAATTAAGATATAATAATTTCATAAAAGCCGATGATTGTAAAAGCATAAGCCTGCATGTGCACTTGGATAAAAAATAGGGGCAACAACATTTTACCTCCATGAACTAAGGCCCAATCACAAAATTGATTGCGAACTTAAAAATTGTAACAAAACACCACCCTAAACTCCCAACTAAAATAAAAATGTTATATTGTCCCAAAAATAAAAATGTTACCCTCGATTAAAATTAATTGTGAAAGACGACATGATCCTCTCGTGTCTCTTATATATGCATTTTCATATGAAAGACAAAACAGAGTAAATACCCAGAAGAAAAATAACAAGAATATACCTGGCAAAGATTGTAATCAATAAATTCCTTTCCTTTTACCAAACATCTACAGATAATAGGCCAGGCCATTTCAGATAGTAAGTAACTGAATTTTTCCTTTGTTTCTAAGTCAATATCTGAAACGTGTTTATCAATATCCACAGGCAGAGAATCAAAATCTGGCTGTTTCAAAAACCCGCCTTGGGAAGAAAATACACCCTCTGCCTTTTCTGGAACCTCTGAAGCAGGTAGATCCCCTTCTTTGAGCAATTTGCATAAAAGAAACCAAAAATGATGCAGAGTTTGAAACTTTAACAGAACAGAATCCAATAGGATCTGGCATGCAAAGACAATAATTAGCAAAAACAGAGGGAAAGAGACATGACCACTAGAAAAGATCAATTGACAACAACTTATTATTCCACTTCCATGTAAAAGCGTATCTCTAAAATATAAGATTCAGCCAAACTATTTGAATTTGACGAACTTAGCATTTATAAAGAGATAAGAAAGAGAGCAGAGAAGACAGCAGGTGCTACCACATATAATTATCAACAAAGCATTTGCTGAAATACAATATTACCAGTTTCATAGCATGTTTGAGGCCCAAAAAAGTGGCAGACAATGAGACCTTGCAAGAACAAAGAAACCTCAATCCACATGAAAGACCGTGGGTATCAGAAACTTGTTCCAAAATACACTTGCCAAATTGTCTGACATTCTGCAATAGAGAAACAAATTATCCAATATATTTAGACCAGGTTCCACAGACAAGCAGAGAAAGAGAGAGAACAAATCTATCTTGTCGCTTTTTTTTCTTAAATACAAGAAAAAGAAATTAATCTCATTAACCATAAGCTAATTGACATCATCTACAAATGCTACATAGAAATGACATATTACATCATTTGGATCCAAAAGTGAAAGAATTAAGCTTTCACCCATCTGTGGTTCCCAAGTCCATTGTCTTCGAAGTTCTCCTTGTCCCATCTGAACTAAAAAATGTGCAGTTAACCTGAGGTTTAACTCCAGATAAATTAGTCAAGAGATTGAAAATCTGATTTAAACTCATCAAACCATAAAACTACAAGCTGTTTTAAATTTTTAATTTAAGAGAAAAACATAAAGTTAAGGTTTTGTCAGAAACCTGCTAAATGTTCTTATCAAAATAGAAGACATTCTTAACACTTCCACTGAGTTTTTTGATATGTTCCCATTTCCACCATCATCAGAACCAGTCGGAACCTTCCACTCAAATGAAGAGGAAATTTCTGAAGCATAAGTTGAAAGCCAAGTTCTAACAGGGAGCAGCATTTCTGCACCGCTCTCAGGCTCAACCATAGAAAAATGAGATCGTGCCCAGAAAACAGCCTTAGAAAATGATATTGGAAGGACTGAGGGATACATGTCACCTAAAACATCAACCCATAACATTGGAATGCACATCCACTCTCTGCACTCCTGATAAGTTATTCTACTCTGTGTGCTAAATTGACTCCAAGAACTACTATCTTTCTCTTCATCAAAAACAGTTGGGAGCCAAATCTCAGCATTGTCATCATTCAGCTCATTTGTCATGCAATCAACATTGCTTAAAGGTGTGCAGTTATTCAGCACTGAAGATATTAAAGCAGTAGCATCTGATACTATAATAGTCCGTATGAGGTCAAAAGCAGGCTGTCTTAAAGAGCTGTGGAGTGAGGAGTCCTTCAAGGATGACACAAGGAAAGGTCCCCTGTCCAACAAAATTGATAGAAATGATCAGATAACTACAACCATGAAAAAATGATCAGTTCAAGTAAATCAATACACACTGCATGCTATCAAGTTCACATATGTCAAGGGCCATTTCATCTCAAAAACTTAGGTCTTTTAAGTGTGAAAGCCTATGAATAATTTTTTGTTAAGAATAACAGATGAGAGGCAGAATTAATTAGGGTGTAACTCAGCCTGTTAATAACTAACTCTAACCCTCTGTTTGGTTGGAGGGATTTGGAAGGGAGGGAAGAGGAGGGAAAATTACATTTGGTGCCCCTCCCCTCCTTTCCAACAAACCCAAACAAGGGAAAATTAAAATCTCTCCCGTTCTCTCCCTCCCCCCCCCCCCCCCTCCTCCGTTGAACCAAACAGTGCCTTAAGGGAAAGTTGTTAGCTCTAACATCTTCAACTATAAACAGATGTAACCATATGAGGGAAAGACAAATATGTTGGTTTATGGAATTTGTTTTCATCTAACTCTCTTTCTTCTCTCAGTATCTTCCTTCCTATCATTTTCACTATAATCTCTAACATGCCACCACACACAAAAGGCTATTAGGCTTCAAGTGTGGATATCACACACCATACCTTATGTTGAAACTTCATTTTAATTAAAGAAAAATGGGGAGCAACAATCAAACTCGGAATCATCTAGTCATAAAGGCATTGATATTAATGAAGACTAGAGTAGTATGGAATGTCTAAGTCCCACATTAAATAGTATAAAATACTCTATAAGATATTTGAGGGAGTTAGTTCCCACACCTTAATAGCTAGCATTTGAAAGAAGGTCTCCACCTCACTCAAATGCCCATCAATTGGTATCAAAGCTGGGAGTCAACAATTTTGAAAAGGGTAACCTCCAAAAGGTTATCATCGGCGGAGGGTATTGACTAACAAGGAAATTAAAATGTCACTCAGTGAAATATCACAAAATGTAGCCACTGAGACATCAACTCTTTAAGAGGGCCAATTAATGAAGACTAAGGTAGTATAGAATGCCTAAATACTAGATTGAGTAGCATGAGATGATCTATGGGCATTTAAGTGGGTCAATTCTCCCACATCAATAGCTAGCTTTTGAGTAGGGGTTTCCCACCTCACTTATGTGCACATCAAATACCGTGACAAAGACCATTTAAAGTCAAAAGTGTGAGTTGCCATGTGAAGGTTCACGAATAGTTTTCATTATATGCAATATATGCACCAGCAATTTGGTTGACAGAGCCCAAAACCCCTCTCGTAGACCCTCTTCACCAACTTGGATAGCAATAGACACATACAGGGGTAGGGAAAGGAAGCCTATTATCATTATTCTTGAAGTTAAAAACATATTATCCTAATTTTCCCAAAGATAAGTTGGATGAATTAACATGAATAGTATTCAAGGGGGTATAGCACTACTCTCCTAGCCTAGGTAAATGGATGTGGAGATTCAACAACAACAACATTAGTTTTATCCCACTAAGTAGGGTCAACTACATGAATCATACAACGCCAATGGGTTCTACTAAATACCATCTCTTTAGGTAAATCATTAATCAAGAGGTCACACCTTATAACTTCTCTTAGTATCATTCTTGGTCTTCCTCTACGCCTTTTAATGAAGCTTCAAGCCATTTGATTAACTCTCCTTACTAGCTCCTCTTATCCTCTTCTTTGTACATGCCAAACCACTTTAAACGATTTTCCACTATTTTCTCTTCGATAAGTGTCACTCTGATTTTCCCTTGTATATAATCATTTCTTATCTTATTCATTCTTATATGACCACACATCTATCTCAACTCTGCCTATGTAGTGTCATAGTCAATTCCAAGCCCAGGTAAAGGAGGAGGGTTGTCTTAGGCTCGTGGCAGCCAACGTAAAATTTTGTCGAATCTCTATAATATGGATCAAGAATGTGGAGATTCGCCCAAGATAAACTAGCACAAAAAAGGTCAAGGAGCATTGGAGCTCAAATATGGAGAATGTTGGAGTATGCCATTTTTATTAGGGTTTTTAGACTTTTTTTTATTATTATTTGTATGTTATCTATTTAATTATGTGGCAGTAACATGCCTTTATTTGAGCAGATCTTGTGAAGATAAAATCTCCTATTATTTTGGCTATAGTTAGGCAAGCTTGTTGCCTACTCTTCCTATTTAAAAACACCCTAGTACTAAATGAAAAAGCACAGCCAATGAAACCCTAATGGCCGATAACTTTAAACTCACTTCTTCTTAATCTGTTTTGACCTTTTTATCTTAGAAATCTTCATGTTATCAGAGCCATGAGTTTCAACCCACTAATTCCTGTTCAGTTTGGCTGATATCAAGCCCTAGCAACTGAGAAACAAGATTCAACCAATTTGACTCCCACATCTACTCCACAAGCTACATAGCCGCCACCGCCCAGTGACCTCTCTCCTTTTCTGATTACTGGACACCACCTTGATGGAAACAATTACCTCCAATGGTCTTAAACCATTCTCATGTTTATTCGTGGGAAAGACAAGGAAGACTATATTAATGGCAAAGCACCTCCTCCGGACCAAAAAGACCCTAAATAGCTAACCTAGAAGAATAACCGGGTTATGTCTTGGCTTGTCAATTCCATGACACTAGAGATTGGTTGTAGTTTTATGCTATACCAAACAACAAGGATATTTGGGAGGCTGCAAGGGAACTCGACTCTTCAATCTCTAATATAGCCATATTGACTAAAATTAAGGCTCAAGTTCATGAGCTAAAGCAAGGCAACATGAGTGTTACATCCTACTATAATACACTGACAAATCTGTGGCAGCAAGTAGATCTTTATGGAGTCCACACTTGGTCTTGTCCAAAAGATGCAGAGTACTTCTAGAAATTTGTTGAGAATGAACATGTTTACAAGCTCTTGACTAAATGCTGAATTTGAGGAAGTCCGAAGCAGATTGTTGGGAGGTTAAAAATTGCCTACCCTATGAGAGGCTTTTTCAACAGCCAAAAGAGAGGAAGGCAGAAAGAGACTCATCAATTCAGGTTAGACATCACCTCTTCTAGAAAATTCAACCAAGATGGTTCGAGCTTCTAATGATAAGCAGAAACGAGGTGGCAAACCTTGGTGTGATCATTGCATTTGAAGTGGACACACTAGGGAAAATTGCTGAAAGATTCATGGGAAGCCTAGCAATTATAAGCCACGCAAGAGCAAGGGAAATATGGACATTAGTGAAAATGTAGCCAATTCAAGTATGAGTCAGATTAAGGAACAATTGAAGAAACTTAAGAAAATGATTGTTGATCAAGAGAAATTACAAGCACCTAGAGTAAGGACTAGTTTGATAGTCCAATTAGGTAAATTTTTGGTAGCCCTAAATATTATGAAAATGGATCCGCATGCTTGGATTTCAAATTCAGGGGCTTCAGATCATATGACTAGTGACATCTCTAATCTGGAAAATATTACTCCTTCCATAGAAAATTTAGTGGTAAAAATAGCTGATGGGTCATTTGTTAAAGTTACTTGTGTTGGCGCAGTCACTATTTCTGCTATCTAGTGCTGACAAATGTTTTATATGTACCTAATCTTGCTTGTAATTTAATTTCTGTACATAAGTTGACTAAGTACAATCACTGTATGGCTCAATTTGTGGAGACTTATTGTGTTTTTCAGGACCTGAGGATAGGGAGGATAATTGGCAGGTGTAAAGAATTAGATGGGCTCTATTATATTCATGCTAATAAGGTGAAGAATGACAAAGGAATAATTGCTCGAGCAGCAGCAACCAAGCCTGTTATTACTGAATTTAAATTAGTGCATTTACGTTCTGGACATCAAAATGTTGATTATTTTAAGAAGGATGTATCCTGTATTTTCTAATAAAGATCTCTCCGATTATAGTTGTGAATTTTGTGATCTTGCCAAACACACTAAAAATACATAATCTTCCCGCGACTACAAACCCACGAAACCTCTCTGTTGCACATAGTGATGTATGGGGTCCATCGGGGGTAAAAAATGTTAATGGGACACATCGGGTTGTAACCTTCATAGATGATCATACTAGGTTGACATGCGTATATCTCTTGAAGGCAAAATCTTAAGTACCATATTGATGCAGAACCATGTTGAGTATAGAGAGAGGCAAGGGAAAGAGAGAGGAAACTAAGAGAGAGAGGAGAAGGAAGAGAGAACTGAAACAGAGGGAGCGAAAGGAAGAGACGAGAGGGAGAGACAGAGGTGGGACATCTCAAAACAGATTATCATTCATTCATCCATAAGCTGCGTTTCATTTACATGAGTAACATATATATAGGGAAGGTTTCCTTCTCATGAAGGAAACCAAGTAAGTTGCTCTGACATTCAAAAAGAAGCACAGAAGATAACACTCTGACATTCAAAAAGAAATAATAAAGATGATAGGAAACCTTATTGCTAAGAAAGCTATAAAAATATTCAATTAAAATATAAAACTAAATTCCTCCTAGAATAGAATTTCACAAACTTTCTATCATTTCCCCCCTGCTTTAAAGAACTCTCCTCTGGAGAGGTAGAGAGCTGATAAGTTTCCAGCAAGGTGGGATCAATGCGTCGAAACTCTTCTTCAGTGATCCATGCAGCATCTAACTCCGAGCGACCTTTCCAACTGACAAGGTAGCGATAGAGGGGACCTTCAGGCGTAAGGACGGTTTGTTCATCCATAATGGCATCAATTTCTTCATCATGTGGTGTGACAGATGGCAGTGAAAGGACCGGCATGTGATGAGGTTGAGTACCTGCAGAATCATCAGAAAGCATAGAGGGCGGCTCAAAAGGACCCTGGTAAGGAATAAGATCCTCAACGTTAAAAACTGGACTAATGGCCATATCAGGAGGTAATTCTAGCAAATAAGCATTAGGCCCTAGTCTCTTATAAATGCGAAAAGGTCCAGAAGCTCGAGCATGCAACTTTTTAAAAGAGTGTTTAGGATAACGCTCTAGACAAATCCTCGCCATCACAAAAATCACCTACATTAAAATTTTGAGAGCCGCGATGAGCATCAATAGATAATTTATATTAATCATTACTCAAAGTAAGCTTACGCCTAATTTCAGCATGTAACTCATGAAGGCGATGGGCAAAATCTTCTGCAGAGTTAGAGGTACGGAAGGTCAAAGGAATGGGTATAAGGTCAATAGGCTGTCTGGGATTATAACCCTGAACAATCTGAAAAGGACTATTTCCTGTGGACTGATTAACTGAATTATTATAGGCGAACTTAGCAACAGGTAAAACCAAATCCCAATTCCTTGGTTTGTCCCCAACTAGACTTCTAAGCAAATCTCCTAGACTTCGATTCGTAACTTCAGTTTGTCCATCAGTCTGGGGATGAAATGCTGAAGAGAACTTCAACTGGGTACCAAAAAGTTTCCAAAGGGTCTTCCAAAAGTAACTAACAAACTTAACATCTCTATCAGACACAATGGTAACAGATAACCCGTGTAAAAGCACAATTTCTTTAAAGAACAGCTTGGCCAAATGAGAGGCATCAGTAGCCTTGCTACAGGGAATAAAGTAGGCCATCTTGGAGAACCTATCCACAACTACCAAAACAGAATCATGCCCGCGTGCAGTGTGGGGTAAACCCAAAACAAAATCCATGCTAAGGTCTTTCCAGGGCACCTTAGGAATGGATAAAGGAGTATACCATCCTGTATTTTGTTTCTTAGCCTTGGATGTTACACAAGTACGACATTGAGAGATTATTCCAACAACATCACGCTTAAGGGATGGCCAATAAAACCTATCCTCGACTAAGGCGGTGGTTTTATCTCGTCCAAAATGTCCGACTAACCCTCCAGCGTGTAACTCCCAAATGAGAAATTCTCTCATAGACGTCCGCGGGACACATAACTTAATACCACGAAAGAGATAACCATCACTTATAAGGAAGTCGGTATAATCATAACGGTTTCCCCCATTAACCTCTTGATAAATAATTCCAAAATCAGGACAAGTAGCATAGTCATCTTTCAACCTGTCAAACCCCACAATGCTAACACTCATGGTGTGCAGTAAATTAAGTACGACTTAAGGCGTCAGCTACCTTGTTTTTCACTCCTGAACGATGCTTAACAACTAAAGTGAACTCATTCAGGAACTCTACCCATTTGACATGTTTAGGATTTAAGTGCCGTTGAGAGTTGAGAAATTTGAGAGCCTGATGATCTGAATATACAACAAACTGCTGAGGAAGCAGATAGTACTTCCAATACTCAAATGACCTAACAATGGCATAAAGTTCTTTGTCATATGTGTAGTATTTCTGCTTTGCGTCATTAAGCTTTTCGCTAAAGAAAGCCACGGGGTGACCTTCTTGACTCAGTACACCTCCAATTGCTATTCCAGAAGCGTCATAAGCGACCTCGAAACATTTGGCAAAATTAGGTAATGTCAGTACAGGAGCCTCAGATAGCTTGTGTTTAATAGTCTGAAAGGCTTGTGAGGCTGTATAGGTCCAATGGAACTTATCTTTCTTCAAGCAATCAGTGATAGGTGTCATAATGGTGCTGAAATCCCTAATAAAGCGCCTACAAAAAAATGCTAGCCCATGAAAGCTTCACACTTCAGAAATTGACTTAGGCTCAGGCCATTCACGAATGGCTTTGACCTTCTCCGGATCAGCAGCTAAACCCTATTTAGAGACAATAAACCCAAGAAAAATAACTTGATTTTGGAGAAAAGAGCACTTGGGGAGATTGACATAAAACTTTTCCTTTCGAAGGATAAGGAAGACTTGTTTAAGGTGTGTCAAATGTTCTTCCCTTGACTTGCTAAACACCAGGATGTCATCAAAAAAGACAACTAGAAATTGTCCCAAGTAAGGTCTAAGTATGTATGTCATAACACACATGAAAGTGCTGAGAGCGTTTGTGAGACCAAATGGCATTACTAGCCACTCATACAACCCGTCTTGCGTTTTGAATGCAGTCTTCCATTCATCTCCGGGTCTAACTCGGATCTAATGATATCCACTACGAAGATCAATCTTAGAAAACCAACTAGATCCAGAAACCAAATCAAGCATATCCTCAAGCCTAGGAATAGGGAACCGATACTTGATGGTATTCTTATTTATAGCTCTACTATCCACACACATTCTCCATGTCCCATCTTTCTTCGGTGTCAGCAAAGCTGGCACCGCATATGGACTGAGGCTATGCTGAATGTATCCTTTCTCTAACAACCCATTGACTTGCCTATTAAGTTCTTCCTTGTCTTTGGGATTCATCCTGTAGTAGGGGAGATTGGGGAGTTGTGACCTAGGTACTAGATCAATAGCATGTTGAATGTCTCGCATGGGTGGTAATTCTGAAGGAAGCTCATTTAGTGTAATGTCTTTGAATTCTTCCAAAAGAGGGGATACCTCATCGGGCACATCAGCAATGCTTGTAGAATCAACCCAACTAGAAACCTTAGGGACAATAGCAAGCATAATGTTAGCCTCTTTACTCTCTCGCACAAATTGCTTCTTGGTTAAAAGATAGAGGTTTTGGCTCTTTGGCCTCAATTTTTTTTTTTTGTTGATTCGAACCCTTTTTCTCAGTTTCTGGTTTGGCCGGACGTAACAAGATTGTCTTTCCCCTATACTTGAATGAGTGAGTGTTCTTCTGACCATAACTGGTGACATCATTATCGTAAATCCATGGTCACCTAATAGAATGTGAGCTACATCCATCGTAAGAACATCACAAAGGACATCTTCCTGATACTCTCCAAGCCGAAGGGGTGCATGACATTGTTGTGTGATAGATAAGGAAGTCTTTTGATCCACCCAAGCTACTTCAAAAGGCTTAGGATGGGGCTCTGGCTTAAGGCCAAGTCTAGCAACTCCCTGCATGGAGATAACATTTCGGGCACTTCCTCCATCAATGACTAATTTGCATGACTTTTCTCCACATTTTACAAAGGTGTGAAAAATGCTCGTTCTCTTCCAAGAATCATCGGGTAATGGAACAGATAGAATACACCTCATTACACCTATGCACCCTGTTTCACCTGCAATAAACTCCTCATCCACATCAGAAGGGCACTCGATCGGGTCGACCACCTCGTCAACATCTGTCACTTCATTCTCTTCTTCTGTAGGGGACTCAATAATGAGAGCGCGTTGGGGACACCTTGATGCAATGTGACCCTTTGAGTGGCACTGAAAGCATTCAATATTAGGGCCACTTAGGTGGGGATTAGACCCTGTCGACTCAGTATTCCTTACAGTACTTCCTTTAGTACCAGATGCTTGACCAGGATGGAAAGAAGAACTAGTCCTAGAAGGGGGTACCCCTGTAAAGTAGTTGGAAGGATTGAAGGTACGATTCTAACGAAAATCTGAACTTTGGACGGTGGTACACCTGGCAAGTGGGCTCCTGAACAAGGACTCTACTTCCAACGCCTTATGATGAGCTTCTTCCAAGGATTCAGGAGGGTTCAACTTGAGTTCTCTCTGTATGTCTGATCGAAGACCGTTAACAAACTTTTGAACTGTCATCCATGGGTCTTCTTTGACCTCACACCTAATCATAAGGTCATCAAAGCGAGCCATATAGTCAGACACCGTAGAGGCTCGCCTCAAGTTTAACCATTGGTTATAGAGTTATCCCTTATAATGAGTGGATACACATTTTTCTTTCAATTTCAATTTCATCTCGGCCCAAGTATCAATTGAAGGTTGTCCTAAGCACTCCAAATTTGACTACACGTTCTGCCAATATTTCCTAGCCAATCTCACAAGCTTCATTTTTGTAAAACGGACACATTGGATATCAGTCATGTTATACCACTCGAAGTAATCTTCCATGCTGGCTAACCAATCTAAGAAAGCATTTGAATCTAATTGTCCGTCAAATTCAGGGGCTTCGACCTTGACTTTCTTGGTTATATCCTCAGAATAATTCTGCCTATAACCTCCTCGTCTCATTCCAAGGGGTGATCCATTTCGCCTGTTATAAACATCATTGGGTTCTTGGTCTTCCCATTGGTCAAAAGCATGGTCATACTGGTGCTCAAAGATCCCAAAAGGAGAATCTCTATTGTGTCTACTTCTACTCCCATTTGGGGATTGATGATTTCCACTGGGTTGTAGGGGCATCTTTGACTGACCAGAGGGATGAGGGTGGTCATTTCCTAAATTAACTTCTTTACTAGCATTAGGACTTTCTAGTATGCCTCCTTCATTCTTACCCCTAAATTGCCTAGTTATTAACCTCATTGATTCCATCATTTCATCATACATCTGCTTGAACTCACTATCCCTATGAGTTGACTTAGTTTGTAGAGTATCTCTCAAAGATTCAATTGCACGGTCCACATACTCTTTAGTATTTCTTTCAGATTCCTCAAGGGTTTGTTGGGTAACTTGGTTGGATTTAGGCATGGTGGAATTTATGGTAGTGAATTCAGGATCTATAGGGCCTTGTTTGTCAAAAAGGACCACACAAGATAGGATATAGGAGGTAAAACATAATTACAAAAATGCTGAGTATGCATTAGTCACTATTAAATAATGGATCGATATAAAATATAAACACGGCCACTTTCAAAATTTTAAAGAAAAGAATTTTTTTTTTCGTTTTTTTAATAATAGAAGAGCATTATCAAAACACTAAGAAATAAGTTGCAAGTACAACTAGAGGTCCTATAGCAATCTAATCTAAGAACTAGCCCTACTTATACTTAGATAATCTGCTAAAAAGGCCAAACAAGTCACAATTTAAATAGAGGGTCATCGGCCTTACCAGCATATTTTTAAAAGCCTAAAGAGATATGGCAATTTACCCCTATATATGCTTCCATTTGGTGATTTTGACGTCTGTGATTGGCTAGAACTGGAAGAGTCACGTGAAACAGTGCAAAACAGGCAGAAAAGCAGTTTTTTGGAGGTGCTGTACGGCGGCGCGTGGAGGCCCATGCAGCGTCGTACGGTGGCGGAGCTCAGTGGACGGGCCGGGTTTTGGACGGCGAACAAAGTGGTGGTGGTGGTTTGGCGAGATGATGTCAGGAAGCTGGGTTTTCGGACCTGGCAGTGGGTGCTCTGTTTTTGGTAACGTGTTTCCTAGTCTCTCCTGTAACCATGGCAACCTAGGATCACTCAGAGCCTAGCTCTGATACCAAACTGATGCAGAACCGTGTTGGGTATGGAGAGAGGCAAGGGAAAGAGAGAGGAAACTGAGAGAGAGAGGAGAGGGAAGAGAGAACTGAAACAGAGGGAGCGAAAGGAAGAGACGAGAGGGAGAGACAGAGGTGGGACATCTCAAAACAGATTATCATTCATTCATCCATAAGCTGCGTTTCATTTACATGAGTATCATATATATAGGGAAGGTTTCCTTCTCATGAAGGAAACCAAGCAAGTTGCTTTGACATTCAAAAAGAAGCACAGAAGATAACACTCTGACATTCAAAAAGAAATAATAAAGATGATAGGAAACCTTACCGCAAAGAAAACTATAAAAATATTCAATTAAAATATAAAACTAAATTCCTCCTAGAATAGAATTTCCCAAACTTTCTATCAGATATATTTTTTAGAAATTTCATTTAACCATCAAAACTCAATTTCAAACAAATATCCATATCACAGCGCAAATACACCCTAGATCTTCTGAAAGAGACTGGTTTTTTTGGGTGTAGACTTCAAATACACTTATGGAATTGAATTACAAGGAAGGGCTGAAACAACCAGGAAATTCGGTAGATAAAGAAAGATACCAGAAATTAGTTGGTAAATTAATTTATCTCTCTCACACTAGACCTGACATTGCTTTACCAATGAGTGTAGTAAGCCAACATATGAACAACCCTTGTGAGGAACACCTTGAAGAAGTATATCAAATACTGAAATACTTGAAGTTTACTCCGGGTAAGGGACTGTATTTCAAAAAGTGTACTGAAAGAGGGGTACAAATCTACTCAGATGCTAATTAGGCGGGCTCTCCTACTGATAAGCGTTCAACTACTAGATATTGTACATATGTAATGGGAAATTTGGTTACTTGGCACAACAAAAAGCAAACGGTTGTTGCACAAAGTAGTGAAGAAGCAGAATTTAGAGCACTTGCCTTGGCCATACGTGAAGGAATATGGCTGGACAGATTGCTCAAGGAGCTCAAGATGAATACAGAAGGTCCTATGAGATTATTTTGTGACAATATGGCAACCATAGGGATTGTCAAGAATCCCATACACCATGACAGAACCAAACATGTTGAAATAGATCGACATTTCATCAAAGAAAAGTTAGATTCAAGACAGATTGAAGTCTACTTCATTCCTACCAAGTCTCAAGTAGCTGATCTATTAACAAAGACACTACAAAGGCTCAAGTTTGATGAGTTGTGTTGCAAGCTGGGTATGATCAATATCTATTCCCCAACTTGAGGGGAAGTGTTGGAGTGCTCCGTTTTTATTAGGGTTTTTAGACTCTTTTTTTTTTAATTATTATTTTTCTGATATCTATTTAACTACGTGATAGTATCTTGCCTTTATTTGAACAGATTCTGTGGAGATAAAATCTCCTATTATTTCGGCTATAGTTAGGCAGGCTTGTTACCTACTCTTTTTATTTAAAAACACCCTAGTGCTGAATGAAAAAGCACGGCCTATGAAACCCTAATGGCCGACAACTTCAAACTCACTTCTTCTTAATTTGTTTCGACCTCTTTATCTTTGAAACCTTCAGAGAAAGGTTTCAGATTGGCATACTTTTAAAAGGCAGATGCACTCACTGGGTAGCAAGGCATAAGGAAGGCAATCAGCAAGATCTGCAAATCATTTTCCTCATTTTATTTCAATTGTCAGTTAAGAATAGGGAGAATCAATTTTGGAAACATATGGAAGATATATTTACAATATTACTTTCTAAAATTCTTGTCAAAGCCTTTAAAGTGAATCTGGAGAAACAACTCCAGAGTGTTGAAGGCAAATCAAGTCCTCCCCAGAAGGTCCATATAGGCAGTACCAAAGAATATTATATGGAAAAATTTCCACAGTTACATAACATAGTTCAACATTTTATTCAATCTTCTAATTCGACATAAGGGATCAATTAGAGATATCTGGAATTCTTTGGCCATCACCATGTTGGCTCAGGTTTTTAAGTTTTATTCTTATCTTTTGCATCTGCATGCATCACACCTTTATATCCTTTCTGGCTTATGTTTTCCACCAAAACTGCAACTAGTCAACTTTAATACATTAACTGAAATTTTAAATTTAAGTTAGTTTAAATCCAACGAAAGTATAAGGAAGGCTCAAACTTAGGTTTTGAGAAGGAAAAAAACAGCAAAAAATAAGTACATACCACATATGTGCACATTCAAAAGGAGGGGAAGGTGGGCTCATCATGTAACCTCGGTGTACGACAAGAAGTGCTATCTGAAAAGACAATCTTGAAATATATAGCAGCCAAGATAAGCCAAAACAACAGAACAATGCAATATGAATTGCTAAAACCAAATAGCCAATCATTCGCCACACACCATGTATAACTATTACATAAGAATCTAGAGGAATATATATGAACCTGACAAGCCAACTTTCTCGTCAGAATGCTAAAGTTATTGCTCACTGGCACTTGATGGAGAAGAAAATAGAGAAAATTCCTGCGCTGTTTTTCATGCTCTCCATCTTGCAAAGCTTCGAGAGACTAGACACATACATGGGCTCATTCATGTAAGTCAACAAAGGACATTTACCAAAATAAATGAATAACTTGTAATATTACGTCAACCAAGAACAAACCCCCCCCCAACCAAAAAAAAAAAACAACAACAAAAAAGAAAGAAAGAAAGAAAAGTCAATAATCAAACCATACATGCCTGCAGAAAAGGATGGAAAAGACTAAATATATCTTTATGGATTTTCTCACTGCGAGTATGGAAACATTGACCAAGTAGAGTGTTGCGCATTACACTTGGAGACAATTTTGACCTTAACCAAAGCTTACAACCTTGAAGCAAGCCCAAAGATCGAAAGAAAATATTAGCCATACAAAAATATAAAATAAAATATAAAAAGAAGAAAAACAAAAGGAATAAAAAAGTGGAAGTGCATACCAAGCATTTCAAAAAGAAGTCTCAAGCAAGTAACAGCATGTGAAAATTCAACTGAATCACTGCTAATATGATTGAGTACAATATCAAGAAAAAAGGGATAGTGTTCCAATAACCCTTCTTCAAAAGCTGGAGAATCCATGAAGCCAAGCCTTCACAAAAACATAAAAGTTCTGTGAAAACAAAAGCAGAGATAAATAAAAAGAAAAAAGAAAGAAAGAAAGGCTGAAGTTTCATACTGCTAAAGCCACAACTTCTTACAAAGATTTTATGCCAATCCATAAAGAAGCCCGATCGGGCTGTGGTTGTGGTGTTGAAGTCTCCATAGCTGATGGTAAAGTCTCAGCCTCTAAACAGGCAATAAACTTCTTAAGCAATGGCTGCAAAGGTTCCAAGTCTGTTGTTCTCCTACACATAACGTATCCAACATTTATGATTATGCAAAAAAAAGAAAGAAAGAAAGAAAGGATTTAGAAGTCTTGCAACAGAAGAACAACATTTGAAACAGTTATTGAGAAAAGATAAGCAATGAGATTAAGTCTACTCAACAATAATTAATTAAACCGTATCTAACCGTGTTACCACAAACCTGAACATGATCTCTGGTTTTAGGTATTCCTTATTTGGTGATTATATAAAAAGCCTTGTTTTAGAACACCGTAGTCACCGATAAGCATATATTCTAAATTTATTCACAGGGAATTTGATGTCAGAAAGACCAGCTTTCATGGGCATCATAAGCATAAAAAAGTGTCCTCACAATTAAAGCTCAAATACTTTGGTGCCAACAAAGGTACCTCAATCTTCCCATGGATCCTGCCAAGCGATATCCAACAGAACGCACACTACGCTTGCAAAATAGCAATGCATACACTCCCTAGAAGAGAATGAATACATCATGTAAGCAATCTAAAACATAATATCTAAGCAGAATTACACAGCACAGAACAAATGCTTACAGGAAATTGTTGATGCCCAGACAAAGCTAATTCATGCTTATTATCGATAGCTTCAACAAACAATTCAAATTCACTGAACAGGGACTGATTATCTAAAAGAATTGGGAACATCAATACCTGCATCAAAAGGTGAAAGAGAGGCGAATGAAATGTTGAACTCAAAAAGACAAACAAAAGAAACTAACAATGAAAGAATAAAATAAGATTCATAACACCATAAAGGGTAGTGTTTATCTTGGCATCAAATAAATCCAAAAATCACAGGCCACGAATATTCATCTGCACTTCAGCATGAATATTAACATCAATCAGCAGATTCATCAACAGAATTATTTTTTAAAAAAATAGAAAAAAAAAAAGATGAAATTTTATTTTATTTGTTTATTTTTTTTATTTTTGCCATCCAGATGAAATTTTATCTGAAAGAAGATAAGAGAATAAACAAGAAAACTAAGAAAGAAAGACAATAAAAAAACAGAGGAACATATCAGTTCCCAAAAATCTCCAGTCCTGTTGCCTAATTAAAAGGGAGATAGGATGCTAGAGACATATTAACAAAAATTGCTTCACTACTTGTTCTTCTGTGAAAGACATAAAAAGGAAAGACATAAAGCTGCTATGAGCCTTCTTCAAGGCCCAGCATAGAAGCAATATATGTTGCCCAACAGAATTAAATAGCATACACAACCTAAACAATTATATGCCATTCTTAGCACAAAATCCAAATCAAAGAAACGCCTAGTGAAATCAAAAGAAACTAAAAATAGTAAATAGGAAAACATAAAAGTGATAATGTGTTCTACCAAGCAGAACAGAAGACAGAATTGGATATTTGAACTCATTCAAATAATATAATCAATAGTTCAGTACTTTTGCTTTTGTACATTTCCCAATGCAATGGAAGACTTTATATAGAAAGAGAATCCTACAAAGAACGCAATTTCAAGACTCAAAATGCAGATTTAACCAAATCTATTGACTCAAAAATAAGAGAGGACAAAAGACAAGACAAATTCAAACAGAGCATATTAATTACCTCATACAAAGCATTGACAACTTCCGTATTATCACAAGTAGGATCATAATCTTGCCATGCTATTCTTGCATTGATATCTTTCAGATGTAGTGTCACCCTCTCATAATCAAGCTTTTGCAATACATCAAGAAGAGGATCAATAGTGCCAGACTCATACTCCATTTTGTACATATCTTGGGCATGATGGTGCTGAGAAACGCATTGGAGGCAGCACCGCATTTCATCAGAGATCCTCTTCCACAAACGCCTAAGAGGTGAATCTTGACGTTCATCTTTGAAGTAGTTGTAAAAGGTCTCCAGAAGGGGCCCCATTATATCCCAAAAGCCACACCATATATGACTTTCATTAGGCAAACAAATCAAGAAATTATATGCATCTGCAAACCTGAAAATAATCAAGTATAACTGTGGTTATGGAAACAGTAACAAGATTATGTATAAATCCACAGAGCAACAGTGACATCAATCTCAAAGCACGATAATAAAATCCCAATGATCACCGACTCACGAAATAGCAAAAGGTAAAACTGTATTTGCTCAAGACTTTTAACTACTCGTCAAAAAAACAATAATTTAGAAAACAAAATTTAGAATTCAAAGTGTCGGTAAACACTAGGTACAGTCTCTGAACCAAGCATATCACTGAGTAAAACAGTAATAGATATCATGTGCCGTGATCTTTCGGGAAGAAAAGAAAAGGAAAATGGAGGTAACCATTGTTCTTTGTGCTGGTGGATACGACGACGTTTAAGGGGATCAATGTTATCCTCATCGTCATCTTCTTCTTCCTCAATGCCTCTCCACCGGTCCAGAAGCACCCGCCTACTTGCAAGTTTCTTGGCCATTGAGTTGGCTCCAATTTCAATCAATTGTCTTGAACTTCTAAGAATCGAAAATTAAAAGGCTCTTCCAAGAAGGCGTGAAATGTTACCGAGATATGCATGTGATTAGGTCAGGCATTTGGGCGGGAGGCCGAAAGATAAAGGTCAAGCATTTGGGCGAGGTGGTTTCCCTTTTGTAAATTTTTAACTACTGCAGCAAGCTGCTTCGAAAGTATTTTCCGATGTACATAACATTATCGTAATTTTCAGTGATTATCTATTATATTATAATAATTTTTTGTTGTTAAGAAAATTAATAATTTGGTCCTAATTTTCCCTAATATTCATTAGTCCCCAAAATTTAAAAGTTGGCAAAACACTTCCTATTACTTTGGACGTATGGCAAGCTAATCCATATAGTTTGCCGACATTTTCAAATAAATCCCTATAATTGCCAATTAGTCAAACTTTCTTTGTGTTTGGCTAATACGGCAAGTTTTCTAATGATGCGGTGTCATCTTGGTTATTAAGCTAGACAAAATGAAAAAACATAAATCAAGGAAAAAAATTAAAATGTGCGAGAAAAATTAATCTCAATAGATTAAGGAGAAGGAGGGCTTCCATGGAGAATTGAATAACAATTGCTCAGGCTATTCGAATCATGCTTTATGAGTGAAAATAGATGTCATTTGTGACATTAAGATTGGGGTTTTAGTCAATTATAAGCTTATGAACATAGAAATAGATTTGTTAAATTCTTAGTTATGATTGCTAATCATTTCCCTCTGTCATCTTTTTTCAACTACAAGGACCTTAGTAATGGAGTCAAACTTCAACTTGAAGCTGATAAGGGAGAGGAGTGAAACAGCATTGCATGTGTGGCAAGGGAATACTGATATTTGTTAGATTTAATATAATATAAATTTTAATGATGATAAATGTTGAATAATAAAAAATAAATGTATTATATTTATTTAACATATATATTGTTTTTAAAGGAAGGTTTATATTACATATATCATACTATATACTAATATATTCACTGTACTCTTATATTTTATAATACAAGTTGGATATATAAATTAGACTAACTACTTGATTTGTAAGTGTAATATATTAAATGTGGGGTTGTCCAAGTAGGAAGAATGAACATTGGAATAAAAAAAAAATCAACAACATGTCTCACTCAAAGAAGAAAAAGAGAAATGATACTCCAAAAATTGAATATCAGAAGGAAGCATGCCAAGAATGGAATGATCAAGTGAAAGTAAAACTTAACTTTCGAAGACATAACCATTAGGTATGTTTTGTTTTCACTTAGGTCTTAAGGTGGTTTAATCTTTAAAATTTACTTAATCTTGATATCACATATCTTAAATGAGTTAGATTAAGTAAATATGAATGTTAGTATAAGCTTAAACTTGTTAGATTTGAATATTCTAGACTAACAAATGAATTTTGTTTATAATTCATATTTATTTTGTACAAAATTCACACTTTACTTGTTGAAATTTGAAATTATAGAATTTTTATCTCTGATAAACAAATTTTGATTGTAAAATTTGAATTTCAAATTAAGTATTGTTAATGAAAGTATGTAAAATTCACATAAAATTTAGTTAAAATTCACCTACTAGTGAAGTTTAAAGTCACATCCTCTAATAGACAAACTTTGAGTTTCAAAGTAAGAACATTAAAGTGAAAATTTTGTTTCATATTGAATATGCCTTTGATAGAAGAATTTCAGTTTATGAAATTTGAATTTTGGTCTTTAAAATTTGAATTTCGATTTCTAAAATTTGAATTTTGAAGTGCATTGTGAAAATTTGAAATAACTGTTTAAACTCAACAAACGCACTTCCAACATAAAAGCTTAAATGTTCAAGCCTTGAGTTAACTTTGAAATTATTATTATAGCTTGAAATTTGAATTTTACATGTTAAAATTCAAATTTCAAGATTCAATATTAAACACGTAACTATGCTGACTATGCGAAATTCATCTATGGAGCCTCAAAATTGGAATGTTGATATGCCAGACGCATTTAATACGGTTGTTAAATGTTTGCATAGTGACGGCTAGAACTTGTGTCTAACAGATAAATCTTATGTCTAACAACTAGCTAAACCATAAATCAATAAATAAAACCTCATTTGAACTTATAGATACAAATTTAAGTAAGTTTTGTGTCAAAATGCTACTACAATACATAAAATCTTTCTATATAAAATCGAGAGTCAAACCTACCTCATTAGAGTAAGTTTCAATGTATTATCCACTCTTAAAGAGAGTTTCAATTCTGTAATCATTTTTTATGCAATTTTTGGGTGGGGAAACACTAAGGGAATTACATATCTATTAAGAGTGTGGAGAGAGTGACTTCACAAGTATCTACTAAAGCTTATGGGATGTGCTAAAGTTTATAGGTGCCCGGATCAAACATGTGAGATATAGTAGAAAATCTCAAATGGTGACTTGAAAACTGGATGTAAGTCAAGAGGTTTGGTTTAAATCAGGATAAATCTTTGTATGTTGCACTTCATCTTCTCATTTCATCTATGTATTTCATCATACTCTACTCATTTTTGTTTTGCTACATGTCCTGGTTAAATTGGGTTATTCTTCAAAATGATCGAAAATCTTACTTCACCTAATTTGTCCCTATTAGATATGCTGGCTTCCCAAAAGGAGGATGAATTGGGAAGATTAAAATTTTCTGCAAAATATCAATAAAGTGAAGAAAGCAAATGTGACAGTAAAATAGAGTATAAGTGAATAACAGGTAAAAGTAGTAATAGAGAAGGGAAGACACAGATGTTTATCCTTGTTCGATCTCTCAATCTTGACCTATGTCCAGTCCTCAAGCCACCACTTGAGATTTTCTACTATCTTGCAAGAATTCAGCAGGCTTCTTGCAAATGGCACAGTACAACTATGATACTCTGGTTTTAGAGCTCACACTTTCTCTCTTTGCACTCTAGCTAATGTAAGAAAAATTAGACTATAAATAATATTGAAAGTATATCAACATATCATACCAATAATATTTCTTGTATATCGTATCAGAACTGTGTACTAAAATTTGTTACCTGCCATATTGTGAGTCACTTCCTGTAATTGACAACTTTGTTATTTGAACTGAAAAATTCCTTTCACTATTGAACAACAACTTCTGTATTTTCTGTAGAAAAAATTTCTACAAGTGATTGACTTGCTCCCTTCAGCCAAACTGGGTTCTTCATTGCATGCCTCACTTTTAAGACCTTGAGGTATATTTATAGACCCTAGTCATGTCTCTTCATTGCTAATTATATATATTCATTGAATAGATATTATAACTCAAGAGTTACAGAACTCAAGAGTTAAGTATTATATATATATATTCATTGAATAGATATTATAACTCAAGAGTTACAGAATCTAAGAGTTAAGAACAACGAAATGTATATGTAAGCAAGAAAAAGTTTCATGAACCTAAGAGTCAGATTTATCTACCTCTTTACAAATATATTAATTGGCTATAATTCCTTATATCAGACTATATAGAAAAAATACAAATTCGTTGAATTCCAAGACCAAATGATAGCATTTATATAAAATTATATTATTTGAAACCATAAATACTAACAATCTCCCACTTGGTTTCAAATAATTTTAGAAAATAAAATTAGTTATACCATCATAATAGGTAAAACCTGATATCAAATATATATATGTAGTTGACCCGGGTCTACAAAATATATATATCTTCTGATAAAAGACTGGAAAACCAACGAAAAATATAATTCGGTCCAAAAGTCTACTGTCCATATCATACTCAAAACATAGGAACACAGGCAAGGTTCTTTACCTGTTTGAGTATTAACCACTAAAGAAACTATGCCCTAAACAGTCCATAGGCCTGAACAATTTTAATCCAACTCTTACCTCCTATTAAGGCCTTCCTGTATACACTCTCAAGTGCATACTTAATAGGATAGTTAGATTCCAGGGCATTACCATTGAGCACTCAACATCATCATATAATGACTAATTAGATCATATATTCACATATGAATTAAATTCAATAATCAACAATATGCAAAAAAACAACATTATTCATTCTTATTATAATTTAAACAGGAGCTAATCTCATATTCTGAACATGATTACTAAATATAGATACAGTAGGATTCTTAGTGAATGGATCTGCCAAGTTATTCAAGGAATCAACTTTTTCAACAATGACTTCTTGCTTCTTGAGCATATCTCTGACATAATGGTACTTACCGTCAATATGCTTAGCTTTGGAGTGGCATCTAGGATTCTTTGAAATAGCAATAGCTAAAATATTATCACAAAATACTATAACAGGTTGCTTCACACACGGTACCACCAAAAGATGCTAGAAAAATTTTCTTAGAAAAATAGCTTCTTTAGTAGCCAAATTAATTGCTACATATTCAGCTTCCATAGTGGACTGGGCAACACAATCTTGCTTTTTGCTTTTCCATGAAATTGCACCACCTCCAAACATGAAAACAAAACCAGAAGTTGATTTTCTAGTATCCTAACAGCCTTGAAAATTAGAATCAGAATAACTAATAAGTTCTAGCTCATTAACTTGATAAGTTAAAGCATAGGATTCTGTACGTTTTAAATAACGAAACGCTCATTTAACTTCTTCCCAATGAGCCCTTCCAGGATTAGATTGAAACTTACTGAGTATTCCAACAGAATAAGAAAGATCTGGCCTTGTGCACATTAAGGCATACATGAGACTACCCACAGCAGAAGCATAAGGAAATTGTGACTCATCTAGTTTAGCAAAAGATGATTCAGGACAATCTGCTTTACTCAATTTCTTTGATCCATGAAATGGAACCATTCCTTCTGAACAATAATTCATCTTGAATCGCCTAAGAAGTGTATCAATATATTTATCCTGTGACAAACTTAGCTTCCTCAAGGCTCTATCCCTAATGATTATGATTCCAAGAATATATGAAGCTTCACCAAGATCCTTCATTTCAAATGAATGAAACAACCATGCTTTGATTTCCATGAGAAAAGCCATATCATTGCCAGCTAATAATATGTCATCAACATACAAAGTAAGAAAAGCAATTTTAGCTCTCACTGACTGAAAATATACACAAAATTCCTCTGGATTTTGTTCAAAATCATATAGTACAGCAGCTTCATGAAATTTGATGTTCCATTGCCTAGATGCTTACTTCAAATCATAGATTGATTTTGCAAGTTTACAAACTTTACTTTTATTTCCTTGATCAATAAAACCCAATGGTTGTTCCATAAATATTTCTTCATCTAGATCTTCATTCAGAAAAGCTGTTTTCACATCCATCTGAAATAGTTCATAGTCATAGTAGGCCACCAAAGACAAAATGGCCCTAATAGACTGAATTCTAGCCACTGGAGAAAATGTGTCTTCATAATCAATTCCATACTACTGAGTAAATTATTTTTCCATTAGTCTAGCTTTGAACCGTTCCACCTTTCCTTCTGCATTCTTCTTCCTTGTATAAATCCATTTGCATTTAATAGGCTTAACAGATTCAGGTCGATCAACAAGTCTCCAAACCTTATTTTTATACATGGAATAAATTTCATCTTCCATTGCCAATCTCCACTTGTCAGCATCATTATCAGAAACTACTTCATAAGATTTAGGATCAGAAATATCCTCATTAAGCCTAATTTGTTCAAAAAATTCTCCAACAAATGTATAAAAATCAGAAGATGATATAAATGAGTTGAGTTTTCGCTTTCTAACTCCTCTTCTTGTAGGTTCAGGAATCTCCTTTCTTTTCTGAGAAACAATTTCAGGTTGATCAATTTTAGTAGATGTAGTCTCAGATGGCAAAGATTCAATAACTTCCTGAAAATTGAGTTTTTCTCCAAGATAATTATCACAGTCAAATCTATCTTCCAAAAACTTCACATGTCTACTTTCTATCACAACCTTGTCCACTGGATCAAATAATTTGTACCCCTTTGAGTGTTGAGGATACCCAATAAACAAGCATCTTTTGGTTCTAGACTTCAACTTATCTCTATCTTCAATTTCCTTTATTTCCTTGAACCTCAGGTTTAGTATGCTTTTGATTCTGTCAGTTCTTAAAAACCTTACAATCCTTCCTTATATGACCAGGCCTTTGACAAAAGAAACAAAGCCTTTGTTCAGCTTTAACTTCAACCCTTTGATTAAATGACAATTATTCTGAATCTGTCCTTGATTCTGTTGGAACCGATTCTGCTTACCCTTTTTTCTTAAAATTCACTTTCTGTTTTGGTTTCAACTTCACATTACTAGCAGATGGATTGATAATTTCAATTTTTCCCATAGTTTTTTCAGCCTTCCTATATTCTTGATGATCAATCTTATTTATAAGATCCGCAATTCCCTAATCAGATTCAGCCAAAGTGTAAAAATCTTCTATGTACTTGTAAGATTCAAGTAAAGAACTAATAATGGTAGATACTTTAGTCTTTTCATCAAAAGATCTTCCATGAAACACTAGTTCATCTGCCATAGCCACCATATCATTAATGTGTTGTCTAACATTAGCTCCTTCCTCACACTTAGCTCTAGAAAACCTCTTCCACAAATTATTAATATGAGAATCAGAGTTCTTGCCAAACTTTGCTTCCAACTTAGCCAAAATTTCTTTTATGGTTTCAGTATGAAAATAAGTCATACGAAGGGTTTTGGTAAGACCATTAAAAACATCAGATTTGGAAACGTCATTAGTAAGCTTCCAATTTTTATATGAAGTAAGGTCTTCCTTAGAAGGCACATCACCATTTATAATATCCTTATACCCATAAAATGCCATAAGCATATCAACCCTTTGCTTCCAATCAATATAATTAGTTCCATTAAGAACTTCAGATTTAAGGATATCAACAAAAACAGAACCACCACTAGGAGTAGGAAAAGAAACTGTCATATTGAATAATAATAATTGTTACAAATTGCATTACCCGTTGGGGATTTTGCAAAGATATAGTAAAAAAAACAATATTACATTACCCGTTAGGGATTTTGCAAGCATATAAAATAACAAAATATCATTTAATTTATATTACCCATTGGGGATTTTGCAACCAATACAATAAACTAATCATATACACTGCCAAATAAATCAAGAAATTCATATATAATTAAACTGACGCACAAATCACTTGTATTTGTAAGAAAAATTAGACTATAAATAATATTGAAAGTATATCAACATATCATACCAATAATATTTCTTGTATATCGTATCAGAACTGTGTACTAAAATTTGTTACCTGCCATATTGTGAGTCACTTCCTGCAATTGACAACTTTGTTATTTGAACTGAAAAATTCCTTTCACTATTGAACAACAACTTCTGTATTTTCTGTAGAAAAAATTTCTACAAGTGATTGGCTTGCTCCCTTCAACCAAACTAGGTTCTTCATTGCATGTCTCACTTGTAAGACCTTGAGATATATTTATAAACCCTAGTCATGTCTCTTCATTGCTAATTATATATATTCATTGAATAGATATTATAACCCAAGAGTTAAGTATTATATATATATATATTCATTGAATAGATATTATAACCCAAGAGTTACAGAACTCAAGAGTTAAGAACAATGAAAGGTATATGAAAGCAAGAAGAAGTTTCATGAACCCAAGAGTCAGATTTATCTACCTCTTTACAAATATATTAATTGGCTATAATTCCTTGTATCAGACCATATAGAAAAAATACAAATTCGTTGAATTCCAAAACCAAATGATAGCATTCATATAAAATTATATTATTTGAAACCATAAATACTAACAACTAAGTGCTTCCTCAATCCTTTGTGATATCTCTTCACAAGAAAATCTTTCTTTCAGATGAATATAAGATTATTTATAATGGATAAACTCTCTTAATCAGAGTGTATATGAAAGTTGGAGTATAAAGAATGAAGCATGTGAGAATAAGAGACTTTGAGTTGATGATTTGGTAGAGTTTTAGTATGTACAATGTTAAAATCGTTACCCACAACTTCAAACGATGTTATATTTATAGATTTAGGTCTTAACTACACGTTAGAGACACAATTTATCCGTTGGAGAAGTTACCCAATGGTTACTCTAAAAAACTATCCGTTCACCAACCACATTTAATACTTTTGACACTCAAAGTTTGAATTTTGGTTGGTCAACAGACGAATTTCGCAAAAATAGAAAGCTAAAGACTTTAACGTTGAACATTCGAAGTTCGTCTGTCATGAAGCAAAGTTCGAATTTTGATCTTTGAAAAATATTTCTATGTTGGAACATACGAATTTTCAAGTTTAAGGTTCTTCTAGAAAGTATGAACAGTTGTTCCATTTTACTACAGTGCCTTCGAAATTCGAATTTTGATACCCAAAATTTGTCTGTCAGTGAACAGTTCAATAAGGCACAATAGTTTATCTATTCAAAATTTGAATTTTCAAAATGCAAAGTTCATCTGTCAGAGAGGCCTCTTTTCAGACTTACTTCAAAGTTCGAATTTCTAAATACTATCATTCGTATATCAACATATCATCATAACAGATTCACAAGCTTTGTTTCTGAAATTCAAATTTTCATGTTCAAAGTTTGTCTGTCAGTGAGTCATTTTGATACTCTTTCCAAACTCAGTTTTCAGATCAACTTTGACATATCCTCAGATGAATTTTTCATTTTTCGTAAGTTGTATTTTACCTGAAATT